>OY743112.1:12800109-14186413 GCA_963555685.1 Acrobasis consociella | reverse complement strand
CCAGCTTAGAGCCTAAGCAATTCCTCGCAGCATCAGATACGGCAGATCCATCTTAGACCACCTACCGACGCAGGTGCTCAATAAAGGTATTAAACTGAATCACCCATTATGATTAAGCGAAATTGCTTGGTTAGGCTATGTTTGCAATCAGCCTAAGTAGTTTGAGCCCTTAGGGTTATTGATTAGTTCGTTTTCTTAGCGATCTCTTCGGTGATATTCGTAGGTCGGTTTATACGGTAATGAGAATGGTATATTAGTCGCCTATGGCTTACGTTTATGAGTAGGTAACTTTTTATTAATAAATATTTTTAGTTCTTTCATGCCGGTTCTATTCCCTCAAACAGAAAGAACATAGAATGTACCAGCTTCTCGCCAGATCGTAACAGCTGATAGAGGGATTGGGCAAAAATCTCAAAAGTCAAATGCAGATGCCGCTATATACCTATACTGTCCCACTGCTGGGCAAAGGTCTCTCCTCTAGTACGCCATCTCTATCTAGTGCGATAGACTTCCGGTCTTGTTATAAAGTGCCAAATCATTAAAACTACCTACGTTCAAATAATATCAAAATTAGGCCTCTATTTTCTTTCTGTCTACAATATACAATTTGTACAAAAAAATCAAATATAATCCTCCGGAAGAATATTCACTAGTTTCGATTTTTTACTTTTCTTATAGTCCTTACGAAATAAATAAAATGAATAAATAAATTATTTCGATATGTCACTTAGTTCCTGAGATATTGAATTTTAAACGGCGCGAGTGTTGGCCGGCCGGCTCTCGTTGCGGTGACGTCACAGATCATACACTCACGCAGTACGTTGCGCGCTCCAGTACGGATCACAACAAAATAACGCAAATATTATTCGAAAAAATCATGTGTTTTGCCAAAATGTAAAAGCACTACCACCAATGCTCCGGATAAGTTATTTTTTTCAGGCGGTGTATGACCTGTGACGTCACACCGATTTCAAATTAACGGGATTTTTAAATGTTTAAATCTAAACTAATTAATATTTTGGAATGAAACAAAAGCTAGTGTATTTATATTCACATGGGCTTTACTGTGACAAAGTTTCAAGCGATTTTGCATACGCAGTAACATTCTCCAGGGGTGGTATTTTTGACTGATTTCACACACATAAAAAAATTAAATTCCCAAGATAAATAACACTTTAGGTATTCTTTCTGTCAATACATTCATTTGCAAATGGAAATCCCTAAGACAAATAACATTTTAGGTATCTACCAACTTATTTTCTTGAGAAGCCTGCTTCATATTTTGATTTTAGGTACGCTAATCTAGCCCACCGCCTATTTCAAAGAATCGCCTAGGTTCTAGCAACTCTCATGTTCAGCCTGTGTGGTCTACAGATCGGTTTCAACAATATGTAAGATGACACCATCGGTACTGAACTGCCGAATGTGATGGAATGTGATTAATTAAACAGTTATGTTTGTTATGCAAAATAAACTGCAACTCAATAAATAAGTCAAATGCGCCAATTCCCCCACATCTTTTATAATCTTCTTTACCCAAAGGTTGGCTGGAAGAAATCACTTTAGTGATAAGTCCGCCTTTGTACCTACTATATTCGAAATGTACTTTTGATTATTGTCATACTTAGTTGGTGCAATAAAGAAATTTTATGTTATTTATCTTATAAGTCACACTAATATTATAAAGGCTAAAGTTTGTGATTGTGTGTATGTTTGTTACTTCTTCACGCGCAAACGACTTTGGAATCAAGAAGCTGATACACTGAATTAACACATAGGCTACTCTAACCGCGGGTAACACCGGGGGTGCAGCTAGTAAATAAACAGAAATATACAGGGTCTAACAAAATATAACACTCTACGTTACTGAACATTAAACAATTACTCTAAGAGCATAGTTAAGTTGTGCACGGCATGAACTTGGCCGATGGGGGCTTTGCGAAAAATATTTTTCCGTCTCTTCTTCTAAGCCCCAAAAAATTCCAGCTCCTTAAAAAGTTTGTGGTTGAAAAGAGACGGAAAAATATTACACTTTTCGCCCAGCCCCCATCGGCCTAGTTCACACCGTGCCAAAAGAAACTTCGTTCCGAAAATAAGCTTATATAAATAAGCTTCTTATACTCGTATATGCTGAACAATCAGCTGATCCGAGATGCTGTAAAAATAAATTCATGGGCATCTTGACATAACTGTACCTCGCAAGTTATAACTATACAAAGTGAAAAGGATATACCCGTAATAAATCGAGCCACAGGCTTTACTAGACGATTATATGATAGAAAGTACATTGATTCGAAATCAAAATATCAGTCAAAAAAAGCCGCCCCGGTAATTTGAATGGGAATGTCGCTTTTTTTTTGTTTTTTGACTTTTTAAATATTATCATTATATCTAATATAGCCCGTGGTTCGATTTATTACGGGTATGTCCCTTCCACGTTATACATATATTATGGACTGTATCTACTTCAGTAAATTTCGTAAGACGTCGTTAATGATTAGAAAACATATTAGAAACATGAACTAAATAAATAGCCAGTAACGAGTGTATTACTATTCGGCATTATGTTCATAAAACAGTCCATTCCCTTATATAAACGGTATCTAACACGCCGTTATGGCGCTTTGCAGAATGTAAAGTGCTGTAAATTGCACGCGACCGCATCATAACGGGCACCGCCACAATAACCACATATCTTAGACGACGTCATTAGCTTTCTAGATTAAGGATAATGTTGAGAAGTTTCTAAAAGATGCCATTTATTCAAATACTGGCTTTTATTCACCATTTTGTTTAAGCGCATGGCTTAACCCTTTCACCGCGAATGTCGGATTTATCCGCCAGTGAATTTTATTACTGAAATTACAAGAAGACCCTGGATTCTCTGACCCAGTCCCGAAATGGGCACAAAAATTTTTTTTTGCGGTTAAAGGGTTAAAAACCCTATCTTGAGATTGCTGAACACTATTAAAATGAGGTAACGGGATACTCGCGTATAGAGTCAGCTACTGCTGACATGTTTCGACCTCATCTGGAGGTCTTCATCAGGGCGAATGTGGCTATAAGCCCGTACACCGCACCGCACCGCAAGTTTTTGCTGAACACTGCTTAAATACGCAGATACTCTGTCACGTCTAACGAGGTAAATAGAGCTCAGGGCTCTATGACCCAAAGGCCACGTTTTAGTTGGTGAGAGAAAGGAAATGAAATCAACACAGTGACGTGAAGTTATCAACATCGCCTATTGACATGATTCTCGCCCATCCCTTCAATCAGCTTTTACAATACGTGCAATAGAGGTATCAACTGATAGATTAAACTTTTTTTCCAAAACCAAACTAGTTGATTCTGCTTCTTTTATCAAACTCATGTGGAAAACAGTTTAATGCATATAAGATCAACAACTGATATAAAATAGTTTATATTATTCATGTTCAGAGACGCCAAGAAGCCTTGCGCGGTCTAAATCACTGATAGAATTTTGAACCAGATAGTTATAATCTCTCTGTTTAACAGAAAGTTGCCTAAGTCACTATCCGATCCTTAGGTGAGTCAAAAGAGGCTAATTATTCAAATTAAGTCAATCAGCCTTCCTATAACAAAACATGTATAAAGGTGTACTAATTTGCGATGACAACAAACAAAATCAAATCTCAGAGTAGGCTAGTTTAATATACTTAACCACTTATTATATAATTATATAACCTACATACATGTTTATAAAGTACAGTTAAGAAGCTTCAGAAACAATAATCGATTGTTCTGACGAGGAGAGATCGCGTTACCATTAATCGGCGCGCGCATTAAGACAATGTTCCCGAGCACGGGTCGTTCATTACAAACAAACATGAGCTGTTACCAATATGATAGTATGGGAGCTAAATGCAGTTCTCAGGATGGAGGATACCAAAGACTTGCAAAGCAGAGAAGAAAAGTGAACAGACCTAGATTCCGAAGCAGCACTGCCAAGGATACAATAGGGAAAACGCTAAGATAAGATGTGAGAGCCAATCATCATCAGGCCTTTTTGTCTCCACTGCAGGAGCACGACCATCTCTGTACTACCAGAGCCATACTTAGCCAGAGCACCCAGAGGCTTTTGGCCTACACTCTCCTCGCTAGCCAGACGGGTTCGAGAGGTCTCATTGATGTTTATAAGCTTTGTTTAGCTTGTACTTATTTACTAAGTCGCCTTCTACGACTTTAACGGGAGGACTTGGAGTGGCCGTATTCTGCTCTGCCGAAAACCACACGGTAAATGTAATAACTAAATGGGGTTGTAATTTCATGAATACCTTTGTCGGTAGAGTTCAATTTTTCTTCTATTCCTGACTTCCATCAGTTGAATTGTTCTAATCGAAGTTGACTGTTTTTCCGACTGAAAGGCGATTCTGTATTAATAAAATAATGAATCACGCTAACGCGTATTTTGATAACAAGTCTTCATTCTACACATAAGAACTAAAGTTTATTACGCTTTTCTTTTAGTGACGTGTGGTTTCCGGCAGAGTATAATAAGACCACTCCAAGGCTTTCCGTGGATGTCATAAAAGGCGACTTAGGAAATACAAGCTAAACAAAGCTTATAAATATCAATCAGCCCGCTCCAACCCGTCTGGCCAGCGAGGAGAGTGTAGGCCAAAGTCCTCTGGCTTCTCTGGCTAAGCACAGCTCTGGTACTACAGAGAGGGTCATGCTCTTGCAGTGGAGACAAAAAGACCTGATGATGATGATGATGATTATGCTTTTATTATTCTCACTACTGGAAAAATCTGTCATATGCGAACGCATATCTCCTTTGAAACGACTTCGTGACTAATTCCATAATATTCCCAACATATAAAATTTTTCTTATAAGAAATTAACACGTGAAATCTCATTTTCTATAAAATTATTCTCAGAAATGTGCACCAGCCTCCCAGTCTGAGGATTGACGTCGGTGCTTCTGTTACAAGGACCATTGTCCATTACAACGTAATATTTTCAGAATGCGTTACAGGTTATTATGCCAAGTACCTCCATGTGAGAACGTCATAACAATAAAGAATGTTCAACAATGTTTGAGTCTCATTGTTAATGCCGGACGTTTAATTAAGAATTTACTTGGGCCGTTGTTACGTATACGGACTTTGATGATATGGACACCCACAAGAAACAGTCAAATGCGTTATCCAGAAAAAAAAATCTTTCTTGCAAACAAGAATGTGCAAACTGATGTATCCAGAAACAGGGTATACTAATACACAGGTACATTAATCATTTTTCAAAACTAAAAACCGACTTTAACATCAAGGTACAACTCAACCGATTTCGATAAAAAAAAAACGACGGGTTGCACTCTGGGAGTGCCGGCAGAAGTGAAAACTTGAATATTAACGTTGTGCATTTTTGATATTTTGGAATGGTTAGGGAATAATTTTGCACGAATTGCTTTAATTATCAGTATAAAATATTTCAAATCTTTTCTGAACCACAGTCTGTCACAAATGTCACAAGCATGACCAAATTCATTTTCAACAAAATCATTTTCAAATACACAGCAGTATACCACTACACAGACGGTCGAGCCATCAGCTGTCACCATCCATGGATGCGCGTAGCACGCTGTAACATAAACACACACGAACATTCGCGCAAGCGCCCTGCGCCGTCTTACGAATTTTCGATCAGGCCACGTGTCCTGACGCGAGTTTAAGGCTCCTCCCTGCGTTAGCGACCTTGAAAACACAAAAAAATTAATTTCTCTTTCTGTAGGTGAGATTATTAGAAACCCTCGTACAACTTTTTAGCTAGTACCCTGAAGTTTCATTAGAACCTCGAAAGTCATTGAAATACTATCCGGTTTAGAAACCTTTACAAAAAGAGTCAAAAATGGCCGTTTTAGTATTTTTTGCAAAGGAAAATTCAGGGTATTTTATTTTAATGATTTTCGAGGTTCTAATTAAACTTAAGGATACTAGCTAAAAAGTTGTACGAGGGTTTCTGATAATCTCACTTACAGAAAGAGAAATTAATTTTTTTTGTGTTTTCAAGGTCGTTAGCGCGGGGAGGACCCTTAAGATTTTTTACCCATTCCAAAAAAAGTGCACAACGCCGCTAAAGAAGTTTTCACTTCAAAATTATATACCCTTTCAAACAATTATTTTTTCAAAATGGATTAGAAGTCTTCAAGTAATCGGAGAACATACATTAAAAAACATATACGGTACATTTTAATAATAATCTTCTTTATTTGAAAGTGGGTTACAAAAGAAATACTACTTACTTTTCTCATACGAATAAGTCATACTACCAACCTATTAACTTATTATATTACTGTCGTAGCCGAAAACGATTGCTACATCACATCCATACTTACTATAAAATAAAGTCCATCAATTTTGGTGCGGATTTACTTTACCATGTGCAGCGTTTTTTCATGTATAGATAATACATACACCGTACAACGCCAAGCCGTTATTATTAATTGTAATAAAACTTAGCTATTTTAGAAATGCCGTTCCATACTCAGATTCTCTAACAGTTTCACACACGTTTATAATACGAAAGATCATATATGGCAGGCTTATAGACACACAAAACAGATATCCGAACAACTTCCCAGTATGGAGGTACGACCAACTTTACAGCTATTAAGGTGTAGCCCGTGTATGCCGCGTTATTGTGGATGAAAGTTACTGTCGTTTCTATGGATTCGATACCTTAGAAAGTTTTCTTAATAAATATCTAAGTACTAGATATAAAGTGCTCGTTTATACTGGCCTAGAAGAAAAGAAAAAACTTGGAATGTTCCAGTTTATTCTATCAAGTGACGGGATGAAAATGCGAGTCGTTAAGCGATGCGGCTAGCTACCCATCACTATTTGATTCTTTTTTCTACCTTTGAGTCTTGTGGACCCTGGGCAATGTCTGCTCAGAGCCGCAGGATCTCAAGTACTGTCTGCCCCGTTAGGGATAGTATATGACTTATTAGATGTCATATCAATTAGACGTGATAGTATGTGTGTACGAGTATGTAGGTATAGAGCTTGATAAATAATGCATGCAGTTTTCAAAGTATCTTTCGTTTTCTTACAGTTTGTTTTACGCTGGTCTAGGAGGAAATAAAAAAAAAGACTGTACCAGCTGATTACTTTCCCGTGTGGATTTTTACGCACAAACTGAACAAACAGATAAATTCACGGTTTGATAAGGTAGGGTAATATAAACTACGAATATCAAGACATTGCTATCGAATAATAGCAGATATTTCAAACGGTAAGTTTGAGGCCTTGGTTATAATGAGCTATGGAGAATGTCTTGTAGTGCCGCAGCGAAACACGGTAATTCCTTGTCATTATGGTATTATTTATAACCGGAGCGCAGCGCAGCGCAGGCGCAGAGAAGCCATGCTACACGTGGCATAGAATAAGATAAGGCATCTACCTATGTAGATGAGTCACAGTTTTGAATATTTAATACGAAGGGAGGTTTCTTTAAGTTTGAGGTGTATTGTTTTTATATGGATATACATAACTTACGTATCCACATCCGTTTTTGGTGTAGGTTTATTTTAGACTAGCTGAAGCCCGCGACTTCGCCCGCCTGAACTTTATGTCTCTGGAAAATGCTCATTAGGCTGAACAACTTTTACTAAGGCGGCAATTTTATATCTCTTATAGTATAGCTGGACCATTATGGTTCTGCATCAGGCGTTCCATTTTCCAAAATCATTTATACCCTATATGTTGCCCAGGCTTAATAGCTATATAACAAAAAAAAAGTTTCATTCGAATCCGTCCAGTATTTCCGGAGATTAGCGTGTACAAACAGACAAACAGACATACAGACAAACAGACAAACATTTTATTTTAAATTCTTACTCTATTACTACGTCTCCATCGCCCCCAATTTTTTTTTTTGGATAAATATTTAATGTACAGACACACTCTTTTTATTACTGTTTTATTATATGTATAGATTTACCATGCCTCACGCTGGGGACACGACAACTAATATAAAGTTTCGCGGTAAAGGGTAGTACTATGAAATAATGTCAGAACACTTCTTTGCAATATTTTTATAACCAAAACAGACGTTATGTATTAATTGTAAAATATATTTTACAGAGTTTATTTTTTTTAGAACTTAGTGAAAATAGGTTTATTCTAAAATTTTCCAGCATATTTTGTTACGCATTATCAAGCTTTGAGTTTATTTTTAACCTTACCTTTAAATTTGCAACCCCTGGTTCTATTTATCCTAATTTATGGTTATGTACTCTATCTTAAGAATCTCTATCTCGTCGAATTCCTAACTGTACTGTTTGTGTTGTAACCTACTTCCAAAAAAAAGGAGGTTATCAATTTGTCGCGGTCTTATTTTTTATGTATGTTCACCGATTTTTCCAAGACGCCTAAACCGATTTGGGAAATTCTTTTTTTGCTTGAAAGGGCATACTTGTAAGGTGGTTCTATATAATTTGAGGAAACGCAGCCAGCGTTCTTGCAACCATGCCATTTTTTTAAATTTAGTATAAGTTTATTTTATAGCGTAGTTTAGTCTTATTTGTTGTTATTTTTTTTAATAAACGTAATTCAGTATGAAAAAAAAATTGAGCGTAAAGTCATATTTAAGTTTTAAAAAATTATAGATACCTATATCCACCTTCCAGTTTGTCCATTTTGTATTCGGCATCCTTAAATGGCCACAGCCACGTATTCCTTGGCGAGGCGACATAAATTTTTATTTCTCGGTTATGAATATTATAAGCTCCTGTGAATTCTATAAGGTAGGCTGCTATTTTGCTATCTATTGCTGGTTTTAAGTAATTAACATTACTACTTAATTCATTAACATTTTTTTGCTGTTTTCAAACAAAAAAATCCATTTATTAATATTTATTGTTTTATATAAAAATAGCCGAAGCCCGCGAATTCATTTGCGTGGTCTTTATGACTCCGGGAAAAGCTCATCAGGCTGAACAACTTTTGCTAAGGCGTCATTTTTATATTTCTTATAGATTAGCTGGACCATTATGGTGCAGAGACATAAAGCAGAAATTAGGTGTTAGATTTTCCAAATTCTACCCATTTTTCAAAAATACCCTATATGTTGCCTAGGCTTAACAACTATATAACGAAAAAAGTTTCATTTGAATCCATCTAGTATCCCCGGAGATTAGCGTGTTCAAACAGACAAGCAGACAAACAGATGAACAAACAAACAGCAAACAGAGAAACAGACACACAGACAAACAGACAGATTTTTTAAAAATTCTTTCTCTTTTGCTATGTCTCTAAGGCCCCAATTTTTTTAAATATCACATATTTTTTGCTGTTTGATTATATGTATAGATATTAACTAAAACCATACACACTAAAATACCCTATTCATATAATTTTACAATCATCATCATAATCTTTGGCATCGGGTTCCGTCGTAACGCCAGCGGCAAGTTAACCTGTTCCAGAGACCGGTCATACGTCATTGGTGGGACTTAAAAATTATTCCAGCATTATATAATAAATCATAGTAAAGCAGTAATTAAGTCAGTCAAAACCAGAACCTCCAAATAAAAAGAGTTTAATTTTTTCACATTAAATAACCATTTTGAGCGTGGAGCTTCTAAACGATCGATAAAGCCTTTTTTTCTTGTACGTGGTCTTAGTACGTTTCCTGTGAGTTATAAATGATGGTACGGATTGGAGAGAGCATATTCGGTTCGATTATTATTAAAGACTTATCTAATGCTTGGTTTAATTATTATCTAGTTTGGATGTTGTAGGTTCAGTTTTGACGACAGGTAATAAATTAGTGTTTAGTTTAAGCCTAAGTATGGCTAAGTCCTCTTCTGTACTTCTAATAATTTTTTTTGCATGTTTTTTAAAACAAAATGTTTCAAATGCTGCTTCTATATTTGCGCAGATCTTTAAAGTCGCCGTTCGATGAAACGAAAATACAAATCATGTTTTTCATCTTCTCGCCACCCACCATGACGCTAAAAGTGGCCTTTGTGTATTGCGGCCCTATGGGCTCTGTATGCTGCTTCGAGCCACAAGACCCATAGTGCTCTGTCTGCACTTAGGGAAAAATAAGTGAAATGTATAAGTTTGTTTTGTTATTCGTGTGTGTAAGTGGCCAACACCGGTGTCAAATTTTTCAGGCCGCCTAAAGGCATCTGACATAGCTTGACAACTGCCATACAATGATGACAGCGGATTCAACGGCTTATACGTGCCTTCCGAATCACGGAGGAGCTCGAGAATTTTTTTATGCCATTTGTTGTCACCCATCCAAGTGCAGACCATGCCCGGTGTCGCTTTACTTGCGAAAGCGACTCATACGCACTCATGCCTAGTCACCGAGCTCCTTAATGTGTATCTTATACCTTTAAAAGAGCAATTCTTGTATGAATGTATATAAATATATATATATATATATTTATATATTTCTGTGATCTCGAAAACGGCTCTAACGATTTCGCTGAAAATTTGTATGTGGGGGTTTTCGGAGGTAAATAATCGATCTAGATTAGTTTTATGTTTGGGAAAACGCGTGTTTTCGAGTTTTCATGCGTTTTTCTTTCCACTCAGAATTTGGTCGCTAATTTCGTCGCGCAAACGCCTTGATTTTAGCTCAGTGGTTAAGGATACCGACCGCTAGAAAAAGTGTTACGGGTTCGAATCCCACTCGGTGACTTACTTTATTTTTTATTTTATGTTTAAGTTCCGAGCAAAGCTCGGTCGCCCAGGTACTGTATGTAAAGTCTCATCATGTATTTCTTTCCATTCCACATACCAAGGGCATTACTACTACTCTTATTTATTATAGTGTTGTTATATACTTACCTAAATCTATGATGCCGTATTAGAAGGTACCGAAAGTCGGCGGAATACCAAAAGCTGCTATAAATCATCACTAATCGACTGCAACACAGGAGCCACGATCTAGTAGCTCAGTTAAAACGCCTACCCATCACTGTAAAGGGAAGCACACACCTATAAGATTTTATTGCCTATGATCCAAACGTGATTTTTTAGAACATTTTATACATCATAACTAGGTGCCAAATATTGTAGTTGAAAGTTACAACAAAGAAAAAGCACGTATGACTTCATCATATCATCAAAAAAGGTGTAAAACGTTTTATCACTTTCTTTAAAAAAATGTTTTTTTCTTTTTGTTTTATGGGAAACAGGCGTGATAATATGTATGAATGTGTTTTTGAGCTTTTGTCGTATCAAAGTGTATAGTAAAATCACTATAATATAAGTATGTACATTGTTGTACATACTTTATTAATAAATTCAGGGAAATATTTAATCAATAGAACATCTCAAATAAAAAGTAAATCATAACATTCTTGCCTATCATAAGGGAAATATTTATTTTGCTCAGTAACATTTTTTTTTCCAAAATATTAGACAAAAAAGATATAGAAACGATGTAAACACTGCTTTACACACTACATTGATCCGCTAGCTCTATGGTAATTTGCCTTAATAACTTTAAAAACTCATTAGAAACGTTTTTAAATCAGTTCAGTAAAGTTGTAAAAGAAAGCCTTTATCCAATATCACACAGCTGCAATATCAACTATTTATAAAAATGTTGCTCCGTATCTTTCTTCAGGAATGTTTGTAATACAACATTAACAGTCTTATTATACAACGCAGACTAACTTTGTAACTACCTAAATAGGTTTAAACCATCATCCGACCAAATCAAGTCAAAATCTAGTAATATGCCATTGTCTCATCTGAAAATGTCAACTTGATTCGGTCGGATAATGGTTTAAACATAGTAACAAAAATAGTCTGCGTTTTATTATAAGGCAGAATTTCTTTTAACCCGTCTAAGGACTTTGCTATAACAGATCCCTTTAGGCCGCTTGAAAAATCTGACACTAGTGTTGACCACTTTCACATAACGAAAAGTAAGCAATATAATAACTTCCAAACTCTTAAAAGCTAAAAATGTGAAGTATTAAACACAGTACTATAGCTAGTTTCTGATAATAGAATTCATAAGAAAAATTAATTTATAAATACGCAAGTGTATTACAAATTTTAAGGCGACTTTTTTGACTGGTTACGAGTATATCATTATATCACAGCTGCCTGGTGGAGCCTTGATTCATTTTTAAATCAACATTACAGATGTCGCTTTGGACATTGGGCAATTGTGACATAAAATTTTATTAGTGGCCGTGAAAGAGTGATCCCATCAAAAACAATACTTGTCAAAAAAACCAAGTCTCGCAACTCAGTTGTTCTGCGGTAAAAAGTTGTGAGATCCATGTAATACCAAGTCGGTTATTAATTTATTCAGTCTCTACTTAAGCGACTTTCTGTCTTAATACGTCCAGTCTCTAAGACCACGATCGTGGTCCATAACAATGAAAAGCAATTGTGTCTGGAATCTCCGTACTCAAAGCATTATGTTGTTACGTAATAATTAACAGCATCTTATAGTGACGCATATCAATATTAAAATTCTTTAATGTTTTATATAAATATATCGAGACTTGGCCATCGCACTAAATAATTGAATTTACATGTGTTTTCAGGCGATTGAATTTACACGTGTTTTCAGGCGATGGCCAAGTCTCAATATATCTATATAAAACATTAAAGAATTTTAATATTGATATGTGTCACTATAAGATGCTGTTAATTATTACGTAACAACTTAATGCTTTGAGTACGGAGATTCCAGACACAATTGCTTTTCAATTGTTATGGACCACGATCGTGGTCTTAGAGACTGGACGTATTAAGACAGAAAGTCGCTTAAGTAGAGACTGAATAAATTAATAACCGACTTGGTATTACATGGATCTCACAACTTTTTACCGCAGAACAACTGAGTTGCGAGACTTGGTTTTTTTGACAAGTATTGTTTTTGATGGGATCTCATTTCTTTTTGTATTTTGTAGACAGTTCTACTTTTTTCCTTTTCGGTACCTTCTACTTATTGTATATATGTATATCGCACCGCGCAGCGCGTAGTAACGGCCCGCGCTCACTCGCTAGCATCGCAGCGCGTGGTATAATAATTAATTTACAACCTTACGCACTCGTAATAAGTACTCATACGCACGTAGGTACGTTTTTTGCATTAAATAATTTAATTTACACGTGTTTTCATGACGGGAATACCCATTTTTTGCTCGATTTGGCAGGGGCACTTCCATGCGCCTATATTTATATGGGACTAGCTTAAACCCGCGGCTTCGCACGCAATAATAATAACTGCCTTAAAACATCGTTACGAATAAAGCCAATATTGAAAAATTTTACTGAAGACTTGGCTGTATGGGCTTAATTTTCTTTGCGGTCTTTTCTAGATTTTTTAGTTTTTCCTTGATTCATACACCAAACACTACTTATATTCCAAATTTGAAGCTTCTAGGTCTGCTAGAAGTGCCTTAGAATTTTGATGATCGGTGAGTCAGTGAGTGACAAAATTAAGAAATTTGACCCGTTATAATTCTTAAAATACTGGTTCAAATTGAATGAAATTTAAAATATACCGTGTCTTTACAATGCCTGCATGGTTACTGAAAATTTCAGTCTTCTAGTTTTATCCACAACGAAGTTACAGGGGGTCGAAAATGGTCTGAATTGCTTCGAGAAAAGGATGGTACGGCCGTGACGCTTTTTTGCTCGACTTGGTGGGGGCACTGCCGTGCCCCCAGATAAAAATTTAGTCACACTGACTAATTTCCAACATTCCCATTAAATTAAATTAGTTTTTTAAGCACTTCTTTGTTGTTGGTAAAAATAATGGTTTTATAAAATCACAAGACTGAAAATTTATTATTAATTAAATTTATTAAATTAAGTACTTATACAAGCGCTTGTAATGCGCATTCCCGCCGTGCCCCCGAGCTTCTCAGAAGTTCAATTTAAAAAACCCGATACTTACTAATAGTTAGTCTAAAAATCTAACACAAATCAATCAACTATATTATTGTGATGTTCAAACACTATGGAAATAAAAGAAAATCTCAATAAATCAAAGTTCAAACCATAATAAAAATAGAACCTTGCCTACTTTTCTATTTATAGGTACATTTTGTGTTTGCTGAAAATAAGTTATTGGTCCATAATTTATGTCTCGTACATATTTTAGGAACACTTAATGGTGAACCAACAGCCTTGTCAGGAAACAGATGTCTCCAAACACATTTATTTAGTACAAGTGGGCAGTTAACACAAGTCCGAAAAATATCGTAAAACAAAGAAAAAAAGGGACGTTCGGAAGTAGGCAAGTTCCAAGGCCGACCATTCAGATCCTGAATAAATTAGTTTTCGGAGCGGTCCGAGCCAATAAAAGTTTTAAACAAAAGAATCATAAAACGAACGGTTCGAGCTCGGTAGTCGGTAGCAAGCAACAGGAGTACTTCAATGATTTACGACGAAAGTGGGACAGGATCGGTGAAGTTTTCGAATAAACTAGCGATGAATAGACACAAACACGTGTTTGGTGTTCGTATTGTTCAAGAATGTCAATTTGAGGGATGAGCAAATTGGGGCGGGCCGCGACATGTAAATGTAAAAATCTCCATACACCTCCATATAGAACGAGTTAATATGTATTACCTATTTTCCATATCAACATTAAAATTTTGTACCACGGTCATTTTCACTAAGCTTGTGATTGCGTAATATTTATTCACATTTTTAGTCGGTTTTGAAATTAATGAAGAAAAAAAAACTAAAACTAAAATGTATCTAAAACTGCCAGGGCACATTGCCTCGATGCGGCGCTTTAGATAAAAACGATTTTTTAAAAGTTTTTGTATTACATACCTACCTAATGTACAGTTTAATTGAAAACTTAAGTGATAGTACGGATGTCCATGACTTGTTGGTACTTCAGAAAAAATGTGTCCGAATACTCACCAATCTAAAGCAACGGGACAGTTGTAAGGAGCACTTCACAAATCTTAGGATACTTACTTTACCAAGTATTTATATATTAGAGTTGTGTAAATTTATAAGAAAAAATTCTAATCTTTATAAAAAGATAAGTGACGTTCCGCGTCGATTTGAATCGCGCACACCAAATGACATAATACAAATATCATCAAAGTTAGAATTACACAAATCCGGACCTTACCCTATGTCTGTGAAATTATATAATCAATTGCCCAAGAACATAAAAGACGAAAAAAATTACAAAACATTTCTAAACTTATTAAAAAACCATCTGTTAAAAAAATCATATTATTCAGTCGCCGAATACCTGCAGGACAAGAAAAAATAGAAAATGTCTACCTTCCTCTCGTTCCATTGCAATGCCTGACAAGGTGCATGTGATGTTTTTGTATAGAATAGATCATGTGCAATGCAATGTAATTATTAAATAAATAAATAAATAAAACCTATTTTTGTTTTCTTAATATAATACTCCCCGATTTTCTTCCAGCTCTTTCTACTTAGGTTCTATCTCTAGCCAATGTATAAGTATATTGACAATTGATTCCATATAAGTAATGTATGGTTCAAGATCATGACTGAATACAACATTGGTTGATAGATGACCGTTACGTAATGAAGAAAAATCCCTCAATGCTTTGCAATGTAGGGGCCCAGCGGCCAAGCGGGAGTATGCAATGCTAATGCCCTGGTATGGTGACTACAAATTACCCAAAAATTTGTCTCCTCCTCCGTGCTTCGGAAGACACGTTAAACCGTTGTTGATAAATAAATAAATATATAGGGACAAACTACACAGATTGAGCTGGCTACAACTACAAGGCTGTTATCATTAATGACACGGCCCGTCTTAGTATGCCCATCCTTTAATGAGCCATGTTTACGGGAGGAGACAGAAAAACTCACAATGGGCGAATTAAATTTTATTTGATGTCGTCCGAAAGCTGCCGAATGGGTTGCAGGGGAGAGAGGGGTACTTTGGCATAAACAGGACGTCACGATGTGCGCTACTGCGTAATAAAACCCAATACACTAGGGCTGCCTGACACGTATTTTGTTAGGTATTCGCCGCTTTGATATTCAGTTTGACACCTGAGGACTGTTGAATTCTTGAACAATCATTTCTATTGTACATTGTACAGTAACGGAATACCTGAAAATACATTTTAGATTTCTGTTACTCGTAAAGAAAAATATAGCATGTTCGTTTACGAATAAGTAGGTAATACCTATAAATATGTGTAGTTATAGGTACATATTTACCTAGCTATAGGTACATATTCCACATCCAAACATACATCTTTTACTTCTTATTTTTAGTTATAATAAATTTTCATATGTTAAGGCCCCTTTCTAGGTGTAAGCCTTTTTTAGGCGTCTCCACTTCGGTCTGTTCCCTGCTTTTCCTATCCATCTCATTCCGGTCTATGGTCAGGTCTATGGTCTATACCTCTATGTAAGTATAAGGTTAACAAATATGTTAATAGGCCTCGTCATGTTTCGAAAAAAATTGGAACTAAATTTAACGCCTATAACACAGATTAAAAAACCACCGGTAACGCCATCGTCTCAGCCCACTAACTTATTTGGTAAATATGAGGATCTTTGAAAAATCAGACAAAATAATAAAGTAAAGCAGCCCTGTTCTTACTGTTCTGGTCCGATGGTCCCGCACATGTTAAGGACAGAATGTTACAAAAAGTAGATTAAAAATAAATTATCCCGTCCTTTTGTTTTAGTCGGCGCCATCTTTCAAGACTGGAATTAAATATGTCATTGATATTGCTTTATCGAACTCACTAAGAAGTTCATTACGTTCCGATACCATACTTGGTTGAGTCATTTCCATAATGTCCTTTCGTATGGTATTCTATTTTTGTTAAACATGTCTATCAAGGTTGTAATGTTATATTATAAATTATATATTCACTTGTATTTTTAAATATTACTTTATAGCACTTTTGACTTGTTACTTGGCTTAGCTATACGTATTTGCAAAGATTGTCAGACATCAGAGTCGAATGAATATTTAATTTTCAAAGTTGTTAACATTCTAATCGAATTTTATTAGGTTAATTTTATTTGTAAAATACATTAGGAAAATGTCTACATGTATATTTAGTACTCATTTACTAATATTTATTTAAAATCTTCTTTCTTTTTATTTAAGAACTGCTCTTGGCGACGGAGTGTGCTCCAGCCTAGGTTTTTTGGTCTTCCGCTTTGTTCTTTAGAGCTTGGTGCGACATGACCCATGAGTTTCTTTTAGTTGATCTAACTATTTCTTGGTTTTTTTGGATCTGTTCTATACTTTGCCCTTTCTTCTAGTATTTTTTTAATTAAAAAATCATAGGAATCATGGCATACCAAGGAGCCAAAAAAAAACACGTATAAAAAATAATGACTCTCAACATGTCTGGGTCAAGCATTTTTCTGGACTTAAACTGTCTCTCTCTGACATTTATTTTGATTCACAGAGCTAAACGATTCAATCGATCCCAGTCGGCAATTACAATCAGAAGATTTCTATGCTTCAAAATAGCCATGTTGAAAGCCCTCTAAGGATTTGTTTCCAAATAATTGCATGCAGAATTGAGCCAAAATAGACCACGGACATAACAATGAACAAAATAAACTTCAATCTTTAGAAATAAGCATAAACGAGAGAATTACAGGAGCTATTGTGTGCAGTCATTATAGAACGGGAGCCGAAAAGTCCATTGTAACACTGTCGAAACTCAGTGAAGGAGAAAAAATGTCATGTAACAATGTCGCAATAAGGCAAACTCGTTTTACAACAGCCCAAAATATTTCTGCGACGGTAGCTATAAGGCTTTTGTCTTAGATCCGAGCAGTTTATGGCCCATTCCGACTTATTCTTCCAAGGCGAGATGTTTTTGTCGTATCTCTTAAATAAGACATAATGTTCTTAGAAACGGGACATTAGAATGGGCCAGGCTTTCTCTTTTTGTAGGGACACGTAGGATTTTATGGTCAATTGTTTTACTTAGTCGTTGACGTGGCAAAAACGTACGCTTTTGATTTAGTTGAGTCTGCTGAGTTAAGGTTCGTTCACACAGAGAAGTACATACATCTTATATTGAAATAAGGTGATACTAAATGATATCATTACTTATATTATTTTATTGTATCTCTGTACATAAAGATAGAATATCTGACTCATTACATATACCTAGTACAGAAACTTTCGGTTGTGAAAAAAAATACTATTTTAACAATTTTAAGTGAAGTTTACTACAAGAAATTAGTGAAAACTGCACCTAAATAATGATAAGCCGTTTCTGAGATTAGTACACACAAACGCACCAGCACAGACAAACTAATGCGTTGATAAAGGTCCTCAATAATAATTTATCTCATATATGTACAATGTCCTTTTTTATTAAGTACAAATATTTTAAGGGGTGATTCAGTCCATAATTTAAAACAACTTTTCCCAGTAAAATTTTATCGAATGACGAAAAAATAATTTTCATTTTCCATAGTAATGACTACTTCGATTTCTATGAAAACCTAAAATTTTTTTTTCCTATTTCGATATACATTTATTGGGAAAAGTTGTTCAAAATAATGGTCTGATTCACCCCTTACAATATTTGTACTTAATAAAAAAGGACATTGTATATCGTTCAAATCTACCTTTAAGTTTATAAAGGAAATTAAAACTTTATATTTTCACATGGAGTAAGCACTATATTTTGAAAAATCAAAATTGATAAATAAATCCTGTTACAAAGGTAATACTAAACTGGAACCATTCAAATTCCTCGCTGTGTTGCAGTCTGTGTAAACAGATCCTTGCATTGATCAAAAATAGGTATATGTTAATTTAAAAAATCAAAATCTATACATATAATAAAACAGTAAAAAAAGTGTGTCTGTACATTAAATATATTTCCAAAAAAAAAATTGGGGGCGATGGAGACATAGTAATAGAGTAAGAATTTTAAAAAAAATGTCTGTCTGTTTGTCTGTATGTCTGTTTGTACACGCTAATCTCCGGAAATACTGGATGGATTTGAATGCAACTTTTTTTGTTATATAGCTATTAAGCCTGGGCAACATATAGGGTATAAATGATTTTGGAAAATGAAACGACTGATGCAGAACCATAATGGTTCAGCTAAACTATAAAAGATATAAAAATGTCGCCTTAGTAAAAGTTGTTCAGCCTGATGAGCATTTTCCAGAGACATAAAGTGCACGCGAACGAAGTCGCGGGCTTCAGCTAGTTGTTAAATAAATTCTTTTACAAAGGTTATGCTGAACTGAAAGCATTCGAATTCCTCGCTGTGTTCCAGTGTAAACAGACCCTTGCATTGATCGAAAATAGGTATATGTTACGCCTGAATGCGCCTTTTGTGAGCACAGTCATTGTTTCGAGTGAATAAAATTAAATGATAATGTTTAAATCACTTGTCGACTCGCGCATCGGATGATTGCGCGCGGTATTGTCATTTAAAACTAACGTAGATATCGAAACTTATCGTTTTCAACCCCCAATTAAAAATAGAAATGTTTTAAGTTTGACGTGTCTGTGTATCTGTATGTCTATGAAATCGTAGAGCCTAAACGAATGGGCAGACATTGATGCGATTTTTTTATTTGAAAGCTGGCTAAAACGAGATTTATTTTATTAACATATACATAGGTACAGCGGACCCCGGGCTTCTCAGCATTGCAACTGAGAATGCAACTGGGAAAACGCTCAGATGAGAGAGAGACATAGGTACATATCATTACAGGTTGACACCTAATGCGATAGTACATTACCGTAAGAGATGGTTGTAACCGGTTAAGTGATTTAAAAGATATGAGGGGTGAACCCTTAAAAGTCTTGTTCTATCTTTACAAACCTATGAGGAGCTCGTTGACCTGGTGGGGGAATTTGTATAAGTAGGTATTTTATATCTTCACACAGGATATATATTTAAATTCATTATTTTTTATATTATATCTTATTTTTTCTAATTTATTGTTATTGTTTGCAAATACAAGAAAAGGCTGTACGTTTTCCGAAATAAATAAAATTAAATCATGTCTTACATGACGTTATTATTTTTAAAACTGCAGTAGATTTAAATTTGGCATATTACCAAGTACTCAATGGTTTAATTCAATTAGATTCAGTGGTATTGTGCCAAGACCACATTAAAATATATTGCCATAAAGGTTCCGCATAATATAAATATTAAAATAATGATATGTAGAGACTTTTGTGGTTATTTGACTTATAAAATCTCTTAGGGTAAGAATATATGTAATTTGAAATTTGTGTTGGCTTTTATCCAGTCAAGGCAAAGTGAAAAAAAAACTTAAGACGCAGCGCCACATACGTATAGGTTCATTAATATCCCATAAATAAGTTCATTGTGAATAAATAAGACTGAATTTTTACCTCACTGTGAGGGAATATACATACACTCAAAAAAATATACATACATTCGAAAAACATATTTTTGAGTGTATGTATATTTCTTTGGAATGCTATGTAGCCTAAACGGCTTTATGAATTTTAGGCTTTTAGCTTGATAAGTGTCGTTAGATTTATATTAATTGTAAGAGTGAGAGATATTATATCAGAAAATTAAAAAGGCGGATTTAATCTTTCCAGATCATTGTTTGAGTAAGAAGTTTTGATGATCTCATTTTTCATCTATTATATATTGTTTCCGCTAAACTCCAACAATTTTGATGTGGTACAAAATAAATTTACATTTAATCGAGCGCACATCTTCTCATGTAAAATTATATTACATATATGTATAATTTTCTTTTCTAGATATCTTGTTTTATTTTTATAAATATAGACCTACAAAAGTTTTTACTAAAAAGCCAGACGCGCTTCTACAACGTAATGACCTTATTTATCAATCCCTTTTACCAACGGCCTTTAAGGCGGTTTAAAAACTCTGACACTAGTGTTAGTCACTAACCACTCGATAAGAAGAAGAAGAAGAAGAAGAAGAATCCCTTGTTACTTAAAGTATTATTCAGTACTGGCGCCTCTACTTCTTACCTGCTCTAAGTCTGAGTACATCCGGTCTTATACACTAAAGTTCGCTGCCTAAGCCCTGACTCATTGTTGTTTTACTTGAATATTAATGTTATGATCTCTTGAATAAAGTAATGTTTATTTTAATTTGTTTTTAGATTGTCTATACGTGACGCTGTTACATATCACCGGACGGAATTTTGGCGACAACGAGTCGTAAAAGCGAAACGTGGTTTTTGCCTCTCATTTTTATTATCCGTAAACCTTATGAATAAAATGCCAATGTCACTCTCCGGTGTTTGAAGTATCTGCATGCAAAAAATCACTTCCAGCCGGCTCTGTTTTGATGTGAACGACATACATATAGACTTTCACTGACTGTATGTATATGCCGCAGGGAGCTAGTCATGCTTATTATGCCCATAATATGCTTTTACGTTTTTAATGCAAAAGTTTTAAAATAGAATAGGCATTGCAACCGAGCTTGGCAATGCTACTTTAACTTTTTTCTAATAGTCTAATAATAACGTTTTTCTAATGATTTTGAATATTTTGTTACATGATTCTATTTATTTACACTTCTTCTAATATCTGAGAGCTAGCTCTGGTCGGAGTACTTTCCGTGTTTCTCTTTCTTTTGCTAAGTTCTTAACTTCCTTATATGTTTTCACGTTTAATTTTGATAAACTAAAATATTTGTACTTACTATTATCTCCATCTAAAACGCCAAATTACGTAACCTCACAGTTACATAAATCTTCATCACGTTTGTCAGTCAGTCGGCGCTAATAACGTATAAAATATTCAACCGGGCTCACTACAAACCTTGGGTTTGAGCCGACGGCCATAGTACAGTGAGAATAAAAGGTTCTCTCACTAGTTACACATTCAGATTATTTTTGTTCTAAGAAGACACTCAGATGATATTACTTTATGTTCTGAGGTGAGACAGGTAGCTAATTCAATCGTTTGTTTCATATAAAAGCACCGATGTGGAGGGTGTCGAGCGGGTGGCTGCAGCCGCCTGCAGCCTCCTCCGGCGAGAACGGGAAATGGATGCAAGGACGAGGGATGGGGACGCATATTGTGCGGGACCTCAGGAGATTTCGTTCTGTATGTAATAGGTATTTGTATTAATTCTGTGATATAAGTAACACTGGTGACAGATTTGTATGCTTCAAAGGTATAACAAAATTTGATGACTGTCATCTAATGACATTCAGCTAAATGTCTACTAAATACTTAAAATGAAACAGGTGGGGGAGCCCAATTCATTTTATTTTGCTTGTAGTCACCAATAATAATAATAAATAATAATAAATATATAGGGACAAATTACACAGATTGAGCTTGCCCCAAAGTAAGTTCGAGACTTGTGTTATGGGATACTAACTCAACGACACTATATTTTATAACAAATACATATATAGAAAAACATCCAAGACCCAGGACAATTTGAAAAAGGCCATTTTCCAACTTGCCCTGGCTGGGGATCGAACCCAGGACCTCCGGATTGGCGGTCTAGCGTGTTGACCATTACGCCACAGAGGTCGTCCACAATTTGTGAACCATAGCCATTTGACCAGCATTTGTTCTTCAATTGGCATATTTAGAATTTGAGATGTAAAGCTTTTCTTGAATAATAAGAAAATAACAAAACTAAAGGATTCCTTAGTTCATTTTAATATCGTTTAAAAACCGCCCGCCAATTGTTTTATGTCGTTCACCCGAATTTATAGTCCTTTGAATCCTAGGTTTATTTGAGTGTGACTGAATATTAATTTTGCGGACAGTTGAGTGTTGGCTACATTAAAAAGTTATACTACTGAAGTTAAGCTATGGTCTTAGCTTAGTGAACGGGTTACGCCGATCACGCGCCGCGGCGGATGCGACGTCCGGCTGTGATTGTCATAAAAAAGGCAGGTGAATAAGTGACAGTAAAGTTGATAAAATATAGACGAATCGGGCGGTTTTATTCAAAACAGGCGATAGAGAAATACTGTTTAAACTTTGATAGGCGTGGAGAATGAGTGTAGTTATTACAATAAGTAGCACCTTTGTACCATGGTTACTTTTATAAATGTTTTATTTGTTAATTTTTGAGTGTACATGAACCAATAAAATTAAAATTATTTGAAGGTGGATTAAAAGAAGGATGTTTTAATTTCCTTCAAAACACAATGTGGCGATTGATACTATGAAAAAAAAGACGTGTGGCACTCGGGGACTGCCGCTGTAAAGCTATTGCAAACAAGGAAGGACAGCAACGTCGCAAACGGACGACGGAGACGAAGCGGCAACCTACATGGTAGGCGGAGTGGGGAGCGTGAGGTTTTTTTGTTACGAAATTTCTGGATTCGGTCCCCGCGCTCAAGGCCCGCGATAGAAGCTATGCAATAGCTTAAAAATAATAACTAGGCAATAAAGTTGCACTGGTTAATCTATTAATATTATATCTTTGATAGGTAAATCGTTGCCTTTGTATGATGATGTGAAATCAGTGTTGGTATTATTATGGGCTAACCACACAGAGAGCTAAGTTATAAGCTAAGTTGAGCTAAAGGGATGCTTGCTAGTCGGCAGAAACTTCGAAGTGAATATAAGCAAACAAAAAATTTCATTTAAACGCTAATATCACTGTTTGATTGGCTTAGTCACACAATTGCTCATTCGCAAAGTTGCTTATATAGATAAAAAAATATTGTTCCATTGTAGATATCAATTGCTTGCTAAAATGTACGAGATGATAGCTCATATAATCACATTCAAGATTCCATGACGGCAGAAGGGCCGTCGAAATATCTGGCTAAAGATGATATTAAGCGCGGTAAGTCCCGTAATACGTACTAATAATAGATAATTGCCGTGTTGTTTCCAAAAAAGAAGAAATAGGCCTCTCCAAGTCCTCCCATGGATGTCGTAGAAGGCGACTTAGAAAATACAAGCTAAACAAAGCTTAAAAACATCATAAAACCTCTCCAACCCATTTGGAGCGAAACAGCAAGGAGAGTGTATGCCAAGTCATCTGGCTGCTCTGGCCAAGTAAGGCTCTTGTAATACAGAGAGGGTCGTGCTCCTGCAGTAGAGACAAAAAGATCTGATGATGAACAGACAAATCAAAATTAAATTTTGTTTTTGCAAAACTATCCTATCTCTTACTAAAATGTTCTTAATATATTTATTCCACATAGTCTATTATATTGAATACAAATTTTGAGTATCAAACAAAGGTTTTATCGTGGCTCTTGAGATTTATTACGCTACAGCAGTTAAGCCAATCCGTGACATAATGCTGTTGAAATTAGATTCGGGTAAAACTCTAGAGCTATAACCAATATCTTTAAAAATAAAAATAAAATACACAAATTATAGATTTCAAAGTAAAGAAATGTTGTTTAAGATAAGAAAAAACTTAGAATATACGAGCTGCTTCTCTTTTTGCGAAGATCATAAATCCCAATCGAGGGAACGGGCGAAAATGCGAATCATGTTATTAGGCGATGCGGCTAGCAACCTACCACTATTTTGATTCCTTTTTCCACTTTCTCGCCCAAAGTGGCCTTTGGCTCTTGCCTTTAGATCTGCTTAGAGCCACAAGACCCAAAATTCTCTATCTGCCCCATTAGGGATAAAGACTTGATTGTACGTATCTACATTGCTGTTATGCTTAAAACCACTCTTTAAGGTTATGTTTTATGCATAAACATTGTTCCTCTGAGAAATGGTTATAATAAAAAGTTTCATCTTCTTTTGTTATTTTTACCCATCTACACTATCTACATCTACACTAATATTATAAAGAGGAAAGATTTGTTTGTTTGTTTGTTTGATTGTATTGAATAGGCTCCGAAACTACTGGATCGATTTTAAAAATTCTTTCACTGTTGGATAGGTATGTTATCCCTGAGTGACATAGGCTATGTATGTACCACGGGCGAAGCCGGGATGGACTGCTAGTATTAAATAACTTAAAGATAAGTAAAAATAATAATTTCACTGACATTACATTAAACCTTACCTATAATTACCGAGAGTTAAAAGTAATCAATTCACAGACATTTACTATACGGTCAATATATATTACACACGTTACGCAGAAGCTTTCTTCATTTATAGTTATATCACACGCTGGTATCTAGAGCATGTACGACTTCCGAAATTCAAAACCATGCGATATAGACATTCAAAATCCGTTCCGCTCCACTAGGACCGTGAAAAAATAAAATGACTTTCACTTTATTGAACAAAAGGTTTTTATTTAAATGACTGTTACTTTACTGCACTGTGACAAGCGCTCACGCATCACGATTCGCTTTTAAATTCAAATTTAGAGCAAATTACCGTCTGCGGTCAATGAAGTGATGATCAACGGTATTAAGAAAGTATTCTTTTATCAGACTTGAAAAGAAAGAGAGTTTCCATAGTTTCAAGTCTTTTTAAGTAAAGAGTCACAATTAAAGACCTTACAAAGTCTGTCAAAGCCGTACTTAGCATGCGTCTATTTTGATATAGCTCCAATATCGCAATGGTTGTAAGTATAACCTTTATACAAAATAGGCTAAACTCCAGAAAATCATTAATTTTGACTCTTTAATGGCTCTGCTAATCTAGTTATATTCTTTTTTTTAATTGAAGGCAATCATAATTTGAATCCACTTTTGAAAATACCTGGTATAATTAATTTTTGTTATTTTTTTGCCGAAAAAATCTCGTTGATGTCTAATATTGTTTTGACAACAGTCTGTAGCCTAGTGGTCACCATGCCAGGCTACCATTTCGGAGGTCCCGGGTTTGATCCCCGGTCAGGTCAAGATGGATTATATGTATGTATTTGTTATAAAATATAGAAACGCTGAGTTAGTATTTCAGAATCATAACACAACTCTTGAACTAACTTTGGGGCTAACTCAAATCGTGTGATTGTCCATATTTACCTTTTGAGAGGCCTATCACCAGCAGTGGACGTTATGCGGCTGGAATGATGATGTACGTTTTAAATACCTATATATATATATTGGTTTAATTATGAATTGAACCTACCTTTGAAATACATGGTTTAATTCATTTCTGTTAAATTTTTCTCCCATGCTGGTCTGGGAGAAATAAAAAAAAAAACTTAGAATGTACCAGCTGCTTCTCTTCCCACGCAGATCGTAAAAGCCGATCGAGGGAATGGGCAAAAATGCAAATCATGTTAACAGGCGATGCGGCTAGCAACCCATCACTGTATCGATTGCTTTTCCATCTTCTCGCCCACCATGACGCTAAAAGTGGCTTTTGGGTCTTGCGGCCCTGGGCTCTGCATAGAACCGCAAGACCCAAAATGCTCTGTCTGCCCCATTAGGGATAAAGACGTGATAATATGTATGTATGTTAAATTTTTTGCTTAGAATTTATAAATATTTCCAAAAAAATCCCGTAGCAGATTTTACCTATAATTATTTTTACTTACCTGTAATTACTTATTTCGTTAAAACATTTTAACCCGAAAATAAGATAAAATACCGATGTTTTCTCTACAAATGTAAGTTGTCACATATTAAACAGTATTCGAGTCCAAATTAAAGAGTAATTTTAGGCAAATTGGTGTTAAATTCTTAATTAAACTAGAATAAGATGTTTGCGAAGCATTAACGAATGGAGGTATTCTACTATTCAACGTTAAGTGTGTAATTAAGTTGTTTGAAGTGTTTGAACTATGTAGTCCAAATTATTTTTCTTATTCAAAATTATATTCTCTTTTATTAGTAGACCTTTACATTATAAAGTCTAACAAAATATACTAAAACAATTTTAAAGTTGAATTCAGTCTATGATACTGAACAACTTTCACAAAGGAGCAAATATTTTATAAATAATGATGAATAAAATATGAAAACTAATTTTTGGCTTTCCATACAAACCAGGAACAGTTGATAGGTCAAATAGTATGACAAATATATAAATAAAGATAAATAAAATATGAAAACTAATTTTTGGCTTTCCATTCAAACCAGGAACAGTTGATAGGTCAAATAGTATGACAAATATATAAATAAAGATAAATAAAATATGAAAACTAATTTTTGGCTTTCCATTCAAACCAGGAACAGTTGATAGGTCAAATAGTATGACAAATATATAAATAAAGATAAATAAAATATGAAAACTAATTTTTGGCTTTCCATTCAAACCAGGAACAGTTGATAGGTCAAATAGTATGACAAATATATAAATAAAGATAAATAAAATATGAAAACTAATTTTTGGCTTTCCATTCAAACCAGGAACAGTTGATAGGTCAAATAGTATGACAAATATATAAATAAAGATAAATAAAATATGAAAACTAATTTTTGGCTTTCCATTCAAACCAGGAACAGTTGATAGGTCAAATAGTATGACAAATATATAAATAAAGATAAATAAAATATGAAAACTAATTTTTGGCTTTCCATTCAAACCAGGAACAGTTGATAGGTCAAATAGTATGACAAATATATAAATAAAGATAAATAAAATATGAAAACTAATTTTTGGCTTTCCATTCAAACCAGGAACAGTTGATAGGTCAAATAGTATGACAAATATATAAATAAAGATAAATAAAATATGAAAACTAATTTTTGGCTTTCCATACAAACCAGGAACAGTTGATAGGTCAAATTGTATGAAAGCCGATACATGTTCCTTGGCAGAGTTCTATTGTTCAGTATCATGGACTTAATTTACCCTAAAAATTGTTTCAATATACTTATATTGTTAGACCCTATTTAATTATAAGAGTCAAGGTCAGTCTACGAAACTGATTAAGTACATTCTACAATAAATGTTTGTCAAAACATGAAAAAAAAGTTCGATCTCCATACTAAAATTGATCAGCTGATTGCGTGTTTGAATGGAAGATAAGTCAATATTTTACATATTTCATCATAAGTTTTGATGGGATGTTGTATAATTCATGTATTTAGCAACAAAAGTATTTTTTGCCCTTATTTAATAATACCCTTTATCTCGCGACCTATATATAATTAAATTCTATACAGTACCTAACCTGAAGATTGACTGGTAGACAACACATTTAGCGTTGAAGTTCGCCTTTTGTTTCTGTACAATTCGTATTTGTTGAATATTAAATGAAATAAATATATAAAAAATAATATCATCAAGAATTACGCAAAAAACCTACATACAGTTAGGGTAGTGTATAATCTTAGTACAAATATCATACCAGACAAGTATATTATGCCGGAATTTGCATCATATTTTTATGGTCGACTGGATCGATTTACCTGTCAAAAGATTGACGTCCATTGTGTATCGATTGACTGACTAGGCAAGCATATACTTACTTACTGCTGAATGAGTCTCTCCTCCAATTTTACTACTTGTAATCAAATTCAATTAGGTAAGGTTAGCTACATACCTAAATGTGTAAAAAACTGTTTCTGTTAAAATGGCCAGTGCTACAGTCAGATGTCGTCAAACTGGTTAAAGCAAGGGCCTGAAATTTTTTGATAGAGCGAGATAGTATTATTGCGACTTCTAAAAGAAGAAAAGGAAAAAAAATTCGTGTTTCGTCCTTATCACCTACCGAACAGTTCATGGTCAGATTATATGCCCACTTCAAATTGCATAAGATAATAGTGTACCTATTGCCCGTCCATAAAAAAAATATACGTAGTATCATTAATATATATTTCTGTTACCCCTGGTCGCTTGGTAGCAAATTTACACTACTTGTATATTCTAAATCACGTGGTTAGGTACAATGGCAACCATTTGCTTTATGGCTTCCGAAGAACCCATACCTTTACGGAAAATCCCGATCAAGATAAAGTTTCACTAGAAGAAGCTGGTATTTATAGGACAAATTTTATTAAGTACTGAAATATTATGGTCTGGTCTAAAATAGCTGTAAAAAATTGTGATACATGTAATAAAATATCCTATATTAAATCAAAATGAGATATAAATAGTGCTACTTACCTACATACCATACTTACTTGCGAGCGCTTTTACGAAATTGTATTTATGATATTACACCGGAACCCTCACGGAAGTAATATATCAGTAAATGCAAATGAAAATGTGCTCATAAAGTCATAAACATGTACTCAAACATATGAATGCGTAATGTCACAGCGGCGGTATAATATTTCAGATTTCAGACAGTATCGAAAAACATTAAAGAGTTTACAGAAGTATATACCTCACTTATAAAACTCTTAAGGTATCCTTTAAAGAAACAACACACAGATTTAGCTAGCCCCAAAATAAGTTCGAGACTTGTGTTATGGGATACTAACTCAACGACACTTTATGTTATGACTATTCTTATTTCAAACATAACAAATACATATATAGATAAACATCCAAGACACAGGACAATTTGGAAAAGGCAATTTACCAACTTGCCCTGACCGGGGATCGAACCCGGAACCTCTGGGTGGCGGACTGGCATGGTGACCATTACGCTACGGAGGTCGTCAATGTTTACTATAACGTCATACTGAAACTATTATTATGCGGCTTGTAACCCATCACTACTTTGATTCCTTTTTTCCATCTACACGCCTACCAATACGCTAAACGTGGCCTTTGGGTTTTACTAAAGGCCTGAATAGAGTGAATTGAACACCATAAAGAAATATAAAGATTTATCTTGCTTTACATCTTCTTCTTCTTAACGTGTGTGTTAGTGACTAACACTAGTGTCAGAGTTTTTAAACCGCCTTAAAGACCTCTGACATGGTTTTAGGTAACGACCAATGTCAAAGACAGTGACCGGGACCGACGGCTTAACGTGCCCTCCGAAGCACGGATCATCTTATTTATCAGACAATCAGGTGATCAGCCTGCAATATCCCTACCAAACTAGGACAACAACACAAAGTCGTTGCCTCCGCCGGGAATCGAACCCGCGACCTCCGGGTATGAGCCAAACGCTCCAACCATTACACCACGGAGGCAGTTACATTTAAGCTCACTTTACAGTAAAACTCGGATCAGCTGATCTCAGATAAAAAAATTCATCAAATATAAGTATAAAGGTCAAATAATAATACTGTTAGTCTTATTTTGATACACTTTTCATGAGGAAGTTACTCGTGGCCACTCGTGGATTGAAGAAGCCTTTCAAATGGTTTCAGTATATCATATACTTTGTATATTATTTAGTAGAAAAAGTACCAGGATATAAAAATATTTTTAGTACCTATGTAAGTATGTAGTAGTTCCAAATTATTTTGCAAGACTTTACTTAGATCCTTTAATTCCCATAATCAGTTTAATGCAAATGCCTCTCTTAATTATCGCTATCTAAGGGTTATTGATCGCAGTAGTTGCAAGTATTAAGGAGTTTATAATATACCGTATATTATAAAGTCTTAAATATTTGCCACTACGTATATTACCTAAATAAGATAATAAGATAATCGAAGAATATACCTTTATAATTACTTAATTATTTTTATTTACAACAATAAAATATCAATATAAATTTAATACAACACCTATAATAATATAGTAAGAGCGATCGAGGGAATGGGCGAGATTTGAATCATGGTATTAGGCGATGCGGCTAGCAACCCATCACTATTTTGATTCCTTTTCCATCTTAACGCCCACCACCACGCTAAGCGTGGCCTTTGGGCCTAACGGCCCTAGGCTCTGTTTACCCCGTCAGGGATATAGACGTGAAAATGTGTCTGTATTTAATGATTGATATTCAATAATTTCCAATAATCTTTGGAAGAGGCCTATGTCCAGCAGTGGACGTAATGCAGCTGAAATGATGATGACGATTCAACAATTAATAATAATTGTTAGGTATATTCTTCTCTTATCCCATTATGCTGTGTATCAGATTTCAGTATCATGGACAGTCTGTTTTCATAAATATGTAAATCCTGTTTGCTTTTACAATATCGTGATTAAACTGAGATTTTATTATGATTAAAAGTTGGAGTTCATTAAAATGTGTTGTTGTAGCTTGATTATCAGTTCGTTATGTTATTATGAGTTATGAAGAGAAAGAACTCGTAATAAAATTACAAAATTACCCCAAGTTGCAGATACTAGTTCTTCCGGAGAGTGTAATAAACATTATTATATTAGAGAAAATGCTACACTATAAACCGAAACGTTGTTTTCAATCAGTACTTAGAATCAGTCATTCATTTAGACCTTCATAAATTTTATCAGTGCAATAATGTAGGTATGTAAAAGTCATTTAACGCTGTACCTGTCTACTAATACGAATAAATGACGAATATTTTAAAAATATTTATGTTACAGAAAATTTAATAGGTAGCAATATGTCAATTAATGAAGTGTATGTGTATATGCGTGGGTAAAAGTATGATTAATTAATAAAAATCAATATTATAAATTCTTCATTTTATTTTATTTGTATAAATAACGCCATATTACTGATATTATACTATGATCACTTGTTTTTGCTATTTACAATACAATATACTACAGCAGTCTTTAAAATTTTATTACATTTCTATACACAGGATAACGAACAGGCAATAATAGTTCAATTACATTTGGTATAGCGCTTACATCTAGTATTTACAATATTTACAGCAGGATAGGACTAAAATCTACTTACATATTTGCAAAGTTCTGACTGGAAGGTAGGGTCACGCAGGGCCCTTTTAGACTAGGTAAGCTTGCACGGTATTACCCGTGTCTACTAGAGGAGGCGGGGGAGGCCACTGCCTCATATCCCTCCGCCTGCCAGGAGCCATACCGTGCTCTAACGATGAATAGTCAGAGTCTATTGAAGAATAAATATGATCTGATATAGGCCTACCATCCGGCCCATAAACAACGCCCTGCGTTTGCCGGACGGCAGATGGTGATTGGCGAACCTCACTACTATATTCTGGGGGCGCACTACCTCCTTGACCACCTAACACCGGAGATTTATCAGGAAAAGGAAGAGTTCGCCCTCCATTAGGCACGGATGAATCTAACGTGTATGTATTAATATTTTTCCTATAATTATGACTTCGCCCTTTGTGATTAGGATGTGAGGAGTCCGGCATTACATACCTCAAACGCTCCCAAAACCGCTTCTGGTTCCATCTCAAACGGGACCCAGTTTTCATGTAAGGACGCAAATCATGATCACAAAGAGCGTCCGCCACAACAGTACAGTCTTCTATTAACACTAACTTATAAATGCAACCTTTGAGCGCGTCGTGCAACCCCTGGCGGAATTCGTATCGGGACCATTCCGTTTGTAAGAAATTTCTCGTTAGGACGATTATTATTCGTTTAGAAGCTTCCGCGGCCTCGACGACCGGCGGCGCGCATTGCATGTACTGAGCGCCGTGGTGTGGAATGTCTCTATAATGAAGGCAGAGATGATACGATGGATTCCCGGTCTCCAATTTCGACGCCAGCGATTGCACGACGAATTCTTCGTCTTTTGGGCTGTAGCATACATACGCGTCATATAATTTATCATTATTTTCTTCAAAAGCACCGGCAAAAGAAAATATTCTAATTCCACAGTTAGTATAAAGCCAAACTCTCAACGAGTCTCTAAAAAGGAACATTACAACGAGCGTCAATAAAATTAACATGAAACCAGTGAGTGTTAAAACCATCATGGGAACATAGTTGGACACCAACATATTTCCAATGACTGAATTATCGGCATAATAATCGCTGCAGGCAGTGCCGTTCAAATTGAGCTCTTTTTTCTGCGGCGGTTTCGCCTCGCCATTCCAACACCATACGTCTGTTATGTCGATTATTTTTTGCGCATTCTCTGCCAAATATGCAGTTAATTCCTGCAGGTAGCGACATTTACAAGACCACAAGTTGTTTCCAAGTGACAGAGCTTTCAAGTTAGGATTATTACTAAAAGTCCATACACCGAAGTCAACTAATCGGTTGCCATCTAAGCGTAAAGTTTCTAAAGATTTTAAAGAAAAGAAAGTTACGTTATAGATGTGACTGATAAGATTGTTTTGTAAAAACAGTTCTTTCAAATTACTCAACTGGTGGAATTCGTATCCCTTCAATTCTTTTAGTTTATTGTTACCCAAGTGCAGTATCTCTAAAGCACTCAGACCGGCAAATGTTCTATTTTGTATGCTGTCGACGTTACTATTATTCACGTAGAGGGATCTCATTTTCTGACGCCCGATAAAAACATGGTTCTGTAACTCCCTTATGTTATTTCCATCTAAAAATACCTCGGTTGCGTCCATGGGTATTTTATTGGGTATTTCCATGGAGGATTGGCCGGAGCAATCCACAACGTTGGTATTCCACAACGGGTCGTGATAGCAGGTGCAATTTTGAGGGCAAGTCATTTCGCAATCGCAGGCATCATAGTCACAACAATGGCATATGGCAAAACAATGTGTTTCGTACTTACATAAAAAGTCAGTAGTTTTAAGATTAGTTAAGGGCACATGTGTTCCACTGCGAGTATTTGTCATCTTACACAGAACATTTTCTAAGTCCATCACACGCGGATATTGTCGCATTGCCGTCATGTTGTTTATGATAGGTAGCCACTCCATCGTACAATCACACTGGAATGGATTGCCACCTATGTAAAACTCAGGCAACGTTTTATTTTCCGGCACTGGCCCTAAACGTAAACTATTTAAATCTAAATGCACAAGTTCGTTCGCATACATGTCCACACGCGTTAAGTTCTTCTTGTCAAAGAACGTGTTCACTTGAATACTGTTCAAAAAGTTATTATTTATAAACAACAGTTCAACACTATTAGGTATGGCCATAGCCGAAATGTCCACTATACGATTATGACTAACGTCCAATGTCTTTATACGTATTTCGTCTTGTAACTTATAATAGTTTCCTAAATGTTCTATGAAGTTGCCGTGAATGTCCAACCACTTCAGGTTGCTAGGCACAAACGCGTAGTCGAACCACACTAAATGGTTTTCCGATAAATTGAGCCACAAAAGACTCGCGAGCGTAGAGAAGACGCCGTTGATGTCCGACAGGAAGTTGCCATCCAATCTTATTGCTTCCAGCTGTGTGTTCCGGCTGAAGGTCCCTCGTTCGATCGATTGGATTTTGTTCTTAGCTATGTTGAGCACTTGCAAGCTCGGTAAGTCCCAAAACATGCCGACGGAAAGATTTCCAATTTGGTTGTCGATCAATCTTAGCCCCGTTAATTGGTTTAGGTTTTTGAAGGAGCCATTTCTGAAGCTCGATATTTGATTCTCTCCCAAGTCAAGTGTTTTGAGGAAAGATAACTCCCAAATTGCTTCGGGTACTTCCATTAATTGATTGGAGCTTAAATCCAACTCTTTTAAGTCCGAGCAGTTTTTAAAGGCTTTCCGATAAATATTGACTAATAAATTGTTGTTGAGAGTCAATTTATTAAGTACAAATAAACCGTTGAACAAGTTTTCGTCTACTGTGTGTAGCCTGTTTTCAGCCAAATTTAGTGTATGTAGATTATATAATGGCAAGAAAGCATTGTCTTCAATGTAGCCAATGGAGTTATTCTTCAAATTTAGGACTTGTAGAAAGAATAAATCCTTGAATGTCTTTCCATCAATTCTGGTCAGTGCGTTATTTGACAAATTCAGTACAATCAATCGTATCAGTCCTTTGAATGTGCCATCATCAATGTGATTGCTCGTGAGTTGATTACTTGAGAGATCCAAAACAATTAGCTCTTCTAAGCGATGAAATACGCCGCGAGAAAGTTCATAAAGTGAGTTGTCATTCAAGTATATCTCCCTTAATTCTCTAGCATTATTAAACAGTCCTTCGGGTAAAGTGTGAAGACGGTTGTGTGATATGTTCAAAACTCGTATATTCAGATTCAACACTTCACTTGATATGTCACTGATATTATTGTGTTGCAGATATAAATGCTGAAGACTCCTTAGTTTCAGTAATTCTGAGTCCTCCGGTAGAGTTTTAATTTCATTTCTGCTTAAGTCTAAACTGCGCAAACTCAAGCCACATCCTTGACCAAATCCTAGTTGACCAACTGTTCGAATTCTATTTTGTGTAAGATTCAGTGTAGTCAAATTTCCCAACGGACAGAAGACGCCGGAAGGAATGAACTTGATGTTATTTTGAGCGAGATCCAACGATTCCAACTTTGTCAATCCATTGAAAGAGTTCAAAGATAACTCTAAATTCTTGGTATTACTCCACTCAAAGTTCTTCGAACGAAGTTTCAGCCTTTTAAGTTTAAGCAAGTCTTGGAACGTGTTGTCTGGCACTTGGAGCAACTTGCAGTTGCTTATTGTAAGTTCGTTGAGGCGAGCGACGCGTGAAAAGTAGCGGGCTTTTAGAGAGCTTTCGAACAGAAGTAGATGGTTGCACTCGATCGAGAGGCGGGTAGCATCGGGTGACACTGATGCGATGCTGTCTCGATCTCCGTCAAGAGTCCGTGTTCTGCAGAGAGCACTGCTTTCAGTGTCCCGGTCCGAAACTCGTACGCACTTGTCACCGTAAGGCGGCAGCGACCACCCGCCGTGCAGGAGCGCACAAAATACAGCCAGTGTGGTGAACATTATCACAGATTTTTCATTTCACTACAACGTCTCATAAACACTCCCCGTGGGTCGATATCACCATTTCCGAAACAAAGTACGTGGTACACTCGCGCCCTGAAGAAAAACTTGTTATCATTTCACTGCACTGTAGTCCGTTTGATGAGTTCAGTCCAAAAGTAGGGAAACTGTTGATTGTGATCACTTGTGAGGTGGGATAGTAGTTTGAGATCAGTTTTGTGTAATAAATATTTGTGCGTGTAGCGGAGATCGGCGCGTGAAGCGACACGTATGCTCCGCGGCGCGGTTGCGTTGCGACTGTCAAGCGTAGCGCTCGTTTCGTGGCGGTGGCATGGTCGGCAGTGGGGAGCGCGACAAACCCCGCGCGGCCGCCCCCCGCGAAAGCTCACTGCGACGAGACTGTCTGGAAACAAGTAGCGACATCTTGTAGCTGGTAGCGGAACCTCATTTTTCATAAGCTTTTGATGAATTTTTGATTTTCTTAAAAATTTCCTTTTTTTAAATTTTAAAAAAATAATTTAAATTTCGCTTGTCAATTTTAGTGATTACTATTATAAACTCTACAAGAAGAAAATATAAAGATACTTTATACGTTAGCATCACACTAATACTATAAAGACGTAACTTTGTAAGTTTTTGTGTATAATTGGTAATTCTTCATGCGCAAATGCTGGACCAATTTTGATAAAATTTAGTACGCAGGAAGCTGACACCCTGGATTAACACATATGCTACTTTAAGTGCGGGAAGCACCGATAAGCGCAGCTTGTTCATAATAAGGGAAAGCATTTAAGTATTCATATTTCTATCGCATGTTCTAGGTGTTAAACTAAATTCTGTTACCACACATACGTTGATCAGCATTATTTTAATTTACTTGATAGTATACTCGATACTTACTAAACGAAATACAGATTAACATAGATACCTACGAACTTATAAAAACTTAAAGTTTGCATCTGACTTACAAAAAAAAATATAAAACTAAAATAAGTTTTACATAAACTATGATTAATAATAGTTATTATATTAATAACATAAGGTTTTGTAAACTTTACAACACAGACGTCAACTAGAACCCACATTTTTTTAACAAAACGTTTAAGTCGGTCTAAGCAGCTAGCTATTCTCCAACAGATGGCGCTATCTACTATACACTTTTATTTCTTAGTGAACGTAGAAACAACATATGCGTTCCCAACGGGCTTACGATGGAAAAGTCTTGTTGCCTGTACTCTACTGACTAAACTGAAGATAGCTCTTTAGATTTAAGTGCCTGTATTACGTATGAATTTAAGTATAAATATCGATATTTCCCCGCTATAATGCAGTGGGTGCACGGGTAAACCGAAATTTCCCGTGGACCCACTGGTGGGTTAAGCTGGTGGGTGGACGGGTCGCGGCTCGAGTTATGGATGATTTGAGAAATTCCGTTTTGTTACTACACAAGAAACTATGTCATGAAGAGACTATGACGAGATAATGTAAACTACATATACAACTTGGAAGGAACATATGTGTTATAAATCTAACCACGATGTATACTAGATCACTATAGTATATAGAAATTAAAATAATAGTAAAAAATTTAAAAAAAAATCTATTAAAGGCAATTTTTATGGGAATGTCGATGTAGTTTTTGTTTTTTTTTTTTACTGTTATTTTAATTTCATTATGCTTTATTGATCTAGTATAGCCCGTGGTTTAATTTATTACGGATTTGTCCCTTCCTCTTTGTATACTTATATGGCAAACAAGAATACGACCCGTTGGCTATGTAGTAAGCATATTATGCTGGCCTACTCATTTGAAAAAAATATTTTTACGCCCCGTTTGAAAAATAATTATGACGTCATCATTATCATTATATCAGTCAAAAGAATTACCAAACCGACCAAGTGGAAATTAATATTCATGACACAATTATTCAAACTTCTAATTGTTTTTCTATGAATTTATAATTGAGCTAGGTCCAATACGCACACCTCGACGTACTACCAAAAAATAAAATTTTAAAAAATGGTGAGAAATTCTCCACCCTTTGTCATTATTTAACACCTGAAATTTCAATTTCTTTAAAATAATTACGTAATCACTCGCTCACAAAAAACTGGCGTCGTCTCATCTTTCATTCTTTTCTTTCTTTTCCCTTAATCCCTTATTAGCTTTGCATCCGGTATTACTTCTTAACCCTTCAGGTAAAGCATTGTACTAAACGATTCTGGGTATTGTTTGACCACATTTATCATTTTGTAGTAAATAGTGTCTGAGTCATTGAAAGTATGGGAACTTTTAGAATAATGTTATCGAAGTATTAAGGGTGTTGCTTAGGGCTTAGAAGATTAGATTGCAGGGTGCGGATGAATAATTACTTTTGCACGAACATTATTTTATATTCTTTTAAAGAGGCTCTACGAGACTGAAGTTAGAGAGATCTAGTTACATACTCGTATCTTGAATTAGAAAAGAGATAATTATAACTAAGAGAATTTTGTATCAATAGATAGTTATTAATTTTTTTCGTAAGCTTAGATAGTTGAGGAGTTCGGTGGTGTGCGGGAGTGCACATTACTAGCGCTTTCTCAAGATAAGCGACACCGGGCGTGGTCCACACTTGGATGGATATCCACAATCACAAGTGGCATAAAAATTTCTTGAGCTCCTCCATGCTTCGAAAGGCACGTTTAAGCCGTAGGTCCGGGCTGTCATCATTGTATGGCAGTCGACATGTTAAATGCCTTCAGGCAGCCTGAAAAATCTGACACCTGTATTGGCCATTTACACCCACAAAATAACAAACAAACCAAAAACCCGGCGAAAACCATACACTGTTCTGCTAAAATAAAATACAAAAATAAATCGCGGTCCAAGTAGGTTGTAGCTAAACCTCAAAGTCTGTCGGGCCACGCCTGTAATGTGTTGACATCATTACAACCCCGCAATAAGAGCCACAATGCAGATAAGATCGTGTTTAGATCCGTTGGGGTTACATTTCAAAGATAATGTGTGTGGAAACAGACTTATCGTAAACTTTTGCCCTCTATATAACATTGAAAAATTGTTAGAAATCGTCATAGACACTTTTTTTTTTCAGTAACTATAAGGGCTCTTACAGACGTGTGACAGTATGCCCGCAACGGTCGCCAATCGCCAATCAAAAAAAATACAGAAGCCCTCTTTGTTATGGTTTCAAGTGTCTTTCGATAGGTACAATACGTTTCAAAAGGTATTTTACTCGTAAATTTATTTTAGACTTATTATTTTTATTAGTTCCGTACCCAAAGGGTACGGAACTAATATGGTCGATATACGGTCATGGATATACAAAAAATGACCAGGCCCCCAGTACCCGGCAGCCCCGCTATTCTTGACTCCGGTAGCGGTCATGGTAACGGCGGGGCAGGGGGTGCTAAGAATCCCCGGATGGGATCCGGCTACCAACCCCGGCGAAAACTGGCCCTGGTAACACACAATGTCTGCACATTGAGGACTGACGAGAAACTGGCTGAGGTGGAGGAAGAATTGAGTAGGTTACGGTGGGACATTGTGGGGTTGTCTGAAGTCCGAAGAGAGGGCGAGGGCACGACAACCCTAGAGTCTGGTAACCTACTCTATCACCGGGAAGGAGACGAAAAGAAGTCCCAGCATGGTGTCGGGTTTCTCTTCCACAAATCCCTCATTAACAACGTCACATCCATCAAGAGTGTTTCCAGCAGGGTAATATACCTGATACTCAGAGTATCTAAAAGATATTCGCTGAAGGTTATACAGGTATATATGCCAACTGGGGATCACTCCGATGAAGAGGTGGATGAAGTGTATGAGGACATCAGTAGGGCCATACATACTTCTGAAACCTATTTTACGGTTGTTATGGGGGATTTTAACGCAAAACTGGGTAAGCGAGGCATTGGAGAGTTTAGGCTGGGAAACTTTGGATACGGAGTGCGAAATAACAGGGGACGTAGGCTGGCTGATTTTTTTGAGCAAGAGGGACTCTTTGCGATGAACTCTTTCTTTAAAAAGCCGCCGCAAAGAAAGTGGACCTGGTTGGGTCCAGCAAAAAAGACTACATTACTAAGACTTCTCTGTCTGTCCGTCTGTCTGTCACCAGGCTGTATCTCAAGAACCGCGATAGCTAGGCACTTGAAATTTTCACAAATTATGTTTTTCTGTTGCCGCTATAACAAATACTAATAACAAAAAAAAATTAAGGGGGGCTCCCGTACAACAAACGGGATTTTTTTATACGTAATAGTACGGAATCGTGAGTGCGTGAATCCGATTCGCACTTGGGCGGTTATTTATTTTTAAAACAAAAATAATAAATGAATGTGGTGTAATTTTTTTATCCTTCTAGAATATTACTAATGGAAGAGTAGCTAATTAAATAACAGGGCTGTGAAATCTCAAAATATATAGAAATGTTAAAAGCAGGATGTATTGTAAAAAGTGTCGAGGGATTACCAGACAGACAAGAAAAAAAGGGCTGACGCCAATGTTTTAAGTAAAAACTAAAAATGGTTGCATCTGTAAGAAGTTGTACACGTACGCCTTGTTAATCTTATCTTACAGCTTTTGTTATGTGTGAAAACAATTATTAAAACTTGTATTTTTTATGTAACTGTCGTTTTTAACTTTTTCTTCCTATACGTATGTTTAAACTGCTTTCATAACTTTTATTAGATTTTGTCGTTTCCCAATTTTTATTAGATTTTGTTCAGTAATGTAGGCAAGAACCTACTATCTACATTGCTGAAAAGGTTCTTAAGAAAATATGGTAATATGTATAATTAATATAAGTATTAGATACAGTACAGATCGGAATTTCCTAAGGCCTCACTCAATATAAGTCCCCATTCCCCGTCCCTGCACCTCTTCCCCGTTCTCAACTTGTCTAGGCAGCCAGTCGCCCGCTTTCGACCCCTCTACACCAAAAGGCGATATCGGGGGAGAGGTGCGAGGACAGGGGACGGGGACATATGTGGCGGGGGACCACGAAGCAAAAACAATCCTTGCGCGGGACCTAAGAAGATTTCGTTCTATACTTAATACTGATAGCCTTATTCCACCTTCCATCATTCCTTCTAGCCAGGTGTCCTACCCAGTTCCATTTTAGGTTCGCAACCCTAGAGAGCACGTCGTGGACTTTCGTTCGACGCCGGATCTCTACATTGCGAATCCGGTCTTGCAATCTGATACCGAGCATGTCTCGCTCCATCACTGTCACCGAGTGGTACCCCAGGAATGGGAAACGGAGTGTTGGGCGTCCGGCAGCTAGGTGGGTCGATGATATCAAGCGGATTGGTGGAAAAAACTGAATAGCTAGGGCTGGGGATAGGATTCAGTGGCGCAGACAAAAGGAGGCTTATGCCCAGCAGTGGGTCGTTGAGAGCTGACGATGATGATGTTATATTAATTCTGTGGTAACACTTACATAAAAGTCCTATTCCATGCTATGCGACTCCGCAACTTGCACCGTTTCTCCCCGCGTCTTTCGGAAGCGTTTCCGCTCCCCGATACATTATTACTTGAATCACAATACACCCAGTAAGAGACTGAACTAAGAAACAGTCTATAATTGAGTTCGGTGCGATGGGTATACGAGTATCATCCCCTTTAATGTAATATTATCCGTGTTATGACATTAAATTATATTTCACCCCATGTCTTTTTTCACAGTTGCAATATGAAATGTATTCGAGTTACTTCTATATGCAGGTTTGAGGTATCTGACACGTCAAATGAATTAGGTAGGTATGAAATAATATGACATAGTAAAAAAAATGTGCATTCGCAGAGTTTTGATATGAGGAATATTTCGTAATATTTTTTTCAAAACTAAGAACCAGCTTTAACGCACTCTAAACAATAGATTTTGATAAAGTTTCATTGGACTACCTGACAAATTTTTTAAACAGAAAAAGTTGGTTCGTTTTCGAGTAATCGGGAACATACAAAACATACTTATACATTCGAATTCATAACCTCCTCCGTTTTTACATACATACATACATACTATCACGTCTTTATCCTCCGTTTTTAAAGTAGGTTAATTAATTTACAAACGTTGCACCAGCTTCAAGTTTATTGAAGAGAAATATGAATATTAGGGAGTAATTAGAAAACTAATACAATAAAATTTGATTACTTATTTTGATTTTGATGTTATTTATAATACGTTTTAAAATATAGAGATCTAAATTAGAAACTTTTACAAATCTTTCCATCCGTTCTCCAAAAATATAAACAATAACATTTAAGATACAGTACTACAGTAAGTACTTAAACTAAATAATTAAGTAAATGGCGAATAAGAAACGGTGAAAAAGTTATAGGTGTATCTTAGTTAATATACCTATTAATTTATTGTATTGTAAAATATATCTTAATATATCTATTTACCTATATCTTTACAAGTGACAAAGTAAGTCTGTATCAAACAACTACTAAATAACCCTGTCCTACATCATACAACATAAATATCTCACTAAGTATATTTTCTCGATCACTGTATCTTTTAACCCCAGTATCGCAGATTTGCGATGCCATTACGAGTTAATATCAAAGACGTCGGAAGTTCGCACCATAAATATAACAGAGTATACGTTCTTCCGCTTCGCTTTTATGTCGGATGGTGTGTAAGGGCCATTAGAGAAGCCAGGGCTACATTATTTTAGGAATTTATTCGATATATCATCACGCAAAGAGTGTCCGTCTGTGCGTCTGTCCGTCTGTCCGTCCATCCGTTCGGCCCTTTTTAAGTTCAATCGGCATAAAAATCGGTTCAGCCAATTTTAATGAACTTACGAGATAGTATTGCTATATTTATCATGTATATTAGATATCAAAATTATGTTACCAGTTTTGGAGATGATGGGAGTTAAAACCTTAAATATGACGAACAATTACAGTAGAAACAGATAGATCTCCTTAGATGAAGTTGGAACTGTTGTTGTAGAGTTGAAACAAAAACTTTAAATTAAAGGTACCTCAAAGTTACTTTCAAACATCAATTACACATATATTTTACAAATATGTCACAAGAAATCGCTGACACGAAAGTGATTTCTCTGAATCACGCTAACGTTGTATTTTGGAATAATAAGCGCAACGTATAAGTTCGCACAGAACACTATTAAATAAAATAAATAGGTATTCATCTCAATAAGAAAATACAATAAACATAAAACAACATGAGAAGAGTTATCAGCAAAAACGAATGAATTACTTTTCTGTGTTATTTTCACACGTGCAAAATAAATTGCACTCACACAAACAGCTTCTGAATACAAATACGAGAATAAATAAGTGTCCATCGGTTTCGCTTTACGATAATGTGGAAGCACACTTACTTCCCCGAAATTCGGGAGCACTATCTAACCGCAGCTCTTATGACTACAGCATTAAAGGTGAAAATAGAAGGTGTACATGAATAGATTTTGTGCACGTTGTAGGAAAAAGTGGGGAATTTTGTTATTGGAAAAACATTGTAGTGAGCTCAGCCACCGTTCGGTTCCTCGTATAAAAATTCCGGTTTTACAAAGTAGGTACAGGCTTTTGTGTGGGACAATTTCATTACTTCTTTTAATTAAAAATGTAAATTGATTTTAATTTTAAACAAAAGTGTTTCAAGCTGTTGGGTAAAATGAGAAGCTGTCTGCTGTAACTTTTACATTATGTAAAGTTTTGCAAGATCGAGTCACAAAGCGAGGACACTGGCTAAGAGTAAAAATCAAACGCGCATAGAGAAACTTTCGACTTTTAACAAGTTTTACAAAAAAGATTTTTTCACAAGCACCAATTTTTTAAAAGTTATCTACATTTCGTCTACTAATTTAGCTTAATATTTATTGAGAAATGTTTCGCGATATACAAAAATACATTTTAGTTTAATATTAAATTTGTGATCAACTAATCAAATTAATATCTCTCACAGACATCAAATTTCAGTTTTATTCATATTTTTTTAAACGAATAAGGGACTAAATGCGGCGTAAAAATTGCACCTTGAATTAAAAAGAAAGTACAAAAAACCAACACGATTAAACAATAACCAAATAAACACTACATCCCTTCGCTTATTCAAATTTAAACCTAGCACCCTATAACTTTAATTAATCAAGATTAATACAGTTTAGCACTACACCCCCAAGGAATAGTAATTAGTTGATAATTGTATATTTTTTCTTGCCCTAAGGAAGGGAAAACAAAGATTGGAACCCTTCAAGGGCCGTAGGGAGCGTATTAAATTTGCATTAGACAAAATTGAAATTCGCCCTCAGATCAGTCGTTACCGGGAAGACTAATAATGCTGTCAATTTTGCTCAGCATCTTCAGGCAGGGTTGCTCTGGCGCTGAACTTTTGCAATTTTGGTGAAAACTATCCATTTTGGGGACATTTTGAAGAAAGGAAAAAATTGTATGAAGGTTTATCTAGAGTCGTTTAAGTTTATCTATATGTGGTATAAATTACGTGATTCAATTTTCTTAAAGCCTGTTGTATCTCATTGTTGGACAATCCTCCCCTCTTGTTTTCCATAAACTTCTATGAGTGGTGACAGTTTGCCAGCTCGTTTTATAATTTCTGCTCTTAGGTCGTCTGACCACTTTATTTATGAGAAACCCAGATTTATGAGAAAAAATGTTATGATACAAAGTATACATTTAATAGATTTTTTAATATATGCTTTCCTAAGGAACTTATAGGGAAATACAAAAAATGATTTTGGGCTTTGCATACAGGTTGACCAATCAGCTGATCAAAGTTTATATGAGCTGGAAGTAAGTTTTTTTTTATAATACAGTATAAAAAATATATTTTTTTTTAAATTGTTTAACATCATGGACTGAATGTACCAATAAAATAGATTCAGTTGTTTTGTCAGACCCTGTTTAATTATGAATATACTTAAACATATACGCATAAAGGTAATTAGTCGAATTGCGTTTAAAATATAATTTAAAAAACTGCCAAATGTTTGTATCTCTATTAAGAAATAACAACGTAAATAGGGAAAATTCCCAAAACAGATCTAGCAACCCTGATTCAAAGTCACGGTGTGAGTATTTGATTAATTGAATCATTTTTTGTCCCCTCCAAGGAGATTCGTCAATTGCCAATGATGACATCCGTATTTTGAGACAAGAGATCCTCTTGTTGTTATCGGATTTACGGCTAACAAAATTGGTCTTAAAATATTTAAGTTTTTAGGGTTCCGTAGCCAAATGGCAAAAACGGAACCCTTATAGATTCGTCATGTCTGTCTGTCTGTCCGTCCGTATGTCACAGCCACTTTTTTCCGAAACTATAAGACCTATACTGTTGAAACTTGGTAAGTAGATGTATTATGTGAACCGCATTAAGGTTTTGACACAAAAATAGAAAAAAAAAAACAATAAATTTTGGGGGTTCCCCATACTTAGAACTGAAACTCAAAAAAATATTTTTCATCAAACCCATACGTGTGGGGTATCTATGGATAGGTCTTCAGAAATGATATTGAGGTTTCTAATATCATTTTATTCTAAACCGAATACTTTGCGCGAGAGACACTTCCAAAGTGGAAAAAAGTGGGTCCCCCCCCCCCCCGTAACTTCTAAAATAAGAGAATGATAAAACTAAAAAAAATATATGATGTTCATTACCATGAAAACTACCAGCGAAAATTGGTTTAAACAAGATCTAGTAAGAAGTTTTTTTTTAATATGTCATAAACTGCAATTTACCTTTCATTCAATCAACTCAAATAAAAAAATTTAAAAAAAAAACTACTACGGAACCCTTCATGGGCGAGTCCGACTCGCACTTGGCCGCTTATTTATTGCTTTGATGAGACAGAGTGGTACTTACTAATCAATGCGGCACAAAAAGAATAAATATTTAGTTTATTACGGATTAGGTAATTATTTTTTTTTTACCTAGTAGAAATAGGTGTTTTTTATTACATACATAAATGTGCATATTATGGTGACTTTAAATCTAATCATCAAACTTAAAAAAATGATAAACCCACCTTACATTATGTATAAAACATATGTAAGTGTGAGGCGCTAGATATATTCTTTATTTTGTGTTCTATTTCATTGTTTTGTAATATTTTGTATGAGTAATGTAATAATAGACAAGTTTCATTTTTTACACAGAAAGTCAGTTATTGTTTAAATATTGGGTAGTCAATATTCTTTATCATTTCAGTTCTGCAATGAGCACTTTTTTAATAAAAATGCCTATTTACACTGTATAAGTTTCTAACCTGCAGTTGCATACAATTAAATTGAAGCAATAGAAGACTTTGCAATTTAGTTGTATGCAACAAGCAAGAAATTTGCACTCAAGTCAAAGTCAAATGGTCATTTATCATCATGAAGTTAGCCTAACTTTAAGTTTATCATCATATTCAACTGTGTATTTATTGTAGACTAGCTGTGCCCGCTTCGCTCCCCTTGGGAATTTTGAAATAAAAACTATGTCCTTCCCTGAGTCTTAAACTATATCCATACCAAATTTAATTTAAATAGGTTCAGTGGTTTAAGCGTGAAGACGTAAAACTCACTTTCGCATTTATATCATTAGTTAGGATATATGAAATAAAGAATACATATATATAATTAAGGGATACTAGCTCATTACCATAGTTACAAAGTTCACAAAAAACGCGATTCACTTTCTTACAGAGCCGAAGCTTCCAGTCACGATGTCGACCTGCAATCAAGTATCCGCACGCGTCTACCGGCCCTACGTCACGACCAGTTTTTTAGTAATTTAATTTACGTACCATTGTCGGAGTAAAGTGGTCTTGGTACAGATAATGAACAGGGCAAAACTCGGCCCATTGTGATTGGTATTGGTTACAGATTAGTTTCTTCAATTTCGTTTTGTTGTGACGGTAGAAGGGACAATCGATGGGACTCACGGGACATATCTTTTATTTTTATTTAAAACTCCTTGTTACGTATGAAAATACCTGTGTTGATCGGTGCTGTGACCTTATAACTAACTACATCTGTTTCTCCCATGCAGCTAGTAAAAGCAGACCTCTGTCACTCCTCGTTTAGGTATCGAAAATATACCTACATTATTATTACGCGAGCGGCAATCAGTGACATGAATCGTATGTATAAAACAATAAAAATGAAATTGGCTTGCAATGCACTTCTAGGTATCTAAACGGAAAGGTGCCGAGTTTTGTCGCGAGCTAAATTAAACCATATCGCTAACGTCATTAAGTAGACATTTCTTTGAATTCCTTTGCTGAGTAACACTTCTGTACGTGAGTACTAGTACTTATTCTGTGGTAAAAGTGAAAAGACCTGAGGTGCTATTTGTCAAACGCGGAGTCACTAAACGAACGGTTTTTTGTATGGAAAAACCATTCGTTTTGGTGACTCCGCGTTTCAAAAATGGCACTTCTGGGGTATTTCGTAAATACAAACTGTCACCCATTTTTACGGTTAATAGAAAAAGCTAATTTTGAAAAAACAAAATCCTATAAACTTAATCGGCCGATTGCTTAACTTGTTGATATCAATTTGATTCACAAAAAAAAAAGAATATCGTATCTCCATTTCTTCAAAGTGAAACCAGTTCCATACAACAAAGTAATTAAATACCCCACCCCATCTATCTGCTATACGTTTATATATGGACACGTGAAAAAAATCACAGATAAAAACTATCAGTGCTAAGTAGGGTTAACAAATTAAAAAGTTATAGGCGATCAACTTATAAAATGTACTCGAAAAGGAAAATTTCATACAAATTCAATAGATACTTAGACATTTTAGTGGCATGAACTCAAAGTTGGCATTTACAACTACGGAACCCTACACTGCGCGTGGCCCGTCACCCACTTGGCCAATTATTCGTCTATATTGTGGAGTTAATTTATACATAGAGTGCTTAGCGATACGCGCTCGGCAACAGTCGCGTACCGCCGCATTGCGCTGTCACGAATATTTATTCGCGAATTGTGCGGCTAAGCCACTGCCCGATACCGCTATGAGTTCCGAAACACTCATAGCGAACGAACTGTTGGCGTTCATCCAGCACGCCATCGATACCATGGACGAGATCAGCATCTTGCAGATCTGCAAGTCGAATTTCAAGTTAGAGGAGATTTGCAGTGGCAAGGAGCTGCTGTACAGGAGTCTTGACATGGCTGACCGGATGCCGTCCCGCAGAAGGGATGAAAAGGGGGAGAGAAGTTTGCAGGATATCATCAACCTGCTGAAGGTCACAGACCCGGATGATGTGCCCGCATTCGTGGCGAAGCGGCTGGACAAGCTGCCTCCCGTCACGTTCGACCACGTCGACGTCACTAGGCTGCTGAAGGACATCACCGCCCTGAAAGCCAGCCTGGCCGAAGTACAGTTTAGGTTAGGGGTCTCCGAATCTACCATCAGTGAGCTACGTACCGAATTATTAACATTGAAAAGTGATAATTCGGTAAGTAGGTCACCTGAGACTGTTAACGTAAACATGCGACGAGGCGGCGCGCAAAATGTCTCCGTCAGCAGTTTGCAGTCGCCGCCTGTTGTTGTGCGCGCTACCCAGCCCGCCGCCCGCTCCCCCGCACTCGCCCCGGTGACGTCGAGCCCGGTTGTGCCGCCGCGGCCGCGGGCCTATGCCGAGGCTGCCGCTGCGCCCGCGCCCGCCGCCACACCCGCCGCGACCACAACGCGGCCTTTGGCACAGGGGCCAACAGGGAAACGGCGTAAGCCAGCTCCTACCAAGCCGTTGCCACCACCGGGTCCCGAGAGGAACCAGCGCGATGAAGAGGGCTTCGTCAAGGTGGAAAGGAAGAGGAGGAAGCCCGTGAGCCGCAACAACTGCGGAACCGCGCCGCCCGGACCGGACTCTCCGCTGCGTCCTGCCGTACCATCGACGCAGCTGTACGTGTCCCGTCTGCACTGGTCTACGAGGGTAGAGGAGGTCGTGGACTACGTCCGAAAGAAGTCTAACTTCACCTTGAGGGTTGAACGGCTGCAGTCTCGCCACAAAGCGAATTTTAATTCATATGTGGTGAGAGTGCCGACGCATCATCTGACAACCTTCATGAAGGAGGACTTCTGGCCGCAGGGTGTCGTATTTCGGAGGTTCCGAGGTCGGCTGCCCGACGATACCGTGCGTCACACGTCACCGACACTACGTGTAAATTAGGATAGTAATTATATATAGTATGTATGTTAGTTATAAGGTATTTATAATATGGGTCTCTGGCATTGTACAAAATTTGTAAGTACAATGCTATTGCCTGAAATAAAGGAATTATTATTATTATTATTATTATACAAACAAACAAAAAATAATAATTATTATTTCATTGTGAGATACAATTCTAATTTTTAAATCGAACCTTTACTCTATTGTATTGTTCTAAAATGCCTACTTTTATTTTCTATTCAAACAATCAAAAGAATAGTCAGCAATCCTGAAAAAACATTCCAAATTCAATGTGCCAATATATTTTCTAAAATTGGACACGAGCGTATAATACTTCTAAGCCGATAACTATAAAGGCAATTTCGGATATTAAGGTCTAAACCTAAGGGATTTTAATCTTGGAGAAGCGCCTATTTTGTTTACTTTAGCGAAGATGTAGTACCTCACATAAATACTCAGAATTTACTGCTTTTCAAAGACGGATTGCGATCTCGCAATGAATAATAGACGACTAGGCAGCCAAGGTCGTAACGGATTTAAGGGCAGCTTAATTGGAGAAGTCGGTCGTAGGTACAACTTTGATTTTGGATCGTTATAGACCAAAAGGAGTAATAGTGAAGGTTGTTTGACTTATAACCTCGGATTTATTAGTTTAAGTTGTAAAAGTTTTTCTTTCTACAAGCTTTTTTGTAGTTTGTTTTGTTTTTTGTTTGTGTATGTGACCAAAACTAGGATCAGACATTTCAAGCTGCCGCAAAATGATTATCGTATACGGCATTACGATGACGATTACGATACGATTATAATAGTCGCAAACAAAGGCTTACGTGTCTACTTAGCGTGAAGGAGCTCAAGAAATTTAATGCCACATGTGGTCTGGTCACCCATTTAAGTGTGGACCACTCTCGGGATTGCTTCACTTCTGTAAGTGCTATCAATGCGTACTCCGACCGGGCCAACGAGCTCCTCAGCTATTTAGTTAAAAACCATATAAAAATTCAATGCAAGCAGTATTCGATTCAGACATTGCTTAACGTCCTACCTACATTTCAATAGAAACCGTGATTTTGGCTTAGTCTTCTGCAACATGGGAGAGCCATCATCATTGTGACTCAGAATGAAGTGCTTTTAGCATGTATCTCCTCTTCTCTAATCGTAAAAAAGATTATGCTCAGGATGAAAATTTAGACGTAGGTCCAATTTAACAAAACAAATTTTAAGGGTTGTCTAATTTGGTACCAAAAATAAAGTAACATACGAAGATTGAAGATCTTTTCAAATCAGTATTTTTTAAGAAGGTATATGTATATAAAAAAGTATATACTAGTAGTTCGCCACGAACTTAGACCTCGCGATTATTATTTCAGAATAATGTACATGATTTGGATGAATTTTACTATCGGTGCAGGTTTACCGATATGCGAATTCAAGGTTGAGACCAAATTTCCAAAATAGTTGCCAATCACAGCCCTTTCTTCAAATGACTTTCGATCTAGCTCTGAAATGTCAGGAGCACCTTCCAACCATACAATTCCATGGATATGAGGTCTACCGTGATGCAGAAATTCAGTTCTGTACCAGTAGTCTTTCACCGAAAAATGACCCATCATTTTTCAAATGACAAAGTCAGCTCGTTTTTGGAAAAACCAGGTTTAAATGTTTATTTGTATTGCCATGGCTCTATGCCGCTGCTCATTGGTTTCTTACTTTCTGAGTAAAGCTACTTCGCGGGCTTTGATTGCTGTTGATCTCTTGTTAGTTCGTAGCATAATTACTTAAACTACTACAGAAGCACAGACAAGCAGCGATAGCGATTGAACGAAAGTTCGATCAACAAAATTGCTAAATTTAATAAACAAGCCAACAATCAATCAAAATAAGCAAAAACTGAAGAAAAAAAACTAATCGTAAAATAAGCAAAACCCTTTTATTTTAAGTCGGTTATATATGATAAAATTTATAGAACCACTTATGAAACTCAAAATAATAACCATAATAGCTATTCAGAGAAATTACTTCGTGGACCCCAGGGGAGATATGTATTTTTAAGAAAGTTGTTCAGTAGCCCGGACTGAATTCACCGTTAAATAGTTTGAGTATATTTTGTAAGAGGATTTGTATTGTATATTCGTCACGGCTTAGTCAGCTAGACTTGGCGAGTCACCCTAAACCCGTTTAAGTATAACGTATAAAAAAGTTGTTCAGACAAAAAAGTTGTTCAAATAAAAAAATATCGTTTTCACAATGGCAACAAAAAAGTCTAATGACATTTTTGAAAATATTTTGAAATGGCGGATATATGACAGTTTTAAAATTTTAAACCCCCATATTTCCGCCATTTTGAAAAATTTCGGAAAACTGGCTCGACAAAAAAATTCTATTTAGTTGCTGAACCTGCTTACAAAATTTCATGAGAATCGGTTAAGAAATGCGACCTGTAGGCGAGAACAGACAGACAGACAGACAGACAGACAGACAGACAGACGGACAAAAGAATTTTTGGCTAATCTCGAAACTGAGACGCTTCGCTCGCTTCGCTCGCTCGGTCAATAATTATATGTTGTACATAAAACAATGGACGCAACCTACGTCAATACATATCCGTTAGCCACATTTGGCGTACTGTGTGCACCGCAGCGGCGGCCACCAAGGATGCGGCTGGTAGACAGCGATTAAAGTACGCAGCTTTGGAACCAAAATATTGTTTTGTACCCATAGCCGTAGAGACCATGGGCAGCTGGGCTCTGGCTCGTGGCAAAAAACTGGGGCCTCTGTCTGGCCTCTGGCTTGTTTCTGCACAGAATGGGCATAGCTATCCAGCGCAGTAGCACGGTCAGCTTTCTGGGCACCTTTGCACCGGAAACGCTAAGGTTGTTACTTTATTTTGTATTTATTAAATTTTTTGACTATGAATTGTAATTTGTTTTCATTGTATCGTTTTTTTAAATCAAGTTAAAAAAAGGTAAAATAAAACAAATGACATTTAAAGTGATAATAAAATCGAGCGTTAGGACATAAATGAGTGTTGAAATAAAAGCGGAAAGCATCAATCATGTCGCATAGAACTCGGGGACTATTTTACACTTTTAAACTAGGTCGATAAAGTTTATAATCGCATATTTTTTTAGTCACGTCTAAAAACGGACATCATCATCATTACAGATGAGTTTTATTTTTAAAGAGATAAAGCGTATGGAGTGAGGCTGTTTATGCGTGTTTTGACAGTTACTTTTCATAGCCGTCATCTAGGGAATTATGCTGAGAATGTGTCCATTAAGTGTCATCCTTACCTACAGCGACGTTCGTCACTCAGTGCCTTGGAGACAAAAATAAAATCTACGTTCGTTCCTCCATAAGCCGCTGGATTATTCTAAAATTAGATTTAAAACGACTAATCTGGACCTTTTAAAGGAGGGTTTCAATCAACAGGTATTTGGAAAAAAGAAGAATGTGCTAGCTAAGTAAAAATTTGTTGTTTTTTAAGTAAATAGTGATTTTATAGAAGCTTTAGAAAATCTAAGAATATGTCTAGGCCTAATTTAGGCAATACGATCAGAAAATATCAAAACATCCTTAATTATCTGACTGTCATAAGTGATGATGACTTCATGATGAACCTAAGTTATTTCTAGAATACGAGCTTTCCTGCATGATAGCAAAACTAAATATTGATAATCTTCTGACTGTTCAACTGTCGACTTCGTAAAAAAAAAATATATATATATATAGGGACAAATTACACTGATTAAGCTAGCCCCAAAGTAAGTTCGAGACTTATGTTATGGGATACTAACTCAACGATACTATATTTTATAACAAAAATCCATATATAGATAAACATCCAAGATCCAGGACAATTTGAAAAAGGCCATTTTCCAACTTGCCATGACCGGAGATCGAACCCGGGAATTCAAGTAATTGTTTGTCTGGATATTCATCTATTTACGAGTACCTTCCCACTTTAAACTCATCGAATCCCTGAGTGTTACAAGTTTAAAATAAGGATTTTAAACTTGTAACACTCAGGGAGTCGATGAGGTGCAGAGCGATCTGCAAATTACCCCGAACATACATACTATCACGTCTTTATCCCTAATGGGGCAGACAGAGCATTTTGGGTCTTGCGGTTCTATGCAGAGCCCAGGGCCGCAAGACCCAACAGCCACTTTTAGCGTTATGGTGGGCGAGAAGATGGAAAAGCAATCAATACAGTGATGGGTTGCTAGCCGCATCGCCTGTTAACATGATTCGCATTTTTGCCAATTTTGCCCATCATTACCCCGCAAGCTTCTACATATTTCTAAATGGAAAGCGGGAGTTAATGCATAATATAGATTTATCGGTTTTGAATTGTTTAAAAAAACGGAACTTTGCGAATATGTCTATAAATATTTAGTGCCTTGAATAGCTCAAGAATTAAATATCAGTAAGTAGTTTAGACATAATCTTGGAAAATATTCCAAAAAAATATATTTCACTTAATAAAAAAAAATTGTACTTGTTTTTTATTAAGTGCGACGTTGACTAGACACCTAACAAAGACATAATAATTTTTATTTCAGATTTAAAAATACAACTTCAAAAATGGTTTTAAAACTTAAAAAACCCGACCTACCTAATCTTAATAGTTTGTAGTAACATTCCCTATTTCAATTTATTCTATAAAACGATTTAAGTGTAAAAGAGTCATAAATAAACACATTTCCACATCGTTTAGTTAGGGTTTAGTTATACTCATGTTAATTGTTTTAATTCATTAAAGCTTCATTAAAATTCAGAGGGTGTGTGTGTTTTACTGGTACTTGGGGAAATGCAGATATAAATCTACGCTACGATAATAAATGATTTAAAAAGATTTTCTTATTCCATGTGTACCTAAAAACCTATTGAATAACTACTTTTTAACTATCGCGTTACATTTACATAATATCTAAATTAATGCTTAATGGAATTAAAGCGAAATAAACCTTTTTTATTACTTTTTTTTTGCTGACGTTTCGTCCGGGTTGCACCGAACCTATTGAGTATCTAATACCTTTAGTAATTGATTACCTAGTTGTATAAAATATGAAACAAGTTTTAAAATGCACATATCTAATACACAACATTCATAGGTCTTTCAGGGATTTCTAAAACAACCAGTTGAAAATAAGCCTACATACCTACATTGCTTTTTCGACAGAGAATTTACCTCGCACTTTGAAAACAAAAGCCTCACGTAGGCTTTCAGATTAAAATATATATGCCCGCGGCTTTCTTTACATACTACAAATATAAGATTTTTTAAAAGGCTATGAATATATTTATTCTTCAATATAATTAATCATATTGAATTTAATTTTATATTTATTACTTCTTCAAGATCGCCAACACGTTTGTTGACCGTGTGGTCACTCAGCACTATGTGGCTGTAGTACTGTTTGTTATTGTAGGCATATAAAAAAATGCGTGTATAGGATAGGTTACTCATTCATACCAGTAGGCAGCTGAAATATTTGCAAAGGACACTATTGCGTAAACTATGCCATTGACCCGTACGGTCAACAAATTAAGCCAGTTACCGGCGTGACGTGATTACAGCACGTGCCGCGAACGTGACTGAGATAGCCGTGACAGTGGAGACACACCCTTATGGTTAGTTTACATGGGTTTAGTAAAATGTGTAGTGACGTTACAGCTCTATACTCTTAAGTAATAAGAAAACGAAGCATATGAGAAATTTATTCTATCTGACTGATAACTTTGCGTTTCTCAGTCATTATAATCATCAGGTCTTTTTGTCTCCACTGCGTGATCCTCTCTGTGCTACCAAAGCCAAGTTTGGCCAGAGCAGCGCAATTTGCTTAGTCAGCGCAAGTTTAATATGTTCAAAGAAGTTGCAAAGATACGCTGAAATAAAATAAATAAAGTACCTACATGTGAATTTTTTAAACTTATAGCGGGGGTCATGAAAATAAATTCAGACACTTGTGTAAGTTTTTTATTTTTCTGTTAGCTAAGCTTTATAATTAGAAGTCTTTTATTTTTCTGTTAGCTGAGCAAATAGTAACTAAGTGCATGTGAACGAAATGTTACGCAATTCACCATCAGATACGCAAGGCAATGTACGAGTTATGGTACCCGTTCTACATTTAGGATGATGTTGAAGTAGAGACAAATAAGGGAAATTTACATAAAGAGCGCCTATAGTTTTTTGTTTAAAAATCACACAAAAAAACTAAAAGTGTAAAAAGCGTCTTGTTTTGTACATTCCTTATTTTTTTTAAACCCGCCAAATACCAAACACAATAGTAAAACAATGGAAGTAGCATCTTAAGATGCCCCGCGGGTCTTAAGAAGTAGACCAAGAAGAAAAGTTGGTGACATCCACCAGGAAAGCACCCTAGCATCTCTCTCTTCTTAACTTGGTCTCCTTTCGAGAGATACTCTTCACTTTCCTGGAGAAAAAGTAAGCTTGCTAAAACCAAAAATAAAAGCAATAGGTTTACCTTAACATATTTGTGTACCTATGTCATGTTATTTCCAAATAGTAAAGTTGGATCTGTGACACCGCCACCACAGAAAAACATAATGTTTTAAATTATTAAGATGTTTATTGAGAAAAAAGTAATAACAACAAAAAAAACTTAACTAAACTAAACTATATTAAACTAAGCTATAAAATAAACTTATACTAAATTATGCTAAATAAAAAAAATCTCGTCTTGTCCATGCGGCATGGTTGCAAGAACGCTGGCTGCGTTTCCTCGCTGGATAGCAATGCTGATCCGTTGAGCGAAAAAACAGCCAGCCCTCTTGTCACCTGCAGCGGCTATCAGTCGCGGGGAGATTTCCTTAAAAAGTCTCCTCGCGCCAGGGCCCCATGGTCCAAATGTTTCAACACCAAACGGCACAAATATATAATCTCCACTGAGAGATGAATATTTGCGCCGCTTGGCAGCCTCAGCACCTTCAGCAGCCGCCCCAGCCCTCATGGCTGACTCCCTGAGATGGGAAGGCGCCAGTGTGTCCACACATGTTGCGTCCCACACTAGAGCTCTTCCGCGTTCCCAGGGAATCAGCGACATCCCATCTGGCCTCTTGCCATCATTTCGTGATACACCCCGGGGTTCCAGGGTGCAGGGAACGTTTATGGTAGCAAGAGCCCTTTTGATGATGTCATTTAAAGAGCCGTGGCGAGAAAGTCTACCTGCGCTAAGGTGACAATATAGGCCATGGAGCCCAGACCGATCGACGTCACTGCCGCATGGACAACGATGGGGCGAACATACCGGCGTTCCTAGGCGGAGACCAACTGCCGTACGGAAACTATTATTGTCCAGCAGTGTACCAATGTTGAGGGATGGAATAGCATGCAGCCAGTGGCTAGACTCATTGGAAGAGACTGCTAGAAGCCGAGCGCGATCGATGTCACTGTGGAAATTTTGAGCCAAATCTTTGAAAGTTTTCTCCACTAAAGGGGTATCCCAGCGTTTTTGTTGGTTTAATTCCACTGGAATACCTTCTTCAGGGCAGAGAACTGACCAGGTTTCCTTTGCCTCAGCTACCAGGTCAATTGCGACATCGTCTTTTTTTAAAATTCCTATACCACTTATAAAAAAATCTCTAAATTTTTTATAGAGTAACAGTTACATTTTACAATATGAATCATTAAACTGTAATTATAACGTTTACATCGGATAAACAACTATAAAAATAACATATAAACTTCTGAAAGCGCAGCGGATGTTGACAACATCACTATTAATAGTTCGATTTGAGTGATAACACTTCAAAGACTTTATATCCCGGATCCGGATAGGACTTCAGTTACGACGTGCCAACTGCCACTATATCCAAACAATTTGATATAAAACATATTATTATTTTCTCCCGTATATAAATTCGTTTTGAACAATATTTTATTGATAAGCTTTGGGCTCTATAAAAGTTCTGTAAGAGTTTTAAAAATGTCTAGGTTTTAGAAAATAATTATAATTACCTATAATTTTTAATCCCCAACAAAAAAGAGGGATGTTATAAGTTTGACGCTAATGTCTGTCCGTCTGTGGCATCGCAGTGCCCGAATAGATAGAGTGAAAGTAAGTTCTCTTGCGGTAGTTCTTATCTATGATTAATAAAAATTGGTTCAGCCGTTTCAAAGTTATTGGGAATTAACGCTTAAAAGTCAGCGTTTTTCCTGGCAAGTAAAAGAAGGCTCGGCGCTACGGATATCAATTGGTATATGTAGCTCCGCTACTCATCACTAGATGGCGTTCTTGACAGTCAGGATTTTTTCTAATTTACCTAGCAAATAAACTACACAGTTTCCTCGGCATCACCTCAAAACATCAGCGCAACGCCCTAAAAGTTAGTTATATTATAATATAATAGATATAAACCTACAATAACACTGACTCACTGACTGATTGACACAGTTGTTTGGCCTGTTCCAGGGTGACAGGGGTTGTAATCGATATAGAGTGGTGTGGAGGGCGTTCCAGTAAACCAGCAAAGCATACCTATTCTCAAGTTCATGGAGACTAAGTATAAAATTGCCTTGAGGTTTCCGGCAGAGTAGAATATAATAATATAATAATAATAAATAATAAATTTTATTTATTTTCCTCCAATACAATACAGTTTTATACAAAACACATAAGAAATAAAATATTCAACTTATATATACATAGGTACTTAAATGTTTTTGGAGGACTGGTGCCCATGCTAGGTTTCCGAAGAACCTGTAATTAGAATAGGCTACTCGAAGTCCTCCAGTGGATGTCTTAGAAGGCGCATTAAAAATACAAGGTAAACAAAGCTTATAAACATTAATGAGACCTCTCCAACCCGTCTGGCCAGCGGGGCCAATCAAATAAATACATTCAAGCTAGGCTTACTTCAGGTATGAAAGGATTTTGTACTCATAAAAAGGCCTTTTAATCTCAACATAATTTCATTACTTACTCGTACTTTGAAAAGCTGCAAAGGTAAATTCAAAATCTTTTCTACTTCTTACGTATTTGAACTGTCAGAATATACTGCAAATTTTATATCTCTGCATATTCCAAACCGATCCAAGACGACGACACGTTTTTCTAACAAACAAAAGTTAGGTGTAAGGTCCAATCAGGACATTGAATAAATGGCAGAGTAGAGAGGAATAGAGGCATCTCCACTCTACTCCACCGATAAGATATTGCTAACAGGTTGTGGGTGTGTTCTCACATGAAATGTATACAGTAGACGTCGTAGCAAGAGATCGACAAGAATCAAGATCTGATTATACAAAATTACAGTAGTATGAAAGGTCGAAGAGGAATGAGTCACAATGATGAGGAAGGAATATGTAAATAATAAAAAAATAACTTTAAATGAAATTTGAAAATGTGGATAGAATGAAATGATAGAGAAAGGAGGTGAGTAAGAACATGAAGGATGGAGCTTATTGCAACAACGTTAAGCCGTGTATGAAAGGACCAAACAATTTTCATACCACGTTGATTAATTAAGAATGCATCAGAATTTCCATCTAGCATTATTTATCAACGCTCACAATGAACCATATTTATTTAGATTTTCCATTTTATTTACACGCCTCTCAGCATAAAAGAGAATAAAACATTTTTTCATTCCCCGCGCTTCGAACAATCCTGTTTTTATTCCACTGCTGGATATTTTAATGTTTGTTTTAACTGAATCGAGTTCAAATGCTAGTTTGTGCAAACTTTTATATTTTTCTAAACCAAATCTAAATTCGCTTTACATGCGATGGCTCTTTTATCCATAAAATTTATATGAATTATACAAAAAGGAAACTACGAGAAATGGACAGGCTATAAAGGTAGAACAGTTTCTATACTTATTTATCAATTGCAAAGTATATTATATTTGCTTGAATATTATTATTTGTCTAGCCATTAAAAAAAAAGAGTTTCTTAAATTTCTTAAAATTATTTAACTCAAACGCAATGTATCACTGTCAGATAGATCATAGTGTATTTGTGTAGTATGTAGGTATTGTATATTTTAACATATACTTTATAGTATAATATTTTTTGTATGTAGTTTATTACTTTAATTATTATTTTTACATATAGTCTTTTTTTCACCATATACTTATTCAAGTTTTGCACTACTATGTCATTCTCCACATCACCCGTTTGGCTTACTGGTAGATAAGGGTTTAGGATTTAAGTTCGCCATAACACTTGTATTTGTATACTATCTATCACAAAGTAAGAAAAAATGCCATACATGAAGTAAGTTTTTATATGTATTTCTTACAACTCTTGTGATCTAAATAATATATTGATAAAACCAAAAAAAAACCCACCTGAGAGAAACTTACTCCAAAACTAGTCCTAACAGGACTTGTGATAAGACAGTAATTAAAACATCGTAAGTGGAGCTTGGAACCTGTTTATTAGTTAATTAAAATATCTGCTACCTGTTATAAATTTGATATCCCGACTGTGTTTACAACCAAACATTGTAAAACTTATCTCCGATGTTCAAACTATTAAGAGTACAGAAGCAAATGAATGAATAAAAAACTCTATATTGCACCAATACAAAGTTAAAAAAACTTGAGAGGTGTCAAGGGGCACCTGGATGGAACGAAGTTCGAGAAGAGAGAGAGACAGACAGATAAACACGCGCACGCCGCACGGCTTACAACTATAGCAAAAAGTGTCGTTACAACTTTTGGTCTTAATTTTTTCCCCCTTTCGGAACGCGAGATAAGGAACTTTGTTCCAAAAAATTTTAAAATTGAATATATTTATACAAAAGTACAATGGGTGGTGATAGCTAAGCTTAGAGTAACCTTTTCCAGAGAATCAATAGTGTCTTTTGACAAAAGGTACATCAGCTATGCAACACGAGTATGGCGCCATGGGTTTTTTCAGGCAACAAGTGAACTGCCAATGGTATCACTAGATGACTATCGTTAGTATAATATATGTTATTGATTGGATATAACCACAACGTTTTGTTCCTGTGGGTTTTGTTTAATAATCCAAAGCTTATTTTTTTAAATTTTAGACAAACTAGTACATTAAGCATTTCCTGGCAGGTAACCTGGTCTAACGACTATTAACAATCAAAACCATGCAACTGACAACGCTCTAAGATGAGAGAGAGAGCTTTCTTTTTCTCTCCCTCATCTTAGGGGTTGTCTTATAAATACATCACATTTGAAAATTGAAGACAAAAAACGTGCCAATCATTTTGTAAAAAATATCTGTGATTTTTTTATTTTCATTAAACTGAATGTAGAGAACAAAGTCAAGTAATACAAAAACAAGTCGTGGGTATATATTACAAGGTACATTTCTATAAGGCACGTTATTTTATGGCGCAGAAAAAAATAAGAGAAATAATACCAGATATATTGACGCCATTAAAATAACATTAATTATATTATACAGTTTGATTGAGATGCTTTTCTATGTTGTGACTGTTTGAGGTTTATCAAATGATAGAATTAGTATTAAAATTATTTGTTCATATAGTATTTGATTATGTTATAATAAGGTGTAATATATTAAAATGTTATTAGATGTTGGCTTTTAACCTGTCTAAATATAAAAATAGCTAAAAACAGCAAGGGGAGGCCTTTGGCCAAATGTGGACCTGAACGGCTAGGTACCAAAAAAAGTAGGTACTAAAAATGTTGGCTTGGAATTCATTAAGTAATTATCTATTTATTATAATAATAATATTTATCATACAGCTTAAGTTTTCTTTGGGTGTTAATTAGGCCTGTTTTTCAAAAGAACTCTCATCTTATATATAGGTATTTCTAAAGTTTTAAATGTATACTTATATAGTAAAAACTTAAAAACAGTATAAATAATAAAAGCTGCGTCTTAACATACTTTCCATATAATATCGTATCCTTTATAAAGCTTGAAGCCATAAAGGGGCATTATAAAAAGCATTACAGATTAAATATGGCAGTGGGATCCTCTAATTTCATGGCGCCTGGTCTATTCTCCGCTCGATTACGGAAGCGCAAATTGAACCATTCATTGCTACTGGTCGGGACGCTATTGTCAGAATAGCCCGTTACTACTGGATATAATCCGGCTGAATGTAATAGTGGCTCTACGAGACGGAAGAACGAACTTTTCTATTTCATTTCGTTTTATCCGGTTGAAACTGAAATGGGTATAAGTACATAACAGTTTACTCGGAATTAGAGCTACAAAGTTTAAACTGCGGAACTGAAGATATTTTAGACTGCAATGTTTGAAGATGAAGGGATACAGGCATTTGTTTGTTTTTACATACCAGTTTAAAAACAATAATGCATTCGATTGGTGGTTAATAACCACCAACCAGGAAAACTCTTTTTTTTTACTATCTATGACATAAACTTAACGATATGCTTGTTTGATAGAGAATAGATGAAAGAAGATTAACAAAAGAGATTTATCGTGCGGATGTGGATGGTAGAACCAGACCAGGTCGACCTCGACTAACGTTCTGCGACCTAATTGCAGACGTTCTGAAGAAAGATGATATAAGGAGTAGGAAAAGAGTTATGAGTGTTGACAAAGCAAAAGAGGTTTGCAAGGATCGGAAAAATCCATAGTCTCTGCCTTCCTTCCATGGGAAACAGGCGTGAAAATATGTATGTATGTATATACATACATACATATTTTTACACCTGTTTAAATAAGCGCATCAAATAAGTGTATGCATATACGCTTATTTAAGCTTAGAAACTGAAACTTTAGTGAAAAAGAATAAAAGGTCTAACAAAATATACTGAAACAATTTTAAGGGTCAATTCAGCCCATAATACTGAACAACTTTCCCCAAAAAACATATACCGAAATATAAAAAATATTTTTTCTTCCCATAGAAACTAGGATCAGCTGATCGGTCAACTTGAATGGGAGGTTGGGAGGCCTAAGCTAGATTCAATAGAAACCTAATTCAATGAAATAGTAAGTAATTAGTGGTTTGCCCCGAACTTAGACTGATTATTCCAAAATACGAGCATTTACAGGATCAATTTGAATGTCCATTGAAACAGTGTTATAAAATAACCATTACGTGATTCAGAGAAATCACTTTCGTGTCAGCGAAATCTATGGTAACATTTTTAATAGATATGTGTAATTGATGATTGAAAGTAACAGAGGTATTTTTAATTTAGAGTTCTTTAATTAAAGTTAATTTTAATAAAATTTTATATACAAGAAGCTGACACACTGGATTAACACATAGGCTACTTTAACCGCGGTTAACACTGCGGGGCGCAGCTCGTACATACATACAAACATGGTTTTCCCCCCAACTTGAATTGTAGCCCTAGCTCGCTTCGCTCTTGCGAAGCGCGGGCGAAGCATCTACGTCAATATAATAATAGAACTCCAAATTATGAATATTTTCTTTTTGTCGATACTGTTTACGATTATTTTTAAAATGATTTGATTCATAGATTAATTTGACCATGAAACACTCCGTGTGAAACGTCTGACCCGCATCGAGGAAGCCTAGTAATGTTCTCGTGCTTATTAGGTCATGCAGGTTTTCTCACATTTGATTAAAGTGAAGTGAAGGCGTAAGGGGCGCCCTCATTTGGATTTTTTTAAATCGTAAATGTGGTGATAGTTACCATTTTGCCTAGTGTTAGGCACAAGATAGAACTATAAATTATTTTATGAACAATTTTTGATAGTTATTAAGTTAGTCATTTCATTTATTAATCGCTAACATGTTGCATCTTCTTCTTCTCGTGTGTGTTAGTGACTAACACTAGTGTCAAAGTTTTTAAACCGCCTTAAAGGCCTCTGACATGGTTTTAGGTAACGACCAATGTCAAAGACAGTGACCGGGACCGACGGCTTAACGTGCCCTCCGAAGCACGGATCATTTTACTTATCGGACAATCAGGTGATCAGCCTACAATGTCCTAACCAAACTAGGACAACAACACAAAGTCGTTGCCCACGCCGGGAATCGAACCCGCGACCTTCGGGTATGAGCCGAACGCTCTAACCACTACACCACGGAGGCAGTTAAACATGTTGCATAAGATGACAAAATATTGGTGCTTAATACATGTACCCATTTAGGGTGTGGCGATATAAACATGGGTAAAAAAAGTCTTAGTTTTACAACCAGCTTTCCCTAAAAGTTGCTACTTTTAGTAGAAACAAGTTTTAGTTGTCACAATAGTTAAAGCTATTATTTGTAGCAGTATGTATATTGGCTTTCTTTTAGACAAGATAGCAAACCGAGCATAGTTCTCAACGTCTACTCGAACTATCCGGTTTTTTTGTATGTATGTATTGGTTCTAGAGATACGATGTCTCAGACAGACACTCGGACAGACATTGGCGGCAAACCGTTAACGCCCCATTTTTTGCCGGGGGTTTAAAAACAAACAGAGCTGTCCGCCTAAAATTAACTTACTAACGTGTAAACAGTTCGAATAATAATTTCAACGACTAAATTCCAATAGGTACCGAAGATTCTTAGGTACTTATTCCCGAATTCCGTAATGTAAATATTTGTTTGTCACACATTTTGTCATTCGTCCTCCAGACTGATTTAAACTAATGAAGGGCGGGCCGGTCATGAAATAAATGGCTTCACTTAATTTCTAATCAATGTGATCGTCAAGCATCGCTTTCGTTTATAATTGACTCCAAAATAACTACGTATTACTTATTCAAGTTAGCTCTAACGACTTGGGTAATTACGATTTTAAGAAATGTTTCTTTTAAAACTTTCAAAATTAAATTGTTTGAAAATAAACGTGGACTTAAAATTTAAAAGTTGGATTACAAGTTTTGATTTGTATCTCTTATGGTTATTTAGAAGTTTTAGTAAATTATGAACTTATGTTATTTATTAGTCGTATAAATCTATTTTTTTTTTACTTTTACTCTGAACTAAGTTTTATTATTTACTTAACTACCTAATAAATTCCACTTTAAATGCGGCTACATTGCATTTGTACCACCTTACTTTTAATTTCAGAAAATAAGTGTACCTATTTGGTCTTAAATCAACATACTCTTTTTAAAAAAGGCTACAACTACAAATTCAAAAATATCGTGACCCTACATAAATATAAATGTACAATCCCGCTCCACATCGGGACAAGAGCAAAATAACTGGCCCAATTAAAATTGACACCAACAGCTCCCAGAAAGTTGTCCACATCACTCGCACGCGATCTCACTCCTCTTAATCGATACCATTAATTTTATTCTGTCGGATGTTTGCTCAGAAAATATTCCCGAGCATTTTAATGAAGCGGATTCGACGATCAAAACTGTATCGGATATACCTTTCCGATTCGATTAACAAGCTACTCAAACTTATTTTGCTCTTGCTTAAAACTTTTGCATTCTAACTTGTTTTTTAATTTATAAATATCGTTCTGAATTTAAATTTCAAGGGGTAGATAAATATGCTGTGGGGTGCGTAATTAAACGACACGCGTCGAGCGACAGTCGTGAGGTGCCCGGTGTCTTATCGCCTGGGTTTTAATTTGAGGCTGGCATGAGACACGCGAGGCGATCACGCGACCAAGCCCATCCACCGCGTACAAAACAATACACGTTCTCATTTAAAAATTAAAATGGTATTCTTTTATCTGTAGGCAGAAACATGTCACCGGCCAGGAACATTTTGAATTTAAATTTAAATTCGGAACCTTTAAAGTCTGTCACGACCCAATAGATCAATCGCAGGTTACGAAACAACACACAAGGGAACCCTTTTATTTGTTTTTTACAGAGTCGGGACAAAGCAAACTTAGGAAATGAGATTTCACGTAACAGTTTTTTGGAACAAAATTGTGTTCCGTGTCGGATTGTAAATAATTAGCTCATTCAGCTGTGTCTGCCGGGACACCATCAGCGCCATTGTTTGCTTAGTCGTAAGAAAATTGTTGAAAAACTGTAACGTCTTTCTTCGGCCGGCGGATGCTTACTCAATGATTGATTAAAATTTAATGTAAAACAAGAAAAACAGCTTTTTGCAACGTGGTTATCGAAATTTTGTGATTGCAGGTAGGTACTATGGCAACAGGTAAACAGGTAATGTGAGATTTTGAACTTCTGTCGTAAATTATCTTCTCCAAAATGAATATAGATTTCAACACGATTTTACACATCATCATCAACAGCTTGCTATCGCAATCCTGGTCTGATTTGAATTGAGATTTTAATACTTGGATCTAAATAGAATAAAGAAGTCAAAAGATGTCGTTACGTACTAAAACATGGACTCAGTCATGCTCAAGACCACCTTGGTAACATGGTATCTTTATTTTAGAACCTGGCACTTAAATAATTAAAAATCGGTTGGAAATGTGTATTCTAATAGATTGTTGATGTATTATTGTAACAATACATAATTTCAAACAAATAAAAAACAATTGACTATCCGTGTGAGAATTATGATGATACAGACAGATAATTAATTATTTTGTTACTACTAACAGCACCTGTTTTCCCTAGGGTTGGCAGCGTCTATAAGAATCTCCAGCTGTTTCCTTGAAAAACTTTATAATCACATTACATAGTAGTCTTTGTCACAGTCTTTGTCTGACGGGGATCCAAAAATAAGTTGCGTAATCAACAGTAAACATTGATAAAGGCTTGTAAAAATTAAGTTTGCTAACTCCCCTCAAAGTTGTTAAGGTTCTTACAAATTCTCCACTGGGCACGTCCGGTATTTACTAATAAGCCCCAATAAGTCGATTTTGAAGTTAATCTTTGCAAGAATTTAAAGGACAATTTATTGGTTCACTGGAAGTTGGCAATTTCTAAGTCCGTCATTAATTGGAGGCAAAGAGCTATAATATACTTACGTACTAGAGTAGACGCCACCCACTGTTTTATCACATTCAACTGTAGCTGTCACCATTCACCTCTCATTAGTCTTTTGTAAGCATTTATGCGTCAAGAACACTCTTTAGTTGATAAGCAAAAACCATAAAAAACACGGTCAACCTAGTTAAAAATACCTTGGTGTAATTTAATGACACATACATACATACATACATTATGTCACGCCCGTTTCCCACAGGGGTAGGCAGAGACTATGGACCTCCACTTGCTACGATCCTAACAAACCTCTTTTGCTTCATCTAAACTCATCAATCTCTTCATACATGCCCTTCGGATGCGGGTTCTTTTTACCTCTCCCTTTTTTAGGAACGTCTGCAACTTGGTCGCAGAATGTTCGCCGAGGCCGACCCTTTCCTACTGTTCCTTTCACATTTAATTACACTATAAGAATAAATCAAAGAACACGGCAAAATATAAAAAAAATACTTTCCTTTCTTTTTACGTAAATAATCAGATTTTAGTATTTGAAAATTAAATTCGTATGATGAAATTTATTCTATTCAAAAATAAAACAGAAGCCAATGTTTGAGTTAGCTAGTCTATATAATCTATGTCAATGATTGGAGATTGCCACAAGTACCAAGATACTCCAAGTTTAGCAATATTTGAGCCCCTGATTTGTCGCTTCATTGATTTACAATAACTTAATAATGACAGCCCTTTAGGGATGAGATCTTAACAGAGTATTATTAGTTTGAAATTTGAGTATGTGAGCTGATGTTATCAGGTAGGTGGCGCCATCTGTATTACGTAAATCTCAAACTAAATTGTAAGTTTGATAATAGTAACAAAAAAACCGACTTTACCCCCAAACTACACAACCGGAGTTTTTGGCGGGAAGTCAAGGGAGTTTGCTTTAAATTGTTTTGCAAATGATTCTAGTGGAGTTTATAATATGAAATTGGTGTAGTTTGGTGTTATAAATGCTCATTCTCATGGACAATATGTGAAATGTTTAAAGTGTACAGTCATAGTGCGGTTGTAGTGATATTTATTTGCGGACTGCGGTGGGCGTCTTTGGGCGCCGTCCGCCACTCAATCGGCTATGAAAACCAGTGGACTCGTAATAGATTTGTCGCCAAAAGCTCCCGTGAAGCAATCAAAGGACCTATACCACCTTTGATTGTATAGGATTAGGAATAAAGAAGAGATATTACTAGACACTGGCAAAATAAGCTTCAACGAAGTTTGACCGCCATAATCAAGAAAAAAAAAAAACTACACAACCGATTTTGATAAAATACCTTTTTAAACTTTTTCTTATAAACGTATTCCCTTACAAACAGAAGAAAAAAAATTCGGTGAACACCTGTGTCTTCGAACAATTGGTGAACATACATAAAAAAAAATATTGCGAGGAATCTATAACCTCCTCCTTTTGATTGAAGTCGGTTGAATAGAAATTATTGTAACCATAATTTGGTAAGTTATAATAAAAAATGAATTTTTTTGGCAGATATGTAAAATAAAAAGAATAAAAAAAAATATTATTAATGAAAATTAATTACTAGTGACTTTTTGATGAAGCATGTTGCCGCTGAAAATATTTTATCAAAAGCAATCTCAGAAGCAATATAATCATGGATGTGTACTTTTTTATTTTGGTTTTACTGTAATAAATACGTTCGTTATTGGCTATAAAATCGTGGGAACTATTATTACAGAAGCTCAGACGCAAATGTTTCCTTTGTAAACAATAATACTTAGGTCCCTCAGTAATAAAATAACCTCTATAGCCTCGAAATAAAACTAAATTCGGAACAAAATCTCGTAGAATTAATAACCGAAGTCGAAACAATTTCCAATAAATCGAACGCAGATGTCAACAAAAGAGGTAAGCTTTGGAGTAGGGCTGCCAATCCCGAAATAGCGGGATTCCGCAAATTTTCAGCTTGATATAATGTACAGGATTAAAATACTTAACGTTATCGAGCACGTGAACTTCTACGATTTCGAAATGTAGTAAAATCTCTCTAAACCTAGGTAACGAAATATTCCTTTATTACTCTTATTAAATAGGATAAGAGGTGTTAAATTGTTGATGTGATAGGATGTACTAGCTATACCCGTGGGTTTCGCTCCCCGTGGGAATTTCGGGATAAAAAATTCTTATGTCCTTTCCTGGGTATCAAACTATATCAATATCAAATTTCATCTAAATAGGTTCATTAGTTGAAGCGTGAAGTGGTAACAAACAAACAAATATACATACTCACTTTTGCATTTATAATATTAGTATGATATTATATTATGATTTCTTGTAACGTTATATACGAGTACGTCACTTATACATATTGCGTTGGGAAGTCTCAAGATCTTTTTTAGAAAACGCTTTAATTGTGTGAATTTATATTACAGACATATATATTATTATATTCTTTAATAAAATATTTTTCAGTCGCAGTAAGTATTTTCTGTAATTTTCTTATAACATGTTTTGTTTTCTTTTATTAGTGTGCCAAATTTAGGTTCAGAACTACTTTTTTAACGAACACATATAATTTTAACAAGCATGTTTTGTAGCAAAATAACGTCGTACCTTGACACACTGCTTTAGTGTGAATCTCTTTTAGTTATTTTAGATCCTACCTAATCGGGGATAGGGCCAACCCTACTTAGGAAAGAGTTGAGAAGTAATATCGTAGAGTCAATAGTAAATAGAGGGGACGATGATATACTTGTAAACTAATAAGCCACCCTCTGCAGTATTAATAAACAATAGACCCGACAAATACGACAAGATATTCAATCTTGGGTCGTTTAATTGACTTTCAGAGAAGTCTTTGTTTTTCTTTACTTGTTCCTTGTACTATTTATGATAGTTTACAAATTTTCTGTATTTTTGTCGTATTATATAAAATTGTATGTAGAGATGGAAAGTACCTATCTTACCTACTACCACACCTACTATGTGAAATAGTTTTGTCAAGACACAGCAAAGGTTAAATTATCTGGTCTGACTTTTTGAAAGTATATCTTACGTGTATATGATTTCTCTATGCCTAAAGAATGTTGTATAAAGTTTTATATAAAATCTAGAATAATTTTTCAAAATTAAATACCAACTTCATCACCAAACTACAGAACCGATTTTGATAAAATTTCACCTAACAAGTAATTTAATTTATGGCCCTTTAAAAATAACAAATTTTAAATTGGTTTTAAATTTTTAAAAGTTGTTACATAATAATAATAAAACTGACGTAAATTTAATGTTGGTAAAAGTCGGTTTAATATATAATAAGTGTTAGAAAAAAATAAAATGAAGTAGAAAATTAAAGACCGTATTTTATTTTAATCCTATTTTATGTTATACGAGTATAGCATCATAAAGTTTGTATATGAACTACCTACCTAAGCGCTGAACATGTTTCATCGTATGAGCACGCCCTAATTTCGTAATTAACATGTAGCAAGTTTAATTAAACTGCAAATGGCACGTTACGTCGACACACGAATCTCATCGACCATATTTCACGGAATATATGCTCTAAGGTATTGCATAAGTACTAACGTACAGAACGGAAGCTCACTCCCTCAGCGAGATGACGTACCTGTGGTGACATTTTTCACGATTTTTTTTTGTATGAAAAAACCATTCGTTTATGTGACTCTGCGTTTCAAAAATGATACTTTAGATTGTTTCCCGCAAATTAGTCTATCTATATTATTTAAGAGCTATGCTCTTGTCGGTGAAGTATGAATTTTTTTCCACTTTTCTTTCTCGTCCGCCAGCTGTTTTACTTCGCTGTACGACACGACGTTCACCTTCTCTTTTATCTGTTTCATGTAACTATGCCGGTCTTCCTGGTCCTCTTTTCCCTTCTATTTTTTCTTCAATGATGATTTTTATGAAATCGTCATGTCGTATCAGATGACCTAACATCTTTCCTTGTCTATTCTCTATTAGGTCCAGAATACATCTAATCTCTCTTACTCTTTTCAGGACTTCTTCTTTCCGCAAATTAGTATAATATAAAATCGACTTTATCGTTGGCTTTGTTTTTCGAGCATGTAAGTGGATCACTGCTGTAAAAATTTTCAAGCTGACTTGACGACTGTCATACGATGAACGTTGACAGCCCGGCCCGGACCTAAGGCTTCACGTGCCTTCCGAATCGCGAAGGAACTCGAGAAATTATGTGACACATAATTTTAAAACACCTTTGCGGACCACGCCGTGTGTCGCTTAACTTGCAAAAGCGCATAATAATCTGTAAAACGGGGCTAGAGCTCGAAAGGTTGTTACAAGTCTTATGTACTTTAGCTACACAAGACAGACAAAATGAAACAGTTGGGTAAAATATAATGTACAAAAATTTTATAATAATATTAATTTTATCACCTACTATGTTTATTCACACTCCTATATCACGACGTTGTTCCTCACAACACAAAAATTCATAAAAGTACTCGTACATCGCTTTTTAATTTAGCAGCATAACATTCTGGATCAGAAACTAATCAAAGTGGATAGCTGGCTCATCGCCGCAGTGAGCTGCAGCCAGGTAATAGCTGCTAACCGCAACGCTGTATGAAGCTGTTCTTTGACACTTGGAAGTGTTCGCAAATTTACCTCGTAGTGATGTCGGAACTCCATCGACAGTTCGGTCAAAGAATAAAACTACTTTCGGCAGATTGACGCGTTGTTTGAACCGTTGATATAGCCAAGTCGTAATTACGTGGTAGCCACTCTCTCATCCAATTAAACATACCTCTCAACTGGTAAATCAACCTTGAATGGTTGATATGGTGGATGATGAAACATGCAACTTAGGTATAAAACCATTAAAATTATTCTACACCTCTGTCAGCCGAACTATCTGGAAGATTGACGCGTTGTTTGAACCGTTGTCAGCCAAGTTGTAATTACTTCTCGAGCAGTTTGTCAATCAACTAAACACATTTTATATCCATCCCATATATAATGTAGATAGATACAAGAGATATGTCTTAAGTCACTTAGGCATAAACCCTTTAAATTATTGTAACTTATTTCACTACAGCGCTCTCCCCGCACTAACCGGCAGATTGACGCGTTGTTTGAACCGTTGCCAGCCAAGTCTTAATTAATTCACGAGGAGTTTGTCAGCCAATTGAACACCATCCTATGTGTAATATAGATAGGTACGAGAAATATGTCTTTAGTCACTTAGGCATAAACCCTTTTAATTTTTCTAACTTATTTCACTACAGCGCTCTCCCCGCACTAACCGGCAGATTGACGCGTTGTTTGAACCGTTGCCAGCCAAGTCGTAATTACTTCGCGAGCAGTTTGTCAGCCAATTAAACACCTTTGCTTTATTAAGAAGCCGCAGTGAGAGCGCCGTAAATACCAAATCAAAAGGCTTCGTCTCGAAAGCGACGGCGAATTCCTTATTATCCCTAAGACTTTAGTCCCGTTATTCTTCCCGCATTTTTCTCATATGAAATATTATCTTTGTGACCTTGTTCCTTTATACTTTTATGAGAATTCAGAAGTATGAATTATTGGTGAATACATCATACATTTTCACATCTTTATCCCTGATGGTTTTCTAGCCGCGTCGCCTATTAATATAGTTCAAATCTTGCCAATTATGAGGAAGGTTGTGGAATTACTTTTTATTTTGTTGTTAAATTACTTTTCGTATACTTATGATCACCGTCAATTATACTTATATGATGAAACCCGTGTATCAGTTGCAGACAAAATTATTTTGAGTAAATAATATTTTTCATTTAATTAATTTTGACAGCAAATATGTTTTTTGAAACCATCAATAGAGTCAAAGGGAATAATTCCAAGTTTCTGTTGGTGGTTTTCGTAAATGAGGTCTTAATTTCAGCACGGAAGTAATTTAAAATGGCTCCCATTAAATATTTCGCGTTTGGCTTTACTTTGATGTAAAAAGCTTTTTATTAGGATTTTAATTCCTGTCATGTTAATTTTGAAACATAAACAGAATATTATTTGTTTAGGATTTCTGAATATTGGGTATTTTTAATTTTAAGAAGAATTCAGCTGACTTTGTTTTGGAAAGACAAATATTTAGGTATACTGTAATAACAAAGAAACCCATTTTGAAAATAAAAGGCAAACCGGTTTGAACAAAGGTTGATATACGTACAATAGAGATAAGAATGCTAAAACATACTTTATTTTACACCCATAGAACCCCATTATCCTTTTTTATTATCATACATAAATTTATTTATTCATTAAATAAATAAATATTACCAATAATATAATTAAAACGAAATAATATATTAATAACTATACTTCCGGTTAACTAAAACTTATTAACTAAAATAAACTTAAATATTACTTTGGATGGCCATGCTTATTCTTTATAAGAAATAATTACCAGTCCTCTGGTCACCTCATAACTCAACCAGCCTTTTGTCTATAAATTATTGTTAACAAAAAGATCACGGATCCAAAAATTAAACCCAAACGGTTGTATTATTTCATTTTAACTTGGATTTAGTTTTTACTAGCGGTAGCACACTAATAATACAAATTTTATAACGGTGAAAGTGTGTGTGTACGAGCAGAGTTCCAAAGTTACACGTTATGATATGGGGACTTAATTTTCCATAATTTGACATAAGTACATATGACTATGACTTTATGTACTTAACACACAATTTTAAATTTCAAATCGTATAAGAAACTCTGTTGTCTTCGTCCAAGAATCAGGAAAACTCTTCCAATCAGTCGTTTTGAAAATCCTTGAGGAAAGCTTATATTTTCTAGCAGCGGACTTTCTATGGCTAATATGATGATGATATAACACGAGAATCAAACGTTTACGTTTTCTTTTTCTCCCATGCTGGTCTGGGAGAAATGAAAAAACTTAGAATGTACCAGCTGCTTCTCTTCCCACGCAGATCGTAAAAGCCGATCGAGGGAATGGGCAAAAATGCAAATCATGTTAACAGGCGATGCAGCTAGTAACCCATCACTGTATTGATTGCTTTTCCATCTTCTCGCCCACCATGACGCTAAAAGTGGCTTTTGGGTCTTGCGGCCCCGGGCTCTGCATAGAACCGCAAGACCCAAAATGCTCTGTCTGCCCCATTAGAGATAAAGACGTGATAGTATGTATGTATGTATGTATCAAACGTTTACATAAAATCATATTAACCTTAGCTCTATTAATACTTTATTAATATACAGCAAGAGATAAAAGTGAACACTTAAACATGCTTCACAGCATCATTCGCTAATTTATCGCATCGCTGTTTAATCGTCGATCCTCATACCTCGGACATTTCTTGATGGCCATTAAAATCACCGTAAATGTTAATATTTGATGCTATAAACTAAGGCTAGATGACGGCAAACGACCCTACATCTCACAATCCTTTATTCCTCGCTTAATAGTGATACATAGTTACAAAAGACATAAAGGCAGCCGTAAAGAACATCCCACACAGATTTTTTCCTCATTCCAGATATGAAGACATTGTCCAAGCCATTCATAGTGGCTTGAAATAAAGGACTGTAGACGAAATGAAAAGGATTATTGTTTTAGTTTTATCTTAATCTAACGATATAAGCGGCGTCGGTGTGGGATGACGTGGCATAGAGAAATCCTCGAGATTCTTTCAACATTTATATTTTTGTTTTGAACTATTTTATTGGTGGGTTCACAAAACAAATCGGAAAAACAAGGTTAAATCACATTATTGCTCCAACCATTACGCTCTAAATTAATAACGACACATATTACGAATTTTGTATACAATTATTACCAAGCATATATTATACCTACCTCAAGGTGATGCTTACAATAATTGTTAATTAAAAAGTATGATAACCACATAATGTAAGTTTCAATCCCATAAAAAACATAAACGCAAAAATGAAAGCCTAGTTCAATATCCGACAAGAGATCTAAATGGCTGCCAAGTTCTGTAGAGAATCTTGAAATTTACTTATAAGAATCGAAATTGTTCGTGTAAATATACACACGGCTGCTGCGTCGCCGGTTCCTTTTTATGAACTTGGTTTTGATACGCTGCCGCGTGTCTAGTTGTAGTTATATTAAAAAATCCTTGTCATTGATCAGCAATAGCGCAGGAAGCGGTGGGAGCGAAGCAGACTATCATTGCTGTGCATCTGAGATGTACTTGTTCAATCCATATTGGGCGCCTTAAATTTGCATTTATCTACGATCATTTTAAACTAAAAATCGCAGCTTTTGGTTAAAGAAAAAATCGTAAATAACCTGCACCCACTAGCACGCGCCGCTCATTGAATCGGCGTTATGTTATGGGTACCTACTTACTTATTATGAATCGTTTGTCCAGGGTCATAAGAATGAAATTTGTTTGCAATGGATTTCTTAGTACCTATACTATAAACTAAAAGGTGTTGAGTTCTGACGCAAGCTAAATTAAACTTTTTTATTAGCTAAGACTTTTGTACGTAAGTACTAGTACTTATTCTGTGATACAGTGACTATAATTGCACTGAACACCTATTTTATAATATATTCTGGCAAATAAGATTTCTGATGTCTGAAACAAAAGATGGCGACTCAACTCCACTCGCTGTCCATCCGTCACTTCACAGCACAAGATGGCGACATTTCGTAGTCTTCATCATTAATTATACGAAGCTCTTTGTCCCTCCAACTCTCGGGTCCATTGTGACAATATTTGGGTCGCGCCTTTCAACCACCAACAATAGCCCACTACATAGATGGATCATCGCGTGGTAACGCTACAGGTAACCTTAATAAGATTACTGCATTTGATTCGGGATTCCAATATGAAGATGTCAGGTTTTACCCTTTTAGTCTGAGAGGTTTGGATTAAGAAAGGATCAGATTTCATTACATAAAACCAGATTTTATAATACTACAATATTCTTTTTTGAGTAAGTTTTTACTGTGATATAAAATAAACTACTTTCGATAGTAAATCGAATGAGTGCTGAGCTGACAGTATTTTCTCAGCAAAAGAAATTTTATTGTTTGTGGAAATGTGTTGTTAAAATTTGCTAATGTTCAAACAGTCATTCTCTATTTTCGTTGTTTTAGTAAGGTATCAATGAGCTTCAACTTATAGAGTTACAGATTGATCATCATCATCATCCGAGCGTATTCCCGATTGCATCCTCAGGCGATGCTTCCGAGCCCGAGATCCGCTACCTACCCTAGGTGATTTGACAAGGTTAATGACTTACAGATCGATCTTATTAGGGAATCAATTAAAATCTGATTTTGAAATATATTTTTAATCGAAAAGTAAGTAATAAATTTGTAAGTATTTTGTGTCTAACTAAAGTATCATCTAAAACTAAAACAATCTCATCCAAAAGAATCCATAGCCCGACCTTTTCCTCAATCGCCAATTAATTACGACTGGTAACAGTTTCCTCCAATCACAGTGATAGGCAATAACAACTTCCGTAATACGAGTAACAGGAATCTTAACCAAACTTCCCGCTCGGCTCATCGACTTATTATAATAATAAAAACATTTTTTGTCTGATAGTGCGCGATTTGTACTTTCCGAAGCTTATGCATTTGTCGGCTGACATCTTTTAGGGTTTCGTACAAGGGTAAAAACGGGGCCTTATTACTAAGATTCCTCTGTCCTCCGTCTGTCTGTCTGACTGCCTGTCACCAGGCTGTATCTCATAAACCGTGATAGCTAGACAGATAACATTTTCACAGATGATGTGTTTCTGTTGCTGCTATAACAACAAATACTACAAACAGAATAAAATAAATATTTAAGTGGGCTTCCATACAACAATGGTACGGAGCCCTTCGTTCGCGAGGCCGACTCGCAATTAGCCGATTTTTAAAAATATGAAGCAAGGCATGGTGCGGTATTATTACAGAATATATATTTTTTCACTTATAGAGAGTACTTTCTTTGAATATAGCTAGGAAGTTTTAATAATGATCAGATATTGCTTTACACGTAATCTTTTTATTCTAGCCCATTGGGGACTCACTGTTGGGCAAAGGCCTCTTCAACATAAACAGGTAAAATGAAAATAAAAGCTTTTTTAATTAAAATTCTACAGGAAATCTGCAGATTACCTAGTTTATATGCATATTAACGTATTCTGCATTCTAACGGTAACATATATATGACGATAAAACCTATATCAAACAAAATGATAACTGCACATGCAAACATTACGTTTCAATTCACAATATTGATTAATCCAAATGCTCGCTGCACCAGTATTGCACTCAGCAAAACATACACGCACAATTAATTAGCTCGCAGTTGTCCGCCAATTGTCCTAATGATCGGGGCTTGGACTGAATTAATTGTTAAACGTGCCGAGGGTAGCAATATCACCAGGTACACTAGATAATTCAAGCTATGCAAGCAGCTTTTGCAGTATAAGCATCCCTGGGCGACGCCGTATTTGGATGCCCGGACATGATAATTTTTCGAAATTAAAAACCAACTTCAACCCCAAACTACAAAACTGATTTTGATAAAATTTCTATGGGAATAACTGAAAAAAATCCATCCACCCTGGTGTCTTCGAATAAATCGGTGAACAAATATTTAAAAAAATTGCGACAAAATTACCACCTTTTTAGAAGTCGGTTCAAAACAAACTTAAAATACGTATATTTCAAGTACACCGTAGTATACTAAAGTAAAGTATTCTAAAGTATTCATGTTAGAAGTATTCATATTCCGGCCTGATGGCAGAGTAGAATAAGATATGTCACCACCGTTTTCTCCGAGAACAAGAAATAGCTAAATCAGTTTTGTTATTTGCGGTTTGATTGGTAATTAGCAGAACCATGTATAAATTTGCATGTCCTAAACTACAGCTATTAAAACACATTTTGACTACTAGTAGTCCTTAATTCAGCAGTAACTCGATTTTGGTAACGTGTAGAAAAAATTTTTGCTACTAGCAACCATTCTATTATCTCAGTGGCTCGCAAGGGTGTAAAAGGCAACTCATGCATGGCTCATGGAAGTATAAGGTAGATGGTCCTATGTGCAGCAACTTTAACCATCTTCTGCAAGTTTAGTAACAACCCGACTGCAAGCCTGGTAATTATGGGCAAATCCTTCTTTTAGATTAATCGTTTATTTGTTAAAACCGCGGCGTGTGGTTTGGCAGAGTAGAATACGACCACTCCAAGTCTTTCCATGGATGTCGTAGAAGGTGACTTAGAAAATACAAAGCCCACAAACATCAATCTCGCCAGCGTGGAGAGTGTAGGCCAAGTCTTCTGACTATCTGGCTAAACATGGCTCTGGTAATACTGACAGTATTGTGCTCCTGCAGTGGAGACTAAAAAAGACCTAAACATAGAATTTGAAAACTGCAGATACACACAAAGAAATACCCAAATGACTTTTGTGTATACTAAATACAGGTTTATATAATTCAAAAAGGTCGTAGGCTCAGCAAAAATATTTTTAAAAAAGCAATGCGCGGTTTTTCATCTAAAAGCTTAGGAAAGCGCAAGTACGATCAGTTGTAAAAATTCTTAAATTATCGTGTTTAAACACGACAACTAGTTTTAAAACTAAATAAAAAACAAGAATAAACTACAGGACTTATAGATGGATACACGATAAATAAATATATACTACTACTTATTACAAAAATATTAAATGTAGGTAGTACTCATGTTGTGTAATTTAAAAGTGTGTGATATATATATATGTATATGACACTGTAAGGATGAAGAAAGTAATTTCGTAGTAAGTAAGTCAAGTATAATAATGTTTGCTTATGTACTAAATTTCTCGCCGTACTTCCACCAACAGGAGCCGGAAAGCTCTTATTCTATTAGAAGAGTATACGTAGCACCAAAATTTTAACACATTGTTGGACACACTACGTCTGTAGACGTAAATAAATTGTTATTTCTATTGTGTCTAGCTGAGTGTCCAGCAATGTGTTAATATACCTTACTTATTTTGTATAATGTTTTAATACGTTGATATAAAACTATCATTTGAAATATAAACAAATCATCCATACAGAATATCGATCATTGAGTTTGCGTAAAAATTTTAGTACCTTCATCTTTGTTATTTATGTCATGTTTTTAAATTTAATAAATATCTACCTAGGTACTTATATGTTTTAAAGAAAACTTTACAATCTGCAGAAAAGTACGAGGGTAAAACTGCACTGCGATGGCATTATGCAGGACATGCGAAGAGCTCTATTGTTTTTGGATGATCGCCAATTACGCTTGTTAGCGATAACATTTGTATAGATATGTGCTGTTACAGTAGCAAACATATGGCCAGAGATATCTAATATGCTCTTATATGCGCACAGGTCTCTAGGGATAAGCTCAGCATTGCATTTGTGTGAGAGTACACAGATAGTGTAACTGTAAGAGAGTTTATAATGGTTTTTAAAACTCAGCCGGAGTTGCGGCACGACCCTCGCACGTAATTTCACTACTGCGCTTTCCGCCTTCATCTCCTACTTTGGCACCGCTAGCAGTTTGACGTTCCAGTATTATGTGTTCAAATGATTAGTGAAATAAACTAACATTAATAATACAGAATAAAATAAATTAACGTAACTTTGTGTTTTTTTAATATTCATTAATTTTTTTAAGGTGTTTTTTCTAATACAAAGTTGATAATAATTTCGATTTAAAATTTAAAATAAATTTTGATTTAAAAAAAATAGCAAAAGACTAGTTAAAACTGCGTAACAAACAGAAACCTACTTAGGTACATAATACTAGCCAATAGATCTGAGTCCTGTTATTTCTATATGTCATTTTAGCCCAAAAATCTACATGGTTGCTCTTTGCATAAGTAAGATTCAACACAGTATTCCACATACTAAGTAAGTTTATACATAAATATTCTCTAAGAATACCGTAGCTCACAATACACTCTCCTGTAGCCATACACCTTCGCACGTGTCCACATAAAATCCTCTAAAGCTATATCCAAGTCACGTCCTAAACTTATGACGTGCCACATCGGACCCTGAATCTGGGTCAGTGTGCTCACTATAAACGTTTTTATTCGACGCTCATTAAAAATATTCGTTAAGGCGATATCTGGAGCAAGATTTGTTAATAAAACACGTTACTGGTTTGGCGGATCATTAATTTTGAGTGCGAATTCTTGCTGGGACGTTTCGCCCAGCATGTGTGTTTTGCGAATTCAGGTTACCTACATACATATTTTCACGCCTGTTTCCCATGGGTAGGCAGAGACTATGGATTTCTACTCACTACGATCCTTGCAAACCTCTTTTGCTTCGGCAACGCTCATAACTCTTTTTATGCATGCTCTCCGGTTATGGGTATTCCTTACATCGCCTTTCTTCAAAACATCTGCTATTTATATAGGTTACATACCTATTGCATTTTAATGGAAGATTATTTTATAGTTTCAATATTAAAGTCGCAAGGCGACTGAACTCAGAACAGAGATAGCGTATTTAGATTTTAATAATATTTAATACGCATGAAGAATGGAAAAATAATTTGGCCCATCCGTTAGGTTATAAAAAATATTGTACACGTATTTTTTCTTTTCTCTGAGAAACAAAAAATTACAAAAATTCATCGCATTGAAATTTCGTATGACGTCATGGTTAGGTACAATTTGTCGCAAGCCCCACTCCGAAGTTTTGATGCTACGTATCTTTGTGAATTTTTACTTTTTGCTAATCCAAAAAATATCTATAAATTACTGCTAGATTATCTAAAAGATAAACTAATTTAATCATCCTATTCTGACCCTGTCATCACCCCTATTCGGGTTTTATGAAACAAAGTAATACTTAGGTACGTATTTAATTACAATTATTGATTATATTATCAACTAATGTGTGTTTATGCTAAAGTAATAAAATTCTATTTTCTCTCTTCGATAAAAAATTATTCTTTAGTTAGTTCATTATCAAGTTGATTTTAGTCATAAAGTCTCTCAATAGACTCCAGGCTTGTGTCCGTAGAAAACAGAGTTAGTCGGCGTCACGCTGATAACTACCTTTGCGACTGCGGTGCCATTCAGTCGATCGACCACCTTCTGTCGACGACTGCCTTGCGACATGTACCTACCGTAGAGGATCTTAATAAGACTATGAACAGAGGGATCGCCATGTCACATACTGATCAAAGATCATTGAAAATTGAACACACTGGAAATATTACGTCTCAACAAGACGAAGAAAGTTGAGAGCGAGAGTAGAACATCTATCTATTAGTCTGTTACAAAAATCATATCAAACATTTTTCTCTTGGTTATATAATATATAAATGAGATTATTCGTTTTGCTAGCGCCATAGTTATTTCGCGTGTTTTTATTGTCAGGATGCGCTAGTATATTTATTGTTACTCTCTCCGATGGAAATCTATCTAAACTTTTCTAGCTTGATGTTCAAATATTTAACAGCTAGAATTTACGATCAACGCATGAAAAGTTTTGGATTGTATTTCGTTTTTATTATTGATGTTAACAATATTTAAATTGGGTTTGTTCTGTCACAATTTGGATTTATATATCGTTAAGTTATTTTGGGAATAACAATGGTTTATATTTACAAAATAGTTTCAAATGGGTACGTATAACTCTTTCCGAGATATCTATGTTGTATCTAAATTTTTCCATAATCTACATTTTATTTATAATTACATATAATACTACATAACTCTATAGTGCAGTATGAATTCCTCCGTAATCCAAGTCAAGGCGTTCGCTTTGTGATCCCGAGGTCATGGGTTCGAATCCCACTGGGAAGCATACTTTTTGAAAAGTTGTTTCCTGTCTGGTAAGGATATTGCAGCTTGAATCACCTGATCCGAAAAGAAAGATGATTCCGTGTTTCGGAAGGCACGTATAAACAGTCCCGAACGCCATATAGCGTTTGATCATCAAACTACTCAAGAAGTGGTTCTGGTTTAACTATTTGGGTTGCGGAGATCAGACGGCAGTCGCTCTGTGTAAAAACCAGTAACCTTGTCAAATTTCCTTGGTTAGGTAGCGGACCCCAGGCTCTGAAGCATTACTGCTGAGGATGCAACTGGGAAAATACGCTCGGATGATGATGACCTCTATAGTATGGTATGTTAACTTTTGGTTGCCGGTGGATTCCATGTCATTCTATACACTTGTAATCTACACGATCTTATGACTCATAAATGCCATCCACTTCCTATCCCAGAATCAAACCAACTCTACAATAATGTCACTAGAACCGGTCTAAGGATGCGAACACTTACTCCATTTAATCCCGGCCGAGAACAATTAGGGACAAGTCGAGTCTAATCCTCCTTTGTATGAAGGCATTTAGATAATCAACCTTCATGGAAGCGTTTCGACGAATAACAAAGACCTCTGGTATGCCACGACATCGTGACGTATTATCAAGGAATTTTATAACGCTCACTAAGTTTTGGTCGCATTATCTTGATTTTGATCAGTGATGCGTCAAAATACAACCACACACGACGCGCGAGTCCTTGTAAGCAATTAACCTTCGAAGCCTATCTCGGAGGGCGTAAAAATGACGTTATGTTTCGGTGTCCCCCTGATAAGCATTTTGTGGTTGTCGTAAACTCACTTGATGTTTGTTCTGTGTTTTGAGCCATTAAAAGTCTATAAAGGCATGTCCAGAGTCCTGTTAAACGAATCAAGCATCGTAAAGTCAAAGCCATGGCAGTATTTAATTAATACCAGTACAGCTGAATGTTCCTTGAGAATTTTAATGCAAACAAATAGTTATAAAGATACGTTTTATAACGTCTGGTAAAAGTTTTTCTTATTTTAAAAGGTTGTTAGGTACTTAACTCTACAACTTCAAGTAACTCAGGCGCCATCAATTAAACCATTATTAATTTAAATTTATACACACCTTGCTGGTCTGGGAGAAAAGAAAAAGCTTAGTATGTACCAGCTGCTTCTCTTGCCGTGCGAATCATAGAAGCCGAACAAGGGAATGGGCGAAAATGCGAATTAAGTTTATAGGCAATCTAGCAACCCATCACTTTTTTGATTGTTTTTTCTACCTTCTCGCCCATCATCCCGCTAATAGTGGGATTTGAGTCTTGCGGCCCTAAGCTCTATCTGTTTAAACCTGCAAGACCCAAAATACTATGTCTGCCCCATTACGGATAGAGGCGTTATAGTATGTATTTAATTGCACAAATAAATGCAAATGGACGCACTGTAACAAATATTCTATTCATTCGTATAAATACCTATCATATCTACTTAACCAAATGACATGTTAAATAAACAAACCTTCAAAACGAACTTGTTTTACTCTTGCTTGATTCCCTTCAACTACTAAGTAATTTATTTCGTTGCTTTAACTACAATAAAACACGAGATATTTAGTTAGACTTAGTAAATGAACAATTTCAAAAGATATTTCGTCATTTATTTACATGAACAGCAGATGTGTTTCCATAATAAGTCACACCAATCATCGTCTTGAATCTATTTCAACACACAGTTGCCACAAGCCATATTGTCCTGCGTAACCTCAGGGTTGCCAAACCGATAGCATCTTCACAAAAATGTTACACACAATTGAATTCAACCACGGACCGCGGCGCGCCTGCAAAAGCTAGTGTTGTGAAGATTTGAGTCTATTTCAAAAGTAAGCAGACTCAAGGCTCCGAAGCAATACAGCAAGCATACAATCGGAGACGCGCTAAAATAAGCGAGAGTAATTAAAACACAAACGAAAAACTACAATTTTCGTCTAATAATTTTATGGTTCTTACTTCTTGAGTCCTTTAGGTTATAAGAATTAGAATTCTTTTGACCCTAATTTCAATATTTTAATTAATTTATTTTTTTAATAAAAGTGAATTTAATCTATGTACTTACTAAGAAGTAAAACAAAACTAAATGTGAACTTCGTAAAAATAAACGAGAAATTCTTGTATATTTATATACATAAATAAATTAATTTCTGTGATCTCGGAAACGGCTCTAACGATTTCGCTAAAATTTGGTATAATGGGGTTTTCGGGGGTGGACATCCGATCTAAATTTGTCTTATATTTGGGAAAACGCGTGTTTTCGAGTTTTCATGCGTTTTTCTTTCCACGCAGAATGTGGTCGCTAATTTCATCCTCCCAGCCACTGGCCGTCTAGTCTAGCGGTTTTAAGACGCGGACGGCAAAAAACTAATGTTACGGGTTCGAATCCCGCTCGGTGACCTACTTGTTTTTTATTATATGTTAGTTTATATATAATTTTTTAATTTTTATTGTTTGTAGAAATGGTTAAAAAATGTATGTAGATTATCACCTAAACACCACCATATCACAATAAATAGTAAAAACCGAGCAAAGTTCGGTCGCCCAGGTACAAGTGTCTAATAAATTCAAATAAAATTACTTGTGTGTCTCGACTTCGTGAACGCGCGTCCTCTAGTCACATTCACCATGATGAATACCTTCTAATGAGGTCGGAGTAACGTGTTTATTTCATGTTAATAATGTCTGCGTGTGTCTGTGTCTCACGTTAGCTTTTATCAAAAATTTAATTTTTAAAACTCCACATCTTTAACTTGATAAGTCAAAACGAATCCATAATTATAATTTAATCAGGCTCCAGTCAAAAAAGGCTCAATTATATATTTTCATTGCTCAAATCTTTCACATCACTAGCAAAAATGTAATCACTAGTCAAAACACGTGCTTTACCCAAAGATTCTTGATAACTCACTCAACAAAAACTGTTCTACCTCAAATGTGAGTTTATCCGCTTAAGATCAAGAATCTGTTCGGCACACATTTGTAGACCTTTGTGGCCTTATCTTCCGGATTAATCACTAGAAAGCTTTGGGTCCCTACCGCAGTTTTTTCAACTACGTCTTAAAGCAAACCTAAGATGTGGACAAGAAAAACAGCCTTTTTGTAGAAATTACGAAAGGTTGGACTTTTAATTTGAGCAACCTTTTTAGGCGTTATTTATTCGCCCTTTCGTTTATTTGAGGTTTTATTTATTGCGAGTTTCATTTGTTAGAGATCTACTTTAAAAGGTTACGTTAATTACAGTAATACATTTGAATTTTCTATGAGGTAAATTTCATACATTATTTTTAGTATGGCTTACAAAAAAAAAACAATTTTAATATATATCGTCGTAAAACTTCTATACATATTTACCTTGTTAGTACTTACTATAGATAATGTAACATATTTTTACTAACAGTTAATATACGATCATACATTGAAAGGTTTTTGGTCGACAAAGGATCACTTGGATATGCGTAAGAAAACATTATTCCACAAATGTGTTCTACAAATTAAAACTCTTTAAATAAATACTAGACTATAGAAAGAAACCTACAATGAAAAAAAAACATAATCACATAACCACACAACGACAAAATCAAAACACCTGGCTTTGTTTCCATTTATTTGCGAGATCAAAGGGCCTCGTATCCGATTTGATGTCGCATGAATGCAACGACAAAATCGCAAAAGTAGGCGTGTATTCCTGTGTGATCATTGCACAATTGCCAGAAAAAAATGCTTTGTGATCTGCTTCTGATGGACCCGTTCGCTCCTGTGGTTTAGCTCCTAAGGGTGTAAACGTTGGTATTTACTATTTTTATCTTTCTAAGGTTATTTATAAACGACGGCACGTTCCGCTCCTAAAGGTTTAAATGTTAGTACTTATTTTTGCTCGCCTGCTTATCAACGTCAGTCAGCTACCTAAATCTTCTAAACGCGTACGCCGCAAAGCTAAGCTTTCCACCATTTTTATTTAATATTTATAACCTGGAATCAAACGTTATTCCCTAAAATGTTATGTTATTTACCATATCTACTGCTTTCTTATTAATAAATAATCGCGTACGGCTTTTCTAACATTCGGTAAGCAGAACTAAACATATTTAGTTATTTTTTGCATTTAATACTAAATTATTGCCATAAACCATTTCAACACTTGCGACGGCGTAGCATCAGAGGTGTCTCTTTTCCTATCTACACTAAAACAACGAATTATCATCAGCAAAAATACAGACTCGCAATCTTTTATATAATATGGTTAATCATTATTATGAATAGCATAGGTTTCACTAATAATAATCCATCCAATTTTACTTGATTTACGCTAACTTTTGAATTCAGCTACTCAAGTGAGATTTAATCAATTCAAGAGCCTTCCCCTTTACTCCATAGTGCTCAAGTTTGGATAGAAGGGTTTCGTGGTCTACACAGTTAAATGCTATCAAATAGTTCACACTAATTTCAATACAAGTACAATGACCATAGGCCTTTACTATCCAGAAGGGGTAAAGCTTGGGATGAACGGGCTCGACATCCTGATGTCCGCAAACAATTGTACGTGCCTTTGTGAGTTACGGTGTTTGGATAAAAACATTCGCCATTCACATATCAAAAATTGTTTTGTAACAATATTTGCGGGTTGTTGTAGGAAATTCGATAAAAGGTATTTTGATATATTTTTTTATCAAATCTTGATGTGTCCCGAAACGAAGGCAAATAAAATCCTTGTTGAATAATGCTGACAAAATGATTTCTCAAAAGTTTTGGGAACGTAATTTTTATCACATCTTTATTCCTTTTGGGGAAGACAGAGTCCAATGGTATAAATAAAACCAAAACTCCATGCTCACTCTAAACACATAACGAGAATCAGTAACAGTTGTACGTAGTATATTATTACTCTGTGGTAACAGTAACAAGTCTCACTTACTAAGAAGGTCTCATAGGTTACCTGTCCATTCAAGTGGAGAAGTAGCTGTTATATTCTTCGTTTTTTTAGCCTATAGGGAAGCATAAAAAACTATATTTTTACGAAAGGAGATATTTATAAAGGTACAATGGTAAAACTGGCACGCTATTCGAGTTTTTTAGTTTTAATGATTTTTGACATCATGATATGATTTCGTATTTCGTATACGATTTGAAGAATTTAACTACATAGCCAGGACGCTCAGTAGATAGCATATACAGACCATTCAAGCTCAACAGCTGCAACTAACTACATCTCTGGTAGCTGCCGCGCCGGCTCAAAGGTATAACAAAATAAATGTGGGAGTTTCGCTAAATAAAATATCATAGCAATGTTGCAAAAATGACACAATTTTTGTAATTAAAAATTAAATGAGTAGGGTTTTAAAGCAAAGACAATGACGAAGTGGTTAGAGCCATGTATTAAACTCTTAGGCCTAAAGAGTTATGATTAAAAGTAAACCAAAAAATAGTGACGGAATAAGTGACCAACGGGAACTGTACGATCTCATGCAGTTTAGCGACCAAGTCCATCCTTGATCGACTCATATGATCTGCAATTTCATTCCCAACCAGCATGGAAGATGCAACTATAATTGCGCATTATTAGCGCTTTCGCAAGTATAGCGACACCGGGCGTGGTCCGTACTTGGATGGGTGACCACAAGGGGCATAAAAATATTTTCTCGAGCTCCTCTATGCTTCAGAAGGCACGTTTAACGTATTCCCTGCTGTCATCATTGTATGGTAGTCGCTAAGCTATGTCAGACACATTTAAGCAGCTTGAAAAATCTGACACGTCTGTCCAGTGTTGGCCACTTACACACGAAAAACAACAAACTCTAGATATGCATTTTGCAAGCATAGTAGTTTGTAGACATCCAAACCTTACAATGAACGATCATTCTAACATTAATAGAGCCAACGACATCAATAATGGCTATTTGCTATGCCATTGTCGATGCGGCTTCAATGGACGGAGGTAGGCGCGTCATTATTCTGTCAGTCCAAATTGTACGTTCAGGGTGGTTATAGTGATGTGTTAGCACGCGATAGATGGAGTATGTCCGTATCGATATCGATCTTACTGCAACTTTTGATAATCACGCTGGACAAGCGGATCGATGATCGCAATAAATGATTTAATAAAGTACCTAATTGCATAAAGAATATTGCCATCCGTTCTCTAATATCTATACCTCCTTTAGTCACATTAGATATTTTAAAGTGTAGTGATGAAGTGCATTCTACTCCTTTATCATCTATTAAATAACGTTAATATAAAAAGATCGTACATACATACATATTTTCACATCTGATTCCCATGCGTGTAGGCAGAGACTAGGAGGATTTGGATGGATTAAAAAGAATATTAATACTATTAATTTCTTAAGACCAAACAAAATTTAAAGTTGATAAAATAAACAGCAATTTTCTTCAATCATTGAGTAATTTTATTGATTTAAACTATCATTACATTGTCTAGACAGTCAAATGATGCAATAAGTATATAAATATAGTGAAAGCCACTCCAATGTATTAAATATTGACGTAAGGTATCCAATTATGACAGGTTTATAAAACAAACCCCATTTTAAAATAAACCTATTTGTGATATTTCACAACAGTCATAATTTTACACAACTGAATTTCAAATTACATACTTGCTTCGAAATAAATTTAAAAAAAAAAATTATTATTTTTTCATTGCGTATTTTGGAAGGAACATATTGATTATTCATATTGTTATATTCTGATTCGATTTTAAAGTTTTTTCATAAAAGTCCAGCACACTGCTTTATTAACGTTAGAGTTAACGTTATCCAGTTCCTTAACTTTAGATTTGACATATTGATATAACCAAATAAAAAAATATTTTAAAAATCTTGCTTGGTCAATACTGAAACCAACTGTTAGTATTATCAATTTATCGATATCGTTACATCCCTAACTTGCAATAGCAGTTCCCACATTTTTTGCACAACTCAAACCCATGGGGGATTATCAAACAAAGAGGCGCGTAGGCCACACATCATACCGAACGAGCAAACCAGGGGTTTTTGTCGACACATTTAATGGGATTCCACAATTGAGAACAACTTTTAGGTAAACGTTAATTTTATATACCAGTGGAGTTATAGAATTATTGACTGGTGAATGAAGAGGCTGCTCATTGTAAGCACACGTGGTAGGTATGTTTGGACAAATTATAAAGCGATTTTTTATGTCGTTGAAATTTCAAATTTATTCATAAACAAACCAAAAAAATTATCTTTTAAGCCGCATAACATCTACTGTTGGACATAAGCCAAGGATTGTGATAATAGTAAATTATAGGTAACATAGAAAGGTTTAATTTAGGAGACTAAATTTTTATCCACAATGGTATAGTAGAAATAAAAAAATGTGAATGTGCCAGCTAAAGAAGGGAATGAGCGACAATTTGGATCATATCAATAAACGATGTGGTTAGCAATCCATGACTTGACGGAAAATTTACTTTTAAACCTTATGCTCTTTAAGTGCCTTTGGGAAATTTTAAGTTTCTAACTCAAAATAATTTTCAATGCGTTTGATCGTGTATTTTAAATCTACCCTTGTCTCTATGTGCCAGTGGAGAAGTTAAAGTTTCTAAATCAAAATAATTTTACGTGACTTTACACATACCAGAGTAAACAGTTATTACTTGCTGCCATTAATATCAACTAAATGCTTATAACCTACACAGCCTTTCAAAATGAATCATAGGTTCTACATGAATGAACAATAACAATAGTTCGCTGCACCGGTACTTTTGTTGACGGTAACAAATGTTGATTATTGACGAATTTTACTGTTATATTCGAATAACTTGGAACTTGCAGTTAGATTCAAGAGAGGTCAGAAGAAAGCCTTGCTTACTCTAAAATTTACATGTCCAGGTAAACTATTACATTTTTGAAATCACTTGTCGTAGTGCGTATTTGAAGCAGTGTTATACATTAATTAGAAATAAATAAATAGGGACAAATCACACTGATTGACTTAGTTCCAAAGAAAGTTTAAACATTTATATTGTACTAACTCAACGATAATATATTTTATAATAAATACATATAAATTAACACCCAAGACTCAGGACAATTTGAAAAAGGCTATTTTCCAACTTGCCCTGGCTGGGGATCGAACCCAGGACCTCCGGATTGGCGGTCTAGCATGTTGACCATTACGCCATGGAGGTCGTCATCAAAATAGTGTCAAGTCACTAGCCAATCGCTTCTTTGTAAGGACTCTCAAATATATTATTGTCTAGAAAACTAGACTTCTACATGTAGGAAAAATTTAATATATTTATTTTTCTTATAAGAAAAGTTGATGTTCAGATGTAATTAGATACGTGTACTTTTAAAACTTAATCCCACTCTCATTCTTAAATAAAAAATGTTCGCTAATTTTCCTTTAAGCATTCTGATTAAGAGGTTGTTGTTTTTATTGTAAAAAAGAAACCTAAACGTTTCTAATAGAAAACGTATAATCATAATCAACCAAAAGTAAGGTACACTTTCGAGTTCTCTACTTATTGATTCGAAGTTCCAACATGGTTCCAGTTTGTAGACATTGTCACCAAGTAAAAATGACACTGTTGTAAGTAGTAACTCGGTGTGCCTATAGATGGCGTTAGTCGTATCTTTTCATTAATTGAGTTAGCATATATCTGGTCAGTTTCAATGTTCAATGTTGTCAATTTTACTGATTCACCTATTTACTCATTAGACAGTTTCTACTAGTTCAGTGTCGCTAAGACACCTACTAAACTAAACATTTTATACTGCTTTGTTCTGTAATTATTATAGATACATAATAAACGTTCTTTGTTTTTTGTAATTACTCATTTACTGTACAATTTAAACTTGTTTTTTGTTTTGTTAACTGCTTCTTAACATTTATTTTTTAAATTGCACATAAAGTAAAATTTTAAACGTATTTTAAAATTTTAATGTAAGTAAGTGACACTAAAATTATGAATGGATATGATTTGAGTAGAACAAAATAAATCGTCGGAAAACTTTCATACTTTTATTATTTAACTACGTAATAATATACAACGTGGAAGGGAAATACATGTGATAAATCAAACCACGGTAAAAAACTGATTCTACATTTCCATACAGAAGTATGCAGCTGTATGCCCGGGCATTTGTATGGGAATGACGAAATGATTTTTTTGTTTTTGTCTGTTACTTTATTATCATTATAATATAGTGATCCAGTATAGTCTTTGGTTTGATTTATTACGGGTATTTCCCTTTCACGTGGTATATTACAGCAAATTCAGTCTATGATACCAACAAATTTTTATGGCAAGTCAAATTTGAATGGCTCCATCTTTTGAATTGTAATCATAATGACATGGGTTGAACTAATAAAAATAAAGCACTAGAAAAAGTATTCTACCAAAAGTAAAAAGTATTTTCTTGAAAAATTGTTTATACCAGTTGAAAATATGTGTAAAGTGTTAAATGTGAACGGTTCACAGTTCACTGGGCCCCAGCAAAGGCACCAAAGGTGAGCTAGATTGCGACTTTTAACGTACGGTCTGCTATCCGGAACAATATTAAATTGTTCGGAGAGGATAATCATAAAGTTGGCCAAGCAAATGGACCGTGCGAAGCTTGAACAGAAAAAGCTGTAGAGAGGCTACATTTATTTTACTACTTTCATTACAAACTGCCTCCGTGGTGTAGTGGTTAGAGCGTTTGGCTCATACCCGAAAGTCGCGGGTTCGATTCCCAGCGGGGGCAACGTGTGTTGTTGTCCTAGTTTGGTGAGGACATTGCAGGCTGATCACCTGATTGCCTGATAAGTAAGATGATCCGTGCTTCGGAGGGCACGCTAAGCCGTCGGTCCCGGTCACTGTCTTTAACATTGGTCGTTACCTAAAACCATGTCAGAGGCCTTTAAGGCGGTTTAAAAACTCTGACACTAGTGTTAGTCACTAACACACACGATAAGAAGTTCAACTTTCCATAAGTATCCAAAATTTTAAGATATTGCTTAGCGATAAGGCCGCCTTTTGCGCATTTCCTAGTTTTTAAGATAATTGTGTGCTGTATTTATTTATTTTGTGCAATAAAGGGTATTGTATTGTATTGTACACATTGTACAGTGATGAATCAATTTTGAATGGAACAAGTAAAAACCATCTAGAGTTAAGATTTGACTTCGCGACTCCATATCTTTCCTTGTTCTCAGCATCTTGCAGCTACCGTAGCCTCCTGCAGCGTAAAGCCCAGATTATTTGACGCTACGTTTATTCCGATAGCTCGCCAATCCAGGCGAATTATGGCAAAGCCAATATTAGTAAGGAAACTTAAATAGATATCTGGCTAGCACTGATTTAAAAAAAAACTTATAAGTTAGTGGTTAAAGTTCCGTTAAACGTTTTTTCAAAGGAGTTCGTAGTTTTCCATGGATACTGGGTAAGGTGTACTCACAAATATAGTAATAATTGAATATTTGATTTATTCTATTGATTGTTAATAAATAAATAGTACCTGGGCGACCGAGCTTTGCTCGGTAACATCTCAAACATTAACTAATTTCTTTTAAACTTGTCTAAAAACAATGCAAAATGAAAAAAATATATATAAACTTAAACATGAAAAAAAACAAAAGTAAGTCACCGAGTGGGATTCGAACCCGTAACACTCTTTCTAGCGGTCGCTATCCTTAAGGGGACGCACCGTGAAAATGGGCACTATCTATTTCTTATTTCTCAGCGAATATCAGAAATTTAAAACTGATACTTGCTAATAGCATACTAGAACGCTTTTCTAGCATAATTGTGGTTGTGGATACACGATTACCTAATTTTTGTAACACAAATTTGCTCATCAAAAACACCTCTACCAAAACATATACGGTCTAATTTCTCACAAACGAGAGGGACTTCAGCTTTGAAACTTTTTATGCAGATTAGTAATTATGTAATCTTTAAAATTGTGGTACAAATTTTTTTTTGATGCTTTAGTTTTAATTTTAGAGCCATTTTTCTATAATTGATCAGTTTTGCGTAGCTTTAGATTTTAGTCATATAAGCCCTTTTGCCTTCCTGAAAAATATTGTACTTGCCGTCTCGCTTTTTCGTGAGTGTATTTAAATAAACTGTTCTTGTTGCACAGATTTTTGACAGTTATACATCAAATTGTCAGATGGCCGATGGGCCTCACGAAGCAAGGACGCGTCGCTCTTCACAAAAAAAATGACATTTGATTTCGTAAAATTATTGTCACAGTGTAGAATAATATCACGAATATATATGGGTCGAACAGTCTGTAAACAAACGTGCGAGTAACTTTCTTACACTGTGTCACTTGTCATAATGTCAAAGGAAGTGTCAAAGCATAGCGTGGCATAGATTGATTACCTGACAGACATGGTCGGCATATATTTTTTTTCATACAAGTAATGTACGTACAATATATATCGATTAATAATATTTTGTTTTTATTTAATTACCAGTTTTGTGGCAATAAATTATTTTATAATAGCCAAGTAAACTTATCTATATATAATACTCTTCGGATTTCACTTTTAGATTTCGAGAAATATACACGTACATACTTTACCACTGACTGACTGGCTGACTGATTGATATGGTTGTATGATCAGCACTGTAGTGATAGGCGTAAGGATGGAAGCTCACTTGCTTGGTACTTGGCATGGGTCATATTAATCATGGCAAAAAAAATAGTAAAGTAAAAAATAGGGAAAAAATATTGTAGCTCCCATACAAGATTTTTTTTCTCGACTAACCCATCGGGACCTATTTAACGATACCCATGTAGGGTATCGTTAAATAGGACTTTCAAAATATTTTGAGCTTGTGAACAACATTTTTCGATTTAGGGATCCGTTTCTGATATACTCGTATTTGGTTTTATTAAAAGTTAAAAGAAAACTATCAATCCTAATAAGGGTACACGAACTAAAATTAGTTTTTAGACTTTCTTATCGATATGGATAGTTGTGTCGATATTGTGAAGGTTTTTCGAGATCAATTATCGATAGTCAAATTAAAGATAGAGTTATACTATACAACACTCGTAGAAATATTTTTAATAGACACATCTTCCTAGGAAATTTATAGATTTCAACTGTCTGTCTATCACAGTTCTCGAGAAAAAGCCTGGTGACGCAGATAGACAGTGAAATCTTAGTTATAGGGTATCGATTTTACCATTTGGGTACGGAACCCTAAAATGATAAAAGATCTAGTTTAACTTTCACTTCTTGGCACTTGTTTTAAATTTTGCTCATTGTTTACTGTAGCATAACAGCCGAATAAACGTGTATTAAGCGACAAATCTGAATATATAATATTGCTCTCCTAGCATTTACAGTACATAGACGCTCCGCAAATTCGACGTCAGTTTAGAATAAATGTAGTGCCCACAGTAGTGCCAATATACAACGTGGAAGGGGAATACCCGTAATAAATCGAACCACGGGCTACACTAGACCACTTGATTATAGTATAATGACAGTCAAAAACTTTAAAATAATATTCGGCACTTCCATACAAAAGTGTGCAGCCGTCCGGCCGATTTGTATGGGAATGTCGAATTCATTTTTGTTTTTTGAATGTTATTCTAATATAATTATAATGTAGTGATCTAGTATAACCTGTGGTTCGATTTATCACGGGTATGTCCCATCCATGTCGTATATTAATTATTTTTTCAACAAACTTGCTCGTAAAGTGGATCTCATTGAATTTTATCGGCTTTAGACATATATAAAGTAGCTCATAAAACATGCTTGCGTTATAAACGCAAATAGTGAAGTTATATTATGCAACAGCAATTTTTTTTTTCTCAAATTGCGAACACGCCCTCTGCCTTGTGGCACCAGCTAGTAATGGTTGGCCAGCCGAGAATTTTAATAAGTATTACGGTTTGAAAGCAGCCGTGTGCTTCACAGTTTTATGGTTGAGTTTATTTAACCGTTCCTTTACCGCTAATACCAGACACAATAGTAAGACAATGAATGTGGACATTTATAAATATCGTGCGGGTCTTTATCGGTTAAAATAAAAATCAGTTTAGATATACGTGTGGTGAAAAACGTGCGATATACGTACATATATTGGTTAAACACTCTCGGCTCTATCACGCCCTCGCTTTCGGCTCGGGCACGAAAATTCCGCCTCCTGTGTTATAACCACTATAACGCACATATATAGTAATATACACAACTATTTTTCAATTTGAAAAATATTACTTATTTTAATATAAAGAATTGAATAATGCAGCTCTTTTTTATATAATTACTATTTACCCCTTACTTATTTTGTACAACATGCTGATTTTTCATTGGTTTTCGAAAAAAAATCGTATTGTGAATAAATTCCTCGATCCATCGATAAACAAATCGAGACCACGTAGTTATGTCCGACCAAAACTACCGCATGACCTCGATGCACTCCGGCCGGCTGGACGGAGGCGGTGCCTGGCGGTAGTACTAATTGATCTCACGATTTTACTTTGTTTTTGGATTTTTATTTTGACTTGCTAATTAAATTTTACTAACGTGGCCCTTATAAAGTGGCCCTTGGTCCAAAAAGCAATGAGAAATTACCGTGTATATTTTAAAATTTAAATAAATTATTTCTGTTTTATCTAAAGGCTGACCGGTAGACAATGCGTTAGCATTAAGTCCACCTTTTGTACCATTATGGTCATTTAAGATTTAATAAATTAATAAATTTTCCCATTGCGATCTTTTTCTGCACGTGTCGTTGGCTCAAACTAATAAATATTGATCTTTCATTATGAATTTCGAACATTCTAGACTTCCCTTCAGAATGTTAGTCTTCTTCTTCTTCTTATCGTGTGTGTTAGTGACTAACACTAGTGTCAGAGTTTTTAAACCGCCTTAAAGGCCTCTGACATGGTTTTAGGTAACGACCAATGTCAAAGACAGTGACCGGGACCGACGGCTTAACGTGCCCTCCGAAGCACGGATCATCTTACTTATCAGACAATCAGGTGATCAGCCTACAATGTCCTAACCAAACTAGGACAACAACACAAAGTCGTTGCCCCCGCCGGGAATCGAACCCGCGACCTACGGGTATGAGCCGAACGCTCTAACCACTACACCACGGAGGCAGTCTATTGATGTTAGTCATTGCTCAGATTTCTTATTGAAAGCCAATACCTCTGGTTCATTGATCTAGTAGACTTGATAAGTCTCAGTTTCAAAAATAAAACGTAACTATTAGAGTACGTACCTTTATCTTTACAAAAAAATAACATGTTACAAAAAAAGTAAACATACTAGAGATACTTTTCATTACGTAATGTTTTTCATACTGTAACCTCTATATATTTTTAACTCTATTTGCATTGCGTTTAGACATTACTGCAAATCTAGCGGAAAAGAACGGACAACTTTTGAATCAATTTTGACAGATTTTGAAAAATAAAAACGTAGAGACAAGCCTTAACCACTGAGCTAAATCAAGGCGGTAGCGGCGCGACGAAATTAGCGACCATATTCTGCGTGGAAAGAAAAACGCATGAAAACTCGAAAACACGCGTTTTCCCAAACATAAAACTAATCTAGATCGATTATTTACCCCCAAAAACCCCCATATACAAATTTTCCACGAAATCGTTAGAGCCGTTTTCGAGATCACAGAAATTTTTAAATAAATATATATATATACATACATACATACAAGAATTGCTCGTTTAAAGGTATAAGATATGTAGGGACAAATTACACTGATTGAGCTAGCTCCAAAGTAAGTTCGAGACTTGTGTTATGGGATACTAACTCAACGATACTACATAACAAATACATATATAGATAAACATCCAAGACCCAGGACAATTTGAAAAAAGCCATTTTCCAACTTACCCTAGCTGGGGACTGAATCCAGGACCTCCGATAGATATAGTTTGTTAATTGTCTTATTTGAGATGAAAGTCTGGATTTTATTAGCCAAATGCCTTCCATTTGGCTAATAAAAAAAATATGTTAAGCCTAACACGGAAAAGAGCTATGTGGAATAAGATAAGAGGAAGGCCTTTGCCCAACAATGCGAGAAAAAAGGTTAGAAAATAAATGCACTGTAGGTACGGTATTGTACACATACTCATTGGCCTTTATAAAAAAAACCTTAGTTAACTATTGACATGCATTTTATGTAAAGTAATTCTAAAAATAATTAGTTTTATAAAAAAAATTTAATTTAGGAAGTTGTAAGTCGCAAAATGGACAGTTTAAAAATTAAAATGTCCACTTCTAATATTGTTTATGAGTTGAGAATTGCGTATAAAACTGCATACAAGGACATACCTTTTTCGGGTTCCATTTGAAATAAATTATTAGAATGAAAACGGAGATATCATTTAAAATTTTGTCTCATACAGCTCTGGATAGCCCTTCAAACTATTATGAATTACTATTTACAGTTTCAAGTATGAACGTGAAGCTTTTCTTAGCGTTTTTGCCAATAGTGCCTGTTTTTCGCAGAAAGGCTAAGAAAAGTTCTTACTTTAAACTGTGAACACCATTGCTAGGAACCTATTTTTTTTTTGTTCGGTTGAGATTTTTTGGACCTCAAATTGTACGTGTACGCTAATACTAAGAACCTACTAAATATACTAAATATATAGGGACAAATTACATTGATTTAGCTAGCCCTAAAGTAAGTTCGAGACTTGTGTTATGGGATACTAACTCAACGATACTATATTTTATAACAAATACATATATAGATAAACATCCAAGACCCAGGACAATTTGAAAAAGGCCATTTTCCAACTTGCCCTGACCGGGGATCGAACCCGGGACCTCTGGGTGGCGGACTAGCATGGTGGCCACTACGCCACGAAGGTCGAGTAAAATAAATATACAGAACCAAATGACTATAAAATCAATTTATTCTTAACCTGGTCTTAAATTTATAAAACTAGGACACTTAATATGATCTAAGCATATGTTCACATGTTGCAAGTGGTCACAAACACTTTAGGTCTTTAAAAGTGTCATTACCTTATTACATTACTCAAAACAAGTCATAACATAATGTCTACATTTGTAATCGTGATATTTTTATTTTGCATGGCTAAATTGTGTGATTCACGTAAGTTACCATTCATATTTTATAGTGTTACAGTCTCCTTATTATAGACATGATATCTTATCCAAGGAAATAGAACAAGTTCAGAACAAGTAAATAACATTTGTAGAATTAAATTATCTATAGTGTGTCTTGAAGCACCTATCCCTCATAAATGTATCTCTGTTTTTCCGGTAGAGAATGTATAAGCATTAAGTCCACAGATTTAATAAATAAATAAAATATCACTATTTCAATTTTATGTACTCGTAAAAATGCAATAGTAAAAAGCTATTTTAGGCAAATACAATAGTCATGCTCGCAAGGAACTCCACCGACAAGAACGTCGCTCTTAAATTTAAATGAAGTCATTCTGTTTACGGTTAGGGCATTTTCCTTGAAAAAAAATTACTTACTCTACTTAAGTAAGTAATTTTTTTCAGGTCTTTAATATCATGAGCCATATATGACACCTTGACAGTCTGCAAACCTATTTTGTAATATTTTAACTTTTACAGATACTACAAGTTTTTTTTTTTAACTTGTACGTTTTTTTAAGTGTGTCATAATTGTCATAAAGTTTAAATTTAAAAATAAACTGAAAAAATAAATGGTTAAAGGCAGTGAGATTTTTTTTCAGAGCCAGTAACTCCGTCATCTAGAGCATGTACTCCAGACAACGAAGGCTGTAGGTTAAAAGCCAACTTAAACTTCCAGGCAATAGTCGCCGGGAATAAGTCCATGGACATAGCTCCCTCTGATCCTCTCATCGCCGAAACAGTCTACGGAGATTTCCCTAGTATCAAATTTATTTATTACAATCCCAAAATGCATGGTTTTAAAAATTGTGTCGTTTCAGATTTTAAGTAAGTACTAACTAGATAACAAACTTTTATTTAACTTACAATGTATCTTGTATGTATGTTTGGGTCAAATCTTGCGAATCAATTTTAAACCGTTAAACTCAACCGATTGAACTGAGATTTTTAATACTTACTTGTTTAAGTCCGACTTTTTGTGTATATTCGAATTTTGTTTTGTTTTTTGGTGTACAATAAGATATTACTTACGTACTTACTTACAATGCAATATTAATACGACAAGAAGCTGTTGTGATGATAAACCCGGAAGGTGTCCATAAGAACCCTATAAGAAAACGAAGCAACCCTATTAATTTGGGCTGATTACATTTGTTTTAATAAGTTAGCTACCAACTTAGCTAACTTAAATATTTTATCCCTTTTGTAAACCTATCTCAAAACAAAAACTACATAATCAGAATGTTTTTTCTGTGTTTATATTTGAATTATTGTTATTTTTTTGGTGTACAATAAAGTATTACTTAACTTAATCAATAACATTTCTTTATTTAGTAGGGTAACATAATTTTGTTAAATTTTATTTCTATTTTAGCATAAATTTTGAAAAACGAGGACTTTCTTTTACGCTATTTTGTCCTCGATTAATCATGTATGGATTTTATCGGACCAAAGGAGGTGTTTTCGATACCATTCAAATAGATGGTGAGGGTGAAGCCAGCGTTGTACTATGTAAGATATTTCTGATATTTCTGATATTTTAATATCTTCTCGTATTAAGTACAAAAGCTCGTCAAGTACCTACTTCTTCGACGACCTCCGTGGCTTAGTGGGATTGAACCCGGACCCTGGGTGGCAGACTAGCATGATGCTAGTCTGCCAGTTATAAAATAACCTTTTTCAAATTATCCTGGGTCTTGGATGTTTATCTATATATGTATTTATTATAAAATATAATATCGTTGAGTTAGTATCCCATGACACAAGTCTCGAACTTACGTTGGGGCTAGCTCAATCTGTGCTATTTAAAAAAAAAAAAAAACACTTAACATTTTTAACCATAAAAAATCTGCTTTTCACGTTGTTTTTAGCGAATTAGTGGCCGATGGGGCAAAAGGTTTTTGAATGGCGACCACGTACTGGCAAACAAAACGTAGGACACCCGCCAGTGGTCTGAAGACCTGAAGTGCCATTTTTTCCATACAAAAACCCGTTTGTCTAGTGACTCCGCATTTGGAAAATAGCACCTCTGACCAAGGTCGCTGGAAAGAGCTAGATGCAGGCCGCTCTAGATCCGTCATTTTGGAAATCCTTGGAAGTTATGCCCAGCAGTGGACGTTACGCGGCTAAAATGATGATGATGATGAAAAGTCATGTGATATTAATGAAGGAAAGAGAATAAACACTTATTATTATTTTATTACAGATGACTATTTGATTAAAATTTTTGCACGGATTAGTATCATCGAAGGATCAGAAAACAAAGCCTTCGTTCACATGGATAAATTTTTCGGGCTATATATTCCTAAAGGACCGATATTGTTGCATTTCGACAGCCTCTACACCAGACGAAAAGACTTGTGTAAGTACTAAGCAAGCGGGCTTTTTTTTCATCATTTGTTATATGTGTCTAGTAATTATGATCAAAATATCAAAGTCTATAATTTAGGTGTGGTAAGTAATGTGTGATCTACCTACATATCAAGATACTTAAATATTGTGTAGGTACTATATTTAAGAGCCAAGCTCTTCGTTAACGTCATTTAATGGAAAAAGTTCACTTGCTAGGTAAATAAAAAAAAACCCGACTGTCAAGAACGCCATCTAATGATGAGTAGCGGAACTACTAATACTACTGGAATTGATACCGATACGAAAAATAGATGTTCTATTTTTGCTAGGGAAGCACTAACCCTCAATAACTTTTGAACGGCCGAACCGATTCTCATTACACATTGTTGTGAACTACCGCAAGAAAACTTGGTTTCACGTAAAAAAACTCATCAAAATCGGCCCACAAACAGACACTAGCATCATACTCATAACAAAATAGAGGGTCTATTTTGTCATGATCATAATCATTTATTTTATCAATCACAAATACAATAGGTGTTAGGTACATAAATTCAAGTATTACAGTGTTGCGCCGTTAGGCATACATTTTTTGGGGTTCAAAAGATGCACACAGTGACCATTTTTGACGAAGATAGTAGAGTGTACATTTTATACATTAATAACTTCAATAGTCATCAGTGACTTGGGATACTTACAATACTTTCTTCTTCTTCCTTGTCTTTTCCCTATTTTGGGAATAATAAATAATCCCTCATCAAAAAAAAATCCCTCCATAATCTATCCTTTGCCATCTCTGTACGGACCTCCCGTACTTCCATATTCGATCTTAATTCTTTTCTTCACCAAAAATAATCGGTGTTTGTTGAAAATGACTTGTACAAGTCGAGCCTAGAAAGGATCGATCTCATAGGCGCTTAGCTAGTCGCTTGACCACCACTACCTCTCAATATACTTTTAAGTTTGAAATGTGAGGTGTCATAAGAAGGTCCAAGGTTACTAAACAGTCTTAGCCAGATGATAATGTAGAAACTAAACCAAACTGCCAACTGAAAACTTCGACCGGTGTTTCAAAAGTTAACCTGAGGTGCAATTTTTGAAACGCTGATTCATAAAAAAAACGAGTTATGACCTTAAGCTAGAAAAAAACTTTTTGTTTAGTGACTCAGAGTTTCAAAAATGGTCAAATGACGACCTCTTTGGCGTAGTGGTCACCATGCTAGTCCGCCACCCAGAGGCCCCGGGTTCGATCCCCGGTCAGGCCAAGTTGGGAAATGGCCTTTTTAAATTGCCCTGGGTCTTGGATGTTTCCAAGATGTTGATTTGTTGATGATCTTTGAGTTAGTACTTCATAGCACAAGTCTCGAACTTATTTTGGGGCTACTAATTTGCCCCTATATATTTATTTATTACTGTTAATTTTTACAGCGGACACTGCGCATCGGATTCTTGATGAAAACTCAAAGGAACTGATGTTGACCTACGGATATCCGTTGATGGACGAATTCATGGAGAAATTTATGAACAACGCAAACAAATTTTTGGCTAAAATATCTGCTGAAGAACTATTATTCGAGCAAAACTGACGATAAAGAAGAAAATAACGATAAACGTGATGGTATTTTAGAAATAATAATGAATAAATAAGTTGAGAGATCTCGGTTTACCTAATTTTGTATTAAATTTAGTAAAGTTCTCCTTTGTGACCTTATAGATGATCTAAGCTTGTGACCTACATGTGATGGTTATTTTTTATATTTTTTATTAATTATCTTTATTAAATTGGTGTTTAGGTCACTGAATTGATGCTTTTCCATCTTCTCGCCCACCATGACGATTAAAGTGGATTTTGGGTCATGCGGCCCTAGGTTCTGCATAAAGCCGCCGTCTGCCCTATTAGGGATAAAGACGTGATAGTCTGTATGAATTTTTATAAATACGGCGGTGTAGTTTGTTTGTTTTTCGTATGTGAAAGTGGCCAATACTGCTCTCAGATTTATTCGGGCTGCCTAAAGGCATCTAATTAATATAGCTTGGCGACGGCCATGCAATGATGACACCCGGGTCATTAAAGTAGAAATATTTATAAAGTATACCTTCTTTTAGTAAATAAAAAGGATTTTCAAATGTTAAATAACCTTGTATTGAATCAAACAAATAAATCACTTGTTTGACTGCTAAATTATTAACTATTAACAATTAATGAGCAATACATTGTAATTAACATTGTGGCAATAATCATACTTTCTGGTCATTAAAATGTATTTTAACTCATGATCCGGCTTATCGCAATTAACCGCAAAAAAGTGTGTAAATTTTACAGAACTACTGGTTCATCACGTTATATATTGAAAAGGGGCACTCAGTACTCGATTCTTGTTCTAAATATATAAAAATAGATGCTTAAAGGTTGACCAAATTATACAATAAAAACAAAAAATGTGGGCTGTGGACAAGACACTTAGGTACGAGTAGGTCCCTACCATATGTATATACTATAAAATATAGTATCGTTGAGTTAGTATCCCATAACACAAGTCTAGCTCAAATTGTGTGATTTTTCCACATACATTTATTATTTTTGCAGAGACTTTACGCGCTAATTTGTTTTTGTAATTTCCAAGTTATTATATTTTTTGCCGTTACGTGTGATCATTATTTAGCATTCCCATTAATATGACATGTGATTTACCAGTCAGTCTATATAGTGCACAATTTTCTGATTTTTTTACCAAAAATTGCTTATGTTAGCACCATAAATACATTGATTGGGAGAGAAGGCCCTGCGAGCCTAAAATCTGCCTTTGAATATTTGTAATAGAACATTACTTCCTTTATAATGCATAAGTGCAATGCTGGTGTTTGACATAAGTGTATCTGAAGAACATGTAGACAACTCTTCGGTTGATATAAATGATAACGCTAGGCGCTATTTAAATTAATCAAACAACGTAAGTTAATTGCCAGTAAATGTATTTTATTTAAAACCCTTTTCCAATTTTAACGCAAGTGCAAAAAAACAAAAATCCATGTCAAGTGAGAAGTATCAGGCCACACAACATTGTTTTTTTTATAATCAACATTTAATTCCGGTATCCATGTAAGACATGGGCCTGGGTTCAGCAATCACATCGTCCAGGGCCACGGTGGAGAAAAATCTGTTGGAAGCACTCAAAAAAGGTGCCATTAGGGAGTCCGCTAGGGGCTTCTGGTACGTCATCAACAACTGTATAGCGTTTCTATTAAGGAATTCTTGAGCGGCTGCGGCTGAAAGTAAAAATAAATAGATTTAATTATACAAATGAGATAAGGTATTTAACCTTGTACTTAAACTTTCCTCTCCTACAGGTGTCGAAAAGGCGCCTGAAGTATAGGTAATATAGAAAGGGGATCAACTCCTTCTATTCAATGACTTTATGGCATTTATTCCGACTCTCTCTTTTCATGTACACTCATCGTCCTCTTCTACCCTATTACTAAGACTCCGCTGTCCGTCTGTCCGTTAGTCTGTCTGTCAGTCGATAACCAGGCTGTATCTCATGAACCGTAATAGCTAAACAATAGAAATTTTCAAATACTGAAAACCATAAAAGAAAATTACGTAAGTGAGGCTCCCATACAACAATCGTGATTTTTTATAGATAATGGTACGGAATCTTCATGCGCGAGACCGGCTCGCACTTGAACGGTTATTACGGCTATGGGGAGACATATAAGTTTTAATAGATTTGTGAAAAATACTTACATGCAGCTACATTGCCATTGACAGCGTTGGAATATCTCAATATCGCGGATCCTCTCGGAGTATATTTGATGCTAGTTCTATCCAAATGTACGTGTTGCCGGTGGTCAGCTCCAGAGAAAATGCTGATCGAAGAGAGCAAATCCATCTCATAGCCATCTGCGGACGAAAATATGTGTCTACTAAGAAAACAAGTTACCTTCATTGAAATAAATAATAATATGTAGTGACAAATCACAATGATTGAGCTATTGCTTTTTTTAGTCCCAAAGTACATAAGTTTAAACTTTTATTATGGGATGATACTATATTTTATAATAGATACATATATAAACAAACACCCAAGACCCAGGAATATTTGACAATGGCTATTTTCTAATTTTAATAAAAAAATGATAATACTTTAATTTTTTTTTACTTTAATTTTTTATTTTTTTAACTTTTATTTTCTATTTTCTTTTTTTCTGGGGATTGAACCCAGGACCTGCGGACTAGCGTGGTGAAGTTCTTTTTAAAACTTCTAAAAGCTATTAAATTTGCTTTGCTACTACTATATTGGGAATTACCAGATTAATAATAGGGGTAGCGACAGGGTCAGAATAGTATTTTTCTAATTAGATCGTCTTTTAGTTTATCTATAACAATGGAGCCATATTTTTCAGTTATCAAAAAGTCTAAACATCAAACTACCAGAGTGTGAGCTTGCGACGTCACTGCTTTGTAAAAATTTGTACGTAATCATGAGATTTCAAAGTGAACAGTTACTTTTTTAAAGCTATGCAAAAACGGACCCACGAAGTCTACACCAGCTAGAGCCACGAGTACACATGTTTAGAAGATACTTACAAACTATGCCGATAAAATCTCCTCTTCCGTTAACTTCTAAGGTGTCCAGCAAGCGACCCGAGCCCTGATATGTACCGTTTACAATCAATCGTGGGCAAGATAGTTTCACATGAAACATACGGTTGGGGAGATCTAGGCTGTAAATTAAATAACACATGTAGTAAAGTTATATAAGATCTACCCTACTTCTCATAATACCTATAAGCTGATTTTATGTAGAGTTATAATTCATTGGGTTTATTTCTGTTGCATGTATATTACTAATTGATAGTTAATGACCAGAGATCGGAATCACGGGTGCTATTGCTGTCAAAAGTATGGATATTACTAAATTTCCCAGGATTTCTCGAGAATCGGTACCTTAGTAACTGATGTGAATACATTACTAAGATTTCGAATGAAAATTATTTTATGTTTGTAGTAATCTATCCCTTTAAATGAATAATGTTATGGACTTTTAGTCATATCCATACTTTTGATAGTAATAGCACCCGTGATTCCGATCTCTATTAATGACCCATCTACTACAATAAATCTCAAAATCTCAGCGATTTTTGGAAATTCATCCCCTAAAGGTTTGAAATGAGGGTTGTAAGTTTGTAGGAATCTTGTTCAATACAAAAGTTAAAAATGTAAAAAATTATTAGCCCATGGTTCGAAAGTAAAGTTTACTGTGTCAAAAAGTCAATCTCTAAGGGGATTAAATAGGGGGTGAAAGCTTATAATGGCAAAACAACAGGAAAATGTGAGGTTTGTCAAAAAAAATTCACGTGAGCAAGGCCGTGGGTTTCAGCTATATAATATAAGGTATAAAATATAATATAAGTAATAAGAACAGGAATATAAATAAATGTAACTAAACGTTTAATAAACCAATACTAAATTATGCTAAATAAAAAAATGACATCTTGCCCATTCGGCATGGTAGCAAGAACGCTGGCTGCGTTCGCTCATTGGATAGTATATATACAGGTAATATATATTATGGTAGAGAATAACTTACGTAACATCTGCAACTGTGCAATCCATCAATCCTGTCAGTGTAGGATTGAAATGAGTCAGTTGAAGATTTGAAAAACTTCCAACAGAAGTGGGCACGTGAACTTGGTTCAAATTATTGGACGCTATTATTTGCCTGTACATGCGGTTTCCAACAGCCAGTAGACAGGATAAGGATTGTGGATCACATGGTTCACCGTGCGTCGCTGAAAAGTAAAAAGATATTTAACTTACCTAAGGGACGCTATCTGTGTCGGTTTCGTAACAATGGTCTTTTTCCGTGGGCGAGGTGTTAGCCCGCCGCACAACCCCCGAAATGCTGGAGGACCTTAAGGGCTTAGCCGGAAGCGTAAAAAGAGCCTACTTGGGTCGGCCAAATGGCCGTCGTCTTGTTGGTCGCCCCAGGTACAGGTGGGCTGATGAGGTGCAGAAAGACCTGCGGTGCCTCGGAGTGGACGACTGGCAGCAACGCTTACAAGACCGCAAGAAATGGCGCCATCTAGTGTCTGAGGCCAAGATCCACTTTGGGTCGCTGCGCCACCGTAGTAAGTAAGGGACGCTAGGCAGTGCCAAAATAGTACCGAATTTGCTAGTCTGAGCATATCAAGTAGACATTTTGTACAAAAATTCCTGTAAATGTCTGAAAAGGTCAAAAATTTGTCTATGCACTATGCTGGCGGGACAAATTTTATACTTTGACGAAAAAGAGTGGATTGATGGTTTTACCATAGTCCGCCTATTGAACTATAAAAAATGTTCTTTTATACAATAAAGGTTTAATAATAAATAAACTAATATTAAATTATAATAATCAACTCGTCTGAATCTAAGTACTACATTTTACTTCTTCATCATCATCATCATTTCAGCCGCATAACGTCCACTGCTGGATATAGGCCTCTCCAGCGGCTTCCAGCGACTCCCGTAATCTGGTTCGTAATTAGGGTACATTTAATTTGATATAAAACCCTTGTATTGTCCAATATAATTTCTTAGAGAATCTTAGGGCTTAGGGTATAAGCCCTTTTAATGTCCTAAATAGAATACAAACCCTCAGTAACCGAATTCAACGATTACCAGGATCAATAATAATAAAAGAAATACTTAACATAGCGCAGTAATAAATATGCCATGGATTTTGTAGCAATTATGCAAATGCAATTATTTTTTTTTCAATTATTTTGTATACAGTTATAAAATTAATATTTTACTTACGCAGGATGTACAACGCAGCACTTAGTACAAATATTAGAGGAAACATGATGTTTGAAGTACAATTTACTTGTTCTACGATAAAATCACTGTTTTGCTCCATATATATACCAAATGGGAGCGTCAAGAATAAGGTACCAAAAAAATTTTGGGTTCCTTACATTACTTAAAAATAGAAAATGCAAGTATAGATACAATTTAACTGGTACTTATAGATCAATCAAATCCAAAAAAATATACAATTTTTGATCAATTCAAAAGTTGTAGATTTTAATTATTTTGTTATAGTAAAAATTGACGTATGGATAGGTGATAGGCAATAAACAGACACGTATGAAAATTAGAAGTTAGGATTTCAAACGTACTTATATTCAATTAAGAAAATCATAATTACATGATAATATTGTGATACATATAGCCATGGATATTTCAAATCGTCCTTGGTGTCGGGTTTTGTATTTATATATGTACGTCTTATAAAGTACCTATTGTGAAACTTTTAAATAGTGAATTCAGTCCATAATACTGAACAACTTTCACCAAGAAACATACTTGTATCGAAATATGAAAAAATAACTTTGGCAAGTCGACCGATCCGAGTTTGCATGGAAAGCAAAAAATATTTTCTATATTATAATATATGTTCCTTGGGGAAAGTTGTAAAGTATAATAGACTGAATTCAGCCTTAAAATAGTTTCAGAGTGTTTTGTTAGACGATGTACTATATACACACAGTCATTCCTGTTTCTATGACGGGTAGGCAGTGACTACAGACCTCCACTTGCTGTGACTTCATTCGCTTCATACATGCTCTTTATATGTATATTATGTATATATGTAGTTTATCTAACTTTCAAAATTCCGGAGTGGATAGCGAATTGTGTCGAGAGTACAAAAATCGATAAATATTTTAGGAGATAAAGGGATCTTCAAATGTACCTGTCAAATAATTATAGCAAATAAATCATTATATTTGATTGCTAAATATTGCAATCATTTTTATGAGTATGTAGTATTTACTGATGTTGATTAAAATGTAATATTAAACGGGCATCCGGGCTTGGTTGCAATTAGGCAAGAATAAAAAAAATATTTTTTGACTGCCTCCGTAGTCTTGTGGTAAAGATAGGTTTGAATCCCACTGGGACGCATACTTTGTTAAAAGTTGTTTCCACCCTGGTCGTTAGGATATTCCAGATTTAAATTACCTGATATCCAAAAAGAAAGATGTTTCCGTGTTTCAGAAGGCACATATAAACTGTGGGTCCCGAGCGCCATCTAGAGTTGACGCTCAAACTTATTCAAGGATTGGTTCTGGTCTACCCTTTGAGTTGCGGAGGTCAGATGGTAGTCGCTCTGTGTAAAAACCAGTAACCTCGTCAAATCACTTAGGTTAGGTAGCGAACCCCAAGCTCTGAAACGTTACCGCTGCCTGAAGATGCAACGCTCGCATGATGGGAATCAAAGGAATTATATTCAAGATTTTTTTAAACTTTCATTTGTTTTATTAGATAGTAATTTTCAAATATAATGGGCAGACGTCCTGTGCTAGGTTGCAGGAAGGCTCTGGATGCAGGCTGCTTCGATCTGTCGTTTTGGAATTCCTTAGTGAAAGCTTCCGTACAGAAGTGAACTGCCTTTGGCTGATATGATGATGATAATGATACTACATAATGGAAATGGTTTATATCAAGAGCCATTGAGTGATATTTTTTTTAATTTTATTTAAAATACCTGGGTGACCGAGCTTTGTTGAATAAAACTATAGTACCTGGGCGACCGAGCTTCGCTCGGTGATATCTCAAACTTTAACTACATTTTTTTAAACTTGTCTAAAAACAATAAAAATTAAAAAATGATATATAAACTTGGACATAAAAAAAACAAAGGTAAGTCACCGAGTGGGAATTCGAACCCGTAACACTCTTTCTTGCCGTCCGCATCTTATACCGCTGGGCCAGACGGATAGTGGCCGGCAGGACGAAATTAGCGACCATATTCTGCGTGGAAAGAAAAACTCATGAAAACTTGAAATCACGCGTTTTCCCATACATAGGATTAATCTAGATCGATTGTTTACCCCCGAAAACTCCCATATACCAAATTTTAGCGAAATCGTTAGAGCCGTGTCCGAGATCACAGTAATAAAGTTATATACATGTAAACATACAAGAATTGCTCATTTAAAGGTATAAAGGTAAAATATATGACACAAAAAAAGAAACAGTAGATCGATTTTTCCGGCCTAAATACCCCTCGGCCCTACACCAAATTTCATCAAATTAGTTGAAAAAGTTTTTGATATCCTCACTATACATAAGAATCATCATCATCATCATTTGGGAGAGGCCTATGTCCAGCAGTGGACGTTATGCGGCTGAAATGATGATGATGATGATGTTACTTTTAATATATTTATATAAATATATACTTTTACAAGAATTGCTCATTTAAAGTAATAAGAGGAACCCTGTCGATATAACACTGAAGTCAGGAGTGGAACGACTGTCGTTTTAACAAAATTTAGATAAGACTGTGGTTTGATGGAAAAAAGTCTAAGGCCTTATCACTGGAACACACTGACTGAAAGATTGAATATAAATAGAATTTCGCCAACTTTCTCAGCGATAAACGTATACAAATTTAGGTATTCCGGCCTCTCGCGGTAGCAGATAAAAGGAAAGTTTGCCGAAATGGATCGAGCCGAAGTTTTATCAGATTTCGGCTGAATTTGTTCACGGAAATACATTTAGGCGTGTTATCTTTCGCGTGAACTTTTCTCTTTATGTGCCATCGTGATTTTTAATTCAATTACTGTGGGCTGTTTTTCTTACTCAAGTCAAGATATTGTCATTTTGAAACGTTTTTTATGTTTGTTTTTGTGTGTGTAAGTGACCAATACTGGTTTAAAAAATTTCAATCAGACGTAGCATGACGACATACCGTGATGACAGCCGGGACCAACTTTTATAGGTGCTTTCCAAAGCACGGAGGAAGTCGAGAATTACCACCCACCACGCCCTGGGTTGCTTAACTTGCAATTACGCTAGTTGACCGAGCGAGAGCGAGAGAGGTCTCCGTTTTAGCTTGGCCAAAAATGCTTTCGTATGTCCGTGTGTTCTCCTCTAGAGGTCGCATTTCTCAACCGATTCCCGTGAAATTTTGGGAGCAGGTTCAGAAAACATATGAAAATCGATTGTTGAGCCATTTTTTTGAAATTTTTCAAAATGGCGGAGTTAGCACAAAGGGCCTAAGCGCCTTTGGATTATATGGCTCTTACGACCATTTTGTGTTTGTAGTGACAATGAAATAATGAAGGAATTTTATTTTCTATTATGACATACAATAGACGGATTTTTTCACCAGCATTGTCACAGGATATATAGTCCTATTTGTTTTTATAAAGATCTGATTGACTTAAGCGTCTAGAGTTCGAATCCCACCAGAAGGTGTTCTTTTTTTGTGCGATGTATTTATTTTTATTTTACGACCGGTATTTTGTTTTTTTTTTTTTGTAAGTTTAGGTACTTATTTGTATTTTTGCTACTACACAAAACATTCGTTTAGGTGCTTCCAGTAGTTATAGCTTACTTTACCAAAATTATCACTTTACCAGAATTTGATAAGAATTAATTTACATAACTAAACACAAAATAAATAGGTTAAATTTTGTCAATCTTTTATAGTGAGACCAAAGTAGGTAAATACTCTTCAAGACTGTTTCATTATAGAGTTCCTATGACCGCTTTCCATTTCCATCATTAGACCAGCTCCACGTCATCATAATATTGCATTGCCACGCAATATATATATACAGGAGTGCAAAATTTTCAGCTCAATGAGCTGAAAATGAGCTGGAAACCGGAACGGCTTTTTATCGATGCAATGAGGCTGTACCTATCCAGAAAACAGATATGTTAGTTTATTTAACTTTACTAAACTAAAGGACCTTAACATGCCTACGGCGAAAGAGTCAGCTGACAAAGACTTTAGAGAAAACTCTGTATTTCTGCGTTGGCGCGAGGGTCATGTTAAAAACTTAGTAAATGGTTCTGTTGGAACTGTTACTGATTTGGTGTATGCTCCTAATCATGCATCACCTATTGATAGTGATGGTTAGATTTGACAACTACGTACTGGTCCAAACATAATGGGATCAGTGCCTATTGCCGCTGTCACGCGAACTTGGCGTTCTACAGAGAGCACATGTTCTAGGACTCAATTTCCTCTCACATTAGCATGGGCAGTCAACGTACATAAGTCACAGGGATTGACTTTACCCAGGGTAGTGGTCGATCTTGGGTCTACAGAATTCGGGCTTAGCGGAACGAACATTATCGAGATTTTACTATTTTATGAAAAACATATAGTGTAAAAAGTTTCTTCGCTCTGCAATCTCTTTAGGTTTGCGAGGTCTACAGCCCACAGGGCCACTAGTAATTAGTAATTCGAATTAACCACCGAGTGCTTTAGCGTTTGCATTTTTTTCCGCGATGTCATACCCTTTAGGTTGCGGATGTCAGACGGCAGTCGCACTCTGTAAAAACTAGTCACATGGAATTGTATTGTTAGTCACCTCATCAAACCACTTACACAAACAAAACACTATACAATGCCATGTCAGTTTTTCATACATCAGAATCTATTTTTGTCATGGACGATCAACTGTCAAATAAGTAATTATACTAAAGTAAATATTAAATAAATAACTAGCTAAAATTAAAAAAAAACACGTGTTTATAGGTAGGTCGCCGCTTTCCGCAGACATGGTATTATTAAATAAACTACTATAAATAACGTTAGGTAGTTCCCATTTTCTAATATGACGGTTTATAAAGCTGACTTTATAATGATATCATAGAAATTCGCTTTTATCCCTCTGAATGTGCGCTCACTTATTATTTTGAACTAAGCAACGTAATTTAATACAATTTATATCAATGGATATATCTATTACATGCCCATGCTGGTCTGGGAGAAATAAAAAAACTTAGAATGTACCAGCTGCTTCGCTTCCCACGCAGATCGTAAAATCCGATCGAGGGAATGGGCAAAAATGCAAATCATGTTAACAGGCGATGCGGCTAGCAACCCATCACTGTATTTATTGCTTTTCCATCTTCTCGCTCACCATGACGCTAAAAGTGGCTTTTGGGTCTTGCGGCCCTGGGCTCTGCATAGAACCGCAAGACCCAAAATGCTATAAAGACGTGATAGTATGTATGTATGTATGCCCGTGCGAAACCAGGGCACGACGCTAGTAATAAATAAAATATGTGAATAATATTATTTGACAAAAACCTCATACTATTTATACGACGTATGGCATACAATGCGACGGAACAGAGCGAACCGCGCCGTACATGTCATATACAATGAAATAAGTTTTTTTTTCTAGACTTTCTCCTTCCGTGCTGGTTAAGGAGAACAGAAAAAAGTAGAATATACTAGTTGTTTCTCTTCCTACACACACAGTAAAAACCGATTGAGGAAATGGGGGAGAATTCTGTACTCGTAACATCAGGCGATGCAGCTAGCAACAGAAAACTGATTCTCTTTTTTCAATATGACGCCCACCGTTACGTATATGTGGCCTTTGGGTCTTACGATTCTGGGTAAAGATGTGATAGTGTGAACCTTTTTTATACATATTTTTAATGTTATACAATGAGGAAGATTTATATCAATATATAATAATACCTTTACCTCCTCCAACCAGTCTGGCCAGTGTGGAGAGTGTAGGCCAAGTCCTCTTACTGCTCTGGCCAAGTATGACTCTGGTAGAGGAGGCCAGAGGGTCATGAGAGGTCATGCTCCTGCAGTAGAAACTGAAAGTACTGATGATGATGATGATACCAATATATGGTACATCATCAACGAAAAGTCTAAACAGCTATAAATTAACTTTTGAAAACCTTGTAAAAAAATCTTGAGAGGTTTCAAGGGACACCCGGATGGAACGAAGTTCCTTTCGATTAATTAGAAGAGAGAGACAGACAGATAAACACGCGCACCCCGCACGGCTTACCACTATAGCAAAAAGTTTCGTTACAACTTTTGGTCTTAATCTTTTTCCGTCTAGCCTCCTTTCGCAACGCGCGATAAGGAACTTCGTTCCAATAATTTTGTTATCATACTACGACTGACGATTTAAGAAATAGTTTTATCATATGCAATTGCAAAAATATCGCAATGCAACGAAGGATGCTGGCCACATGCCTAGTCATGCTCTGTTGCGTTATGAACCACCTAAGTGTGCCAGCTCCTTTACATGATTTTTTTTTAATTACATTGGCAACATACATATAAAATCTTGTCACACTCAAATTTATTAGTACAATCTTATGTGACAGCACAATGGTTCAGACATTACGCATTGTATACTGTGTGTTAGTTTTAGTGACATTATGTCATGGTAAGTAAGACACATTGAAATATACATAACATAATAACATAATTATAATAATCTTTATGAGGAACAGTATACAAGGAACATTTTAAAACATTATGTACGATGATACCTGTAGTAGTTTTATACATGCAACTATACTGAATAATACTGTACATACAGTACAGTATCTATGTAAATACATACTTACATAGAGACTGGAAATTGCAAATAAATATAAGATAATATATTAGATAAGGTGCATTGGGGTAATTCTGAAAACGGGTATATTCCGAAATTTTAAAAAATCTACCGTTCTGAGTGATATTTTCTTGTTGGCAACACTAATCTAGCCGCCATCTTGATTGTCCTGGCCGCGTCAGTTGTCGTGAGTCATTATTGTCAACAACACGTGCGTAGCATCAAGTTTTCTGAAGCAAGTGTTTTTCGCGCCATTTTCGTTGATTCGTAATAACCCCAACATATTTTTCTCGGAATTCTGGTAAGTTATTTAAATGAGTGTTTGTTTTTATAACAGATAATCGTTTTTTGCGAATGTGTGAAAGGAAGACAACGTCGTAGCTGTGGTTTTATTTATTTTTCGGAAATACCCCACAGGGGTTATTCCGATTTACGTTTATATCGTAATTACCCCAAATAGCTTTTTCATACTAATTAGCACTGGTTCTCAACATGTAAACAAACTGAAATTATGTCTGATTTAGTTTACTTAAGCGTGACCTAAACCTTATAAGTAATCTTTGGCAAATAATATTGAGTAATTTGGTGTGGTGTAGTTATGGAGTGATATTTATCCCTTTATAATTAAAATAAGTTTTTTTTTTCAGACCCACCATGCCCCGAACTTACGTAAAAACAAAGATTAAAACCTACACTCCACAAAATTTAGCTGAAGCCATCGAAAAAGTAAAAAATGGCGAAATGACGCAATATAGTGCAGCGCAACAGTACAATATTCCCATGACGACTCTTTTTGATCACATTAAAGCAAGTGCAGGAAATCTCAGGCCAAATGCAGGTAGACCAACTGCTTTACCTTTAGAAGACGAAAACGAATTAGCCGAAACAATTACAGTCATGGAAAGATGGGGTTTTGGACTTTCAAGACTTGAAATAATGGAGATTGTCGCTGAATATGTGCGGCTGAATGAAATTCCAACGCCATTTAAAAACAATGTCCCAGGTGCAGACTGGTTCATTAATTTTCGGAAACGACATGGATTGTCTATCAAAAAAGCACAGTCTGTAGAATACGTGAGAAAAAAAATGACAGATCCTTTCGTCATTGCTGAATATTTCGATTTACTGCAAAATACTTTAAAAGATTTGAATCTCTTTGAAAGACCCCAGGCCATATGGAACTTGGATGAAACATCAATGTGCCTGGATCCATCCAAAACAAAAGTTGTTGGTAAAATAAACAAACCTTGTTCAAGAACAACTTACGGAAGTGGAAAGGAAAACACAACCGTGTTGGCAGGTGCAAACGCCAGCGGCAAGAAGTTGCCGCCTTTGATTGTTTTCAAAGGGAAAGATACTTGGGATACATGGATGGCTGAGCAAGACCCCGCTAAATACGATTTTCAAGTAGCTTATGCGACCAGTGCTAAAGGGTGGATGGAAACAACAATTTTTTTAAATTATTTCAAAAATGTACTCATCCCAAATCTGGGAGAAGAGCGACCGGTCCTTGTTATTTATGATGGTCACTCAACCCACGTCAATATAGGAGTTGTGCAGCTAGCAATCGAAAACAATATAACGATACTTAAACTACCGCCACATACGTCTCATTTGCTGCAGCCTCTAGACCTCGCAGTATTTAAGTCGTTCAAATCTATATGGGACGCCAAACTGGTAGAGTGGCAGCGTAGAAATGTTGGCACAAAAATGCCAAAAAAAATCTTCTCGCAAACACTAGCAGATACTTGGCAACAAACAAGCCCCGATGTAATCAAAAGCGGGTTTAGAAAAGCTGGGATTTATCCATTCAATGCACAAGTGATACCCGTGGAAAAGTTTGATCCAGATGCATATAAAAGATACCAGAAAAAGATATCAGAAGCACATCGTGCCCCTGTAAGCCCAAAGTCACTCAGAGAAATTTGTACTGCTTTTTGTATAAATTTGTTTAACAATCTTACGGTGACTTATGATGCTCTTGACAAGTCAAGCTCTGACAAAGTTACCTTGCTGTCTGAAATATCAAAGTCCAATGTCCAGACTTTGAGATTTGTAGCTAATCAGCCAACTCAATTACCCACATGTTTAAAGAATTCTAAGTCAATACAAAATTCAACAAAATTAAACATTATATCAAATCAAATCATCGTCAAAGCACCATTAAATCAACCCCAACCCCAACGATCATGCACATTTGAAGAACTGGTGCTAAGAAAAATCGAACAGGACAAAAAGGATACTACTTTGACAAAAAGGAAACGTGTTACTACAGGCGCTGAAGTAATAACTGCAACCATGGCTAAAAAAATTTTGGAAGAAAGGGAAAAAACCAAAGGGACTAAAAAGCTAACAAAAACAAATAAAAATGATTTTAAAAAAGGGACAAGAGTAACCAAAAACGAGAGTTCAATCAACAAAAAAAATAGAACAGCACAAGCGCAAAAAGACCAGCCAGGCCCCTCAGGCATAAATAATAAGAAGAAAAGAAAACGCCAGCCTTCATTTGAAAGCATCACTAGTGTATCAGACATCATCAGCGACCACAGTGACTCTGATATTTTTGATTGTGAAGAATCCATGGATGAATATTTTCAAGAAAACCAAGAAACACAAAAGTCACAAAATAAGACAAAAGATGTGAAATACAGTAAAAGATATGAAAATTCAACAGATCTCAAGATACTGACTAACATAAATCCGAATCCCCTCTCTACTAAAGGTAAAGGTGTAGGCAAAAAAAGTAAAGGTAAAGAAAATAAAGCGAATAAAAACGACGAAGAAAAGGAACAGAAAAGTCATGAAAGTGATAACGAAGACGGCGTTGATCTTTTTATGAGAGGAAAAAATATGACTACAAGACAAGACTCAACAACAAATGACAAGGATGAGCCATTGCCACTAGAACATACAAGCATGGATATAGTTCAAGATGAACAAGAAGTGGACCTGGCCTTTAAGGAAGTTTACAAATTAAATGATAAAGAAAATCAAGTGAATAACGAAGACAAAAAAAAACCAGATATACGACACATTGTAAGAGCTAACGGAGACGACATTGAAAAAGACCTGGAAAATAAAGACATAGTACACGAAATTCAAGAAGAGGACACTACCATGAAGGAAATTTACAAAGTGAATGATTCAGTGCTTGTCAGATATTTCATCAGAAAAAAATGGAGGTACTATATTGGGCTCATAGAAGCAGTAACAACAATGCATGAAGAAACGCGCTTTTCAATCAACTTCTTAAAAAAGATGAGATCACAGCAGCAGCTAACCTTCATGATGACAAAAAAAAAAGATATTGATGTAGTTACCGAGTCATTAATAGTGAAGAAGATAGATATACAAAAAAAAGATAATGAAAAACAGTATCACTTATGTAATGATGGAGATACAATTTATTTTGACTGATTAAAAACCAAAGTGATATGCTTAATTTATTAATTAAGTAAGGCTTTTAGACCATGTCTTAAGCATGTTTTTTTTTATCTAGTCTGCGTTTAATTAAAAGTTCGTGCCATAAAGTAAGTAGATAAAAATAATTGAGCTTAGCTCCAGTTTTTGTCAGTTCTCACTGTGAATTATTTTTTAAGAGACTGTTAGTTCCTATCTTGGTGATAAGTAACGTTTTAAAAGTACTGATTTAATTATATGTAGAAAGATTATTTTGTGCTAAAAGTGCTTAACCAAGTAGTCAAAAACGGTTAAGTATTAAGTATTTCTTTAAAATAAATGTTGATTACGCCTTAATGATTTATTTTTATTCAGAAATTCCAAATCAGAGGAAGGACCTACGAGTATATGAAATGAGGCAGAGCTTTAATGTCCACGGGGGGTGGCCAAATATTTCCGATGTCCACGGGGTGGCCAACAGGAATAGTTGTCCACCCCCATAAGCGGGTGATTCTGCTAAAGGATAAGACATTAATTATGGTTGCGAAATGAACATTTGCTATAAAAATCGATATCTGAGACTCCCCGAGGTCTTTGGGATCGAATATGTTATAAAATTGACCTAAAGTGGCCGCCATCTTGAACTTTTTAGTTAAGTAATGGATCGATTGCTTTGAAAATCGATATCTGAAGCTCCATGAGGTTTCTGAGATCGAATATGTTATTAAAGTGACCTAAAGTGGCCGCCTTAAGATGACCTTATGGAGCCTCAGATATCGATTTTCAAAGCAATCGATCCATTATTTAACTTAAAGTTCAAGATGGCGGCCACCTTAGGTCACTTTTATAACATATTCGATCTCAGAGACCTCATGGAACCTCAGATATCGATTTTTATAGCAAAGTTTATTTTATTATTATATTATTAGGGGGGGTGGACAACAGGAATAAACGGTCTCGTCTCCTTGTCATTTTACTGAAATGTTGAGAACCACAATCTTTTATCGGGGTAATTCCGAAATAAAATGTTGAAAAAAATTAGATTAGCTATACTAATGACAAATGTGATGGTTTTTTGTGTAAGGGGTAATTACGGTTGAAAAATAAATGTAAACTTTAAGTCGTTTTGCAGTAAGGATCACTTTTGAATGACTTCGGAATAACCCCAAGATAGCTCGTAATTACCCCAATACAAAAAAAATATGACTTAACATTTTAAATGCTTAATTTAAAGAACCTAATAACATGTTTAAGATTCTAATTTTAATTAGTAATACACCATCTTATTGAGTACCTATAGGTTAAACAATAATGACAGTAAATAAAAAATAACTTTGAATAATTAACTGTCACATAGACCTCTAGTCATCTCATAGAAATTTCTGTCGGAATTACCCCAATGCACCTTAATTATAAGACCACAACTTATCTATAAATTGGGAATTTTAGGGGTAGGGTTTTTTTTATTTTTTGTTGCTAATAGCAATAAATCGTAGTATCAGTATTATTGGTAGGCCCCGGGCTCTGAAGTATTACTGCTGAGGACGCAACCGAAAAAATATGCTAGGATGATGGTGATTCACAAGGTTTTTCTTTGCACCGTCTTGCTTTTTTTTTGTTTTATCAAACTACTGTATATGATCCGCATACCTTTTCAATTTTCTTTTTATCATATACGTTAATGTGCATGTGTCCAAACTCATTTATTGTAATAATTGATTAAAAGCGATGTGATATGTCAAAGTAAAATTTAATAAATGATTATTAAAATACCAAAAAACCGTGGCGTGAAACTTTAGTTAGGATATTTGATATACCCGGGGTCACTCTGACGTTTATGATGTATATGACGACACCTCCCAAGCCAAAATCCATCAAGCCTTTAAGGCTACTGAACGTGCCAATGACATACACTTAAAAACATAACGCTCCTTCAAGTAAAAAAATAGTCTGTCTCCCTTCCAGTCCAGTCTCCAGTCAAATAAAAAATATAGAAGACTTAATCATATATATTTATTCCAGCCTCTCTTTCTCCATGCAATGTTAATGACGAAGAATGCCTGGTATCGACAGCAAACACTCTGTACGCAAAACTCGTGGCAGGAGACCCTTCTATTGGGGTTGAAGGAGAAGATCCAGCATTTTTTGAAGAAATCGATGGCTCTTTGACTATATTAAAATATAAATTTATAAACTCCACTGTGCATGGCTTTAAAGACTGTCAAATTACAAAAGTTAGGTAGGTACTGGTTATAATTAAATTTAATTAGTTAGGGGCTTAAGCGACTTTTTTGTTACGAAGATAAGTTCATTATATGTCTTGATTGATTTCGTCCAATTGTTCCGTGTGAATTTTAATCATAAAATATTTAGTTTTATGAGCTATTGATATTTTTTTTACACAGAAACTTATATATGTGTTATTTACCAATGGTTCTATTGAAAAGTCTCTTACGTTGCTTATTTTACTTCACACTTGTAGTTCATTTTTGAATCAAACATTTTTAATTTAAATAATACTTACGCCTATAATTAGTCCAGTGTATGTAAATTGCGTCCTTTTTTCAGGTTTGACACATTTCAAACAAACATGAAGTTGAATTTAGTATGTCCGGATATACGAATATCTGGAAACTACGACTTGAATGGCCGACTCATAATTCTTCCAGTTCAAGGAAACGGGAAATTTTCAATTAGTGCTTGTGAGAAAATAATTTATTTTAAACTTTAGTCAAAAAGTATTTTTATTTCCAAGGGATCCTTAAATTCAATCACGAGGATAAAAGAAATAGTATCACTCTCGGATGCGAAAAAATTAGAATTTAGAATTATTACCGATTTGCTAGGAATGCAGTTGTTGAACGAGATGTTTTTATGAAAAAAATATTAAATTCAATGACTACTTCTACTTCTTATTTGGCCTCTCTTTTGAAGGATTCAAAGATTTCTTGACTAGTCATTTTAGTGTTCTTATTTGCCTCTAGTGATTTCAGTCTTTCCGCCACTCGGAGGTTTGATGCACAGCTAGGGCAAATCGGAAAATAGGCTTTTTCATATTTTGTCCTGGGTCTTGGGTGTTTCCCTGTATATGAATTTATCATAAAATATAGTATCGTTTAGATACTAAACCAAAGTAACTTTTACACTTGTGTTATAGGAGACTTCCCATTACACATATTTAAAATATATAAGTCACTTTGGAGCTAGGTCAAACTGTGTAATTTATCGTTATCTATTTTTTTATTATTACTATTTCTGTGGGTTTCATGATCAAAAGTTGAGTAGCAAAAAAACGACGTTAGAAGATACGTCGTTTGTTGAATAAATATATAATCAAACAAGTTTATAAGTTTATGTTTTCAGTTTGTTCTTCCAGATTCCTGGACTAGTGAGGCCTTTTTGGACTAATAATCACTATATTACCATTCGCATTGCGGACCTATGAGTAGTAAAATATTTACATGCAAAAAGAAATGAAAATCATTTTTTAAAAGGAATCGATGCCACGAAAATGTTATAAGTTAGAGAATCCAGCAAGAAAAAAACATAGAGATAACAATAATTTTTATTGTAAATGTTTCAGATTCTTATAACATGACTATTGACGCAGGATATAAGGTTGTTAAAAATAACGATGGCAAAGAACATCTGTCTATTATAAACTTCAAAATCAATGCGGATCCAGAAAAAGGAGCATATTTTCATTTTCAAAATCTTTTTAATGGCCAGAAAGATTTAGGTAAGTACCTAGCTGTTACCTGCGTTAGACTTCTTTTGTGTCAATTTTAGGAGAAAACATTTTTTTGTGATTTCGTACACAAAAGAATAATATCTTTGAGTCCGTAAGACTTTTAGAAATAAATCTTTTATGGTATTATTCTTAGGGTTAAGAAAAAAATCGAGCAAGTGTTTTTTTATATATGTATTTTTAAAATTAATTTCGTTTCAGCTGACGCCGTTCATAAGTTCGCGAATGAAAACTCAAGAGAAGTATGTCAGGAGTTGCAGGGCCCGCTTTTATCAGCAGAGTTTAAACAATTCATAAAAAATGCTAACAAAATGTTAAAATCCATGCCCATGGATCATTTGCTTTTGCAATAGTATAAACAGCACAAAAAAGTGTACTAACTAAATATGCGACTGAATTACGCAGGATGCTTTTTAGGGTTCAGTAGTAAACAAGGGACCCTTATAGTTTCGCTATGTCTGTCGGTCTGTCCGTCCGCGGTTCTACTTAGCGATTATACATAAGTACTATAATAGTATATTAATAAAATTATGAAATATTTTTTTTAGAGTAGGTCCTATACATACATGTAAAATGGGAGTCATATTTTTTCTCCATTAACCCATCGCGTGGTATTTTGTTAAATTTGTCTTTCAAAAATAATGTATTTGTTAACACGATTTTTCGATTTAGGGATCCGTTTCTGAAATACTTAGTTTTATAGTGCAGTTAATTTAAAGAGTCTATTTGCTAAACGCTTGTACGTACGGGCAAGTAAAAAAATTCCTTGAGTCGCAGAAAGTCCGCTATAACAAAATGTCTACTGTATGAAATTCATGGCAGTAGTATGTATATGTTACAATGAAAACTATCAAAGCTAAATAGGGTTTACAAATTTAAAAGTTATAAAATGTACTCGGCAAAGAAAAATTTCATACAAATTCAACAGAAAAATAGCTTTTTTGACATTTTAATCGCGTGAATTCAGATTCGGCATTCGTAATTACGGAACCCTACACTGTGCATGTGCATGGCCCGAGAAGCACTTAGCCGGTTTTATTAAAAAAAAATTGTATCATTTGCAGATTTATATGTTGTAATATAGAAAAGTAATGGTATCTATTTGGTATTTTCCTATTTTATTATATTAGGTAGAAAATAAAATATTTTTATTTTTACTACTCTTTATTTTTTCAAAGTAAAAACATAAGTACTTTTAACAAATTTATTAATATAGACTTAATAGACTTATGCTAGGAGCATTTTCTCCTCAAGCTGTGTTGTCGATGGTATGATAATATTTCCAAATGAGTAAATTATTTTAAAACATTTTTGTAACATTAATAATAAATTTAATTCAAATCATAGAATTTATTTTATTTTTGGCCAAAGAGAGCGAGACTTTTTTTCGGCAATATTTTAATGTATCCCCATACTTAAAATAATGTTATGTTATTAACTTAGGCTTTTTTAACTATTTATGTTTCTAATATTAATCATAACTAGCGACCCGCCCAAGCTTCGCATAGGTATTCAAACAAACTCGCAACCCCCATAAAGAGTAAATTTTTCTAAAAAAAGTGATAAGTACAATTTTTTTTTATCTTTAACAATGAGAACATTTATGTAAATTTTTACATTTCCAACTTAACTAATATGTCTAAAAATTTATTTACTTTGTGATTAATTTAGACTAATTATTTTACATTGGCCTAGTTTTATACGCAATAGTTCAAAAATGTGTCATTGATCAATAGATCTTTCATAATAAGTAGTTGTTTATATAAATGATACAAAAGTGTCAACATTTTTGTCAAGTATTGTTGTAGAATTTTAAAACAATGTTTAACCTCAGCACCAAAAAAAATTACATATCCGGGAAGCCCCGACACGTAAAAAGAGTCAAAACAAAAATATTTCACTTTTGCAAAAAATCGGAAAGTATTAATGTTTTGTAGTAAATAACGAGATTAAGTGTTGTCTCTACACTACAACTCAATAATCTACCGATATACGGGTATATAATATAAAATAGATATTCTCGTTACCATTTTTATTTAAAAAAAACGACGGGTTGCACTCTGGGAGTGCTGGCAGAAGTGAAAACTTGAATATTAACGTTGTGCATTTTTGATATATTGGAATGGTTAGGGAATAATTTTGCACGAATTGCTTTAATTATCAGTATAAAATATTTCAAATCTTTTCTGAATTTTTTTCACAGTCTGTCACAAATGTCACAATCATGACCAAATTCATTTTCAACAAAATCATTTTCAAATACACAGCAGTATGGCCACTACACAGACGGTCGAGCCATCAGCTGTCACCATCCATGGATGCGCGTAGCACGCTGTAACATAAACACACACGAATATTCGCGCAAGCGCCCTGCGCCGTCTTACGAATTTTCGATCAGGCCACGTGTCCTGACGCGAGTTTAAATTTTTTTACCCATTCCAAAAAAAGTGCACAACGCCGCTAAAGAAGTTCACTTAAAAAACAGAAACATAAATAAGTATTAGCAAATTATGTGTACATCCTAACAGTATGAAAAACAAATGTTTTTAATTTTTGAGAACTTCACTTTTAGTTATTTTTTAAAATGTAAGTATTATTTTATGTAATGAGTAGTGTACCATTAAAATTTGTGTTTAAAGGTGGAAGCACATTACACGCATTACGCACTGATCTATTGAATTTTAAAATAAAAGCAGATTAAAGGTTCCATTTAAATAATTCAAAAGTACGGTCAATAAAGTAAAAAATGGTAGAGTATGTGAACATTATCTATCAGATGACGATTTTATTTTCTTGCTTGTTTGTTCAAACAAAGATATTCTAACTTCTGATGAATATGAGATTTTAACGTACAGAGCTGTACCTAAGTACCTGGAAATACCATGGACAAATTGTATTCTTTCCACGCAGAATATGGTCGCTAATTTCGTCCTGCCGGCTACTGGCCGTCTGGTAAAGCGGGTTAAGACGCGGACGGCAAGAAAAGAGTGTTACGGGTTCGAATCCCGCTCGGTGACTTACTTTTGTTTTTTTATATGTTTATATATTTTTTTATAGTTTTTAGACAAGTTTAAAAAAGTTTATGTAGATTATCACCTAAACTATTACAATAAATAATAATAACCGAGCAAAGCTCGGTCGCCCAGGTACTGTTAATCTACACTTCTACTCACCGTTCACACCATTTTTGATTGGTTTTAATAGTATTTCGGTAAAGAATTGATGAACGACTGTCAAATCATCAAGTCTGACGATTGTCTGATAGGTCTGTCTAGATTTTTGGCCATTTTACTTGGCCTGTATAAAAACATGTGTTTTATCTTTGAAATAGAATACCTTCTGCCTGTATGTAAGAGAACCTTCCATTTTACAAAATGAGGTAGGTACCGAAAGTGCAGCGCGTATGGCTACATAGTCGGCGTTAACCTTTAACAATTTGTCAATGTTATTTGTTCAAGTTTGAATCTTAATATAACTATACTTTTTTCGCATAACATTTTACTGATAGATGTGACATTAGAACGACAACAATGTATTTTGCGTATATTTTAACACTTGTGTTTACTTTAACTTCCTCCAGTTATGGTAAGTAAAAACCAAAAATTTAATTTGGGTACTAACTTATTTAAAGTTATTTTATTTATTTAAACTTTATTGCACAGTAAAAACATACAAGTGGCGGACCTAATGCCATATATATATGTGTGTATGTGTAAATATATAGGTATGTAATTAAATAATTTATTTAGTAATTTATTATTTATATTTTATGTTTCTAATATTAATCACATTCATCACAATATTAAACATAACTAGCGACCCGCCCAAGCTTCGCATAGGTATTCAAACGAACTCGCATCCCCTATTTTACCCCCACAAAGAATACATTTTCCTAAAAAAGTGATAAGTACAACAATTTTTTATCCTAAACAATGAGAACATTTATGTACATTTTTACAATTCCAACTTATTTTAAACTTCCATCTCCTATTTTATCACTTAAAGAAAGATTTTTTGGGAATGATAATACAGTTTGGATGTTATGGTCCATTACATATATACATGTTGCCTTATTAATTTTTATTAACATTGGATTTTTTATTTAAGGTGCTCCTTCAACCCTCACTCCCCCCACCCCTTGCAAGCCCGACGATATCAACTGCATTAAGACTGCGGGTAAAAATGTTTTTGACAGAGTACTAGCTGGTGACAAAGCTTTAGGTTTAGAGCCATTGGAGCCAATGTTCCTCGAAGAAGTTGATGGTGCCTTAACTATACTGAAATTCAAATTAACAAACTCTACTATAACTGGATTTAATAAGTGCCAAATTAAGGAATTCAAGTAAGTTTTATTTGGCGTTCTCTTCTTCTCTTATTCTCTCATCTTAAAGAGTTCCTGGATGCAGTTTCTTTTTTCTTTATTTGATGTAGACAATTATATATCTTCGTTGAACCAGGAAACTTTAAGATACTTTTCAATATTTATTTTAAATATACTGAAATTCAAACTAACAAACTCTACTGTAATTGGATATAATAAGCCCCAAATTAAGGCATTCAAGTAAATTTTTATTAAGCTTTCTCTTCTCTTATTCTCTCATCTTAGCGAGTTCTTGGTTGCAGTTTCTTGTTTATTTATTTGATGCAGACAATTTTGTATCTTCCTTGGACCAGGAAACTTTTAAAAACTATTCACTGAAATATTTAACGTTAACTAATAAAAAAAATCATTTTCAGACTTGACAACATCAAAATGAATTTTGTGATGAAAATTGTATGTCCACGTTTAGTTTTTAAAGGCGATTATGACATGAACGGACGTCTTATACTACTTCCTGTGCAAGGAAAAGGAAAATATTCTCTCGATATAGGTTTGTATTCTTTTTTACCGAGCGAGCGAAGCGTCTCAGTTTCGAGATTTGCCAAAAATGCTTTTGATGATTTCACGTTTTCATGTACATAAAATTGTGAAACTTAAATCTACCTAGTTTACAAAATTCACATAAGACCCTGGTAGAGCGCTACATTTAATAAAAATTACTACTACATTTACACTTATTATGATTAGAAATAATATTCACCTACGGTATGCATTTTCCAACTGATTTTCGGAAAATTTTGTGAGCAGGTTCGATAAAATAGGCATGACGAATGGAAACGTATTTTTGATCGATGTGTTAGATTATCAAAAAAATATTACATACGTATTTTTATTTTCTCGAAAAAACAAAAAATTACAAAGATACAGCGCTTTTAAATTACGCATGACGTCACAGTTAGGAATGATTTTTTTCTTCGTGTTGAAGTCGCCATCCCCTAGTCCAGAACTTTGACGCTCCGTATCTTTGTGATTTTTACTCTTTTGTTAAACTGAAAAACATGCAATATTTGTATAATATTTGTGGGTAATCTAAAAGGCTGATTATTTACAATCTTATTTTTCCGACCATGTCGTCATCCCTATTTTTTTTTTCAAAAATGAACAATATTTGAGGTTTGTAATACTAGAAAATATCATATTCGAATCATAGCTAAGTAAAAACGCCAATACCGAACAGCGATGTGAAATGCCACCATAGCATACGGCTTGAAAGTATGTTATTTTATTTTACACAAAAAATAAGCGACTTCACCAAATCACAGTTTTTGGATGCAAATACTTGAATTACTGACAAAAATATCAATATCACTATTTGTCTAAAATATTTAAGTATCAATTTATTAAAAGATTACTCGAGATCTTAACCCGATGAGAAAGGTACCAACTTATTTAAAAAAATGTATAGACACGTTCAAATAAAAAGTTTATTTTCCAAAATTCTGACCAAATAGCACGTGATTCGTCCACGTCTCTTGTCTAATCAAATTAATTAAAAAAAATATATTTGAAATTAGATTTAATACATAATAAGTAACAAAGAAATATGATTGTTGCTATATTTACGCCATATCAATATCTAAGTTTCATTTCATTTTTATTCAGATGTATATGAGACAACGCTGACTTCATCATACAAAATTGTGAAAGATGGTGACGCCAAGGAGCATTTCAATATTAAATCATTTCAAGTAGATGCAGAGCCCAAGAACGGTGTTAAATACGAATTTCAGAACTTATTCAACGGCAATAAAGAATTATGTAAGTTATAAAGTTCATATATTACAAATCACACAGAGGAGAGTTAGCCTCGAAGAAGTTCGAGACTTGGGCATGGGATACCTACTTAACGATACTGTATGTTATAACAAATACATATATAGTCAAATATATTGTTCTTATTTGTCGAACAAGACAAGGAAACTCACAAACTTACGTATAAATGTCGAAAGATATCGATTGTTTGCGTAAGTCAAAGGATATGTCTCTGTCTCATCACGTCTGCTCCTTACATCTTGACGACTTTTTTCCTCAATCAAAAGAATGTAGGAGAAGGTTGTGGTTGCTGAAAAGTGAAAAAGATCCCTGACAGGGACAAGTCCGCCTTTGTACTATTGTGTTTCATCTGTATTTCAATTGTGGCTTTTTATGTACACAATAAAGAATTCACAATAAAAGTAAGACAAGACCGAAGTAGGTATGGTATTAATGTATCACATAGAGCGAAATAGTGATAGGTTATATTGTTCGATAAATGCTGTCGCCGTTACCATGCTATGTGGGCCGGAAGCGACATAGACCCTTGGTGTGCCAATACTCAACCCTGAGCAGCAGTAGTTAAAATTGACGCAAAACAAAGATACTCGTATATGGAGAGAGATGGCAGACTTTTGTGAGGCGGTGAGTCAGTAAAAGGTTATTGAAAGTCTATTTTAATTACATTTTTGTTACAGCAAGTACAGTCCACAAGTTTGCAAATGAAAATTGGAAAGAAGTGACACTTAACTTCCAGGGACCAATATTAAGCGGCGTTTTTAAGAAGTTGGTCAAAAACACCAACAAATTATTAAAGGCAATGCCTATGGAACGAGTATTTTTGTAATGTACTGAGAACAGTTTAGTTTCTCTACATTCTTAAAATAACTGTGCTATATATTTTGTTTGGTAGGAAGACGTGTGTGTAATGAGGCGTTTTCCAGTAAAAAAAAGAGGTTAAAAACATTGTCAATAGATGGCGCATAATAGTTTTAAATCGTTTCGTCAAAAATGAAAGACGCCGTTTGGTTCAATACTTTTAATAGATTTGTAATTTATTAATCAATCTTGTATTTTACTACAATTTTATTAAATTAAAAAAACGACGGGTTGCACTCCGGGAGTGCCGGCAGAAGTGAAAACTTGAATATTAACGTTGTGCATTTTTGATATACGAAACAGCAGGCGCAGGCATACATTTTCGCCGCGCCGTAGAAAGAGAGGGGATACTCCCTCTCCTACGCCGCGCCAGCTGTCTACTCTCCATCCGTCTTACGAATTTTCGATCAGGTCACGTGTCCTGACGCGAGTTTAACATTTTTTACCCATTCCAAAAAAAGTGCACAACGCCGCTAAAGAAGTTTTCACTTCAAAAATATATATTTACAAACAATAATATATTTTTAACTAAATTTAATAAAATAAAAGTATTAAATATTCCAGAACGTAGTGATTATATTGTCTTTGATTCCAAAGACAAGCTCTCACTATGAACATTTTATATGTATTAGAAATTGACAGATCTATTTATGTGATTGCTGGCGGTATCAATGTCATGTGAAGGAACTAATTTTCACAGAAAACGCCTCAAATAAAAACACGATTTTGTGATTAATAATTAAATGCATACATAAAGTGTTATGTTGTTGCTTTTTATTTATGACACCTTTTTAAAATGACCTAAAGGCCCTTACAATCCGCGCGTGAAGAGAAGCAGCCAGTACATTTCTTATCTTTACTTTTCTCCCAGACCAGCATAGAAGAAACAGCATGAATAATGAATGTCATCTAATCAATGAAAATACGTAAACATAAATAAATAGGTATTATATTACTAAAGTTTGTGTATTACTATGTTTACCTATCATATTTTAGGTATTAGGTTTACCAATTTTATTAACAAGAAATAAACAACAGATGTAAATTATGTTAATTACAGATATTTATCTACTCGAGTATTATTTTATGTATATTAAGTCAGCGATATGACGCTAACTTCGATACCCACAAATATTTGTTATAAAAGTAAATACTTAACATGGCTTCATTTATATAAACAAGTTGCTAAGTGTGATTCAGTGTTCCACAGTTCCTCATAGTAAAGTTGAGAAAAACATATATAAACTAGTAGCTATTAATCATTAAAAACGTACGTGATCACATAATAATATGCATATGTTTAAAAGTCGAACTTTATACCTTTGTAAGTGCGTGACTGCGTGTTCGTATATCATATTGATTATTTTTATTCCAGTCAGAGAGGCAAGCCAAAAAGTATAGTATATTTAAACGAAAGAGCGAAGAGAGCGAAGTTTTCCGAGACTTGAACAATCCGCCGTTGTATGTATGTGTGTTTATTCGACGATAACTTGAGTAATTTTTATCGGAGCTTTATAAAATTTGGTAGACATGTAGATGGGTAGTGTAGGTGGAACATGAGTCACAACTGTCAAGAGAGTTCCGAAATATTGGGTTCACGAGTAAAAAGTTCGTGGGGGACCTAACTAGTTTATTAGTATTCATGTAAGTAATACTTTATTGTATACCAAAACAATAACAATGACGGACAGATAGGTAGCCACGTCGCCTAACTTGATTTGAATTTGCGCCTATGCCCTTAATCTGCTTTTACTCTATCTGTGCGGGAGTTGAAGCAGCTGGTACATTTATTTATTCATTTTATTGAACCTTATGGCACAAAAGGTGAATTTAATTCACATTACATAAATTAATACATTCTACGTATTCCTTTTCTCCCAGCCTACCATGGAAGATAAATAGCAAACAGCGATAAATAAAAGCTTAACAAAAAGGCGATAATTGTACGTGCAAATTTTGCAGATTAAAATACAAAATACGAGTATGTAAGACAAACTTTATGTTAGTTTTAAATTTATCCAATGAAAAGAAACAAGATTGCCCATGGGTCATCATCCGTACATGACTTTTAAATTCACAGCATCTTTGTTAATTACTCAGTTGGAAGCATCATAATTTTCCTGTTTTATTCTTCAGATGCAGAAGTGTTAGTTAAGGGTAAGCGCTTATACGAGTAGTGATAAGCAAAAGGCATATTGAAGCAGGCCGGGTGTACTCCGCAGTAGTCCGCAGTTTAGGTATGAAGCTAAGCGGCCCCTCTAATGTGGCTTAATCATAGACATAAGGTTGAAATTGTTGAAAATGTAAGGCAAGACGCTTGGCTAGTGAAAAAGGGATATGAACCGTCACTTCGCAAACGTAAGGTTTATTTTGGCTCGTACGGCTTACGCTAGGCTAATAAGTCAAAAGTCGTGTGTGCAAACTACTCGTGATTGGGACTTTAGAACGCTGTAATTAGGTATAATTTTGCAAAATTCCTATCTAAGAGTGATTCTTCTGTACTATTGCGTATTCTTTGGTTGAAACAATGGCCAAAAAGCTGTGGTGGCAAAGTTTAGGCACTGACGCACAAAGTATTTCCATCACTAGGCGAAAATAGGTAGAGAGAAAAGAGAAAGAGTAAGATTGTAATTAGTCCGTCTTTTAGATTATCCAAAAACAAGACAGGGACCCATATTTTTCTGTTTAAAAGTAAAAAATCACAAAGATACGATGCACCAAAGTTCTGGAGTTGGCTTGCGACGTCACCGACAACCAAACCAAAATCGACCCTAGCCTTGATGTCATACGGAATTTAATTGTGCTGTATCTTTGTAATTTTTTGTATCTTAGAGGAAAGAAAAAATACATGTACAATATTTTTCCATTCGTCATGCCTGTTGTACCTTTGAGTTTGTACTCGTGTAGTGCACTATTCCCAACATGTCGGGGTCAAGCATTTTTTTGGACTTAAACTGTCTTTATTATATTCATGTTGCATTAATACAATAATATAAGTACAAAGATGTAAAGAAAAACTCTTTAATAAATACATTTAATACTAACTACTATTTATCGAACATAACATGTCAAAATTTAAAAATTGTGCGTGGACAATAAATTCTTAATGTGTCTATACTGTCTGCTGAAATCCACATGGTCGTTATGTGAGCATCATTCGGCAAACGTGACCCGCCCAGTCACATGAAATGGTGCTATGAAAAGACCGAAACATTTCTTTAGGCTGCGTTTCCACTTAGCGGTAGAGTTTAGCGGTGCATAAATTGACCAATCACAATGCTCGAAATCTCCACTCCGCTTCAATGGAAACAGTGGAACGAAGCAGAGCGGATTCTAATATAAAATTAAGAGCATGCGTTCAGGCGGATTGAACGGCGGCCTCCGCTTAATCCCAGCGGAGCGGGCCGGTGCGAGGAGGACGGGGGCGGGGCGGTGCGGTGCAGAGTAGAAAGAGGTATAAACGAATTGCTCTCTTCTTTTTTAAAGACTACATGGCGCGCGATCTCTGACTTTAACTGATATGCACCGGTTTTGTTTTTACACTGCTCCACCCCACTCCGCTCGGTTTAGCTCCACTCCACCCGTCTCAGCTTCACCCTACTCCACTCCGCTCCGCTTCAGTGAAAACACTCACTTTTTTTCACATCTCTTTTCTTCTCCTCTCCGCTCTGCTCCGCTTCAGTGTAAACGCAGCCTAAGGAGTAAGTTATTTTTCACTATAAACATTTAATAAAAGCATACTAACTTATGCCCACACACATACCTTTTCACTCTTACACACACACATCCTCCCACACACCATACACACATTCACAAACACAATTACAATTCTAAACACATTCAAAATTTTTATAATGTAACTGACATTTATAAAAATCTCACTCAAATTTTTTATTTTTAATATTTTATTATTTCTATTAAATATCTTAATTTATTAAAATATAGTTTAATATTTTAATGTATAATTTAAGCCTTGGTCTTACATCACTTTAATTTAAATTTAATATATTCTTGTAAATACATACAAAAATATTGCGTCTTGTCAACTTGTTTTGAAAGCGGGTACTTCTAACACAAGTATTATTTACTTAAAAGAAGTCCTCGATCGCAATTCAGCTTGTAATAATACTGTTACTAAATAAATAATTTTGAATTTTTGATTTTCTTTTTTCCCGCCTGCTGGAATCCACATGGTCGTTATGTGCATCTATCCGGCATCATTCGGCAAACGTGACCCGCCCAGTCCCATTTCAATCTGGCACTCTTCCTTTCCACGTCGACCACCTGGGTGATGGAGCCCAGCACCTGTTAAGTTTTAATTATTATTTTTTAATAAGGCTGAAATGAGGCTAACCTAACCTAACCTAACCTTATTAGGGCTTGAATAAGTACTGTGTCATCATTTCATTCTCTCTCATCATTATTTCTGATTTACTGATCTAGTGCGGTACTAAGGATTGTGTAAAAAAACTCATCGTTTCGTCTAATTATATTATTCGTATAGAAAATATTGGTGATATTGATCTAACTTCACTAGTCTTAATTTCACTGCTTTCTGTTAAGATTGCTGTACGATAAGGCTAACTTAAATAATTTTGCTAAGATAATCATCTAATATAATACTGCTAAGAAGTGATTCTTTGAGTAAATGTGCGCAACAAAGTGTTAAAATGAATACATAGATAGTTTTCCTTAAATTAAAAAAAAAGTTGTAATCAACTCGTCTTGTCAAAATATTGCTGATAGTATATAAGCATTACTGTTAGAATAAACATTTAAACGGACAGGTTCCAAAAAACTAGAATCAAAACAGCATTTCTATACATCTGTCCACTTAACGGTTTGATATGCGTATGCTCTTTAAACTGACCTTATATAAATGGTCACTACAAAGATCACTTTAAAGTATAAGAGAACCTGCGCTCCACCGCTTGTGTTACGGTTTTTTTTTTGTGAAAAAATGCGTGAAAGTCTATTATTTGTGGCGTCTTGTTGCGCCCTTGTTTGTTTTGTGAGTGCATCGTGTAAGTTTAAAATATATACAGATTTTTGTAAATTAAAAAAATACTAATATATTAATTATTAACTTTTTTCATATAACCTAAAGTAAATTTTGCTTGTAATTGGATATTTTGTGATTGTTTGTGGGTGTTCAATGAGGAATACAATAACATAATTAAAAGTTACAAGTTATACTATATTTTAAATTAAAGTAGATAATTATTGATCAAAATTTTCCAAAAACCATAATTATTTTTTTCTTTTTTAAATTTTAATTACAACACTCATTTTAATGCGATGTCAAAAAAAGCTATCTTTATTCGATTTATTAATTTCAGTGCCACTCATCCAAAAATGTAAGGCTGATGACCCTAAATGTATTAAAAGGTCTGCTCAGGCTGCGATCCCAATGTTCGCCAAAGGGATACCTGAACTAGGCGTGGAAGTCATGGACCCTCTTTTCCTCAAAACCATAGATGCTTCCTCTCCCACGTTGAAGTTGATAGTAAAAGATGTGTATATAACTGGCCTAAGAAACTGCGTTACGAAGAAAATGGAGTAAGTACAAATATTAGAAATATCAATTGACATATTAATATGTAAGTTCCTTTCTAATTGGTGAGGTGGCTCTTCGGGAAAGAGATTGGGAGAAAGTTACATTTGTAACCATTTGTAACTTAAGGGTTTTTCCAAATTCATACTATCTCCCATTTCATTGCTACTTGATTTCAGTTATTGATAATTCTTCCCTTATTCCAAACTTCTCTGATTCAAATAATTAATTTCTTATTTTAAACTCATCCCAAAAAAAATTTATTATTATTGGTTTAAAACATTAAATACGAGAAAGGAATTAATAGAAATAAAAAATAAAGCTCTTTTAACTAATTGACCGAGCGAGCGAAGCGAGCGAAGCGTCTCAGTTTCGACATTGGCCAAAAATTCTTTTGTCCGTCTGTCTGTCTGTCTGTCTGTCTGTCTGTCTGTCTGTCTGTTCTCGCCTACAGGTCGCATTTCTTAACCGATTCTCATGAAATTTTGTAAGCAGGTTCAGCAACTAAATTGAATTTTTTTGTCGAGCCAGTTTTTCGAAATTTTTTAAAATGGCGGAAATATGGGGTTTTGAAATTTTAAAACTGTCATATATCCGCCATTTTTAAATATTTTCAAAAATGTCATTCATCTTTTTTGTTGCCATTACAAAAACGCAACTTTTTTATTTGAACAACTTTTTTATACGGTACATATACTTGAACGAGTTTAGGGTGACTCGCGAAATCTAGCTGACTGAGTCGTAACGGATATACAATACGAATCTTCTTACAAAATATACTGAAACTATTTAAGGGTCGATTCAGTCCGGGTTACTGAACAACTTTCTTAAAAATGCATGTCTACCGTGGGAATCAAACCCACGACTTCCGAGTTACAAGGTCAATGTCTTGACCACGATTTTTAAGAAAATAAGAAAATTGACAAACATTTATTTTGTTGCGTACATTGAATACCATCTAGTTCATTAAAAAAACAATAGATGTCGCAAGAAAAATTTTAAAACTCTTAGAACTCTTAGGACTCCCATGCTGGTCTGGGAGAAATAAAAAAAAACTTAGAATGTACCAGCTGCTTCTCTTCCCACGTAGATCGTAAAAGCCGATCGAGGGAACGGGCAAAAATGCAAATCATGTTAACAGGCGATGCGGCTAGCAACCCATCACTGTATTGATTGCTTTTCCATCTTCTCGCCCACCACGACGCTAAAAGTGGCTTTTGGGTCTTGCGGCCCTGGGCTCTGCATAGAACCGCAAGACCCAAAATGCTCTGTCTGCCCCATTAGGGATAAAGCGAGATAGTATGTATGTATGTAGAACTCGCTATGGTTTTTTTTTTTAAGTTTACAAGATCGACTTGATTTTTCAGTCAACTTCTAAAAGGAGGTTATCAATTCGACATTTTTGTTTTTTTTTTGTGTATGTTACCTCATAACTCCGTCAAATACAAATCGATTTAAAAAATATATGTTTCGTTTTAAAGAATGCACTGCAAGGTTGGTCCCATGTAATTTTTTTTAAGTTCGGACAAAACATCTTGGAACTGGAGACCGAAATTCTTCAAAAGACAACTGCAGCTCAAATATTAATAATACATTTGCATGCTCATATCACTTTCTAATATAAACCGATTCTAATGATTCAATGTTTGTTTGGAAGAATTGCTTATAAGTTTCTTATAATTTGAGTCAAGATATGATGAAGGGTTTTGGATCTGGGGAATAAAACTCAGGAAAGAAAGACAGCAAGTCACTTGCAAAAAGGTTTTTTTGATAACCCTTTTTGTTAACCTCGCAGACCAAAGTCAATGACCGAGCCCGCTTAAATGAGCTCTGCTTAAATGTCAATGTAATAAGGTAAAGTACTGCATGCGGTTATATTCTGATAACAAAAGTGTTCAAAATTCAAAATTACAATTGTAATAGGCTAAAAGCCCGGAACCGGCTTACAGCGAAAGTACCGGCGAACCACAATAATAAAGAAGCTGCACAGGCCTACGCTGATCAGCAGGCCCAGGGATTGGAAAAAATCATTTACCTATGTGTCGGCAGCAGAGTCATGCTTAAGACCAATTTGTGAGTTAAAAAAGGGCTTGGTGAATGGTGCATTAGCACTGTTACTCAATTGGTTTACCCTCGAATTGCTCCCCACCTACAGATTAACCTTTGGTGATAATGGTACAATTTGACACCTACACTGGGCCACATATTAACAATTCTGTGCCCATAGCGGCCGTTACTCGATCTTGGCGTTCTGGAGAGATCACTTATTCCAGAACCCAATTCCCTCTTATATTAGCATGGGCAGTGACCATCCACAAATCGGGATGTTACTACGTTGCCCTCACTCGTTCTCGCCGACTAGCGGACATAGTTTTTGAGCCATTTAATTTAGACCGCCTCACCAGAATAGCTAAATGAAACTTCTTCTGTTAAGAATAGAGGAGAAAAAGAGATTGAATAAGCTAGCAAATGTAAGGGGTGTGTAATGGGTTTAAAAAGGAGGGGTATACTTCAATGGGGCTTATGCGTAAAGGATAGGCGGTAGGCCTGTCTACTTTCTTCCCAACAGGTTTCAAAACCCCCAAGTGGCTTTTGCTAAGTCAGGAAAAAGATTAGGATATCGGTTATTCCATGGTTGTAAAGTTATAAAGGCTCGCGAGGTCTACTGTTCTAACAGAACTACTAGTTTTATTAATAAGTTAATTTATTAAAAAACTAGTATAAGTAAATAATAAATTAGTTTAATGAAGTTAATATGAATAATAAATCAAAAACCTGAGTGTCCAGGAACAGTCGGTTGGAACGAAGTTACAAAAATTTAAGCCCCTAAAAACCCCTTAAAATATTCTAGCCCCTAAAAAACTTAGAGACGGATTTTTCACTATTTTCTTCCATGCTGGTCGGGAGAAATAAAAAAAACTTAGAATGTACCAGCTGCTTCTCTTCCCACGCAGATCGTAAAAGCCGATCGAGGGAATGGGCAAAAATGCAAATCATGTTAACAGGCGATGCGGCTAGCAACCCATCACTGTATTGATTGCTTTGCCATCTTCTCGCCCACCATGACGCTAAAAGTGGCTTTTGGGTCTTGCGGCCCTGGGCTCTGCATAGAACCGCAAGACCCAAAATGCTCTGTCTGCCCCATTAGGGATAAAGACGTGATAGTATGTATGTATGTATTCTTCCAAAAATATGACACAAATTACTCGTGGGTACTTTTTTAAAAATAAAACTTATTAATCTGTACTTGAAAATTTACCCTCAATGGCTTGGAGAGTATTCCAATAAAGAAGTGATGTCAAAAATAATCTGCACATTTTTTTAAACGTAAAAGTATCATTGAAAATACAAAGTAATGTAATATTAAAATCATGTTTTCATCAGAATGCAAATTGCTTCCGCGGGTCAACGTTCTGAGGACAAAGATGTGACAATGTTAACAAAACATTGATTTTATTTTTACATAATTTTTTTACTGACTTTACTTTTGGCACTCACTCACACTTATTCAAAGTTAAGCTTATGCGTGGAGGGCTGACTATTATTTGATTTTAGTACTTTATATCTATTAACCTAAATAATAACACGTTTGGGCATCCGTTATATTATTTATATTCATGATATATTTTATGAATGTTAGGGTAACGAAGGCTGATTATTTATATGCTAAATATTCAAATTTTATATATACATGTAAAGATAATAATGAGGAAGTATTTCATGTGACAATACGTATAAGTGTTACGCATGATTTAACTTTTAACTTTGCGATTAAAATTATTATATATATATTTTTAATAAACCTATATCTAGCATATTTTTTTACACTTGCCCTAATATTTTCCAAATATTTCCGTTTAATAAAACGCGTATTACGTGCTAAGTAGCTCCTTAGTATTTTTTACGATATTTTTGAAATCACCTAATATTTCAAATAAGAATATGACTTAATTGTAAAGAAGATTTATATTAGATTTACGTTCGGTACATAAGTATTATAATAACTTATAATTAAACTAATTGTAACAAACGCGTATTGGACCTTTGCAGGCATCTAACGCACCACATGTGTTTTAACAATTAAACAAACACGATGTATTTTTAGTATTCAACGTGTTAAGTAATAGATAGATTATCTAGTTATCCCCAAAGTATGTTTTAAACTTGTGTTTTGGGATACTAACTCAACGGTACTATACTAAAGAAAAGAATGACGAACTAGACCTTGATCTTTTGGAGTCCGTGACATTGTTTTGACATTTCCTGAATGAAACGTAGCTACCTGTTTTGTCAGTTTGTCACAAATTATAAATTACGTATTTCTTGACATCACGCAACTTGTTTGCGAGCCAAAAAAACTATTTCCTAGACAAGTTTTAGGAGAATAGAACACATATATAATGTACATAGCGCGAGGAACCGAAGGCTGATGGGGCAGACTTATTTATCGTTTTTTTTTTATGTACTACCTTTTTTTATAAAAATGGTCGAAAACAATAATCAACTGGTTTATGGGGCATCGACACTCTACATTGGCCCAGTATTTGGTCTCGACTTGATGAAATGGGAGTCCCACCGAAAATCAAGGATCTGCTAAAAGCCGTCTACAAGAAATATTCTTGCAAGGTAGCTCACGACGGTTTGCTGTCGGCAGACATCGCGGTTCATGCAGGTGTTAGACAGGGCTGTTTATTATCACCTCTGCTTTTCCTCATCGTGTTGGATGGTATTTTGCATAAAGTGAATGAAGGCAAGCGAAGAGGTATAGAGTGGGGGTTAACGGACCAGCTGGACGACCTAGACTATGCTGACGACCTTTGTCTGCTTAGCCACAAACACGGTGATATGCAATCCAAGCTAGATGACCTTCAGCGTGAAGCAGGGAACGTTGGACTTAAAGTTAACGTGCAAAAGACCCAGGAGATGCGTATAAAGGGAAAGAATTTGCTGCCATTAACGCTCGGAGAAAAACAAATACAACGCGTGCAGCAGTTCACGTACCTTGGTAGTGTCGTGTCGCAATGTGGAGGAACTGAAGAGGATATCACATCGCGAGTTGCTAAAGCTAGGGCCACTTTTGCGCAACTACGTCCCATATGGCGTTCTAGGAAACTCACTCGTAGAGTAAGGCTCAAAATCTTTCGTTCCAACGTAAAAACAGTCCTACTTTATGGATGCGAAACGTGGAAGGTCACCAAAGACATCACGCAGCAGATCCAAGTCTTCATAAATCGCTGTCTTCGACAAATATTAGTTATCTTTTGGCCTGATAAGATTTCTAACGAACGCCTGTGGCAGCTCTGTGGCGAAACACCGATCGATCACCAAATAGCGCATCGCAAATGGACATGGATTGGCCACACGCTCAGAAGGGATCCCACTCACATTCCAAGGCAGGCCCTAGAATGGACTCCTCAAGGCAAGAGGAAGCGTGGTCGGCCAAAGCAGACCTGGCGACGGTCGGTAACAGCGGAAATGAAGACAATTGGGCTATCCTGGCCTGAAGTGAAGCGCGTTGCTAAAGACAGAACGAGATGGAAAAGTACTGTAGCGGCCCTCTGCCCCACCCAGGGGACATAGGACAATAAGTCAAGTTATGGGGCATAGAAAAAGGAAACGAGGAAGACCACTAAGAAGATGGGTAGACGACGTCAAGGTCGTGGCGGGCAAGACGTGGACAAGAATTGCTAACGACCGTGAATGTTGGAAATTACTGAAGGAGGCCTATGCCTATACAAAGGCAACAGACAACTACGCAGATGAAGATGAAGATGAACAGTGCTAAAATAATTTTAAGTAAAAACGGTACCTTGTCTGAAATAAAGGCTTTTATTATTATATTATTATTACTATGTACTACCTTTGTCTTGCAACCCACATTTGGACTAAGTATCTGTATAACCTAAAGGTTGACTAGCCAAAGGTTGAAAGACAACACTTTTAGCATTAAATTCGCGTTTTATTCTGTACAATTTGTATTTTATGACCAATATAGAATAAATAAATAAAAACACAAAAATTAAGAGATTAATATTGTCTATTTTAAAATTACAGGCGTAACACAACAAATTCAATGTTGAGCGTCAGAATTCAATGCACACCTAAATTGGAGGGCAAATATGAGATGAAAGGAAACATACTCATCTTGCCTATTGAAGGGAAAGGAAAAGTACATGCCACAATACGTAAGTATCTTATAGAATTTTATCCACCTGCACCTGAACTATTGGGTGGTGCCATTGATGGTACAAATGACACTGAGTTATCCCACTAGTACAAATAATTGATTGTACAAATGGTACCGATGTATCCCATTAGGACCCTCCGGATCACCTGTACCTTTGCACAGTACCATTGGAGGTACAATTGACACTGATTTATCTTACTAGTACCATTGATTGTACAAATGGTACCGATGTATCCCATTAGTACCTTCCGGACCACCTGTACCATTGTACTATTCATGGTACAAACGACACTTATATCAATTACTAGCAGTCCATCCCGGCTTCGCCCGTGGTACATACATAGCCTATGTCACTCAGGGATAACATACCTATCCAACAGTGAAAGAATTTTTAAAATCGATCCAGTAGTTTCGGAGCCTATTCAATACAATCAAACAAACAAATCTTTCCTCTTTATAATATTAGTGTAGAAGTGTAGATAGCACTAAGTACCAGCAAAAAAATATTTAAAATTACATACATTCGTCATTCTGGCTCTTTGTTGATTGATGTCATTCTTCTGTCTATTCTTGGTTTCTTGGTAGTTTTCCCCGATAAAAAATATTATTCCATGCTAGTCTGGGAGAAAAGAAAAATTTAGAATGTTGCTGCTGCTTCTTTTACCGCGCAGAGCATTATAGAAGCCGATCAAGGGAATGAGCAAATATGCGAATCATTTCGAAAGGCGATGTTGCAACCTATCACTATTTGATTCCTTTATCCACCTTCTCGCACACCATCACACTAAAAGTAGTATTTGAGTCTTGCGGCCCTGGGCTCTATCTGCTTAGAGCCGCAGGACCCAAAATGCTCTGTCTGCTCCATTAGAATAAAGACGTGATATTATTACGTTATTTTACTTCGTACATTCTTCAGCTTCTATTATTTCCATAATTTACTTACAGAAAACATGTAACAAAATTAGATAAGTCTATTATATTTTGACCTTTGCTCACTCGAATTTATTGTTTGGAACGAAACGTACTCTTCAATGAACAACTATGACATGCACAAGTAACAGAACAAATGTATTTTTCACAAGCACAATTGCTAAGGCCATACGTATGCCTCAGACTTTATACTTCATTGTTAACATGGCCATTTTGACCTCATAGAAGGTCGACTAGAGTTCGTAGATACGTTTCAATCCGCGTATTGTATAACTCTTAATTACTTTCGTCAAAACTTGTTATTAAAACCAGATATACTCATAACACAGATACCTTGGAATATTATAACATTTATTACATCAGTGACCTAACCAAGGCCGTTTGATCTGTTGTTCATATTTTAACTGCGATCATAATGTTTTTTATTCACGGAGCATTAACGTTAGACATTAAATAATTTTGATTTTGTACATACATAGGTACAGTATCACATCTATATGGTTAATATATTAAACGGCATATCCGAAAAGACAGATGATTCCGTATTTCGGTAGGCACGTATAAACTGTGGGTCCCAAATGCCATCTAGCGTATGCTCAAACTTATTCTGGTCTACTCTTTGGGTTGCGGTTGTCAGATTGCAGTCGCTGTGTGTAAAAAACAGCAACCTCGTCAAATCATCTAGGTTAGGTAGCAGAACCCGGGCTCTGAAGCATTACTGCTGAGATTGCAACCGGGAAAACGCTTGTTAAGCGAAGGTGGAAAAGGAGTTATAATAGTGATAAATTGTTAGGCGCATCGCCTATTAATATGATTCGCAAAGTCGCCCATTCACTCGATCGTCTTCCACGATTAGAAGAGAAGAAACTAGTACATTCTAAGTTTTTTCTCTAGCCTAAGATGACAAAGAATAGCTTTCATATTCAATTCTATCCTATATGTCATATTTTCACTTTTTTTTCAGGGAAAGTATTTATCAGCATTGATGGAGTCCTAGGTGAGATGGATAAGGCCGGGGAGAAGTATTGGATCGTCAAAAGCTGGACGAGCACGTTTGACCTCAGAGACCGATCCGATCTTGAATTCGAAAACTTGTTCAACGGCAACGAACTTTTAGGTCTGTATTGATATTTTTATCTAAAATCAAAACCAATAATTACATATGTTAGAATTGTCACATACAGGTTTAGGATAAAAAGGTGCACTTCATGAGTTGTATAGTTGTTTTCCTCCTCTTTGCGTCGTAATCCTCATTGCTGAGGGTCATGATCTCTATGGAACACCTTCCGTTTTATTATAAAACTCAGACTATCTTTGTTACTAGGTTTAAACCATTAACAGACTAAATCAAGTTGACATCTAGTAATATTTCAGTGTCTCATCTGAAAATGTCAACTTGATTTGGTCAGATAATGGTTTAAACCTGGTAACAAAGTTAGTCTGCGTTCTATAATAAGACGGCTTGTGTAATATGTCCCGCCATTTAGTTCTGTGCTCTGCAGTTTGGATAGTGTCGCTGACTTTGGTCTCGAGTGTCGAGCGAATTTGGTTGGACCAATGTATGGGACTGCGTCCTCTGAATCTTTTTCCTTCTAATTTGCCCGTGAACAGTAGTTTCTCAAGATTGTCTCCACGTTTCCTGGAGATATATCTAAAAAACTCGAGTATTCTGCGTAGACATATTGTGGAGATTCTGGTCTTTATTCCTAGTTGTTAAGGATAGATGCGTTAGTCCAACGTGCTGTCCATGGACCACATCTCAAAAGCGTCGATTTTGGTGCGGTCTACTTTCTTTAAAGTCCAAGTCAAAAATATTGAAAAATAAGGGTAGTGACTAGCTACTTCTTTCTTTTTTATAGTTGTTAAAATATCTCAAATGAGTTGTCATTTACATCCAAGTTAGTTTGGAAATTGTCACATCCAAGAAGCAGTGGAGTTTGGACAAACATCAGCCAATTTCCTTGTTGGAGGCCTATATCCAGTAGTGATTTTTCTGCGGACGAAATAATGACAATATCAAAACAGTGTCTACCAAAATATACTGAAACTGTTTGAAGAGGGGATTCAGGCCATGATACTGAACAACAAATAATGTTGAATTTACTTACCAACATTATTTGTATGAGTAAAGCCGAAAAGAGTATCAAAGTAACCAGTTTAAAAAACATAAACATGCATTTTTAGAGTATTAAATAAATAAATCATCCCGCTCATTCTTATGATGCGTAAAGCGTAGGACGAGATAATGATAGATGATACCGCTACCGGCTCTGAAGCATTACTGCTGAGGATGTAACCGCGAAAATATGCTCGGATGATGATATGATACCGCTCGATATATGGTAGCCAGTTCTATGCTACGGGGGCTGCTCAATGCATGTAATTTGTCCTTATCTAAATATTAATATACTGTATGTTGCAGGACGCGCCGCTCGCGACTTAATTCGCAACAGCGCGAACGAAATCATCCTGGAGATCGGGCCCCCCGTCGTGAACGCTATCATCACCAAAATCGTCGAAAACGTCAAACACTTCTTTAGCAACGTCCCCATTAAGGACCTAGTTTTAGATTGAAGTTCCTAGTTCTTAGTTTTTAATGTAAATCTTACACCTAACTTCGCAAGTAACTTAGTACTTAATTAGAAAATAAAAGGTAATGAAATTCGTATTTTATTTTTTAAAACTATTGATCCATAAATTCCACAATTAAAAATTATAAACAACTGGCGGAATTAAGCTAAAAGCGTTCTGTCCCAGTCAAACATTGTGATAAATAAATTGTTGCGGCGCCAAAAATAAAAACAATGAAATCACAACACAATATATTTACAGTAGGTATACGTATTGAAATACATCCTTGAAATAATGAACTAGTCCCAGTAGACCTACTAAGTACCTACCTAACACCATCAAATGGACGTCAGACACAAAAATATAACTGAATTTCAATGTATACACTTAAAAACTAACAAATTAAATAATGTATACAAAAAATACAAAGCTCTCAAAAAACTCATTAACATAAAACATAAGTGAGTTTTTATACAAAGCATAACACATACTCTCAACACAAAATTTGTATCAGCACTGGTACCTACCTACTGTAAAAAAATATACACAGCTTTGTCAGTTTGTTAAAATTATAAACTTATTAGAAACTAGCCGAAGCCCGCAACTTCGTTCGCGTGGACTTATGTCTCTGGAAAATGCTCACCAAACTGAACCACTTTTGCTAAGGCATTATTTTTATATTTGCTACTGGCTGGACCATTATAGTTCTGCATGAGGTATTCCATTTTCTAAAATCATTTATACCCTATATGTTGCCCAGACTTAACAGCTATATAACAAAAAATTTCATTCGCATTCGTCTAGTATTTCCGGAGATTAGCGTGTACAAATCGGACAAACAGACACACAGAAAGAATTTTTTTTTTAATTCTTACTTTATTACTATGTCTCCATCGCCCCAAAAATTTTGGAAATATATTCAATGTACAGACACACTTTTTTACTGCTTTATTATATGTATAGACAGATAAATATTACACAAAAGTGGTTGAACAAGTAAAGACGTCACGCGTTTCGTATTATGTCACAAATTCAAGGGTAACGTATTATATAAAAAAACACTCGTTAAGATTAGGTATGAGAATTCAATAAAATCCAGTTGTAACTGGTCATACTAGTTATAGTTATTTACAACAAGACCAAAAATTTCAAAAAAAGAAAAAAAAATATAATTTTTACAACTAAAACCCGTTTTCACTCCCTCACTTTTTGTGAGATTAAACTGCTGTATGCGGCTGCAGCAACATCGGACGTCGTATCATGGGATCATGCATCGGCTGTTGGTGGCGGGTGCACACGGGCTGTTGGTGGCTGGGACTAACAGTAGTGAGTGGGCGCCGGCTGGCAAACTCCATTTGGTTAGGTATTTAAATAAATGTAAACAATCCTGACATGTCTTTTTATTCAAATATACACTTTATAAATCAATACCTTTGCAAATTACAAAGTTATTAAGCAATATAATTGATTTAAAAAGTGTTAATTTCAATAAAAGACATATCAAGATTGTTTACATTTATTTAAATACCTAACCAAATGGAGTATAACTCACATAGTATGTAGATGATGTATCGATGGACTGAGTAGTTATAAGTCATATACGTACACCATGGGTGTAAAAAAAACCGTTATGGACCGTACTTACAGTTTCTTGATGTACACTTGGCGCGTAAGTTTATTAATATACCAACAAATAAGCATGTATGTCTCTCTTACATAAACATCTCCTCTCACAGGCCTACTGGAAGAGATCTCTTTTGAGATATGTAGTGCCTTTGTACAACTTTTATTTTATGAATTCTCTGTATGCATTTCCGTGTGCATAAATTGGTAAATTAATATAAATAAAAAATTTATAACATAAATATAAAAACATAATCACATCACTTGAAGAGCCCTCTAACTAAAAAAAAAATCTAGTATAACTCATAACAGAACTTGCTAGTTCACCGGTCGGAAAGATCCTGGCATGTACTTTTTAAACTAATTAAATTAAAAGAGGTACATAATATGTAGGTAAAAGTATTCTATTTTCAAATCGTGTACGAAACTGATTTAACATCAAATTTGTTGACTTAAACACGGTGTGTCTTTTAACCTTAGCCTAAAAAAGACCCGTTTAGAAGGATTATGTTTACATTTACTTGCATATTTGCATTGATCAAATAAAGTTACATATATATGCCAATATTTTTATTTTAGTCATCAAATTTGAGGAGTGCGCTACAGTGGGCAGATGTAGGATATTTGTATCTAAAGATGTCTCAAACATCGATTGTTATAGTTTATACGTTTGTTTTTATTACTGTGATTAATGCTGATTCAGGTGAGTATTTTATTTCTGTTTTAATGTTAGGGTTATTTTTTGTTAATTAAATAATATACGTACATAAGTGACATATGCGTAATAAATCGAACCACAGGCTTTACTAGACAATTAAACAATAGTATAAAGAAATTAATAAAACAGCATTTCCAAACTAAAGTGTGCAGCCGCCCGGAAAACTTTTATGGATAATACGAATATATTTTTGTTTTTGTTTTTTGGCTGTTTTTATTATCATTATTCTATAGTGGTATAGTAGTATAGTATAGCCCATGATTTATTACACATAATTATGTCACTTCCACTATGAAATTGTCTATACCTTGATCTCAAATTGGCACGTCTGTCTGCACTGCTGCACTAAAAACTAATGCGTAGATTTTTATTTTTTCAGTCCCATTTATAAACAAATGCAAGGAAATAGATACCAAATGTACAAAAGAATCGACAAAAGCAGCAATACCCTACTTTGCTGCTGGTCTTCCGGAGTACGGAGTCGATATTCTTGATCCAGTATTCTTTAAAATCATTGATGCTACGTCAAACAGCTTAAAACTGATTTTCCACAATACTACTCTAACAGGACTTTCAAAATGTATACCTAAAACAGTACAGTAAGTTTTTTTATTAATAGGCAATACTTAAGGCATGAAAAAGCTGTTGCTTATATCAATATTCTATAAGTATATGTATTTGACGATGATGCATGACATATCAGACGACCTCTATGGCTTAGTGGTGATCATGACAGGCTGTCACGCTGTGTGTGTCAGGTCAAGATGTAAAATGATCTTTATCAGATTGATCTAGGGCTTAAATGTTTATCTATTTACGTATTTGTTATAAAATATAGTATCTTTGAGTGAGAGTGAGAGTCCCATAACACAAAGTCTCGAACTTTCTTTAGGACTAGCACTGTCTGTGTAATTTGTCCGATAAATTTATTTTATTTATATATTTATGATGCATGCTGCTAACCACCTCATTTTTTATCATTATCTCATGCTGTTCAGCTAAATTTCAAATTTATTTTTCACATTCTTAGCACATTTCTATTTCATAATTCATTTCACTTCCATTCCTTCTAAAGGTACAATCAGGAGAACCACCATCTATACAATGTCCTTTTTAATTAAGTACAAATATTTTAAGGGGTGGTTCAGTCCATCATTTTGAACAAATTTTCCTGATGAATGTATATCGAAATACGAAAAAAAAATTTCATTTTCCATAGTAATGATATCACGTGACTACTTCGATTTGTATGAAAATCGAAAAAATATTTTTCGTATTTCAATGTACATTTATTGGGAATAGTTGTTAGGAATGATGGACTTAATCACCCCTTAAAATATTTGTACTTAATTAAAAGGGACATTGTATAATAAAAGTCAGTGATGTAGTTATTGTAATTGTGAATAACAAGTGCATTAAAATAAAGTGTATATTAAACGTTCTCATTGTTCCCTGATCATTTCACTGCCTACTCTCTATTCATCTCATGTGAGGTCCGTCATACCATGCCTGCCCATCGCCTTATAAAAATAATTATTTCTCTTCCCTATCACTAGATGGCGCTATAAGGTAATAATTAAAACAATAAATCTTTTATTACAATTATTTAAATAAAGCAGTACTCTTATTAATTAAATATGAATTATATGGAATGCAATAAATATTTTTTTTTAATATTCTACACTTTGACACTTTTTTGCTAGTCGTGAGTGCTGCCATCTCTGTACACCACACTGTAAACTGCCTCCTTGGTGTAGTGGTTAGAGCGTCCGGCTCATACCCGGAGATCACGGGTTCGATTCCCGGCGGGGGCAACGACTTTGTATTTTTGTCCTAGTTTGGTTAGGACATTGTAGGCTGATCACCTAATTGTCGGATAAGATGATCCGTGCTTCGGAGGGCACGTTAAGCTGTCGGTCCCGGTCACTGTCTTTAACATTGGTCGTTACCTAAAACCATGTCAGAGGCCTTTAAGGCTGTTTAAAAACCCTGACACTAGTGTTAGTCACTAACACACACGATAAGAAGAAGAAGACACCACACTTACAGTTTTGCACTTACCTCCTATACTTTCTGTGGCACTGGGTATCTGTTACGTTAGTAATTATAATATCTTTGGTCATACTTAACTGCGCTTTGACAATCGTACTTCCATTAAACATTAATGTTTTGAGGAAAATGACCTTTATAGTTTACAAAATAAAAAAGACTATATTTGCAGGTTAACAACGAAGGTAAAACTGAGCTTACGGTTTATATGTACTGTTGTTCTCGATGGACATTACGAAATGGGGGGCCGATTGCTATTTATCCCTATTGAAGGAAAAGGGAAAGTCCATGTCCAATTAAGTAAGTATGTACATTGTAGGTATGTAAAGTCAGCTGCAAACAAATGTCATAATAAAAGAGTTGACACATAAATGAACGCTTTGATTTAGTGCCATATATTTGTTGCTTACTGTACAAAAATAAAGATTTATTATTAGTACTTCGTTTGTTAATAAAATAGAAATTTATTTGAATAAAAGAATGCTCCAATCCGCTACAACAAGTTAAATTACAATTTTTTTCTAAACGTCGAAACGAAATTTTCTATCGGATTTGTACGAAATAACCAACCTTGACGTCATACTTTTTTGGAGTCAAATAACGCTCTTAATATCAGTTTTCAGCACTTAATAAATCTAAAATCACGTTGAAAATAGATATTATCAGAGTACTGATACTATTTTATGAAGTTTTATTTTATTAACTAAGTACCGAATAATTTATAATTTCATTTTATTAACCCAGTCCACATCCCTAATCGGCATGTCCCAGGATAGGTCGCCTACCCGACATCTTCCCCCTTTAGGCCCAACGCAGACGACAGGCTACTCCGTGGCGCACTTTTTAGTCTGTGAAAATAGAACCCATGGAATCATACGCAGTAACGCACACGACGCGCAAAAAGATAGTCTGCCGTCTGCGTTGGGCCTTAGGCATGCGTTTGTACTAAAAGTTTAACATATGGCCCCGCCAGTCGTAAATTTTGTTATTTTACAAACGACTGTATTTTTTTTCATGTTTTTTAGATAAAATTGTAATGAACGTAGACCTTGAGTGCTACGAAAAGCAAGACAAAGATGGAAGGAGCCATTTACAAATCCAGACATGGAAGCACCACTTTGACTTAAAAGACAAAGCTGATGTGAATTTTGAGAACCTTTTCGATGGAAACGATATTTTAGGTAAGTTCTGAATTTTAACTATCCTTTTATACTATAATTACGTATATGCCACATAATAAACAGATCCCAGGGTCGTAAGACTTAAAAGCCACTTTCAGCAAAATTATGTTCGCAAACTAGAACTATACATAGTGGACACCTTGCTAGTCCACCTCCCAGAGGTTCCGGGTTCGATCCCTGGTCAGGGCAAGTTGGAAAATGGCCTTTTTCAAATTGTCCCGGGCCTTAGATGGTTATTTATATATGTATTTGTTATAAAATATAGTATCGTTGAGTTAGCATCCCATAACAAAAGTCTCGAACTTACTCTGGGCTAGCTCAATCAGTGCAACTTCTCAGTATATATTTATTTAAAAAAGGAATGTAGTAGTGACGCGTTTCTAACCGCATCGGCTATTGACAGAATGTCTCGCGATTTCCGCCCGCTCCCTCGATTGGCTTTTACTGTATACATAGAAAAATTGCTTTCTTTTCTTGTCATAAAATTAAGTTTGCACATTTTATAATACCTAACAAAAAATAATAAATAAAAATAAAAAAACAGAAAATAAGTTCAACCCCCGACAAAAAAGAGGTGTTGGCGCTAATGTCTGTCTGTGGCATGGTACCTCTCGAACGGATGGACCGATTTCGATGCATTTTTTACGTGAAAACAAGTTCCTTTGCGGTGGTCCTTAGCTATATTTGATAAAAACGGTCGGTTCAACCGTTCAAAAGTGAAAGACGAAGTTTTTAATTTGCCTAGCAAATAAAATATTACTACATACGCCAATTGATATCCGTAGCACCGAATATCAATTGGAATAAGATACAAATTCCAATAGTAGTATACATGTATATGTTACATATTCCATAGTAGCAGAACTACAGTAGTTCCGCTTCTCATCACTGAATGAATTAAAGCAAAATATTTATAAAATAATTTGACATCGCCGGGTTTTGCATATTTTTTTTAAGCAACGCGTTCTGCCCGACTCGTCTCGCGTGTATTTGCTCGATCTCTTAGAGCTGTTTGCTAGGTCAGATAACTCTCAGCAGACCTTGACCTGCTATGCAGCATTTGCAAAGTTATTGGCCTTTAGAATTCAAACTAAATACTTTGTCAAGCACGTGAGTAGTCAATAACATACTTTGAACTTTATGTTAGTATTTATATACTCATAAAGACAAAATTAAAATCATTTCGTCGGGTAAATAGGCATTTGTCGTAAGTGGACACTTCAAAATTTGATACACGCTACGTCTCAGTGGAGCTATAGATAACATAAAATTTATTTATGGCACCAACTATAAGAACTACTTAAAATACTTTCTTTCGTACTAATTGTATTATTTGCAAACGACCAACGGGTTGAAGCAAGTTTATGCAAGCCGCTCTAAATAGAACATTTTGGACATCCTCGAGAGAGGCCTATGTCCAGCAGTGGACGTTATGCGGCTGAAATGATGATGATGATGAAGAACGGGTTATACGTGCCTGCCGAAGCACGGAAGATCTCGAGAAATTTTTATGCCACTTGTGGTCACCCATCTAAGAGCGGAAGTAATTTTTTTTATAGGTGAAAAACGAAATCCGGCTTTTGGAAAATTTCATTAAATGTTTTCTAATTTTCAGCACGCACTGCCCAGCAGGTGATCAAATCAAACAGCAATGAAATCGTGCTGGACGTTGGAGTCCCGGTCATAAAGACTGTTGTTGCCAAAGTGATCCAAAACCTCAACAGGTTCTTCCAGGCTGTGCCGATTGAAGATTTACTATTATAACATTAGATGGATACGGGACTCTCAGCTAGAAACATTTGTTTTTTGTCAGCTATAATAGGTTCCATCGTTGAGCAAAAGCCACATACAAAACAACATAGAAACATTAATAAAAACAATTTATTTACTACCCGTGTCCCGGTAAATATAGAAATTCCGAATCATTGTAATAACTTCACCAAAAATGTTATACGTGCCTTTGGTCCGAGAACCATCTTATACCTTTAAACCAGCAATTCTTGTATGTATCCATCTTATACCTTTAAACCAGCAATTCTTGTATGTATCTTATCTTACCTTTAAACGAGCAATTCTTTTATATTTATATACTTATATATTTATTTTCTGTGATCTCGAAAACGGCTCTAACGATTTCGCTGAAAGTTGTTATATGGGGGGTTTTGGGGGTAAACAATCGATCTGGATTAGTCTTATGTTTGGAAAAACGTGTGTTTTCAAGTTTTCATTCGTTTTTCTTTCCGCGCAGAATATGATCGCTAATTCGTCGCTCCGGCCGCCATCCGCTTAGCTCAGCGGTTAAGGTTGCTGACCGCCAGAAAGAGTGTTATGGATTCGAATCCCACTCTGTGATTTTCTTTTGTTTTTTTTATATTCAAGTTTATATATGTTTTATTATTTTGTACTGTTTTTAGACAAGTTTGAAAAAATGTAGTTAATGTTTGAGATGTAACCGACCGAGCAAAGCTCGGTCACCCAGGTACTATTTATTTATTTATATATTTTTAAATTTCTTTGATCTCGAAAACTTAATTAAAAATTGGTATATGGGGGTTTTCGGGGGTAAATAATCGATCTAGATTAATCTTATGTTTGAGAAAACGCGTGTTTTCGTTAGTTTTCATGCGTTTTTATTTCCACGCAGAATATGGTCGCTAATATCTTCGCGCCGGCCGCCATCCGTTTGGCTCAGCGGTTAAGGATGCGGACCGCTAGCAAGAGTGTTACGGGTTCGAATCCCAGTCGGTGACTTACTTTTGTTTTTTTTTATGTTCAAGTTTATATATAATTTTTTATTTTGTATTGTTTTTAGACAAGTTTAAAAAAATGTAGTTAATGTTTGAGATGTAACCTTGCAAAGCTCGGTCACCCAGGTACTGATACCAAATGCGTCAAGTGGGAAAGAAATTGGCGGAAAGCAACCATTCTGAAGTAACACAGGGCCTTATTTGAAAGAAAACGGAGATATCATTTACAATTTTGTCTCATGCACTTTAAATACCTTTCAAACTATTTTTATGGACTACTGCTTACAGTTTAAAGTGAAACGTGAAACTTTTCTGAGCATTATTGGCAAAAAAAAATATTTTTTTGAAAATTTTAAATGATATCTCCGTTTTCTTTCATATAATTTATTACAAATGGGTGGCTGCACTGGACCTCAAAAATGCATGTTTTCCCTAAACAAGTCTTTATTCCTGATGGAGCAAAGAAAGCATTTTGGGCTTGCGGCTCTAAGCATGCAAAACCTCAGGGCCATAATACTTACAGAACAAATTGTAGTGTGAATTGTGATGGTAAGCTGAAGATGGAAAAAAGAATCTAAATAGTGATTGATGATTGAAAAAAAAATAGATAAATAAACATACATTTGCGATACTGTGATAATCTTTATAAGTTTTTTTTTTAAACCTTTATTTTGTATCTATATCATCAGAGGTTGGCGAAAAACAGAATAAAATGGAAGAAACTCCATCGACAAGAGCACCGTTCTTAAATTATGATGACGAACATGATACTATCATTATCATAATCATCATCAGGTATTATTGTCTCCACTGCAGAAGCACGACTCCTCTGTACTACTATAAGTATAGAGCTATACTTCGCCAGAGCAGCCAGAGGACTTGGCCTACACTCTCTTTGCTGACCAGACGGGTTGAAAAGGTCTCATTGATGTTTTTAAGCTTTGTTTAGCTTGTATTTCCTAAGTCGCCTTTTACGACATCCACGGGAGGACTTGGAGTGGCCCTATTCTACTCTGCCGGGTGTGGTGTCCGGCAGAGTAGAATAGGGCACGGCACATGATGTCTCACCAGAAATTAAATGTAGTTATTTAATACTGTTGCCTTCGTGTCTTTGCCATGGTGACCAGGGAAGCAGTACCCTTGAGTTTTGTGAAATAAAAAATAACCCAGAAAATTGTACCCACATTTTATCCCAATCCGTTTAGCTGTTTTTGCGTGAATGAGTTACAAATCCAAGCTCACAAACATCTAAGCTTTCAAATTTATAATATTAGTACAAAGGTCAAGTTGATTTGTTTCTTTAGCGGTTTCTAATGTCTATACAAACAAATGAATCGACGCAACATAAATCCAATCTCACAAATGTCTGTCTAATTTCATATTATAATATTTTAGAATAACAAATATTTCCGTATTAGTGTTTCTTATTTTGTTAATCTATTTCGCATGTCAATAATTATAGAAACAAATAGGTTGACGACGACATGGTCAAAACCTTGCTCGAGATGAGAGTACCGGAAAAATACAACGAAAAGTTTTTGTTGAATAAATTAATGTGTATTTACAACTAATTTACATAGTCAAGTAAGTACTTACACGTTGTGTTAGTTGAATATTTTTCATCACGGTAAATGTTACCTGTGGAAACTTCCTCTGACAAACTCAACAGCACACCTATTCATTTCAATGATAGTGACGTATAAATTATTAAACACTAGTTGTTGTCATACTTGTAACTTCCTATTTCTTATTAGATGTTAAATAAATAAAAAATTATATATATGGACAAATCACACAGATTGAGCGAGCCCCAAAGTAACTTCGAGAGTTGTGTTATGGAATACTAACTCTAAGATACTATATTTATACAAATAAGTATATAGATAAACATTTGAGGCCCAGGTAAATCTAAAAAAAATCATATTCCTTCTTGACCCTACCGGGGATAGACTCCGGAGTAGCAGCCTGGCTTGGTGACCACTTGGTCACTGATGTTGCCTGCTTGGTCAATGGATATTTGACAGGGTTTTGACGTAAGAGAATATAACCACTACGTGTTTTGACAATACGACGGGATTTAAGCATGGGTGAAGATATGGTAGTTTTTTTTATCATAAAGAAGGTAAAAATGCAATCCGGACGCTGGAACTTAGATAGCCCTTGAGATATTTTTACCCGACTTTCAAAAAAGGGAATATTATCAATTTTTATTTATGTCCATTACATCGAAACTCCGTCATTTAGAAATCGATTTGAAAAATTCTTAGAATAAAACTTTAATATTATTTATACACATATACTCGTATCATCTAAACGTACTTTATGTGTTATTTTCATGGAAGTGGAATAGTTGTACCAACAAATTTAATATGTGTTTTTTTGTAACTTACAACAAAACACATAATAAATTTGTCAATTTCAACATCTGCCTCAGATTGAAATAAAAATAACTCAATAATTATTTACAATTGTATTTTATTAACATTAAAAAAATAGGTACCTTACATTATATGTCATAAATGTTGGTAGTATCCAGGATCAAAAATAAATTATTTTGTACCGAAAAGAGAATAAAAATCACAAAATAAAGTCATTTGTCATTGATTAATTTGATTTTATCCATTTTCCACATGATATTATATTTATTAATGCACATGACGTCACAACGTGCTATTGCCTACAAATCTTGTAATTATGTAGACAATGTTTGTTTTGACGTTTAGAAAAAAGTATCTGATTTGATGGATTTGACTTGTTGGAAACTAGCAGATTACATGTCATTAGCAATAAGTTTAAAGAAATATTCTACTTCTTTTTCACCATCTTCAGGAAGATCTGTGCAGTGGACCGCGTTATGCAAAATTGTTTTGCCGTATTTTGCTCTGATAGTGTCAGGGTATAATTGACGACATAAGTCAGGATCTCTTGGTCCGCACAATTTTCTAAATGCACAAACGACATTAATAGAAGAATCGTTACTTTTTACTTCCATTGCAAGGCACTTCCCTTCAGTTAAATGGATACACATATCCTCATATTCAGGCAAAACTCCTTTGTAAACTTCATAAAACTCCTCTGCATTAGCTTGTGTCACTGCAAACATTGCCATGGCAGAAATATAAAATTTTCCAGAAGTTGTTATGACTTCTATAATTAATCCAACATTGCCATCAATTATAGCGTGAGGTTTAATTACACAACAAGTACAATTTTTGTATGTGGCTTGATACAAAATCTTAGGAATGTTACCATTATAACCGAAAAATTCTTCCAGCATCATAGCAGCATCATGCACATCGTTACATCCGTGTGCAACATTCTTTAACTTATTCTCTCCAAAAAGATACCTCAGCGACCCAGGCTCTGCATCCTTAGGATCGGTAGCTCCTAAGCATCTACGCCATCTGGCTACAGCATCAACCCCTACTAATTCAAGACCTATTACTTCACCACTCGTTACGTAATCAATAATAAGAGGTAGCATGCTATTACCAGCAATACTTTGATACATTTTTATTGCAAGGTCTTTAACAATTTTTCCATTCTTTAATTGAACTATGCGGAATCCTTTCTGAATGATAAATGTAATAACTTTTCCATAGAGGCTAGGTGGCGAAGGCTTGATGAGAGCAAACGTGCTTTGTACTCCTTTAAATAACATTCGTCGTGTTATCGGCGCGCAGTCTATTATGAGAAGTAGTTTGGAGAATATATTCACAACATTGCCTACCTGAAGCATTTCTACTTTAAGTGGAGGCAGCTGTACTCTTCGTAGTAAAAATTTTCCTTTTTCTGCATCAACTATTTGTACAGAATTATCAAAAGGGAAGAAGTTTAGTGTTAATTTCTGTATTTCATCATTTTCTTCATTATACATTTCACAGAGGAAAATATATTTGTCAAAGTAGTCGTAAACCATTTTGAATAGGTAATAGATATAAACTCAGAAATAAATATCTCGTATCTCGTAAACAATTCAAAAGTACGAAACACAGAAATGTGACACATGACGCAGAAATGTTTGACAATATTTTTTTTTAATATTGGTCTTTAAATTTTATTTTTCCTCTATGGACTCAAAAGTCTAAGGAGTTTTACGTACGTTGGTACAACAGGTTTTTTATCTGATAGACGCATCGTAATACATACAATTTCATGGACGCATCCACGACGCATCTGATATGACGCATGGGTTCCCTAGTTCATTTTAGCCAGAAAAATAAAGTTAAAACACGTTAAAGGTATTATGTTCGTAAAGAAGTACGTATATTAATAATATCGTTTTAAAGTTAATGAATCGAATCTGACGATGAGGATAAGATAAAATTAGGTAAGTGCTCCTTAACTAAAAACAATGTCACAAATTTATTAATTGACCGAGCGAGCGAAGCGAGCGAAGCGTCTCAGTTTCGAGATTGACCAAAAATTCTTTTGTCCGTCTGTCTGTCTGTCTGTCGGTCTGTCTGTCTGTCTGTCTATTCTCGCTTACAGGTCGCATTTCTTAACCAATTCTAATAAAATTTTGTAAGCAGATTCAGCAACAACATAGAATATTTTTGTCGAGCCAGTTTTTCGAAATTTTTCAAAATGGCGGAAAAATGGGGGTTTAAAATTTTAAAACTGTCATATATCCGCCATTTCAAAATATTTTCAAAAATTTCATTAGACTTTTTTGTTGCCATTATAAAAACACATTATAACAACTTTTTTATACGTTATACTTAAACGGGTTTAGGGTGACTCGCGAACACTAGCTGACTGAGCCGTGACGGATATACAATACAAATCTTTTTACAAATTAAACTAAAACTATTTAAGGGTGAATTCAGTCCGGGTTACTAAACAACTTTCTTAAAAATACATACACCCTGGAGTCCACAAAGTAATTTTTCTGAATAACTATTATGGTTATTATTTTGAGTTTCATAAGTAGTTCTTAAGGTTTTGCTTATTTTATGATTAGTTTTTTTTTAGTTTTTTCTTATTTTGATTGATTGTTGGCTTGTTTATTAAATTTTGCAATTTTGTTAAGCGAATTTTCGTTCAATCGCTATCGCTGCTTGTCTGTGCTTCTGTAGTAGTATTAGTAATTATGCTACGAACTAATAAGAGATCAACAGCAACCAAAGCACGCGAAGTTGCTTTACGAAGAGAGTAAGAAACCAATGAGCAGCGGCATAGAGCCATGGCAATACAAATAAACATATAAACGGAAACCCATTAATAGTTTTCTGGTTTTTCCAACAACGAGCTGACTTTGTCATTTAAAAAATGATGGGTCATTTTTCAGTAAAAGACTACTGGTATAGAACTGAATTTCAGCATCACGGTAGACCTCATATCCATGGCATTGTATGGTTGGACCTGACATTTCAGAGCTAGATCGAAAGTCGTTTGAAGAAAGAGCTGTGATTGCCAACTATTTTGGAAATTTGGTCACAACCATGAATCTGCTTATCATTAAACCTGCACCGATAGTTCATCAAAATCAGGTACATTATTCTGAAATAATAATCGCGAGGTCTAAGTTCGTGGCGAACTACTAGTCTATTTTTGTTCGATTATCACAAATGATAACTCACATGTCGAAAAAACAAGTTCTAGCAAAATACCTAATAAGTATTTTGTATCATATACAAATGATCGAGCAAAAACTTAAACTAGTTAAACAAGATGTGTAAGTTATATTTAAATAGCAAGTCCTATAATGTTGCAGATCAGATAAATATTCCATTCTGTTGGTTTGTGTAGGCCGCTTGTGTCCGCGGATCTTACTTAATCATTTGCATGGTAAACATGACGATAGGAAAGATTTTGTTTATCGTGACTGTATTTGCTTGTTCCGTATACGCAGAAGGTAAGCTGTTTTTTATTTAATATTACTGCTTTTGCAAACATGAGTCACATTAATACACTAATAAATATATACTCGTATTTACTCTCTCATCTTTGTTCATTGACTTACTCATCTTCTGATGTGTGTCTCTTCTGAAAAAAAAGTATGTACTTAGATTTATCAACCAACTTGACTTTAAATACCACACCATCCAAAATTTTTAAGCCATTTTAGTCTATGATACTTAACTACTTTCCATAAAAGTAATTATAACATAAAAGTGTTAGTCCATCAATCGAAAATCGTTCTGATTTGTATGGAAAGGTGTGTTTTTTGTTAATTTAATTATTTACTTTATTAATTTTGTGGAAAATAGGTCAGGTCAGGACTGACTTTACTTCAAAACATTTGGCTTCTAGACAAAAAGTCACCCGTTGCAATGTGCTGTTGAATCAATACCTCTTCTTTCTTAGCATTTTTTGGTCGTTCTAGTGAAGAGCAACCTTCATCAATAAAAAAACTGGACAAGTGCGATTTTTTTTTGCTTTAAAGGGTATATTTTGACAGGTGATCCCGTACAAATGTTATCAAAATCGCGTACCTATATAAATAGATTAGCGTAGAAGTCGGATTTAATTTTGGTAAAATTATGTTAGGTAGATAGCTACATAGTATATAGATATATAGAAGTACATTCTAATATACTCCTAATAGATACATTTTCTTATTGAAATATTGTTTAAAAATGCGTTTCAAAACTGGATAATCCTAAAAGCATATATGAGTATTTCATCATCATCAGGTCTTTTTGCCTCCACTGCAGGAGCACGACCCTCTCTGTACTACCCGAGCCATAGTCAGAGCAGCAATAGGACTTTGGCCTGCACTCTCCTCGCTGGCCAGACGGATTAGAGAAGTCTCATTGATGTTTATAAGCTTTGTTTTGCTTGTATTTCATAATTTGCCTTCTACGACATCCAAGGAAGGACTTGTAGTGGCCCTACTCTACTCTACCAGAAACCACACGGCGATATGAGTATTTACTCACATATTTTACCAATTGCAGTGTCCTTCATTACCAAGTGTCTGTCAACTGATTCATCATGTCTAAAGCGGTCCGCGCAGGCAGCCTTACCATTCATAGCACCCGGCATACCAGAGATGAAGATCCAGTCTCTGGATCCCCTCCATATTGACAAAATAGATGCCACCTCTTCACTACTGAAGCTCTCGAGCACTGATGTCGTCATCACTGGACTTAAGAACTGCGTTATTGAGCATCTTGAGTAAGTTGTTGTTGTTTTTCGTGTATGCAAGTGGCCAAGAATTGTGTCACATTTTTCAGGCTGCCTCTTAAGGCAGCCTAAAAAATGTGTCACCAGGCATCAAATGTTAGATGCCTTTGCATCTGACATTTGACGCCTGCCATACAATGATGACAGCCGGGACCAACGGCTTTTAAGTGCTTTCTGAACGAAGGAGGAAGGAGGAGGAAGCCATTTTATGCCATTTGTCACCCATCCAAGTGTGTAACCACGCCCGGTGTCGCTTTACTTGCTAAAACGCAGCCAGTGAAAGTTGGAAAATTGCCTTTTTAAAATTTCCCTTAGTCTTAGGTGTCTTAGGTTGTAGATAACTAACTATATTTGTATTTTTCATAAAATGTTGTATAATTGAGTTAGTACCTATCCCATAACACAAGTTTTAAAACTTACTTATGGACTAGCTCAATCAGTGTATTATTTCCTTATACATTATACAATGTGGAAGGGACATACCCATAATAAATTGAATCACGGTCTACACTATGTAACAAAAAAAATTTTTCATTTCCATACTAAAGTGTGCAGCCGCCCGGGCAGTTTGTATCGGAATGTCTACATTTTTTGTGCTTTCTTGACTGTTATTTGAATCTTATTCGTATTATGCTATAGTGATATTGTATAGCCCGTGGTTTGATTTATTACGAGTGTTTCTTCTACGTTGTATATGTTTACTACCACACGATCATAGGAAGACTTTATGATAATTGGTAATAATAAGCTTGTTTTTTTTTTATGTTAAAGGCGCAATGCAGAGAAGTCAAAAATTATAGTCGAGACAGTATGTGACGTGGACTACAAGGGTCAGTACGAAATGTACGGCCGGATCCTGGTGGTACCGTTTGAGGGTAAAGGAGCCATGCACGTCCTGATGCGTAAGTAATTTTATAATTCTTCCATCATTCCTTCCATGCTGGCTTCATCATCATCTTGTGATTTGAATTACTTTGTGTGATTCCGCCACCAGTTAGTTCATGCAAACTGTTGCCGGCCGGCGCCCACCCACTACTGTTAGTCCCAGCATACCTGCCACCAACAGCCCGTGTGCACCCGCCACCAACAGCCGATGCATGATCCCTCCCATGCTGCTGCATTCGCTGAGGCTGCAGCAACATCGGACGTCGAATACGCGATACATGTTCCGCCTCTTCACTAGGCATCCTCAGATTCCTCAGGCACCAACAAGTTATTAAAGGAAAAAATAGAATGTAGCAGCTGCTTCGTTAAAAAACCGATCGAGGGAATGGGCGACATTTTAATCATGTTAATAGGCGATGCGGCTGGCAAGCCATCACTATTTTGATTCCTTTTTTCTATTTTAACGTCCACCAAAACGGTAAGCATGGCCTTACACTCTCCACGCTAGCCAGACGGTTTGGAGAGGTTTCTATCATTGATGTTTATAAGCTTTGTTTAGCTCGTATTTCCTTAGTCGCCTTAAGCCGCTCTCAATAGAGAAAATCCTAAAGTTTCATGACTGTCTCCTAAGGTGGGTACGCGCAAATTTATAAAATTTGGTATACACAAGTAATACAAAGAGTCCACAAAATTGACCACAAAGTACGGTAGACAACTTTTTTCTTCAGATTTTATGATATCTCATGGGTGTGTCAGCCAGCGTAGGACTTGCAAGGTCTAAACAGTTTGCATGAAAACCCAGCTCCATTCTGTACGCCATTCTCATTAATCATTTTATTTATCCATATTTTATATTTTTCTTCTAAGGAAAGCTGTACATCCATACTGATTCAGACTTGACTGTGAAAGTTGACAAAAAGGGACGAAAACATTGGTTTATTACAAATTACAAATACAGGTACGAGCAAAAAGGTACGGTTGAGATTGAACTTGAAAACCTCTTTGAAGGAAATGAAGTTCTTGGTACGTATACATTATATTCGTCATCATTATCTACAGTTCTTTTAGTCTCTACTGCAGGAGCATGACCCTCTCTGTACTACCAGAGCCACAGAGCCATACTTGGCCAGAGCAGCCAGAGGACTTGGCTTATATACTCTCCTCGATGGACAGACGGGTTGGAGAGGTCTCTGATGTTTGTAAGCTTTGTTTAGCTAGTATTCCTTATGTCGCCTCCTACAACATCCACGGGACGACTTAGAGCGGTCCTTTTCTACTCTGCCAAAAACCACACGGCAACCACATTAATTAGATTAGGTTTTTTTTTTAAACAACGACGTTTGTGAATGTGGAGCTGTTCAAAGTATGAACCACCTCTTGTCATGCCCTGATGGCCAACCCCTTGTACATTTGATTATTTAATCTCGGCTAATGACAGAGGAGTAAGTGTGGCTACAAATTGTTCCACAACCTTACGAAAAAGCCATTCCGACTCGCTAAGAAGAAGAAATTATATTAAATGAAACTAAGATGCGATATATTTATCTGGCGACGGGCAGAAGTGGCGCCCTGTAAATTATGAACATTTCGCAAATTTGTAGACCTTTAAATTATTTCATAAAAATCTTTTAAAATATCATTGATGGCTATTGGATAATCGTACTTTACGGTAAGACTTCTCTCTTAGTCGAGTTTTAGTTTCTTTAACTTATTACTCATTGATATTCATGTCAAATAATTTCAGGTCGTGCTGCGAGAGAACTTCTCAAAACCAGTGGCAAAGAAATCATCGATGAAGTGGGTCCTCCAATCCTAAAGGTTATAGTTGAGAAGATAATCAAAAGCATCAACCAGTTCTACCGCGCAGTAGACCAAGAAGATTTAGCAATAGATGCGTTTAAAGAAGATAATGTTTAATTTTTTTATAATAGTTTTATGTAAGCGAAGAAGTTGTAAAATACCATTAGATATAAATAGTTATGCGTAACGTAGTAGGACAAATAACGTTTATTAATATTAAGTTTTTTTACTAGAAATACATTATAGCATACCTTGAAAATATTTGCCTCATTTAATAATAATAACGTTTATTCGGCTCTTAATGTTTACAATAGGTTACAATAGATAGATACAGGAACCACTTAATACATACAGTGTACAGTATACTTAATAAAGACTCTATATCCTACTGCCTACTAATATTATAAATGCGAAAGTAAGTTTATATATTTGTTTGTTTGTTACCTCTTCACGCTTAAACTACTGAACCGATTTGGGTGAAATTTGATGTAGCTATAGTTTGAGACTCGGGGAAGGACATAGGGTACTCTTTATTCCGAAATTCCCGCGGGAAGCGAAGCCCGCAGGTACAGCTAAGTAAGATTATATTTTAAAAGAACCTTGTGCCCTTTGACGGCTTCAGAGAAACCTATAGTAACAGGTCACCATTATTTATTATTATTATTTGCCTCATTGATTAGTAGCTTTGTTCTAATTAAGAGAATCCGTCACTTATAACCTTCATCTTAGTGCGTTACCGCCTGCATCCTCAGCTGTGCTGCTTCGAAGCCTGGGTGCGCTTTTTCACTTTTTCTTCTCCAAATATAATATTCATACTCGTATCAATGTTCTTTTAAGGATGCCAAAGACCTTGCGAAGTATAGAAAACCTCTAGGCATGACTCCCCACACTGAGAAAAGATAATGGTATAGTAGCAAAAATTTTGTGTTTTACAGTACCAGATATTTCGAGCTGTACCAGTTGGGCATCATAGACTTCTTATTTAACGACCAAAACACCCATTAATTTATACCGAGCAACATTTCATAAACATTAGTGCATTTCTGTGGGCCATTTACTCTAATTACATATAGTTAAAGCGCACTCCCAGTAATAAGGATCGTTAAATTAGCATACTGCTCCATGGTTATGCATAAAACGCGTATAATATCTAATGCTTGGCCCAATAAATTTTATTATCTGCTCGTCAAACTGTCACCAGGGACTAAACACCGCGTTGGTAACATAATAAGCCATAAAAGAACTATTATTTTGGCTCTTCACACGAGAGAACCAGTAAAAGTGTCATCGCCGTCGAATACTTGAAACATATGGTGCCGCATGTCATTTGTTTATAGAAACAAAGGGGAGAGAAATGAGTAATTAAATTGAGTATGTGTGATATTAAAAAATTATGTGTTTAAAACCCACAACTTTTCAAGTGAATCAAGATTAGTACCTGTTTTTGGCGAATTTTTTATCCAATTGTTATTATTTGAGTGAGTAATTATCATACAGATATTGTCGCATTTTTTTCAGTAACTATATTAATCCTAATGTAAAGGTTTTTCAGCTACTTATAGTCTATTTGGTGAGAGTAGGTATACGTTCATCGTATGAGTTAAACACACTTTATCATTAAAAATTTCCTTTTTTGTCTGACAAAACTGATAGGTACTTAGTTTCTTAAAATGATCAAGTATCTTCTTCATCTGATAAAAATGAGGACTCAGAAGAAATCAAGGATCGTACCGCTTCCCGTCAATATTTTGACAAATAGACGACCTGCTCTTGATGTTATCGCTTGCAACCTCCCTAATAAGCGTGCTGACTCAGCGGAATGCGACGTTAACTAACAATTGGGCTTTGATTTTTTTGGAAACATTGACCGAGACGAAAATATTTGTAGATACTTTAAAACATATGCTTGGAGAATTTTTATGTAAAAAAGAATTATGTTACTATTGTGAATATTTTAATGGTTTATTAGGCAAAACTTGATCACAAAATGGAAACTATTATATAAAAGGGCCACAGCTCTAATGGAATAAAGTACGGCCTACAATTTTCATCCCACCACAGATTTGATTTCCAAGAGATTACACAGACTATTGTATAATATTACTATGGAAACGAAATCTAATCAAAGTTATATTTGGAAAATCTCATAATGTAAATTAATTTTACAATTTTGGCAATATAGACTTCTGAATTCCAATGACAGAAATATAACTTAATTTTGTTACCCTGCCTTTTTGACTTTACATTTTGAAGGTGTTTAGACAATAACCCACCTTGCTTATCCAGTGTGAGTTCGTGGATGATGGATCTTCGTTTGTAAGTCAGCAGGATGATCGCTGAACCATGCGCTCGGCTCGGCTGGCTCGGGATGCGAATATGCTGGGATAGTTGTTGCTTGGGTCACGTCAGACCAAAAAACTTTACATCTTTAAAAGAGTATTGAATACTGTGATTCAAACTTATTTCATTTATTTATATATGAGTGAGTTTTAGATACGATATAGAGCGGCGTCATAATTAAGGGGCTGCCTCAATGTTGCGGGGTACAGTGCTGCCCCCCATTCAAAAAAAATAGTTTAAAAGAAACTGAGATAATCAGCCCTAGGGCTGATTATCTCAGTTTATCTCAGCCCTAGATAGCCCTTCAAACTATTTAATGAACTACTGTTTATAGTTTAAAGTGAGAACGTGAAGCTTTTTTACGTAAGCGTAGCGTAGAAAAGCTTCACGTTCTCACTTCAAACTATAAACAGTAGTTTCAAAAATTCTTTGGAGGGGTATCTAGAGCTTGATCAAGACGGAATTTTAAATGATATCTCTGTTTCCTTTCAAATGATTTATTTCAAATGGCAGCACTGGGTCCCAGAAAATTCAGGTACTGCCTTAAGGGTCCTACCCGCGCCAGCGACCTTGAAAATACAAAAAAAATAATTTCTCCTTCTGTAAGTGAGATTATCAGAAACCCTCGTACAACTTTTTATCTAGTATCCTTAAGTTACATTAGAACCTCGAAAGTCATTGAAATACGATACGCTGTTATATATTTCCTTATAATCGCTGTTATATATCTGCAATAGTTTCCTTTGCAAAAAATACTAAAAACGGCCACTTTTGACGCTTTTTTTAAAGGTTTCTAAAGCGGATAATATTTCAATGACTTTCGAGGTTCTAATGTAACTTAAGGATACTAGCTAAAAAGTTGTACGAGGGTTTCTGATAATCTCACTTACAGAAAGAGATTTTTTTTTGTATTTTCAAGGTCGCTAGCGCGGGTAGGACCCTTAATGCTGAGACGCAGCATCTAGCCTAGAATTTACATAAAAATATTCCCATTCCCCGACATGCCTCCTCGAAATAAATCACAAGTTCGTCACCACAACTCTCCCACACCAACATGACCCCTACATTATGGAAACTAGCGGGTAAATGAATCAATCGAGGCGTTGCTAACTGCCAATCAATAGCTGATTTATTCCCGCGGGAGTTCGTAATACAAGTATTGAGGAAAATGGGTTAGGTTGGAGTATATACGTATGTAGAAGAGCAGCGGATATTAACAAAAGCCAATTCATTCATGTTCAATATAAGTATGCGGTGTGCTATTTAACTAAATCAAGAGGCAGAATGCCCTTTAAAATCTAAATTTTGTTGCACGATTAGTCTATATATAATTATACATATAATATACATTTAAAAATAATAATAGTAAAGTAAAGGAGAAAGAGAAGAATGTGTATTAGTAAATATTTCGAGTTTAGGTGTATGTTAAATAAATAATTAGATAAGGACAAATGACACTGATTCAGCTAGCCTAAACGAAAGTTTATATTTTTATTATGGGATACTACCTCAACCTCAACAATATATGTATTTAGTATATTTATACTAAACACCCATGATCCAGAACAATTAACAACTTCACTGTCCGTTAATAAAAGAAAAACATATATTCATTAAACAGATCAGACAGAAAATAAAGCCATTTTCCAACATGCCGTGGCTGTCAAACCACAGAAATATGTCTGTGGATCGAACTAAAATTCTTCAGAGTGGTGGACCTTCTGTTATCCATAAACCACAGAGTATGTTAGTTATGGCGACGGTATACAGATAAATTTGAAAAAGGAACATACAAATATCCAAAGATAAATAATGAATTTTGACGCGACTTTTGACTTTTGACAGCATTTATGAAGCGGATGTTTATGTATCTTTATTTACTAAAACACTAAAAATATATAATTTCAATATTTTTCCCCGCTCTCTAACGTAACATGTCCACAAGTTACAAATGCTATTTTCGGTAAATAGGAACATTTTGCAGTAACGCAGAAGAATAGGGGCAGGTCACGTGTCGATACCATTGATAGGGATCTACTTGTAAAACTAGATAATTATAGACCATAGCATTTTTATGGACATTTTATTATATCACCTAAATTGAAAACATAAAAAAGTATAACAATAATGGTTGTTTTTAGTAACCCCTAGTTTGAATACATGCAATAAACTCAGTTTATATTTAAATATGCAGTTTAAATATCTAACAGACAGATTTGAGACGAAAGATCATACCTTTCGTACATTCATTGATAGTATATCAGTCTATAAACATTTTAAACTTACGCGTGAAACTTATCAATTTTGTAGTTTAAGAGTTCCGTACCCAAAGAGTAAAAACGGGACCCTATTACTACGCTATCAGTCTGTAAGTCTGTCTTTCCTGTTGCCGCTATAACATCAAATACTAAAAACCATGGTATAATAAAACAAGGTATTCTCTTCCCGTGACAGCTGATGACGTAGGTGGAACTTGACTACATAATCAGTTTGATGTGTTGCCACTGTGTGAAATTGAATTACCCGAGAGTAACGCATTTTTGAACTTTATATACCAATTTCGAATTAATAATCTATTATATCAATTTATAAAATATTGAATTGATGAATTACGCGAGAATCGCGAGATACTAAATAGCTAAGTTATTTAATATTTTATTTAATATTCATGAACTAATTGAGAAAGTCCTTAAATTTACCGAAAAGAACATTCAGTGGCAACACTTTCGTGACGTAGTCAAGTTCCATCTCGGGAAGAGAATACCTTGTTATATTGTACCATGCTAAAAACAATCAAAAATGCCCGACATGTCATTGTTGACAGCAGCTTCGCTTACGATGCGTGCAATAAGTATGTGTGACCCTCCCATACAACAATCTTGATTTTTTTATAGGTAATGGTACGGAACTCTTTGTCCGTGATTCGTACTCGCACTTGGCCGGTTATCTATTTCCTGGACGTCTTAAAATTTCTTAGCAAATGTTACACTCAAACAGTTTTATTTTCCCTCAATCGTCACCCTCTTCCTAAGCTGTGCTAAGTCTAAACTTATCCATTCAGTAAACAGCTAACGCTTTGCACTACCATTTTTAGTACGAACTGACAAACCAAACGTTATCATCGGAAAGTAAAATGAACCTTAGTGCCTGGTAATAGTGGTTTTATCCAAATAGTTATGTTATTCGTGACGTGTGGCCCATTGTCTCAAGACACGTGCCGAGGATATTTGCGAGACGTTTCCCTTGTAAAACTAGTAACGAATGATTTGATGCTGTTTAGGGGAGTTTGGCGTAAAGCCCCTATTTATAGAACCCTTGGTTCGAGTGATGTTCCCACATACTGTGTTAGGTGATAGGTATATCTGTTCAAATTCTATTTCTTAATTCTATGTTCTATTGCATAATTTAAGTCCTTTAATTCAATGTCTATGATGTCAATGAAGTCTTATATAAGAGACGCTATGTTTAAAAAAGTCCCAAACATCAATTTAAAAAAAAAGAATTAATCATTTAGTCATAGCAGAAAATCTCGTTAGCCAAAATTCAAACAAACAAAGAAGTACTTAGATACAAAAAATAAATATAAAAAATCTTTGTTATTTAAATAGATCTACAAATACGAAGTTTTTGCATGTCTGATTAACAACGTTTGCATTACCAAAACGTTTTTTTTACAACCGTAACGTAATTAAATAAATAAATAGTTTTCATTATTCCATTATGTACAACAAAGAGTCCAAATAGTTTTCCCGTCGAGTTGTCAGAATGAGGCAGCAGATTTTTTGCTCTCCAGTGATTTGATGTAATTTAGAGGGCCCGATGTTCGGCAAGGCTAATTCGATCGAAGATAAAACTAATTGAACCTAAGTGATGGGGAAAATATTATCAAACGTCAGCGCAATATTTTGTTTTTCGTCAGTGTAGATTCTACACCGACGAAAAACAAAACAGTAATTGATAACGTTATTATAACATTTTAAAACTATATTATCAATGCCCTTTATAACGTTACCAGTCATATCTTTATGAAAATAACGTTATTTAACCCGTCAACGACCGGAATCGCAGACACAATAGATTTCTATTGTTAACGGGTTCACATGTGAACCGTCGGGGTTTGATAGATTAACTTTACTTTCAGTGTGTATTTGGTATCGTTAACAAGCCCTAGATCGACCATTTTACCAACTCATGTTGTAGGATCAAGATTTTTTTGATCGATCAAGATAGGAGTAGCTTATTACTTGGATTAACATATATGATACTTTTTATTTCAGGAAAATTAGAGGTTCCCTTTGGATCACAAAAAATTGAGCACGTGAACAACGATGCCGCCTCAAAAATATCTTAAAAAATATTTATTTTACTCCGTACTTTAATTGTAAATCTCTATTTGACAGTATACACTACGTAAGTAGTTACGTCAGTTAGTCAAAGCAAATAAACTAATAATAACAAACATAATTTCAAACTGTTTAAGAAAAACAATTAAAAGCCTTCGAGAAATCACCCTAACGCCACCCTTCATGACATAATAATAACACTAATTTGTTTCTAATTGGTTATTTATTTCACCGTAACCTATGCTGATTCGTGTGGCATGCCGAAGTCCAATTTGAAGTTCAATATTTTACTTTAAACTCTACACACGTTTAAACTAAGTCGAAATTTGATTGTCAAAATGCAGCCTACGCTTGTTTTGCAGTAATTGTACGTTGTCACACCAGTGCATTTCACGTGCACTTAGTGGCACGAACATTGTGATTAAATTTTAAACGCGAAATGTTAGAATAAATTTCTGGAGCAAGCGTGGATGGGTGGGCGTGAGTGGCACGGAAGCGTTCTCATTAACAGTTACGCGATATATGGAAAATTGAATTTAAAAATGCATGATTTAAAAAAGCAAAATATTATGTTTGAGAGAAAAGCATATAGGAAGGATTTTTTCCAGTGCGCATATTTTTTATTAATAAAGAGGAGTATAGCCGAGAAGGAAATATGTAAAGATAATTCTCTAAAATAAAATATTAATCGCATTAATTTTCCAATGAACTTAAATTTGTAGGTCATGTAATTCATATACGTATAGGTAGAAAAATCGACATACTAATTATCATTAAAAGCAACCAAATCGTGAACATTTTAAATAGTTATTGACCTAGTTAGATTTTAAATATGTAAAAATGACCTCATTTTATTTTATTATTTAGAAATTTGCATATAAAAACTAACAAAACGAAATTGCAGCAATATTTTATGAGGCTAGCAAGCTCTGAATCCGTAGTTCATATTCACTCAACATTGCAATTTTTCAAAAGAAATAAAATTAAACCTAGAACATAACATTTTATAATTATAGAAACCATATATCACGATAAAGAACTCAAATTAGTATGCAAATTTTAACAAAGACTTTATAACTCTAACCCGATTTTAATTCTTTACTACTGGCTATTAAATGTAAAAAGAACTTGAATAATCGTCAAGTTATTTCTACGTATAACGAAACACGGAAGAAATGCATAGAAAAATTAATTTTTATTCCATAGGCTTTCATTTCGTCTAGCTCAAATAGTTAAGAACTGCAGCCGTGATATTTTGCAAAGAATAAAAAACTAAAAGCATTGCCAGTAACTACTGCTACTGGCGTAACAAGGGGCACCTATTCGAATGTAAAAATTGTATGGTCTAAGACACAAGTACTGATTTTTTTGTATTTTTATTTTGTATGAATAACTAACGTTCGCATAAGCGATGGGTTGACTACATAATCAAAGTCGCGGACAAAGAAAATATAATTACTAACGTAACAGATACCCAACGCCATAGAAACGATTTGAGAGGCCGTAAGCACGCATAACTGGAGTTGCGGAGCGGCCTCTCAGAGATGGCAGCACACACGACTAGCCAAAAAGGTGACGAAGAAAGTGTTGAATATATTTTTAAAAAATATATTGCATGTCATATAAGTCTTATTTAACTAATTAAAGTATTACTTTATTTAAATAATAGTTTTAAAAGATTTTTGTGTTTTAATTTTTACCTTATAGCGCCATCTAGTTACAAGGAAAAGAAATAATAATGTTTATATGACGATGGGTAGGCATGGTGCGGGTCACACCTTGATGAGAGCAGCATAGGACGGAAACGGGTGGCGTCGACGAAGAGACGCCTATGCTCAGCATTGGGCGAAAGAAGGGCTGAGATGATGATGATTATAAATAATTATTATGAATATAAGAATTATTCAAATCGAAAATGCATTATCCCTATCTTTCTTTAGACTTTATATCAGTTGTCGTGCCCCCAGCGCGAGGCTATATGGTAAATCTTTAATAATATAAATACCTCCACAGTCAAACAGGGATTCGGATACTTAAGTTTAGGTATGCAATAATACGAGCAGTGGTTTTTTGTCGGAAATATTCGACGCTCGGCACGACAATGTCGGATAAATAAGATGTTCGCAATGAAAGCGTTAATACTAATTGGCTTCCTTGCTGGTCTAGATATATAGAAAAAACTTATATACCAGCTGCATGTCTTTCCGCACAGATTGTCCAGGCGAAAAAGCAGGAACGACCTCAATTATCCAGCATTTTAATAATGAAACAACCCGCTGAAGAATTCACTCTTAGTATTTGTTACTTTAGCTTTCAAATTACTTTTTTGGATCTTCAAAGACGCACACCCTTTTTTTCTGCCCCATCTGCAGCGAATCTTATCTTTACATCTTTAAAACCGCAGATCGCTTATCACTTGTTTCCGAAATAGGAATGTAATGAAAAAACATATCCTGTTCCCTTGTGTTTGAGAACGGAAAAGAACAATTAGGCGTTTCGCGTCGGTACCCAGTTAACACCCCACACTCCCTAGGATTGTAATATGAAATATTAAACCCTGTAAGAACAGTGGCGCAAAATTGAAAAAGTGTACGTTATTGACGTTAGAAGAGGTAAAAGTTGAGCACATCTATATGACATTCAAGCTTTCTCGTAGAATATCTGAAATAACTATTCGAAGCTACTTGAATGAAGCCAGAATATTTTATTTTTATTTTACTCTTTATTGCACACAATCAAAGTAATAAAACTCATATAAATGCATTAAAGGTAGTATACATAAGGCAGATTTATCGCACACTAATTTTAGGGCCACAAACCATGCATACTTAGGGTAGTTATGGACCCATAATATTTGACAGCTTTTTTTAACTACTATACCTGATAGACTTGACCAAGACCTCTTATCCTTCCACTCGTCTATATCTGTCGCCATGTCCTGTCATTCTAAAGAAAATTTGTCCGTGTTATCCCACTACCTACTTCTTGGGGCTTATTTCTTACTGATACTATGAATATGTCACCGATAAATAGCAAGAATCGTAAGTTGATCAATTTTCTAGTTAGTTGATTAACTGACGAAAAATAACAAACGTTAGTAGAAATGTATTATTTAACGCAGTGCATTTTAGCTAATTGGTCAACTTACAGTACCTGGCAGTAATTTAATAATTTACGATTGTACCACAAGTAAAATCATCCACTAACGGGCCAATCGTTGCTCAGTGTACTATATAACGGTATACTATTACCCGTCACATAATACACTGTTCTCTGATTGGTCAAGGGCATTTTATAAGCATTTGGCTAGTGTTTATTCATAGAGTTAACCAACACTTAGATATGTTATTTTAATACCGATGATGAGATGTGAAAGATCATGTATATTTTTTTTATATTTTATATTTATTCTTATTTAGCAATACAGTTTTATGACTTAGTATAATAAAAGGAAAAATATTTTAAATAACAAAAGATACTTGAGCTCAGATATTAATTATCACTTATTAACCTAATAAGTATTATAGTTAGTTTAATCAGTAAGTACAATCAGTCTGAATATCTATTATTTGTACTTATTCGTATTTCACTTATTTATTACTACATGTTAATTTTTAACCAATCAACGTACACCTCGCCTTCGTCGGATGATCTTACGACAAGGCGCCGTAAATTAATCAATTTACTAAAATACATACGTTAAATAATACATTTTTACTGCTGTTTATTATTTTTCGGGAGTTGATCAACTACCTTGAAAATTGATCAACTTACGAGTCTTGTTATTTTCCGGTGACAAATATACTTACACGGAATTTTTTCACAAGTTCAATCCATGATTTTGACTACATTTAAAAAAAAACACTGCGTCCGAAAAGAAGTTTTTTAACTACACGTATGAATACGAATAAAACGTAGATCGTATTCGCGTTATACTTTTTATGTTATCTAATTAGTATCATGGACTGACGTAGCTGTAAAAAATACATAAGTATATACGCACATACCTAATAGAGAAAAATTTATATAATATAATATATATTTAATAGGATTTTCAGGTCTTTTCGTCAAAAAAATCTTTTCACGTCTAACTCTTGACAATAATATAGAAACTACGCCGGTCGGAGGCAAGGTTCTCAGTACATGTACATTTTTATACATGTCGACTGATACCACAACCTTCGTTTTCAGGCAGTTTGTTCTGACAAATAGGTACCCATGATCTTTACGTCATAAGATTTTTACTTGCGTGGTTCATAAAATTTCAATGACAAATGCATTTTGAGTTAGATTAGTCTCTGTAACAGTATCATCATTATATCAGCCACAGGGAGTCCACTGTTGGACATAGACCTCCGCCAAGGATTTCCGAAACCGCCTGTTGAAACCGGCATCCATCCAGCGCGCCTATATTTATAACAGTATTATTATTCATTATTTCAGCCGCATAATGTCCACTGCTGGACATAGACCGCTCCCAAGGATTTCCAAAATGCGGTATGCATCCAGTGATCCAGCGCTTGCCAGCGATCTTGGTCAGGTCGTCTGACCACATTGTGGGTGTTCTACGCTTAGCTTGACAGTGCAAGGTTGCCATTTTAGAACCTTTTTGCCCCTTTGCTTTGGTTCTTCGCGCTATGCGTCCCGCCCACTACCACTTTAAAGAGTATATTTGAATGCATTACGATAGATTACAAAATAATACAGGAAACCTTTGATCTATGTGCGTACGCTTATGAAGTTCATCAACGTAACACTACAATCTTACATTTGGCATTGATTGAACGGAGCGCCATAAGGGTGCAGTCATGGTGCACGTAACTGGTTTTCAACATATTATTGCAGTAAAGGAAATTATGACTTATTGAAAATAAAATCGATAAAAGTCTTAGGCCTTAGATGATATTTTAAAATACTTTAGGGTTTCGTTATTGATTCTTCTTTATCGAATCTTATTTTATGTAAAGTTTTTTTTTCAATATTTTAGCTTCTTCTAAGTGTTTTTAACATTTTATAATTAATTTTCTACTTTGCCTCTTCCTTCTAAAATCGGAAAGCTAAAATCGAAATACACACATATTACACACACCTGTCTCCCACAGGGGTAGGCAGAGACCAATTATCGAAATAACATCAGGAAGATTCAAGATGCTAAATATAATAATATTATGTTTAGGTAAAAGATATCTATATAGAAAAAGGTCGGAAAATCACACGGTTTACGTGTGATTTTCCGACCTTTTACTATATAGACAAGAAAATATTATATTTTCATATATATTATTAAAATAGTAAAGTGTTGAAGTATATACATAAAAATAACTACCTAAATCTATCGAGCGCGACTGATTTTTAACAGCCAAAGATTTCGTGACTATATATTATTGGCATAACAAAACCATGGCTTTGGACCCCTGTGCTATCACTCAATGCATGATAAGGCGTCGACGGGTTGCGTGACAGTTACATGAGAATACTGAATAGTGCATGGGGTTGTAAACACGTGGTATTGCAATTGGTGCATTTGTTTAACTAAATATTAGAATGCTGTTGTTACCTGATTATTTCGTATAACAATGATCAGTGAGGCTTGAATGGGCGCGCGGGGAGGAGTGTGCATGGGGTAGCAGTTACTAAGTGATGTTTTTACTTTAGACCATCTCATTTTTAGACGAGATTAATCTTGAGACCAGTTCCTATTATGACGACATGCTTTTAGACATTGAGCGTTTTAGACGAGTTGCTACGTAGACTATTTGTGTTTAAGACCATTCGAGACTAACTCCTAAACATTATGTCACAAAAATGACTTTTTTATTTATTCCATTATACACACCTGATACATAGTCCAAAAATAAACTCATTTTAACCTTATTAAAAAAACCTATAAATCGATTTTTCGAGATTGGTAGATATCAGAAAGTCTTAATAGAGATCAACTAAATTGACTTTTACCAAACGCAATGTCAAGGACAAAAAAACGTGTATCAAAGTGTATAAGTATATCTTATCTACCTAGAGAAAATTAAAATACATCTACACTCACATTAACTTTACTACACTAAAACAAAGCAAGTTTTGCGTGACGTAATTTTATTAGCGGCTATAAAATCTAGCTGGGGCCCCTTTAATAAATAATTCAGTGCTAAATCTTGATAGGGCTTTGACAGGTCGCGTGCAGCCAGTGATGCGGCGCGGATACACTATCTGTATCCCATAGGAGCTATATATCGGGTAATGTTCAGATTAATTTGACAAGAAATGTTGTCAAGAAACTTGAGAAATCTATTGTGTAGTTGCATGTTTTGGTTCAAGTAATTCATATTTGGTTCTATTTCATACATATTTCCACTTAATCTTATACCTTTAAACGAGCAATTCTTGTATATTTATTTATTTATATATTTATAAATTTCTGTGATCTCGGAAACGGCTCTAACGATTTCGCTGAAATTTGGTATACGGGGGTTTTCGGGGGTGAACAATCGATCTAGATTAGTCTTTTGTTTGGAAAAACGCGTGTTTTTGAGTTTTCATGCGTTTTTCTTTCCACGCAGAACATGGTCGCTAATTTTGTCCTACGGGGCGCTATCCGTCTGGCCCAGCGGTTACGCGGACTGCTAGCTAGAGTGTTACGGGTTCTAATCCCACTCGGTGACTTACTTTTGTTTTTCTTTTGAATTATCTTATTTCGGAAGGAGTTATATACCATGATGTGAATAAATTTTCATGTCAACAATAAACAATTAAATACAGTTACCTGAGAGAGTGTAAATCTCCACTAACTAAACTTAAATTTCTTTCGAATTGGTTGAAATCGATAAGGTACACTTGTAAACACAGCCTTAGACATTGAACCTGACCCCCGGGTGCCCCTGTTCGACACCATCCATAGATCACGGATCACACAGCATCCACGTAATCGGGGGTCATTGACCGTGTGATAAATGATGCTTTCACCCGTTGCCGTATTAGAAGGCATGTTAATCGACCACTTCTGGAGTATTGGACGTAATAACTGGCCTTCGATTAGGATTATTTATAAAAGGAATTAAGCAAACAGCCATACGGCCCATCTGATTTTACATTGTTCTCCTTCATTTTAGGCCATGCCGTGTGGTTTCTATAATGCATCATAATCAGCACTATAATGGTCCAGCTTAACTATAAGAAATATAATAACCGGCCAAGTGCAAGTTGGACTCGCGCATGAAGGGTTCCGTACTATTATCTATAAAAATCAAGTTTTTTGTATGGGAGCCCCTCTTAAATATTTATTTTATATTCTTTTTTTATTTATTATTAAAATAAAAATACAACTGAGTAGTTTGTGAACTTTTCAAGTGTCTACCTGTTGCCATTATTTTAGTTATTATATTAGTTTTGTTGGTAAAACGGCAACAGAAATACATAATTGGTGAAAATGTCAACTGTCTAGCTATCGCGGTTCTTGAGATACAGCATGGTGACAGACAGACGGACAGACAGCGAAGTCTTAGTATTTAATTATAAAATAATGTCCCGTTTTTACCCTTTGGGTACGGAACCTTAAAAATGATTCCTTAGAAAAAGTTGTTTAGCCTGATGAGCATTTTCCGGAGACATAAATTCCACGCGAACGAAATCGCGGGCTTCGACTAGTTTCTAATATTCAGCTATATTTTTGACTTTACCAGATTGTCAGTCATAACAGTAATGAAAGTGATGTATAAGCAAAAATCAACGAAGATACATCAGTCTAGCGCTGGCGACGTTCCAAATCCCAGCCCACACACAAACTAATTTATCTTGTATTGTTTTCATCGCACGTCCGATCCTTCCATCCAATACTCAGCCTTACTGATTGCCCATAGCTATTTAATTGGCGCATTTCCCATACAGTTAGCTCAAGATACAAATCAAATAACGGCATCGAAATCAACATTAATTGTTCAGCCAGATCGCAATGACGGTCACACAGCACCAAATATAAACAGCCGAAAATCAACCTTGTAGCGAAAGAATAAGAACTTGATTAGATATCCAGTTAGCTATCGATTAAATCGTGCAGGCGATTGTAAGGCGGCTCATCAACGCCTTTAATTCTCTCTAAATGAGCCTTAAGAAAACGTATCGGTGTGAATAGAAGAATAAGTACAACCACATGTTGATTTCAGAATCGATTAAATACCCGTTGCGAATTTTGTGATTCGTCATAGTTGTTTATGTAGGGAAATATTTTGTACTACGTATGCATCTGCAATTAGAACTAAGCTGGGCAAGTCTCTCGAATGGGCCTGGGAAGATGGGCGAAACTAGCCACGTTCTGGCTGCCGGGTGGCTGTCGAAGAAGAGGCAAACCTAGGCCAGGATGGCGGGACAACCTCGCATTCCACTTCTGGGCATAAATTTATCCCATAGAATGGAAAGATATCGCAGAGGACAGGAGACGAGTGGAAGAGGAAGGGGGAGGCTGCCTTTGCCTGCAGTGGGACATAACACCGACAGGCTAATAACAAAAAAATGAGGCATACACAAATATCACATAATGTAAAATCACACACGACTTATGTACACGGAGATACCCAATTAGGTCTTATTATAACATAAATTTAAGTTAGTATCGAATGCTTTTAAACGCATATAAATATAGTCTATGTAAAACTTGTCTCGTCTATGTCATTCCCGGCTGGAACAAGTTGAAAAATGTCCTTTTTCAAATAGTCCTGTGTCCGTATCCTGGATCAGAATGTGTATATACTTATTTTTAAATATAGAATCGTTGGGTTAGTATCCCATAACACAAGCTTAAGCTTCTTTTGAGCTAGCTCAGTTTATATGAATTGTCCCTGTATATTTATTTATTTAATTAATTCTTTGCTAATGTAAGTTATATAGGTTTCAGCAGGAGAAAGATCTGTTGCAAGAAAAAGGGAAAGGTCTATCGATTATGGAATGAGTTTGGGATGCATTGATGTTGATTGCAATAGAAACGTAGTATAAATAAAATTACACGTATAATACGTGTTATTTATAAGTATTTTATTTTTTTCTTATAGATTTACGGGTTTTTTCACCCCGGTTCTTTGAGAGGCTTGCGTGGGGATAAAAATCCAAACCGTAAAGGCTCTTTGAAGAACAAAAACCTTTGTATGTTTTAAGATATCTCTATGTTTTCTTTATTTTATAATTTTTTATATTATTTTTTAATAAAGAGACTCCATAATACCTGAATAATTGGTATGATTTTCTACTGTGTTCTAACATCTAGCAAACAAATTTGTCGAGATTATATTACAAGAATAAAACCTAAGAACACAGCCATAGCTTTTCTCCATTTTGTTACAAATAAAGAATTTAAATTAGTTAAAATTTGGAGGAGAAATCAGGGGATTAAGAAATATTGATTTTGTGTACTTTTTAATCTAATTCGAGGTATTTTCGGTCCTAGCTGGATCTTTCTCTATCGCCTATTGAGACAGGTGGTTCGAGTACAGCATGACAGCAATAGATTTCACAAACACCTATTTTTTAATTGCATATTTCTCTAGTCGCATTTCTAATCTCTTATGAACAAACACACGTTCAGTAATTATATTCTAGGCCGAAAACCACACGGCATGGTACAAATGTTCAAATAAATAGTTAACCATAGGGAACGAACGATAAAGCGCAGTTTGCAAGTTAACAGCAATCACTTATGCGGCAGTAACAGATTGCATGCGACGCGACCGACGGTAATGGCCGGTGTGTTGCTTTATGGCCAATTTTGGTGAAGGATTTTGACCTATAGCGAGCTTTTGAGCTATAGGAATACTTATATTAGAACAAATGATGTAAACCGTGATCAATTTGACAATGATGACAATGAAAAAAACAAATGATGTAAAACATCTGGTCGACGCTCGCTCGCTCCTGTGATGTTTACTGCACAACCATAACTTAACCTACCGTCAGTAACTAATTCCCCTCAGGGAGACAAAATGCCAAGTGTGTTATTCCAAATAAATTCGGAGCATCAAGATTCTGCCAGATAGAGGGGACCCATAGAATCTAATAATGATAACATATGTTATTATGGCAACTTATTTATGCTATATACTAGCAAATTAATGTTATATGTTGTTAGTATAAATGATAATAGTGTAAATTAAAAAGATTAATATAACCGAGGGTAATTTCGGGAACTTTAAATTAGTACTAATAATATTATGGTAAACAAAACAATGCCGCTATAATAACAAATACTCAAAACAAAATAAATTAAATATTTAAGAGGGGGCCCCATACCACAAACGCGATTTTTTTATAGATAATGGTGTGTATTAGTGCGCGAATCCGATTCGCACTTGGACGGTTTATTTTATTGGGTTTGATTTAAAAACTAGAGGTTTGGAGAAGATAGTTACAAAATATACTTAACGTCAAAAAATTAAAATGTACAGACATTGTTTTACAGGCATTGTAACAATGTAATGTTAACAATATCACTCACCAATTGCTCATTTTTTGTTTTCTATAGATATTGCTAAATTCTTTTTCAAAAGTATGTATTCCATCACATTTTAAATAAAAAGTAATTATAATTTTCAGAAATAAACTCATACAAATAGGTTGGTTCTGTACATTGTTTGTTTTTGGTAGTTTATTCTAACTGAATGACTTAAGATGACATTGACAGGTGGTTAACGTCATAGTCATTCCCAGTTTTAAAAAATAACTCAATATAATGTTGATTATTTAAAATCATTCATTTTATTTATAAAGAATCCATAATAAACTAATAAACTCTTATAAACATTTTTATTTTTATATTATCTCCCATTTTCTAGAACCTTCGATAATAGACAAAAGTTAATTATTGAGTGGGTTTCGGGTATCACAGAGTTGATATTTTTATCGATCTACCTACATCTTGTTGGATGTAGATCGAAAAACCTCAGTGATCGAGCATTACAATTGTGGCTCGCTTCGGCTTCAAACATAATAATTTGTCTACAATAATTTGTACGGCTGAGTTGTCCGCCAGCTATTTTTTTTTTATTCTTTTTTAAAAATAATTTTTATTGTGTACGAGTTCCCTGTTATATAGGGAACTACATTACCCCTGGAGAAAACTACGTTACCCTTGGAGAAAAAACTACATTACCCCTGGAGAAAACTACGTTACCCTTGGAGAAAAAACTTCGTTACCCCTGGAGAAAACTTCGTTACCCCTGGAGAAAACTTCGTTACCCCAGGTGAAAGACGACCCTGGTGCGTCTACACGTCGTGACTTCGAGTCAAACCGGCCGCCATTTTGTTTTGCCCCGAGTGCATATTCGTCCCTCACCCAGATAAGTTCCGCCCGAGAACCACTGACCACCGTTCTGTTTTAATTTTGTATTTGTAAACGCATCATCTGTACGAGACTACCTATTTTTTCGCTGGACCCGCGTCTGTCCCTAGATTATTAGTTTTGTGTGTTTTATTGTTATATATATTGTAGAAAGGACAATATAGTTGTTTATTTTAATTTATTTTGTTTTTTTTATTGTCCTTTTTCCTTGTAGTTTATTTTATTTCATTTTTTTTTCTTGCTCGGGCTTATCCCGTAGCAGCATACATAAATGATGATTAGTTGTTAACCACTTACAATAATAAAGTGAACCGTGTGCCTTATAAGACAAACAAGATGGTACCAAACACTATAATGAAAAAAATGTCTAAGTGCATAAATATACTACTTCAGCTTTTCATTAAAAATTTTCTTTGCAGATTGAGCAAATCAAAAGAAGCGAAAATAGAAACCGCGATTATAAAAATTGCTTCACTCAAAATAAATCCCGGCCACAACAGAGAATTCTCTAAGCAAAACGTTCAAATTAATCTCGCTTTTGTTCTTGAATAAATTATGACAAGACTATAAATCGGTGAGATATATAGATCCTATTACTCGTGATTTATAATTGCACTTGTTCGATACCTACTGCACTCGTTCATTTTGCCGATGCATCATTCGAACTAAAACGTATTAAAATATTTGTGCGACACAAGGTTGTTTAGACTGTGCTATTCTGACCACTGTATATTTAATTATTTAAGCAAGTTTGGCTTTACCAAACCTGACTAGTGTAATAATGACTATACTAAATGTCTAATACTATACCTTTAGAAGTTTGTTCAGAGAGAAATAAAGTTAATTATGGTATGTCCCAGCTCTCGAAAATTATTCTGCTCTTTGTGAAATTATTGTGTATTATTTTTAATTTGTGTAAAACAGCAGATTCGTTTCCAATTTCAAATTGTGGATATAACGGCAGCATTCTATCGCATAACCTAAGCTGCGTTGGCCAAGGCTGCATTAGGAGAAAAAAAGAAAAAAAAATTATCTGGTGTATGTTGACAGAAGTTACATTGTTTAATAACTTTATAAATAAAACTAGTTTTACTCCAAAATTGCACCACTCAGCATATGACGATGATGAGTCTACATCATGGCCGTGGTCTAGAATTATGCCAGGATTTACTGTTTTTTGACAAACAAATGAATTCAGATGACACTAAACCATATGATTATATGATGCATGTACGTATGACACACTCAACAACAAACAAAGCATAGTCTGAACGGCACATTATTCCTTATGGTATTAAAATATTTGTGCACCACATTATTCATTTCATACGCGCCCGTTTCTCCGAACGGATATATCGGGATCAGTTTTGCGACTGAACTCCAATTAAATCCTGGCATATTAAATTAAATTAATTACTAATACTGGGTATCGCTAATTTAGTCAACTATTTTGAGACAACGCTGGAATTTCATTAAGTTTCGTAGTCTTTGATGTTTATTATTTGTGTCAGCATTCGTGACATGATTTCGTTTACGTCTTATTTGCTGAAATAAAAAAAATATCTTAGATCTGTTTATAAATTGACAACGCGTCTGAGGCGTAATGGTTAACATGCATGTTTGCTACTAAGGAGGTTCAAACCCCGGTTAGGTCAAGATGGAAAATGATATTTTTCTGATTGGTCTGGGTCTTAAATGTTTATTTATACATGTATTTAGTATAAAATACATTAAAATTAAATATGGTTTTTTAATTCTCGAACTTACTTTGGCCTAACTAAATCTAACGAATAAAACTTGTTTTGTTATTTAACTGTTAAGACTGGGCAACATATAGGGTATAATGGATTTTGGAAAATGGAACACATAATGGTCTGGCTAAACTATAAGAAATATAAAAATGACGCCTTAGAAAAAGTTGTTCAGCCTGATGAGCATTTTCTGGAGACATAAAGCTAGTTGTACATAAAAAGCCACAGTTAAAATACAAATAAAACGCAAAAACAAACAATGTTCATAAAATGCTAACGAACATTTTTGTAATTAAATTACATGGTAATTCTCTTAATCCCATTTGTCTCCATTATGGCAGTAAAAATTTTAAGATGCACTTAACCGGCTCTCATATCTGGGCCCCTTAGCCCCGAGATTACCCGACCCCAGTGACGTCATCCAATGATACTCCGTTATAAATGAGAGGGTAGATAAGGCCTGGATTTGCGGAGAAGCCCTGATACCTTTCATTTTGTGGTGTAAATACCCCTTGATGGGGCCCCTTCTATTTACTAATGAGGAAATGTGGTAATGTGAAATGTTTGTGTTCGTTCTCTTTTCAGTTTTTGTAGAAATGCAATGAATAAAATAAACAGTTTTAAGGTTATTTATGGTTCAATTACCAAGCCTAAATATCTTCTTGTGAGACTTTTGTTTTCACCGTCCTCCATATGTTATAGAGGATTTAAGAACATACACTTATGTTAGTCTGATCCTATTTAAACATGTGATTTCTAAAATGTACCTACTCGATGTAAAATCAAACTGACTAATGTTAAGTACACTGCCAGCTTATCATATTTGTAAGAAATATCGAAAATGATGTATAAAGTGTATTATCATCTATATTTAAGAGCTTATGATCTTGTCGGTGAAGTATAATGCATTTTCTTTCATTTGTCGACATATCACGACATTCACCTTCTTATTTATCTGTTTCATGTAGTTTTATCTGTGTCTTCCTGGGCCACTTTGCCCTTCTATCTTCCCTTTAATAATATTTTCTTATGAAATTGTCGAGTCGTATCACTAAAGTATCTATAAAAGACACAAACATGCTCTTTCTATGATGACGATGGAATTTCCAACTTTTATTTAAGCCGAGCCACGTCTAAAACTATGGCCTTTCTCCAGGTAGGGCGTGATTTAGTGCACCAATATAGCAGGAGTCAGGTGGCCGGCGGACACCGGAATTAAACTGCGACGAAATATGAGTATCCTTTATCCTACACGCGGAATTAAGAGGGAAACTTATGGAGGTGTACGTTTTATACATAAAAAGTTGAGTTTATGAGTAAGCAAAAATAAAAAAAAATAAAAAATTTTAACAAACTTAAAAAAAGAGCAGATTAGGAAAGAATGAAAAAGATGGAATTCGACTGTATGATTTTATGTATGTTACGCTATATCTTTACCAATTATGATGATTCCCTTTTTTTATTTCAAAGCTTTTACTTTTTAGTTAGTCCCACCTTAATTTGGTGAAAATATGTTGAAGGACTTTGGAGATAGGGAAAATCAAAGAAGATGAGGTCAGATTTTTTTTAAATATATGATTGTCTACTATACACATACACCACATAGCGATATTTGTATGAATTATCTTTACCAATATCAAAAGTGAGAGTGAGTTTATTTACCCATCAATTAAATCAGATATGTCGAGATGGTTCGGGCATGTAGAAAGGATGGATGTAGTTTTACTAAAAGGGTCTACAAAGCGAATGTAAGTGGAAGAGTGGGTCAAGGTTGTCCTCGACGAACGTACCGCAACCAGATTGCAGACGTGTCTTAAAAAAGGAGAGGTCCGAAGTACCCCTTACCCTGCAGGCATGCACGAAAAGAGTGATGATCAAACAAAAAGGTCTGTCAAGGTCGTAGCAAGTGGAGGTCCGTAGTCTCTGCCTATCCCTACGGGAAACAAGCATAATAATATGTACGAGTATGTTTTAATCGAATCAAGCAATACGTAAACAACGTAGGCTACATGTTATTCTGTGTTTCTCACAAGATATGAACAAACAAAGTCACGGGCCAAACGTATAGTAGTGTAACCATACTCGTATTTGCCAAATAACAATACGGACTCCAGGCTTTACGGCAATGCTGTAGCTAGATCTAGAATCAGAAGCACAGATCTATACATATAATAAAACAGCAAAAAAAGTGTGTCTGTACATTGAATATATTTCCTTAAAAAAATATTGGGGGCGATGGAAACATAGTAATAGAAAAAATGTCCGTCTGTTTGTGTGTTTGTCTGTTTGTACACGCTCATCTCGGGAAATACTGAACGGATTTGAATGAAACTTTTTTTTTGTTATATAGCTGTTAAGCCTGGGCAACATATAGGTTGTAAATAATTTTGGAAAAGGGAACACCTGATGCAGAACTACAATGGTCTAATTAAACTATAAAAAGTATAAAAATGATGCCTTAGCAAAAGTTGTTCAGCCAGTTGAGCATTTTCTAGAGACAAAGTCCACGCGTACAGAGTCGCGGCCTTCGGCTACTAATAAGTTATGTTAGAAGTCTCTTTGAGAAACATAAAGTGGACAAATAAATCTAATATGTATAACATAGGAATATTACCCAGATGATAGAATCAGCTTCCTAAACGAGTTCTAGGAAGTCATCTTGTTATTTACAAGGACGCAAATGTTTATTCAGCAAACATGTGTGCTTGTATAATTTGAAATACAAATAGTTAATACTAGAACATGTATAACAGCAATTTATAAAATTATGTTGTTGAAGATACATTTTCTTTTTTCGAAAGAATAGTAGAAAGGACGTTTTCCTTTTGTTACTTCCACCCTTCGTATGATACAATAAAGTATTTTGGCGTTAAGAGGTACACTCAAAAGAAGTCGGTGAATTATTGCGTTCATAATAAAAAAGCTAAGTATGCCTATATAAATAAAATTGTATACTTATATAAGCAAAAAATGGCAAAAAAAGCAGTGATGGTCAAGAAATGCGATTTATACTTTACAGCAATTTAAAAAAACTTGAGAGGTGTCAAGGGACACCCGGATGGAACGAAGTTCAAGAGAGAGAGAGACAGGCTTACAACTATAGCAAAAAGTATCGTTACAACTTTTGGTCTTAAGTTTTTCCGTCTAGCCCCCTTTCGTTCCAAAAAATAATACAATAAGATTCTTTTTACAAATCACATGTTTATCTTAATTGTGGATCGGAGATAAGTATTAGTCTGTATTAGTCAGCTGAAAAACAAATAAGATTAGCTATCCGTCAAGTAGTTCCAGTGTTTTCTTTTCACACACAAAAGAAAATAGCTGAGTTTTTCAAGCCAACTGTCTAGATATTCTAAGCAATTACACCAGATGATTCCGACACTTAAATTCATAAAACAGTGCAATTAACATTAACAGTGCATCCGCAATCAAAATGTCAGGCATAATCGGCGCATGTATGTACGTACAGTCAGCTACACATCAAATGTAACAAGTTAGACTTAAAAGAACGGTTCTTAAGTCGTGTGGTACTTTTATTCAGTCAATTTATTATGATTCACAGACGGTGTTTTTCTACAATATGAAATGACGTTCTATGGAAGAATAAAGGTTGCTGACATACATTTGGCTAATTAGCTCATTGATGAAACAGTGAGTAATGATAACGAACCTACTATAACATTAATGTTCTTAAATGCCCAAAAAATATACATACATACATTCTATCTCGTCTTTATCCCTAACGGGACATGCATTTGGGGTCTTGCGGTTCTAAGCAGCTAGTGCAAAGGTCCGCAAGACGCAAAGGCCACTTTTCATGTGATCGTGGGCGAGACGGCCAAAAATATAGCAATAAACTGAAAAAGGTAAAAAACAATAATTGAAAGAAAGAAATATACTAAATTTGGTGTAAATTTACAGAAGTAATTTAAATTGCAGGCGGTCTCTAAATCCTCTGATCGATCATTTTGGACATCTTAATAACAAAGCAATATACGAAGTTGCGAATATTTCCTACGAGATAAAGACGCGATGTTACATTTAAAAATATCAAATAATATGACATTCATTTCCAAGTTAGTTATGTAGTTAACGAAAAAAAAAATGAGACTGCAGTAAAAGCTACTAGGAATGCCATTAATATCAGATTCGCTATGATTCAGTTTCCCAGTCTTCTACATTCAAGTGATAATTAAAATAATTTGCAGTCGCTCAGAAAATCCCCTTGAATAAAAACCAACGTGGCAAAGTCTAGAATAACTCTCCCACAGTTGAACTGAGAATTTCTCTAATTGCAAAAGAGACATGCAAGCAATGAGATAATTTTGTGAAATTATAGAATAAACTTCGCATTTTTATTTGTATGCTGTTAGATGTTACTTACCACGTAGTGACGATAGAGCAGTGTATATCTATATACCTCACTACCTAAACCTCCTCCACCACCTCCTATTGTTGTAGATGGTGTTAAAGATTACCAGAACTTTTTTGACTTTTTGTCACAGGACCAATCCGCTAACACCTTCAACATAAAAATGTTGAATGGTGATAGCATGAAGATAAATGCCTGTAATGAGAAATCTTACAGAGCTATAACAAAGATTTTAACAACCAACAATTGTCATTGGCATTCTTATGAGAATAAACAAGAGAGGCCAATCAGAGTAATGGCAAAAAAATTGCCTTCTACCTGTAAGCCAGATAGAATAATTGAGGACCTCAAATCAAAGGGTCTAAAAATTGAAGGTGCAGTGAACAAACTCAGCTGGAAAAGTAAAGAGCCGCTAAACATGTTCATGCTGACTTTTAGCAACAAGGTGGAAATAGCTAAAGTCTACGAAATTAAATCTATCCTAGGGTGCATAGTTGATATACAACCCCTGAAATCATCTAAGCTTATTCCTTAATGCAAAAGGTGCCAGGCATATGGACATACTCACATGTATTGTTCTAAAGAACCAAGATGTGTAAAGTGCACAGGGAGACACCTGACCCAAGACTGCAATAAACCAGCAACTGATAAAGCTAAGTGTGTACATTGCGGAGAAGCGCATCCAGCTAACTATAGAGGGTGCTTAGTTGCAAAAGAAATGCAGAAAATGGGAAATAAGAATGTAAAAAAATCTGTTGTCAGCCACGAAAACAAACCAACCATCAAAAAACCACAAATAAAACCAACGTCTACTGTAGCGCTAACGTTTCTTACGCGCAGACTGCAGCCAAAAATTCTACAAGCTCACAAAAGAAAGAGCAAACTAACACCAATGAGAGTAAGCTGGATGAAATTCTCAAACTTATGGCATCATTTGATGAGCGATTAAATAAAATTGAAAATAGCAAGAACATAGCTATCTCTAAAAAACAAAAATGATAGGTAACCTAAAAATCATGGCATGGAATTGTAACGGACTACTTAACCACAAGAACGAATTGCAAGTTGTCCTAAACATGGAAAATATTGATGTGTGCTTGGTCTCAGAAACGCACTTCGCTACACAAAGTTATATCAAATTTAATGGCTATAAAGTTTATCATGCATTACACCCCGCAAACAAAGGAAGAGGCGGTAGTGCAGTAATTATTAAAGAAAATATACAACATTATGAATATATTAAACACGAATCTCCTCAGGTGCAATGTACTGCAGGAACTAACATACTAAATGATGTCTGATCCTAATTATGTGATGGATGCATTTAAACTTGTCACCGTCGTTTTTCTCTTCTTGGTCTTCATTACCTCTCTCATGGGTGCTGTAAGAGGCAATTGAGGAGGTATATGTAGCAGAGAATTGACAGCAGCGTCTTCTGTACAACGATTTTATATTCTAATGTTTTCTGCGATTACAAACTCTCTCCTTATTGATAGGTATATGTTATTATATTGACAGGTATATGCTTAACAAAAGAGTTACATTGGTAAACTACCGGGAACCATGGCAATAACATTTCCAGTTGTTATACAAGATGTTTGCCTTTTAGTCGCCTCTTACGTCCTCCACAATTAGAAACAGAGTAGGTCGGTTACCACATGACACCGGGAACTGTAAGACTTCTTCTTTTTCTTTGCGTGTCGATGTATTTTTTTGGGGGGTACCATCGTGGTGACAGGATTGGCCAGCCTAGAGTCTGCGTTACCGACTCTAGCTGTTTCCAGGTGCACCACGGGGAGGCTCCTATCATGCACCCGTAAGACTTAAGTAAATAAAATCAACTCCATGCAGAACACATCTCTGCAAGCGAGCTGACACGCAACTGTTATCCGTCATGCACTTATGTGACAATGGGAATAGGTACTATAATTGAATACATTGTTTTAAATTACACTAATTTGGCACGATTTTCAATTTCTGCAAAAATGGCGAGTGTAAAATTGCCGGTTAAATACTAACCACAACTGTTCATTAGTTAAAGTGAGTTTCACGCCAATTCGAAATAACAAAGTTAGCGTGTGTGTACTTGCATAAAACGAAGAGTATGTATGATAAAAAACCCTTTTTTCACCTTTCTCTTCCAATTCATCCCATCCCATCTCAACATCCCATCAGGTTTTTTCAGCGACTTAATAATTTTTTAACGAACTTGAGTATCTGAGTATAAAAAGTATGTGAGATAAAAAAGCCATTTTTTTACCTTTCTTTTCTAATTCATCCCATCATTTTTATCCCATCTCATCAGGTTTTCTCAGCGGCTTAATAACTTTTTAACGACCTTGAGTCTTTAAGTCGGTCCCTATACATACAGTATGACCTTTTTAAACTAGCAATACATTTGTTAGGTAAAAAAGTCTTTAAAACAAAAGGCAATATGTTTTCGCAGCGTTAATCCGCTTAGTAGCGAGTTAAAACACGACCACTTTACGCCCATGTACGGACGTAGATAAGCCTTTGCTGAGGGGGGGACAATCCGACTTGATAGCTAGGTAATAAATAAATAAATAAATAAATATATAGGGACAAATTACACTGATTGAGTTAGCCCCAAAGTAAGTTCGAGACTTGTGTTATGGGATACTAACTCAACGATACTATATTTTATAATCAAGTTTGTTTATGTTCTTTTTTCCATTCTGGTCTGGGAAAAAAGAAAAAACGTAGAATGTACCAGCTGCTTCTCTTCCCACGCAGATCGTAAGAGCCGATCGAGGGAATGGGCGAGATTTGAATCATGGTAATAGGCGATGCGGCTAGCAACCCATCACTATTTTGATTCCTTTTCCATCTTAACGCCCACCACCACGCTAAGCGTGGCCTTTGGGCTTAATGAACCTGGGCTCTGTCTACCCCGTCAGGGATATAGACGTGAAAATGTATATTCAATCTTTTGTATCTTTTTTTATCCCTATCGGTATATATAATGATATATGTGTATATATACACACCTTTGCTGTGTTGGAGCAAGAAGAACGCTTTTTCGGTTCGCGAAGTGGTTACTAGGGATTTGTTTATGTCAACGGTCAATTTGAAAAATTCTGAACCGCATCGCTATCAATAATCGTGTGAAATTAATAATCTTTTTCCTCCTTTAAAGCCCGCTTAGTAATATAATCATACATCATCATCTAAGCATAAGCTAACAGTAAGAAAGAAAATTATAGAAAACCCGCTCCGCATAAAATAAAAATGTTAATCGCTCCGCGATAGAATAACACCGCTAAATAATCCTATTTAATATACCACTAAAATAAGAATCCTGCGTGACATTCTAAAAGAAAACCGAAAACTGAAAACAATAGGAAGTTGCCGTATCGCCCGCCTGGTCGCAAGAATTGTGGACGGACGCTCCAACAGGTACGTTTGTGCCACCGCATTCGCATTACCAATTATAGATGTAATGTCGAGTTTAATGCACATTATTTTATTATATGTGTTAATTTATAACTTTTTAAAATAAAGTCAGAAAATATACGAGTGCGCGAGCACAAATATTTAAAACTTTAGAAAACAAAAATTTCGATGGGCCAGTCTTGACCACATATTACAAGTGTTTCAGAACGCGAAAAAATTTTTGAAGGCCACGCTCAGTCCGTGACGTGGATTGCCTCGCCCAGGAAATAATTTTAAACAAACTAACAGAGTTTTTATAAAAATAAACATATTTTTCGCGACGAAATCCTACCAAAGTGATGTGAGTGTGTGAAGTGTCCTACAAGAATTAGGTACTACACCTTTCCATTACGCCTTACGCCATGTATACGCCCATGTGCCCCCGTAAACACATTTATACTTAAAGTGTTAAGCTGCTTACACAGCCTGTAAAATAACACGAATAGTGCTAACCTACTTCTTAATAATTAATTAGCCAGACCATTAACCGAGGAGATAATCTTTATGCTTTCTCGGCACCTTAAATCACGACGACGCCTAGACGATATCTGCTTGTCTCGGCTTTTAGTCAAAATATCGCTATAAATTAAAATGCATCTTTGTGTATTCTTATCCAATATTTCAATAAAAAGTGTAAACGTACGGTGAATTTTGAATATGTATTCTCTGTCTTCGTTCAATATCTAATTTCATATATTGGTAGGTACATTGCTTTTTACATACGTTTGTGAAGGTGACACTCAGTTTGATCATTACAAAACCTATTTTGCATACTTATAGCGATGTAGGCTGGGTAGAAGATATATTTTATTTCTAAACGAAATATAGTCAACTAGTTTATCCAAAAATAAAGGAGCTCGGTGACCCGGCGGGAATGCGCATTACTAGCGATTTCACAAGTTAAGCGACAACGGGCGTGGTCCGCGCTTGGATGGGTGACCATAAGTGGCGTAAAAATTTCTGAAGCTCCTCCGTGCTTCGGAAGGCACGTATAAAGCTGATTTTCCCTGCTGTTATCATTATATGGCAGTCGTTAAGCTATGACGATGCATTTAGGCAGCTTGAAAAATCTAACACCAGTGTTAACCACTTACACACACGAAAAACAAACAATTTTTTTTCGTTTATCAAAGTAGTAAAAATTCACAAGGATTTTTCTTCGCAGTGTTTTTAATAATCTGTCTAAAGAGCCAAAAATATGTTTAGTCCACCTTCATCCGTATTTAAAATGGCGAAAACTCAGGTTTTTCGTTAGGGCAGATCAGATTTAGTTTTCATGTGAGAAATAAGTTTTCACATGAAAACTTGTTACCGCAGCCTATGGATGCCTGCAACACAAAGTGCCACTTTCACGTTGGCAATCCTGAAAAATCTTTTTACGGCATTTTTGAACAATCTTCTTTTGCATGTTGTGTCTAAAACACTTTTTTGGCTCTATCATTATTATGGCTAACCTCAGCTGCGTATCTTACATCAAAATTAAACGAATAACTTCTGTAATAAATCCTATAACTGTAATAAGGCCTGTAAATCTTATTAATCAAAACTAAAAGCGTCTGTAAAGTTTGCTACTTAATTAGTCATATACAAAATTAGATAATAATAACTAAAAGCTATAAAAACCAGCCGTTTAACTAAGACGATAGTTATATTAAATAGAGATATCATAATAATAGTTTTGCGAGTAACTTATTAGTAATCTATGCTTGCGGCCTTAATAAGCTCTATCTAATTAGACAGATTACTCTGTTTGCTCCATTATGGATAAACACGTGATAAATAATAATTTAATTAATATATACGAACAAATCACCCAGAATGAGCTAGACCCAAAGTAAGTAAGAGATTTGTGTTATGGGATTCTAACTCAACGATACTATATTTTATAACAAACACATGTATAGAAAAAGAACCAGAAAAAAATATTTTTCCATCTTGATCTGACTGGGGCTCGAACCCGGGACCTCCGGTGTGACAGCCTGGTATGATGGCATTTTTAATTCAGTTTTACACTTAATTTCTTTTTGCAATCAAATTTTTAACATTTGATTATATTTCGTTCATATTTCGGTGACCTATTTGTATCTACGTTCGTCTGTTACTCGGAGTTTCTGGGTTCGATACCCCGCCAGATCAAACTGGGATTTTAGTATCCATAACAAAAGTTTAAAAATCTTACTTTGGGGCAATGTACATTTAGTAAACTTTAGGGCTAGTTCAATCTGTGTGACATGATAATATGTGTCCATATTATTAAACATAGTTTAGTTCATTAATTCCAAATTAACACCAATACCTAAACAATAGTGTAGTATCACAAGAAACGGAATTAATGTGCGTAGTTCCAGATATTAGTTTAGGTCCGAGGCGATAATACTGATTTAGGTATACGAGCAAGTTTACTCGTAAACAACTAGGCTTTGGGACCTTGCGATTTCCTACTAGGCTTGATATATTATTGTGGTGAAGTAGGTTACGACATATAGGACAACTAGCTGTTGCCGTGGTGTTTACCGCGTGATCAAAAATCATTCGACCCACGGGAGATTCGGGATAAAAATAAACTATCTAAACATATTTTTTTTTAATATATACGGACTAATTACACATATTGAGCTAGCCCCAAGGTGTGTTCGAGACTAGTGTTATGGGATACTAACTCAACGATACTATATTTTATATTATAACAAATAAATTTATAGATAAACATCCAAGACTCAGGTCAATCTGAAAAAGATCATTTTCTATATTGAACTGGCTGGGGATCGAACCAGGGACCTCCAGTGTCACAGCGTGCCATGATGACTACTAGGCCACAGAGGTCGTCATTTAAGTATTTATCTATATGCTCTTAGTATTTATCTATGAGTGTGAATTTTCTTATATTTCGCCTCAGCCAGCCGTTTTAAAATATCTATCTTATTATAAAAACAGGACTAACTTTGTTACTAGGTTTTAACCATTATCCTTAAGTTATTTTTATTATTATAATTAAGTTGTCATCTAGTAAAGTAAAACTAACTCATCTGTCAATGTCAACTTAAAATGGTTTAAACCTAGTAACAAAGTTAATCCTGTTTTTATAATAAGACGGTATGTGTTAATCCAGGTCAAGCTATTTACATATTTTTCATTCCTGTCCGCGCAGCTGTTTAACCGGAAAAGCGAGACTAACATATATACAAACTTGTTTCCAGTCAAATCAGGATATTGAAGGCTTGAATCACTAGATTATTCGAAAAAGAAAGATGATTCCGTGTTTCGAAAGGCACGTTTAAACTGTGGGTCCCGAACGCTGGTCTAGCGTTTGATCATCAAACTACCCAAGAATTTGTTCTTTACCCTTGTACCCTTTGGGTAGCGAAGATGTCTGATCTTCGCTTCGGCAATTGCTCTCTGTAAAAACCAGTAACCTTGTCAAATTTCCTTGGCTAGGTAGCGGATTCTAGCTCTGAAGCGTTACTGCTGAGTGCTGAGTATGCAACCGGGAAAATACGCTCGGATGATGATGACCAGAGATCGGATATTCCAGTGCATATTTACCTAAACTTCGCGGTAGTACGTAACATAGAGTGGTAAAACCACCCCTAAAAATAATTTTTTTTTTGATGCCGTGATTTAAAAATCATGAATTATTAACGGATTTAACAGAATTAATAAACAGTCAGATACAGATTATTAATTAGAAGAATATTATTCCTTATTTAGAGTTCCTTACTAAAATTGTGTCAAATTAAAATATTCTGCAAATCAATTTTTACCTGATTATTTATTTTTTCTGTAAAATCAAATATTTTTAAATCACGGTATCAAAAAACTCTTTAATTTTTTAGAGGTGGTATTATCCACTCTATGTTATGTACTACTTCGAAGTTTAGGTAAATACGAGTATGCACTGGAATATCCGATCTCTGATGATGACATACAAGGTGTTGGGCAAATAGCTTCAAAGTTACAACTAGTTACCTACTAGTTGTAACTTTGGAGCTACTAGTTACTTTGGGACTTAACTAGCTAAACCATATATCAGTAATATAAAAAAACATAATTCCTACCAGGTACGAGAACCTATCAATTTCTAACGACCGTTGCATCCAATCGAATTATGAAATTAAATTTTATTAGATACTCTCACCGATCGGTAGGCTTGATCGCCAAGCCAAACAGATCGGTATCCCATTACTAAAACAGTCACGGGTCGGCGACAAAAAGTGCCGACAAAGTGGTCGCGACATCGGCGGTGCAGTGGCGACAGGCGTTTTTTATTGGCGGCATCGACATACGGACGTACAGAGCGTTTTACTCGTATTTCGTGTTTTGGTTGCCTCTTTTCTGTGGTTTACGGAATGCAAAGTGACAAGAGTAAGTGTATCTATAGGAATGTTCATGCAGACACTGTCACTAAAATCTCAAAATTGTTGTTTAAGTAGGAAGTTTTTTATTTCATCATATACCCGTAATAAATCGTTCCACGGGCTGTACTAAATCACTATAGTATAATAAAACTGAAATAACAGTCAAAAATAAAAATTCTGCATTTTCATAGGAAATTGTGCCACCACCCGGGCAATCTGTATTGGAATATCTAATTTATTTCTGTTTTTTAACTGTTATTTATTATCATTATACTATAGTGATCTAGTATAGCCTTCGGTTTATTACAAGTCCCTTCTACATTTTATATTTTCTATATAGCATTGTGTTGCGTTTCTTGTATATCATCATTGCTTAACTAGTAGATACTACTAATATACTAGGTACGTATTACGTCCGGTAGCTATATTATATGTTGACATAATAAAAATAATCGAAAGTACAATTAAACATTTTTAGCAGTCTGTTTTACCTATATTGAAACAATAACAGTTTTTTCCTATAGCCAAATAGTATACAAATGTTAGTTACAACATATATTACCTATACTTAATGACATCATAATTTAAACATTTTATATGAATGATGGATAAACTTTTTTTTTAGATTTACTATATTCTTTTATTTGCAAAGTAACTCTTGAGATACGGCGACGATAATTCGTTACATAACATTTTTTCTGATTTAAAATATAATTAAAAATGTGTCCGTGTGTCACTCGCGAGGGCTGTCTTGTTTTAAAACGCACCTGCTTAGAATCCCGATATTGAATTCCCAGTCCCCATGAACCAACTAGGAAGAACCCCATCATCAAAAATTGCATGCTCTCCACCAAAAGACGGGATGAAAGAAGGGTTGAAAGTAGGGTTGAAAGTATTATTTTCACGGTTCTACGTAATCTGGTGGGCTCCGACAAAAGATGACAGGACAATACATGCTTGCCCTTGTGTAGGTGTTACGAATTCTTTTAATGTGATTTTTATATCGTAAAAGAAATCTCATTTGCATATGGACGCAGTTTTGTTGATATATGGTGTCCTGTGCATTTTAAACAATAGGTAAAGGATGAATAGAATTTGAGTTAAAAACAGGTTGAAGTTTTCCTGGATAATGTTTTTATTTAATTTTTAAATATATCTGTTGAGCAAAAAAGTTTTTCGAGTTTATTTGCACCGCAAACAAAAAACAATCCGCTTGTCAAGAACGCCATCAAGTATGAGTAGTGGAACTACCAATATCACTTAAGAGTCCCCTTACCCTAGACCAAAATACAACTTTCCATACAAACGTAGTCTACGTTTTATTTCAAAACGACATGTCCGATTTGGGCAAAATTTTGTAATTTCAAAGATTTTGCAATTATCTAGGTTTATAACTGGTTTCAGACAGTAAAAATATGAACTTGAAATAGAATATAGTGTTTTATATCATTTTTGACCATTAGTATGGGAAACTTCTAAATCGTTATAATTTCTTTCCAGTTCATAATTTTACCATAGAAAACCAGTTATAACCCTAGATAATTGCAATTTCTTTACAATTACCAATTTTTACCGGAATCTGACATGTGGTTTCAAAATTAAACGTAGACTACGTTTGTATGGAGAAGTCTAGGGTAAGGGGACTCTTAATATCCGCAACACCATCTTTTATTTTCTAGAGAAAGCGCTAACACCCCTTTTTTTGTTGGGGGTTAAAAATTGGGATTGCAAAATATGTTTGAAGTTTGATTTGAGTTCTGTCAAATGTAACTTATATACATACTACGATCTAGAAACTTAGTTGTAGAAATTTAACCGCGTACATAAATAATTATCGAAGAAATAAGAAAGAATAGACGCAGAGATGAGACTCTTTATGTACCTACGAGTAGGCAGCTTCTTATCGTGTGTGTTAGTGACTAACACTAGTGTCAAAGTTTTTAAACCGCCTTAAAGGCCTCTGGTATGGTTTTAGATAACGACCAATGTCAAAGACAGTGACCGGGACCGACGGCTTAACGTGACCTACGAAGCACGGATCATCTTATTTATCAGACAATTAAGTGATCAGCCTACTGTATCCTAACCAAACTAGGACAACAACACAAAGTCGTTGCTCCCGCCGGGAATCGAACCCTCGACCTCCGGGTATCAGCCGAACGCTCTAACCACTACAACACGAAGGCAGTCGTAGGCATCTGATTTTATTAGCAAAATATGCTATATATAAAAAAGGTAAATTCTTATCAGATCTCCCAGACAGCTCACACGGAAATGACACATCCCGATTTTATACCGTCTCACTTCATTTATATTCAGAGCCGAATCAATAGAAATCGGACCCCACCGCAAAGAAGCGAGTGAGGCGTAACGTATTAGCTACATTAATTTGAAGCCGAAACAAAAGGTGCGCGGAACAAAAGTAATGAAGATAAAATGTTTACGAATCCTGACGGCAGGTGTCGTTGTCACGGATATTGATACAGTTGAGTCTCTCGGGACGACGGGCGTCAAAGATTTGAGGTACAGAAGGTCCTACGCCGTTTTGATAGTTATAAGATCAAGCAAAACGAGAGCAGGTCTCTAAATCTACTTGGACTGGCATTTTATGTACTTGTACGAGTATATCTGCAAATATCTTTGATAGGAAATTTTAACAAATATTGAATTAGAAATCTTTAAGTTCTAAAATTAGCCAAATCGAGACTTGGACTTATGAGAAAAGATGCTGATTTACAGGGTCGTGCTCAGCAGTGGAGACAAAGACTTGATTATGATGATGATTACAATTCTAATCTACTCTACTAGTTTACATATACCTTTATCACTTCTTGGGACGATGGTAACGTTGCCTTTGGCATGGTCGACCGCTGTGGCCTAGTGACCATCATGTCAGGCAATCACACTCGATCGCCGGTCAGGACAAGGTGGAAAATGATCTTATTTAAATTGACATGGGTCTCTATGTGATTATCTAAACATTTTTTGTTTATTTACATTTTAGTATCCCATAACACAAGTCTCTAACTTACTTTGGGGCTAGCTCGATCTATGTGATTTGTCCATCTATATTAAGATACATAAGTATATTTGTGGTTGCCAACTAGACGTAGTCGTTTGTAGATTTTTAAACTAAACTTGTTAATTATTTTTCTTCTATAAATTAAGTGGACTTTCTGTGACGTTGTAATTCTATGTTGTTTGTTATGTCCAGTATGCTGAACATCGTTCACCTGTTTCACGGTGAGGCGACAAAATGGCGCTCGTTTAAACACCCTTATCACGTGTTGAAGGTGGGAGCAAAACAAAAGTCTTATCGGGCTGAGATAAAGAAGGGTTTTGCCCGGTGTTAATTGGGGCTAATATTCGGCATTTTCTTTTGGACTCCAGATGCCGGTGATAAAGAGATCGATGTAATTATTTTTAGTGTGGATTTTTGATTGTTTATTTTTATTGTTTCCTTATCAGTGGCGCCGTCCGGTGGCTGCTGGGTTGTCAGAATTAAAAGGATGCCCGCTTTATAAGATTAGTTAAAATGTGACTTTAGAAGAAAACAGCCAATCGCTTTTTGGCTGATTTCTTCTAAAGTTACGATAAGTTTTAATTTAGCAATTGTAAAACATTAATTTGAAAACTAATACAAATTAATGTTGACTTTTTGAAAACAAATGTAACTTGGCGAACGCACGTTCAACCAAATTTGGTATAAGCAAGTCTTCTTCTTATCGTGTGTGTTAGTGACTAATGTCAGAGTTTTTAAACCGCCTTAAAGGCCTCTGACATGGTTTTAGGTAACGACCAATGTCAAAGACAGTGACCGGGACCGACGGTTTAGCGTTTCCTTCGAAGCACACAATATAAGCAAGTAAATGATTTAATTATAGTACCTACGCTTAGTTAGGCTCGGCGCAAACGGACCACCACAAAATGCTGCCACCGACCACCGATTCGCCAATTTATAATACGACTTATTGTATTTTACTATTTTGATCACAATCCTGCTATGTCGCTAAATTGACACTTTTTATTGAATATTTCTTAGTGACAATTTAGCAACCCTTAACTCGCTATCGTTAACAAAAATTGTGAATACAAAGAGCTGTATTTTAATCTTTTTTAAATGCATCATTTTTCGGTGTTCGCCACACCGAAAAATGATGCATTTAAAAAAGACTTTATCGTACCAATTATTAAAAAAATAATGTCTATAGACCTATTTTGGATAACTAACGAAAAATTTGGAGTTACAACAGAACAGAGAATTATGTTATAAAATAAACAAAAAAATTCAGACTCTGGTACTAAATCTTAAAATAAGTATTTTGTAAGAGATAAGGATAAAAGATTTATTTTATACATGAGTTTTATACAAACATAATTAATCTAATTTAGTCGTACATTCTAACTCTACTTCATTCTAGCGCCTATTCCAGCAATGAGACTTATAGCGCCATCTATTGTCGAATAGTTGAACTTCTTAAAAGAAAATTATTCATATCCCATAAATTTGTGATACAAGTAAGGTGTAAAAATATCAGTTATGTATCTTTTTACTCATGTTATTTATACATACACTATTGGAAGCAGCTTCTTCATGAGTAAATTAAGTTACCTACTTTAAGTAATTAAGTACATGTTTACTTTAGTAATGACGGCATTTATTATATTGATACTATATTGTATCTCAAGTTTATATTTTGACTGTAAAAACCAGTTATATGCCTAGATATGTGCAATATCTTCGAAATTACAAATTTTGCCGAAATCAGGCATGTCTTTTCGAAATATGACGTAGACTAAGTTTGAATGGAAAAGTGTAGTTTGGTTTAGGGTAAGGGAACTCAAAGATTTTGAACTGGAATTGCCAGAAGTACAAATATCATATCACTGCTCCAAAAATTCAATTTTAATTTAATGCAACTGCCAAACTACTTTATCCTATCATTCAATCACCCTCATTGTATGTTAGCGACTCATAAAACGCACGAACGTTAAATTTTGATGGCGCCACAATTTTTCACTGTCTTTAGCTACGTTACGTGACTAGATGATATAATTGTGTAATTAAATTCGTATTTTATTCGTAGGTAAGCTTCTGTATCCATAAAAGGGAAATACATTTCCTGTCTAGTGTTTTTTGACTTTATGGATTTTAAAACCGTTTTTTCGGACTACTCTTTACCATACCATCGTCATTCATAGCTATGTCACTTCAGAGTCCAGCCCCCGCACAAAGACACCGGTGATAAACCCGGATAAAAATTATATCGCGCGATGGACTAGTGCTATGTCAGCTATCACGGTTTAAGAGAATCAGCCTGGTGACAGACGGACGGACGGACGGACAGACAGTCTTAATAACAGAGTCCTATATTTATCCTTTGGGTGTGGAACCCTAAAAACGGACGCGTCGGCAATCATAAAGCAATGTCCGTGTAAGACGTATTTAAAATGTATTTTTTTTATAAATCCCAAAAAATTTACAAATTTCAAAAAAGAAATATCGTTTATCGACTTTTGTCATTGACTATCTGTAGACCTTTAGTACCAAAACTGAAGCTTCTGCTTATTTACTCGATCCTAAGTCAAGTTATTTGATCAAATATTGCCCCAACAAACAGAATCGATATTTTTCAAGGCGCAAGTAAGTACACGGTACAAAATTAGGCTCGGATCGAGATTTGAATAAGTAATTTGGAGAAGATATAAGGTAAACATCAGTGTATGGAGTCGGGATGATGGGATCGCGCGGATTTTGTCGGGTCGCCCACCAGTAATATTGGCAATAGCCTAGGGTGAATACACTTTACATCAAAAAAATATTTTTTTTAATGGATGTATTGTTATAACTACTTCTAAACTATCGCGTTGCTTTATTATCACTACTGAATTATACACACGTAAATTAACGCGAAACATACCTATTTTTATTCATTTGCGCTGACGGGTTGGACCCATTGTAATCTATGCATAATAGTGTCAAGTTTTGCACTACCCCTCTCATTATCCACATCACCCGTTTGGTTGACTGGTAGATAAGGCCTTGGGTTTTACGTCTGCCAATACACATGTATTTGTGTATGAAGTTAGTCAAAGTCAAAGTCAAAGTCAAAAAATTTTTTATTCAATGTAGGATAAATTTATCTCTTATTGAAGGTCATTTTTTTTAAATATTATTTTAGTGCATAAGCTAAAAACTACTAGCGTTTCGGAACGACCACTGCTGGGAAGATTACGCCGAAAGAAACCCAGTTCAGTATTGGTCCCTACCCAGCCTGATGGGCTGTGTTACAATTACAATACAGATTTACACTTAAGCTATACATTTAAATTATACAATTACAATTTGCAGACAACTATTTCCAAAATTTTTTCTCAGATGATGATAAGTAGTCATTTACATGATAATAGGTTAGATAAATAAATAAAAATAAAAAATTTCGAATAAATAAAAATAAAGTGATGCTAAGACCACGAGACAAGTATAGAGCAGCACGACTCAAAGGCTACTTTTACATCACACATTTCCTCGATCGATGAAAAACGAGGCACTTTGTTCCATCTACTAAAAGATTATATCTTTATCCCTGGCGGGTAGACAGAATTCAGGGCCGTTAGTCCCAAAGGCCAGCTTAAGATGGAAAAAGAAATCAAAATAGTGACAGGTTGCTATCCGCATCGCCTATTATTACCATGATTAAATCTCGCTCACTCCCTCAATCGGCTTACAATCTGCGCAGAAACAGATACATTGTAAGTTTTTTCTTAGCAAAAGTAAAAATCTCAGAATGTTTCTCGGAGAAGAAATCTCTTCCATGTTGGCAGCATTCTAAAACTAGTAGTTCGCCACGAACTTAGACCTCGCGATTATATCTTCTACTATCAAGCAAAGCAAGCAAGCAATCCAATACACGACAATTGAACACAATTAACTGACTAAACAAATTAAACAAAACTTTAAACAAGCAAGACAACAAAAAGTCATACGATTCTAGAAAAAATCAAGTCAATCTTGTAAACTTGAAAAAATAACCATAGCGAGTTGAGTTTTTGTTGGACATCTACCTACATAGTTATTGCTTTTTGTGAACTATATGGTATTGAATGTACTTACGCAACGCAACCCACGGGAGACATGTATTTTTAAGAAAGTTGTTCAGTAACCTGGACTGAATTCAATATTTTGTAAGAAGATTTTGTATTGTATATCCGTCACGGCTCAGTCAGCTAGACTTCGCGAGTCACCCTAAACCCGTTTAAGTATAACGTATAAAAAAGTTGTCCAGACAAAAAAGTTGTTCAATTAAAAAAAATGCGTTTTTATAATGGCAACAAAAAAGTCTAATGAAATTTTTGAAAATATTTTGAAATGGCGGATATATGACAGTTTTAAAATTTTAAACCCCCATATTTCCGCCATTTTGAAAAATTTCGGAAAACTGGCTCGACAAAAAAATTCTATTTAGTTGCTGAGCCTGCTTACAAAATTTTATGAGAATCGGTTAAGAAATGCGACCTGTAGGCGAGAACAGCCAGACAGACAGACAGACAGACAGACAGACAGACAGACAGACGGACAAAAGAATTTTTGGCTAATCTCGAAACTGAGACGCTTCGCTCGCTTCGCTCGCTCGGTCAAACTAATTCCTTCATTCTTCTAAAAGCATGGTGACAATATCGCGGGCGCCCCGCAGGCGACTTTATAAAGGACGAACGCGTTACTGAAATCTTTTCCCAATCCGACCATTCTGCTCACAATAAAATATTTCCCTGCTTACATTTTGTCTCCACTCCCTTTCCCAGTATCTTTTCAATGAATACGAACTTTTATCCGGCGAACAAAAGTAAAAGTTGTTCCAATTATAAATCCTTTCTTGTTTAGATGTCAGTGTCTTTCGTATTCGAGTTTTATCTTTGATATTTCATTCTAAAGAATCTTCTTTTTCTCTTCGTTTAATTTTATTTAATGAAATCAGAAAATGAAGTCATAGGCATTTTTGTGAACTAATTCAAGTTACAAAGGAATTTTTTCACATAGGTTTGTTGTAGGGATAACAAGAAAACAAATATTCTGTAAATTATTATTGAAAATGGAGCCTTATTTTCTGCTGCTTTATTAAAAGTAATGCTGTAACGTATAAAGGTTATTAGGTAAACGCTATATGGTAATAAATGATTTTGTTTTCGTATTTTCAGAGATTTCTCAAAAAATATACTGGTATTTTAATTTTTGTGTGATACGCGGCGGGAATAAGAACATTTTTTCTTTCTTTTTTTTTTGTTCTATTTACCGCCCTTGTACAAATTACATCATATTATTTGTTTGCTCCTATGACATTTTAATATTTATTAAACTCTATTACTAACTACTGTATACTAACAAATTAGATTTTAGATATCTGAAATAAAAAATTGAATTACAAAAATGTAACAGGCGGACATGGCTAGGTCTTTCCTACCATTTAATTTACAGGTAGTGATAATAAAAGGTAATTCTGGACGATATTATGTAAGTACAATAAAGAGTTTATAAACAAAAAAAACCCATTATTTTCAGTGATGGAAACTCCTAGACTTGTGTATTTTGATCTACTGATAGGGCTAACATGATAAATCTGTAAGAGAAGGTTATTTATTTCATTTAGTTATACATAATTATATTAGCCGCTTACAATATTATGAACAAATATTAACCGCTTACAAACGCGAGTCTACAATACACTTAATGTAAAAAAAAAGTTTTTACCTGAGCTCCGTGTCAAGTTTTGTTTAAATAAGAAACAGCCCTTAATTAAAGACATTTTCAGCGCATTTCTTCAGGTTAATTGCTTCTCCCTCGAGCTTTGCATTTAAATGTTCGGTAATGCGAATTTTAATTTGTGTGTGATACGCGGCGGGAATCAGAACGCTGGTGGATTATGATTTCGCATTTTCTTGATACTTATTTTGAGGAGCTTAGTGGGAAAATTTGGCGTGTGGTGACGGCAGATTAGAATACTATTTGCCACCATCTCTTCCCTTTTCTACGGGTGTCGAATTGGAGGAAAAAGTAACAGCATGTGAGCACGCCTACCTATCGCCCTATAAACATAATTATTTCTCTTCCTTGTCGCTAGATGGCGCTTTATGGTTATAATTAAAACGTTAAAATCTTTTATTCCTATTATTTAAATAAACTAGTACTCTAATTAATTAAATATGACTCTAATTAATTATATATGAAATGCAATAAATGTTTTTAAAGCACATTCAGCTCTTCCTTTTTCACTTTTCTCCAATAGTTGCTATGGCGTTGGGTATCTGTGACGTTAGTAATTAATTATATTATTTTTGGTAAAATGGGTACGGGTAGCAGCGTTCTCTGGACAACGAGTTTATACAATCTCATCTGCGATCACATCACTAACCTGACGTCACTCAGCATGGTGATTATGTGCAAATATTACCTCTAGAAGAAGAGGCATTTAGTCCAGCAGAGAATTGTTATAGGCTGATAAAGGAGAAGTTTTAGACATGACAGACAGGTAGCGGAGATTATCAAAGTTATTTATAGATCTTTTCCAGCCAAATCGGTCGAGACATTGCTTTCAATATATGAGGCTGTTCTTCAAATAGTTCTTACTTCAGGAGTTTACAGTTGGGGTAAACTACTAGGTATTTATTACGATTATATATTACTACCTATTTATTATGATTTTGCCAATTAACTTAGTAAATTTCTAGTAAAATATGAATTTATATTAATCTTTAGTAAAGTTTATTAAGTACTTGTATTTGTTCGCTGCTTTTACGCACACTTGGATAATTTTGTCAGATCTTACAATGTTTTCGACTTCACAAGGTAATTCATGGCACAAACATAGCAATTCACGCCAAAGCACGAGTCTTGGTGTAAAATTACCCCCTATTTGGGCCAACACGTGTTACCGTATTGCTGTTTGGCTATTTCGCTCACCTCACTGCCAATGTTATTTACTTTCTTCCGCAAAAGGTTGTATATGACGATATGTTTGTAAAAGTATGTAGTAGTAATAAGTATATCGTGTATGTGTCTTGGGATCAAAATAAACCAGTCTACAGCTAACACTTGTCTAATTCACACGACTCACATTGCCTCCCGTAAGTACAAATAAGTATAAGCTTGAGCAAGGACAAGATTTGCAAATAGTAATTTATAGAGATGGACCGAGTACTACATTTACCGAGTAACCGAATACCGAGTATTACTAGGTTTTGCCTTCTCCAAACTGAGTACTCTGCCGAATAACTCGATATAGTGATGGCGCGAAAAGGAGTTCTTACATGTCCACGATATATATTGAGGTTTTTTAATACAGAAAAATATGCACTGATAATAAAGATGCTGTTTTAGAATCCCTTCAGAAAAGTGAAGATATAGAGAGCTCCACTAAGAACCAAGTTATACATGCTGTGTCCATGCTGCATGCTGGTCTGAGAGAAAATACAAAACTTTGAATGTACCAGCTGCTTCTCTTTCTGCGCAGACCGTAGAAAACCGATCGAGGTAAAGGGAAACAATGCCACTTACATTATTAGGTGATGCGGCTAGCAACCCGTCACTATTGTCACCTTTTCAGCCATCATCACACTAAAAGTGGCCTTTGAATCTTCAGCTTCCTGTTTAGAGACCCAACATGTTCTGGCTGCCCCTTTAGGAATAATGTATGGATGAAAAAGTACAAAATTACCTATAGGAGGTATAACTAAAAGTGCAACACTCTTCTATGAAATAATTTCAAAATGCAATTTCATGTCAATTAAGATTCTTATGCAACATAAACAAGGCACGATCGTCTTGTCCGGCGATGGCAAAAAGATAATTAAAATAAAACAAGTGCAATAGGACGGGGACAAACCAGTCACTGGAGCTAGTTTCAGGGTTCTGTTTTAAAATGGTGAAAAAGAACCATCAAAGTGCTCGTTGTCTGTTTATCACTGCATCTAATCTTAAGCCTGCTAAGTGTCTTATTATTGGGTAAAAACTTCCAACTTTGTGCTTCACCTCTTAATAAACGCAATTATTTTCGTTTTAAAAAATATGATGTCTATAAAAACTCTAATCTTTTTATAATGATGAATTGTGTTCATACTTTTATACAGATTTTTCTTAATTAATAATGATTGACGTTCATCACACTAGCCTAAATGGATTGTAGTTTACCGTACCTAGTTACAACACGAGTGGACATTAATTTAAAAACAAATATATTATTAAAAGTTATATGGTATCCTCTATTCGATATTCGTATAGATAGCTCGTATTACATTGTATTCCAATATGAAGTAACTCCGAATTGAATTCTGAATAGGTACTTTAATCGAAGAAAGAATAGAACCCAGAATGACTAAATCGAATTCGCATTTGACCGATTTTTATAAGATGACCGCGTCAGATATCACTATGCTTTCCCGCTTCAGAACTATAATTAATGGGGGCTTAAAATAACTTACGATCTAGATGTGATAAGTGTAGTCTTATTATTCTCCATCTAGCTCAAAGTTCAACTTTGTCTTTAATTTTAGTTGCAAGCCCATTTGAATATAAAAATACAACTAGCATTCTCTCTTTATAATTCTTTGTATGTTAAAGTAGCCAACTCAGATGTCAGATTTCTCAGGCTGCCAAAAAGGCATCTGACATAGTTTGACGCCATACAATGATGACAGCCGGGACAAACGGCTTATTACGTGCCTTCCGAAGCACGGAGGAGTTCCAGAAATTTTAATAGTGCCTAGTAAAAGCCCTTACGCCGTGCAGCGAAAACGGGGTAGAATAATAAATTTGTCACCATTCTTTCTTCCATGGATGTCGTAAAAGGAGACTAAAATAGGTATAGATATGAATCGAACTTACTTTGTGGTTTTGTACTTTGCTTCATTGGACTCCCGAACTAACGTACATACTTTCGATCCCGCAAACTACGGAACAGTGAATCTACTATATACTCGTGACGTATATAGTAATTGCATACTTTAAGCTCGCAAACTGCGAAATTCCATACTTTAAAATTAAGTAGCGGAGTCATAAAAAGATTGCATTAGAACGTCTTCTGTACAACGACTTCCTATTCTTACCATCTTCTGCGATCGCCATCCCGCCTGCTATATATAGGCCAGTAAGTATATATGAATAATTAACCAAGTGCGTGTCGGGCCACACGCAGTACTTTGTCTACAGGGTTCCGTAGATGCGAACGCCGACTTTGAACTCATGCTACTAAGAACGTGTCAAAAATAATTTTCTATTGAATTTGTATGTATGAAATTTACCTTTTCCGTGTACATTTTATAAGTTGGTCGCCTATAAATTTTTAATTTGTAAACTCTACTTTGCTCAGATAGTGACCTTTTTAACTTCATTATATGTATATACTACAACTGTGACTTTTTCACATGTCTACATATAACCGTTTTGCAGACAGAGAGAAAGGGCACGTGACTCTAACAAAAAATTGCACTATAAATAATGCACTACAAAAAATGGTGATCTTAAGCTTAAAATATTTTTGAAAGACGTATTCAAAGATACCTTAGTAGAGAAAAAGAAATTTACTTCCATCATACTTGTATGGGAGCTACTAAGAATAAAAAAGAAGCCAACACTAAACAATTGAATAAGAAGTATTAGGAAACTTCTCAGTCAATTGTTTCACTAAAACTAAATCTCAGTAATACACCGTCAAAAACAGTACTTACTTAATTACATATTTCAAACCCCGCGGGTCTACTGCATAAAAACAAAGTGCACCGACCATAATTAAAGAGTACGGTTGTTAAAAGTGTTACCCATTGTTTAAATGGTAATAATTACTTTCTCGTATTGAAACTCCATGCGTTTTAAGTGATTTCAAATGTCTTCCGTGTGGTCTGTTGGAACCTTAATGTCTGGCAGCCTGTAATTAAATTGTTAAACGCTCCTTGTATAATTATTGTACAAAATTTTAAGAGCTGTGTTTTGATTTGGTCTGTGAACTATTTTCTCGAACTAAAACGGTTAAAAGTTTCGTATTAGCTATGCTGGTGTTATCCTTAGTGTTGCAAAGGTCCATAGGTCACGATGCATCACATGCCCCACATGCTTTATCTGCCCCATTAGGGATAAAGACGTGATATTATTTATGTATGTAGGCACACAATTTTTAGATGTGCAACGATTTACCGCACGATTTTTAGATGTGCAAAGATTTACCGCACGATCAGTTTATGAAATTGATAACATTCGTAATTATTTCATAAAGGTGCTTACATAAATGTAGTTATGGAAGATCTGTAATATTTGTTCTTATTTTGCCATTTCCGCGCAGGAAATAGCGAAATAAGTACACACATACATATCAGACAATTGTAGGTATAATAAGATAAAGAAACTGACCACGTACGAATCTACAAAAAATCACGTTTGTTGTATGGGAGCCCCACTTAAATATTTAATTATTGTGCATTTAGTATTTCTTGTTATAGCGGCAACAGAAATAAGTACACTCTCTGTAAATATTCCACTGTCTAACTATCACGATTCATGGGATTCAGCCTGGTAACAGAGAGACAAACGGACAGACGGGCAGCGAAGTCTTAGTAATGGGGTCCCGTTTTTACCCTTCGGGTACGGAACCTTGACATCAAATTGCCCAAGGAAATAGTCAACAAAACATGACTATGCACATTACTAAAAAAAGAAAAATATACTTACCACCCAAACAGACTCCAGCCATATCAAGGAGTATCAATCTGAAAAATGCCCATTTATATAATGTTACAAAAACTGCTACCGGGATGATAACGGAAAGATTTAGTGATGTGATAAATTCTACATTGTTAGTTTGTCCGATGGTACGCCCGAATCATAGACATCCATTGCAATAGATAACGCAACTATGAAATGAACATAAAAGAGACTATAGTCATGTTTTGTATGTTTTGTAGGTTAAGAGTTTGTCCACTGATTGGCAAATAACACATTCTCATATTTATTTACCTTATTCCAAGCAGCTATCATTTATGATTTTTTTATTTATAAATTATTTTAATTTTGAGAATAGCTTTAAGTTTTAGATTTAGTTTAGTTTAAGTTTGTTTTTCTTTCTAGTTATGTTATTTTTAATGTCTTTTACTTTTAGGTACTTAGATTGTTAAACTTTAAATTTATATTATGAATTAAACATCTGGCACAGAATAAGTATAAGTCCCACGCATCTGGACTACTTAATTTTTTTAGACAACATTTTCTTCGGTTCAATTTCTTCAAATTTTTTGTGATTGTTCGTGTTCAACATGAAATTATTATCAGATCAGTAACTTATTTTGCTATTTCAATGTTTGTCTCATAGTAAAAGAAGAAGTAACAAATATACACACAAACTTGCACCTTTATAATATTAATGTGATGTGATTACAATTCTTAATGAACGATAAATTATTTTCAACAGCAGCTTGATAACTCTGACACCTGTGTTGGCCAAAAAGTCACATAAAAAGTAAAAAAAAAAGATAAATTATTAAGTAGTTGTAGACTCCACAGTCAACTTAATAGTTCCTCAGTGGCATGGGCCCAAATACATAAGTCACACGGGTCCCCCAGGCCGCGACCTTTTCAAACTAGAACCAACTTTATCGCTGATTTCTTTTCGATGGAACGAGATACATTCCTCTATCTGTCATAAAGAGTTATATGGACGTCAAAAAATTGCATTTCTGACTGATAAACTGTAACTAAATATATTGTAGTGAAAAAATAGTTTAATCGTTTTTAAAATCAGCGTTTACTGAAACATTAATAATTACAGAAAGTTTATATTTTTTTTATTTATTCTAGCCTGTTAGGGTGTCCCACTGCTGGGCAAAGGCCAAACTTAAGTGGGACTGGGCGGGGCATGTTTGCCGCATGCATTCGGATAGATGGGCCCGGAAAGCAACCTTGTGGGTGCCAGAAGGGCGCAGGCGTAGAGGAATGTTTATATAAGAAAACTAAGTAATAAAAGTATATATTCTAAGTTTTTTCGTTTCTCCCATGCTGGTCTGGGAGAAACGATAAAACTTAGAATGTACCAGCTGCTTCTCTTCCCGCGCAGATCGTAAAAGCCGATCGAGGGAATGGGCAAAAATGCGAATCATTTTAACAGGCGATGCGGCTAGCAACCCGTCACTTTTTCCATCTTCTCGCCCACCATGACGCTAAAAGTGGCTTTTGAGTCTTGCGGCCCTAGGCTCTGCATAGAGCCGCAAGACCCAAAATGCTCTGTCTGCCCCATTAGGGATAAAGTCGTGATAGTATGTATGTATGTAAAAACCATCCTATTTATAAAAAAAAAACCTTTACTCTTTCAAACAGTTATGTAGTATAACGCTGCTCATTTAAGAAGCACTGTTTTTTTCTGTCAGTTGCATAAAAAGTCTGCAGATTGCATTAGTAACATACTAATTAAGTACATGACTGATTAGTAGGCCAGATTTTTACGAATATTAGGCTAAGTAATTACCTTACAGAAGACTATTAATTTATATATCAAATACGTACCTATTCTATATGGTTTTACCATTGATGTCAAATGTAAGTGTACTTACATTTGACTTACCTCTCAACTTCACAAATATCATGTATTTATATAACATGTCATTATATTATAAACTCCTTCTCCCTGAGGTCTCAGGGCGGGAGTTCAGCTCAATACCGACCATAAGGTCGAGAAGGTGCAAACCTAAAAATTATTATAATTATTATAAATGGCAGTAAAAAACAAAAAAATCCCACACGAATTGCCCGGGCGGCTAAATACTTTTAAGTTTTGACTGTTATGTTAATTTAATTATACTATAGTGATGTTAAATAGCCAGTGGTTCGATTTATTACGGGAACGGCAACCCTTCCACGTTGTATATTGAAGTACGACCATTATCAGACCGCTTTCGACCGGTGGTTTTGGAAATCCTTGGGGGAGGCCTATGTCCAACAGTGGACTTCCTGTGGCTGATGTGATGATGATGATAATGGGGGTGGCTTTAAATTTATTATTCGTAATCAAATTAGAAATAAAATTGTTACAAGAAAACAAGTATAAGTAGACAATATTATTCGTAAAACTAGTCAACTAACTGATATAAATGTTCTTAGAAAACGTCTAAAGGCGTAGACAACCTTGTACACTAGCCAATTTAAACAGGGGTGGTAGCTGTCACCCTCCTCTTGAACAGTCATTTGATATTCCGAGTAGTCAACAAATATTTAGCACGCATCATCAGTTCCCATGACTCATTTACAACGTGGAAGGGACATGACTTACTTGACTTATTGTCCTATGTCCCCTGGGTGGGGCAGAGGGCCGCTACAGTACTTCTCCATCTCGTTCTGTCTTGAGCAACGCGCTTCACTTCAGGCCAGGATAGCCCAAATGTCTTCATTTCCGCTGTTACCGACCGTCGCCAGGTCTGCTTTGGTTTGCTTTGTCTGCTTTGTGGAAGGGACATACCCGTAATAAATTAAATCACAGGATTTACTATATCACTCTAGCATAATAAAATTAGAATAACAGGCAAAAAAAATTGGCACTTCCATACAAAAGTGTGCAGCCACCCGGGCAATTTGTATGAGAATATCGATATCTTTTTTGGCGTTTTGCTGTGCCCGTGGGCTTCACTCCCCGTGGGAATTTCGAGATAAAAACTAATTTATGTCCTTCCCTGGGTATCTAACTATATACATATTTAATTTCATCTTAATCGATTCAGTTGTTAAAGCGTGAAGTGGTAACAAACAAACAAATATACAAACTCACTTTCGCATTTATGATATTAGTAGGATAGTTATCTAGTATAGCCCGTTGTTCGATTTATTACGATTATGTCCCTTCCACGTTGTATGTATAAGATCGTATCGTTGTATATGAAGATATTACTCGGTCATAGTGCTAACTCATTGAATACGTAGGTATACGTAGGTAGGATCACATAAGTGATAGTCATTCGTACAATAAAATGTCGTCAATGTAAAAATCAAGTATTAAATTGCTTTTCTAATAGATTTTTTTTGTATTGAAGCGCCTTGGGGTTCATTATTTATATTATTTTTAATTTAATTACTAGTTTCAGTTAAGTAATTTTTTTTTTTAAATGTTAGTATGTACGCTGGCTTGTTTAAATAAAGTTTAACTTTTCTTTTATATTTTTTCAGTGCGCAAATGTTTCTTGGGGAATGGAATGTAATAATGATATTAAGAAAAAGTTGTAACAATTTTAGATATATAATGATATATTTATTATGACTTAGCTATTTTCCGGCGTCAATTTTTGTACTTAGGTACTCTGATTTATAATCACGCAAAAAAATTAAGTGCTTAATACAGTACCTAAACATAATTTATTTATTTAAACAACCATACACTATTAAAGAAACACAGAGTTTGTAAAACCAAAAACATACTATTATTCAGTTTAATTAGTCTTCTTTTTGCAATTACACGTATTTGCAATAATAGTAAATAATCAACATATCGCATGCAGTAGAAAATAAATGAGGTAAATTATTTACAGTGAGAGTGTGTTGATTCAAGCTCTATGGCAGGTTGTCACGTCATATCTAAGGAACCTTATTCAATCTAACTATACTCGTAAACTACTAAGATTTATTTTAATTAGGTACTTCAGTGCGGAAACGGGTTTCCGTTTACGATTTTCTCTTTGAGATAATACACATGTTGAATGAGAAAATATTTTTGGCTCATTAGGCAGATTATTAAAAAAAAATTGTACACGTTTTTTTTTTTCTCTGACTGACAAATATTGACGAACATACTGAACATTTAAATTTCGTATGACGTCACGATCTTGTACGATTTGCGCAAAACGGTATCGCTAGGTACTTAGAAACTTCGATGTTCGCTATCTTTGTAAATTTTTATTAATTCGATAAAAAAATATAGTTTAGGTAAATACTATTTTACCTTAAGTCAAAATGTCGTAGAACAATATTTTTACACCATGTTTACATTTCTATTTGTACAGCATTGATTTTTACACCGCTGTACTCTGCCTTTTTTTTATTTTACAACTTTTTTTTATTTCTCCCATGCTGGTCTGGGAGAAATAAAAAAAAAACTTAGAGTGTACCAGCTGCTTCTCTTCCCACGCAGATCGTAAAAGCCGATCGAGGGAATGGGCATAAATGCAAATCATGTTAACAGGCGATGCGGCTAGCAACCCATCACTGTATTGATTGCTTTTGCATATTCTCGTGCACCATAACGCTAAAAATGGCTTTTGGGTCTTGCGGCCCTAGGCTCTGCATAGAACCGCAAGACCCAAAATGCTCTGTCTGCCTAATTAGGGATAAAGACGTGATAGTATGTATGTACTCTGCCTGCAATCACGAAAAACATAACTCCTTTCAAACATTTTTAGGCTCAAGAAACAAATAAAAAATGCTATTTCCCATGATTAAACAGTTGGTGTTCTGGTAAAAATAATGCATGTCAAATTCAATTTCCCAACACATTTGCTAATTGTTTGCTGAAGTGATTGCCTTTGCTTGTACTCACTTTGTAGATATATTTACGGAATGGCTTTATATTGTACAAAAGAGAATCTTCAAAAAGGACATTTGTACTTTATATCTGTAACGATGTTTGCTTTCCTTTTTCCGTCTTCATACGTAGTATTTGGGTCTTCCGGCCCAGAGGTCTGTCTACACCGTTATCAAAATGTCGTGAAAATGTATGTATATAACTAAATATTTTGCCGTGTGGTATCCGGTAGAGGAGAAAAGGACCACTCCAAGTCTTCCCGTGGATGTAGTAGAAGGCGATTTAGAAAAAACGAAGCTGAACAAAGCATATAAACAATAATGAGGCCTCTCCAATCCGTCTAGCCAGCGTGGTCCTCTGGTTGCTCTAGCCTGGAGTATAGCTCTGGTAGAACAGAGAGGGCTCCTGCAGTGAAGACAAAAAAAAATACCTAATGATGAATAACTAAAAATTTTACTCTTTGCAACGTTTGATTATAATTTTATACATAGATATTATTTGCCAAATGAAGCAAAATAACAAATGATTAACCATAAATTGTCGAATTACGAACGTGCGCTGCCGTCCGCGGTCCTAAATCGCTCGCAAGGGTTAAGCCCAGTCGGGGCCTATTAAATTTATTGGCTGCGAACGAGTGCTCTAATTCGGACTCAGATGTATTTGTGATGTAGGGTTAACTCGGCCCGGTGGGTGGCAAGAACTATTGATTAGCAAAGTGCGAGGTTATTGAATTATTCATAACTTAATCTTGGAATAAGATCGGTTTTGTTTTTAAATTCTTGAGGTTCTTTTTAGTGAAAATTTGTGATGTTAAGTCAGTTAGTCCTTTTCTTTTGGATATTTATTAATAGGTACAAAAAATATACCTCAATTTTCAATGTACTGACTTTTAAGTGTAATGTAAATTCTTTTGACGACCTCCGTAGCGTCAGTCAGTTCATCAGACACAAATTCTGGGTTTGATTCCCAGCCAGCAAGTTGGAAATTGGCCTTTTTCAAATGGTCCTGGGTCTTTGATATTTGTCTGTTGTATTTTTTATGTAGTATAATTGAGGTTGTATCTCATAATACATTTAAACTTACTTTGGGGCTAGCTCAATCAGTATGATTTATCCCTATCTATTGATTGGTACGCACGATAATTAAGAAATGACAAAGAAAATTGTTAGCACAATGAGAAGATAACTTATTATATAGAAGACAGAAAAGATAAAAAAGTTCCTAATAAGAACATTTGCTTCAAATAATATCTACATACTTACTATTTTGATAAAACAAAGGGTTCTGAATCCGTAAATAAATTCGAATTTCCGTGGCCTAAGCCTTTTCAGCTAATTGTCGTTTTATCCACATTAATAAAAGCTCCCAATTCAAAACGTATTACGAGCGCAGAATATGAGTGCCCTTTAAAAACCATACAAAGCTACATAAAAAGGGACCGTACGCGAAAACAAACGACTACAAACGGGTAGTACAGATTAAGGTGACGTACAGAAGTAACTTAATGAGTTGAGAGAGTCTTTGCGTAATATACATAGTTCTGTGCACACTGCAAAAAGTAATTCTATACCTTTATCAAATGTAGTACTAATTCAGAAATTAAGTGTAGGTAGTTCACCATCTCTACGAGATCCTGTACTTACCCTTTCACTCAATATCATAAACAGCATAGAGATTTTCTGACAAAGAGAACCTTTCAAAACGTGGTATGGGATTTTGGAAGCGAAATAATGGTATAGTATCGTTTTAAACCATTATATGAATGGCCTGTCGTTTTCATGTGTTTGTGTTTTCACTAGTACTAGTAACACAACCAAAAGTCAATATTTTAAAAAATTGCAAAATTAGCTTTTTTCGGCATCACCCGGTAGAAAAGGCCGCCTGTTACAATTTTTGTAATAAAGTTTAATAAGTAAATAAATACTTGTTTTTTGTGAAAGAAAACATCGCGTCTAAATCTGTATTTCAAAAAAAAATTATATTTTTGATCGCAAAAAAATAATTTTGTCTTAATGGTCTTGGATTGAATGTATCTCATTTTGTTACTCTACATATAGGTAGATATAAAAATTCGTTTTCATTTGTACTTAGATTATTAATAATTGTAAACTTATGTTACTTAGATACTTGTAGTATAAGGATCTAAGTAGTATACTTATTACTAATCTAAGTAGAACAGTAATAATATTAACAATATGTAACAATAACTGTTATAAGTGGAGATTTATAAATGACCGTATTTTTTAAAATGTTATTTTATACTGCTGTGTAGTCGATAATCTTCTAAACAAAATAAAATTACTTTTACTCGTCACTATTTTTTATACAAGAGTTATCTTTCTGTTTCACTTTTTATTCTGTACGGGTGTATCCGCTTGCAATGAATTAATGGGAGCACATAAATTAAAATGGCTTTAATTATTTCAAGCCAACAAAAGATTGAATCGGCTCAAGGTGTTTTGCATAAATTCCTGTTTTAATGTATGCATCTCCGAGCGCCCACAGCTGAATTTATGACTTAATGATAATCTTGTGTCTTTATTACCGAGATATACAGCTTTTTTGTGCAACCTTTTAATTATTTTCGGTAGTTAAGCTGTTTACTTAATTTTTTTATCGTTATATTTAATGTCTTTAATGTGTGCGTTAACACTTTATTACTTATTGTTTTGAGATGGTGATGATGATTATATTGTTATTATTTTTAATCTTAATTTAACTATTACGAGTAACCAGATATATATAGTTTTAAAATGCTAAGTTGTAGTATGCATACTAAGTAAACATTTTTTATCGGAAAATTTATAGTCCTTGACTTATTTTAATATCATTCTACTCCTAAAAAACGGGTGTGTTATTAATAAGCAAATTCAAGAACACTTTAAAATATCGTACTATTTTTCAGGGCTCACAAAATCAATATGAAACCATTAGTTAAATTAAAAAGTGAAGGCTCCAGAAGGGGCATTTATTTAGAGAATAATCAAGCACTAACATGTAGTTATAGTTTGTGATTGCCTATTGTTTATATAAATAATATTTTATTTACTTTTTTTTCAAGATTGCCGTAATCATTCATAGACTACACGAAAAAGAAAATTAATTCGAACATCTGGACGAAACAAGCAAATAAATTGTATACGCGATTCATCAAACTGACGTCTGCTCTGGATTATCTAAAATGATTTAACAAATTAAGCTATTTATAAAATTTATTACTTACTAATAAACCGTTATATGTTTTATTGGACCTGGTAGAAATATAGCTTTTAATTAAAAATATTAGAGTCCAAGTGTTCAAAGTCCTTTTTAATTTAGTACAAATATTTTATTGAACTGTTCAACACATCATTCTAAATAACTTTCATAATAAATATGTACACCCTAATCAACCTAAGTAACCAAATCATTTAGCATTCCATATATTCCATACGACGCATTATCTGATTAGAATGAAAAGTAAAATATATGTTTTCGTATTTCGATATAAGATATTAGGAAAAAGTTTCTTTGTCATTGATTTATCACCATCAGGTTTTTTTAGTCTCCACTACAGGAGCACGACCCTTTCTGTACTACTAGAGCCATATTCGGTTAGAGTAGCCAGAGGATTTGGCCTACACTCTCCACGCTCATTGACTTAATCGTAAACCATTTGCATTGATTTAAAAATAAGCTGTTTATAGTTAGTGAAAGTAAGAGTAGGTAATCTATGTACCCAGTAACCATAGAGGAATGTTTTTGTAACAATCGTTCCAAAATCTTTAAGCAAATCTAGGAAGACATTAAACATTTATTGGACTTCTTCAAGCCTATTATTTGTGACAGGCAACGCAGCTGATCCTATATCCGATACAAGGGAACATCCCCACACAAATTAAATTCGAATTCCAACCCAGTAATCAAGACTGACACTGCAACTGACACATCTGCGACTTAAACACACCTTACAACCAAATTAACACTTAAAAACAAGCAAATAACTTCTCTAAACATACAGTAATAAGATTCAAGGCAAACGCAATAGAAACTTTGTGAAATAGTGTTAAAAGGATTAGGTCAGGACCACATGAAGACTCGATGGTACATTAGCAGTAATTCTGCTATCATTTGTAGGAATGAGTAAAGGGTGGGGGGAGTAATCCGAGTTTGAAGGGCTTGACAAATGACATTGTGGAGTTATCTGACACTTTAATAACTGTGTAGTGACTGATGGCTGTTTTATAAGCTTAGACGTTCCATATTTTCTTTCATGAAGGTTAAGCCTTATGTTTTATGCATGTTTTAGTTCTATATATATTTTGACTGTACACCCTTAATACGAAAGCTTAATGGACTTAGTTTGTAATCCCTATATTTTTGTTGTTTAAAATAATATTGATTTGACCGTTCTGATTCTTATTTAAAGGTAACTTTTCATCATAAATATTTTGTACAAGACTTTATTTTTATTCATGGAATCTAAAAGTACCTAATATGAGGACCAGACAAGTTAAACGCAATATTTACGATAATGTTCTTTTCAGTACTTTTCCATTACTAACAGTTTAGTAATAATAATAAAATACTTTTAAGCTTTATTTTCTGTAAAAATCTACTCAACTCTCAAAAGGTACATAAATCTTCTTTGCCAATCGAATAAAAACAACAAAGAGTGTACACACAAAGTTTCCAATCAAAACAAAACAATTTAAAGTTACAAGTGCGAAAACATTCTTTCACCGTAGCCTATTTAACATCAAACTAAAACAATAGAAAGGAAAGTGCTCCCAAATGCAAAGCACACTATCGCCAGGGCACATCATACTATCAGTGTGGTACATCATAATCAAAATATAGCGGGAGCAATTACGAGGTCCGATGAGAAAGATTTGGATCAGATACCGCGTCAGTATTTAGAACGAATAAAACAAGGAACTCACTGTCGCGATCTAAGATTTTTTATAGACGCTTTGATCTGAAAATTGGTTGGCTCTTGTTGTCACTCTACAGGCAACTAAGTACAAACAATATCTATTTCGAAAAATTTGAGTAAATTTTCGATTGTGTGTTGTTTCCGAAGTAGAAAAGGACAGCATCATTGATTCATGTAGATAGTAGGGTCGCTGAAATATCTGTGATAAAATAAAATCTATCGCGGTGAGTCCAATAATGTAAATAATAGTCATTGTGACTGCGAAAGTCTACAATCAGCTTCATCTCTTACCATCGATATCCTAAAAGGCATCTAATAATCACACACAACGTTGGATGTAATAAAATCTTCATCATCATCAGCTCTTTTTAGTCTCCACTGCAGGAGCACTACCCTCTATGTATTATTAGAGCCATACTTGGTCATCAGAGCAGCCAGAGGATTTGACCTACGTTTGGATGTAACCATAGACATACATATCATCTTCGAAGAAAAAAAAGTGGACGCACCCAGGGTTGAACAGAAGCACTGCTAAGGATGCAACTGGGAGCGTAATAAGACTAGTAGTTCGCCACGAACTTAGACCTCGCGATTATACCTTCTATTACCAAGCAAAGCAAGCAAGCAATCCAATACACGACAACTGAACACAATTAACCGACTAAACAAATTAAACAAGCAAGACAACAAAAAGTCATACGATTAAGAAAAAATCAAGTCAATCTTTTAAACTTATGAAAAAATAACCATAGCGAGTTCTAAGAGTTTTAAATTTTTTGTTGGACATCTACCTACATAGTTATTGGTTTTTTATGAACTATATATGGTATTGAATGTACGCAACAAATATTTGTCAATTTTCTACTTTTCTTAAAAATAGTGATCAAGACACTCGGAAGTCGCGGGTTTAATTCCCACGGGAGACATGTATTTTTAAGAAAGTTGTTCAGTAACCTGGACTGATTTCAATATTTTGTAAGAAAATTTTGTATTGTATATCCGTCATGGCTCAGTCAGCTAGACTTCGCGAGTCACCCTAAACCCGTTCGAGTATAACGTATAAAAAAGTGGTCCAGACAAAAAAGTTGTTCAATTTAAAAAAATGCGTTTTTATAATGGCAACAAAAAAGTCTAATGACATTTTTGAAAATATTTTGAAATGGCGGTTATATGACAGTTTTAATATTTTAAACCCCCATATTTCCGCCATTTTGAAAAATTTCGAAAAACTGGCTCGCCAAAAAAGAACTATTTAGTTGCTGAGCCTGCTTACAAAATTTTATGAGAATCGGTTAAGAAATGCGACCTGTAAGCGAGAACAGCCAGACAGGCAGACAGACAGACAGACGGACAAAAGAATTTTTGGCTAATCTCGAAACTGAGACGCTTCGCTCGCTTCGCTCGCTCGGTCAATGAGGAGGGACATGAGTCACTGTGAATAAAAAACCTCAATGCCGTTATGTAAATTGTTAGCGACAAAGGGAATCCTCCAAAAATCTGCTGACCGCAATAAATGCCCAGCTTTTAGATAAAAAGTCGACTCCTTTGTGGTAAGTCGGTCAAGAGAGTTCAAATGTAATGAAACTCGCGGTGTGCTAAGGAAATTTATACCCGCCAATAACGTTCCGTACCTTACAACTCACTTTAATGTTCACATTGTTCTAAATCCAGCTCAATGGGTAATCTAATGAACCAAGATAAAAACCGTTTAGTTCGGTTATTTGCTAAATCAAAATATTTTTTGTATGCAAAAAATGAATGAAATATGTAGCAAAATGATTTTTTTTTGCTTTTATAAATGACGTGGTTTATAACATCACATTACTATTGCTATATAAGAAAATACAAGCTGGCTGCTCTGGCCAAGTATAGCTCTGGTAGTACAGAGAGGGTCGTGCTCTTACAGTGGAGACAAAAAAACTTGATGATGATTATGATGATGGCTATTGACTATTGCGAATTACTTTACCCATCTCTGAATGGTCAAATACTGAATAATACGGTACAAGCACAGACAGTTTTTACAGGCTCAAGACCAAATTCTAAGTGTCATTCTTCTCATTTTCATGCGTTCACCAGTTGCACAAGTAGCGTTGCCAGGCGTCCGGATAAAGCCGGACACAGTCAGGCTTTTTGGTTGCGTGTCCGGCCAAATTAGAGCGTGTCCGGCCTGTCCGGCTTTTGTTAGGCTTTTTACATTTCATGAACGACCAAGCGCCGAGCGCGGCCGAGCGCAGGCGACGAGAGTCGAATGTCGCGTCGGTCGCTCACGCAGGCCGAGGGGCGCCCCGCCACTGCCTGTCGCCCGCCCCCCTGCGCTCTCTCGTTATTGTTCATTCCTCGATTGATAGCGCACGTGACGTACGTTGCGTTGCGTGGCGGCAAGATTTATGATAATAATCAAAAAGCTTAGTTTTACATACATTTTTTGTTGTACCTAATGCTGAGACAAAATCCTCAATAATGTAGGGTGTCCGGCTTTTCTACCCAAATGTCCGGCCAAACTGGCTGGTCTGTCCGGCTTTTAGGTTTGGCGACCTGGCAACCCTATGCACAAGTATATATCTTTATATGCCCTGCGTTGAAGCCCAGTATGCGCTGTAGTAGTTCGCTGCCATAATGTTAGCACGCTAGCACTCTCTCACTCAACTCACCGCTGACTCTACTAATGTGAACGTCATCTAATTTACGTTGAAGTAAATTATTTGGAACTGTTTCCAGAGTTCACACGAAATACGATTTGGTGAAACTAAAATAGGTTAATTTCGTTCAGGTTAGCTTTCAGTTGAACTTGTTGTGGGTTACAATGTTGTGACCCACGAATAATTTCCACGAATTTGCGAACAAAAACAGAATGTTCATTTCAAGGCTTTATTTTTAGAATATTTCTTCATAATTTTAAGTTGCAACAAGAACAATATCCTTATAGGTAAATTGGTTGTAAGATTACCTACAGTGAAATGAAAAAGGTATATTTCTTTAAAGGTATGTAAGTATTATTGAATAGGTACTTACATCTACTTATTAAAACATTTGTTTACTAAAAAACTCAATCAGGAATATCGGGTTAGATTAGGAATATCAGGTAGGTATCACCTTTTATTTTATACATTTCAGGTCAGGCTTTTCTTTTCGCTGCCATTTTACGGATAAAACGCACGCACGCTGAACAATTTTATCTATGTGATCCACAAATGTGCAGGTTTCCTCACAATATTTTCTTTCAACGGAATCATGTGGTGTTAGTTTTGAAAATAGGGGTGGTGAGTCAGAAAACTATTATTCTAATTAGTCCGTCTTTAGATTACCCTAAAATAATGAACCCACATTTGTCAAATTATCAAAAAGTAGAAATTCACAAAGATACGGAGCATCTTGGTTCCAGAGAGAGGGCTTGCGACGTCACTGCTATGTAAAAATCGTACGTAGCCGTGACGTCATGTGAAATTAATTTAAATGTGCTGTATTCGTGCTATTCGTCAATTCTTGTTTTCCGAGAATTTAATATATTCTAGCAAAATTGAAGTATCTGTAATGTTTATTTTATTTATTTATTAATCAACCTTTATTACAAAAATGTATCAGGCGGTCTTAAGGCCCAAGGCCTTTAACTTACAGGTGGAGCTAATAAAAGCAAATTTTGGACGAAAGTAATAATTAGAAAAAACTTTACAATATATATAAATATAGGTTTATACACATATATAACATGTAGTAATAAACCATAAACCCTACAAGGACTACACAAATATTTATAATACTCTATGGCAGTTTGTGAAGATAATATGCGCGTGTAGCAATTCATATTCAAGTATCAATAGATCATTCTTAGAAATATGATATTGCTTTCATAAAAATAATCAGTAAGTGGAACTTTGCTATTGGCAGGATCTACTCTATATCGAATAAATACATATTTTTGCGAATAAATACATATTTTAGCGAGGGAAGTTCTCCGAGTCTACTAGAGCCATCCGGCGTGTGTATATATGTATGTTTATTCGAACATAACTCGAGTAGTTTTGGTTGGAGCATCATGAAATTCCATAGGCATGTAACAGGAGCAACTAGAATTTTTAAATTCAAACATGAGTTAAATCTGTTAAGGGCTTTTCGAGATATGAGGTTCGCGTGTTCAAAATTCAGGGGAACTACTGACATAGCTTGACGACTGCCATACAATGCTGACGGCACGGGGGTGCTCAAGAAATTTTTTGTGGTCCGCACTTGTGATCACCCATCCAAGTGCGGACCACGCCCAGTGTCGCTTTGCTTGCGAAAGCGCTAGTATTGCGCGCTCCCGCCGGTCCTACGAGCTATGATATATATAAAAGAATATTTTTGTGACACATGTAGGTAATTACTTCCATTAATTCTGAAAATACTTTTCTCCCATGCTGGTCTGGGACTCCCATGCTGATCTGGGAGAAATAAAAAAAACTTAGAATGTACCAGCTGCTTCTCTTCCCACGCAGATCGTAAAAGCCGATCGAGGGAATGGGCAAAAATGCAAATCATGTTAACAGGCGATGCGGCTAGCAACCCATCACTGTATTGATTGCTTTTCCATCTTCTCGCCCACCATGACGCTAAAAGTGGCTTTTGGGTCTTGCGGCCCTGGGCTCTGCATAGAACCGCAAGACCCAAAATGCTCTGTCTGCCCCATTAGGGATAAAGACGTGATAGTATGTATGTATGTATACTTTATGTTACAGCCTGCTCGTGTATCTTCTGTCTGTATGCAGTCTGTTTTGTAAATACGTGCTGTATGCTGTATCCGAATTCTGGATTCATGATATGATTGGTTTGCAATATATTGCGATACGAGCGCGGCTGGCCGTGCATTGAAAACAGCGGGGTCAGCTTTTAGATACTGAATCGGGATATTAATTCACTTCACGTATATCTATTTACAAGAGCCTGTTTAAATTTTGAATTAAACGGACATTAACGGACGAAATATTTCATTTAAGACTGTTGCGTTTTTTCTGAACAGTTTATTTTTAGGGTTCCGTACCCAAATGGTAAAAACGGGACCCTATTACTAAGACTTCGCTGTCTGTCCGTCTGTCCGTCTGTCTGTCACCAGGCTGTATCTCAAGAACCGTGATAGCTAGACACTTGAAATTTTCACAAATTATGTATTTCTGTTGCCGCTATAACAACAAATACTAAAAACCAAATAAAATAAATATTTAAGGGGGGCTCCCATACAACAAACGCCATTTTTGTAGATAATGGTACAGAACCCTTCGTGCGCGAGTCCGACTCGCACTTGGCAGGTTATTTAATTTATATTTTGATTAAACATATCATGTGAGCTATAAAACTAAATATAATTTTAAAATTTATTAATAAAATTAAGTTACATAATAAGTAACTTAATATTTTGTAATGGGTACTTACCAGAACCTACACAATATGTAGGGACCTAAAGGACAAAGACTTCATGTTTCCTCCGAGTGTACTTGAACCATCCGGCGTATGTATGTATGTTTGTTCGACGATAATTGATCGGAGCGCCATGATGTTTAGTAAGCGTATAATAGGGGCGAATAGAATTTTTAAGTTAAAACATAAGCCAAATCGGTCTCGAGCTTTCCGAGATATGAGGTTCGTGAGTTCACATTTCGGGGCGAACTACTAGTTATTACTTTTTATTTAGTTTGAATTTCAGTAAAGGAAAACATCGTAAAAAACCTGCGCACTTGTTCACTAACGCTTGTTACTCGTACATTAGGTACCAGCAAAGTTTAAGGAAAAAATATTTTTGTACAAAACCGGGTACTCTACTAAGAAATATTCGTTCTTTGTAAATTACCAATTACATTGCCAGCTATTGTATAAGGAAATGAATATTCTTCCTACATTACTCGGTTTTGTACGAAGAAATAGCTGTAAGTACAATATAATTATTTAAAAAAAATGTATTTATATCGTTACCGAAATACGCAAACACTATCTAAAAGCAACAACACTGAAACATCATTAGCTTAAATTTTTTGCAACTTAATCCCTAGAGTTGAAAGCAGATAGAATAGCAAGCTAAAACGAAGTGAAGTTAGTATAGTTTCAGAATCCGACTCGTTCGTAAAAGTAGGCCAGAAAATTGATCGGCAACATTATACGAGCTCTTGTCTACTTGCTTCCATGGAATTAGACTAACTACGTAATTATTTGTGCTACTGGCAGAAACTGTTTCAAAGAGAAGTCTAGACTTTCTTTAAGCACTAACGGACACGAGTAATATTTTTGTGAATTCTAAATGCCATGAGATATATTATTTCTTTCTACATTTACTTTATTTCTAAATATGTATTGTAATTGTAATAGGTGTAATTTAAAATTATAAAGAGAAGTCCCTGTTTCTGTGAAGTTAAAAACCAGACTGATTAAAATAAAGATACCCAAATTGCAATCTAAATATCAAAATTGAAATAGTTTAATTCTAGTCTGAATACCTGAAATACTTTTACGAAAATCTTTGCTTATTTAAAACAAAATTACTTTAATTTGTATCCTTTGCTGAATACCAAATTAATCCCAAAAATAAATCATCCCAGCTAATTCAACTTGGGCTACAATAATTTCGTCTTAAATGTGGTTAGTGCAACGGCATTTCGGGTTAGCGAAATCGCTTTAAAATTTGCCTTTTGCTCTCTGTGATTCATTTCGCAAACACGTAAAGTCGACCGCAGGGCGCGATGGGCGTTTTCACTGACATTGCTAGAAATGGATGACACACTCATCACAATGTGAAACCGAGAGAGAATCATAAGGGGGTCATTTAATTTAGTACAAACATACAAATATACTTTCACGTTTTAGGCATACGGCATACCTACTGGGGCAGACAGAGCATTTTATATCATGTGGCTTCAAGCAGACAGAGCCCGAGGCTGCAAGACTCAAAAGTCACTTTTTAGGGTTCCGTAGCCAAATGGCAAAAACGGAACCCTTATAGATTCGTCATGTCTGTCTGTCTGTCTGTCCGTCCGTATGTCACAGCCACTTTTTTCCGAAACTTTAAGACCTATACTGTTGAAACTTGGTAAGTAGATGTATTATGTGAACCGCATTAAGGTTTTGACACAAAAATAGAAAAGAAACAATAAATTTTGGGGGTTCCCCATACTTAGAACTGAAACTCAAAAAAATATTTTTCATCAAACCCATTGGGGTTTGATGGATAGGTCTTCAGAAATAATATTGAGGTTTCTAATATCATTTTATTCTAAACCGAATACTTTGCGCGAGAGACACTTCGAAAGTGGAAAAAAGTGTGTCCCCTCCCCCGTATCTTCTAAAATAAGAGAATGATAAAACTAAAAAAAATATATGATGTTCATTACTATGAAAACTACCAGCGAAAATTGGTTTGATCTAGTAAGTAGTTTTTTTTAAAATATGTCATAAACTGCAATTTAACTTTCATTCAATCAACTCAAATATAAAAATTTAAAAAAAATTACTACTAGACTTTTATATTATGTTATTTGCTACTACGGAACCCTTCATGGGCGAGTCCGACTCGCACTTGGCCGCTTATTACTTAGTAGTTGTTAACAATATGAATATTACAACAATTTGTATTATACAACCAATTTTAAACTTACAGCATTTTTTTGTTTTAGCTGTAAATTAAATTATTTTTTTTAGTTTAGTTGTAATTTAATTGTTACTTCAGTTTTGCTTAATTTATTTAAATAGATGAAGGATCACTATCTATATGCATGCAAATTTAAGCTATAATATCACATAGCTTACTGGTTTAATGCACAATCGTTTTTAAGCATAACGTCCTTTCTCATAATGGAGTATGCATAATAATTTTAAGCATAATGTACCTAAGCTTATTCATTATTTAGCCCTAACATTTTAAAGCATAAAAGGATGTAAGCATAATGTCATCAAACCATAATTTATTAAGACATAACATTACTTTAAGCATAAAAATGATTACGCATAACATTTCTATTCATTGTATATAAATTGTTTATTAATTGCTAATAAGTTGAATCTAACTTCCTTTCTGGTCTCACAGTTGTTCCAGGTGATCATAAAAAAAAACTTAAACCTAATTTCCCTTTTGCCCTCACATTTGTTCTGGGTGGTCATATTTTTTTTGCATGATAATTAAAAATAAACACTTAAATAACTTAATTTTGTTTCTGTTATTTTTAAAAATATTATGCCTTAATACTGTTAGTCTTATAGTTATTACGCCTAAAGGGATTATGCGAATTAACATTATGCCGTAACAAATAAGCCTAAAATATAATTATGTCCAACTTACCAATATGCCAAAAAACAACTTATGCCTAAAAACTATTATAACAAAATATTTTATGCCAAACCCAGTATGCCAAAGCATATTAGGACAAAAAAATTATGCAAAAAAACAGGGTCACATAGATGAATTTCAAAATCACGGAAATGAAATCTGTTGCAACTATTTACCTAGGCATGTAAGTTGTAAAATTGTGCATCTTTTTGCTAATTGATGGTTGCTTCAACAGTTAAACTGGTTTATTTTGATAGACTTCTGACTAACGCGTATATTTGTAAAGATTGGGATACAATAAAGGCGTACTTATGTTAATTGCGAAGGCTCAACAAATATATGTATTTAAGTATGTAGAGATTATCGAATAGCCCAATAGTTGACGTGTTGTGCAGTCCATTTGGATTTTTGGCTGTAAATGCCACAAAATGAGGTCATTGTCAACAAAGTGGGGTTTAGATATTTGTGGCCGTACGAATATATTTGGGCACAAAGCTGTGCGGTTGTCTGTTCTCGTACGGAATGTGTCGACATGTTGCAAAATGATGTCCACTGAGGATTAGTCCTCATTTTACATTTCAAAATGCTTTGCGACTGAGCTTCTCACTAAGTTTATCATTCTTAATCCGGAGGCTTATTATAGTTTAATATTTTTTTAGGGTTCCCTATCAAAAGGATAAAAACGAGACCCTATTACTAAAACTTAGCTATCCGCCCATCTGTCTGTCATCAGGCTGTATGTCATAAACCGAGATAGCTAGACAGTTTCATATTAACAGTTGCCAATATAACAACAAAATACTAAAAACAACGGAGTACAATAAATATTTAAGTGGGGCTTCATGTAGCAAAAGTTATTTTTATAGATAATGGTAAGAAACCATTCTTGCGCGAGTCCAACTCGAACTTGGCTGGTTTATTCTGGTATTCCTTTACTTAAACTGTGCTTAGGTTAACAGAAACTTAATTATTTTGATTCAATCAATCAATCAATTTGATTTGATTTTAGGTAAAGGAATACAAGAATAAATAACTTGCAAAGTGAGAGCCTGAATACTAGAATAATACTATTGAATCAACTACATATTTAATGTTTTTATAGGAAGTTTTATGGAAATTTTTGTTATACATTGTGTAACATTAAAGTTTTTAGGTTTTTTTAAGCTTATTTATCTTTATGTAGGTAACTTTCAATCAATCATATTGAAACCTTAAGAGCCCAGCTTTGGGCGCTATGCGGTTAAAATTATATTAAGTATCTAAATAAAAACATGTAATATAAAAATAAACATCCTCAAAATACTTAATTTTACTCATAAACCATATTATTTAATTTAATCAAGAAATACCACGTAGCCCGAAGGGACTTTCCCGTTATCCTGTTGTAAATTATCTTCCTTATTTTTATTTTCATAAACTCGCTATATTCAAGATACACAAAGAAATGTATAATAAAATCTCTCCGTGATTTAAGTGAAATAAATGATGCTTCCTTATAAAGTAGGAAGAGCTTAGTGACGGGCGTACTCATTTCCAGCATTTTAAAAAGTTAATGATGTCGAACAATAATAGTACCGATAAAATATTATATCGGTAATAGGTCTGCCGGGCAACGGTTTGTCGCCCAAGTGTGATACTTTCTAAGCTACCTTAAGTGCGGTTCACATTTCGACTCCGTGCCTCCGTCTTGTAGTGACTGCCTCCGTGGTATAGTGGTTAGAGCGTTCGGCTCATACCCGGAGGTCGCGGGTTCGATTCCCGGCGGGGGCAACGACTTTGTGTTGTTGTCCTAGTTTGGTTAGGACATTGTAGGCTGATCACCTAATTGTCTGATAAGTAAGATGATCCGTGCTTCGGAGGGCACGTTAAGCCGTCGGTCCCGGTCACTGTCTTTGACATTGGTCGTTACCTAAAAACCATGTCAGAGGCCTTTAAGGCGGTTTAAAAACTCTGACACTAGTGTTAGTCACTAACACACACGATAAGAAGAAGGCTTCGACTGGTGACCACAATATTAAGAGCCCTCCGCTCCACTCATTCGATTCAAAGGACACAAGCTAGTGATCGCGGATATCATCATTAGATGGCAGTCGTCAAACTATGTCTGATGTCTTTAGGCAGCTGAAATGAGGGCCACTTACACAAAAAGCAGAAAAAATGTAAAACGAAGGAATTTAAGATGGAACAATAAATTGTACACATCTCGGACTATTCGCTCGAGTTTGCCGACTATTCGCTCCAGTATGCCCGCGACACAGCGACCGTCGCCCACCTTTGTCGCTGCCATACTGTAGTTCGTCTGTAAGAGCCCTTAGCTGAATAAAATAAAACATGTAGCTACTTCTCAACATTTTTAAGCTAATCCGATTATTTTAGCTAGGTCTAGGTTTAGACGTTTCTGAATAGGATCCATGTGTTGAAGTGGTGCGAATGGCCCAAGGTATCATTTGGAATGGGTCAATTCGGTCCACTGAGCAAAACTACCCAATGCTCTTTACGTAGGTTCGATTTCGATTCATATCAAAGATTTGGATTTGGATTTCCATTATTTATTTGTACAGATAAGTAAAAAAGTGGTTAGTGAAACAGTAAAAAATGATATCAAACTTCAAAATTAATAGGTACACAATTTTAACGTGGCGTAAAGGTCATTGTGGCGTAATCACAGCTTAATTACACACTAACCGTCTTACTACAAAACGATATAATTTTTGCTCGTCCTAATTCAATCCACAAAAGAGAACATTTTGTTCCTCACTGATTTGAATCGATCCATTACAAAAAAAAAAATCAGCGATTTAAACCCCGTTGTTAAAGGCGTTGTTTGCCGTTGTTAAACCCATTCGCACCGAGGGCCGAAACGCTCGCGGTGCGAAACGCCTAACTCACCTCATGGATCTTCACCTAGTTTATTTATAATATTATTATCTCTCACAAGTTGCCGGCATAAGGATAGATCGTGAAATTCGCAGGAAAGCGCTGCGACTCGGCGATAAAACGCTTAGTCGGTATAGCTGCGGTTCCCTGAAGCAACTCCGAGTTTGTGGAGAATCGCTGTGCAACCCAATGGTGGCGGTGCAAACTACAGGCTACAGCTATATGATTTCTTTAGTCGCTTACGCTAGTCACTCACAACGTATCTGTTGTAATTTTTTCTTTAACAGGCCGGGCGACTGAAACAAGCCAAGCGTCTCAGTTTCGAGATTGGCCAAAAATGCCATTACAAAAATTTCAAAAATATCATACAGCTTTTTTGTTACGCTTATTAAGATACAACTTTTTTGTCTGGACAACTTTTTTATTTGATAAACATCAACGGGTAGGGAGGACACGCGAGGTCTGTCTACAGCTCACAGAGCCACTAGTGTTATAACTACATTGTTAGATAAACTTTATTAAATATGTACATTGTACATGCTGCTGTTTACATGATTTAAACATTTACAATCAAAATTAACGTAAGTATATTTGGCATGTTTTTATAAAATGGGGAGACAGGAAAACAAAAAATGTATATGAAATGTTCTGAAAATTGGTCTCACATATGCTGATGCCTCGCATTTTCTTTGAAAACGAACTCCTGGTAAGTTCAACACCTAACTTGGCATTTAACGATAACAGTGAATAAGTGATAGTTTCATATAAAAGTTTACATTACATCAAGTTTACCTGTAAAGTTGGTAATAGTGGGATTACCAACGTGGGTATAAACAGAAGAAAAAAGTTTGGATTTCATTTCGCTTGCATTTGGGTGTTTACCTGCTGCAGTGTCAGCCTATAAAAACTCAACTCCGCTTTTTGTATCGGAGAATAAAACGATTGAGTTACGTTTTCTTGCCCGCTTCCTCTTGTCTTTTACGCCAGCCACCTGTCGGCTCTTTACTCGTAATAGCTTTGTTGGCTCGTTACGTCTTTCGTGCAGCAAGCGAATAAAGTTTTCTTTGACGTATTTGCATTCGCCATATTCCCTAGATTTCATGCTGTGAACGCGTTTATTGCGGCGAAGAAGTCAACATTTATTTATGGTAGACACGATTTCACTACTCTTTTTTACACTTGCATGTTATAGTCACGTTATACACTCGTACCTACCGGCTCAATCTCTGTTTGCACCAGTAAATAAAAACAATAGGAGGTATTCTTTCTTTCGTATAGAATTTCGAAATCTTAATTCGGTTTATTTCTTGGTTAGACCATTGCATTTTTTTTATTAGTATTATATTTTATACATCAAAATATTACTTAATTTTGAGGATTCTGTACTCAAAGCGTAAAAACCGGACCCTATAAGTAAGACTCCGGTGTCCGTCTGTTAGTCCGTCAGTCCGTCAGTCCGTCTGTCTGGCCGTCTGTCTATCTTTCCGTCGGTCTGTCCGTCTGCCCGGCTGTCTGTCCGTCTGTCTCATCGTCTGTCTGCCCGTCTGTCTGACCGTCCGTCTGTCTGTCCGTCTGCCTATCTGTTTGTCTCTCCGTTTGTGTGTCCGTCTGTCCGTCTGTCTGTCACCAGGCTGTATGTCATGAACCGTGATAGCTAGACAATTGAAATTTTCACAGATGATAAATTTATGTTGCCTCTACAACAACAAACGAAGATAAATTTATGTTACCTGTACAACAAATGAACAAATATTAACGTGTGGCTCCCGTACAACAAACGCGATTTTTTATAGATAATGGTACGGAACCCTTCGAACGCGAGTCCGACTAGCACTTGGCCGGTTATTCTTTTTCGTATATCTACACTAATATTATAAAGAGGAAAGATTTGTTTGTTTGTTTGTTTGATTGTATTGAATAGGCTCCGAAACTACTGGATCGATTTTAAAAATTCTTTCACTGTTGGATAGGTATGTTATCCCTGAGTGACATAGACTGTATGTACCACGGGCGAAGCCGGGATGGACTGCTAGTGTATAATATAACACTATTATCAGATTATTGAATAGGGTTTACTTCCATGCCTCGCGATCAATCGCAAACGCACGCGACTGCGATCATAGCGGCTATGCAAATCTTTTGTGTGTGACATATCGCGTCATATATTCGATATAGACGTGATATGAACGTGATAGTGTATCGGACAGAATTACAGTGGTTGACCGTTGGAAAATGAAATGTTTTCACGTTGGCTCGCATAAAGCCCGCACCAATCAGCTGCGACAGCGACCAGCACAAATAGGCTGCGGCCACACCTGTGATTGCAAGCTGCCGACCTTCCAACAACAATACGTGTACAACGTGGAAGGGACATATCCGTAACAAATCGAACCACCTACTTTGATCATTTTAGTATAATGGAATGAAAATAATACTAAAATAACAAAAAATCATTTTGGCATTTCCATGCTAAAGTGTGCAGCCAGCGCTATTTGTATGGCAATGTAATTTTTCTTTTAGGTTTCTTGATTATTATTTTAATTTTATTATACTTCTAGCTGTAACCCGCGACTTAGTCCGCGTAGAAGTCGAACATGGTTCTAACAGGATTTTAAATTGTTGACCCCGTGGTTTGGGCTTTGCGTTGATATGTCAGTCAGTTACCAATCAGTCAGTTTCCTTTTTTCCCGTTCCCGTACCCGTTCTCGTTCCCGTTCCCAGTTTCATTCCCGTTTCCGTACCAGCTCCCGTTCTTGTTCCCGTTTCCGTTCTCGACTCCATCATTCGCTAGAGCGAGAGAGAGAGCGACGGAACGCTTCAGCATCGCCTAGGTAGGTCACCGCATTTCATCCCTCTAGGGTTTATATTTTGAAAAATCCTGAAACATGTAGTTATTCATTTACTGCCAGGAGTACTCCGGTAAAGTTTTGAATAAAATGGTCTTACTAATCTTGTTTCTCCATACAAACATTGGACCTTCGTTTCACTCCTTTAGGGGGTGAGTTTAAAAAAATCCTTCTTTAGTGCGCCTCTATTTATTTATAAGTTTTATTTTTGTATATCTCTAATATTTTTACGAAACTAGTTCAGCATATACTGAATTGCTTCAATTTGGCTGGTGTTTCAAAATAAGCTTGTATAAGAGTTCGCAGTATTATATAAGGCGTTTTTGGCAAGCCTACGAGTGATAACCATCTTGCCTGTTACTGACACGCTTGAACGCCCATTCCCAATGCTATATAATTTGCACTATAAACTTTTAGTCATAAGGCCAGATTTTAACAAGTCTAGAAAGAAATAAACGATAGTTATGTATTAAATCTTATCTTGTTATAATCTAGGGGAGGCCTGTCCTGCAGTAGACATCCTGTGGCTGATATGATGATTTTTAAACATTTAGATAGATAGATAAGACGTTTATTTGTAGCTATAGAACACGAACACAAGAAAAATACAAAAATTACAAAAAAACATGTTGAAACATCTTATTGGGAACATATACCAATATCTTTGTATCAGCAATCCAAAAAGGTTATAGCTCAGTACTTGGTCCTGCTCAGAGAGTAGCTCACTAATTTTCAGCTACGACCTGTCAAGAGCGAGTGTACATCTACGGAATCTTAGGACAATTTAGATTACATTACAAAACAATTAGCTATACTTTAACGCCTAAGAACATATAATTTCCTATAATATAACATGCAAAGGAAGTAATAAATCTGACTGTGCAAGAGATAATTTACATCGATTTTGAAAACTGCATTTCTTAGTTAATTAGTCTATTCGCAAAAGAACCCTTATTAGTGCATTCGTGCGTTTTAAACCCATTAAACAATAGTAATTTGCCTTAATGGTCATAACTCTACAAAACGTCAAGGAAAGAACTCATAATTTGCAAAAAGTCATGATTAATGAGAAACAATTGCTTCGGTTAATGTGAAAAATCCGCACACAACTAACATGCCCTATAAATACAGGAAATATAAATAAGCTTTTCAGTACTAAAATTACAGTCTAGCGATACTGCATCTGTAAAAATGTCAGGCTGAGCGTAGTAAAATTTTAGGTGAAATCAAAAGGCTGACCTATGTATATCTAGGTCCTAAGAATTGCCATACAACGTGGCATGCTGCCAGCCTTCTGGCTGGGCACGTTACCGCAGGGTGAACAATTACCGGGCATTGTAATTACTGTAGTAAGTAGTAGTTTTATCGTTATTTTAGTTTTTTAAGAAAATATAATATGTTTATTTATTTTAATTTTGATAAAATGAAGTCAAAATATTTGGCAGGGAGCTAAAGACCAATAAGACTTTTAAGTTTGAAAAAATACTCCGTGTTATGAATAGAGATAAACTTTGTATGAATTTTATGGTACTAATAGAGATCAACTTTGTTAAAATACCTTGTAATAAGACAATACATGGTAATAGAGTGTGACGATCTGTGATCTATCACACTCTAGTACATATTATTATGAAATGCAGGTCATTTGCGTATCTGGTCTATTGCCTATAAGGCACTTTACGAATTAAAGCATATGGTCATGTGCGTATCAGGCAATTTTCTTTTCTGGCAGTATGCGTCGAATTGATAATCACAAGGTTCCTTTTTCCTAATTTTCTACAGAATGTATGTTTCGCTCCGTGATTTCAATTTATCGCCTACATTTAATAAGTGGCGGTAATTCTTTTGGTGGTTGTCTCAACTGTATATTCTATGTCAGTGAAGAATATTGTCCCAAGACCAATAACCATATTTCTTTAAATTCCAAGGCTCTTTGGATTGCTCGAAATGCGGCGTCTTTATCTTTTACTCGAAGTCCTGCAAGCAATTACATATGGAGCAATTAAAAGTCCCAGTTACGTGGGTATTCTCGGTATGGAAGGCATCCCCGGGAATTACGGAACCCGCAACCATTATGTACTGACCCTAAAGTGACCCCACCCTCCGTTTCATTTCAGTGAACGCGAGTTTTGGTTCTAGTGCTAGATATTTTGTGGTACCATTCACAAATACGTGCAGTTAGTCTTGCTATTCTATATGTAGTAGCATGTTTTGTGGTTTCCTTATTTTCTTTACATATACTTGGCACCAGAAGAATACACTCTTTAAGCCTTTATATAGATTCACATCTTTTATCTCTTTTAAAGTATTAAGGCGCAAGTGGCAAGAGTCAGACTTTAACGTATAAGCCCTTTATTTTTTCTATCTAGGATCAGAATCAGTTATTTAGAAAACATTAGTGTTATCTTTTTCTAATAAAAAAAAAAGTTATATAAATAATACCTAAAATGCAGAAGAACACTTAGAGCAAATACAATGTATTAGAACAAATAGTTATTAGTTGAAATGTTTTTATGGTTATTTAATACAATTTGAGTCGTACTATTCATGTGGGATTGGCCTCAAATTAGGATGTAACAAATTTCAAAGAGTGTGGGCTTTGCCTGGGCTAGGTGTGGGCTTTGCCTGGGCTAACCGTAGACTAGGCGTGCGTTCTGCGTGCGCGTGTCGCCCGAATGCACCCTAACCACCTTAGAGTCCTAAAACTATTGCTACTACTTCGCTATGTGGCTATCAAAATTTTAAATATTAATAATCGGTACAAATCATCAGTACTTTTAAATACGCTGGCAAAAGTTGTGCTACGTTTTCCAAGGATTTATTTTTAAACGAAATGCCCTTTTAATTCTGGCTAGAATACTTTTCTCGGAGTAATCTTCATAATGGGGTTTCCACGTCGGGAATTCTCCTTCCCAAAGTATGTAAAATTCAACAAAGATTCACTGCTCGAAACACGAGTTTATTTAGAACTAATGCTGGTTTCTTGACTGACCTATATATCATTTATTCGGAAGTAAATAGAAGATTTTTCTGTAGAAAAATTTTGAACTGGCAGTTTTGATGTGCATAATCTACGAGTATATTCTACTATCAAATGAGGAAAGAATAACATTCATCATTCATTTCTGAGATTGAGGTTATCACAAATTATATCTTGTTCTACAGTGTTGTTACCCAATGCTGAGTTTTTTAGGCATTTAACAATGCACATTTGCCCATCATTCCTTATCTTTTTGAGTGTTGACAATAGTAAGATGATTAATTTATACCGGGAGCCGATATACGCACACCCAAAAAGGTGGTTATAGTCTTGAGATATCCTCATCTATTTTTTGTCGGCAATACTGAACTGATCATCCATCATCCTACTAGATTAAAATTTTTAAACTTTCTAACATACTCCTAAAGGCATTTATTTGTAAAGAGTATCTTTTTTACTAACTTGCATTTACAATATTTACAAGCAAAAAATATAGTAATGTCTTTGAAATAACGACCTGTACCGAGTCCCGTTGTCCGAAATATTAAAATTTATAGAAGTGCTGAAATTCTCAGCAGGAGGACATTTAGGTTTTCTTTCCTAAATAATTGACAAGCATTAGGGCTGAATAATAGATATTTTACTCTATCTTAAAGAAAAAGGAAAATATTTACAGAATCTTAATTGCAAATCTAAGCGTAAGCAAAGGTTTATCAGCTACGCCAACTTGCAACGATTATTCTTGAATGTTGGCAGAACGCGGGCGGCGAAATGCAAGACATCCTGCCAACTCGTGAGAAACTATCTCAAGAGCAAAAGGCAAGCAAACAAATAGACAACAGATGTGATGCTTCATAACGTAATTAGTATTTAGCAGCACAAATCATTGAAATTCTATTCGAATTTTGTACCAAAACATTATGGTACAATAGATCATCATGCAAGAGACAAGAGCTTCTCTTTAAAAGAAGAAGAAGAAGATACTACAAATGTACTGAAACTGTACGTGACGAACCGTACACTGGTTGCGCTGGTGTCGAACCTACGTACTTTCGGACTGTAGGACCCACACGTTGGTCTCTCTCCTATGTATATGTGCGGGCGCTGTCTGTCTCTGTGCGCTGTGACACGACGCGGTTGATCGCGGGGGCTCAAGCCGTACCACTTTGACACAGATAATCGTAAGAAACGGGATGTCAAAAGAAACGAAATAAAACACGATGTTATCGTGAATATACCCAGCGGTACGGCGAGCGTGGACGAAACGAACGTACGGGCGGACAGAGTGGCGTTCTATTTCCTGTATTTCCACTGTGTCTTGCTGTTTCTTCATAACCCGTTGTCCGATCTTGAAGTGCTGAAGTCGTGCAGGCAGTATTCTGTAGCGGAGTCGATCTGTAGTAGCGAAGTCGGCCAGGCAGTGCGGAACGCCGATATGGCCGTATATATATCCTATAATTTTCTGTATCGATCTATTGCGATACCGCCTATTGAACGCGCCAATAAGAAGCTGCGGTGTGCTTCCCCCCGCGCGCGCCCCTCTGTCCGTGTATCGTTCACGCTCTCTGTACATAGGCTTTTATTTCTATAAATTGCTATAAAATCTTTATCTATTACATAAGTTAATACAATTCTAGCAAGTTACATAATAATATTCTAATAAGAAATAGGAACTATAAACCTATGACTATGTATTTGTAACGAAAACCTATTTTCTTATCAGAGTTTCCTATATCTGTTATCGGATCTATTACCTATCTAGGCTATCTAGTTATCTGGGGAATAAAAAGACAAGAGAAAAATCTATTTATTTACAACGATTACAACATAAGTGTATATACTATTACCTATTTATACACCTATTTGCCTATGTATTACTATTAACTTATTAACTAAGGGAGAATAAAACCACTTTAAAAATATATTTTAATTGCGACCTATTACAACTATGTACAAACTATAAGCTTTATACTATTTCTATGTTGCTGTATGTTGGCTGTCCCGTACAGAAACATCTCATTCATCATGAAGATTGTTTGACGTTTATTTATCAAATCAACTATGTAGTACGTGCCGCGTACGTATGTGTCTTATCCAATACATGTTGAGTTCGTAGTGTTTTAGAATGTATTTAGTTATGTTATGTTCTTGTAACCACCTAAAGTTTCTCTTTCAATCTTACCACTATCAAAAACTAATATAGTAGGTAGGTACAAACCTGAACTGCTGGACTACAGCGCTAATTTTGTTTGATAGCTCATCTCTAGGCTTGCCCCAGATTCCCAGGTGTCTTGCACGCAAAGACCTAAAGTCAAACATCCGGAAAATTGCTATGGACAGATTCTAAATCTAAATCACAGAAACGATCTCAATTTAAAAACCAAAAGACGATTACAGTTATCTTTCTGTACTCTTGCTATTTTAAGGTGAGTGAGCATCATACGCGTCATTAACGTTCACTCAACAAGCAGCTTATAGCTGAGATGAGCTACAGAAAATCTCTGCCATATTTTTATAATAACAAACTGTTGATAGCATTTTTCTTTCTAGGTACTAGAAAAAATAAAAGCTACTGAATACAGTAACGATACCGACCTGTAGCAGATAATAAATGTAGAGAGCGTAATTGCAGGGTGGACACAATATATAATTAAGAGCCATTCAGCCCATCAATGCGTTTTTACAATTTTCACCTGCCCCGTTGTCTCTTTGCATGTGTGTCCTGAATAATAGAATCTTTGTAAATTCAATTTGTTTCCAGTTTCCGATTAAGATGAAACTTTGCAGGCATACCATTGCGTGATAGTGCAATATTATTATGACGTGGAGCTGATCTGATGATGGAGCCAAAAGGTGGCCAATACATCCACCACGACACGCGCAGAGTCTTGCTACATCAATATAATGATATACTTTACTTAGTTAATGACATTATATGGAATATATGGCAACTTAGTCCTTTATGGGTAAACATTATGAGTAAAATAGGTATATAGTGTTACTGACGTCAAATCTCAGGCATTATCTTGGTGAATGTCAACACATCCACCACGACACGCGACGAGACTCGCTTCATCAATACAAAGCTATGCTATATAATAGTGACATACCTATACTAACATTATGTGTAAACAGTAATAGGTATACTATACAGCGTTACTGACGTCAAGTCTCAGGCATTATCTTGGTGAATGTCAACACGGCGTGAAGACGAGCGCGCTGCATCAATTACCACCGGCGGCGCGACTCAGTGCGCTTTAATTAAAATACCTACATTTTTTTTTTACATACAGTAATTTTTATAGCTAGATTAGTTCATTATACTAATTACAAAGTGATCTAGTATAACCCGTGGTTCGATTTATTACGGGTGTTCCCTTCCACGTTGTATAGTAAACATAAAATAGTACTGATATTATACACACAGTTTCTCAAAAAAAAACCAAGTACCTTTCTTATTCTAACCAGGAGTGTGGTTATGGAATTTCACCAAAATTGTAATCTCGGAAAATCCGTTACGAAATTCTATTGCTTCATACCCAAAACCATGTTACAAATACATGGTTATGTATTTGTATGGTTTGTTTAAATGGTACGGTATGTAGCGTTTGGCACAAATAATTAGTGGAAACGTGAAACCTCACGTTTCTACTAATTATTCTATTGCAACATACCGTACAATTTAGCTGGAGAAATTAATAAAAGTCGAAAATATATCATTGAACGGGCGAGCGAAGCGAGCTAGTTCGAGTCTACTTAAACCTGAGACTTGAACGATTCGTCGTTTGTATGTATGTTTGTTCGACAATAACTTCAGTAGTTTTGACTTTTGATCGGACTTCGTTATATTTGGTAAGCATTTAGATGTTTCCAATAGAATTTTAAGTCCGAACACAAATCAAATGGGTCAAGATAATACCGAGATATGCGGCGACCTACAAATTTATTCGTTTTCCAACATAAATAATGTAGCTAGATACACAAACTAGGTTTATACATAAACATCATCCTTACGTAAGCTAATCCTTTCATGCTAACTCGGTTTACATGTTAAAGCGTAACTAAACAACCTTTCGCATAAATGAGTGGTACCGTCAGCTTCACGTCAGCTTAATGACGTCAAAGAAACCTCCGGAGGAATCTTCAAGGTATCTGACATTTAACGTTTTCAATGCGGGGAGCTCTCATGTTTGCGCTGAGTCTGTCCTAGTGTTGCCGAAAAATCGATATAATATCGATAGTGAAAATAGCTGTTTTAGAGCAATAAAAAATATAATGTATATTATTTTGAATGTTATGAATGTTACCAACAATTTTAATATAGATTTTTTCGTTATATTCTCGACAATAGAAACGACAACCAAACATATTTAACGATTTAAAACAGTAATACAATAGCAAAGATTAAATTATCCCGCAGCTAACTTAAAAAAAATAAAACACAACAGCAAAAATAATTTTACTGTAATAGTTATAATTTGAGTTTTGTGTAAACAATCCTTTTCGTACAGTCTTCTTCTTCTCGTGTGTGTTAGTGACTAACAATGTCAGAGTTTTTAAACCGCCTTAAAGGCCTCTGACATGGTTTTAGGTAACGACCAATGTCAAAGATAGTGACCGGGACCGACGGCTTAACGTGCCCTCCGAAGCACGGATCATTTTACTTATCGGACATTCAGGTGATCAGCCTACAATGTCCTAACCAAACTAGGACAACAACACAAAGTCGTTGCCCCCGGCGGGAATCGAACCCGCGACCTCCGGGTATGAGCCGAACGCTCTAACCACTGCACCACGGAGGTAGTTTCGTACAGTGGGTCACATAGAAAAAGAAACAAATATAATATACAGTGTGACTTTTACCCACCAGCTGAACTTTGGAGCAAGTTCAGTGAATGATATTAAACTAGTTTCGATATAAAAGTTTCGTCCTCACGTCCCTATTAAGGCCATACCCAAATTTTCCGGGGTCCAGTGGCGCCGCCATTTAAAATAAATCATTTAAAAGGAAACGGAGATATCATTCAAAATTGTGTCTTGGTCAAGCCCTAGATAACCCTTAAAACTATTTTATGAACTACTGTTTATAATTTAAAGTGCGAACGTGAAGCTTCTCTACGCACATTAGCTAAAAGTGGCCGTTTTTCGCAAATGTGCGTAGAAAAGCTTCACGTTCTCACTTTAAACTACAAAAAGTAGTTTAAAAAATACTTTGAATGGGTATCTAGAACTTGACCAAGACACAATTTTAAATGATATCTCCGTTTCCTTTTAAATGATTTATTTTAAATGGCGGCGCCACTGGACCCCGGAAAATTTGGATGGCCTTAAGCCAAGAGCTGATTTGTATGGGAAGCCGAAACATTTTTTTCGTGTTTCGTTTATTGTTTTTTGGAAAATAGTTCAGTAACAGGGACAAAACTTGTTCGAAAAATTTGGCTGGTGGGTAAAAAGTCACCCTGTAAAATAGTAGTTCCTAAGATAAAGTAAAGGTTTAGTGATTGTAAGTGTATAATATCGGTGGTATACTGTACTTTTATTTTTAATTCATGCAATCCCTGGATTCTTCTCTTATCTCATTACTTCTATCAATTCGCTATTTAATTCAGCGTCAAGTTGCAGAGTGAAAGTTTGTGGTGTATGTGCGTCTAATTATATAGACACCTGGATGTCTGATGACGTGTCATGAATATTCTACGTGGTAGCGGAGTAGAACTAAGAACTTAGGAGCGACAGGTAATATCTGTTTGTTTGCTGAATGCCATATCTTTTTTACAGAGTATGTTACTGACCCGCGTAATAAATCACGAATAAGTAAAAAAATACGGAAAAATCACACAGAAGGTAAGTTCGAAACTTGTGTTATGGGATGCTAACTCAAGGATACTATATTCTTATAACAAATACATGTTTATTGTCTAAGAAAATATACTGAAACTATTTTAAGGGTGAATTCAGTCATTGATACTGAACAACTTTTCCCAAGGAACATAATATGTTCACTTTATTACAGTGATAATAAAATTACAGGCAAAAAACCAAAAAATCGACATTTTCATACAAATTTCCCGAGCGGCTGCACACTTTTATATAGAAATGCCAAAATTGTTCTTTTTAGGGTTCCGTAGTAAACAAGGAACCCTTATAGTTTCGCCATGTCTGTCTGTCTGTCTGTCTGTCCGCGGTCCCACTCAGAAACTATAAGTACTAGAAGGCTGTAATTTGGCATGAATATGTAAATTAATCATGGCAAAAAAGTCATAAAGAAAAATTTGGAAAAATATTTTTTTTTTACTTTAGCTGCCATACAAGTAAAGAGGTAGTCAATATTTTTTTTCTCGACAAATACATTGTGTGAGGTGTCGTTGAATAGGTCTTTTAAAAACATTGTGAGCTTTTTAACACCATTTTTCGATTTAGGGATTTGTTTCTGAAGTATTTGGGTTTAAAGTGCAAATTTTTGTTGGAGGCAAGTGTCCCCCCTCCCTCTATCTGCTAAACGGTTATATATGGCCAAGTGAAAATTAAAATTAAATAGTTATAGGCGATCAACTTATAAAATGTACTCGAAAAACATAATTTCATACAAATTCAATAGATAATTAGTTTTAAAACGTTTTAGTGGCATAAACTCAAAGTTAGCATTCGGAACTACAGAACCCTACACTGCGCGTGGCCTGACACGCACTTGGCCAATTATTTGAATTTAACTGTTATATTAATTTCATTATACTACAGTGGTCAAGTATAGCCCATGGTTCGATTTATTACGGGTGTGTCCCTTCCACGTTGTATAGATAGTGTAAACTCTGACGCAGCTAACGGATTTGAGATCACGCTCGTAAAGTTAAGTCCGGGTGCGCCTTTAGACATTACGGTAGCCGCAGAAGACCCCCGGGGACCAAGTTAATGGAATTAGCTATTATGCCTTGCAGCACAATGAAGTCAACATTTTCCAGGGCATATACTTCTTAGGAGCTACGGTCTACTTTGGTATATACCTTTAGTAAATCACACTAATATTTTAATATAAATTGCTTCATCCGTTCGAGCTCTAAGATGGCACAGACAAACAGACATTGGCGTCAAATTTATAACACCTCTCATTTTTGTTAAGGATAAAAAAAATCAAACATTATATATTATTCTTACGTTTCTTAAAAATAAAATTCAATTCAAAAGTAAATTTTGTTTCTTTTCTCGTGAATATTTTTATGTAATACTAGCTGCACCCCGCGGTGTATGTGTTAATCTATGGTGTCAGCTTCCAGTATACAAAATTATATCAAAATTGGTCCAGCCGTTTGCGCGAGAAGTGTATAACATTCACACGCACACTTACAAACTTTCGCCTTTGTAATATCAGTGTGATAATATGCTAAATGACTTACAATGCTCAAGCATGCTCCTGTCTTTCGCAGTTATTTCGAGTTAATAGTTTGCACTATTTAAGGTCTAACAAAATACACTGAAACTATTTAAGGATGAATTAAGTCCATGATACTGAACAAATTTCCCCAAGGAACACGTATCGAAATATGAAAAGTAATGACGAGTTTGTATTGAGAGCCAAAAATATATTTTTATTTTTCGACATTTGTTCCTTGGGGAAAGTAGTTCAGTATAATGGACTGAACTCACCCTTAAAAAAGTTTCAGTATATTTTGTTTAACCTTATATAGTTACTAAAATATTTCCATACTAAAAATACGCTTAAAACGAAACCTATGTATTCAACAAAAATATGACCCACATAAAGTTCAGTAGAAACTAACGCGTGCGATACAAATGGTATCGGATCGGTGGGCAGCGTATCAAAGTGTTTGAAATATGACAGCGACGCCTCCATTGTGTTACGTGGTCTGGACAGCTGAATCTGGGCTTGACGCTTTCATTGACACGACGCGGGTATCGTATCGATTTGTTACTGTAAAAACTTGTATGGTAAATCTACATAAATTGTATAGGACCACTAGATTCATTAACAACGGCGGTCTGCCTGTAATTTTAAATCATTATCATCATCATCAGGTCTTATTAGTCTTCACTGCAGGAGCACGACTCTTTTTGTACTATCAGAGCCATACTTGGCCAGAGCAGCCAGAGAGTTTGGCCTACACTCTCCTCGCTGGCCAGACGGGTTGAAAAGGTCTCATTGATGTTTTTAAGCTATGTTTAGCATATTTCCTAGGTAGCCTTTTACGACATCCACGGGAGGACTTGGAGTGGTCCTATTCTACTCTACCGGAAACCACACGGCGACCGATTAATTTTATAAATCATAAAATAACTGTTTGTTTCTCTAAATGAATAAAGAAGTCGATACTTTGGGCCTTTTTATTATATTATATCCTAAAGGATACTGCAAATGAAAACACCAAAATCTTTATCTTTATGTTTTAATGATACAAAATAATAGATTACAGAACTAACCATGTACAGTACAGTCGGCATAAGAGATACCTGACCCTTCCTCCACCTACATCTTGAATTTTCACATAAACAAAAAAATTCTATTCAGATAGACTTTAATGAAGTCTTTTTTAATATACATTTTTATTATTATTTTCAGGTTAAGAGAAAATTCAAGATAAAGATAGAGGAGAGGTCAGGTATCTCTGATGCTGACTGTACATAGTAATACCTAGCACGTACTAGTACTGATTAAAGATATTTTATGTGCAATGAAGATAGATATATATGTGCATTTGTATAGTATTGTCGGCACTAGAACTGACGTGATTCCGGTCACGGGCGAGGAGTAAAATTGTACGTGTAGACGTGCCAGCTCGCGGGCCAAGTGTAATTAAATCTCCTTTGAAGAATTTATTTGCGGGGAAAAGGATGGCTCGCCAACGAAGATCAATGATGCTCTTTATTTTTTTTATTATTTTACCCCTAACAAGCTTTTTCTTCCATAGTCATTTATGTTCCAAAGCTGTTAGTAGTATCTGTTTTCTCCTCTTTGGTTGTGGTCAATTAATTACGGACTACATCACTCTAATCTAATATGGATCCAGATGATGTGGATGGGGCGGTGAAAGCACTAAATGATGATCTCGAATTGATTGCGGGTTGCTCGTCCAGCAATTCTCTTCAATTGAATCCTACTAAATCTAAATATATGATTTTGGGAACAAAGAATCAAATAGAAAAAATTAGAAACAGTAATCCTTCTATTAAAGTACTTGGCACAGACATAGATCACGTCGACAAAACTAAAAATTTGGGCATAATTTTGGACAGTGAACTTAGATTCGAAGATCATATAAAAAATATTGTAAAGAACTGCTTATTCAGATTGAAGATTCTTTATAAAGTTCGTAAATACTTGACCGTAAAATCTCGAATAATTATATGCGAGTCACTCATACTTTCAAGGCTGAATTATTGTGATGTGCTGTATGGTCCTCGACTTCTTTATAGGACTCGCAAGATGATTCAACGAGTCCAAAACGCGTGCTGCCGTTTTTGTTTTAATATTCCACCAAGAACTCATGTGTCACCATTTATTAATAACGCGGATTGGCTGAATATGGAATCAAGAAGGCGGCTACATCTTGCAATGCTCATGTTCGACTTAATGAAGCACAAAAAGCCCGAATACCTTTACGGCAAATTAAAGTTTTGTACTTTTCATCATAGATACGGAGCTGGCAGTGCCAGGTCCAACCGACAACCTTTGGTCATGCAATTGCATAAAAGTGTTGCATTTAAAGGCAGTTTTCGTTACCAGGCAACTAAGTGCTGGAATAATATACCTCCTCCAATAAGAAATGTAACATCTAAATATACATTCAAAAAACATATAAAATCTGTTTTATTGAAAAATCAAAAATTAGGAATACAGACTTAGTTGCTCTGGTAGCGTCCCTCCGTGCTTAAATAAAATTAATTGCTTAAATAAAATTAATTGCTATCAAACAAGATGTGATGAATTGGGTGCATCTTGATTTAAATGCAATTTTAATAATTCTCCCAACCATTGTAATAAATAGTAATGCATATATCCATTGTAATATTTTTTGAGATAATCGTTATACGTTCGTGTGATTTTAATATTATTAATTTTTAATAAGTTTATATTGTAAGGCAACATGATTTAATTATTACTCACCAGTGATTAACAATGAATTTTTTATTTATTTTTTATTCATAATTTACGAGACACCGATGGTATTGTTGCACGCGTCCCCGTGAATCTCGAGGTGGTGGCTGAAAATCAGTGGTTTGTTCTACGAGCAAACGTATCGCTGAGCCCACAACCTTTTGGTATCGCTGCGGCACACACGCACTACTTCGCATAGGTTTTTTATTTTTTCATTAGCTATAGTATTTTTATTTTTATGATTTATTTGCCCTGTATAAGTTAAGTGTGTTGTGTGTCTTTTTGATTCTAATAAAACAATTATCTATCTATCTATCTAATCCAATTTGACCTTTTCTTGGTCGTTGACATCGACTATTATTTCCAATATAATTATTATGTGTCTGCTTTCGGAATCACGAGTCTTTTTACTCCGATTCTTTGAGAAGCTTACGTGGGGATACAGATTCAATACGTAGAGGCCCTTTGGAGAAGTTGATGTTATATGGCGCTCCCGCCAACCGATATATTTATTATTAGAATTGTGATAAACGGAAAAAACCTGTGTGCAATTGCTTAAAAAAAACTACAGAATGTTCACATCAAATAAATGGCTATAATGAGAATGGTGTGCCTTCTGAGATTAAAGTCACTACAGTGAAGTGCAAACGTGCTGCTACAATAATGAAAAATCGTGCCAGCTACCTAAGGATATCACGAACGATGTCACTTACAGGAAGAAACAAAAAACCAGACTGCCTTGTTATGTACTCGTACTCAGTGTCACTCCCAGAATTACGTCGAATCTAACGACACATTTCAAAAAGACACATTTAAATTCATCAACCGTTAAGGCTGCAGAGCGTCCCATAGAAATATACATACGTGCACTCAAAAAACATAACCCTCCTTTTGACGCAGCCGGGTAAAATATTAACGAGTTCCAAAAAAGCGCGATGATATATAAATCGTTTTATACTTTTGTAGATTTATTTATTTATTTATTTTTGTTCAAATTTCTATGAAGCTTGCAGTAATTATCAAAACGTGCCCATAATGGAGTCACATCTAGAATGTTCTTACATCTGTGCGAAGCAGCCCTTTCTACGTCATTATACAGGAGTGCTCTCGAGCTGCAGCGACGCATTATAATTATTTGGAAACTTTTCACTCAAGTTTAACTTGCAAGGGGTGTTATCAAAGGGTTCTTTATGGGCCTTTGATTCACGGTTAGCTTACTGCCGTGAGTGGTAATGAAAGTTTTTCATTTAAAATGTGTTGTAGGTAAAAAATAGAGCAAGGGCTTTGCTTTCATTTTATCGTAGGATTTGCATTGCACTGCACATTAACTGCACCAATTCTTCCTACATATAGTACGTACATTAATTTACCTCAATGATGTCTAACATGTAAGTATGTACAACTTTCTTAATAACTTAAAACATTTGTTATTATTTCACTACATATTACGTACATAAATAAGAAAACAATACCCCATACTCCATATAAATGCAGTTTAACAGTGGTTTATGCAGTTTTACCTGTGGCTAGCAACCTATCACTATTTTAATACCTTTTTACATCCTCTTGCCCACCATCACGCTGAAAGTAGTATTTAGGCTCTGTCTGCTTAGAGGTTGCTGTCTGCTGTCTGCTGAAGTATAAAAAACAATCCCACAAAAAAAATGTAAAGTAATGCCAAGACGATAGGTAAATATTACTGACTTACAATGCTCAAGCATGCTCCTGTTTTTCGCAGTTATTTCGAGTAAATAGTTTGCACTATTTAAGGTCTAACAAAATACACTGAAACTATGTCCATGATACTAAACAAATTTCCCCAAGAAACACGTACCGAAATATGAAAAGTAATGACGAGTTTGTATTGATAGCCAAAAATTATTTTTTTATATTTCGACATTTGTTCCTTGGGGAAAGTTGTTCAGTATAATGGACTGAACTCACCCTTGAAAAAGTTTAAGTATATTTTGTTTAACCTTATATACTAAAATATTTCCATACTCAAAATACGCTTAAAACGAAACCTATGTATTCAACAAAAATATCACTCTTGCCCACCATCACGCTGAAAGTGGTATTTAGGCTCTGTCTGCTGTCTGCTGTCTGCTGAAGTATAAAAAACAATCCCACAAAAAAAAATGTGAAGTAATGCCAAGACGATAGGTAAATATTGCTAGCACTATATAAGATCGAGGAGCTCGGCGGCCAGATGAGAATGCGCATTACGCACTTGTATAATACGCACAAGTGACATACAAATTTCTCGAGCTCCTCCGTGCTTCGGAAGACACGTATATGCCGTTGGTCCCGGCTGTTATCATTGTATGGCAGTCGTCAAGCTATGTCAGATGCCTTTGAGCAGCCCGAAAAATCTGACAACAGTGTTGGCTACTTACACACACGAAAAACAAACTGTATAAAAGTTATGATATGGAGGCCAAGCTCCTAACACTACACTCTCTAACCTAACACCCACAAATCCTCATCATATCGTATAGAAACACCTTAGAAAAAATGTGTGGCCTGGTCGCAGATTCTGAGGATTTCATTGTACACGTTTATCACATAAAATGCATATCACACTGCCTTCCCCAAATACATGAATGAATCCCTCAAGTAGATTTAATTACATGAGACGGGGGTCGGGGCCCGCCTTACACGTACATTTTACTTGCGCCCGTGACTGGAATAAATACATACAAGATTTTGATAATTATACTTACAAGATTTTACGTAATATTTAATAAAATAGAGTCTAAATATGTTTTTTTAAACTCCTTGACTGTCGGTTAATCCCATATCTACGTGCGAGGTTTTATATTTGTCATGCCATGATTTTGAAGTTTTATTAGGCCGATAAAGCCAAGAAATAAAATGTAAACATCCCCTTCATGCAAAAGTTTATGTTTTTTTTTACAAACTTGCATTGCGCATAATCTTCGCAGGAACTTTTAATAATTTTTCAAAACTTTAACCCCACCCACACCCCCAAAACTGCACAACCGATTTTGATTAAATTTACAAAGGAAAACCTAACAAGTATGCCCTTTTAAATAAAAAAAAATATTATTTTAAATTGGTATAGGGGACTTCGAATTATATGTGAAGATACATAAAAAAAGATCGAGTTCACGCCAAGGGATACATCCTCACGGACTGTATTTAGCACCCCGAGCTGCAGCCGATCGACACCGCTCCAATGCATAAAGCAGTTTTTGTGATAATTTCAATGGAACTTATTACTTACTAGTTGGTGCCCGCGACTTCGTCTGCGCAGTATCTTTATAAATTGTAGCCTATGTGTTATTGTAATGTATAAGCTATATTATTGTAAAGTTTTATTAAAATCCTTCATCCATTCATCCATGCTTACAAGCTTTCGCGTTTATAATATTAGTAGGATAGTAGGATTTAGTCTGTCTACTTTATTACTTATTTTGTGTGATTACGAGGGGGGTTTACCCCCGTAGTCATACTGCCAGATCCTTTTCAGGTTTTGGGTATTTTACCAAAAATAAGTGGACAAATATGTAAAATCTATAAAAGGTATAAATTAGATCTTTTGGCCTGCAGCTTATTCACCTAGATTAAGTTAAAGAAGTTAGTTCAAAAATGAGATAAAAGTATCATCATCATCATTTCAGCCGCATAACGTCCACGGCTGGACATAGGCCTAAAAGTATTATATTTCCAAATTATAAATTTCTATGGGAACTCCTGACAAGTATGCCCTTTCAAACAAAAAAGATTTTATAAAGTTGCTCTAGGCGTCTTCGAGTAATCAGTAAACATACATAAAAACTAGCTATTTGGGCGCTGCGCGGGCTGCAAGCACCCCGCGGTCTTTTATGCAGCTGTCGAGGTAGGCTAAAATACGTTTCCACTTCTGAAAATGGTAAAGAATGTATAGAGGAGAATCGGCCTTGTATGGCGGCCATCTTGAATTTTGAAAAAAATTAAAAAACAAATGACGGTCGTCAAATTGCTTGCAACCCTCTACATTTTGAAAAAAAATCACACCCCTAACCCCAACCGTTTTCGCAGGCCGTACACCTTTCACATCAATAAGTAAACATACATAAAAATATATTCCGACGAATTGACAACCTGTTCCTTTTTAAAAGGATAACTATGTACCAAGTCATAACTGGTTCATATCAAAGTTCAACATCAAGTTTTGTGATATGTATGCACTTTAAAAGCTAGCTGGAACATACTTTGAAAAGTACTTACTGCAATGTGTACGTACAACTTACTTCAAGACTTTCTATATTCAAGTTACTACGTTAAATTCTTTACACGAATTTCTCTCGAGTCAAGTTTTACTTTACAAGTAACTATTTAGAATTGCTGTCCACTTGATTCCGTTGAAGGAAAACATAGTGAACAATCTGCACAATGCACTGGTGTGTAAACCAGTTTACTTGCTATAATAGGCAAATAACTGCTTCCGTGGTGTAGTGGTTAGAGCGTTCGGCTCATACACGGAGGTCGCGGGTTCGATTCCCGGCGGGGGCAACGACTTTGTGTTGTTGTCCTAGTTTGGTTAGGACATTGTAGGCTGATCACCTGATTGTCTGATAAGTAAGATGATCCGTGCTTCGGAGGGCACGTTAAGCCGTCGGTCCCGGTCATTGTCTTTGACATTAGTCGTTACCTAAAACCATGTCAGAGGCCTTTAAGGCGGTTAAAAAACTCTGACACCAGTGTTAGTCACTAACACACACGATAAGAAGAAGAATAGGCAAATTAAAATAACCAAGACGACGCCATCTATTGATTATTGGCGGAATTGCATGATATATTAATATCTTAGCGCCATCTATTATTTGTCAGGTAAATTAAAAATCCCGAATTTGAAGCGTATCACCCAATAAACGACTGAGCCGATTTTTATCAAACATTGGTAAGAACCAGACAGAGACATACAGGGCACATAAGGCAGCTCGAAAAATCCATTTGTTCCTGTTGAGTAACACCCTCTAGAGTACCACTGTTACTCAAGGGGAAAAACCTCTTGATGAGTTCCAGTGTTACTAATTGCAACTAACATTTTTTCCAATGAATACCACTGTGTCTTAACGGCTCTTTGATGGTGCGTCGTCGTATTCCCGTCAAGTACCACATAAAACATAGACATGTCACTTGACAGGAATACAGAACTTCATATTCCCGTTGAGCAACAATAACGTACTGTATGTACGGAAATGAAGTACTTAAAGATTAAATTGCGAAGTGGTCAACAAAAAGTGGTTAAGCTTTTATATTTGTAGTAGCTAAATGTCAACTTTTACGTCGCTTTCTTAGTTTATAGTTTAGTTGTTTTATTTACGGGAATACGGAGTGCTATATTCTTTTCAAGTTATCTTACGTAGTACTTGACTGAAATACGGTGAGCCGTTAGGACACAGTGGTAGGTGCTCATTGGTAACAATGTTAGTTGCAATGAATAACACTGAAACTCATCGGGAAGTTTTTCCCCCTTTAGTAACAGTGGTACTCATTAGGGTGTTTCTCATCGGGACCAATAGGAATAAAGACTACCTTAAATTGTGATATTGATAAATTTAAAAAAATTGACAAAAAAATAGTAGTCAAAAAATTAAAAAATCATATAATTGTGCAAATATATTTAGATGTCTTGTACACGGTTTACGGCAATGGTGGTATCCACAAACTAACTAAGGTACTTTTACGTACTATGAGACACATTTAGCCTACCTAAGTGATACATAAAACTGAGTGCAATGAGAAAAGCAGTAAACAACAATGTAAAGCGCATAACAGTAAAGATAAAAGTTGATCATTTGGGAGATAAAAACTACGATAGAAACATATTAACGCAGGTAAGATACGATTTTCATTAAATTATTATCATCAGTAGCTTTGAGAAGTAAACTATCGATGATAAGTAATCTTTTTGATGCAGTATTAACATAAATGCGAAGTGGATTACATTTTAATATTCTGATTGTTTGTAAAAGCCTAAATACTTCATATAGGGCCCCGTGATACTGAGTAAACAACTTATTGATTTTTATGAAAGGGATACAACATTTTTCAGGGTCAAGTGCTGCCCCTGTTTGAAATAAATTACTTGAAAGAAACGCAGATATCATTTAAGATGACAGTCATCGAGATACGGATGCCTTTAGGCAGCTCGAAAAATCTTATACCCGTGTTGGATACCTATTAACACATTCTATAAGAGAAGAACAGCTTTTTTATGAATATGCTTCTTTCAAAATTATGAAAAACGGTGAAAATGCGTGTATCATTAAAAAAACGGATCTCCTAAATAGATCCTTGAAATCAAAGGATTTCAACGAGCGCCATGAAATTTCTAATTCTTTCTACTCAAACCAACTTTAAATTTATAGCGAAAACAGTGACACTTAACCATAATGGACCGTTATAAAGAACACAGTAACAAACTACAATGTATTTTAACCGCGGACTATAATTGCGGTGATCAAGCAAGCCACAGTTTAATAGGCTACTGGGTGTCTCGTCTCTGTCCAGAAGTGCTACTTTAAAACGCGATGTCAACTAAACGAATGGTTTTTCCATACAAAAAAATTGATCGTTTAGTAAGTTTACAGGTTTGCGGTCTACCAAAAATATATCATATTTTTTTTATTTCTTGTATTATAATTATTTGCGTTCTGGTTTCCGGCAGAGTAGAATAAGGCCACTCCAAGTCCGTGAACGTCGTAGAAGGCGACTTAGGAAATACAAGCTAAACAAGGCTTATGCATATCAATGAACCTCTCCAACCCGTCTGTCCAGCGAGGAGAGTTTAGGTCAAGCCCTCTAGCTGCTCTGGCCCATGGTACAATAAAATAAGATATTCTCTTCCCGTGACAGCTGCTGACGTAGGTGGAACTTGACTACGTCATCAGTTTAATATGTTGACACTGTGTGAAATCGAATTACCTGAGCGTAATGCATTTTTGAACTTTATATACCAACTTCGAATTAATAATCCATTATATCAATTTATAAAATATTGAATTGATAAATCACGCGAGAATCGCGAGATACTAAATAGCTAAGTTACTTAATATTTTTTTAAATATTCATGAACTAATTGAGAAAGTCCTTAAATTTACCGAAAAGAAGAATCAGTGGCAACACTTTGTGACGTAGTCAAGTTCCATCTCGGGAAGAGAATACCTGTTTTATTATACCATGCTCTGGCCAAGTATGGCTCTTGTAGTACAGAGAGGGTCGTGCTCGTGCAGTGTTGACAAAAAGACCTGATAATGATGATTATATAAGCCAATTCTGAGCAAAGGACTCCTTCTCTCGTTTCTTTTAATATTTCTATACGTTTATATTTGTGTGAACTGTCAGCACATTTAAAGTACAATTGGTAGAAGATTCTCTCTTGTATGTGATTATATATCACACACTCAACTGTAATTTGCCTCTATAGAACATTAAATTAATTTTAAAATGAGGAAAATCTGTACAATCATTTAATAAGCAACATCCTCGTTTGTAAGTCTGAATACTTGAGACAAATAAATGCTCAGCATTCGTCCGAGATAGTTGAGGCTTATAGCTCGACAGAGAACAAACAATTTTAATTAGGAGGTCTTCTTTAACAAAGCCCTTTATCCTCGCCCCGCAGAATAAGCTGGCTAATTAAGGATTAAAAAATATATGTCTGAATGAGTTTGGCCACGTAATCCTACTATGAATTAAACAATAAGTTTGTTTGTTGATACTTGGTCTATGTCCAACTGGATTATGATTTATGAAACAAGTAGAGTAACTTCTACTTTAGTGCTTAGATTAATTTTGTGGTTCCATTGTGGTGACATAGCCCATGTTCGTTTTTTACACCAGCCCCTGTAGAATGGCCCCGACGACAACGTTTATCCATCGCTATCGTCTATCACTATCTTACTCTATGTGATATATAACGAGCGGGATGGCACTAGTCTGTTGCGCGATATTAACTTTATCTAGGTTTATCAACAGTACCCCGCAGCACGGAGGTAGGGCATGGGCGTTGCTGACATCGAAGAAATCTTTTTACTCCTTTTTGAAGAAATTTATGCGGTATATGCTTACTTACTATATAACTCCTTTGTGGTGTAGTTGTTAGAGCGTGAGAGAGACCTGATTGTCTGATAAGTAAGATGATCCGTGCTTCGGACGGCACGTTAAGCCGTCTCGGTCCCGGTTACTGTCTTTGACATTGGTCGTTAACCTAAAACCACGTCAGAGGCCTTTAAGGCGGTTTAGAAATTCTGACACTAGTGTTAGTCACTAACACACACGATAAGAAGAAGAAGATATTAATATTTACCGCAATACTTACTTACTACATATACTAAACAAAAAGTCACTAAGTATAATTAACTATGACCTAAAAAAATATATCGACTTTAGTAAACATCTGTTTTTCTAATGATCACGCCGGTATTTCTATTGAACGAAAATAAAATCGTCACAAAACTATTAGACTGTAAAGCCCTTCAAACAGATCGTGCCCATCGATGTTTTTGTAGGATTGTGCATGCATACGTGTTAAGCTATATGTGCATCGGCAAACAATCGATACAGAACTACGATGCAGCTAACGTCTGTTTGTTTTTTAAATATTACAGCTTTTCGAGGATCGGTATAAACCTGAATTATAGTGAACGCAAAATATGTGAATTATCATTTAAACTTGGTCGATAAACAAAACTTATAACCATCATGAGACCTCTCCAATCCGTCTAGCCAATGTGGAGAGTGTTGTCCAAATTTTCTGACTGCTCTGACCAAATATAGCTCTAGCAGTATAGAAAGGGGTCGTGCTTCTGCAGTGGAGACTAAAAAGACCTGATGATGATGATGATGATTCAAATCTCAAAGTTTGACGAAGAATAGACTTACGAGACGATGTGTTTACAGAACTTGTATAAATAATAAAATGTTAATACAATAACTTACAATTATAAATATTTATCTACCAGGGTTAAAAAATGTCACTTGCCATTGTCGACTCGACAGTATATGCATTTAGTTAAATTAAGTAATTTACTATTTCTTATTTAATACGTATGTGTCGAGTAGCGTTTCTGACAAGTTGCGAGTCTATCATAAGAGATGACGAGATGCTTATCTGACCAATTGCGTTTCTGACGAAAAGCGCGGCTCCCTGTTTGGTAGGTGGAAAAAGGAATCAAAGTAGTGATGGGTTGCTAACCGCATCGCCTATAACATGATTCACCTTTTCGCCCATTCCGTTAATCGGCTTCTAAGATCTAATATCTTTAGATTATATCTTCTATAGATTTAGATCTGATATATTTAGATTTATAAATGCAGAAAAACTGATAGGAGCGCTATTTGACTCCGAGAAACTATGAAGTCACAACGTGCTATTTCATACAAACCCTATAGACAATGTTTGGTTTGATTATTATAACAAGTATATCATTTGATGTGTTGGAAACTATTCTATTGTACATAACTCTCAGAGTTACGGTTTAATTTCCATGAACGAAGTAATCCTTCCAAGAAGCTTGACATCATCATCATCATCATCATCAGGTCTTTTTCTCCCAATAGTAGGAGTACGACCCTGCCTGTACTACTAAAACCATACTTGGCCAGAGCAGCCATAATACTTGACCTACACTCGCCTCGCTGGTCAGACGAGTTAAAGAGGTCTCATTGATATTTATAAGCTTTGTCTAGCTTGTATTTCCTTAGTTCTACGACGTCCATGGGAGGATTTGGAGTAGCCCTTTCTACTCTGCCAGAAACCACACGGCGCAAATGACATAGTATCCAACAATACTAACTCATATTTCTGCATGTACCTAACTTAAAACTATGACTCACTATACTATAAAACGTAAATAATGACACGGAAGCGTAATAGGTGCATAACTTTAAGTACTGTAGAGGTGGTCAGGCAGATATCGTGAGCACCCTGCGTGTCCGACGCATTCGTATGCTAATGTATCGCTACTACCAGCATATATGTACTAGGTGGTATTTTTGTATGAGTATTAGTCATACCATCCACCCTGGACGTTTTATGTACGGCTACTGAGGACGCCGTTAGAGTTTCTTAATATTGGGCTGATTTTTTAATTTATTTATTTACCTGGCGACCTCTACGCCACTACGAGGAACTAAAAACCATAAAACAATAATGAACCATAGTTCACAAGAATCATACGAGATGGCTCCAGCAGAATCTACATCTCGATCTCAGAGTTCTGGTTGCAACTGACTATATATACGAGTACAACTTCCGACAATACACCGTCGGAGCCGCGGTTCCCCAGGCGCAACACCATGCCTAGCGGGAAGATCTTCCCTTTGTGGCGGTCGAGCACATCACCCCGCTCCTGCTACAGTGGTGACCCCAACGTGATTGGAAGTAACTTATACTTATTTATTAAGGCATTACTTATCTTAAAAGAGTGCTGCCCCTAGTTGAAATAAATTATTCGAAATTAAACGGAGATATAATTTAAAAATTTGTCTTGATCAAGCCCTAGATAAAAACTATTTTGTAAATCACGTTCTCACTTTAAATTGTAGTTTACAGTTAAAAGTGAGAACGTGAAGTTTTTTCACCGCACATTTGCGAAAAACGGACACTTTTCACTTTAAAGTATAAATTGAGTAGTACATAAAATAGCATGATAGGTTATCTAGGGCTTGATTATGACAAAATTGTTCTCATACAGTAAAAGTCATACTAAACTTTGGAACTATCTCCCTTGTTGCTGAACTTTTATAGCTCAACTTTTTATTACTTTCATTTCCGAAATTGTAGAAAACATCTAAAAATATCCTTCTCGTAAAACGTTCTGAAGGAAATATCATCCATCTTCGTTTGGTACAGGGAATTTCATACAAAATTCAGCGTCTCAAAGCACCGCAGCCGAAGTTTGCAACTAGACTGATCTCGGTGCAACATACATAGCTGTGTGGAGTAGTGGATTAGTTTCGTAGAGGAATGATATTACAGATTGTAGTTTATGATGATGGTTACGTTGCCGCAGGGTATACAATAAAGGGGCGTTTTTGATTGTAAATATTAGTATGTTATGTATTGGTAGTGACTGCATTTTATATTTATTTTAATTCTTAAGAAAAATATTATATTTTTTTGTTTTGATAAAAAAATTTTATACGTTATATCACGAATTTATCCCTAAAATGTTATTTGATGAATTTTAGGTCTTGTGGCTCTAGGCAGATAGAGCCCAAGGCCACAAGACTCAAAGGCCACTTTTACCGTGATATGGGGCGAGAAGGTGGGAAAATGAATTAAAAATAGTGATTTAATTTTTTGCCCATATTTATAATATCGCCTTTACATAAAATATTTCTAGACCGCTTATTCTCAGTCTACTTCTACGCCTTACTTGAGGAGAAGCAGCTGGTACACTCTTTGTTTTTCTTTGCTCGTACGTGGTCTTAAGATTTTATAACGCATTTGTATCTCAATTACAAAATCAAACTAACTGTTCAGATAAAATATTCAGAAAATAAAAACCCATGTGTTTCCTCTATGAGGATGAATGAATTCTATGTAAACCAGTGACTCTGTGAGCTGTAAACCTTGCAAATCTATCTTTGCCTAGGTTTGTCTAGGCATATGATATCTTTTACGTTTTTAAACCCAATGGCTCCGCTGTTTTGAAAAAAATCATGAAACTGAATCGACTAATCGAACCTACGCTCAAAAAAATTCACGAGAATCGATCAATTTTTTTTTGAGGAGATGAACGAATCCAACACCCGGACTGCCGGTCATTTTTCCCAAAATTGAGGCGCTCTAATCGCGCTTCAGCAGCACGAATGGATATTTTTTGTCCATCGGTTAGATTATTAAAAAATATTGTACACGTATTTTTTCTTTTTTTTTTGAGAAACTAATTTTCGCGTGAATTCGAACTTCGCGGCTGGGTACGATTTTTACTTAGGGGTGACGTCGCAAGCCCCAACTCCGAAACTTTGACGCTCCGTATCTTAGTAAATTTTTATTTTTTTGGTTAACTAAAAAATCCATTATTTTTGGATAATCTAAAAGATGGACTAATTACAATCATACTTTTTGGAACCTGTCGTCACCCCTATTCCAAATCGGCCAATTTTATTGGATTAGGAATTTTGGAATTAAAATTAACGGTTCTTATTTTAAAACATTTTTGTACAAAAACTTAATAAAAGTGAACATTTTTGCGAAATTCCTTTTAGTGAAGTTAACAAAGTTCTGTTATTTTAAACTACGTTAACTTAACGTCCGCCCGGGCACGTAACAAGGGGCTATGTCTCAGTCTCAAGTAGCAACTTAGTTCGCTAGTTATACAGCATTACTTGCTAAGTGGCCTAACTTTTGTTAGGCCGGCCATGTGCTTACTTAACTTATATGTTGATACTTTAATAGCTAAAGCTACAAGATGAACTCACTATAATAGACCGAAATAATCTTGGCTGAGTACTGTATAACACAAAACCGTTTTTCATTGCTGTATTCAAAAAATTACTATTCGCCGAGTAACGGTTGGCCGAGAATTAATATATTTTCACAATTTAATGAAAATGCGAATCATGTTATTAAAGAGATGCGGCTAGCCACCCATCTCTATTTTGATTCCCTTTTCCACCTTCTCGCCGGCAATTAAGCTATAAGTGGCCTTTGAGCCTTGAGGCCCTGGGTTCTGTCTGCTTAGAGGCGCAAGCTCAATGCTCTACCCAGTTAGGGATAAAGACGTAACGTGCGTAGTATTTAGTAGAAAAAAACCGGGGACTAGCCGTATTATGTTTTTCGTCATATGAGATCCAGCCCAGAATATGACAATAATGTGTTATTTCTATTGATCAAATGATTTTTAGTTAAACAGCGCTCAAAACAACGCCGTGCTCGAGTAGCCTCGATCTCCCGCAAACTCATTCGACCCGCGATCTTTCAGTATGTTCATTTTTGAAACGCGGAATCACAATTTTTTTCCATACAAAAACGTTCGTTTAGTGACTCTGCGTTTTAAAAATGGCACCACTGATCGTGATCGCCCATAGAAGTAAGATTATTAAAGGTGTTAATAAATTTACAAAACTATAAGTGACACTTCAAATATGTCTGTAAAAAAACTATCCTCGCTGAAACATCCAATGTTCTTTTACCGCCCAATAAATCGATAACCGAGGTTGCAGAATTTTTGCAGACTCGTAGTATGATTGATTGGCGATGTCAATTCTCTCTATGGATAGCGCGAGATTGATCACTGAACCACGCAACGGTCAGTTTTTAATATTTTGGGTCCAAATAATGACACGATTAATTGATATCTAATCAAATAGTTATAAAAAATATTTATTCTCCTGTTGTTTACAATTTTTGATAAATTCTGGTATACTTGTATTTCCATACAATACCTCAAGCTCCGAAACACGGGGTGTTTCGGAAGGCACGCATATAAGCCGTTGGTACCGGCTGTCATCATTTTATGGCGGTCGTCAGGCTATGTCAGATGCCTTTAAGCAGCCTGAAAAATCTGATACTAATGTTGCCACACAAGAAAAACAAACAAGTTGACGTGACTTTTGTATAAAAAGAATTTCTGCGTTTTAAAGGTTGTTTTAAGACTGGATCTATTCTTAATAAATAAATAAATAGGGACAAATTACACTGATTGAGCTAGCCCCAAAGTAAGTTCGAGACTTGTGTTCTAGCTCAACGATACTATATTTTATAAAAAATACATATACAGATAAACATCATCATCTTAAGACAGTCTTTTCATTGTTTTGATATGATTTTATTCATAGACATATCATTTTATGAAACTCCAATATAATTGAGCAAAAGAATTGAAATGACACAAGAAACACAAAACATTAAAAATCAGGGCTCATTAAGTACTTTTATTATATTGTAAATTGAATCCTTTTCATAATTTTTCATAAGATCTGAAATTCAGCACATATTGAATGAAATTAAAATTATTTATTGGTCAAGATCTATCTGATGTCATTGCAATCAGTACGATCAGTTCATCGATATCGATTTGCATATTCGCATGTAGATGAAACTTATCGAACTTTCATTTCACGAGCAAAACGTGCCTTGAACACCACAACGCCGGCTCCTGTTGCATTACGAAGGGGTCTTTGTAAAGTGAATCTGAATATCTACTCACCTAAATGTGAAACCTTGACATAGAGAAAGCACTTAGTATTTTTTTCTTATGGCCAACACTTTGCAACTTTTTTAAAGATATTCACATGAGAAAATGAGGACCAACTGACCCAACTCGCTTGATATAGGTACCACTTATTGATTGTTGAATACAATTGTTTTGTCTTAATTTTATGTCATTATATAATATTTACAATATACAATACAATCTTTATTTTTTAGTTCTGATTTTCTTTTAAGTAATGTAAATTTAACCTTAAATACATACTAGTCTAAAAATTTAATTATTATAACTGCTTTTTTTTAAACTACTCAAATGTAATAATTATTATTTCCGACCTCGCAGTAAAATAATAAAATAAGTAGGTCTGCTCTTAATGTGTTATAATAATTTAACAGTCTTTTTATAAAATCGTAAAAATATACGCATTAATTGAATTCCTCGTATAAAGGTTACAATACCCAGAGTACCGATATGCTTAAAATATATATTTTTAAATCAACCTTTTTCTGGTCCTAAAATAAAGCCTGGGTAAAAATATTTTTACTCCTATCAGATCGAGGCCCTAAAAGGAAGTTATTTCCGAAATTTAAACACTTCACTTTAAACTTAAACATTTTCGGTAAAATTTCACATTAGTGTTTTATATTTCCAGGCAACGTGATCGAAGGGTTTATTTGCGGAGGAAATAAATACACACTAGTAATCAATTAAATGGAATAGACATAAAAAGACTTAGCAGAGATAAATATCTTTAAAAGTATTTTAATATTTTTCTGTTGATAAATCAATACATACGAGTAGTATAAACTGCCGTCTGTCCGTCTGCATGTCTTCACATTGCACGCAACTTCACAGATCTTTATAACGACCGATCAGATTTTAATGCTGTTTTAATAGATAGAGTGATGGCTATCTCACACCGAATAGTATACAAAGAGCAAAAAAAAAATGACGTGGTATGCGATACTAAAAGTAGCATTTACTTTAATTAAATTTCTATCTAACAGATGTCTTCGCCAGTTAAAATACGAATTTAATAGTCAAATGTGAATTTAAATGTACCAGCGCAGTCTTCCAAGTAGAGCTTAATGCAATCATGTAAATTAACAGGTGCACTAAGTGGAATTAAATTCCGTCGGGTAGTTCCGTCAACCTAAATAAATAACGGTGGCACGGTCGTACATTCCGAGCCATAACTACGAGTAGTTGGCACCAATGTAACCCTAATCTAGAATCTGGTAAGGTAAGGATCACTAAACTCTTCCAGGTTAGCCGGGGGAAAAAAATTTTAGATCTACTTCTCTTCCAGTGCAATCAAAAATCATCATATCAGCCACAAGAAGTCCACTGCTGGACATAGGCCTTCCTCAAAGGATTTCCAAAACGACCGCTCGGAAGCGGTAATCAAAAATCTGAATCGACAAATATAGACAACGAGACGGTGACGGCAATTCATCACTATTTTGATTCCCTTTTCCATCTTAACGCTCATCATACTTTTGGAGCTAACTCAATCAGTGTGATTTGTTATCTATCGACCGCTTTGGCAAATATTTTTGACCGAGCGAGCGAAGCGAGCGAAGCGTCTCAGTTTCGAGATTAGCCATAAATTCTTTTGTCCGTCTGTCTGTCTGTCTGTCTGTCTGTCCGTCTGTCTGTCTGTCTGTTCTCGCCTACAGGTCGCATTTCTAAACCGATTCTCATGAAATGTTGTAAGCAGGTTCAGCAACTAAATATAATGTTTTTATCGAGCCAGTTTTTTGAAAATTTTCAAAATGGCGGAATTATGGGGGTTTAAAATTTTAAAACTGTCATATATCCGCCATTTCAAAATATTTCCAAAAAATGTCGTTAGACTTTTTTGTTGCCATTATAAAAACGCAATTTTTTTATTTGAACAACTTTTTTGTCTGGACAACTTTTTTATACGTTATATACTTAGGGTGACTCGCGAAGTCTAGCTGACTGAACCGTGACGGATATACAATACAAATCTTCTTACAAAATATACTGAAACTATTTATGAGTGAATTCAGTCCGGGTTACTAAATAACTTTCTTAAAAATGCAGTCTCCCGTGGGAATTAAACCCGCGCCTTCCGAGTTACAAGGCCAATGTCTTGACCACTATTTTTAAGAAAAAAAAAATTGACAAACATTTGTTGCGTACATTCAATACCATATAGTTCACAAAATAATTGGCAAAGTGCGTGTCGGGCCACGCTCAGTGTAGGGTTCCGTAGTTGCGAATGCCAACTTTGAGTTCTTGCCACTAAAAACGTCTAAAAACTAATATCTATTGAATTTGTATGAAAATTTCTTTTTTCAAGTACATTTTATAAGTTGATCGCCTATAACTTTTAAATTTCTATACCCTACTTGGCTCTGATAGTTTTCCTTTAAATTACATTATATATACTATAATTGTGATTTTTTTCATGTGACCATATATAACCGTTTAGCAGATACAGGGGGGGGGGACACTTGACTCGAACAAAAATTTAAACTTTAAAGACCTATTCAACGATACCTCATTCAATGTGTTTGTCAAGAAACAAAATATTGACTACGTCTTTACTTGTATGGCAGCTATCCTGAAAAAAATTTTTTCCATATTTTATTTTACGACTTTTTTGCCATAATTAATATACATATCCATGCCAAATTACAGCTTTCTAGTACTTGTAGTTTCTCTATAGGACCGTGGACAGACAGACAGACAGACAGACATGGCGAAACTATAAGGGTTCCTTGTTTACTACGGAACCCTAAAAAACAATAAGAAGATGTCCAACAAAAATTTTAAAACTCTTAGAACTCGCTATGGTTTTTTTTTCTCATAAGTTTACAAGATTGACTTGATTTTTTCTAGAATCGTATGACTTTTTGTTGTCTTGCTTGTTTAAAGTTTTGTTTAATTTGTTTAGTCGGTTAATTGTGTTCAATTTTATTGGATTGCTTGCTTTACTTGGTAGTAGAAGATATAATCGCGAGGTCTAAGTTCGTGGCGAACTACTAGTTCTATTTTTCGCAACCATTTGTTAAATGTTCGTAGCTAGTTCGTAGCCAGATTCTTACCTACTTCTTTGTAAGAATCTGGCTACGCACCTTGCCATATAAGAAAATCTATTGTTGTTTCAAGAATAAACCGTAGCTTTGATGTCGGTTCTATATGTAATGGACAGATAGAATTAATAATACCATCTAGGAATAAAAATGTGATAGTATGTGTGTGTCTAAAAACTTTGAGCAAGCAACTTCAGAAAGACGAATTTAAATTAAAATTTTAATTTAAAATGGTCAGTACAGCTTACCCAATCGAATAACACCAAAATTGCCTCATTTCGTTAAAGTTTTGGGGGTTGGAAACGTTATCGCCCGAAACAATATTTCACAAGAAAAAAATAGGCAATTGCCTCTAGACTTGCTACTCTCTCTATCGCAAAATACTTGTCAGGAGGTAGAGCGACGTGAAACAGATATCATTTTTGCAAATACCTACTCGCGCGCGTATCGGCACAACACCTATAAAAAAGTACACACAGGCACAGGTAACAATAGGCTGTTGTTTTTTTATGCCAGCAACCTTAAGTAGGTTTATCACGAACAGTCAATGATAAAACAATGGTAATCTGAAAATATGATGTATTAATTGTCCTCATTAATAAAAGTTACATCGCAATGATGTAATACTTAGTTGTTTTTCATTTAAATGGGAGCTATAATATTTGTATAATCTTTACGATATTTAAAATATTATAATTTTAATGTCTGATAATAAGTTCCGTTGTTTTTATAACTTGTTTGTCTGTACACAAAGCTTATAAACATTAATGAGACCTCTCCAACCGTCTGGCCAGCGTGGGGAGTGTAGGCCAAGTCCTCTGGCTGCTTTAGCCAAGTACATCTCTGGTAGTACAAAGAGGGTCGTGCTCCTGCAGTGGAGACTAAAAGAGCTAATGATGATAAATAGGTAATTTCATTGAACTTCCCAGAGTAAAAAAATATCAATGGTGGATTTAAGCTATTGAGGGTTCCTACCAGTCAACTACCTAATGAATTAGAGTCAACAATGTCCTTTTTATTAAGTACAAATATTTCAAGGGGCGATTTAATTTAGTCCATCATTTTGAACAAATTTTTAAATAAATATATATTAAAAAAGCCACAGTAACTAAACATAGTAACGGTATAACGTGACAAGGTACTTCGATTTGTAAGATTCTTTTTTTTCGTATTTCGGTACAAATTCAGTTGGAAAAGTTATACAAATAAGGGAAGCAGCCCTTAAATATTTTTACTTTATAAAAAAGTCGTATATATAATTTGGTCACATATTTTTGTTGCTGACTGTACATGGTAGATCTAATAAGATTTTTTCTTACTTAGTGCCAAAGAATAACTAATTCAGTGTTACTTATATTATAATGATATAAATTCATTAAAACTTTATTCCTGACTAAACTATTATTGTGTGGAACGAAGAAAAAAAAAACACCGATTATGTCGGACATTCTCACAATACGTAAGTATATATTTCTTAGAAATCATCACAGTTATCAGTATAATAAGATACGTCCTAGATAACAGGTTGTGTAATCATTTGAAAATGATTCAGTGTGTGTTGTTGTGCTTTAGTGTTCTAATTTTGGGAGGAAATACTGGAAAAGGTACGAAATAAAGACTTTTGGCTTATTTGGAATTTAAATTTTTTATTTAGTAATTCGCGTAGATTTACATAATGTTTGGAATTACATAGGTACTTACGTCTGGTATATCTCCGAAATGCAAATTATGTACCTACCAGCCACACATTTACTGCATACATATGTAGTTTTGTGGCCCTTTGATGTCCTATAAAACACCTATATTATAATATAATATATAATAGTTATACAAAGGTTGGCTGGAAGAAATCACTTTAGTGATAAGTCCGCCTTTGTACCTACTATATTTGAAATGTACTTTTGATTATTGTCATACTTAGTTGGTGCACTAAAGAAATTTTATCTTATCTTATCTTATCTTATATTATTATTTATGTATTTGAGAATGTATATAGCGATCACAAAGCCAGATTTGTTAGTAGGTACTGTAAAATAGATAGCATTATTTTTACAAAATAAGTGCTTAGTAAGATTTTGTGCTGGGAAAGTATTTTCCTGGGTCAAAAATAAATTACTTGATACTGTTATGGAAATAAAACATCACAAAATATTTTCACTAGTTAGTATCGTATCCATTTTCTGATATAAGGGATATATTTCAAATACTTTGTTCATTTTCCACGTGATTTTAGATTTATTATTGAAGAAAAGCTTTAAATATTAGGAGCGCTATTTGACTCCAAGAAACTATGACGCCATAAGTCTGTATTTGATACAAATTCCATGGAGAATGTTTTTAGACGTTTAGAAAAAAGTATTTTGAGTTGTTGGAAAATAGTAGATTTGAATAAAGATTGTGTGTATGTGTGTCTACACATAAGGAAGTTAAAATGCAGTATTTTTTGTTTTATTTATTAAATTTTTTCTTCCCTTCAAAAATATCCCAAGTTACCTGACATACCAGAAAAGGTGCTCCTTTAATGTTCATTCTTGTTTCAGCTCCTTTCATAAAACCCTGCCGACCAAACGACAACGCCTGCCTCTTCCAATCCGGGAAGGCAGCGCTCCCGTTCCTCGCTGGAGGTATACCGTCCCTCGGAGTCCCGCCTGCCGATCCCTTGATCCTGGACGATGTTAGGGCAGACAATGGTGAACTGAAGCTTGGCTTCAGAAATATGAGAGTTGAGGGAGTCAGCAAATGTAGGATGACCAAATTGGAGTAAGTTCAAAAACTGATGGGATATTAATTTCCTTACAGGTTAGTCAGAGCCAAGGGCCGTAAGACCCGAAAGCCACGTAAAAAAGAATCAGAATAGGTAGATGTGTTGATAGCCACCCATTGAATCGCCCTTTCCTTTGATCGGATCTTATCATCTGCGGGGAAAGAAAACTGTTATATACCAGCAGTTTTTCTTTCTTTCTTCCACATCATCATCATCAGGTCTTTTAATCTCCACTGCAGGAGCAGGACCCTCTCTGTACTACCAGAGCCATACTTGGCCAGAGCAGGCAGAGGACTTAGCCTACACTCTCCTCGCTGGTCAGACGAGTTGGAGAGGTCTCACTAATGTTTATAAGCTTTGTTTAGCTTGTTCACTAAGTCGCCTTCTACGACATCCACGGCAGGACTTGTAGTGGTCTTATTCTGCCGGGAACCACACTTCACCTTCTTTCTTTCTATTGTACCATTTTTCTCATTCAGACCAGCAAAGATGTTCATTTAATTTCAACAAATCGATTTAATCAAAGAAAATAAGTTTATAAAATACAGAGTGATAAGAAATTAGTTTTCAGGAACGATTTCGCCCAATTCCGGGTGAAAATAGTATTCGCGTGCCAAAAACCCCTATCGTGAGCAATTAGGCCGTCATCCAACGCTTTTCATATTTTAGTTACCTTACGCTACTGTAATAATTCGCATTTGTAATAACTTCATTAAAGTGAGTACCCGTTACTACTCATTAGTCCAGTCAAAGATAATATAATTACTAACATAATAGATACGCAACGCCATAGAAACCATTGGAGGGCCCGTAATTAGGCAATAGTAGAGTTACGGGCAGGAACACAAAAATGGCAGTACACACGACTAGCCAAGGTCGCTGGAAGGCGCTGGATGCAAGCCGCTCTAGATCGGTCATTTTGGAAATCTTTGGGGGAGTCCTATGTCCAGCAGTGGACGTTATGCGGCTGAAATGACACGACTAGCAATAAAGTGAGTGACAACAAAGAAAGTGTTGGATATGCTTTAGAAATATTTATTGCATTTCTTATAAGTCATATTTATTTAATTAGAAATTCTACTTTAAATAATAGAAATAAATGATTTTAACGTTTTAATTATTAGCATAAAGCGCACAAGTAAGGGAAATAATTATGTTTACGAGTATATGGCGACGGCTAGGCATGGCCTAGTCAATTTAAATAAAAAGTAAGCCTGAAAATTAGTACGAGCATTGATAACACCATGATATAAAATGTCAAAAATCTCCATCTATTCCATGACAGCAAAGAAAATCAAAACAATCGTTTTTCTTTCAAAATTAGTTTCTGTGATAAAAGTTGTAGATCATGCAATTATTAAAAAAATATATTATTACACTTCTTTTCCTTGCAATCTATCATCGTTCATCATTTCAGCCGCATAACGTCCACTGCTGGACATAGGGCTCTCCCAAAGATTTCCAAAAAGACCGATCTAAAGCGGCCTGCGTCCAGCGCCTTCCAGCGACCTTGGTCAGGTCGCTAGACCACCTTCCTATGCTTCGCTTGCCAGTACGTGGTCGCTATTCGAGAACCTTTTTGCCCATTGGCCATCGGTTCGTCGCGCTATCATCATCTGTATCTCAATCAAAAACTGTGTAGGATAAAAATTGATAAACATCAGTTTTGAAATGTGAAAATAAGACACTTTCATATGATACCCTACTTATACTACTAGCAGTCGTACTCTATTCCAACCGCCATCTTTTTTGGGTTCCGTAGTAAACAAAACCCTTATAGTTTCGCCATGTCTGTCTGTCTTTCTGTCTGTCTGTCTGTCTGTCTGTCTGTCTGTCTGTCTGTCTGTCTGTCTGTCCGTCCGCGGTCCTACTCAGAAACTATAAGGACTAGAAAGCTGTAAATGTGTATTAATTATGGCAAAAAAGTCGCAAAACAAAATACGGAAATAATTTGGGTTACTGCCATACATGTAAAGTGGAAGTCAATATTTTTTTTCTCTACAAACACATTTTGTGGGGTATCGTTGAATAGTTCTTTCAAAAATATTGTGAGCTTGGGAACACCATTTTTCGATTTAGGGATCCGTGTCTGAAATATTTAGGTCAAAAGTGATTTTTTTTGTTAAAGTCACGTGTCCCCCCCCCCATCTATCTGCTAAACGGTTTTATATGGACACCGTGAAAAAAATCACAGCTATAGTATAATGTACTTAAAATGAAAACTATCAGAGCTAAGTAGGGTTAACGAATTAAAAAGTTATAGGCGATCAACTTATAAAATGTACTCGAAAAGGAAAATTTCATACAAATAGACATTTTAGACGTTTTTAGTGGCATGAACTCAAAGTTGGCATTTACAACTACGGAACCCTACACTGCGCGTAGTCCGACACGCACTTGGCTAATTATTTCTAAACTAAGTAAAAGAGAAAAGTAACGGTTATATCGTTAGCGGGGCTTTACTCTAAACTATCGATTGGGCATTTTGCAAATTTTGTTACTTTGGTCAATTTTAAACTTTGGTCATTTGATTTCGATAGAACCAAATGTATATTTTAACTTTGAAGGTCGAATGCTGAGAGGTCCTATCACCTCGTTCTCGAATGCCCTATCGTCGCAACAGGCCAGTACACTCTGGGCGGCAAGCTGCTATTCATACCTGCTGAAGGAAACGGAGACTTTGAGATTAAAACAAGTACGTAAGCAATATCTATGTACCTAGATTTTTTATTTGATTTATTGTTTTAGTTGCTTTGCTTATAATCATAAAATTGATAAATTTATCATTTCAACATAGTAATAAAACTTAGTTCGTTACCTACCTCAGTTCGAAGGCAATTCAAGCACCTCCATATCCTCTATGTGGCCAATAGTTGTTTATGACTGTGTAATTAAATTAGAATATCAGTAAGAAAACGAAAAAAAGTCGGCAATTCCATACAAAAGTATGAAGTCGCCCGGGATATTTGTATTGGAATGTCAATTTCTTTTTGTTCTTAGACTTTATTTTCGGGAGTGTGGAGCGTCCAAGAGCCTAAGATTTGTAAAGGATAAATCTTTCTGAAAATAGGTCAAAAAGTACATACCTATACAGCACATATTTCTATGTTTTCCAGCTAACATCAGGATAATAGTGGACTTCGTCACCGTAGACGTGGTTGATGCTGCAGGTGCCAAGCATTGGAAGATAACCAGTCATCAGTCCAGCTACGAGCCTGTGGAAAAGTTCTACATCCGACTGGATAACCTATTTAATGGAGATGCAAAGAGAGGTATGTTGCCTTTGTCGCTATTGTCTTCAACACAGAGCGCTTAAATATATTCATTTATTTAAAACTTTCTTTACTGATAATGGTGCGGACTTGTTGCTAATAGCATTCTCGAACAGTCAGCCTTCGGGATAACTAAGATACCCTGCTACCTGTCCAGCTAAGAGCTGGTTGAGAATCTCCGGTTTGATAATTTGTTCATTGGACATAAAAAGAGGGATGTAATTATAAAGAGCATTGGTGATTGTAGATTTAAAAGATTCCAAGACAGCAATGGATGCAAGGTGGTGCTAAGATTTGTGATTGTGGATGACACTAAGACCGTAGACTGACAAACACTGAATGACAAGACAGCTATCTATATTATCTTTAAAAGCTTACCTTTGTTAGATACCGAGATTCATACTCAATTGTTTTCTTTTATTCTACATTGACTTTTTCACTGTAACTTACAAAGATCTAGGCTATATCATCATATCAGCCGCATAACGTCCACTGCTGGTCATAGGCATCTCCTAAGGATTTCCAAAATAACCAATCTAAGGCGGCTTACACCCAGCGCTTTAAAGCAACCTTGGTCGGGTTGTCTGACCACCTCGTGTGTCTTACGCTTCGATATGGTATGCTCATACTTTAAAGAATAAAAAATATTTTCAGCGGGTCCAGTCTTAGACATCCTGAACTACGGCTGGAAAGACTTAATCACGGAGATTGGGAAGCCCATCATCCAGAAGACGATTGATAAAGCTGTTAACACCGTTGACAAGTTCTTCGAAGCTACTCCGTCGGAAGAATTGACGATTATATAAAGAAATTATATCAGGAAATTCTAAATTTCTTATTAGTTGACTAAGAAAGGTTGTATATTTCTTGTATGTTCTTTTATTTCTTTATTTACACTGTAAATGGACAAATAACATTACGTAATATACAAGATCAAGTCATTAATGTAGTTTGGTTTATGTTTTAATTTAGGCGCTTATTTTAGTTTCTTATAAATTAATAAAATCCTTCGTTTAGTTTTATGACGAAATTTTTATTGTAACTCTTTCAATTGTTTGTTTGTTTATTTATTTTTAGTGTATGTATCTCTATATAATAAATACAATCAGATTAGTCAGAAAAGGAGAGGTAAAAACTACCCGTAACCGAAGGGCATGTATGAAGAGATTGATGAGTTTAGATGAAGCAAAAGAGGTTTGTCAGGATCGTAGCAAGTGTAGGTCCATAGTCTCTGCCTACCCCTGTGGGAAACAGGCGTGATATTATGTATGTATGTATGTAGGTTAGTCAGAAAGTAAACAAATATCTGTCGACCAAAGATCTGTTTTTAACCGACTTTTAAAAAGAAGGAAGTTATTAAGGTTAGTCAGAAAATGTATTTCGCCGCGATCTTTTTTATGTATGTTCACCAATTATTCGAAGACGCCTAGACCGATTTGGAAAGTTCTTTATTTGTTTGAAAAGTTTTACTTATCAAGTGATCCCATAGAAATTTATCAAATTCAGTTGTGTAGTTTGAGGCTGGAGTCAGTTTTTAGTTTTGAAAAATTATTGAACACGAGCTGTTTAAATACCCCGTTTCTTAAACTATACTATTAACGCCATACACTATTCCGCCAGGCACAATAAAAAAGGCTATTTTCACTGAAACAATTATTGGGTTAATAATAAATACAAGGAATTAAAAATATTTTTTCACTTAACTTGGTACCTGAAGATTTTTAATGTATTTGTTTTTACATTCCGTGCCGAACATTTAATTAAGTTCTCACCATAGCGAGGCACTTTACACGTTAAACTACATAAACGGCTTATAAGTACTATATTTATTTGCTTTTTATGATCGTTCAATAACTGAATAAATAGCTGGTTGTATTGATTAAAATAGCTTTCGTAACCGCCGTTCCTGTGCTTTGGCCGGGTGATTACCATATTTAACTCAATAAACATCTCACGTTTATTAAAAGTAATTAACACGAAGCATGCACCACAAAATAGCGAGAGAGTTAAGAATTCACCTCTGGAATTCTTTATCAATAAAGTAAATGTAACGCTGCTCTCAAGGCTCGAGGGATTAATTTATTACTACGTCAATTCGTATTAGGTCTTACTTAGTCAGCCATTTGCAAGTAATGCGCAGACATTATTTTCCGCCTTTACGGAAGTTAAACACGCTCTTTGTAAAATATTTTTTAGATTTTACAATTTGGAGACTCACAGCGTTTAATTTACGAAGTAGGAAATGATGTTTACCCATTGATATTTAATCACTGGTCCAACCACAACAACATTGTTATAAGTTAATGATATTATAGTGTTATCAATGATATCAGTTACATGCTTATTATTCAAATTACCGAGGTAAAGTACCAGCCTTATTAATTAGACACAATGTATTGTACTATTTGATAATTTACTCTTATATTTAGTATAACACTTCTTACCTGTTCTGGGCACGGTAGCCTACGAGTTCTTTAATACCCAATAACAATAATTTTTATATGTATTTTTATACACTATGTCACAAATTGGGAACTAAATAAAAGCGTATAAATGGCGCCAAAAACCACCACTTCATCGGGTTCCTTTTTCAAAAATATTTTTCTGTACTCTCTACAGTTTACTCACACACCGATCGTTTATTTATGTTCCACAATCATCATAAAGTCAAAATTATGTTAAATCGTAAATTACACCGAATTGGGCTTATTAATGAAACAATTCTATAAGTAGCGGGTCATAAAATTTGTTTTTAATTACATTTACCCAACTCCCGGTAGGTGGCGCCGTAACCATCAAAATGCGTATATTGAATGTAATATCGATTTTACCAGTATTAACGACTTTTTGATTGTGCTGTAAAATATTTGTAGGGAAATTAAAGCTTGCCACAGCTGCCTGTACTTTTGTATATTCTAAATAATTATGTAGTTTCGAGTATATTATACAGAAAGGAATATAATTACGTTGATTTACTACTAACCGCCGTCATTAAAAATGTGAATAGTATAATGCTACTGATTGAAGAGGCTACCTGATTTTTTTCAGGGTCCAGTGATGCTGCATAGTTTGAAGGGTTATCTAAGGCTTGATCAACACAAAATCTTAAATGATATCTCGTTTCCTTTCAAATAATTTATTTCAAATGGACTGGACCCTGAAAAATTTAAACCCCCCTTAAAGCCTGCTGATATCTTCTGTCAAACAAACAAATAAACTCACTGTATCTTATTCACTGATCTCGCTTTAAAGATAAAATAATAATTACATGACACAATCCTGAGGTACCTAGAAAGCGAAATTTGTTTACGATATATCGTAACTGTATCATCAGGTTTAGGTTCTATCGTAAAAGCACAACCCGAGCGTATTTACGGCGGTACTTGAATCTGGCTTCGAACAGATTGATAGCTTAATTATAAAGTTATGGTTCCCAAATCAATCCTGCACTACTTAATCAATATCCAGAACAAAAGTAGTGATTAGGGGATTATAAATCCGAATTCTAATCAGGAATCTAATCCAAATGTAAATCTGACGGCTGAAATAGTGTCGTCGTGATAGGGACGTTTCCGAATTATCCGTCCACATTCAAGTGTGTAACCCATCAAATGAAACTAGAATCTATTTTCGTGTAGCACTAAATCCGTGCCTGATAGGGTTGACACTCGAATGGGTATTTTCCTAAGCCAAAAATAAATTATTTTGTACTGATATCAGAATAAAACTACGCAAAATAATGTAACATGTCTTTGAACATATGCATTTAAACGTGATTTTAAATTTATTATATAGGAACGCTATTTGACTCCAAAAAAACTATGACGTCACCTGCCTGTATTTTATACAAAATCCCATAGAAACTGTTTAAAAGTATCTGATTTGACTTGTTGGAAAATAGAGTATTGCTTGCACTAGAATCGGAAAATGAGACTTAGGTAAGTATTGTTCGAATGTGTCTATCCTTCGTCTGTCTCGTTTTGTTTGATGTTTCTAACGTCAGACCATTCGAGACACTCTCCTGAATGAGATTGCTATTAAAAAACTGAAAAATATAAATAAGCCCCGTCCATGCTATTAAATACATAGTGTGTATGTTCAACTAAAATTGGAAACGAAAAGATGAATAGCTTGCACCAGAATCGGAAAAAAAGACTTAGATAAGGATTGTTGAATGTGTCTATTATTCGTCTAGCTCGTTTTGTTTTTACGTTAGAAGTCTCCTAGATAACTGTAATAACTGAAAATATAAGTAAGCCCTGTCCGTGCTGCTCAATATATAGCGTCATAGCGTGAAAGCTCAACTAAAATTGGAAACGAAAAGATGAATGTTTAGCTACGACCCTTGACGTGTATTTGTCATCATCTCTTTTCTGGCACTCGAAGCAGCTCTAATTTACAGGTAAACACGAAGTAGATCAATTTCCCGACATCTGATGATTAGACGAAAACTCACAATGCCATCACGGCAACCAAAATGCTTGCAAAATAACAAAATACATTATACCGTCCCACAACATCTTTAAAAGATTTCTCTCTACTACATTAACTCGTCTCATAAATGCACCCTCCATTACCAACCTCACGACAAAATACCAGCTCGGTCAATATTTCGAGGGTGTCCTATCTCTAATTAAATACAAATAACGCTTAATGATAAATTTAAGGAGCTCAATGTTCCACGCAGACGAATTTTTTTGCTCATGCTTGTTAAGCAACCTTAAACGAAAACCAAAGGAATTAGTCACCAAAAGTGACATAAGAATTTAAGCGATATCTCGAGCTCATCCGTGTTTTAGAAGACACGTTATGTCATCGATTTTTGCTGTCATTAAAGATGTCAATGTAGGGAGCTTGACCATCTGACCTGGGCACCAATAAAGAATTTATATGCACGAAAAGAACAAAGGAAGTTAAATTACAGACACTATCATTAACTCCCTTTTAAAAAAAGTACCCTTCCTTACCAACCCTATAGCAAAATACCAGCTCGGTCAATATTCCGAGGGTGTCCCATCTCTAATTAGGACAGAACTGCCGATAGTGGGTGACATGTTACCAGACAAATGACGCTTCAGGATAATGGGGCGACGTAATTGCGAACCAATACGTGTACTGTTTTCATAATTGGAAGGGATTCTTCAATGCTAATTACATTTGTGGTCGGAGGGTTAAAAAAAAGAAGGATCGAAATTAGTCTTGGCTTGGCTCGGAAACTTTGATCGGCGTGCTTCTAATTTTAAACTCGTCTCTTACAAGTCATACTGAATAAAAAAATGATTCAGCCTTTGCCTTGACAGATGTATAGGCGATTTTGACGTAATGTTTTGTAAAGATGCTTTAATAAAATATTGTTTAACCTTGGGGGATTTGTGCGCCAGCAGCCAACTTGAACTTACAATTCGACATTTTGATTAAAGTTTCCAGGATAAAATAATTAAATTAATTTGTTCAAGAGTCAACCCTTTAACGACTAACTGTCGCTCTCAATAACCTATTACTGTCCCTTTGACATTTGCTAAAAGAAATTCTGTTTTTGAAATGTCATAAAATGTCACAAAAGTGTTTTGTTTAGGATTCGGCCGTCGCTATTGTTTTGTTTTTTGTTTTTGCAGAGTAAGTACAATTTTACAAGTGATTAAATGTCAAAGAACTCAAATGACTGTTGCTATGTTATACAATTCTAGTAACGTGCGCTCTTCAATACTCTGCATTCTCTGCATCATGTTCAAGTATGCAGTTTGTTGTGTGGTCAGCTATGTTTTATACAAATGCAAATAGTGCGTTTCATAATAAGGATGGAGCCACAAATTCTGAACGAAATAACGGTGTTACAGTATGAACTTCTAATATAATAAAAAACAAATACTTAGATGAATTTGTTACTTTTTAAAATGGTCAGTAAACACTTAAAATTGTGTAAAATTATTCGATTTTGAAACATCACTAATCACCCTATTGTGTGAGTGGCTCGTACCCTTCTTACACTTGGCCAGTATTAATTTATGATTTCAATAAACTTGGATTCTTAATCCTAATTTTGACTCAGTAAAAGAATGCTTTTCAACTTCCAGCAGTAGACTTTCGAGGCAAAAATGATGATGTTGATGTTCTTTTTAAATTGTGATTTGATGAATAAAAACATAATCAAAAATTGGTTTATTGATAAACTAAATACACAGATTTACAAAGATTCAATCAGCAACAAGTTTCCTAGATATTTCCTGGCCCAAAGGTTCCCATAATACTAGCAGCATTCCCACGTTATATAATAAAATTCTTTACTTTTATCTATTTTACAAGTGACTCACATAAAACTTTACAAGAATAATTTCAGCTTCGACCAAAATAACCCAATAACAGAAAGCAGACGACTTTTGTGTAATATAATAACACAGCAGTAGTAAATATGTTGTTTACGATAAGAAGCATAAAGTAAGTCGTAAAAGTATTGCTTATATTTCGGGAGCATTTGTAATTAGGTAGTTTGGTTTGGTAATAAACGGGCCAAGTTTTCAAGTTGGGAACTCGTAAAATTGGCTTCGATGCCACCTGTACAGTCGGCGACGCATTGCGATTATCGAGTGCTTCTTGTAATAGGGATCATTATGAACCGAGCCTATTTTCCCAGTTGCATCCTCAGCAGTAATGCTTTAGAGCCCGGGATCCGCTACCTAACCATGGAGATTTGACGAGGTTACTGGTTTTTACACAGAGCAACTGCCGTCTGACCTCACCAATCCTTGGGAAGTTTGTTTTGACGAATTGATTCCTTGGGTATGAAGACCAAAAATTGTTTTAATATTGTATAAGTATGTATTTTTTCTTTTATGTGATTAGTAAATAAAGATACAGTGCATTTTGATTTCGCATGACGTCGCGATCTACTACGTTTTTTACTAAACAGTGACGTGAATTGCTGTCACTCTAAAACTTCAATTAGCTTTATCTTTATTAATTTTACTTATGTGATAATATAAACCTTTTATCTAAATTTATGGAAGGCCTAAAATTATTTTACATATTACGAAATATGTTCTTTAAAGAAAGATGTTCAGTACCATGGACTGAATTCAGCCTTAAAATAGTTCCAGTATATTTGGTTAGACGTCGTATATTTTTATTTTTGTTCGCTTAACTTTTATACAGTTCATAGCTTTCTGCAACAGCAGCAGCCACTAAAGAATATAACATCTTAACTCAAGTTAAAATAGAATTCACTGCGGATGAATCTGGCCATAAATTGCAAACTTAATTTAAAATACATTACAATATAAACCCGCCGGAAGTGAAGGCACGAAGGCTTACAAGTTAAAACTTACAACTCGGAACTTAAGTGCAAAGTTTGACGTTGTCACGTGAACTTAACTCGAGTAAGACTGTCACAAAGCGATTTTTTGCAGTACAATGCCGTTTGCACTTGAGAACTTTTGTAAAAAACTTTTTTGAAGTGAAAACTTCTTTAGCGGCGTTGTGCACTTTTTTTGGAATGGGTAAAAAATTTTAAACTCGCGTCAGGACACGTGGCCTGATCGAAAATTCGTAAGACGGCGCAGGGCGCTTGCGCGAATGTTCGTGTGTGTTTATGTTACAGCGTGCTACGCGCATCCATGGATGGTGACAGCTGATGGCTCGACCGTCTGTGTAGTGGCCATACTGCTGTGTATTTGAAAATGAATTTGGTCATGCTTGTGACATTTGTGACAGACTGTGGTTCAGAAAAGATTTGAAATATTTTATACTGATAATTAAAGCAATTCGTGCAAAATTATTCCCTAACCATTCCAAAATATCAAAAATGCACAACGTTAATATTCAAGTTTTCACTTCTGCCGGCACTCCCAGAGAGCAACCCGTCGTTTTTTTTTATAGCTGTAAGGAGAATCCGTTCAAAAAGATCCCGTATGTCTTGTAGTGGTCTTTTTGCTATAAAAGTTGCAATTTAATTTAAATTGGCTTTATAAAAGGACTTGCTTTATGTATTATAGTGGTAGAGCATTATTTGAATCTTGCGGCTCTAAGCAGACGACGGAGGAATTCAAGGCCGCTACACTCAAAGGCCACTTTTATCGTAACGGTGGGCGAGAAGGTGGAAAGGATTTAAAATAGTGATGGGTTGCTAGCCGCATCGCCTATTTCGAGTGAAATGGGCGAAAATGTTAATCTTATTATGATTCGCATTTTTGCTCATTCCCTCGATTGACTTCTGCGATCTTCTTCGCAAGATTTTTCTTTTCTTTGCTTCTGCATGAAATAAATATTTTATCATAAAAAGATAAGAAGCATTAGGACATATATTTGGGTCCCTCTCAATATATAATACAACGTACTAAACTATTGGTAATCTTACTTATTAAACCTAATCTAATTTTTCAATAGTTAGAAAATAATAATAGAGAACTGAAGTCTGGATTATAATCGAGTCATTAAAGCGTAAAAATAGCCAACCAAGCCTACCAGTAAATTGATTGACGACCGCCATATAAATTGCATCAATTCTGCCTAGGTCTTTTTTGCAGAGCTGCATGGGACATGGACATCAATTTCAGGGGGCAACGCTTTCTTTATATTACTAAATTATAAGGTGTGTTAATTAATAAGAGTTAGAGTAAAATAATGTCAATAGTTGCATGTTTATTCTCTTGCTAAAGACAATCAGGTTGTGAGTAAGTGAGTAAAAAAAAAATACAAAGAACAAAACTCGTTATACATACAAACAGAATGACAACGTTGGTGGTTTGTGTTAGTGGATAGATTTTTACAATATAGGATAAGTTAGTTTGGCTTGAATAAAATAAATAATTGACCGAGCGAGCGAAGCGAGCGAAGGTCTCTAAATCGAGTTGGGGCGAAAACACATTGTATGTATGTATGTATGTATGTATGTATGTATGTATGTATGTATGTATGTATGTATGTATGTATGTATGTATGTTTGTACCGCGATAACAGCCAAACCGATGGTTTGATTTTGATGAAATTTGGTAGGCATGTAGGAAATATCAATAGAATTTTCAAGTTCGTTGGGCATCAAAATCGGTTCAGTAGTTTTTGAAATATTAATAAAAATGTCCGCGATTTTGTACCAAACGAAACCATAGCGCGTTCTAACTTTGGATAGCACCATCTAGGGGATATTTAGGAAACTGAATTGCGAAAAGTAATCGCGACGTCTAAGTTCGCGGCAAATTAAAAAAATTAGCAATTTTGTTGAGTGAACTTTGGTACAATCGATATCGCTACTTGTCTGTGCTTCTGTTGTAGTATTAGTAATAATGCCACAAACTAACAAGAGATTAACGGCAACCAAAGCCAGCGAAGTAGTTTTACGTAGAGTCGCAACTAAGGGAATATGCTAGTAGGTACTTCTCATGCCAATAAGAGCTTTGTCAGCAAAAAACTTCGCCCGAACGCTACAAACGCTTGTGTTCACAGCGTGAGAACGCAAGAGCAGTACGAAATCAGGAACTATACCCTGAACGCTTAAAGCGCTAGCGTTCAATGCATGAGCACGCTGTGGAGATTCGAGGGCAATAATCCTTACCAGAACACGGTTCCCATCCCACGCATGACCCGATCGTGGAAGACTGGCCAAGTGTCATGCTCACGAGCGCAATTTACACTGTCGCTTGCCTGGGCAATAAATGTGCACAAATCGCAAGGACTCACTTTGAATAAAGTAGTCGTAGACGTTGGCGTTTGCCCAAGAGCCAAGCTAATCCGACACTATACCGAAAATGTCCCGGACATCAGCCTGTGCTAGATAAGGATGGCCCTTAAACAGCTTAAAAACAAAAAGGCGCCGGGCGAGGATGGAATCATCCAGAGCTTCTGAAAGCGGGCGGAACGCTGCTACTGAAAGTCCTTCAGAGGCTCTTTAATTCCATTCAGCTCGAGGGCGTAACGCCATAAGCGTGAAACAGGGGCATTGTGGTCCTGTTCTTTAAAAAGGGAGATAACACTTTATTGAAGAACTATAGGCCTATCACGTGTCTTAGTCATGTATATAAGTTGTTTTCGAGGGTCAACACGAATCATCCCGCAAACAAGTTTGATGCCTTCCAGCCTTCCGAACAAGCCGGTTTCCGCGAGGGCTTTAGCACCATGAACCACATTTATACGCTGCGGCAGGTTATAGAGAAGACCAAGGAGTATAACCGGCCGTTATGCTTGGGGACAGTGGACTATGAAAAAGCTTTCCATTCTATCGAAACATGGGCTGTGCTTCAGTCTCCAGCGATGCCGTATTGGCTATCAGTATATCGAGGTGTTGAAATGCTTTTACAGTAACGCACTATGTCAGTCCGAGTACAGGAGTAGTGGACAACGGTAATTCCACTGCATAGAGGTGTAAACCAGACGTTATATCTTCGAAACTGTTCACCGTTGCACTGGAAGATCAACCTTCTGGAATGGGAAGGATTTGGCATTAACATCAATGGCGAGTATATCACTCACCTTCGATTTACCGATGATATCGTTGTCATGGCGGAATCGATAGCAGACCGCGACATTAAGTATGTATGTACTATGCTCGCAGACCTAAACCGAGTTTCCCAACAGGTGAGCCTTAAAATGACCGATCTAGAGCAGCTTCCATCCAGCGCCTTCCAGCTATTCTAGATCGGTCATTTTGGAAATCTTTGGGAGAGGCCTATGTCCAGTCCAGCAGTGGACGTTATGCGACTGAAATGATGATGATGATGATGAGACGTAGGCGTAAAATAGTTGGCGGCTGGATGTACATACGTTGTTCTTTCAAGATTCAAATGTCTTGGGATATTGAATTTGATCCAGGTTTTGATTTAAATTGTTTGAAAAAAAATTATAAAATGAAACTTTTGCAGCTCAAATCTGTTTCCTGCAACGGTATAGAATTGGTAGTGAATAATGTATCACAGTTTCATTAAATAACAGTTTCACTGGACATTAAAACTGGTTTAGTTTTGGAATAATATCGCGAGGTCTAAGTTCGCGGCGAACCACTAGTGATAAAAAGCTGTACTCTGCCTAAATATAATTTGCAACTGGTGAACTGGTTGACAATGCTTAACATAAAGTGCCTTTTGTTCTATAATCTTCAGATTTTAAGCGCAATAAATTAAATAAATAAATGAAATACCAGTATGTTCAGTACATTATCATCATCATCATTTCAGCCGCAGCCGCCTGCTGGACATAGCCCTCTCATGATAGACTCTAGATCGGTCATTTTGGCTTATGTTCAGTACAAGGGAGCGGCATTTTAACTATCGCACGCGGGCACCTTAAGACCTACTACGGGCCCTGATTCCGTCCCATAAATACTTCGTAATATACAATCTTGTATTATTGGCGGCATTCAGGACAGATAACCGCCGTATTCCATTAACATGTTTAATCGGTAATCATCTGGCTAATTTCGTTACTGATGCCACGTATTGTAAGTCATTTGCATTTTAATAGGACTGGTCCTTGCACATTCTCAAAAACTGAATTAACGGATCGAGTGAGTAATTATCCAATTTTGTACGTTGTTAAAGATTGGAAATTGAATCACTAGGAAGGGAAGGTTGGAAGAAAATAACTGGAAGGACCGGATTACAAATACAGAAGAACAAGCTAGAGTAAGCGAAAAGAGGCATATTAATAACGCTATCGGAAATAGACGAAGAAGTAATATTAAGACACTTGGTATGGCACGGTAAATTCATAAAGACGACAATAGAAGGCAGAATAGAAGGAAGAAAGGAAAGAGGAAATCCCAGACGCAGCTTTATATACGCAGGAGAAAGTAGGAGCGGTGTCTTACCAAGATGGCAAAAGGCAGGCTGAGGACAGAAAGGAAGTAAAGGAATTCCATCTAAAAGACCATCGCTCTTTGATTTAAATAAAAACGGTCACAGTAATGTTAATGTTATTATTGATTCAGATATATATCATTTTTGCCGGTTCATGTAATGTTGAATCCCATCAAAAACAATACTTGTCAAAAAAACCAAGTCTCGCAACTCAGTTGTTCTGCGGTAAAAAGTTGTGAGATCCATGTAATACCAAGTCGGTTATTAATTTATTCAGTCTCTACTTAAGCGACTTTCTGTCTTAATACGTCCAGTCTCTAAGACCACGATCGTGGTCCATAACAATTGAAAATCAATTGTGTCTGGAATCTCCGTACTCGAAGCATTAAGTTGTTACGTAATAATTAACAGCATCTTATAGTGACGCATATCAATATTAAAATTCTTTAATGTTTTATATAAATATATCGAGACTTGGCCATCGCACAAAATAATTGAATTTACATGTGTTTTCAGACGATTGAATTTACACGTGTTTTCAGGCGATGGCCAAGTCTCAATATATCTATATAAAACATTAAAGAATTTTTATATTGATATGCGTCACTATAAGATGCTGTTAATTATTACGTAACAACTTAATGCTTCGAGTACGGAGATTCCAGACACAATTGATTTTCAATTGTTATGGACCACGATCGTGGTCTTAGAGACTGGACGTATTAAGACAGAAAGTCGCTTAAGTAGAGACTGAATAAATTAATAACCGACTTGGTATTACATGGATCTCACAACTTTTTACCGCAGAACAACTGAGTTGCGAGACTTGGTTTTTTTGACAAGTATTGTTTTTGATGGGATCTCATTTCTTTTTGTATTTTGTAGACAGTTCTACTTTTTTCCTTTTCGGTACCTTCTACTTATTGTATATATGTATATCGCACCGCGCAGCGCGTAGTAACGGCCCGCGCTCACTCGCTAGCATCGCAGCGCGTGGTATAATAATTAATTTACAACCTTACGCACTCGTAATAAGTACGAATACGCACGTAGGTACGTTTTTTGCATTAAATAATTTAATTTACACGTGTTTTCATGACGGGAATACCCATTTTTTGCTCGATTTGGCAGGGGCACTACCATGCGCCTATATTTATATGGGACTAGCTTAAACCCGCGGCTTCGCACGCAATAATAATAACTGCTGTAAAAGATCGTTACGAATAAAGCTAATATTGAAAAATTTAACTGAAGACTTGGCTGTATGGGCTTAATTTTCTTTGCGGTCTTTTCTAGATTTTTTAGTTTTTCCTTGATTCATACACCAAACACTACTTATATTCTAAATTTGAAGCTTCTAGGTCTGCTAGAAGTGCCTTAGAATTTTGATGATCGGTGAGTCAGTGAGTGACAAAATTAAGAAATTTGACCCGTTATAATTCTTAAAATACTGGTTCAAATTGAATGAAATTTGAAATATACCGTGTCTTTACAATGCTTGCATGGTTACTGAAAATTTCAGTCTTCTAGTTTTATCCACAACGAAGTTACAGGGGGTCGAAAATGGTCTGAATTGCTTCGAGAAAAGGATGGTACGGCCGTGACGCTTTTTTGCTCGACTTGGTGGGGGCACTGCCGTGCCCCCAGATAAGGATTAAACTTTTCTATAATTTAAAAAAAGAATAATTACTCCAGTGACATTTTTCTCTTAGGCTAAGGTCTATTAAACCAATTCTCAAGTCATTATTTATCATTGTGTTGACGTTACAAATTTTGACGTCAAACAGTTTATTTTCACCAAAATTTTGTGGTATTATTATTATTTATTTAATTCGTTTACAAAAAATAATATTTGTGTTCGAATGTATGATTAAATATTATACATAATAAAACAAAGCACACACACCAGACATAGACATAGAAATACAACTTAAAATTCATCTAACGAGTATATATAGTGTTGCTATAGAAGCAACAAACTATTGTTGATGGTTTTCGAGATTTTCCAATGAGTTAACACAGAAATATAGTAAAAATGAGCAGACACACAGTAAACAAAGCGATCCGCGTCTGGAAACTCCGGAATGCTTGTCTACTGCTCCGACTCCGGAATACAACCTAAATAAAGAAGAGAAGTATAGCTATCTTCAGGTTACCCAGAAGAGATTGCTGTGCAACAAGAGTTTGTTTATGTATGAGGTTTCTTATATTCTTTTTATTAATTGTGTGCAACAAAATAAAAGATCGTTATTGCAATCTGAGCGACAATTAATGTAGAAATAATAGCGCGATCTATTTTTCGCTGGGCGTGTAGCAACTTGTCTATAAGAATAAATATTTTTAACTCTTGGATGTTTATTTGTTATCATTTTCCCAAGCCGTGGAAAAATTGCGGAATGTCTAGACACCAACAACTTCTAGTCTGACATTATTTACAAAACATAGCCAAAAAAAACTTCAAATCTAATGTTAACCACCAGTCCAGTACCAGTATGTTTGCCATCAGTGAACTATTTTATATAAATCAAGCATTTAAAAAAATTACCATAAAGTAAGAAAAAACATATTTTTGTATTTTGGATGTACAATAAATAAAGGCTTTCAACGTAAGTACCTTACTAAGATAAATACATAAAACCACTTTTTACAAATATACAAGTCACTTACAAGGTTTCAATTGAGTAGGCACAAATATTTTAAGAGTGACTCAGTACATCATTTAAAAAAAATCCCAACAAATGTACCTATAACGAAATCTTTTTAAGTTAAATACAAGTGAGTGCGCATTTGAAGAAGCTTAACTTCTGCGCTTTTTTTGTTTTGAGCTCGGCTCAAGATGAATATTAATGTGCTAGGGCCAGTGCCAGCTTTAATTACTGCACTGTCTGTTACATTGACGGTACGTTTGCTGTACTAACAACTGCAAGGAAAGTAAGTAGAAATGCTTATGCTCCTTTAAAATTAATTTATCTTATGTTATTAAAATTTGAATTGCAAGTGATCTTAGTATGTTTTCTTCAATCATCGTCAGAAAAACTAAATAATGACGTTTATTATAATCTTCTGAAATTTCGATATGAAAACGTCTGGGACCGTAATTTTTTTCCTCCATAATATAGTTGAATGTTAATTAGTCTCAGTTTGTAAGTATTGTACAGCGTTCCGCCTCACCTTTAACCAGTATCTCCTCTGGTTGTAGGGTTGACTGGAAGAGATCCCTGACAGGGATAAGTCCGCCTTTGTACTGTTGTGTTTGATCTATGTTTAAATTGTGTCGATTTATGTACAATAAAAAATTTACAATACAAAACAATACAATGAATGCAAAGAAATTCACAAAATGGGGAAGTAGTCACTCTATTTCTAATAAGATCACTTTAAAGTATCTAAAATATTAACTTTATACGAAATAAATAGAATCATTAACTGTCTTGAATTCTGAATCTTTGATTCTTATTACACGGATCTTTTATCATGTAGAAAAATATTTTGTACAGTCTTGATCTCGAAATATATATAAAATATTATTCTCATATGAAACAATACATGTCGTTCGTCAAGGCGGAAGCTTTTCTTAAATCGATACTGCGACCTCAAAGAATATCCATATTTAGGGCCCGAAGTCTCCCGAGGTTCCATAAATATATTTTCGTGCAATAAATAATCAGGGTAGTGTTTACTCAGCGACGTGTCTCGGGAATAAAACCATTACTTTGCGCGTGTCACGTAAAGTTTTTCCTCCTCAACGAAGAATTTTGTAGAATAAGTAAAGTTATTTTGGAACCATGTAGGGTTCAAGAACGAAGCGTTATGATAACAATAATCAGTACCTCTAATAGTTAGCTTACAACATAACCCATTGCTTCTTTAAATTGTTAAATTCATCTTCTCGGCCACGCTAAGTGTGCCCTGGGCTCAGCCGCAAAACCCAAAATGTATAACTGTTGATGTGTTTTGTGTCGAATCAGAAATGAGGATATTCCGTAGACCAAAAGTTACTGACATAGCCCAGCATAGAGAGGCCTATGTCCAGCAGTGGACGATATGCGGCTGTAGGTTTTACTTACATACATTTACATAGAGAGCGATGTATGCAAAGAAGTCTCAGACCACATGAATTAGTTGCCCGAAGGCAAAGGAGCTTAATTTTCATCATCGCCCGAGATATGCGTAAAATATCACTTTCTATCCCAGACTATGCATATCTGTTAGCATTTGATCTGCAAACCAATGTTTTCTTAAAATCACGGACTCAGACTACTACCCTTTCAAGCCAAAAAACAACACTTTTAAAACTAGTTCTCAACGAAACATTCCGTCCTGAAATCCGATTGGTCAGGAAACAGGATGAGAGCTGGACTACTAATAGGATAGGATTCAACGTTTCAAAGCTTTATATATTGTTTTACTTGCTCCGTGTATTTTCAACCGTGTTTTTAGAGAGGTGAATTGGCTTTTGTTTCGCTTTCGGTGAGATTAACTCGTGTGCTTAGCACCTCCTTGATGGTATTGAAGTACGCTTTATTGAACCCTGATTCAAGTCCCGTGTGAAGGTTAAATCCGTAAAGGTTTTCTATTTGCAAAAAGGGTTGCCTTGTGTATAAAAAGAAAATCATTTGTAAAGATTATAAATAGATTTCACAAATCATTCTGCTTATTAATGAGGCTGAATTTCTGAGAACATGTAAATTCCATGTTTCTGATGTCAATAAATTAAATTTCGCTGTAAGTAAATGATTATTGATTAAATGATTATTGGGATATCCAATGATAAAGTTATATTTTTTTATATTCGTTGATAATCAAAAAAATCTAAATTTGAATTCAAAGTTTAAAAAACAAAACCAATTTTGAACTCGCTTTTGAACTTTGCGTTCGTACAATCGCAAGTACGAAATGTACCAGGTCGAGATCAAAGTTAACTGAATGACCATTACTTAGTAGCTACTACGTAAATTATAAACCCGGCAAAACGTTTTCAATCAACTCACATTACAATATAAAAATATCCAAATCTGGGATTTACAATATCAAAGATACCCATATCATCACCATCATCAGCATTCAAAAACCCACTGCTTTCAAAAAGCCTCTTTTTATCGGCGTTATCCCATTCTGTTTCAGATCACTACGGTCCCACCTTCCGCGGGACGTCCCACACTGCACTTACTATTTCTGAGATATCACTCGGTGACGGGCTGACTCCACCTACCATCGTTTCTTCTAGCCAGGAATTCCGCCCAGTTTCACTTGCTGCAACTCTAGAGAGAATGTCAAGACCCATATAGGTACTCAAAATAAGTGTGTACTTAAATTTACGTTAGTTAAAAGATGCAACATGTGACATCAACATCATACGGAGAACAAGGCCCTACATCTAATTGAGTGAGGTCAAAATATTGTTTAAACCAATTCCCGCAGTAACAAGTTCGCAGAATCTACAAAATATCATCCAATCAGCTTTGACAAGATTTTACGAGAACATTTCAATTGGTTTCGTTAGCGGCCTCGACGATTATAGACCCAATCAAGACCGTATGCTTACATGGACTAATTTAAAAGAAAAACTAGAAGTGCTTGGTGTTTTCTAGCTAAGAAGTAATAAATATACAAGGTTCGTCAAAAACAACGTACGTACTATTACGTCTTTACCCTAAGAGGGTCAGCACTGAAGTACTATTTTTGAAACGCGGGGTAAGTAAACGAATGGTTTTGCCACTCAAGAAATCGTTTGTTTAGTGACTCCGTGTTTATATATAAAAGTATCTCTGGCGAACTGTGACACAGGCCTTGCCTTCATCATCGTCCAGTCTTCTCAAATCGGTGCTGGCTACATACATTCATATATGTACTTGCTTTTGTATTTACTCTAAGCTATTTTTAGGAGAAGTAAATGATTTTTCTACCTTTTTTACCTACGTACATTACCAAGGAGGCTTGACGAAAGGCACGCGACCGAAAACCACAGCCGTACTCTGAAGCAACAGAGATAAGGATGCTCCCGGCCACGTACTAAGGTGTGAAGGAGAAAAAAGGATAAGATCGAATATCTAGGATGAAGTATTTCACATAATTAAACTAGTACTTCCAGTAGAAACAATTTAATTCGACGTCCATGTCCATCCGGCCGTAAATGTTCAAACTGCGGAACTATACGCGGTTGTAAAGGAATCGCTTCGTGGTTGGTTAACGGCCATCAAATATTAAAACTGGTACTGTTCAAAATTGCTGCATTTATTGCTTTTAAAATGTTCCATACTGTTTGTTGATTTTAACTCAAGTATTAAAAAGAGGTGTTCCATTCTGTTTGATCGTAGCTCCCAAACGAATGTGACTGATTTTGATGATTTTTTTTTGGTTTAAAAGTTGACTCTTCTGGTCCAGTGTTTGATTATATCAGCGAAAGATTAACTGCGAATCACTTATAAGCTACTTCGTGTTACTGCTCTAAATCATCATAGTGTGATATTAGAGCAATAGACAAATAGACACGCATTTTTAGGGTCCGTAGTAAACAAGGAACCCTAATAGTTTCGCCATGTCTGTTCGTCTGTCTATCCGTCCACAGTTCTACTCAGAGACTGAAATTTAGCCTGGGTAAAAAATTTCATAAATAAAAATTTATTTTAGGGGACTTCAACCTAAAATATTTTTTTATTAATGTGTACAGGAGCTATCCCATACGTGAAAAGTACATGCAATTTTTCTTTTTCTCAACTAACCCATTGTGTGTTATATCGTTGAATAGTTCACGCACATGGCCGGTTATTTTATTATATTTCTAAAAGGTGACTTGATCGAAAGTATTCTTTATTATAATATTAAAAAGATAGTTAGTAAGAATATTATAAAGATAATACAGAAAAAAAAGATCTAAATCCAGATTCAAAGACAGATTTTTGCAAAATAATTTAACAGGTAATGTACAGTAAACCACGAGGATTTAATTAATATTAAAAATGTGTAATAATTATACTTAGTCTTAAATTGATAGGAATGACGACAGGGTCAAAAAAGGAGTTAGCACCTAATAGTAGATGAGAAAAAAAAATGAAAATTATTTTTTTGACCGAGCGAGCGAAGCGAGTGAGGTCTCTAAATCGAGTTGGGGGCGAAAACACATTGTATGTATGTATGTATGTATGTATGTATGTATGTATGTATGTATGTATGTATGTATGTATGTATGTATGTATGTATGTATGTATGTATGTATGTATGTAGCAGTATGCATGTATGCAGTAGTTTTTGAAATATTAATAAAAATGTCCGCGATTATTTAGCAAACGAAACCATAGCGCGTTCTAACTTTGGATACCGCCATCTAGGGGTTATATAAGAAACTGAATTGCGAAAAATAATCGCGAGGTCGAAGTTCGCGGCGAACTACTAGTAATAGTCTTACTTTTTCCAGTCGTCATACCTATTCTTCCTGTGACAGCAGTGAACGTTTTGTGGCTTAAACGATGATGCTGAAGCCTGTTTTTATAAGACTTTGGAAGTGAGCAATTGATATAAGAGCAAGTAGTTGCAGCAATTGATATAAGAGCAAGCGAAGGTCTCTAAATCGAGTTGGGGGCGAAAACACATTGTATGTATGTATGTATGTATGTATGTATGTATGTATGTATGTATGTATGTATGTATGTATGTATGTATGTATGTATGTATGTATGTATGTATGTATGTATGTATGTATGTATGTATGTATGTATGTATGTATGTATGTATGTATGTATGTATGTATGTATGTATGTTTGTACCGCGATAACAGCCGAACCGATGGTTTGATTTTGATGAAATTTGGTAGGCATGTAGGAAATATCAATAGAATTTTCAAGTTCGTTGGGCATCAAAATCGGTTAGTTTTTGAAATATTAATAAAAATGTCCGCGATTGTGTGACCAAACGAAACCATAGCGCGTTCTAACTTTGGATAGCACCATCTAGGGGATATTTAGGAAACTGAATTGCGAAAAATAATCGCGACGTCTAAGTTCGCGGCAAACTATGTAGTTTACTAAATTTAGCAATTTTGTTGAGCGAACTTTGGTACAATCGATATCGCTACTTGTCTGTGCTTCTGTTGTAGTATTAGTAATAATGCCACAAACTAACAAGAGGTTAACGGCAACAAAAGTCAGCGAAGTAGTTTTACGTAGAGTCGCAACTAAGGGAATATGCTAGTAGGTACTTCTCATTCCAATAAGAGCTTTGTCAGCAAAAAACTTCGCCCGAACGCTCCAAACGCTTGTGTTCACAGTGTGAGTACGCAAGGGAAGTACGAAATCAGGAACTATACCCTGAACGCTTAATGCGCTAGCGTTCAATGCGTAGGCAGGCTGTGGAGATTCGAGGGCAAGAATCCTTACCAGAACACGGTTCCCAACCCACGCATGACCCGAACGTGGAAGACTGGCCAAGTGTCATGCTCACGAACGCAATTTCCACTGTCGCTTGCCTGGGCAATAAATGTGCACAAATCGCAAAGACTCACTTTGAATAAAGTAGTCGTAGACGTTGGCGTTTGCCCAAGAGCCAAGCCAATCCGACACTATACCGAAAATGTCCCGGACATCAGCCTGTACTAGATTAGGATGGCTCTTAAAAAGCTTAAAAACAAAAAGGCGCCGGGCGAGGATGGAATCATCCAGAGCTTCTGAAAGCGGGCGGAACGCTGCTACTGAAAGTCCTTCAGAGGCTCTTTAATTCCATTCAGCTCTAGGGGTAACGCCAGAAGCGTGAAACAGGGGCATTGTGGTCCTGTTCTTCAAAAAGGGAGATAACACTCTATTGAAGAACTATAGGCCTATCACGTGTCTTAGTCATGTATATAAGTTGTTTTCGAGGGTCAACACGAATCATCCCGCAAACAGGTTTGATGCCTTCCAGCCTTCTGAACAAGCCGGTTTCCGCAAGGGCTTTAGCACCATGAACCACATTTATACGCTGCGGCAGGTTATAGAGAAGACGAGGGAGTATAACCGGCCGTTATGCTTGGGGACAGTGGACTATGAAAAAGCCTTCCATTCGATCGAAACATGGGCCGTGCTTCAGTCTCCAGCGATGCTGTATTGACTATCGGTATATCGAGGTGTTGAAAGGTTTTTACAGTAACGCAATATGTCAGTCCGAGTACAGGAGCAGTGGACAACGGCAATTCTACTACATAGAGGTGTAAACTAGACGTTATATCTTCGAAACTGTTCACCGTTGCACTAGAAGATCAAGCTTCTGGAATGGGAAGGATTTGGCATTAACATCAATGGCGAGTCACTCACCTTCGATTTGCCGATGATATCTTTCATGCTGATGTCATGGCGGAATCGATGGCAGACCGCAACATTAAGTATATATGTACTATGCTCGCAGACCTAAACCGAGTTTCCCAACAGGTGAGCCTTAAAATGACCGATCTAGAGCGGCTTTCATCCAGCGCCTTCCAGCTATTCTAGATCAGTAATTTTGGAAATCTTTGGGAGAGGCCTATGTCCAGCAGTGGATGTTACGCGGCTGAAATGATGATGATGTTGATAAGCCTTAAAATGAACATGGACAACGACGAATCATAAATGAGGAAATTTGTAGGAGAACTTAAGTCACTGACATAGCCCAACGGATTAGCTCGTTGAAATGGCAGTGGGCGGACACATAGTGCGACGAACCGATGACCGATGGGGCAAAAAGGTACTCGAATGGCGACAACGTACCGGCAAGCGAAGCATAGGACACCCACCCGCAAGGTGGTTTATCGACCTGACCAAGGTCGCTGGAAGCCGCTCTAGATCGGTCATTTTGGAAATCTTTGGGAGAGGCCTATGTCCAGTCCAGCAGTGGACGTTATGCGGCTGAAATGATGATGATGAGACGTAGGCGTATAATAGTTGGTGGCTGGATGTACATACGTTGCTCTTTCAAGATTCAAATGTCTTGGGATATTGAATTTGATCCAGGTTTTGATTTAAATTGTTTGAAAAAAATTTATAAAATGAAACTTTTGCAGCTCAAAATAGAAGAAGAAAGAAGGTTGGAAAATCTGTTTCCTGCAACGGTATCGAATTGGTAGTGAATTTTGTATCACAGTTTCACTGGACATTAAAACTGGTTTAGTTTTGGAATAATATCGCGAGGTCTAAGTTCGCGGCGAACCACTAGTTATTAACAGATGAATGTGACACTCAGTATATGGGCAGCTTTAATTTGCATTGCAAATGTTGTTTTGGTCAAGCCTTCGGAAGGCCAATGGGATAGTTCTGTCGTTGATCATTGCCCTTGTGAAAATGTGCCATAAGTGTAAAATGTAATATTTTGATATTATGTTATATATATAGTGGCGGTTTCCGCCAGAGTAGAATAGGACCACTTCAAATCTTCCCGTGGATGTCGTAGGCATTTAAGAAATAGGCTAAACAAAGCTTATAAACAACATGAGACCACGTCAACCCATCTGGCCGGCTTAGAGAGTGTAGGCCAAGTCCTCTAGCTGCTCTAACCAAGTATGGCTCTGGTAGTACAGAGAGGGTCGACCTGCAGTAGAGCTAAAAAGACCTGATGATGATGATGATGATGATGTTATGTAATACTTATATAACATTGTAAAGATAAAACATAAATATAATTTATTTGCCAAACATGTATTACAAGATATTAGTACATTCAATTTCGTACAATCATGTTTACCATAACCGGTGTGCAAATGTAGTTAGAAAGGCTGTCATCTATACCTATGCTACCTAAATACCTATACTATAATAATATACTAAATCTATGGACCTTTTATATGAACCAAAATCAATTTACAATTTATGAGATAATTTCTTGATACTATAATAACATTTATCTATTAAAAATGACTTAAATTTTTGTTTAAGTATATTTTATTTCATTTATTAAAACTGCCTATAAAAACGTTGTAAATACCAAATTTAATAACAAAAGTGCATAGTATTAAGTAAATGTTACCTAAAAACAGCGTTTTCAAATTACCACTACTTTGATAAATCACTAACCAAAACTTTCGTTTAGAGAGCATGTGCCTTTAATTAATTTTAAACTCATTAATTCTAAAATATTTTAGTTAAACAATGACTCTTGTGTTTCAAAAGTAATTTGTTTAGCGTCCATTTATAATGCACTTTTGGGATTCGAGCTTTTATGTCTTTGATCTTCGTTTTACAAATTGTGCAAAGTAAGTTTTAAAATATATTTTTAGTTCGATAAATGTATTTCTTTTGATATTGCAACCGATATTCTCGAGGGACAAGAGTTTCTATTATGAATTCATTTAATTTTTTACTCAGTGAATTCAGCGATACGTTCGATAGCTATTTAAGGACGCCGAAGTTAAACGAAGATGACATTTTTAAAATGAGATACAAATGGACCTTTGAGCTTTTTTTCATATAACCCGTTCATTAGAACCTAATCATGTATTGGTCACAATTTCACATAAAAGTTGATTAAATAGCCTAATTCTGCAAATAGCAATGCGTTATTTATACAATATAGAATTTTTTTATTTTTGTTTTTTGGACCGTTTTTTTAATTTAATTATACTATAGTGATCTAGTATAGCACGTGGTTCGATTTATGACGGGTCTGTCCCTTCAACGTCGTATATGAAATAGGTTGACCAAACTTAGTCGACCAAATAAAATAAATTATAATTTAGTTAGTTTCTACTAACACATCTTCCATATACTGAAGCACATAAACGATGAAATTTACCTGATAAGGAAGTTCTAGAAAAATATTGGAGCACGTTTTATTTGACCTAGGTAATTTTAAGTAAGTTCTATACTTACTTAAAATTACCTAGGCTCTGCATAGAGCCGCAAGACCCAAAATGCTCTGTCTGCCCCATTAGGGATAAAGACGTGATAGTATGTATGTATGTATGTTCTATACTTACTTAAAATTACCTACGTTAGTTAGGTACTACGAAATTTATATTATTATTATTTCTCTAACAACTAAAGGTTAGCTGTTGGTTAGCTTTTAGCATTGAGTCCACCCAATGTGCTATACAAACTGTATTTTGTAAAATAAAGGTAAAATAAATATTTTAAACAAGTTTCTCGCATCGATTTTCCAAATATATATAGTAAAGTTGACCTTTTTTGGATTACAATAAATATCTACGATGTTTTGCAGGTACACATGATACAGCGCAGTAATTTACCGCGATAGCCGCATTATCGAAATGAAAAGCATTTTCATTACGTACATAATTTTGAGTAGTCGGAAAATTGTATGTCGGCCCCACTGAATTTTGTTATTAACATCGAGTAGGGCTGGCATTTACTTTAATCGCGAGTAATTGGAATATTGTCTGTGTTATTACATTATTAAGTTTCATTTCTACATAATTTTTCATTATTGTACTGTCTAAGTTGATGCGGCATCGTTTCGAAATGTAATAAGATCTTTTGTCAAAGGGCTGACTTTGACAAATGTTTTAGGTATGCATGAATACTTTTCTATTTCTATATTGTTTCGTATTAACTTTATAGACGCACGTAAGTGGCAGTTACATAAACTTTTTTAATCAGAATGATACGTACGGAGAAGTTTTGCGTGGAATAATTTATTACTGTGTTCACTAACAATAACTGGTTTAGTAACAAAATATGATCTAGTTTTGAGTTACTTAAGATACCTAAGACTACTCCTTACTACCAGAAATTCTCTTTTGCCAAGAATAGCAGAGGGAGTTTACAATATATAACAAGATAAAGAATTATAATAGAATATAAAGATAAACAAAAATGATACTAAACAAAAGAAAATACCGCCGATATTTCTTTTAAGTTAAATACTCAAATATATAATTACTAACAATGAAAACTGAATCTGAAGCCAATTGGTACCAGCCTCAAAGTGTCGTTGCTTTACCCGGTAACAATATTAACCCAGTATTGTAATCTAACCCAGAATCCTCTTGTTGGCAAACTGACGTACTGTAAACCGCTATCCCTTTGATCCCAAGGTATTTGATATTCAACTGACACTACTTCATTTAACAATTTCGCAAAGTCGGACTCATAAATTTTTCACAACCAATTTTCAGCATCTTGACAACCCTCGCATAACCCTCATCATTCCAGGGGTGACACCTGCTTGTCACGGATCAAGCGGTGTTAAATTAATTTCATTATGATTTCATTGCATCCGACCGGGTGGAAATGGTCATTCGACCGAGCCATGTTCACCTGACTGGACAGTGCATTATTGATATCAGGATTATATAATTCATGCTATTGATGTTTATATTGCAGATTAATAATATTGTGCTGTTGAATTCGAAATGATTGATCTATTGCCACATAATTAATAATAAGTACTAATTATTACGCATGATTACGGGTTTTATGGTATGGTTTCCGGCAGAGAAGAATAGGATCACTCCAAGTCTTCCCGTGAATGTCGTAGAAGGCGACTTAGGAAATACAAGCTATAAGTATAAAGTTTATAAACATCATTGAGACCTGCCCAACCCGTCTGGCCTAGTAGTGCAGAGAGGGTCGTGCTCCTGCAGTGGGGACCTAAAGACCTGATGATGATGGTGATTACGTATGATTAATCAATACATCTTAAATAACAATAAAAATATTTACTTCTCGTCTTAACACGATTCCGGTTTGCATTTCTAGCTATGTTGCTGAGGAGCCCAGAGAGCGTTTTCCGTTTTTTAGGATAATATACAATGGTTACTGAAGGATGTTGTACACCTTGCGAAGTGGAGAAAACAGCAAGCACAAACGGTTTGCTATCCTTGGAATTAGTCTTGTGTCAACAACAAAAACTGCAAAGATGTTTTTCATCTGTAAACAAAAGAAGGAAAATGATACGTCAAAGTTAATTACCGAACTCCGCTCCCTACTTTCTTGAAAAACAGCAAAAGTAGCCCCCCACCGTCACGTACACCATTCGTCACTGCCCCATGAGTTGTATTTTTGATTTGTTATCCCGACGTTGTCACTGTTATTGATGTGTAGCGAAATTGGAAAGTTCAGGCGCACTTATCTCTCAGATTTAGATAGCAGGGCAATTTATAAAGCGGGGTTTTCTTCCCTCGAAGTATCCTCTTGACAGCACACGAGCCGCCGGCGGTGTCTCACTGGGGATAGAATTATTGGAATTATGCGATATTTACGCCTAGGGGCGCCGTTTCAAGTTCGGCACTGCATGAAATCGGGTTGAACGACACTGTTAAATTTTATAGGTGTAAGTAGCTAGTGTGACTTGGAGAGTGAACACTACCTCTACGCAATCTTACTGGATAAAGAGAATCACGAGCTATTCACCTTTATTTCTATTAAGGTAGGATGCAAAGAATAGCTTGAGAAAGACTTCGTCGCTGACATGTGGACGCGTAGCGCTGCTGGCCTGCCGCGAGACTTTTTTCTGAAGCTATATAATACATTTCAGTGGTAGAAACGAAGATGAATATTTTCCAAGATAAAATGCGCTGAACATTTTAATAGCAAATACAGCGTAAGACTCCCACCTGCTAGGTGCTTGGGCTAGGTATTTGAAGAATGCTGGTAAAATATAATTATAGACATCATTTACTGTAGACAAGCTCGCGTATCCCGTATCATTATCATCAGGTCTTCTTGTCTCCACTGCAGGAGCACGACCCTCTTTATACTACTAGAGACTTACTGGCTAGAACAGCCAGAGGATTTAGCCTACACTCTCCTCGCTGGCCACACGGGTTGGAGAGGTCCCATTGATGTTTGTTAGCTTTGTTCAGCTTGTACTTCCTAAGTCGCCTTCTACAACATCCACGGGAGGACTTGAAGTGACCCTATCTCTGCCGGAGACCACACGACAATACCGCTATTCCGTACATATATCTGTCAATTGATTTATATAGTATGTTAGGTTTATTTATTGTTAGGTGATGTTGTTCTCAATCGCAGTTGCCTAAACACTCATCAGTGATAAGTGTTTAGACAGTTAGTGATGAGTCATCACTAACTGCCGAGACCCACCAAAGACCGGAATTTGAATAAACATAAATCATATTCCTTGAATACGAAATTCTACTCGCAATTGGCAAACCAGTGCGATAATTTTGAGTGATTCAGAGATAGCGCGCCCTAAACGCGTGTCTCGTCATGTCTAGGGGGTAGGGAATCGATATACCTATTGAGGGTCTCTTCGTGGAAAAGTGTAGCTCCTTATCTCATAGATATTAATATCCGTCTGATACTGATTCCTCCCTTTTTTGAGGAAGTATTTTGTTAAATTAAATAAAAACAAAACGAGCCGATACAAATAGTTCGTTAGTGGCAAAGAGATTAACTGTATGAATATGGGACACGTGTTTTAATTACTTTTTATCCAAATTTCAATCCGATATAGGATTCAACCCTTTTGAAAGTGGGACAAACATTAATACACAGTTGTACACACATATCAGTAGGATTAAATGTCTATCCTGATAAATATTATTGTTTTATATTTCGATATCACAACTATTACTCGGTACGTGCAGAGCATCTGACAAAAACGAAATACTCTAGCATTTTTAAAAGTCTGAATTCGAAGTCAAATTTTGATTAACTTTCAAATTATAACAATACATTCATCATCAGGTCTTTTTTTGTCTCCACTGCAGGAGCACGACCCTCTCTGTACTACTAGAGCCATACTTGGCCACAGTATAGGTACAGAAGGTTTGGTCTACACTCTCCACGCTGACCAGACGGGTTGGAGAGGTCTCATTGATGTTCATAAGCTTTGTTTAGTTTATATCTCCAAAGTCGCCTTGTATCACATCTCGAGAAGACTTGGAGTGGTCCCATTCTACTCTGCCGAAAACCCCACGGCAACAAAACATACAAGAAATTCATAAAGTTTCAATGTATTAGAAGCAACGTACCTAGAAAACCATAAGCGAATTAGCTACCAGCTCTTCGATCACCAATTGCCTCAATGAGGCGCGTTGTGATGTTCAGAAACTAATTAATTATTTTATTTGAAACTGTCCTCGGTCTTGGATGTTTATCTTTATATGTATTTGTTATAAAATATAGTATCGTTGAGTTAGTATCTCATAACGCAAGTCTCGAACTTACTTTGGGACTAGCTCAATCAGTGTAATTTGTCCCTATATGCTCCAAGGATCCATTGTCTCTACTAAGGCAAAATATATAACTGTAAATAAGGGAAACAAATGTCACAACAACCGCCATCCCTCACAAAAAAAAGTATATAATAATTACGTGAAAATTCAACCTCAGCAGAACGGCTTGATGACCATATAATTTATTCAGAGGATCGATTCAAAGGTACTTATGTTAATCGATAGCTATGAATAACCAATCCCAATGTCTCAATAGCTCGCTGATGGCCATTTACATGAAATTACGAACGAATTCATGTGAAGTAATTGTTTTTAGAGCAGAATTTAGTAGTATTACAAAAAGGTTACTTTGAAGCTGCAGATGACTGCGGGATTTAGTTTTATTTTAGACATGTTTAATTTAGGCAGAAAGCTAAAACAATTTACATGTTTGAAAATGGTTAGAGACATATAAACGTATTTATTTATCTTTTATACATACATCTGACACGTTATATACAGAAATTTACCTTTGTAAAATATTTCTCCTTCAGTAGCTTATTAGCCCAAATATTCGCCAAAAGGCCTAGAAGTGCTATTTTTGAAACGCGGAGTTACTTCAATGAATGGTTTTTCCGGAAGGGAAAAAAATGGAAAACCGTTCGTTTAATGATTCCGCGTTTCAAAAATGGCACCACAGAATCTTTGCCATTTCATATTAGTCTAAGTGTATTTCGATATAAATGGAAAGTCAAAAGTGCGCCCTACCCATAGCTGCATACAATAAATATATAAAGGAATTATACATAAATGATGATCTAAGCAAATGGAGATAAGTTGAAATTGTCATAATAGTGTGTTACTCTGTTATGACAAGGACCTGTTTGCGTTTGACAAGGATTGGAAGGAAGTAGCTAAAGATCAAAGTAGGTGGAAACAACAAGGGGAGGCCTTTGCCCAACTATTGGACATAAACGGCAACTTAAATAAAAAATTAATTATTTTTAGTTAGTTTTAATTTTAGGTTGTATTTATTTAGTTAATATTATTTGTTATATTATGTTTAAGTTATCTTAGAATAATATTATTTAAATCTGAATATTTTTATTAAAAAAGTGTGTATGATATATTATACTTTGATATTGAAAAATGCTTTTGCGGCGGTCTACTTCCCTCACTAACCCAGATAGGTGATGTCATTACAGCGGAGCGTGGAATAACGTGCTAGTGTTTATAGTATGTAAATTAAAACGCAGGGTTGAGTGATCAAGCGTAGTTTAAATTTGCATCTCATATCTTTCATGCTTGTCTGGGAGAAACGAAAAAATAACGTATCAGTTTTTCTCCCCGCGCAGATCGAAAATCTGAATCAGGGAATGGGCGAAAATCGGTGAAATCATGTAAATAGACAAGTCAACCTGTCTCCAACTCAACTGATTATCTTTATAAGACATAAAAACACTTATGTAGATATGATAGAAGGTATCTTATAGGTATATAAACACAGCTTGGATTCTGCATGCTGTACCATTTCCTTTTTAAGGCAGTTTTGTAGTACCTCCTATCACTGATAAAACTAAAAATAGCTAACTAGTGTAATCATAGAGGGAAAGAAAATACTACGTAGGTAGGTAACTATAGCATTATGGAGTATGAGAACATTTTTAGAGTAAGTTCCTTATTTTTAATTTTCTACAAACGTCTCGCTCTGTTACTAGTAAATCCATTGTACGCAGTGCTAATGGATAATATAAATGCGTTAGTTTATCCAAGTAAAATTACTAAAACTATTTCCAATATGATACTTGGTAGTACGTAGATTGTCATTACGTAAATTCAACTCCATTGATTTAATGTAATTGAATTAAAACTGTGTGTCCTGCTGCTATCATCGAATACAAAAGAATAAAATTCCAAACGAGAGCTTACCCGTAGCTTTTTATATGACGCTGCAAAGGAATTTATTTTCGAATTCGAAATTATATTTCACGTAAATTAAATTAAAAAGACTCATAGGTAATATTAAACCAAAATAATGTTTATTTTTCCACAATTTTATAACATGACCCGGCGGCAAAGTTATTTCCCACACAAACGAAGAAGTGGATAAAGTACTTAAATTAAAAGAACATGTCGCCTAGACGTCAAGGACGATATGCTGTATTACAACCTAGTCTGCTCAAGACCGTACAACGTAGAGAAGAAAAAAGCCGGAAAATCGATCCTAGGCTCCACAGCAATACAGTTGAGGATGCAACTGGGAATACGCTTAGATGAAAGAGAGAAAAGGAATCTCACATTAGAACTGGGAATCGTTCTAAGAGCTGTCAGACGAGCATGAGCGGCCGTCGGCAACATTAGGCGACTCGCGACAGTTTTTTAAAGAAGTGACAGATTGCTGTGCATTATAGATAGTGTGTGTTGCGCGACGATCGCGTGTCGCCGCGTTTCGCCTATCGGCGATCGTTGCCGCCCATCGCCGACAAGTGTCGCGGACATATTGTCGCGTGTCTGTTAGAGCCCTAAATAGGCATGAGCTAGCAATCTGTTTCTATTTCTGAATCACGTTTTTTCTCAACTCAGAGTAATTCTTGGGTTTTGCAACAATCCACTAGATGACGACAAGTCTAATCAGACACTCGGACACTTTTTTCTAAACGCCAAAACAAGCGTCCTATGGGAGTTGTATGAAAAACGAAAGCGTGCGACGTCATGCATTTTTGAAGTCAAATAGCGAATTAACATTTTTTCTGCATTGATTAATAGAATGCATTAAGGCTCCTCCCTGCGCTAACGACCTTGAAAACACAAAAAAATTAATTTCTCTTTCTGTAAGTGAGATTATTAGAAACCCTCCTACAACTTTTTAGCTAGTATCCTGAAGTTTCATTAGAACCTCGAAAGTCATTGAAATACTATCCGGTTTAGAAACCTTTACAAAAAAAGTAAAAAATGGCCGTTTTTAGTATTTTTTGCAAAGGAAAATTCAGGGTATTTTATTTCAATGATTTTCGAGGTTCTAATGAAACTTCAGGATACTAGCTAAAAAGTTGTAGGAGGGTTTCTAATAATCTCACTTACAGAAAGAGAAATTATTTTTTTTGTGTTTTCAAGGTCGTTAGCGCAGGGAGGACCCTTAAGTACCTTAAAAAACTAAAATCGTGTTGAAAATGGATATGATCAATGAAGAGTGACATTTGTGACGTTTTATTTTATGAACTGTACCGAATAATTTATTTTTGACCTAATAAACTACCCAATTGTTAAAACTTAGTCTACTCTTAAGGGATAAGGACTTGATACTCGTAATATGCAGGTACAAACTATTAAATACGCATCAAACAGGCTCTACATAAAAGAGCACAGAATGAGTATAAATATAACTGCATGACAAACGTGCAAAATATAAATAAACTAGCTGAAATAAAGCCGTTCGCCCGTTTATATCATTCTTTGAAGCTGTAAATCCCAATAAGGCATAAATTCACCGCCGGCCATAACAATTAATTAGAGAACTTATTACCTAGTGGCCGCCAGATCATTTGATATATTGTGATGGATGACCTCTTCTCAGTAACATTATACTGAGCGTTGTACAGTGTATGGCTAGAAATCAGTGGCTTTTGAATAATGCCGACTTTCATCACTAACTTTGTTGTGCTAAACACTGCTTTCTTTGAAGTTTCATAAGTGGTTTAACATTTCCAAGAATAAAGTTGCTTTTACTTTTATTTTTTTATTTATTTAATTTATTGCACTTAAAATCTTAAGATTATAGTACAAAAGGTATAACTTAATGCTAAGCATTTTCTACCAGTTTACCTTTGGGACGTAATAGAAAAGATGATAGATGGGGTGCAAATTTAACTAGACAAGTAGGTATATCTAAAGAAATAAATTAGGGTGTATTATAATATAATATATAATAACAAGAATGACCATAAAATATACATACTTCTGTTTATAACCAACTGTGAAAAGAGGGATTTAATTTTGACATGTCTGTCTGTGCCATCGTAAAACCCGAATGGATGTCAGCTTTGTATATGTCGTCAAACTATGTCAAAAAAATTGGATAAAGAGAGTAATCGAGCATGTGTTTACTTCTTAGCTATGCAATGGAAACCGCCAAAAATAGAATGTCTATTCGTATCAACATTTAAGGTATCTTCTATTTAATGGAAACAGATGAGTAAATTTTATTTTACTACATAATTCTAATGAAATGCAATTAAGACTTAATTGCCTAGCTAATTATCAAATGGTGTCCAAATATCTTAATCGATTCGGCCCAAAATTACTTTGTTGCTATCTCGCATTGGAGACGCTTTCTCTCCTCTAAATAAACGGCGGTTCAATCATTATCCCCTTTGTTTCGCCAACTCGTATTGGCTTAAAAAAGAAAAGAATCGAGATATAAGCGGCAGTGTTCACACTACGCTACACCTTAATATGTTTATATTTATGACTTTGGTGCAAAAATTTTTGAAGAGGAGAATTAAAAGAGATCTAATAAACTATTTTTACCGTCCGTAACTGTACTGTCTCTGATTTTAGTTTTTTTTTATAGACCGTCAAGGAATACGTTTTATCGAAATATGAAGCAAAATAATTTTTCAAAACTAAAAACTTACTTCACCCCTACACAACCAATTTTAAAAAATGTCTATGGGACGACCTAACAAGTATGTCCTTTCAAAGAAAAAGAAATCCATATCATACCAGGCGTCTTCGAATAATCGGTGAACATACATAAAAAAGATCATTATGAATTGATAACCTCCTCCTTTTTGCTATTCGGTTAAAAACGGCCTTTCTATTATAGTGTCTCTAACCATGCACGCACGTCGTATCTATCCACCATAATAAATATATATTCATATATTTAATTTTGATTTGGACATGTAGAAAGGATGGATGAAAAGAGATTGACGAAAAGGTACAGTAGGAAAGGGTCGGCCTCGGCGAACATTCTGCGACCAAATTGCAGGTTCTAAAAAAAGGAGAGGTAAAAAGTACCCGTAACCGAAGGGCATGTATGAAGAGATTGATGAGTTTAGATGAAGCAAGAGGTTTGTCAGGATCGTAGCAAGTGGAGGTCCATAGTCTCTGCCTACCCCTGCGGGAAACAGGCGTGATATTATGTATGTATATATTTTATACACGGATAAGCATATGTACCGAAAAAAGTAATACGTTTCGCATAGTCTGAACGGCAACTGTGTAATCGGTGACGTGATCTCGGTTTGTGATGATTGCATTGTTTGTAAATGAGAGCATTCGTTAATAAATCGCGGCCCTCTCGATACGATCGTGTCGACTTTAATCGATGTCTTGTTCGATTTTTAAATTGTTTTCTTTGACCTTGTAAAGACTGATTCCCAGATAACATTCGCTGTTCAATCTTTGTTTGTTGTTTTTAAAGATTGTAATGGAAATATTAAATTTCATTCTCTGAGATGTATGTTACTGAATGACTGTCTGAAACGGGTGTTAAAAATTAATATAGAATTTGTGTGATTTACTTAGTAAAAAAAATAAGTTTGTAAAGTAAATGCTAACTCCCATATTCACAAAAATTTACAACTGTTTGGTAAACGTATTTTAGTATAAAATTGTTTTATCCCTTTCCTATTTTCAATATTTGTGATTAAAAAGAACGAGACAAACCATATTTTGACTGAAATAAGTAAAGCCAATGTTTGTAATGAATAAGGGGTAAATATATTATTAGGTATGATCGTATTAATTTCATTTTCGCAGTTGTGTTTCCAACTTAAATCAGGGACAAAATACAATAATCAGAAAAAGAAAATAACCGTCATTTTTTCGTAGTAATCCAAACATCTTCCATCATAAATCAGTGTTCCGCCTAAAAGAAACAAAAGGCGTCACAAAACAAACTATGATACCATAAATAAGCGCTCCAAATGCTTTTATTTCCTAGTTTCACTAACACAAAGCCAGCTAAATATGAAATATCGTATTTACGAGACACGCGAATGCTCTAAATGAGTAATATGTTTTCAGCATCAGTTTATAGGTGCTATAAAATGGGCTCGCCTAGTCGACAGTTGTAGCTTTCCTGCGCGGTTTCATTGTCCTTATTTTTTACTTTATTCAAAAACTCAAAACAATATTGATGTCTAAATTTAGCCGGTCAATAAATTATTGAGCTTTATTTTTAATGGTACTTACGTGATAATTATTTTTAGAGTTGTACACGTGAACAAAACTTACAAAATAATGCCTTCAAAATTCCAATTCACTTAAAAATGTAGGAGCTATTTCTAGAACATTTGTCTTTCTTTTTAAAAATCTATTATTATTTAAAGGAGAAAATCTATGAGAGTGGAAGTTTAATGATGTCTAAAAATTTTAAATTCTTACATATTATCAGTGATTATTTTGAATTAATTATTTATAGAAAATTAAAGCTTTAGGTACCGTAACTTAATTAAATTAAATTAAATTATTTCCCCTTAACTAGACGATACAAGGGACATCTCATATTTAAAGCGATGTCTCGAGATATTTATCGAGTAGAGCTAATTGATTGTTATAAAGTCGAGAAGTAGTGATATATGTATGTTTCAATGTTATGAAAGGTTTAATTTAATGCCCTGTCGATACTGCTTTGGTACAAAGGAATATGTTATAAATGAGTCAAGCCTTTTAACTAGCAATCAATGATGACAATATTCCTTACTCGAACGTTTTTGAAAAATCATATATTAATAATAATTAGATTTACAGTTGTAACGGAACTAATGTCTATAGTTCTTGCAGGTTAAAAAAATCTAATAGATACCATCGACATGAAAAGAAGAATTAAGTTGTCAAGGAGTTTTAGTTTCAGCAATATTATTATTGGCAGATTTTATATGTATAACCAAGAGGTTATCTTAAACTTTCTTTAAATATTTCAGAGGAAAACCCTCCAGTACAGGTTTTAGTTAACAAAGGCTTAATAACTAATAATAACGCATGAATGATATCGATTAAACCATTAACCTAGTTACATAGTTCGGTAAGACAAAACATTATCTTCGACTCGATAGTGACAATTCGAAAGTTTTCTGTATTAATAACGAATCAATTTGTATACAAAATACTGTCACTTTTTTATTGGTTTGATTACATAGTATTTACAATTTTTTTTTTTTTGAGGGCTTACTTTTTCATTCCCATAATATAATTAAATACTATAACGAAAAGTTATGACGATATAGTGAGCTAACAAATTTCTAAGATTTTTATACGTGATTTTTTCCATGTAAATTAGCCTATTCCCGCAAAGTAACCTAGCGGTATTTGCGTATCTTATTACATTATCTACCACAAGCGATCTAAAAGAAAACAATGACTATATTGATCTCGCTACAAAGGCTTCTTTCACCGCTGTCAGATAGAATCTGATGAACATCGAGCAGATCAAATACAAATATCTTTTTATAAATATAAAATGGAAGATTAAGGTCCTATTTTAAAATGTTAATAGACACATACCAGACGTATTAGACTAAATATACGAGTTATATTTAATCAGTATCATGCCTATGTCCAGCTGTGGACTTTTTGTGGCGGATATGATGATGATGATGATGATGATGATGATGATGATGATGATGATACGAGTTGTGACTTAAGACAAGAGTAACATATTAATAAACCATATAGGAAAGAATATATATTTTTTAAACCAAAACCAAAAACCGACTTCAACATCGAACTACAGAACCGATTTTGATTAAATTTCTGTGGGACCAACTAACAAGTATGCTCTTTCAAACTAAAATTAATTTTGCAATTGTAAGTGACTGTGGAACATCATACTTACATAAAAAAACATAATTGGTCGAATTGATAACCTTCTTCCTTTTTACAGTCGTTAAAACAAGAAGGATATGTCAGTAAAGATAAGTTATTTGGGTAATTTTTTAAAATGTATTTTAATCAAAACCAAACAGCGAAGTTTTAGAATAAAAAGAAAATACTTTATATCTTTTAAATCCGCTGTGCGATCAACATTTTGCTACCTATCGTGGAAAGAAACTATCTTTAGGATAGTTTACCTATTTGTTGAGCCAATAGCACAAAAATCTCACACCAAAGACAAAAGCGATCCTGTAACAAAGTACACAGCCGTAAATTAGAACAGCAAAGCGCGGGAAATTTTATGTGATTCCAACTCTTTGCGCTTTGATCAGGTTAGTTCGGCCGTTTGAAACTGTGCAGGTGCGGCCACTCCCGGGCAAACTGCTCCAACTTTACGAATATCCATTTTGGAAGTTTTGTTTATAGAATGTGCCGCGTTGGGTTTACAATAAAGTGAAAAAATACTACAGTACTTTTTACAAATGAATATCAAGTATTAAAAGATGTGGTCTGGCTTCAAATCAAGTGTAAATCTTAGTATTTACTCATTGACTACTAATTATACTTAATCACGCTGTGGCGATTCTAAGCCTTAGCACAGAATTCATATAAATACGACCTCCGTGGCGTAGTGGTCACCATGCTAGTCCGCTACCCAGAGGTTCCGGGTTCGATTCCCGGTCAGGGCAAGTTGGAAAATGGCCTTTTTCAAATTGTCCTGGGTCTTGGATGTTTATCTATATATGTGTTTGTTATAAAATATAGTGTCGTTAAGTTAGTATCCCATAACACAAGTCTCGAACTTACTTTGGGGCTAGCTCAATCAGTGTAATTTGTCCCTATATATTTATTTATTTTTATTTATTTATTACATACAGAACAATTAGTTCTAGGGTTCTGCGCAAAATGCTTCCCGTCCCCGTTTTCCTGCAGGCGCCTGCAGCCTTCTCCTCAAGGCGAGAACGGAGAACGAGTCATATTAAGGACCTTAGGAGATTCCGTTCTGTATGTAATGTTTGTGTTTCTGTGTGTGTCTGTATGGCCGTGTGGTTACCGGCAGAGTAGAATAGAACCACTCCAAGTCCTCCCGTGGATGTCGTAGAAGACGACTTAGGAAATACAAGCGAAACAAAGCAAATGAACATCAATGAGGCCTCTCCAACACGTTTGGCCAGCAAAAAGAGTGTAGGCCAAGTCCTCTAGCTGCTCTAGCCAAGTATGGCTCTGGTAGTACAGAGAGAGTCGTGCTCCTGCAGTGGAGACAAAAAAACATGATGATGATGTAAGGTTTATATTTATTTTGTGTTTATAGGTACTAACCACACTGAAAAGTCGAAAGGTCGATTCCGTGACCAAAGCGAAGACAAAACCTAAAAAAATAGAATCTTCATCTGAAATTTAATGTTATTTAAACTCCTTTAATCAGCTTCAGTTCACTAGTTGGAAACTGTGAAGATGCGGCTAGCAAACTGTTCCAACTTTTGGATATTTTCAAAGCATGGCAGCTGAGACCGAACTGTACTTGGTTGTATTACTTGTTTAATTATATTCATTTTGGAAGTTTCGCTTATCAAGTGTGCTGCTCGATTCATAAAGTTGAAGGTGTTTCACCGAAACTCCGATATAATTCCAAGGAGTTTCATGCCAAACTGCAGAAGTATGCGATAACGTACTAGTATCGTATTCGCCTTTACATTACACCACACTATATATGGTTCTAGAGGTCTGTAAATATAGAAACCTCATTGAAAGACTGCATTATTATGTTTTGCTTATTTATAGGCTTGTTTGCAACAGATATTGCACCAAGGTGGACTAAACATTCGGATGACAAGTCGAACGACCTAAGTTTCATTTCTCCAGAACCCCTTTCAATTGGCGTAATCATCGAGCAAAGCTTGGTCATCTTGGTGCAATCTATTTATACTTACAGCAAAAACCTCATTCTAAAGTTTATTAGGTGTGTGTGGCAATTTACTCTTCAAAGTGATGTTTGTTTTTTTTATGTTGTGATCTAGTTTTCTTTGTAGATATAGGTCATTTTAAGATGTTATATGTAAAGGCATTGCACATGGGCAGCTTTAGATGTGCTCCTGTGGATCTCTTTTTTTTTTTTTTACATAAAACTTAGTAGCGTTTGACCGCTTCTCACTTGGTGGAAGGCGACGAAACGGTCAGGGATGGATCACGCATACTCAAGTAATACCTATTCACTCTTCTCTTGAAGACATCCAAATTGTATCTTTCGGGGAATAAGTGGGAGGGCAGAGCATTCCAGTCTCTAGCTGTACGTTTAAGGAAAGAAGACGCAAAGCGTTTTGTACGAGTGGTTGGATCTTGTACTACATAGGGATGGAGCCCTGACCCTTTCCTGGTAGTTCGATAATGGAACGGCGAAGGTGGAATTAAATCATGAAGCTGCTGAGAGCATTCTCCAAAGTACCTGTAAAAGACAGATAGGCGGGCCACTCCACGACGATGCTCAAGACTTTGCAGTCTTTCAGAGACTAAGTTCTCGTCTCCTATGATCCTCCGGGCACGATTATCGATAGAGTCCAAAGCATCAAGCTGATACTGGGCTGATCCATCCCACAGGTGAGAGCAGTATTCAATACAAGACCTCACTTGAGCAGTGTAAAGGTTAAGCAACTGCTCGGGTGTGAAGTATTGCCTGACTCTGGATAGTATGCCCAGTTTCCTTGCAGCAATCTTGGCTCTGGACTCAATATATTGACCGAAATTAAGGTCTGATGTAATAAGCACCCCAAGGAGTTCCAATTTGTTGGTTAAGGGAATGGATATGCCCTGGAAGGTAGGAGTCATGGTAAAGGGGCTTTTTTTGGTAGAGAAGAGACAGGCCTGGGTCTTGGATGCGTTGAATTTAACAAGGTTGGCATCACCCCAGTCAGAAACTGCCTTGAGTGATAAATTCGCTCGTTCAGTCATCAATACTCTTTCGGCCTCAATCTCAACTCTACTTGGTGTTGCGGTGGGAATATACCTCTCTGAAACAGTGCTGTCATCTGCATATCCGAACATGTCTGGTCTAAAAAGATCATTAATGTGCAGTAGAAACAGTGTCGCAGAGAGGACCGAACCCTGAGGTACCCCGGCATCTATATCCATTAGGTCAGACGAGCCCCCATCAACAAGAACACGTATTGACCTTTCTCTCAGGAAGTCGGCTATCCAATTGCATAGGCAAATTGGTATTCCATAGCAGGGGAGCTTACCAATAAGACTCTCGTGCCAGACTCTATCAAAAGCCTTAGAAATGTCAAGTGACACTCCAAGACCCTCGCCCTTTTTCTCAATGGCTTCGCCCCAAGTGTGAGTGGCGTATATTAGGAGATCTCCAGTAGACCGTCCTTGGCGGAAACCATACTGTTGGTCACTCAGGAGGTCATTGCTCTCTAGATAAGCTAAGAGGCGGGAGTTAAGAACACGTTCCATAACTTTGCAGAGGATGGAAGTGATTGCTATGGGACGATAGTTGGAAGGGTCGGCACGATCACCTTTCTTGGGCACTGGTTGAACATTGGCTATTTTCCAAGACCTGGGGACAATACCTGTTTCATATGATTATCGGTATAGGCGAATTAAAATAGGAGACAACTCTGGGGCGCAGTTCCTCAGTACAATAGCTGGTATACCATCGGGTCCACTGGCTTTGTTCACGTCTAGACTACGCAGTACCTTAAGTACTTCCTTATTATTATGAAACATTCATCAAGGAAGTGACATTCTCATACATGCAACATTTGTGTCAAAAAAAATGTGTGCCAAATGCCGATGCTTTTTAGCGAAATGTTACAAAAAGTAGCAATCAGACTAAAAAGGCAACCAACATGCAGTAAACAAAAACACTGTTTCGTTTTTCCGTTATCAGATCGCGGCTTTGGTTACGCTTAGGTAGAGGCACATCACATCCGAACCATAAATAAAAACAGGCCTTTTATCACGGTAATTTTACGCGATAACTCTTCAAAAACAGTAGGCCGACACCTGTAGCCGTCTGCTGTACCCATGTTATCCACATTAAATATAGGGACCCCAACAATTACTTAAAGCAAACAAAGATGCATATTCCTTCTCATAATGCGTAGGTAGCAATGATATATGAACCCTTGTAGTTCCCATTACATGTATCCAAGACGCCGACTTCATATAAATTATAGGAATTCTTGTTTTGTTTGTGAGAATTCTTTTGTTTTTACCTTTGGAAGATATCGTGCGAGGAAATCGGCAGTTTGTCTGGTGAAGTATTAGAGATGCGCCATTTATTTGCAAAAAAATCGCGTGTTGGAATTGTTTGGACGCCCCAAATATCTATGGGTGGCATACGTTATTAAGGTTAGAGAAAAATATGATAATTACACTAGATTTTCCGAATTCTTGGACAAATGCGAACATTTTCCGAATTCCTGTAGATGCAATATGAAAAGATTAATTTATTGAACTTAAAAAATCATGATTTAAGTCTTGTAAGGTCCATTTTAAACTTTGATAGTTGTGTTTGGAACCCAAATTAAGATGACATGTTGATACTATTGAAAATGTTCAAAATTTTTTTAAGTTGAAAATGCTGGTCACGACACCGCTTAAAGTGGGATAAGGTGAAGAGGAAGAAGAGAAATATAGGCACTTGCCTATAAAATTTTTCCCCAATGACTAAAATAAAACTTTTTACTCTTCATCCCCTTCCTTCGCAAGTCTATCTACGCAATTAAGCAAGTAGATATGTTAATTTTGTTTACGTACTTAGTCGCAAAATTAACAATGCACGACGCACACCGGTTATCCGCACCGTGTGTCTGTCTGTCGCCATGATTGATCACTTCCCGAGTCATGTACGGGTACCTACGCCAAATTGAACTAATGCTGGAACCCCGGTTAGTCAAACTGGGTCACAACTAGTCACAAGTTTATCGCTATTATGATTAGCTTATACAAACATACTATCACGACTTTATCTCTAACGAGGCAGACAGAGCATTTTGGGTCTTGCGACTCTGAGAAAATAGAGCCTAGGGCCGCAAGACTCAAAGGCCCCTTTTGGCAGAAGGTGAAAGGAGGAATCAAAAAAGTGATTTGTTGCTAGCCGCATCGCCTAATAACTCGGTTAGCATTGTCACCCATGGCCTCGATAGGGTCCTACAATCTGCGTGAGAAGAGAAGCAGCTGGTACATTTTAAGATTTTTTATGTTTCTTCCAAACCAGCATGGGAGACAGCACGGAAGATAGCTTATTGTAGTGTAAAAGAAATAGAAGATAAACTAACTACAGAAAAGCCCGGTCAAGTGCGAGTCGGACTCGTACATAAAGGGTTCCGTACCTCCATTCAGTGTTTCTAAATTTTATTTTTAGTATTTGTTGTAATACCAGCCACAGTAATACCACAAAATTAATTTCAAGTGTCTATATAGTTAATGCCATTAAATACTAAGTTAAAACGATGTTTCTTGTATGACGATCCCCTAACTTATTTTTATTATTTGTTGTTATAGCGGCTACAGAAATACATATTGCGGTAAAAATTTCAAGTGTCTAGCTATTACCGGTAAAAGTAAGAGCTCTGTGACAGACGGACGGAGAGACAGTGAAATCTCAGTAATAGGGTCCCGTTGGCACCTTTGTGCTAATTATCAAATATTTACATATACATAAATTAGCTATTTTATTACTTAAATGTTCTTATCTAGAGCTACGCTAAATATGATGAATTTCATTAGAATTTCAACATTATTATTTCAACCGTAATGAGTCCACAGCTGGACATTAGCTGGACATAAGCCTTCCTAAGGATTTCGAAAATGACCGATGACTAAATAATAATAATTATTGTTGCACATTAGAAAACGAAATACAAATAGGCAACAGCCCGTTATTACTACTTTTGCATGTTATTTGCACACCACAAACTAATAACAGTACAGAAAACCCTTTAGTTTATACCTTATATAGTTGTATTAGTCATAAGTTCATGTTTTTATCTATTGTTAAAGAGTAGTGCATAAAGAAAGAAATATAGACCATTAGCCCATCACCTATAAAACCTATAAAATGTTTTATGTATGGAGTGTAGAGGAATCTACGCTCCATACATAAAACATTGTAAAAGTTACTGTAAAGGTCTCATTACTTAATAAACATTTTAATTTTGAATTTCATCTACTAGTATACCATTTTTTTTGCCGACTCAAAGCAACTCGTACGATTGTCTATTTCTGTACTTGTACATATGAAACGTGTAACAGAAAGAAAGTATCAACCCAAAAGGGAGTAACAATACTGATCAATGTGAACAACTTTTGCTATGGGACCATCACTGAAATCGCAAAAAAATCTCCAGTTCCATACAAACCGTGCCAAAATGTATGAACCTGCCGATATTGTAGTTAATTAAGTTTAACAATTAACAAGTCTTAGTGGTCGCCTGCATTGTGTATGCGGAAACTTTATGCAAAATTTCATACAGGTTCCCAAGTTCCGACTTCAAGTCTTAATAGTTTGGCCGTCAGATAAGTAATAAACAGTCAATGTGTAACGAAAGTATCACAGTTGTGCGACAAACCGTTCCCCGGCGCACCTATGACCGACATAACATTTGATCGGTACTACTATCGCTCGGCATCAATTTTGTTCGACCAACGTTTGACTGATATAAGTAATCTAATTAAAAAACGAAGTCTAATTTTTTATGGTAAGAGACAAGATCGTATTTCATTTTGGCTTGTTGGGAGCCTGGTGAACTGTCGTATAGGCACACGCCTAGTGTAAACACCAGACTCCTCACGAGGACTTATTCTTGTGATGAGATAATAAAACATTGTTTTCTAATGTTTCCTTTTATATAGGTAAGCTACATGGTATAACAGGTAAGCAAAATAATCCTTAAACTATATGAGATATGAAGATTTCTCTTCCGTACTATCGATTCTGTGTGCATACGTTAGGCTTAATTACCTAACTCATTAGGTTTGATCATCGGTAACCCTGTTTGGCCCGCAGCTTTGTAAACCATTCGACACATTAATTGATAAACGCGAATTGCAACGATAATAACGGTTTGTTATTATTAGAACAACAAAGTCGTTATTAAAAGTTATTGGTGCGCACGGACCGGCAAATATTAGGTAAATGTTGTAATTATTACAGGCTTTCAATGCATTTTGTAATTTTGAAATGATTATGCAAACAAAAGGCAATGAATTTACTCAATTACTCATGTTGATGAATAGTTGAAAGGATCATCATGTCGACTACTGGAAGGCCACTGCTTGACATAGGCCTGTACCGAGTATGGGACCTCATTTTGATAATAAAAGTTTCAGTAGTTATTAATTTCTTGGCGAAGTTTAACAAAATGATGTATGAACGTACTTAGCCTCACATTAAGAATATACGATGCGATGACTCTTGAGTGTCAATATTTTGTCAGAAGACGGCTGTAAGCTGTAAAATAATGTACTTAATTTATTAGAGATATTAACAATCTGCATTAAAAATCATGTACTTATTTCCGTCTGCTGACTTAATTTTTGTAAAAGATGTCTAGTTATTTCACCAAGATGGAAAAAGGAAATCAATAATTTATCAAGATATTTCTTTTTATTCCGCACTGAGAAACAGTCTTCTTGTAAGTATAAGAAAATTCAAATAATGCCTGTGCTTAATTCACATTCGTCTCATATAGTACTCTTACTGCTCAATAATTTTAATCCGCCATTAGTAAATGCGATGCCTCAACATTGCTGTTTTGACGTTTTAATGTGTCGTTTTAACAAAACACCATTTTGTTGTACAGGGTGTCGCGATTTATGCACAGCGAATGTTAATTTATTTTATGACTCCCGCTATATGCGGGAGTTGCAAATATGTTGTTTGTTGTGTTTTGTTGAAAACTCGTTATATTTATTTAATTTATGTTTTAACGAACCTGTTACAGTTTGAGCTTTAACGATAGTGTAATGTGGTCACGTAATATGGCATATTCAAGTAAATTGGTTGCAGTTTTGGTCATGGATTTACACATGCGTGTAATTAAAATTAATTACAGATTTTTACCAATAAGAGTTCGGTAGTCAATATAAATAATTAATTAAATACAATTTAGGAAAATATTCGAAATTCCGTCCATGCTGGTCTGGAAGAAATAAAACTTAGAATATACCAGTTGCTTCTCATCCCGCGAAAGATCGTAGAAGCCGATCGAGGGAATAGCCGAAAATGCGAATCATGTTAAGCGGTGCAGCTAGCCACCCATCACTATTTTAGATCCCTTTTCCCATCTTCTCACGCAACCCTGGGCTCTATCTACTTAGACCCAAAATGCTATGTCTGCCCATTAGGGACAAAGACATATTATATATTTATATAATGCATTAAAAATCCATCATCATCAATCATCAGTTATTTTTGTCTCCACTGCAGGAGCACGAACCTCTCTGTACTACCAGAGCCATACTTTGCCATAGCAACCAGAGGACTTCGACTATACTCTCCTCGCTGGCCAGACAGGTTGGAGAGGTCTCATTGATGTTTATAAGCTTTGTTTCGCTTGTATTACCTAAGTCGCCTTCTACGACATCCTCGGGAGGACTTGGAGTGGCCCTATTCTACTCTACCGGAAACCACACGGCATAATAATTAACTTCTAAAATAAACGTATGAAATAGCCAGTAACTTCAGTTTGATCACCATTTAGCTCGCTGAACCACAAAGACACTGTCTACCGTTAAATTATCTCAGATCACGAAAAGCCGCAGATTTATTACGCCAATACACCGGCTCTCAATTGCTTGCACCGCAAACTAAAACTAATCTTGAACTGGCTACTAGAAGTAGGGACTTATTATTCGTTTCAGGATTCCGTACCGAAAGGGTAAAACGATATTATATTACTAAAACTCCGTTGTCCGTCCTTCTGTATGTTGGTATGTCTGTCACTAGGCCGTATCTCATGAAACGTGATATCTAGACAGTAAAATTTTCATAGATGATGTATTTCTGTTGCCGTTATAGCAACATACTAAAAATATAATAAAATAAATATTTGAGTGAAGTTCCCTTACAACAAACGTGATTTTTTGCTTGATATTATTAATGCCAATAGGTATATGATTAAGTTGTATGTTCACTTTAAATTTAATAAATATTTAAAAGGGGCTCCTATACTTCTTCTTCTTCTTCTTCAGCCTTCTGGGTATAGGCCTCTTCATGGTGTTTTCACTTGACCCGGTCTTCTGCAGTTCGCATCCAAGTCTTGCCCAATATTTTATAGATGTCATCGGCCCAGCGCATAGGTGGTCTCCTAACATTTCTCCAACCAGGCCGAGGTCTCCATTCGGCAATTTTACGCGCCCAACGTCCATCTTCTCTTCTACTCATATGTCCAGCCCATCTCCATTTCGACCTCGTCACTATTACTTCGATATCAGTGACTCCAGTGCGTTTCCGTATGATGTTATTTCGGATTCGATCTACGAGCGATATTCCCAACATCGCTCGCTCTATTGCTCTCTGTTCTACCTGGAGTTTGTTCACAAGCTTCTTTGTTAGTGTCCAGGTTTCGGCGCCATATGTCATCACGGGCAGAACACACTGCTCAAACATGCGTCTTTTGAGGTACATTGGTATCCTTTTGCTCTTTAAAACGTCGTCAAGCTTACTGAATGCCGCCCAGCCAAGCTGAATCTTTCTGTCGATCTCTTTTTCGTGTCGATCGTCTTCAAATGATATGATTTGCCCTAGATAAAGGTATTCTGTGACATTTTCTACCTTTTGTCCATGGACTAAAATGTGAGGCAGACTGGTACTTGCGCTGCACATTATTTTGGTCTTGCTTAAGTTCATCTTCAAGCCAATACTTAGGGACGCCATATAGAGTTCTTCTAGCATGACAGGAAATTCTTCCACAGAGTTTGCAAATAGGATGATGTCATCAGCAAAGCGAAGGTGCGATAATGTTTCACCATTAATGTTCACTCCCCTTCGAGACCAGTCTATGAGTTTAAAGACGTCTTCTAGAGTGGCAGTAAACAACTTTGGGGATATTGTATCGCCTTGCCGAACTCCTCTTTTTACGTGGATCGGCTGGGTAAGTTTGTGGAGCTGTATTTGGAGGGCAGCACTTCTGTAGATTTCCTTCAACACTTCCTATGTGGAAGTGTTGAAGGAAATCTACAGAAGTGCTCCTGTCATCTGTCAAGCATCGCTGAAGAGCATTAAATACCGCCCATTGTTCTATGGTGTCAAAAGCTTTTTCGTAATCTACGAAGGCTATACAACAGTTTTGACGATACTCCACAGATTTTTCGATGACTTGTCTCGTGCAGAATATGTGGTCGATTGTCGAAAATCCTTTTCTGAATCCCGCTTGTTCGACAGGCTGCGCCGCATCCAGTTTGGAGGCTAGTCTATTGGTTAACACCTTGGTGAAAAGTTTATATATGTGCAGTAGGATAGATATAGGCCTATAGTTAGCTAAATCTGCTTTGTTGCCTTTCTTAAATATGAGCTTAACTATGGCATTCTTCCATGTTTCTGGTGTTATCCCTTGTACTTGGTTAAATAAGTGTTTGAGTTCCTGCAGAATAGCCTTTCCCCCATACTTGATGAGTTCAATAGGTATGTTGTCTTCACCGGGAGCTTTCTCGTTTGCCATGGCTTTGAGGGCTGTTTGAATTTCATATAGACTAATGTCTGGGAGATCTTCTGTCAGGTGTCGCGACAGTTTAGCTCGTTTGTCGGTGTTTGTTTGAGTGGGAGCGGACACCTTGGCGCTATACAGGTCCGCGTAAAACTTAGTAACTATTTCCATGATCTCCTCTAGGTCTGTTGTTTCGGTGTTACTATCAACTTTTAGTCTATACATTTGCTGCTTTCCTACTTGTAGCTTTCTTCTGAAAACCTTCGGTCCCCTGTATTGTTTGATTGTGTCCGTAATTGTTTTATGGGTGTTTTCTCGTAGGTCTCTTCTGATTGCGTTCTTAGCTTTTTTTATTAATTTCAGAAAGCCCTCTGGATCCCGAAGAAAGCATTTCTTTTCGTTTTTCTAGTAGGTCTTTAGTTTCTCTCGTCACAATTTTTTTGAAGATAATGGTACGGAACACTATGTGCTTTCGGTGAATCCGTCTCACTTATGGCCGATTAATTAGAGTTTTGTGGCGCTCATGATGGCCCGGCTGGAGTAAGCAGTAGTTACTGATATCATATAGGTATACAGAGGGGGGGGGGGGGACCTAGCTTGGGTTTAACCGTACTGGATATAGGACTCCTGCAAGGATTTCCAAAACGATCGATTGGAAACGTCCTGCATCCAGCGCTCTCCTGCAACTTTGCTCAGGTCGCTGTTATTAGTATTACAGGACTTTATTACGAAAACCAAAAACAATTCCCGAATGGACACCGTCAGTATTGTGTGTAAGCAATTATGCAACAAACGACAAAGAAAGAGGATAGACCGATATAGTTACCCTTGACAGCCGAAGATCCATCGCCATCCCTGAGTCGGCCAGCGACCATGACGGCAGAAAGGTCATCGAAATATCTGGCAAAAAAAGATATTAATCGCGGTAAGTACCGTAATACTTATAACAGTAATTGTGACCGCGAAATTCTATAATCATATTTTGTTTAGGTCGTCCGACCATCTGGAGTTGTTGATGTATTGGGAATACAAAAATAGGGTTTTCGGTAATGTCATGATACTTCATAGGATTTTTTAAGTCTGAGACGATTGCAAAGTCCCAAGGGAGTTATGGAGTAAATTAAAAATATGTAAATAATAAGAAATATACCTGCTTCAAATCTCGATAATTTTGCATGGAGTGTTTGAAGTTCATTTTATATACAGTAACACAATTTGCAATAAAGAATACGACTTGCTTTAAAATCATTGATTACAATTTAATTCCGGAGATAATTACAAATTGCTACACAATCCTGGAATTACAATAAAGACGTCGTACTAATACAGCGTGATATACATTTACACTCGGATCAGAACTCGGATCCTACTCCGAAATTCATGACGAATTGCGATATCGTTTTAACTGCTCTGCGATTTGCGAAAGTCAAATACCACACTTAATTTTTCAGATTTCTCATTCTACTCAAGCCATTTACATCCAGTTTTTTACCATAATATTTCAACAAGTATTTTCCTTAGGCAAAAATTTTTCATAAATGTTCTCACGTTTTGGAACCCCGACAAAAAAGAGGGGTGTTATAAGTTTGACACTAATATCTGTCTGTTTGTATGTCTGTGGCATCGGTAGCTCTCCAGCGGATCGACAGATTTCGATGCGATTTTTTGCGTGAAAGCAATGTTTGTTGAAAATCGTTTCAGCCGTTTAAAATTTATTGGTGTAACCGCCTCACAACACGCTTTAAAGGCGGGAATTTTAATTTATCTTGCAAATACTAAGGTAAATACTAAGGCTAATATCAATTCCACTTAACATCGGTTCGAATAATTAAATTCCACCACTCATCACTAGATGGTGTCTGTATGTGGTGTTTTTAATTTGCCTGCCGAATAAACTTGTTCAATACTTAATTACTTTTATTTGATATCGTTCCCAAAGTCTAAATCTCAACTACACCCGTACATTAGTAAGTTTGACAGTACTAACGATGCAATCTCGTTGCAGTATGTTTCAACTTTTATTGCGGACGAAATTAAACGATACGTTACGTTACCAAGTTTCGCAAAAGTCTTCTATACCAGCTTTTGCCAACAACCTATATATAGATAAGTACATAAAGTTTTTAAACAGGAATTAAAAAGGTAAAATGTGCTTATTTATTTCCTTTATGCAACCTGACTGATGTATAATTTTAAAAGTATAAAACATCTTTTTTACTTATGATGACAACGTGAATTGCAGATTGCTATTGGCGATGTATTATAATTATAACCAAAGATTTCTCTTTATTTTGTCATGAGATGAGATCTTCCACTGTGTTATTAATCAAAAAATATACTAGATATTTCAAATAGGTTAAAATTGTGTTCAACTTGCTATGCGTGTAGCGTCATTCGTGATAGGTTCAGCTAAATAAAAGATGGTATTTCTTTATCGCACTTTACTTCACGACCTTACTGAAGTTTTACATGAATAACTAAATAACAAACTCGGTACAATAATCAAACACAACAATGTAATCGAAAATTAGCAACCCGTGACAATTATCACAAAATCCCTCTCCCAGTTTTTTGACAGCTCTCTCTATGACGTACATTTTGGCGGGCTTCAATTGTGTACTCTATAGATCAATGTTGCCAGCCCGTCAGGGTGGCCAGACTAATATAATAAAACTAATGTTAGAAGCCTTATATGTAAGGGAGATAAATAGTTTTAATTATTAAAATCTAACAGTCGACCTTCCTGACATTACAGTTTGTCCTCAAACTTATGTAAACCATAACTAATTAAGTTGCTTCATATAGGCATGTATTATGTTATTACATAAAGTTCAATTGTATTTATACTTGTGTAAAATGTTAAAACATAACTAATAATTAGTATCAGTTTGCAAAATTGACTAATCTTAATTAACAAATATAACTTTTTTTTTTTACCATCCTTGTTAACCGAATTATTAAACATAATATAATCTTATAATTGAATATAAGTATTTAAACATATGACTGGAACTATTTTAAGAAACAATGTTATTTATTGAGATCACACTAGTTTTAAAATCCTTACTACTATGTTCGTCATTAGATAGACACCATATAATATGATTCCCATCTCAAATAACTCCACACATTTATTAATAATTAAAAATCTAACTCACTGTTTATCTTTAACACGTGGAATAACTTCACGTGTTCTTCTAGCAAGGAATAACTCCGTGCTATAATATACTTTATCACATGGAATAACTCACATGATCTGTTAGCACGGAATAACGTCATGCTATAATATACTTTATCACATGGAATAACTTCACGTGATCTATTAGCACGGAATAACGTCATGCTATATACTTTATCACATGGAATAACTTCACGTGATCTATTAGCACGGAATAACGTCATGCTATAATATACTTTATCACATGGAATAACTTCACGTGATCTATTAGCACGGAATAACGTCATGCTATATACTTTATCACATGGAATAACTTCACGTGATCTATTAGCACGGAATAACGTCATGCTATAATATACTTTATCACATGGAATAACTTCACGTGATCTATTAGCACGGAATAACGTCATGCTATAATATACTTTATCACATGGAATAACTTCACGTGATCTATTAGCACGGAATAACGTCATGCTATAATATACTTTATCACATGGAATAACTTCACGTGATCTATTAGCACGGAATAACGTCATGCTATAATATACTTTATCACATGGAATAACTTCACGTGATCTATTAGCACGGAATAACGTCATGCTATAATATACTTTATCACATGGAATAACTTCACGTGATCTATTAGCACGGAATAACGTCATGCTATATACTTTATCACATGGAATAACTTCACGTGATCTATTAGCACGGAATAACGTCATGCTATAATATACTTTATCACATGGAATAACTTCACGTGATCTATTAGCACGGGATAACGTCATGCTATATACTTTATCACATGGAATAACTTCACGTGATCTATTAGCACGGAATAACGTCATGCTATAATATACTTTATCACATGGAATAACTTCACGTGATCTATTAGCACGGAATAACGTCATGCTATAATATACTTTATCACATGGAATAACTTCACGTGATCTATTAGCACGGAATAACGTCATGCTATAATATACTTTATCACATGGAATAACTTCACGTGATCTATTAGCACGGAATAACGTCATGCTATAATATACTTTATCACATGGAATAACTTCACGTGATCTATTAGCCGGAATAACGTCATGCTATATACATTATCACATGGAATAACTTCACGTGATCTATTAGCACGGAATAACATCATGCTATAATATACTTTATTACATGGAATAACTTCACGTGATCTATTAGCACGGAATAACGTCATGCTATATACTTTATCACATGGAATAACTTCACGTGATCTATTAGCCGGAATAACGTCATGCTATATACTTATCACATGGAATAACTTCACGTGATCTATTAGCACGGAATAACGTCATGCTATAATATACTTTATCACATGGAATAACTTCACGTGATCTATTAGCACGGAATAACGTCATGCTATATACTTTATCACATGGAATAACTTCACGTGATCTATTAGCACGGAATAACGTCATGCTATAATATACTTATCACATGGAATAACTTCACGTGATCTATTAGCACGGAATAACGTCATGCTATATACTTTATCACATGGAATAACTTCACGTGATCTATTAGCACGGAATAACGTCATGCTATATACTTTATCACATGGAATAACTTCACGTGATCTATTAGCACGGAATAACGTCATGCTATATACTTTATCACATGGAATAACTTCACGTGATCTATTAGCACGGAATAACGTCATGCTATAATATACTTTATCACATGGAATAACTTCACGTGATCTATTAGCACGGAATAACGTCATGCTATATACTTTATCACATGGAATAACTTCACGTGATCTATTAGCACGGAATAACGTCATGCTATAATATACTTTATCACATGGAATAACTTCACGTGATCTATTAGCACGGAATAACGTCATGCTATATACTTTATCACATGGAATAACTTCACGTGATCTATTAGCCGGAATAACGTCATGCTATATACTTTATCACATGGAATAACTTCACGTGATCTATTAGCACGGAATAACATCATGCTATAATATACTTTATCACATGGAATAACTTCACATGATCTATTAGCACGGAATAACGTCATGCTATAATATACTTTATCACATGGAATAACTTCACGTGATCTATTAGCACGGAATAACGTCATGCTATATACTTTATCACATGGAATAACTTCACGTGATCTATTAGCCGGAATAACGTCATGCTATATACTTTATCACATGGAATAACTTCACGTGATCTATTAGCACGGAATAACGTCATGCTATAATATACTTTATCACATGGAATAACTTCACGTGATCTATTAGCACGGAATAACGTCATGCTATATACTTTATCACATGGAATAACTTCACGTGATCTATTAGCACGGAATAACGTCATGCTATAATATACTTTATCACATGGAATAACTTCACGTGATCTATTAGCACGGAATAACGTCATGCTATATACTTTATCACATGGAATAACTTCACGTGATCTATTAGCACGGAATAACGTCATGCTATAATATACTTTATCACATGGAATAACTTCACGTGATCTATTAGCACGGAATAACGTCATGCTATATACTTTATCACATGGAATAACTTCACGTGATCTATTAGCCGGAATAACGTCATGCTATATACTTTATCACATGGAATAACTTCACGTGATCTATTAGCCGGAATAACGTCATGCTATATACTTTATCACATGGAATAACTTCACGTGATCTATTAGCACGGAATAACGTCATGCTATAATATACTTTATCACATGGAATAACTTCACGTGATCTATTAGCACGGAATAACGTCATGCTATAATATACTTTATCACATGGAATAACTTCACGTGATCTATTAGCACGGAATAACGTCATGCTATATACTTTATCACATGGAATAACTTCACGTGATCTATTAGCACGGAATAACGTCATGCTATAATATACTTTATCACATGGAATAACTTCACGTGATCTATTAGCACGGAATAACGTCATGCTATATACTTTATCACATGGAATAACTTCACGTGATCTATTAGCACGGAATAACGTCATGCTATATACTTTATCACATGGAATAACTTCACGTGATCTATTAGCACGGAATAACGTCATGCTATAATATACTTTATCACATGGAATAACTTCACGTGATCTATTAGCACGGAATAACGTCATGCTATAATATACTTTATCACATGGAATAACTTCACGTGATCTATTAGCACGGAATAACGTCATGCTATAATATACTTTATCACATGGAATAACTTCACGTGATCTATTAGCACGGAATAACATCATGCTATAATATACTTTATCACATGGAATAACTTCACGTGATCTATTAGCACGGAATAACGTCATGCTATATACTTTATCACATGGGATAACTTCACGTGATCTACTAGCACGGAATAACTTCATGCTTTAAAATACATAAAATAACGTCGTACTTACTTTGTAATTATAATTTATACTTTTATAAGTGAGATAAATTCACATGCCTTTTTATACAAAATCTTAACATTAATTATTAATATCAAAACACGGGTAACTCACGTATAGAGTCAGCTACTGCCGACATGTTTCGACCTCATCCGGAGGTCTGTGTGTCGCGAGCCGGTGCGGTGTACGGGCCTCTCGGCACATTCGCCCTGATGAAGACCTCCGGATGAGGTCGAAACATGTCGGCAGTAGCTGACTCTATACGTGAGTTACCCGTGTTTTGATATTAATAATGACTGCATCTCACGTCAGTTTTAACCAAAAAATTAACATTAATTATTGCAAAGCACTGTCATAAAATCAGAGCAATTCTATCAGACATGATTTTTTTTTTTTTTAAACTTCTTTTTATTCTTTTAGTATCACATTTCAAGACAACACTTAAACAATGACTTATACCCTATATTATATCACATTCCAGTATCATATTACTATTTTTTTTGTTAAGAAGGCATTTTTTTATACATGGTATTTTTTTTATTTCTTTTTTTTCATAAATTTTACTGCTCATTTACAATAAATGTGTTGGTAATAAATTTGACATAACATCAAAAGTATTATTTGTTTGTGTATTTAATTTATACAGCCATTACACTCACTATTTTAAAGTTTTTATCTTCATTACATATATCTTTAAGAAATTTTAACAGATCTTCTGGTTGATTAAATCTACCTGATGATGCACTTGCCCTCAAGGTACGGTCATCAATACCATGAATAAGACAATCTACTGCCTTTTTACCAGATATTTCACAAGCATGTAATAAAAACATATTTCTATAGTAATAATTATCTAACGACTCTCCAAACTTATATCTCTTAGAAAGCATGTCTGTTAATAACTGACCAAAATTAGTGTCCGATGGGAACGCCTTCTTCAAATGATCTTGCCATTCTGTCCAGCTAAAATTTATGGATTGTAATCCTTCATACCACTGTTTAGCGTGTTTCACAAGCCGAGGTAATGCATAGTGTGCTGTTTGTACATCAGACCAACCATATATTGCCCTGCACTCATTTACTTTGGTAATCCAATTCTCAATTTTATGGTTCTTGATGCATGGATCAAATTCTGGCACCATACTTTTATCGAAATGCAGCCTTTGATTGTTATTGCATTCATTCGAGTTTTTTACATAGTCCATTAATTCTTTGAGGAGATCACCAACCTCCAGTGGCCATTCAGGTCTCGTAGATGTTTTTCCATCCTCTCTTGAAAGAGAATACTGCGGTGAATGTTGTAATTGTTGTAATTCAACATTTCCAATTTCGGCGTGGCTTGAAAAGGTTGGATAAGGTGGAGTAAGCGGCTCAACATTTACATTCCAAGAAGAATTTTGTTTATCATGATCTCTTTTATTTCTATATTTACTAGCGCGTACAGAAGAATCCCGTTTATGTTTTCTTTTGAAAGATCTTTTTCTATCATCCATTTTTCGGCGTGCTTGGGTGCCACTTCTGACTGATAGGTTCAGCTAAATAAAAGATGGTATTTCTTTATCGCACTTTACTTCACGACCTTACTGAAGTTTTACATGAATAACTAAATAACAAACTCGGTACAATAATCAAACACAACAATGTAATCGAAAATTAGCAACCCGTGACAATTATCACAAAATCCCTCTCCCAGTTTTTTGACAGCTCTCTCTATGACGTACATTTTGGCGGGCTTCAATTGTGTACTCTATAGATCAATGTTGCCAGCCCGTCAGGGTGGCCAGACTAATATAATAAAACTAATGTTAGAAGCCTTATATGTAAGGGAGATAAATAGTTTTAATTATTAAAATCTAACATTTGCGAATCGCCAAACATTCGTCCTCTTCTTCGAGTTTCGTAGTAGATCCCCAGCTCGTATTATTAGCCAGCAATCGAACGTGTAATGAGGCGGTGGACTTTAATTGCTCCTGCGCAGATTTAAATATATGCAAGGAGCATCGACCGCGTTGCATTTCTGTCTATTCTCGGCTGGCACACTGAAAGATGGCTGATCTCTGGTAAAAAAAATGGAATGTAAGATAACGTTTGTTAAATATTATCGGTAAAGCTCGAGTTCGTACAGATAGGCTAGATTAAATTGTCTTCTTGGAATCAGAAGACGGCAAGTTACAATATGTGGACTGGGTACAAAATATATTATTTATTTCGTCAACTAGATACATAAATAAAGGACCTATATTTTTTCGTTTGTCAAAGTAATACAAATTTACAAAAGTACAACGCTTCTAAGTTTCTGAGTGGGAGTGATTTACTTCACCTTTGGTTAAAAAGCGTTCGCTGATCGTGACGTCACGCCAAATTTAAATGCGCTTTATCTTCGTCATAATTTTCTAATAGAGAAAATAAAAAATACGTTTACCATACTTTTAAATAATCCATCTAATGAGCTAAAACCTTATTTTTACTCCACATCCATACTCTAAAATCTCAACTGTCAAAAGGGCCATTGGTTCAAAGAGGTCTGACGTGGCTGCGCTAGTAAAACGGAGACGATAAGTACCCATATCGGCCCGTAGCTGTAAGTGCTGGCATGTTCATTCCAAAGTGGACCTAGCTCCAACGCTCTTGCTGCGAAAGCTGGCTGGGTGAGCACAGAACTGAACTGAACTGATCTCAACTGTCAAACGGGCCATCATCATAAGGTAGCTCTTCAGCCACAGGGCCTCCATCAAGGGATTTTCAAAATTCGATTAACTACTCAGTCCGTTTGAACTACAATTTAAGAACCTTTTCGATGCGTCATGTGCTCATTAGTGTCAGTACGATTTAAAAATACAAAATCACGTAATTAGAGTAAGCACTACACACTGAGAGTAAGTACTACAATTGATAAGGTTAAAAAGAGTTTGAAGTCACGTTTTAAGACGCCCGGAAGATCATATAGTAAAGTTTTCCCTACAAGGTGATACGGTGGCGGCCTGGCGGTTTAAGACGCTCAGAAGATCATATAGTGAAGTTTGCTAAACAATAATAATTGCCATCCTAAAAATAGGTGATTATCTTCAAACAGAACGTAGTATGTACCACAAAATCGTATGCTAAATACCACAAAAGACCGTCACCAAGCAGATATGACCAGGTCTAGACAGAAATAAATAAGCCACCTTAATTAACAGGTATCAAATAATTTAAACCACAAACGGCCTTCGGGTACGATGATTAGATCTAGTGTTTGTTCACAAACCACAGGTTGTAATTTCAGAATAACCTAGATGAAAAAGGTAATCGTGACATACTTTAATTTTAATAACTTTAAATTGAAAAATAATATTGTAGAGCAGTCAACATTTGTAAGTATCTTTTACGTTACCTAACATTTTAATTACTAGACTTTACCCGCGACTGCGTTTGGGTAAATTTTGTACTTTATAAAGTCTACTTTTGTATGGCAAAATAGGATTCCCCATACATAGTTCCACTCGCCTTTTCATTCCCTGAATGAATTATTTTCGGGATAAAAACTATCATTTCTCCTTTTACGAGTCTCAAACTATATTCATTCCAAACTTCATCGAAATCGGTTTAATGGTTCGTGAAGAGGTAACAGACATACGGAGTTACTTTCATACTTATAATATTAGTATGGATAGTTTGATATAATCATTGTCATCTTCCAAATCCAATTATAGGCCCGCTTATGTCTCTTTTTACCACAGTTCCTGATAAAACAGGAAAAAATAGATACTTTTTAGTTCATCTATTTACTAGGTAAAAACGTGTTTAATGTTTACATGTATACCTACCAAGATGGAGACAGAAAGTTTTTTATTTATGAATGAACGGAATATATTTCCGTTCAGCCCACCAAAAAAATAACTATAATAGGTAATGACAAGTGCACGAAAAAATACAAAAATAATTCATTATGTAGACGCAGACAGATAAGGCCAAAGGAAGTACCCGATAAAGCCCTTTTTCGGATTTACAAAAAAGGAGTCGTTGTAAGTCGCGACTGTGGCCCATGAAATGACGGATTTAATGAGACAGTTAAAACAATTACTCGTCACAAAGGGCCCCAACGAGGCATTGTCTCGGCGTCACCTGTCATACAATTAACACTGATTACTATAATTATAGCAATTGCAGTTGCTACGTGATACCACTGCGGCCACACAAAAACTATGACGAATTATAGGACGTGGAGCGTATATCAAAGACGAAACCTCTTTTAAAACGATTATGATGTTATTATATTCGCAATATTTTAGAAAAAGTTAATGCGTTTTGTTACGTGCAACCGTGCGTAGTCGAATAAAAAGGTTTATACATTGAAAGTACTGGCCGTTTAGAGCTAAAGTGAATAGAGCAATATGCGACCTACATGAGTATACAATAGCTTACACAATGGCAATAGATGACAATAACCTAAACTAGGCCACGTACACGGTCATTTGGACTACAAAGAGCTAATTTTTAACGTCGTATGTAAAATGGTCTACAAAAGTTTTATTGAAAAAGTGTGTATTTTTACTCAGTACGCAAATTTACAAAATATATGATGAAACAAGGAATACATTTTATACATTCCCACACTTTACCACAGAGGATCCCAAACTCTTTTGTTTCATAGACCACTTTTAAAATTTTGCTGGATCCGATGGACCCCCTTCAGCTTCATCACTACCAATTTCTAAATCTCGAAAAAAAAGTGAAGATTAGATCTATCTATGGAAACTTGCGTTGTGGCTGAGTTTTAATAAATTTTTCATGCACACCCGGTTACGATTGTGGACTCCCATTTTTTATTACGCCCAAAGTAGACCCTGTCGAATCTCCCGTGGACATTCGACAGGGTGGACCTGGACCACTTTGGGAAATATGATATACATATTTCGTCTACTCCTCAGACCAAAAAAAACGCCTTAGTAACCATCTAAATAAAAAAGTTATTTTTCAGCTGGTAACTATCTGGCTCAAGAATCAGCATTGCCGTAAAACGTGGCAATGCCTTTTGGCCACATTGCAGAGGGGCAATTTTTTAGTGGTTAAAGTTTAGTTTTTACGAGTTTTTCGTTTTAATTTATATTTTTTATTATAAGTTTTGTTTTCATTTTAATTAAACCTTTTTCAGCAAATATGTACTAAATATGAACTTGATATCTTAATACTTATTTGCTGAAAATAAAAATAAAAACTTGTGCGGTGGAAAAAAAGCGTCGTAAGTCGTAACCCGTAAGCATGTTCTAAGTAACTACTTTGTCTCTTTCTCTAACTCCTGATTGTAAAGAGGCCATCACTGTATCAGATTTTCTAAGTAACTAAATTTTATAAACATTGATCAAGTTAATGATTATTTGATCGCAAAGTGAACAAATGTTTTGTTTTGCCCCAATCGGGAGCCGTCGAAAACATTGCAATTTGATACAACAAATACAGACAGAGACAAATCGATCGTACTTCATGGAATCGAATAAAAAGTACTCGACTCACAAATGAATTTGGAATCGATATTTCATTGAGGGGTGATCGGAAGGACTGGTGCACATGCACAGGACTTTACGACCCGAGGGTAGTTCTGACTTCCACTTACTAATAAAAGACGAATGCCTCCTCGTCATGCGAATTAAACGTTTCCGAGTTAAAACAATATTTGTAAATTGTAATGTATGGCTCGTATAAATCAGTCTGTATCACATGAACGATCTTTTGATTGACGATTTTCCAATTACACCACTGCATAAATATTCCATTTGTTTTGCATACGGGATCGAGAAACGAAACACGTATTGGGTCTGAACCTTAATATCTGAGAGTGACTAGTATAGAGCCACAGAGTAACGAAATCCTTTGTGATTTACTCGTGAAACTGTCGGTCTATAAATTGTTTGTTCGAACATTTACATGTGAGGTTGCGAAATATGTAGGGGCATTAATAGCTTTATGCATTGCAGCCATTCAGTTGTATTGATTTATGGGCCATCTTCGAGTGGGCGGTGATATGTTTCGCCGGCTATTTCCCTTCATATCCAAGGGAATGTTAGGGCTAATTTATTAAGTACTGTACCACCCAGGGTCCTCTTTTGGCGCCAGATAATAAAATGGCCTGAATTATGACCGCAGTGAGTTATTAGCGATGACGTATATTACGTTTGTTTTAGGATATGAGATATACCCTCGTTATACCTTACGCTGCAGTATTATGCATAATTCATGCGGCATTATGATAGTTAGGTCCTTACCTTACTAAACTCTTTAGTTTAGTAGTGGGGAGTATTTTATGAACTTCATATAAGATCTTTTCCATTTTTCCTCGATATGATCAAATATACCTATCTATGTGTCTACGTCTCACAGTCCCTTTGTAAAACAGTGCTAGCAACACGCTAGCGAGACTCGAACTTTTGAAAATATTTTTTAACAACTTTTACTTCTCTTCTTTTTTATGTGTTTTTTACACTTAAAACTACTTATCGATTTATTAAAAAAAAAAATATATTCTATTCTACAATATATCAAGAATATCAATTTATATTGTGTAATATTTATACAGTGTTGTCGTAAACAACACATTCTTCATAAAATGATTCAAAATTGCATCGATCGTTCCGTTTATGGCCCTCGTTATCTAATGTTCATTCTCTAAATCTGCCGTTTGCTTTTATAACCCCGGATGCTGCGAAGGCTAACCCTTTGTTCCACTGCGACTCGACACAATGATTCCACCTACATACAGCTTTATTAACACACATACAGTCTCTACTCTATAGAGTTGCTCATGCCATTGTGTGACGATGTCATACAATAAAGAGATTACGCACTGTTACAATGTTAGATGTATAATGGCTTAGTACAAATTCTCAGAGATGTCGAATAGCTCTTGCCGAATTTCTGAACTGAATAGAAAAGATTGGAATTTTAAACGCATTCTGACTTTAACTCTTTATTGGAATAATCAGGCCAGAAGGCTAAACTAAAAATGAAGGAAAGTAGGTTTCTTTGTATCTAGTGACATACTAAAATAAATTATGACTAAGTTTTTAGGAATTATTTTCCTTTGGACTTTTTGTCTACATAGCAATTTCTTTAAAGGATTCCGTATGCAACGGATAAAAACGGGACCTATTACTAAGACTCCGCTGTCCCTTTGCCCGTCCTTCTATCCTATAATTTAATTTTGCAATACACCTAAATATTTAAATAATTGGCCAAGTGCGTGTCGGGCCACGCGCAGTAAAGGGTTCCGTAGTTCCGAATGCCAACTTTGAGTTTATGCCACTAAAAACGTTTAAAAACTAATTATCTATTGAATTTGTATGAAATTTCTTTTTCCGAGTACATTTTATAAGAATTATAAGATGATCGCCTATAACTTTTTAATTTGTATACCCTACTTAGCTCTGATAGTTTTCCTTTAAACTACATTATATATACTATAGCTGAGAATTTTTTCACGTGGCCATATATAACCGTTTAGCAGATAGAGGGGGGAGACACTTGCCTCCAACAAAAATTTTCACTTTAAACCCAAATATTTCAGAAACGGATCCCTAAATCCAAAAATGGTGTTAACAAGCTCACAATGTTTTTGAAAGACCTATTCAACGACACCCCACACAATGTGTTTGTCGAGAAAAAAAATATTGACTACCTCTTTACTTGTATGGCAGCTAATCTAAAAATAATTTTTTTTCCAGATTTTATTTTACGACTTTTTTGCCATGATTAATATACATATCCATGCCAAATTACAGCTTTCTAGTACTTGTAGTTTCTGAGTAGGACAGCGGACAGACAGACAGACAGACAGACATGGCGAAACTATAAGGGTTCCTTGTTTACTACGGAACCCTAAAAAGTTGATACCCTCTAGAATCTCCTGGTTCTTCGTTTCTGCATGTTCGCAAATTACGGTCAGTCAGTTTTCAGTAAGTACTCAAATTATACACCATAATTTTCCTAAACTAAAGACCGCCTATCCGCAAACTATATAGCCGATTTGGATAGAATTTCTATGGGACAACCTCACAAGTATGCTATTTCAAACAAAAAATAATAATTTTCCACATCGGTACAGGCATCTTCCAAAAATCAATAAACACACATAGAAAAAAAGATAGTGGCGAAATGATTACCTCCTCCTTTTTGTAAGTCGGTTAAAAAATATAAACATATTACGTCATAATTATGTAATTTACAATTTACATTTCAAACTAGCTCGGAATTCCCAGTATCAAGACAAAGGTATATTTTGATTTATAAATGGTGCTAGTAATTACACAACTAGCTACTTGACAGCGTAATCGTAAGCTAGGCGTGTGCTAGGGTAGTAATGTGTTTCTAATTGCCGGTGGAGTATAGATATTACCTTACTCCCAGCCTGTAGTGTCAGGCAAAAAGCAGTATTAATCAAAGTGTCAAGATATCTCCGTAGATAAAGACATGGGAGCCGTAGTGTTAAGTAATGATAGATTGTTTCTAAGAGATTCGTCGAAACGTCTCCAATCTGTTGTTTCCAGCTGTAAGTTCGTAATTTTAAACCCCAACCTAAAAGGTATTTTAAGTTTGTCGCTAGTGTCTGTCGGTCTGTCTGTGTGTCTGTCGTTGGCATCGTAGCTCTCGAATCGATAAACCTATTTCGATGCGTATATTTTCGATGCGATTATTACGGGAAAGCAAGTTCTCTTGCGGTAGTTTTTAGCTATGTCTGATGAAAATTGGTCAGCCGTGTAAAAGTTAGGGGGTTAACGCTTAAAAGTTGGGTTTTAGAATTTTCCTGGCCACTAAACTTGTTCATTTCTTTGCTTAGTAATTTATACCTAAAATGTGGGTTGTTTCATGTTGAGATGAAAATATATATACTTATACCTACTAAAATTAATTTATACGGGAATTTTGCGTTAATTCCCGTTACATTTAGTAATGACGCAACACGATAGTATAAGAGTTACCTAGATAACTCCATTAGTTACACTATAAAGTTTAGTTGGTCTATTTTTGATGAAGCAGTCACAATTTAAATCAATAAATCAGTGATATTAAACCTTGGAAACAGCGCTTCTTTAAACTGAAGTTTAGGTGAACTGTGCACAAAAAAAACTTCTTCGTGCTTCACAAAATTATTGCATTTATTAGTAGTATCACCATTAAACCATATTCATATCCTATTTTTTCACATTAAATGTGTAACAGGTATACATAGTACACATGCACATTACATTACATTGACTTAAAAGGTCTTTATCATCATCATCATCAGGTCTTTTTGTCTCCACTGCAGGAGCACGACCCTCTACTGTACTACCCGAGCCAAACTTGGCCAGAGCTGCCAGAGGTCTTGGCCTACACTCTCCTCGCTGGCCAGAGGGGTGGAGAGGTCTCATTGATGTTAATAAGCTTTGTTTAGCTTGTATTCCCTAAGTCGCCTTTTATGACATCCACGGGAGGTCTTGAAGTGGCCCTATTCTACTCTGCCGGAAACCACACGGCAAATTGCTATTGCTAAAATGTCTTATTACTTTACAAATACATTTATATATTTATATTCACCCAACCGTACACAAAACTTTTACAATACCATAGACAAACTTCCTCTGTAGTAGATACCGATATTGTGGTACCAATATTACCGACTAGCCTAAGAACACGTTCAAGTTAATAATTATGTTTGTTTTGTCAACACAGTCTAGTTAAATATTCTATAATAACGACTATTTCGCCATTATTGCAACGTGGCTGTGTATGATAGAGCTGAGAACCAAATGAAGTAAGCAATAAAAGGTTATAAGTAAGTGAAAGCAACCAAAGGACAGTTAAAAATGGAAGAGTACATGCCGTTCTAATCTGACACCTGGTATAAAATGGAAAAAAATGGAAAAAAGATTTTTATATGGTGGTAATGCTCAAAAGATAAATATTTAGATATTAGAAGGGGAGTTTTATTTTCCCTCTGTCAATTAGATTTATGTTATTTTATTATATGTTTTATAGAATAATGATTAATAAAATTATTCATTATATTTTGTAAGACCTCTTAAAATATAGATATTGTTCAAAACCTTTGGCATTTGCGTTATACTAAATTTGGCAGTAAACTTTAGGTGTTAATCGATTAGACATCTTCACGCCTAGCAACCCATCACCATTTCGATTCGATCATGCTAAAAGTGGCATTTGGGTCTTGTGGCCCCGGGCTGCTGCTCTACTTAGAACCGCAAGACACAAACTAATTGCTCTGTCTGCCCCATTACGTTCTTCTTCTTTTAATTTAAGAGCATGCCCTGTTGATGGACTTACAAGCGTGAAGCGGCTATTCTTTTTTAAATAATAAATAAATATATAGGGACAAATTACACTGATTGAGCTAGCCCCAAAGTAAGTTCGAGACTTTTGTTATGGGATGCTAACTCAACGATACTATTTTTATAACAAATACATATATAGATAAACATCCAAGATCCAGGACCATTTGAAAAAGGCCATTTTCCATGATAAGACAGTTTTGAAAATACGAACAATGCATATTATTTAAGAAGTTGTCTATTGAAATCTAAGCTCCTTGGCATGTGTACAGTGTATGCAAGTTGAACGTGCACCCAGACGCAGAGATATTCATTAGTTAGCTAACAATACGTGCAAGTTCAGTTATGTGCTTTATGTTAATTTGCTCGAGGACGCCGTAATAACAGGTAAATGCTAATTTAGCGGTATAAGTTCCAATAACAATTAGTTTGCTGTTTGGATAGCAACTTGTGTCTACTGCACAATATGATCTTGACTTTAAACGCAGATATTTGTAGTTACTCTTATTTAGCAATAGTACGATAGTAATAGGATAGATTACGGCCACCCCATATCTTCTTGTGATTGATATAAAAGAAGTTTAGAAGATTAAAAACATACATGCAACACTTCATTCCCATGGAGGATTGTTGTTTATTTATCTCTCTCTCACCTCAGCGTATTAATTAGTAAAGCATGGAGTCCACATTCCGAATTTTTCTTCTTTACTTCGCACGGTCTTGAGCATCCTTTGTAAGACCATTAATACGGATATCATTCTTGATGACGTCAAGTCAGCACTTCTTGGGTCTACCAAGGATTAACCATAGCCGTTAACACATTCCGTTGCATTCAGCCAGGCACTGTAGAAATAACGATGAATTACTTCAATAGCCGCAAGTTTCCCAGAATGTGGAAATAGATCTCTGTAAGTAAGTATGCTATCTTGGTGGATGAGAACACAACCGCACTTTTAATTTATATAATTTTTCAAAACTCAAATCCGACATGAACCCTAAACTATACAACTGCTTTTGATAAAATTTATTTGGCCCCACTTGGCAATTATACCCATTCAAATAAAAAAAGAATTTTTCAAATCGGTCTAGGCGTCTTCAAAAATCGGTGACCAGACATAAAAAAAGATTGCAATGAATTGATAATCTGCTCCTTTTTTAGAAGTCTGTTAAAACCAAGTGGTAACGCTCCATATATGTGTTCACTCTACCTTAAACAAACACAATAAAACGTTAGAACGATTGTAAACAAAATTAATTCCATTCATAAATTAAATCATAGCCCTGGTGGAAAGTCGCGGGCCATTATAAAAATATTAGCGAAGTGGGCCACGCTTTCTCGGTAATGAAACTTAACCTGTGATCAAAAACTGTCTCCGTTTTGTGTGGCTATAAATTAGAATACGACAGAATATTGTTTAAGGCTTTGGTTACAATAGAAGGTCTACATTTTGTACTTATCTTGGTGAGTAGCAATGTAACTGTACGTACACTAATAGCCGACACTAAAATAGAAAATTATCAATTTTTGCTATTACTAGACTCACAACTAGAGATGTGCCGCCGCGAAATCAAAAATTTCTTTCCTTAAAAATTTCCGAAAATTTTCAACATTTCTCGAGAATTTTCATTGAAAATTTTCCTAAAGAAATTTTTTGCGAGAAATTTTTCGAAAATTTACAGATCGTTTCGTACATTTCTCGAAATTTTCAAGAACGGCACATCACTACTCATAACCATGAGTGGTTGACTGATATTACCCGTTGTTCGATAAGGTCAAAACGTGGTTATATCATTGTTAATTTTTTAACAATTTAAATAGTGATGGTTGTAATTTAAATAGTGGTGGTGCAAACTATACTCAACGGGGTCTCCGTTGAGTATAATTTGCACAGGTGTCACAATTTTGTAGGGATTATGGGCCATTATTTTTTATCACATTTTTATCAGTTAGTAGCTAAGCTTTTTTTGTTCATGTAGCCTGGGCTTTATATTATACGCTACAGATTATAGTCTAAGGGCCAACGTGTGTTGCAAGTTATTTATTCTGTGTGAAATGTCGGTTACGTGGCCAGTTAATTTCTATGCAAATGGCCGGGACTGGAGCTAGCTCGTTATGGCCACGGGCCACGCCGGTGTTGCCAACTTGAGGGCTTCTCCCAAACGGGCGAATTTATGAAAAGCGAATATTTATATTCGGGGATTTTATGGACGCCGTGATTTATGCGGTTAGCCTGAGGAAAAATGTAAGCCTCGATTTCGCGGGATCCAGGTCAGGATCGTAATGAAAAAGCCTATGTGTTGCGGGAAAATAGCAATTTTAAAATATTTGTTACAAAACATTTGTTTCACGCGTCACGCTTTGTGGAGGGATTTCTGCTAAAAGCATGACTGATTATGAAAAATGTGTACACCTATTTTAGTTTTAATGTATCTTTACTTTTTATAATTCATTCATTTACTTTTGCTAAATATTTAAAAAATGTCATATTGTGTAAATGTGTTCAGTGCCAACTTCTTTGTTTTCTTATATCGTCAAAATTATAAATATTTACTTGACCTACTATGGTTATATTAACTCAACTTTTTCATGGATCCAACTAGTAAGTCTCAATGAAATACTTAAACAAAATTTCCTATCCAACAAGAAGTACCAAGTATTCAAAAATATGTGCCTCAACTTCAAGTCTGTTAAACACTAATTGTGTTTGCGATCTGGCAACACCGAGGCCGTGCCGGCGGCTTGTTCGGTTTTGGGCATTGATTAGAAAGCCACCTCGTTACACTGCGAGGACAATAACAGTGGACTTTGCACAATCGCGCTACAAAGACATCGTTAGCACATACAAGTATGCTCTTCTACAAGTGGTCATTGTGAGACTGTTATTCTTTAAGGTACTTATGTACTTTAGAAGGACTTTGTATTTTTTGACCAATGCTTGCTTTTAGTTTCGATAGCTCTGTACTGTTTTGTATAAAATGATTTATGGCTGTAATTGCGGGCACGTATTAGTTCGGGGAAAAAGTCTTTTCGTATTTTGGTCTAAAGTTGTATCAATAGTTCTAAGCAAAAAAGAAGTTATGAGTGCTTATTAAATTATCTTAAAAACATGTATGTTCAAAAGTATCATAAATAGGTACCTATTGCAAAAAAATTCACACGCACCTTTTGGCTAATTTTTGTTGTAGCAGAATTAATCATTATCTTAGATTGTTTTATTTTATATTATGTTTTTATGTATGTATATGAATGTATAGTATATGGATATGTATGTATTAATAATATGTATGTTTATAATATAGTGTAACTTTAAGAACCTATCATTCATAACTTTATTTCTGTTTTTCCTAAATTAATTAGCATTAAGTCCACCTTTAAGGTGCAATAGGTATATGGTCAATAAAAATTTAATAAATAGTTCCAGAAATACATAATTTAACCAAGAAAGTACAATGGATCAAATACAAAACCTACTCTTTGCCTGAAAGGGATCAGAAACTAAGAAGAAACATTTAATTATGGTTCTAACTTCCAAACAAATATTTGAAACGAATAACTCAAAAAGTCAAATCACATCAGGTACATAACACGCTGATGAACCCATGAAACCGCAATATAAGGTCGGGAGCACACAAATCGACGGCACATTACGGGATGACGGTATGGCCACAAAATATGGAAAGTATAGAGTGAAAAAGTAATGTCCGCCCCCGTACTTATTGAGAATTGAGAAGCTAAAAGGATCTGAATCATCAGTCACAAAACAAGAAACATCCAGAAGTACGTCACTCTTACTATGGACTAATGAGCACTTTATAGTTGCAAAGTGATGTCGCTTTTGACGAGATAAGAAAATATGACAAGACCAGTTTTCTTCTTTTAATTTAAAATGCTTATTGCAAACACTTAATCAATTATTTGCAAGTCATTTGCGATCAATCAAGGCGAATTATCTTTATAATAATTAAATTTTTAACAACAAAAAACAAACAACTTCGTTTTCTTTTAGCAGTTTCTTCCGTATCTCCAAAGTTCTTTATCATATCTTCGCCAAAATAATATGGGACTACCTTAGTATACGTAAGTACTTGGTTCTTAAGGCTTTAAAATAAAAAAGGAGTAATACAATCGGTTTACAATTAACGATAATATCACGTAACATACATCCAAAAAAAATTAATAACCTCATCATCTTTTTACATACATACATACATACTATCACGTCTTTATCCCTAATGGGGCAGACAGAGCATTTTGTGTCTTGCGGTTCTATGCAGAGCCCAGGGCCGCAAGACCCAAAAGCCACTTTTAGCGTCATGGTGGGCGAGAAGATGGAAAAGCAATCAATACAGTGATGGGTTGCTAGCCGCATCGCCTGTTAACATGATTTGCATTTTTGCCCATTCCCTCGATCGGCTTTAACGATCTGCGTGGGAAGAGAAGCAGCTGGTACATTCTAAGTTTTTTAATTTCTCCCAGACCAGCATGGGATCATCTTTTTAAGTAGGTCAAAAACGCAAGAAAAGAACACTTTTGCTTCATACTTCCTTTTCCTTTACCATTGTACTGTACAATACCATCGACCTATAGTGAAAGCTTGGCTAGTACGACTATCTACCCCGAACGTTACATACACCAAAGAGTCATTCCTGTAAAGTCAGATTTTGTGAACATTACGGGATGACGGTATGGCTCATCAATTCCCTTTATAGGCACTTTCTTTCGCCATCAACACTATCAGGCTGGGCGCGGCATTAAATTTTACGACGCCGGCTCATTTGAGACACACTCACTCATTTTCGATACAACTCAATATTCACGCCTCGTTTTGCCTTCATTTGTACTACACTAGCATCATTAGTCATGAACCATTAGTCTTTTATACTTATACTAATAGGTTTAGACAATTTCGTGACCAAAATTCACAAACAGATTCTACAACAACTTTGTGGCCAAGTTAGGAGATCGCTACAGTAACTTAATGTTACGATAACTATGATTTATGTGCAACTAAGCTAGTTAGTATTTCAAAGAAGAGTTAGAAGATAGCTAAACATAAATGCTAATTTCTACTTATTAGAGTAAATGAAGACGTTCGACGCAAAATTGTAACGCCCTTGTTTCTGAACAATACAGTTTCAGGTTCAATCCTTGGCGAGATCAAGATGGATAAGGACTTCGGATTTTTCGGATGTACAACTTTGAAGCTAACTCAATCCCACTTGAATAAGTAATATCCCGAAAAGATAAGCATAAGACCAAACGCATGCGGGTAAAAAGGTCAATTATCTCTCGATTAAATGTTACTGACTTATAGTCTAACGTTAGCTACTAAGACGAATTAATTTTTACAGCTCAATTATCATTACCGTCAATAAAACACTTGGCGACCCCCCGGGAACTATTTACATCAGTGTTGTAGGTAGGTACTGGTACTGCACAGCGATCAGTCGGAGTAATCGCTCGATTACGCCAGCAGCAATTAGCAATTGTTTCTTACTGGATACCCATTTGTTGCAACAGCGCCTCCTACACGCCGGTAATTGACGCGGTTTGTTCTATACCGTCTTCTTGAGGCAATCTTTGGATATTATTAACTAACCGATAACCATTAGGGAACTGAGATGTTAATAGTCCATGTTCCATTATCGATTGACTGCTCCATTATGATTTTATCATTTAACACTGTTATGATATCCTCCTACATTTAATAGAACGCATAAATTACAACTCCAAATTAGGATGCCGAGCGGTCCTCATCGTCTCATTAAAAATCCCTTCAGCATTTAAAATATATTTCTGCACAAAATTTGTAACAGTTGGTACTGAAACGAGTTCCAGCTGATCTTATCTCTCATCTTTAAGGACGCAGCCACAATCAAAAAGTGGGTCACGAGCCAGGATTAGGTAAAATGTAAGGAATGAGATGATTTAAGAATGCGGTTACAGACCACAAAGTTTTATCTGAGAGAGAACGCCTTAACGGTAATCCTAATTAATTAGTAGACGGGATGTGGCCTCAGACATTACACAAACCCGTCAGATACAAAGTTAACAGTTAACACTCATGCATTCGATTATAAGTCTTAATTCTGGGGGAAAGGGTCCAAGTGAAAGTGTAACTGACCGCGGTATAAATAGGGCGTAGCGCTGTCCAGTAAAGGCACCGCAGCACGCCAGACTGAGGTGTATAAAGTCAAGAGATACGTTTACTAATGCGTGGGTTTTGCTTTGCACATTGCCGTGACCCGGCGCTAACTCAAGAAAGCCCCGTTGAAGTAAGGCGTGGCGTGCAGCGAGTGTTTGCCCACTACTCGAAGGAAACTGTTGGAATTGGAAATGTTTAGAATTCCAGTTACGTGCTTCCGGCTATCAACATTAATGAGAATGCATTCCTTACAAACACTGCTGCGATATCATGATATGGACTTTGAGATCAATCAGAAGGTAAATTTAAATTGAAAACACATATCAATGCAGAAAAATGCTACCGCTCGTATATGAAGCAACTAAGAGGATAGCAAATATTGAACTGAAGCTTTCAGTATTCAGCAAAGCTCGAGTGCAGTATACGAAAAAATAATTAAAAGTATCTTTGGAATTCACACATCAATGAGCTTCCAAATGACGGGCCGCATCTGGCGCCATTCCTGGTAGTAATAAATAAAGGATGCTTTGGCTTATAGCTCGTTTTGCAATTTGCCATCATGGCATCTATTTTAGCAGCACTTAGTAAATCATCTTTGAATATGCTCTTGTGATGTTTGTTATAGGTCCTCTGATATACGGCCTGCAGTTGCCAACTATTTCTAAGTTCGTTCGAGGGATGGCTTGGAACTATCGACCAACTATCTGAATAGATAATGCAAGAGCCGTCCGTGCCTGGAATAAGTTTACAAACATTTATCGTATTATTTATTGCCAGTGTTGTTATCTTGTCTATTTTAGAGATCACCAAAAAGGTATGACATATGATGTAATATATATATACTCGTACAGTAATACGTAAATATGATAGGTTTCATTGTCAAGTATCGTAATTCTGATTTCTGACGTATCTATAAATATTGCATCCAAGAATGTTGTAATGTTCATTGCATTTTACATTTACATTGACCTCCGTGGCGTAGTGGTCACCATGCTGGTCCGCCACCCAGAGGTCCCGGGTTCGATCCCCGGTCAGGGCAAGTTAGAAAATGGCCTTTTTCAAATTGTCCTGGGTCTTGGATGTTTATCTATATATGTATTTGTTATAAAATATAGTATCGTTGAGTTAGTATCCCATAACACAAGTCTCGAACTTACTTTGGGGCTAGCTCAATCTGTGTAATTTGTCCCTATATATTTATTTATTATTTATTTATTTTGCCATAGAGTTTCCGATTATCAAAACTGATTGCATAACACGTATTTTTGACCGAGCGAGCGAAGCGAGCAAGGTCTACAATTCAAGTTGGGGCGAAAAACACATTGTTTGTATGTATGTTTGTATGTATGTATATATGTTCCACGATAACTCTCGAACCGTTGAACTAATTTTGATGATATTAAAAATGAGTGTAGCAACTATTCATAGAATTTTTAAGTTCGTTTGGCATCAAAATCGGTTCAGCCGTTTCTGAGATAAACGCATTTTTGTAAAAATAATTATTAGTCTATAACTTCCGAACCGTTAATCAGATTGGGGTGAAACTTGTCATGTCACGAGATAGTATTACTATATTTAACCGAATAAAATATTTTTGGTCACTAAGCAATTCTTTGAGGAAAAGTAAACTCAAAGAAATTATTTCTATACGACATTATTAGCTTATGCGCGTTGTAGAAATGGATTAAATGAAACAGCACCATCTAGCGGATTCTTGAAGAATTAATAGGCATGTTATTTGGGGCATACCAAGATGTTATCAAACTGATTTTCGCTTATATTTATATGTTTATAGGTATAATGCTATCGTATAATGATGATGAATTGAGTTTGGATTTTAAATTTCCTATGTAACTTATTTAAGATTGCTATTTATTTGCAGGCAAACCCGTGCCTTGAGTTCATTCAAATGACGATAACTTTTTTTTAGGGAGTGCCTCCGCTGCCAGCGGCTCCTAAAATATCACTAATGGGAACCGGCGGTTATACTGCATTATTTTCAGTTTTGGCTTAGATTGATAGATAACTAAATTTAACAATTTTGTTGAGCAAACTTTGGTTCAATCGTTATCGCTGCTTGTCTGTGATTTTGAAGTAGTATTAGTGATTATGCTTCGAACTAAAAAGAGATCAGCGTAAGCCAAAGCCCGCGAAGTAGCTTTACGTAGAGAGTTAGAAACTAATGAGAAGCGGCATGAGCATCTTTCGCAACTAAAGGAAGATGCCAGTACTTCTCGTGCCAATGAGAGCTCATCAATCACTTAAATCAAGAAATCTTTCCCAACGTAAAACGCCTCTAAAGCTTGTGTTCACAGCGTGAGCACGCAAGGGAAGTAAAAGAGCATGAACTATTCCCTGAACTTTAAGCGCTTGCACTCAATTCGTGAGCACGCTGTGGAGGTTTGAGAGGAAGAATCTTTACCAGAACACGGATTCCATTCCACCCATGATCCGATCGCGGAAGACTGGCCGAGTTTCATGCTCACGTACGCAATTTTCATTGACATTTGCCTAGGCAGTAACTGTGCACAAATCGCAAGGACTTTGAATAAAGTAGTCGTAGATATTGGCGTAAAAGAGTTGGCGACCGTGTGTATAATCGTACATACGTTGCTCTTTCAAGTTCGAAACGTCTTACGGATATGGTATTTGATCCAGGTTCAAAATTAATTCGTTTTGAAAAAAAAAATGAACTTATCAGCTCAGAATAGAAGAAAGAAGGTTGTAAAATCTGAAAAAAAAAACTCAGTTTTACTGGATATTAAAATTCATTTTAATCTGGGGGCACGAGAATGCCCGGCCAAGACGAGCCTAGCGGAGCGCAAGGGCACTACCTACCTTTTCTTAAAATGTTTCGTCGTTTTTTGAACTCTCATAACTTTGGTTTGGATGATGCTAAATAGTTAAAAATTTCAAGATATATTGACACCAATACAATCATTAAAAATACAAAGTGTGAATGTCGTAGCTATTATACTTTAGATTTTATTAATGTCTGAAAGCCCCCGATTTCGTTACTGATTCACTCACTGACTCACTCACTGATCATCAAAATTCTTAAGGTACTTCCTGAAGTCCTAGAATGCTGAAATTTGGTATGTAAGCTTATATTACTACAAAAACAACAAAAAAAAACAAACCTAACCTTTCCCCTCGGAATAGGAGGCGGAAGTTTGTAGACGTGTGGCATGGCCGTTTTATTTCACACACGGTAAGCGCATAGATCAAGAATCTTCGCTCTACACGAGATCTGACCACTTTTTCATAGATTTTGATTAAGGTGTAGTGTAGAGCTTGTAGGTTTAGAGCGTGTAGTCTTCAGAGCTTGGCTTTATACTAGATCTGATAACTTTTTCACAGGGTAAGCTATGTAGACTCGTTTTGGCAACATTTTTACATGAAAATGTTTTTGGTGGGATTCTATTTTGGAATAATAATCGCGAGGTCTAAGTTCGCGGCGAACCACTAGTTATAGAGTATGAAATGTACTTATTCTGTAATACATGGAATGGAACGCGCTGATGAAGTAAATTTTACTTCATCAGCGCGTAAATTTTACTTCACTAAAGAAAAGACACAAGTTAGATCACTAAAATAAATTTGGGACATCCAGAGGATGTTGATAGATCCCACATTCATCCAGAAACTTATAAAGTTCGTGCTAAATATTCTACGTTAAATATTTTTTCATGACATTAATAATTATTGTTGCCATGACGCTAATAGTTTAAATTTTCTTTATCCATGCTCAATCGCAAAATCGCAATCACAGCAAATATTTCAGTTACATTTTCGATATTCGGGGAAGTAACACGGGTCCTATTTTAGCTCAGCAAAGAGCGCAAAGTAATCATCAATATTACCAACTCTTGCTTTGCGAATTGGGACTAACTTTGAAATCTTGGAATTTCATTTATCAAGATTTCAGAGTTGGTTCGATTAAAGGCTGTAATTTGTAATATTTTATTGAAAAGCGAACGAAGCGAGCACATTTCTCCGAGTCTTCTTAGACCAGCCGGCGTTTTAATGAATATATGTTTGAAGATAAGTCTGATCAGAACTCCATGTACTAATCATCTTACTGCGGCAGCGACTTCACTTCCGACACTAGATTATGCCATTTCTTGAGGTCTTGTAAGCATTGCTACAAGTCGCAACACCGATGACGCGCAGGTCTTTTTGCACCTCTTCGACCCATCTGTACCAGGGACATCTACTATCTATGATGATGAAACCAATAAAATTTACAAGTTCGAGAGAGCGTGGATAATATATTTATACTCTTATAGTATATGTTTATACTCTTTATCCATCATCGTTAGTACACTTTAAATATATCTTCCTACGCTGCATGTAAAGTAATCTGCTCATGTCGAGACTGCCCGCCGCCGGAGCAAGGAGGGCTGACTCATTCCTCATTCAAAGGATTACGGGCCGCGTGTAAACGAAAAAAGGAGGTTTCGGACCGATGCATAATGTTGTTCAACATAAATAAGGGGATAAGACGCCGCCGGGTGAAATGTAGCAGGGTAGGGTACAGCAAATAGAGGAATCAGTACAAAAAACGTACGTGTTTCTGCTTTGTTGTACTAAATGAAGGATATATTTCTCGTAAGTTTATAAATATAGACCAGCCTGATGAAAAAAAAACATCGAGAGTATTTGCATTTATTTGTGCAAAGGTAAGCAGAAAGCAAAATCTGGCGAAGTGTTCTAGCATTACAAATAAAGTGATGTAATTAAGTAGTGCAATACGTACAAAGTACCTACGTATGTAAAGTGTTAACATTGACTCTACGAAATTGCTAAGAAATTGATTTAATTAATTACATTTATGTATCATGCCCCTTAGCAAAAATAACAGTCACACACAAAAAAACTGTAAATAGAACCCTTTATTGCCTTTTCCATTTTCTCTTCTATCAATATAAAACACACTGCTTAACCTTTTGCGAAAATCTAAAAAGTATCCCGGAACTTATACATTTCCTTGGCACTATCCTAAGTTCGGAAGAAAACATCGTGTGTCTTCTAAACTGCTAGTATGTAAACTATGCCAAAGATCTTAACGGATACCAGACACTGGGTACAGTATCGATGACTCAATCCAATGTTCCCACAACAGGCTATTCCAAGGCGGCCGTACCGTCGCGTTTACTTAAACCATAAAGCACAGTACAAGTGCAATTTATAGTCGCCATACTCTCCTTATTACACAGTTGGCTTAACTATAAAAGATATCTTTCCGGGGTCATTGTATCACGTTCTAGTCACGGACACCCACACGCATTAACAGATGTAGCCTTAAGTCAATATGCATAATGCATTGTTTGCATTAACTTTCTATGGTTTTTATGCCTCTAAAACTTGATTCTGACTCAGTAACTCGGTAAATGTGACTCATTACTTTAATATTGATAAGAGCTCGTTAATTTAAATTAATACTGAAGTGTTTTGATCTTTATTACTATGAGTCTAAGGTTGAAAAGATGTGTGCTAGTTCAAAGTAAGATTTTGAGGATGGACGTTGTGTGGTTGTGGAGTCGACACGCGATGGCGCCGGCCTGTGTTACCTGTCCATTTAATGACAAACAAATGAATTATCGCGTTTTAGTGTCTCCTTTTACTTCATACAACAAGAATAGGACAGATACTCTTTTTATTTCATTCTGAGAATAAAACCCCGTTTTATTGATTGTTACAGAATATTGTTATTGCAACCAAACAGGGTTATGGAAAGGGGTGGTTTGGTAACAAGAGTTACTAAAACTTACGCGGTAGTGAATGTAATATTAATTTGAATGTACCAAACTTTACTGTAGACAGAAGTTTTACGACTGTTCAATGAATATTCTGTTGATTTAATAGCCGTACCTTACTCGTCGACTTGTAGAATTGTTGTACTTTCATGGTCTCCTGAAATAACCATAAGTTTTCAAGAATAATAAGGAAATGTAATGACGCCTGAGTTGTCGGGAAGTTATAACTTCTAATAAAACTAGTCAGTTTTGAATATAAATTTCCTTTAACCACTGACATTGAATAATAAATATTTATGCTGGTTCAGATGGGATTACAACCTAATGAGGCTACAACCACTCTCAAGAAATGATTAACTTATCGTATTTGATAAATCGAAGAAAGTTTATTATTTATTTATTAAATCTTTATTGACCGTAAGTGTCTCAGCACACTTTGCCGAAGTTCAGCCGCTGAAGTTCAGCCAAAGCATGCCTGCAATGTTATTTCCATATACCCCGACACACTATGCCGAACTTCCGATGCGTTTTGGCTGAATCGGAACTTCGGATTCAGCCAGAACGCGTTCAATGTATTTTACATATACCCCGACACACTATGCTGCGGCTGAAGTTCAGCTTGACGCTGTCGAGCTGAACGGGAAACCCATTTTGAACATGCGAGTCATAAAACTGAAAAGCGTTTTTCCAGTACCAGCGCGACGTATGTATTTATTTTTATTTAATATGTTTTTAAATAATAATACCTAATGTTTGGTTTGGGATCATCATCATCTTCTGCTTTCGACGGCTCATAGCTGGGCATAAGCCGAATACAAACTTAAAAACAGTTGTATTAAGATTATACTAGTGGTTCACCGCGAACTAAGCCTCGCGATATTCCACAAGTTTATTTGCCAGGCAAATTAGTCGTAGTAAACAGATTTTCCAACCTTCTATTCTGAGCTGCAACAGTCCATTTTTTATTTTTTTCCATTTATTTCCACGCGTATAACATCGAAACCTGAATCAAATATTGACAGAGCAACGTCTCTACATCCGGTCGCGTGGTCGGTGAGCATGACACTTGGCTAGTCTTCCACGACCGTGTGGAATGGGAATCGTACAATTTGTTTGAGGACCAGTAATACTTCTCATACTGTACACAAATCACAATTGGTATAGGTATTTTGTGGTGGAGCTGACCGCGTGATTCAGAGAAATGTCACTTTCGTATCAGAGACACCTAGATACATATTTAAAAAACCTAGATCAAATATTTATTTGTTTTTTAAAACTTTATTGACTATTAGGCGCTTTATATATACATACATACATAAACAATAAACATACATAGATATACATCATTAATACAAACATTCATAGATTTACATGTGTAATTGATGTGTGAAGGTAGCTTTAGAGTTACTTTTAAAAATATCATCAAAATTAGTTCAACGGTTAATACATAGATACCAACTAATGTACATACATAAATACAAACAATTATTTTCGCCCCAACTTGAATTTTACCCGAAGGAAGTTCTCTGGTGTCAGTATGTATTGTTAGGTTTAAAGTTCGCCATTAATTAAGAATTTTAGATCGCAATGTATGGAAAATTTACTTGGTTTTAATTGTAATATTTCACAGGTCCATCCCCACAGTAAATATTGACTTCATATTATAAATTAAATCTTCATAATACCATCATCATCATCCTCTCCTTATCCCACATTATATGGGGTCGGGACAACATGTAAGTTTTATAATACCATATCAAAGTGAAATAAAGAGTTTTATAAACTAGTAGTTTGCCACGAACTTAGACCTCGCGATTATAACTTCTAATACCAAGCAAAGCAAGCAAGCCATCCAATACACCACAATTGAACACAATAAACTGACTAAACAAATTAAACAAAACTTTAAACAAGCAAGACAACGCAAAGTCATACTATTCTAGAAAAAATCATGTAAAACGGCAATCTTGTAAACTTATGAAAAAAAACCATAGCGAGTTCTAAGAGTTCTAACTTATTGTTTATTTGTTAACTGTATGGTATTAAATGTACGCAACAAATATTTGTCACTTTTCTTCTTTTCTTAAAAATAGTGGTCAAGACATTGGCCTTGTAACCCGCGAGTTCTAAGTCGCGGGTTTAATTTCCACGGGAGACATCCATTTTTAAGAAAGTTGTTCAGTAACCCGGACTGAATTTACCCATAAATAGTTTCAGTATATTTTGTAAGAAGATTTGTATTGTATATCCGTCACGGCTCAGTCAGCTAGAGTTCGCGACTCACCCTAAACTCGTTCAAGTATAACGTATAAAAAAGTTGCCCAAACAAAAAAGTTGTTAAAATAAAAAAATGCGTTTTTATAATGGCAACAAAAAAGTCTAGTGACATTTTTGAAAATATTTTGAAATGGCGGGTATATGACAGTTTTAAAATTTTAAACCCTCATATTTCCGCCATTTTGAAAAATTTCGAAAAACTGGCTTGACAAAAAAATTCTATTTAGTTGCTGAACCTGCTTACAAAATTTCATGAGAATCGGTTACGAAATGCGACCTGTAGACGAGAACAGACAGACAGACAGACAGACAGACGGACAGACAGACAGACGGACAAAAGAATTTTTGGCTAATCTCAAAACTGAGACGCTTCGCTCGCTTCTCTCGCTCGGTCAATAAATGATATTACTTTTGATAAAAGGATTACATTGTTTACTTAACTTAGTTCTACATACCTTACGTAAGTTTTTATATTCAGTGGCTGATTTCTCGTAAACTATAACTAATATGTATTTGGTGTGTATGAAAGATTGATAGTAAATATAATAAGGATCATTTTCTTTGCAGACATTTTTAATGTGTCATGTACGGTTTTTTTTAAATGAAAAAAACTGGTTTTCGTGGCACGTTTGGGGGCGCGCTCGCCTCGGGAGGGGAGGGAGACTTGATAAATTTTAACTACGATCTATAACAAACATTTTCCGAAAGTAAAAATGACTCCATATATTTTGCCAAATTTTCTTCTAAAATTACTGAATTATTGTATTTGTGTATAAACGACCAGTAGAACTCGGCGATGGGACCACGGGCAACAAACGATAAAAAAAATAAGACTGTCTGTCTTCGTGTCTGTTTTTACTGGTCTGGGGGAAAAAAAAAAAAAAAAAATTTACCAGCTGTTACAAAATTACGAGCGGATAAAAAAACGCGCCACTTCGGAAAAGCTCAAAAGCAAAACATTCGTTGCGTATGACTCTTGCGTTCAAAAACTGGTCTCATCTGGGAAAAAAAGAAACCCAACCTGACAACCCTTTAATGTTAAATTTTTCACCATAATGGTAAAATAAAATCCCCAACCTGACAACCCCGGGGGTTATCAGGTTGGGTGTATGAAATTTACCAGTTGGTAAATATGTGCGAACGGTTAAAAAAACGCGGCACTATGGTTTTTTTTTTAGAAGCAAATTATTTGTTTTTCTTTCTCTTTTTGGCGAAAAAATTAACATGGAAATAATATCTTTGGGGATATTTTAATTCTTTTTGTTTCTTGATGGTGGCGGGTGCAGTGCGTGCGTGCAAGTTTTAATCAAAGGGTAGTGTAGGTGATTGAGTGGCGGACGGCGCCTAAAGTCAAACAAAAAAAAATCACTACAGCCGTGCTATGACTGTCCACTTTGACTATTTCACATATTGTTCATGATAATAAACATTTATAATATCAAATAACCAAATTCTTATGATAAAGTCCAACAGAATCAATTTACTAAATAAATTAAAACTGAACCCATTGACTTCCTGCCAAAAACTCTTGGGATTGACTATTTTCGGACGAATAACTCAATGGAAGAGCCTATAGGTCTGACAATTTGATTCTAGTGCCGCAAAATAGGATAGTAGGAAATGGTAGGAATAAATTAATGGTGTATTTATTTTTAAAAATTATGTCAAACCAAGTTCACGCGTTTTTTATTTAAAAAAATTGAGTATGGGGAAATTCGAGAAATATCATCTAGCAACCCTGTCATCATCTGCCTTAGTGTGCGTGCGTAGCGTGGTGCGTAGTGATGTTCCGCCCTCTAATTTTCTCAACTTTCCTTTTTTCCCAACAATGGAACTAAAGTATCAAAAATAAATTAAGTATTTTTTTTAATATAAACCCGACTGATTCACCGATTGACTAATGATAGAGGCTGCTCCGTATAGAGGCTGCTCCAGTAAGTACCAGAAAAATTACATGTTGAAGGCTGAGGTTTAAGGTTACTAATATTGGTGGGTGTAGATTTTTTTCTTTTTAAATAATTATTGTCATTAGCTGTCGGTTAGTTGTTATTGCTGTCAATATCCAAAACGCATGTTCGAGGTGTGATTGTAGCTGCTTCTCTTTGTCTGCTTCTGACCTTGCATGTGCCGTGTCTGCAATAAGTATGTTTGATACGGAAAAATTAATTCTGGCAGTACAGTCACGGCCATGCCTGTGGGATAATGGGGACAGTACTTACAGTAATAGACCCGAAAAAAAGAAAGCATGGGATCAGATAGCTCAAGAATTTGACGAAGATTGGAGTACTTATAGTACAAAAAAGAAAAATGCAACAAGTAAGTTTATTGAAATCTTTTAAGAATTTATTTAACCAATAATTAATTTTTTTAAGGTTTCTTGTCATTAAAGAAATATATTTATTTACACACAAAACCGTTTATATTTATACAAAAATTAAAATAATTTAATCAACTGGAGTTGTTATACTAATAAAGAAGTTTCCAACAAATCAAATCAGACACTTTTTTCTAAACGTCAAAACAAGCATTTTCTATGGGATTGGTACGAAATAAAAACGAATGACGTCATAGTTTCTTAGAGTCAAATAGCGCTCTTAATATCAGTTTTTCCGCATTATTAAATCTTTTATCACGTTGATAATGGATATGATCAATGACAAGTGACATTATTTTGTGACATTATATTATTTTAACAGTGCCAAATAATTTATTTTTGACCCAGGAAACTTGCTTATTGTCTAGACATATTTTTTATTAAAAGTACATACATATGGTTATTTGTATGACTTGTAAACCCTGCTTCACATTGCTTGACTGAAGGTTTTTTGCCCAAAAGAAGGGTTCGGGATCTCAGTAGATAAATACAGACTCTCTGTTCGTGTATCGTTCACGCTCTTTATACAAAGATTTTTTTATACCCTTATTTATTACAATATCTAATAAGATTCGAGTAAGAAATATAATAAGAAATGTCTCTTAAGAACTGTAAGCCTATGTACTTGTTATGAAATCCTATTCTATTTAATCCTATCATAACATTTGCTATATAGTTTGTTTGACAGCTTTAACAGAAATTCGTACAGCGCCTGTATAATTGCTACTTTTGGCCACCATGGGCGCTGCAATAGATTTCATTACCTTCACCACGTACTTCGCACGGAATTAATAAAAATATATTTTATTTGCGACTTATAACAGCTATGTACTAAATATAACCTATGTACTATTATTCTTAATCTATTACTATGTCTTCATCGCCCCCAACATGTTTTTTTGGAAATATATTTAATGTACAGACACACTTTTATACTGTTTTATTATATGTTTAGATAGATAGATTATTTGATTGCTCCGCACCTCAGTCCCCTCGTTCGTCGAAAAACCTTGCCCTAACAAAAGGACATAAGTTGTTTAAGAAATAAAAATATTTTTATTTTCCATTTAAATTATTTTATCTTATTGGCGTTCATTGATAATTGTATACTTTTATTTTATGAAATTCATCTTATTTTAAACTTCTCGTAAAAACGGTGATAAAATACGAGAATTTTCTCAGAAAGTCCCAGATAAAATTCCCAAATCGGCACATCACTTTTTTCACCGAACTTTAGCGGCTGAACTTCAGCTTGTATAGTGTGTCGTCTCCACCGAAGTTTAGCCGCTGAACTTTAGCCGCTAAACTTCAGCCGCTAAACTTCGGCATAGTCTGCCGAGACACTTATGGTATAAAAACACATTCTCTACCAGTCAGCCTTCAAAGTTACGGCAAAAAAAAGTTAGTTTACGCTGGGAAAAAATATCTAAGACCCTTCGAAACATGCAACATACTCGAGTATACTTCAAAGCTACGAGCCTCGGTAATATCCAACACTTCTACGGAGACCTAAAATTAGATTGACAATTTATTGCGTGTATAAAGTTTTATCTCAGCAACATTTACAACAAATGTCTCTATAGTATCTTTTGCAGGGTTCATAAATGTTTATCAGAGAGATAGCAACGCGCTTGGGTCTAGAGCGTGGGCAAAAAGCTAATATTATTATTTGTCGTTTTTCTTATTTCTTGACCTAGAACATCCCATAAGTGTCTTGGAGAATAAAAAAGAGATTGCTTTAGAGGATTCAAATAGGGAATCATGTAGATAGAACGGAACCTATATTCTTCATATGGACAGTAAAAACATACCTATCTCATTCCTATCATGTCCTTATTATTTACGCAGTAGACAGAGTCTTGTTTCGTCCATTCCATCGTCAGACTCCTATGATGTGTGTGAAATAATAAGCAGTTCGTACATGCTACGTTTCCTTTCGCCCAGAAATATCGTAAAAAAACCTGCAAACAGACTGATTTCCACCAAAGGGGAAAGAGAAAATGATACATCAGTAACTAAAACTTCTTAGAAAGTAGATATAGATTACGTTCTAAATAAAATCACGTTGCTCTGAAATGAGATAGACTTATTTTTAATAATTCATCGAAGGTTACTAGGAGCGCTGAGCTCATTTAGGTTCAAAATTATAAAGTTGTATCCCAGAGGAGAGCGAAAGTAAACAGCCAGACCGAGGACTAGTTGGAATGAAAAAAAGAAGATAAAATAGACAAAAAACTCTTGAAAAATGATGAGTGATGTGGATTTTCCTAGGAGGCCATTGTTTAGATGTTGAACGTTATAAACATTTGTAGATAGATGGGATAAAAAGGATGTTACAATGAGAGAAATATGTTTAAATACGCAGTAGACGGTGGAAGTGCAAAAGTGAATTTGGAGTGAAAGCTATTGGCAAGATCCCACAACATTTTCGCATATTCCCCTAATAGGCTGCTACAAATACACACGGAAAGAAAAGCAGCTGTTGCAATTTTCTATTCTACTAGACCAGCGCAGAAAGATATCTAATCTTTTATGCTGGTCTGAAAGAAAAAAAGATCTGGGAGTTGGTTTTACCTGTGTCATAAGTAATAACTGGCCAAGTGCGTGTCAGGCCACGCGCAGTCTAGGATTCGGTGTTACGAAGGCTGAATTTAAGTTCGCGAGACTAAAAACAAATTTCCTATTGAATTTTAATGAAATTTTTTGTAAACCCAAAAAATTGCCAGACCAAATATTTCAGAAACTGATCGGTAAATCGAAAATAGTGTTTACAAGCTCAAATATTTTTAATGAACTATTCAACATCCCATACGATGGATTAGGCGAGATAAAAAAAATACTATCAGTTTACATGTTTGTATATTTATTTTACCACTTTTTCGACATGGGTAATATATATACCGATGCCAAATTACAGCTTTCTAGTACTTATAGTCTGTAGAACCGTGGACAAACAGACCGACAGACGACAGACATGGCGAAACTATAAGGGCAAGAAACCCTTATAGTTTCGCTATATTTGTCGGTCTGTTTACTGTTTACTGTTTACTACGGTACCCTAAAAACGATTTCAAACCGTCACAGACCCCACTTATCTAAATATAGCTCATCACGTGTCTGCACATCTGCACAGGTGCGGACTGTGAATTAATTCTTAATCCTATTTACATCAGCTCTATAGCGAGCTGGGACCGGAATAAGCTGGATGCTAGGCCAAAAAAGCTTATTTCAGTCTCTTTAAATCGATAATTTACGCTTTTGATGCCTTGGGATTGTGTTGGTGCTCATGGTTACTGATTTTGTTTTGCAAGTCTTGTTGTAAAAATGTTGAGGTGAATGTCATTTAATTGCTTCCATAAAAAAGAACGTTCATTTTCTATAAAGTAAATAATGCCACTGAAAGCTTAACCTGCAAAATATTTTTTTTATTTATTTTACCACACTACAAGAATGTCTGTGACGTATAGGGGAGCAAAGCATTGTGGCTAAGAATCGGGAGACATGGACAAAAACTCCACCAACTAGAACAACATAGTTCTCAAATACAGTGATGATGACTACAAGATGTGGTTATATCTATCTATGATGTATTTTATTAAGGATGTCTTTTTTCGTATATTTTTTTTGCGTGCTTACTTCTTTTAAACTAAGCATAGCGTAGATCATTCCTTCCCTAAGGTATTCATCCAAAAAATGGTCGTGCGTAGCAGGAACGCTTTGCCAGGTAGATATAAAACAACCTATAACCCAAAAATATCCCCTGAAAACGGCAGCTGTAAATAAGTAATCAGATTTACGCCGAGTTGGCTGCACGAGCCGGGACATAAGGAAATCGGGCTTTATTTCATTGGGCTTCATTCGATTGTAATGGCATCTACTTAAGTGAATGGATCGATCCAATTCTGTGATTAGTCTAACAGAGATCAGTAAAGATCTTCAAGGTGTGTAAATAGTATTTTCTTAACGATATTATCACGAATAATATTTTTGAATAAAATATTTTTTTGTGCTTTTCTTGTGAGGCCAAAGTACTTACTGAGACAAATGAAATAAGCCCAAACTCGATGGAGTTGCGTCATTTTATAATTAAGTTCCATTGACCACCTTCCGTCTCCGTGATCAGACCATATCGTCTACCATAAAGTGCTCGTCAACAAGATACATTGCAAGTTAAATAAAAGCTTGTACAAAAAATTTTTGTCTGGGGTCCCGTAGTAAATGTTGTCCTGGCACATATAATCTGAACTGACGTCTCGTTCTCGTGTTCAAAGAAGCAATAAGAAGCCCTGAGTATTTTTGTAGTTTTTGAAAAAAATTAGGTAACATATTTCCAAGACAAAAAATAAGTATCTTATGTGTTAAGTGTCTAGCATGCCGAACTTCATTTGATTTTGTTTAAGCATTTTTTCGTGATTCGATAACAAACATCAAAACTTTAACATTCGTATATATTTTAGCGGGTATAATCCAAAAATACACTATATTCCCAGATCCAGGTGTGTCAGCTATGATTAAATTAGCACATTTGCATTGGGTCGCCTTGCGACGAGCGGAAAGGCTTATTTCATTCAGTTGATCAATCGGGTTAATTCCCGTGCGCCCCAAATTTACCGGTACTTATTGAGAATAGTTTTGATCGTGCACTTTAGATCAGCTTTAAAAGCCTTATTTATACGTCCAATTTAAATAAATTAATAAAAAAAACTAAAACAAACGTTTAAAAAAGAACTAGAGCGCAGTATATTCTGAGTCAAAGTTTAAGACCTTATTTAAATAATTCTTCTTCTGTGAAAGGTAGCATCAAAGAACACTGTTCAAATATATATTTTTTTATTTGTAAATTGGGGATCCTTTCCTGTGCCTGCTTTCTGTGTTTAAAAGCGCAGTAGTACTAAGAAAAAATCAAAAATATTTATTTCAGCATTAAAAACTTATTCTAAAATACATGGATGAGAGCACCTTGTAAGTGTTAGATACCTGTGTCAGGTATATACCGCTTCTCCCTCCCAGTTAAAAATTGCGTTTGAAACTGACAGAAAACACAATACCTACGTGGATGACAAAAAGCTGCCACCTTAAACCTGTTGATAAAAAAATCTGTCATCTAGCCTGACAACTAAATATTTAAAAACTATTTCTTCTCTTGCATAAATCAGCATTCTAATTATGTGCAAATGCTGCCAGTCTTTTGAGAATATTATCAAGCGATGACTTCCCTGGTTCTTCAATATCAAGTCTATTAATATCATCAAGCATTACAAGGTTCATTCCTGAAGTATACAATTATCAACATAAGTAATACAAGTGTTTAGGGCTTTGAGCAACAATAAATAATGGTATTTCAATTACCAGTATTCCACTTATCAATTTCGCTATCGCCGCAACGAAGTGTCATAATTCAGTTGTGCTCGGGCCATTAGCACAGATAAATGACATTTGGCCCTGGCAGGGCTCCAACGATGCAATGTCTAAACGCGCGAAAAATTGCGACATTTCATTATTGTGACGTCCCCGCCGTAGTTGGCAACCCTAGGGCCATGGTATTTAATTAACACGGTATTTAATGCGATAGCCCTTGAGCTGAATGACTAAGAAATAAAAAAATTGGTGTAAAAGTAACAACATTAATTTGTAGGCCAGACTCAATTTATTATATATACAATACATTTTCACGTCTTTATCCCTGCCGGGGCAGACAGAGCCCAGGACTGTAAGATCCAAAGGCCACACTCAACGTGATAATGGATGTTAAGATGGAATAGGGATCAAAATAGTGATGGGTTGCTAGCCGCATCGCCTATTAACATGATTCAAGTCAAGTCTCCAGTCCCTCGATCGGCTATTACGATCTGCGCGGGACAATTACACTGTAAAATTTTATTCCAAAATTCGTAGGTTAAGAAAACATTTTTAGTTACATGGTAAACTTTTCTTCGTATTTGATGTAGAATTAGATAGTTGGTAATCGTTGGGCTAAAATTATTATTAAGTAATCTTGTTAGTTTTCTAATTAGGTGTTTTGTTTTATAACTGATATACATATTGGTTGTTTATTAATAAATAGTACAGTGATTTCATAAACATTTATGGTCTACAGATAAGGGTTAATGTTATTGGATATCTAGTAGTTTCCACTTAATTATAAATGATTCTTGCTTTTGTACCCTAGAACCTAGAATAAAAAAAATATCTGATAGCAATGGTTCAGTAGCTTTATTTTCTATCGCTCTTTAATATTCATACAATATGAATAAAAGCTTTTCGTAAACATATTTCATCGTCGTCCTGGATTTATAAGCTCTACCGATAAGTGAGCGCATAAAATATATGCTGACATTGATTTATTGACATTGAATAAAAGGAAGTGTACAAAAATCAATGATGGTAAAATAATGGCGTGGTTCACACATACATACTTACATAGCACATATGTACTAATATGACTTTGAAATCGAAATACCCTCTAATGTGAAAATAATCTCCGGTTTTATTTGTCACCAAAATATTTGTTTACAAAGTAGTTATGTTCCTAGATATTATCATGTTTTTAGCCTAGCCGGATACAAATAAATATAATATATATGTATAGACAAATTACACAGATTGAGCTAGCCCCAAAATGAGTCCGAGACTTGTGTTGTTGGATACTAACTCACCGATGCTATATTTTATAACAAATATATATTACCTATTATAGATCAGAACATCCAAGACCCAGGTTAATCTAAAAAAGTCCATCTTGGCCTGACCGGGAATCGAGTCCGAGACCTCCGCTGTGACAGCCTGGCAAGATGACCACTAGGCCACAGAGTTCGTGAACAAATAAGCTTTATTACTGTTAGCACGAAAGGCCTTTTAAAAAATCTGATTTATTCATATCCAATCTTAGCATAACAAGACCATTTTAACCTTACCCTAGACTTCTCCATACAAACGTAGTCTACGTTTAATTTTGAAACCACATGTCAGATTCCGGTAAAAATTGGTAATTGTAAAGAAATTGCAATTATCTAGGGTTATAACTGGTTTCCTATCGTAAAATTATGAACTGGAAAGAAAATATAACGATTAAGAAGTTTCCCATACTAATGGTCAAAAATTATATAAAACACTATACTTATTCTATTTCAAGTTCATATTTTTACCGTCAGAAACCAGTTATAAACCTAGATAATTGCAAAATCTTTAAAATTACAAAATTTTGCCCAAATCGGACATGTCGTTTTGAAATAAAACGTAGACTACGTTTGTATGGAAAGTTGTATTTTGGTCTAGGGTAAGGGGACTCTTAAAATAGAAATAGCGAATGTCGCAAATATGACGAATCGCTTTGGTATGTCGGATAAATCCAGATAACGTCTAGTTACCTAAACTGCACAATAGTTCCACACACAAATCATAAATCTTATGCTAATTGGACGTGAGTTTAGTATCTACATCTACACTTGACAAACGAACGGCCGGACACACGCTGTATACACGTTGCTTTTACAACAGCACAAGGACGTGGAGCGACAGAAAGTTAACTTCTACAATAATGTTGAAAAACGTTGTTTAAAAACATACACATATCGCCATATCGCCATGACTAATGGCGTTTGGGGCAAAAAGGTTCTCGAGTGGCGACCACGCACTAGCTAGCGAAGCGTAGTAAATTGATGAGACCTATCGGCAGCTTCTTTCAATAAAAATTGACCACAACAAGTCTTTATTTCCATGGATGTTTATTTTTACTCATGACCAAGACAACATATTGGTGTTAGTTAAAACTTGACCAGGGTCCTAACTGCCCGAGACATACACGCGGATACATAAAATTAGTTTACAAATGCCTACTTTTTTATTTAGAATATGACAGGTACCTATTTGGAATAATTGGATTAATTAAATAACCAGGCAAGTGCGAGTCAGACTCGCACACGAAAGGTTCAGGCTCTACTATAAAAATCACGTTTGATGTCTTAGTACGTATTCTGTTTTTAATAATTGTTAATAATTGTTCATGTTGTGAATATTTCAACTGTCTAACTATCACGGTTAATGAGATGCAGCCTGGTGACAGACAGGCAAAAGAACGGACGGACGAACAGCGGAGTCTTAGTAATAGGGTCCCGTTCTTACCCTTTGAGTACGGAACCTTTAAGAAACAAACTGTTAACCTTTAACATTTCGTGGAACAGTAATAAGGATTTAATATAGAAAGATGGCTTAAATAAGCAGTCGACATTCTGGTTAATATTTGCTGTATGGTTTTCTCGGCTGACTTGAAGGTGTGCAAAAAGGACGAAATATGCTATGGATGTCCGCCAGCGATCCATTATACGCGTGTGACACAATCGCGGCGAGGATCGAAGGTAAGTCGCCTGAAGGTCCTTGCTTCACGTGAAACTAGATGTGAGAAACTAATGCGGAGAACATAGATACTATTTTATTTATGTGCAAAAGAGATTTCAAAAACCCTCTGACTAAGTGTTAATTGATTAAACTGTTAATTAAAATTTGTTGTGTTAATTAAATTACTTGTTGTATTAATTAAATTACTCAGTGAAATGCGACCTGTGGGCAAGAACAGCCGGACAGACAAACTGATCATTTACCATATAACCATTTTCATCTGTGATAAGCTAATGACAATTATTTTATAAGATTTTATGTGTTACATATAAGTCAATCGAACTCGTAACCATTTGCTAACGGAAAGGCCCAACGCAGACGACAGACTATCCGTGACGCACTTTTTAGTCTGTGATAGTCTGTGAAAATAGAACCTATGGAAATCATACGCAGTAACGCACACTTAGCGCGCCGGACTTTTTGCGCGTCGTGTGCGTTACTGCATGTGATTCCATAGGTTCTATTTTCACAGACTAAAAAGTGCGGCACGGTTTAGTCTGTCGTCTGCGTTGGGCCAAAATGTGATTATAAAAAGACGTTTATTTTAGCTCTACAATCAAGTTTATTCCATATAGGCTTTCTTTGTTTGTCTTGATGTAACAAGTTGTAAGCTGTGAGGATTTATCCACTGCACGCTTCATGAAAATCCTCTTGTTTGGTACTTACTACGTGATGTGCTTGCGAAGTATGCAAGCGAAAATGAACGCTAAGTAAGTACCTACACACATAACCTATATTAAACTTTTCGAATGTCACAACTTTCATACAACATTAGCATATTTATTAGTAATATAAAAGTTATGAATAGTCATAAATTATTTCAAGTAAAATTATGAAATGTTCCAAAAAGTATTTTTAGGGACAGTTCAGACAGAGAGAAAAAATGCTAGAGCAATTTATTACTATAGCTAAAGTATATAAACGTTTAAACATGACAAAATTCTCAAAAAGTTTATGTCAGTAGATTTAAGTTTATTTTCGAATGCCAGAACTGGCTCTAACAAGTAACGAAATAAAATGAAAATAAAATTATTGGTACAATATATCTCTTAATTTTTGGAACGACGGAAAAAATTAAGACCAAAGGTTGTAACGACACTTTTTGCTATCTGTCTCTCTCTCTCTCGAACTTCGTTCCATCCGGGTGTCCCTTGACACCTCTCAAGTTTTTTTTTTGTATTATTTTAACACTTGTTTTCAAATAGGTACTAACTCAAAAAATATTTGGCATTGATTATGATATTTTACGGATAACATGGCTGGTATTTACATTGATCTTATACATGTACCTAATGGAAACAAACACATGACATAACACTGAAGCTCAAATATCAAATTTCAAAACAGAACTAGTAACCACAGATACTTGAAGCGAAACTATACCTACTCGTACACGTTTAAATACTTATGTAGCTACCTGATCCTGAAGTGAAGAGACATGTATTGCTGCCTCGTTTGACCTACAAGTACCTTGACAGAAATTGGTTTACCCTTGTAAACCAATTTCTGCCTAATTATACTTCTCTATTTCACACATTAGCTTAATTTACAATTCTTAGATCTCCTTACATTGATTTCCTTCAGTGAATAGGTACAAGTAATGGTAGATGAGTACAAACTCAAGAGTTTCCATTATTGTGGATCAAAATCGTGCGTCACCGACTACCTCATCAGGAGATGTATTTCTTATTACATTTTATACCAACTTCAGTATGTGGCGCACTTATTAAAAATAAATTGTTTAATTGTTTGAAGTAAATATGGTGATAATTAAAAATTATTTGTAGAAAGACTTTTAAACTATTTTATGAATAAATTTTTAAAGTAACTGCGGAAGTCCATCTAGTTTTAAAACTAAACGGATTCTCAAAAATACTTTCAAAGGTTATTCAAAAAATAATTTTAAGCTTTCTACAGATTACGGCAGTAAAATTTTTAATTATCACCATATTTACTTTAAAATTTTTTATTTCAAATGAGGGCACCACTTTTGCTACCATTTGCGTTAAGTCTAACCTAAGTTGTGATGTTGGTCTAATCTCACGCTTCACACATTCTTTCAATCACACAGTGACGTCATGTTTATGGATTTGACTCGAATCGATTCGATCAGCGATCGATAGACAACTGAATAGGCAACATGATTTATACGTCGAAATATTTAAGGACCTTTGCACGAAATTGATTTGTAACCGAATACATTGTATGTAGGTAACAACAACAAGATTTCTGAGATCCCGCAGACTTAAAACTCTTCAAAATAACGAGTAATTCAGTAATTCGTCCCATGTACCTACGGCCCATTTGGGACGAAACGCAGAAAATCAAAATTAATTAAAATTTCATTCTGCAATTCGTCCCATGTTTAAAAATGTAACAATTCTAACGAAATATACATTTATCTTAATTCTTGTCTCACTGACTGTACCAAGCGTTAATAAGGTTTAAATTTCCATACAAAAAAAGAATGGGACGAATTGCAGAATGAAATTTTGATTAATTTTGATTTTCTGCGTTTTGTCCCAAATGGGCCGTAGGTACATGGGACGAATTACTGAATTACTCAAAATAACTATCTACTGATCAAACTACCTAAGCGCAGTCATAGACTTCCTGGGACCGATATCAGCTGTAAAGAAAGAAAGAAAAGTGTTCTCATTATTATCATCATCATAATAAGCTACAGGAAGACCAGTGCAGGACATATGCCTCCCCCAATGATTTCCAACATTGGAAGCGGCCTGCATCCAGCATCTTCCTGCAACGTTGCACAGGTCGACTGAGCATCTAGCAGGTGGGTGTCCTACGCTGCGCTTACAGTAACGTGGCCGCCATTCGAGGACCTCAATGCCCCATCGGCCATCGGTTCTGCGCACTATATGCCCCGCCCACTGCCACTTCAGTGTTCTCATATAAATAAACAAACGCCATCAATCTAAACAATTCGTCACATTTAATATAGGAACGAGGCTGGATTTCTTCCTTTTAAAAAAGTGTCACCATCGCGACTCCCGCTACTTGTTCGGCCAATTATCGCTTCCTTTCATCTGAGATGTGCCATTTCATTTGATTTACTCACTAGCGCTTAAGTGGCGTAATTACAGTTAACTAAAGCTTGCGTCTCGAGCTTCGTCTCGTCTCGACTTTATGTAAGATACCTATGTCGCAAATATCATAGCTTTAATTAGTACTTAGAAATCTTATTTCCCGAGTAAGTAATCTAACAAGTTTATTGGCCAGGCAAATTAAAAAAAAACGACTTTCAATAGTTTCTATGGCAACGCTATTTATTATATACTAGCTGTACCCGCGGGCTTCGCTCCCCGTGGGAATTCCGGGATAAAAAGTACCCTTTGTCCTTCCCCGAGTCTCAAACTATATCCATACCAAATTTCATCCAAATCAGTTCAGTAGCTTAAGCGTAAAGAGGTAACAAACAAATATACAAACTCACTTTCGCATTTATAATATTAGTAGGATAGTAGGATAGGATAGGATAGAAGGATTATATTTATAACTATTATATTATATAACTATTTCTTTTCTCCACTCATCACTAAATGAGTGGAGGAAATAAAAAGTAGAACTAATATCTGTAGCGCCATCTATTATTTGCCAGACAAACTACAAAAATCCCGATTTTCAAGCTTTAACCCCTAATAACTTTTATCGGCAGAACCAATTTTCATCAAACATAGCTTAGAACTATGGCAAGGGAACTTGCTTTTACCTTTAAAAAATCACATTGAATCCATTTAAGCGCTACGATGACGTAGATAGACAGACAGACATTAGCGCCAAACTTATAAACACCACTCTTTCATGTAGGGAGTTAAAAATAGATAAATAACGAGGGAAATAAGTATTTATTAATTATTTTTTTAATATGTTTGTTACATTGTCATATAATCATACCATAACTTACTACCTATCCTAAGGCCCAAATTTTTCTAAAAGCTTCATAAAGTAATATCTATAAAGATGCCTCTATATTTGCAACTGTTCTATTTTCTCATGTTTTGATGATTCAGTCAATAGAAACGATGCCGGCCTACATCCTTAATTGGTTAGAGCACATCATATTAAACTGCAAGGACGTCTGGCTGCAGAGCATGATCTAGAAATGATGCATAAAGTTGGCGCCGAGACTTTCATTACACTATTCTACACACATAGTTTTGCTACATTCCGAAGTTACTATTATATTTTTACTTATGCTAAACTTTTATCTACCTATACATATAAAAGATGAACTGACTGGCTGACATATTGACTGATCGATCAACGCATAGCTGAAATCGATGGGTTAGGCATGAAATTTTGTTGAAACGACGAAGTGTGCACTAGCTGCTATGAAGTGTCACTCACAACCACTATTTCAAAATAGTATTCTAAGGTGAAAGTTTGTATGAAACTCAGCTAAAAACGTTCACGTAAAAAGACTTTAGGCAAAAAATCGGTAAAATGTGAGAATTGGCAAACATTTCATCACGCGGGCAAAGCCGCGGGCTTAGCTAGTTCCATATCACTATAGATGGAGTAAACTAAAGGTCAACAAATAATAACAATAATTACCAGGAAATTTTAGTAAGATAGAAATTGTATTTCAACTTCAACATTGTATATGATTGAAATACAACATTGAGTTGAATTTCAATTATATCCACGTAGATATATAAAGAGAATTATAACGCTGTCATATTGGACCATTATTTCCAACCACAATAATGATACTACGGCCATCCAAACTAGTATACAATCAAACTAATGTTGACCCATCCTAATAAATCGGCCTAGAATGTGCACTAAAATCTATAATTTAAAGCAGGCCATTTAAATTTACCAGCGCGTCAGTTGAAAGCATAATAATATGTCATTATTTGATCCTTATTTTTTTAAAAGCTTTACGAGGGGAAGCGCTGTTTAAAACACAGTTCATATTTTTAATGTTTCAATAATTACTACGTCTATGTAATTAGAGTTTAAGAACGTTCTTCATATCCTTGAAGATAAAAACTTTAACTTGGAATTAAATATAACTTTAGCGTTAATGAACACACTTACAGAATAAGTACTAGTATTCACATTTAACAAAATGTACTATATTTTCATTAAAGAACTATATAAATCGTCAATATTTGAGCAAAAATAAGCCATTTTGACGATACAATATACCGTAGAGTCAAGCAAGAAACGAACAATATCGCACACCTTTTTCACTTCTATTCTCCTTCTGTGTCACGTTTTACTCCCACTCTCTAAATTAAAAGCTGTATACAAACACAAGAAAAATACACCTGTTTCCACTTGATCTGTAATGTGAGGTATCCAATAATAGAGTTATTTCTGTAATAGCAGCGAAACAATACGAAGTGCGGCGAAGCGCGGCGCATCCTCTATTGAAATAAGCAACAACACGCAGTTCATAGAAAGAAGGAGACAAGGTTAAAATATTATTTTTAGTCTATAATATAAATGTGGTAAATAGCCGCTTCTCCAATAACGCAGGTCAGGCAGACAATAACCCTTTGAAGATATATTCTAAATAGAAAACGTGCGATGAGCTAAGAACCAGTCAGTGTTTGGAATGCTGGTTTCTGTAGCTTACCAACTTACTACACATGACCTTTGTGATGCCTTATAGCATAGATTACTAATAAGTTACTACTTATAGGATATACAAAAATAGAATTAAGAGGCTTAGCCGAGCGTTTGTGAAGTAATTAACTCAAGAATAACCTACGTCTGCTAAATACATTCATATTAACAATATAAAAACTGGATTCACAACCTATTACAAGTTTCATCTTTTATTTTGTTATCAAGTTGATAATAATTATATTGTATCTCCTTTTTCCTATACCCTTCGTCTAAAACTTTTGTTTCTTGACCCGTATGACACCGTCCCGGCGATTTTATCATACAAACGATTTGAAACTCTACTCCAGGGCGATTAAGTTCAGTTTTTCAGCAGGCAGTGTAGTTTCATTGTCGCTGATTCTGTTAACCTGTGTCGTGGGTGTCAGCGTTTCCTTGTTTCATCCCAGGATATAATGGAGGCATAATCAGTGTCACTTTATGAGGATAATGGGACTGGATCTTTTGTATAACGACTCCTACAATATACCAACAAACGAAGCAAAAAGCCTTATTCTTCCCGTTCGTACCAAACTTTATTAAAATTATTTCCTTGCTTAATGATTTAAAATAAACTGAACATAGAACGTAATCGATAGAATACTAACATTGTAGAAACTTAAATTTTTGTATGTTTCCCGGGTCTACATAGGAATGAAATGTAATGAACATTCATTATTTAAACAGGCCAAAAGCCGTGTGGTTTCCAGCAAAGTAGAACAGAGCCACTCCAAGTCCTCCCGTGGATGTCGTAGAAGGCGACTTATAAAACACAAGCTAAACAAAGCTTATAAACATCAATGAGACCTCTCCAAAACCGTCTGGCCAGCGAAGAGAGTGTAGGCCAAAGTCCTCTGGATGCTCTGGCCAAGTATGGCTCTAGTAGAACAGAGAGGGTCGTGCTCCTGTAGTGGAGACAAAAAGACCTGATGATGATGATTTAATCAGGCGTTATTTAACAAAAAGTTCAAATAAAATGCCTGCATTTAAACTAAACAGGCCTTCGTACTTCAAAAAATTATATATTTTATAACATAATTAACCATGCTGGTCTGGGAGAAATAAAAAAACTTAGAATGTACCAGCTGCTTCTCTTCCCACGCAGATCGTAAAAGCCGATCGAGGGAATGGGCAAAAAGGCAAATCATGTTAACAGGCGATGCGCCTAGCAACCCATCACTGTATTGATTGCTTTTCCATCTTCTCACCCACCATGACGCTAAAAGTGGCTTTTGGGTCTTGCGGCCCTGGGCTCTGCATAGAACCGCAAGACCCAAAATGCTCTGTCTGCTCCATTAGGGATAAAGAATTCCCACGCAGATCGTAAAAGCCGATCGAGGGAATGGGCAAAAAGGCAAATCATGTTAACAGGCAATGCGCCTAGCAACCCATCACTGTATTGATTGCTTTTCCATCTTCTCACCCACCATGACGCTAAAAGTGGCTTTTGGGTCTTGCGGCCCTGGGCTCTGCATAGAACCGCAAGACCCAAAATGCTCTGTCTGCTCCATTAGGGATAAAGACGTGATAGTATGTATGTATGTATGATTAACCATACATAAATAACCATAGTTTGTCAATATGATGAACTTTCTCTATGAATCTAATGATGGGAAATCGAATCGAATAATCAGTTTCAAATTCTTATACAAAAGTTTTAGTTGAGTGGAGAATTTTTGCATATAAATTCTAACATTGTAGCAATTTGAAATAAGAGTTTCAAGCATGGTATTATTTGTATATTAAGTAATAAAGTCAGGTAATGAATACATCAGCTCGTCTCATTATTATACATCAGTTTCATAGCAACAGAAGCGTAGGGCCGGAGAAAAATAACCGCAAAAATATCAGAATGGTATCGTTTGTCCAAACAGAGCGGTAATTAACGAAATTCCTCGACTTTTTTGAATCGGCAGTAAATTTACTTAAAACTGAAATGTTTTTGCCGTCTGATTCGGCTGAGCGGCTCAACCACAGAGCTCGGCAGTAATGAAGCCTTTTTACTGGAATGCACAATTTGAGATAAAAAAAAGTTAAATTCAACTGGCCTTGAAATTAATAATTATTTAGTGACTTTCGGACCATGGTGGCAATTTGCAAAGATATATTTTTTGATTATAGCAAATTTCAACAAAAAAAAATAATTAAATAGGAGAGTAACAACGTTTTCTTCGTCTGCTTTACTATTTTTGAGCAAAAAGTCTTCGAGTTAATAAGTAATTTGTTATGCGTACTGCATGGCCTTAAGGATAAATACAATACGCTGTAGTTTCCTTTGCAAAAAATACTAAAAACGGCCACTTTTGTCTCTTTTTGTAAAGGTTTCTAAAGCGGATAGTATTTCAATGACTTTCGAGGTTCTAATGTAACTTAAGGATACTAGCTAAAAAGCTGTACGAGGATTTCTGATAATCTCACTTAAAGAAAGAGATTTTTTTTTGTATTTTCAAGGTCGTTAGCGCAGGTAGAAGCCTTAAAGTTAATATTAACGATATTATTTTTCATCAAATATTTATTTACAACAAATTACGTGACGTCGCAATGTGATGAATTTTGTATTAGTAGGATAATTTCCGAGCGCACATTTTCTGAAATTGTTATTATTTCGTACAAATTTCATCCAAACCATCATTACTTGGTTTTAATTTATCGTTAGTTTGTGGAAGCCATTGTTATACAATTTAACGGGACTGCGGGCGTGGATGAGAGAAGCCGCGCGATACAATATAACTAATTGAAGACGGCGACAACTGAATGTATGGGTGCAGAATGGATTGTCTCACTGTCGATAGATATGTTATGAAATCCATAGTTATCTCAACTGAGTAAGAATATTTTATAAGTTCAGTTTGAACCTGATTTACTTAATTGAGGGAAAAACAAAACTATTGTTTTAAGCTAATTAACTGTAAACACTGTAAATAAAATGTCGTCGTCGTCTATCATTTATTAAAAATCTAAAAATTATTGCTGTATGATACATTTCTCATTTACCTATAAAAATTTTGAGTTTTAAACACGTTATCTTGGCTTCTTTTGTAGATTATACAAAACCGTTTTGAATTATTTGTATGTGTCATTTTGTCTAAAAGATCAAAAAAGGGAGTATTTTACTTAAATAGCGCAGATCGACTAACTAACGGTATCTATTGCTAATTTCCGTTTTTAACAGTTAGAAGTCCAAGTGTTCCAAGACTTAGGAAATACAAGCTAACAAAAGTTTATAAACATCATTAAACCTCTTCAATCCGTCTGGCCAGTGGAGAGTGTAGGTCAAATCCTCTGCCTGCTCTGACCAAGTATGGCTCTGGTAGTACAGAGAGGGTCGTGCTTCTGCAGTGGAGACTAAAAAGACTCAATGATGATGAACAGTAAGTAAGTCAACCATGTGGCTTAGCATGGTCCTAAAATGTTAGGTAACCGACAAACGGGTCCTTAATTACTGACTCTATATTACTGAGGATCTAAAAGAAACAAAATCAAGATTCAAAATATGTAAATAAAAACAAGTATTCAGTTTTACGTCAGCTTCATTATCTTCGAAGATACATATATTATCTTCAACAATCGATGTAGCTTTTGTATTCCACATTCAATAACAAAGCGCATTCAAAACGGATCGCATAACTCGCTCCGCAAATTATCACTTGAGGCGATTTTAAAACTTACTGTTAAACGGTTTGACATTCAATTATCCGACTTATAAATCGAGTGAGGTATCGATTCAGAAACGGGCGGGCATAAATCGAGACGTGCAATAAAGAAGTCGACAATGGCCCTTAAATCTGCTGAGGGCGGCCCTTAGATGTGCTTAGTCAGCCGCTCTAATTATGCTGGACGTAAACGATATCATTCACACCGTTTTAGGTGTCTACTTGAACATCAATTGTTATCAAGTTTGCTAATGAGTGTCTAAGTACAATATATATAGTTACAGTTCACTGATCAAGTGGTGTAAGTTGATTGAGAATTTCAAATGTTATTATGTTTATTGATTAACTTTCATTCTGCAGATTTGCCTGTCATTTTCCTCTGTTTCAATTCACAATTTACAGTTTCGTTGCTTCAAGATACGTCAATTTTTATTTTTTTTAACTTTATTATTTGCCTATCGCACCTACTTACACCGGACTTGCTTTTATTTTTGTAAAAAAAATAATTTACACAAAAAAAATACAAGTTAGAAGAAGAGTACAGTACAAAGACGGAAAATCCTTTGTTGGCTATCGACTACGCATTTTAAGTATAACTACCCAACTTTAAATAACTCAAAAATTGGATAAAACTGTTTTACTGACATCATAATTAACTAAAACAAGACCAATTTACTTGCTTATTGGCCAACCGTTAGACATCGATGGCCGAAATTACAGAGATACAATTTCTTACACCCACTCTTCCAATAAGTGTTGGCACAGGCTAAATTATAACCAGCAATTAATAATTTTTACGGTGCGTTATTTACGACATGTAACTGTATGTAACATGTTAAAAATTACACGGTTCGCACACAATTAAGAGTCTCTTTTTGTTCTAAAGAGCTCGAATAAAAAGGTTGGTATAAAAACTAGCTATCACCAGTACCAGGTTGTGTATAGCTTCCAATTATAAAAAAAAAATATTTCTAAGGCAAAGTTTATGAAGATAGAGGGTACCCTCTAACTTCATCGGTAGAGTTCCTCATCTTGGCGCTTACCTGTCGTTGTACAGAATACGTGTTTTAAAAAGAAAAAGAATATTTTTTTCGTATAAGCGTTTATTGAGTCCTAAGTATTTATCAAGGCAAATGTAATAAGTGAACTCGAAAGAGTTGCGTCGTTTCATTACAGACTTCCTATATCCACTTCCAGCTACATCATCAGATAAACTAGACGTTATCATAATTTTGCAAGATTTGATTATACACAGAAATACATAGCTTCAACCACTGAACCTATTTAGATGAAATTTGTTAAGGATATAATTTGAGCAAAGCCCATGGGCACAGCTAGTTTTTTTATAAGTTATCATCACAGATCGAAACTGTAAAATTGTACGCACTACCATTAACAAATAGTAACTACGATTAGTTTATCATTAATTGCAAACTATGTGTTCCATAATTCTCAGGTCAATGGCCGTCGTCGTCTATGGCCATAGACAGAGGTCATAGATAACAATAGTCTATGGCGTGGTCAAGGCTCTACACCGGAGCAAATTGCCGCAGCCAATGGCAATTATGCAGCGCAAATAGAAGCAGTACCGGAAAAATAGTGGAATATTCCCTGGGGAAATTATAACTTCTTCAAGAACGGGTACTGAGAAACTAAAGGTAAACATCTCAATCCTGAGGCTGATTTAGTTGGATTGGTGGAAACACCTCTTTGAACTAACATGAAATCAAAGGTTCTCTTGGGAGGAGAAATATTATTTGCGTTTTGCTCAAGGGAACTAAAAATGTTTTGTACTTAAACTGACTTATTAGTTTAATAATTCATGTCTGATCAAGTGATCACTCAGCAAATCTAACTATAGGTCCAATTCGATGACGCAAGAATCGCGACTTTACTTTCATCTTTACAAAAAATGGCCGACGCACGAAACGCTCCCGGAGTCCAGACCTCTCGGAGATAGGTAATTAAGTATTATCGCGTAGGGTCTTAACATTTTTTATATCACAAAGGTTCCCAACTGGTGGTATTAAATTCTAATATAATTGAAGAAAAACGACGGGTTGCATTCTGGGAGTGCCGGCAGAAGTGAAAACTTGAATATTAACGTTGTGCATTTGTTACACACACGAACATTTGCGCAAGCGCCATGCGCCGCCTAAACGAAACAGCAGGCGCAGACATACATTTTCGCCGCGCCGTAGAAAGAGAGGGGGATACTCCCTCTCCTACGCCGCGCCAGCTGTCTACTCTCCATCCGTCTTACGAATTTTCGATCAGGTCACGTGTCCTGACGCGAGTTTAACATTTTTTACCCATTCCAAAAAAAGTGCACAACGCCGCTAAAGAAGTTTTCACTTCAAAAACTGTTATTTAATTCATTATCATTTTCCTATGTGAATTTAGTCATGCCTAAATCTGAAATAATTTATGAGCGAAACCTCAAGCCTAATATTTTCCGTTACATTTCACTTTGATCACGGAACCCTTCCTCTTCCATATTTCACCGGTCTGCCCGAATTGCCTGTTAATTGATTTCACAATTCAATAAACCGGGAGGCATTTGTTAACCGATCGGTACCCAGGGTCACCTTTACAGATTTGATGCCTGTGTCTGAAATGTCTGCGTTTTCAGGGACGTGAAATTTTAAATAATAAAATACGTTTAAAAAAGTCTTCTCATCAATTCAACTAGTCCACCTTTATTTTTTAGGACGTACCCAAAGGGTTAAAACGGAACCCTTTACTAAGACTCCGCTGTCCGCCTGACTATCCGTCTGTCTGTCTATTCGTTTGTCTGTACATATGTGTCCCAGGATGTATCTCATGACCCGTGGTAGCTAGATGAAAGTTGAAAATTACACAGATGATGTATTTCTGTTGCCACTTTATCAACAAATACTAAAAACAGAATAAAATAAATATTTAAGTGAGGCTCCCATACAACATACAACAAACGTGATTTTGTATAGATAATTGTACGGAACCCTTCGAGCGCGATCCGACTCGCACTTGGCCGGTTATTTCACATTTATTCGCCAGAATTATTCTTCTGTATAGTAAGGAACTTAGGTTTTTTTTTGACGTCATAATAAAAGATTAGTTGAAACTTCTTCAATGCACCAACTATAAGAACAACTGATGTAAACTTGAAACATAATCAGGTACAAAAGCGGGCTTATCACAAAAGCGAAGTCTTACAAAACTTTTATCATTCCAAACTTAGCCAAACTACTAAAATCGATATTTATCTCGTTACTTGAAACGTCAAGTAAAATGGCAGAGACATATTCGAGAAAAACGTTTTTTCGGTATAGGCTTATTTTCGATTCTTATTTGTGATACTAAGGTAATATAACCTTGTCAGTGCAAAACACCAGACACAATAGTAAAACAATGCATGTCTACCAGATTCCGATCTGCTCACAGACTAGACTTTAAGGATTTATTCCATGTCATTTTTCATGTTGACGTACATCCTTCATCAGAATATTGAGGTGACCGACTAGCGACCCGTCCAGGTTTCGCACTGGTACATTTTATTCCTTATACATACGTAAACTTTCTCGGATAAATGCTATGGCAACAAATTCGGTCCAGTAGTTTCAGAGTTTATACACTACGGATAAACAGATATGTGCACCTTGAGACTTCATAACAAATATATCGTACGTACTTTAGAAGTTGGTCTTTAGTTTATTATTTAGCATAACATAAGTAAACACCATATTATACCGCAAAGCGAGAGCTCTAAAACGAGAGACATATTATTTAGCACACTGACTTTCTCTTGTACAATATCCTTTCTAGCAAATAACTAAAGACCTCAAGCAAAACTCGATTTCCTTGGTAACCCTACAACTGAATAGATAATCGATTCAACTCCACCTTTAATTGGTGACACTCTTCTGCTGCAGTCAAATTGCACCTCTTCTCGATGACACTTAAGTCCACAGACAAGCTCGTGCCTGATTGGCTGCGAGCTGCGACTTATTTAAACTAGCTAATATTCATGGTTTTCCTGCAGCTTGTTTATTTTGCTGAAGCAAATCGTTAGCTGTTCGCCAAATCAGTTATTTTTTCATTCATTCATTTTCATTCATTCATTTTCATTCATTCATTTTCATTCATTCATTTTCATTCATTCATTTTCATTCATTCATTTTCATTCATTCATTTTCATTCATTCATTTTCATTCATTCATTTTCATTCATTCATTTTCATTCATTCATTTTCATTCATTCATTTTCATTCATTCATTTTCATTCATTCATTTTCATTCATTCATTTTCATTCATTCATTTTCATTCATTCATTTTCATTCATTTATTAATCGCTAACATGTTGCATTAGATGACAAATATTGGTGCAGTAATACATGTACCTATTTAGGGTGTGGCGATACAAACATGGGTAAAAATTATAAATATTATATAAGTAATCGTTAAATCGTTTAATTTAATCTATGCCTGAGTTAGTAAAATAAAGTAGCAGAAGTTACGAACGTGTTCAAAAATTGTAGTATCGTTTCACGTATCTTAAAGAATATCTTAAGTCATTTTCAACCAAGCCAAAAAACTCTCACGTGATAACCATTAATCCTCGCAAAAAAAAAAGCTTACTTAGACATTCACATTAAATCAAAATAATATTTGTACAACTGTCTCAGAATACACTACCTATTTATAGACAAACGAAATTAAATTGTTGTCGTATGAACCCATTCTAAATTACGCTCTAAATAAGGAACAAAATGGAGCAGTATTACCATATTGTACAAGCCGTTTACGACCGGCCAGGTCAGGGGATAGCGAACAGAATTTTCGTTATTACTGCTCGGATTGTAGTCTACCTACTTGTATAATATTGTACGTTATGAGTATGAGCAATTTTACTATGATGAATATTTTTGCGCTGTGCTAGAAAGATTATAACGGCCTGAAAATAAGTTTTTTGGTTGTAATGTAATAGAAAGCTGGTGTTGTAGTAACTCATTTAACAGCTCGATTCGCCGGATAACACATTGAGAGGAAAAAAATCTTCTAGGGAAAGAACAGAAAAAACCAATTCTAAATCATTTTTTTTGGCGAAATCCAGATGATAGGTAAAAAGCTATATTATAGGTAGAGCTTTTAATATCGTAAATCTCCGCTCCGTCACATTGAAGCATTTATTTGTGAATAGGTACTTTTGATCTCTGTAGCTGCAAATCAATGCAAAACGCATATCTTTCTATTGAGACAAGATATGTCCTGTAAAAAACTGCTCAGTGAAAAAAAATATTCCTGTATAATTTAAACATATATGTGCCCACATAAATCGTATGAAAACGGAACAGTATCATCTTCCATCGCCTGGTATTGAGGATTCTTTGATATATATATCTGTAGATGTAGCATCAACTTTTTTAGAAACGTCTTCACTATGAAATGCACTTCACGAACTAGAGCATTGTGTGAAAATATGTTTTATAATTATAATATAATATATAGCCTTTTGGACACACTACCGCTTTTGGACATTCTACCGCAGGGCAATTTTTTATTGTTATTTGTTTAGTTTAATTTAGATTTTAATTTAGTTTTAGATATAAATAAATATAAGTTTTGTTCTGTTTTAAGTTAAATAAAACTTATCTGCAAAAAAATTATATAAGCGGGCCAAAGACATATTTGATGACATAGGCTGATGATATGAAATATTGAGTCAGACCTGTATGCGGGCAGAAGACTAGAAACACTGTGAAGAGGGTTAAGCTCATCTGTTTTTTATAGACTCAACGATGAATGAACCAATAAAGAAGAAGGTGAAATGATGACACCACCAATTATTTTTCAATCGTGTAATTGGCAGGTTAAATTTAGTTCAGTTTTATTTCGGAATATTGCGATGTTCACTAACTTATTTCTTAACCTAAGAACGATTTTTAAAATAAAGTAAATAACTACAGTCGTTCTTTAACTTTAAACATGTAGGTATGTTTTGCGACATCTTAAGAAGAAAACCCTCATTGTGAAAGACCCCAATAAATAATGGTTAGGCCGCACCTGTCTTCCAGAAAAACGTTCGTATTGAGGAATATTACACTCGTTTTGTTTCGGGACGAGAAGAAATGTAATACAAGTACTTACTGTAGATTGCCTAGACTCTAGACCTATATTATAGTGTCTTGAAAACATATTTCAGGGAAAATATAGGGAAAGTATTATCTATCAATCATGAGACATGAAAAAGTCCTATAATTCCTATAAAAGTCCAATAACCAAAATTAAAAAAAGGATAAAATAACTTCTTACAAAATATATTAAAACTATTTTAAGGGTGAATTCAGTCCATGATACCGTACAACTTTTCTCAAGTACTTGTTTCCCAACATAACATCGAAATTTAAAAAATAATTTTGGCTTTCCGTACAAACCAGAAAGCAGAAATTAGTTTTAGGAATGTAGGTACCCTGAAAATGCTAGTACGCTAGTGTACGGGTTTTAAATTTTGACTCTGTTTTAAAACAATAAGAATGTTATAATAATATGCTTATGTCATATTATTATTTTTGTATAAGACTCGATCCTTAAAATAGTTTCAGCATATTTTGTTAGACCCTGTGCAGCAAATTTTATATGCTTAATTCAATAAGGGTAGAATAAAAAAGCTAGAAAAGCCATTCTACATAAAACTAATTGTTATTAATGCAGAATAAATACATAATGAAGTAAAATGAACATAATTTCTTTTTACTATAGGACCTTACTCCCTGTATGAAGTGCGAAAAGTTAATCAACTTTTCCATACAGGATGAAATATCTATCTATCCATATACATAGGTAGAGTCATAACAAAAGATGTAATTTTCGCGAAGAAGATTCTATGATAAAAGGTGATTGACACAAGTATTGATGCGAAAGGTGTATTGATCGCCTTCGGAGGTGGTTTTGACAAAGGTTTTATGTCTTATTGGCATCATATACATATACACATACATACTTATTATTACAACTGTTCCCACAGGGTTAGGCAGACACTATGGTATGGACCACCACTTGCTATGATCCTGAGCTGACAAACATCATATGGCATATGAACAGCTGAAAATCGAGCTTATGATTTGTCTTGTTGGAAATTAAATGGCCAAAAGAAACGAAATTAGTTTATAAACAAACATACCGGATATATAGGTATACCTAATGTAAACGTGAGTAAAAATGCAGCATGCGAAATAGGTTTGAACGTTTTTATCTTTGAAAAAGACTAATATCAGATCATTCTCGTAAATTATTTAACTTAATTAAGAAAAACTTGAGCACGCTGTAGACTGGTCGGCAAAAACAGCAGATATTTGCAGCCAACAGTTGCCGCTGCCACTGAAGCCTGGATAAGTAGAAAAACGAGATATAATCTATCTTGCATCCCTCTCCCACCACTTGACGAATGACAGAGAAAAAAGTAGCAAGATAGATTGTCGTCTTCGTACTCACTGGTACGTGTTGTAACAAAGTAGTAAGAGTACAGAAATTAGTTCATGCAAAACATTTTACAAAGGTTCAGAAATACCAATGCGTGAACGAAATAAAAAAATACACAATTTATATATGTACTGCCGTATGGTTAACGGCAGAGTAGAATAGGACCATTCCAAGTCCTCCCGTGGATGTCGTAAAAGGCGACTTAGGAAAAATAAGCTAAATCAAACTTACAAACATCAATAAGACCTCTGCAACCCGTCTGGCCAGCGAGGAGAGTGTAGGCCAAATTCCTCTGGCTGCTCTGGCCAAGTATGGCTCTGATAGTACAGAGAGGGTCGTGCTCCTTCAGTGGAGACAAAAAGACCTATGATGATAAATCGTATTGCGTTTTCTATCAAAATACTATCCGTATTACAGTAACTTTAGTAAAAACAATACGTGGAGTAACAAAATCTGCAAGCTTTTCTTTTCGCTCTTATCTAATCGTAACTTCCAATAGCAATCTAGAAAATATTTTTGGCTTTAAAAAAAAGGCATGTCCGGAGTCCACCGATGATGTCGGTGCACTATATTTGTAACTAGCAGTCCATCCCGGCTTCGCCCGTGGTACATACATAGCCTATGTCACTCAGGGATAACATACCTATCCAACAGTGAAAGAATTTTTAAAATCGATCCAGTAGTTTCGGAGCCTATTCAATACAATCAAACAAACAAACAAACAAACAAACAAACAAACAAACAAATCTTTCCTCTTTATAATATTAGTGTAGATAGTGTAGATAATCATTATTATATACTTACTTTCTGCGGCTTCTGCCACCCCTTGTAGGCTTTGGCCTCCTTCACAACCTCCTTCCCTTTCGCTCAGTCCCTGGCCTCTCTCCTCCAAGATGTTTTCTTGTCTATTCTCCTCAGATTTTCTTCGACGCAGTCCCTCCAACGCTTTGTGGGTTATTATTATTATAAAACATAAGTAATATTCCATGTATGAAGTCACATCTGTTTCTCACTTTATATTCCGCCACGATATTGTGTATGAATGACAAGCGCCCACTCGTGTGATATGAATTCGTTACATTCACTTTGTAGTCCAAACAACCACCTACAACTGTATTGTGACTGCCATTACGCGGTCTAATGTGATAGATATAATAGGCACTTAATTTTGAATATTTCTTCTAAGTCTATTGTAATGTCCTTTGCGGCAATTGACTGCGAAACCTTTGAAATTTTTATATCAAAAACACAAATTTCCATTTTCATTTCCATTGTTCTCGGCCAATTTCGTAAAGCTACTTCGAAAAACTCTTATATTTATTTTGCGCCCGAATCAAGCATGAATTTTTAATTTCTTTTTTAATTATAAATACTGTTCTTCATACGCAATACATGAACCATAAATAAGGCATTTTTACATAATACAACACACGTGACTTATTCGATACCTAAAATTCCTTTCTCGTAATTTGATATACATACTCGTATATTGGAAAAAGTGTACTGAATCACCCCTTAATATTTGTAAGTACCTACTTAATAAAAAAGGACATTGTAGATTTTACCCAAAGACACAAGAGTAAAAACTAAATAAGAACTTACCCAACTACTACCTCAATTACTTCAAAGTACCTATGTTTGGTATAAGAAGTTTCGTGGGTCAAAAATAATTTTTTTCGTACTGTTAATAGAATAAAATGTCACAAAATATTGTCACTTGTCATCATATCCATTTTCCTGGAAACAGGAAAAACTGATTTTAAGAGCGCTATTTGACTTCAAGAAACTATGGCGTCATTAGTCTTTATTTTTATACAAATCCAATAGAAAATTTTTGTATTGACGTTTAGAAAAAAAGGGATTTCGAGTTTGACTGATTTGAGTTGTTGGAAACTTTGTTATTGTATCTCCACGTGTATGCTGAATGTTATATACCTACCTAGTTCCGAGTTGCGTTAGACGCGTTTCCACATAGACTGTTTGCATTTAAGACCATTCGAGACTAACTCACATCATTGAGATGGCATTTACCAAACTTTAGCTGTCATTTTGTAATACCCAGCCATGTAATAGGTGCTACAGAACAGCATTACGTAATGCTGTTGTCTTGTTCGTAGCTCTAAAAGCCCATAAAAGGGAAACAAAAGCCTTAATGAACGCCAAATAAACTAAACTAAAGACAACGACGCAAATGAGTCGGCAAAAACGGTTTTACCATTCATTGGTTTAAGAAACGTGGTTATTTTTCTATTCAGTAAAACTTTTCTTACTTCTTTTTTGGATGTGTCGTAGTCGTAGTTGTCGAAAATCTAACATTAGTCAGATTTTCCAGGGGCCTCTCTAGCTTGATGACTGCTCCTAGTTTCTTATGTATAAGTGGCCAACCCTGGAATCAGATTTTTCAAGCTGCCTAAAGGTATCTGACATATCTTGATGACTGCCATGCAGTGACGACAGACGAGACCAACGGCTTAAACGTGCCTTTCGAAGGAGCTCGAGAAATTTTATGCCTTTTGTGGTCATCCATCTAAGTGCGGACCACCCCCGGTATCGCTTTGCTTGCAAGAGCGCTACCGGCTTGCGAGAGCGACAACGTCTCCATCGATTTTGATAAAACTCAATTTTTCGAGTATTGGGCCTGAAAAATCGATCTAGCTTTTATTTTTAGAAAACCTCATCCCCTCGGTGACTTCCATCGAGCGAAGCTCGGTTTTTAGAACGATTAAAGTTATTTACAGTCGCGCAGATACTCTATATGGATATATCCAGTCGACCTGTTTAACACAAAAAGGCACCAAAATACGATCCGAAGTACATCAAGAACTTAATTCCTCTTTATATCACAACACAGACAATGAGGGTATGTAATTTAGAACGGGCACAAATGAAAAAAGCATCGGCAGCGAAGCGCGAAGCTGAACTTATTTATAAAACATGAAGCGAGGCTCCTTGCTCCTGTTCTGTTTGCTTGTGTTCGCTTTAATTACGGTACATAGACAATTTTATCTCTAAACCATTTTGTTCGTAGCCTACACAATAATCTGTAGGCTGGTTACATGTCCTACAAGCTTTTAATCTAAAAGACCAGCCTCTATTCACTTCCTTGTTAGGCAAGCTAGAAACATACTATGCTTAAGGTTTGTAACCAGTATACAAGCGTGGTTTGCACTATGCATTTACTTTGCTATTAAGTAGTTACTTCTTTTTCCCATATTAAGTGGGGTCTGTTTTCCTGTTACTCATTTACCAGATTTTCTTTTCTGGGTTCATTTACCACAATATTTTTCTTTTTATATCATTGATCTGAACTATTTCGCCGTGTAGGTGTAGTTTCCGTCAGAGTAGAATAGGACTACTCCAATTCTTCCCGTGGATATCGTAAATGACTTAGGAAATACAAGCTAAACAAAGCTTATAAACGTCAATGAGACCTCGCCAACCCGTTTGGCCAGCATGGAGAGTGTAATGTAGGCCAAATCGTCTGGCGGCTCTGGCAATGTATGGCTCTAATAATACAGAGAGGCTCCTGCAGTGGATACTAAAAAAACCTGATGATGATGATCTGAACAATGCATTTATTACTTCACTCCGTCTATACCATTTAGGAAATGTAGACAGCTTCATACTTATTCATTTAGTAGCTGCTAAAGACGTAAAGAATAAAAAAGAGGAAGTTCTTTTAAAGAATCATCTGTTATTCTCTATTATACAATTAGATAGACAATTGTGAAAATAATATAAGCGCGGTAAATTCTTAATAAATTTAAATTAAATTCTCGGTAGATTCTTGGTAGATACCCGTAATGTCATTGACGCTAAAATTAATTAAGCAGCCACGCCTTACCAAGTAGCTGAGGGTGACTTCACTTCACCCACTCATCTCCAATCTAATGACAGTTGCTCCAACACGAACCTTCAACTGTCCTTGTCATGGTCAGATTACATTGTTCGTTTTTTTTTTACCGTCAGTTTGCCAGTAAGATCTTGATAAATACCATAACTTCTTGTAATTTTGTACCAACAAAAAGCAAGCCTTGATGTGTTTAATGATAGCTAGGCACATACCACTAATGACAATAATAAAAATGCTATTATCTTGTTTGTAGAAAGTTGGCTAAGTACAGAGTAATTTGCGTAAAAACGAGACTAGCTTTGCGTGTGTATCTAAGTATCACGTAATGAAATACGTGCATTTTGAAATATTTGTAATGACAACCATATAATATGATGCATTTAGATGCGAAAGTTTAGGAGTGTACACTTTTAATAAATTCTACATGAACAACACTCCTAAAATCGGTAGCATACTGATTAAGAGTTTTAACCGACTTTCAAAAAGGAAGAGGTCATGAATTTGTCGCAAACTTTTATTTTCTTTTTATGTTTGTTCGCCGATTATTATTCGAAGACGGTGGAATGATTTGGAAAATCCTTTTGTTTTTAAGGGCATTCTTGTCAGGTTGTCCCACATAAATTTTATCAAAATTGGTTGTGTAGTTTGGGGGTGAAGTCAGTTTTTAGATTAGAAAAATTATTATATGAATACTCCGTCGTATTCATATACGGACGAGATACATCACAAAGCTATAGTTCACAGAAGTTTAAAAGTAAAAAAATAATAATTTAGAACAAAGAGCGCTCCTTACCAAAGTTCCTTGATATCTTGGTCATTTTGCAACAGCCCTATTAGTGCTATTTTTGAAACGCGGAGTCACCCAAAACAAATGTTTTTGCTATACAAAAAATCGTTCGTTTAGAGACTCCGCGATTGAAAAATAGCACCTCTGTATCGGGAAGGAACCAACAAATCAGGTAGCCAACGGCACGTGTAGCGGTTGTCAGCGGCAGGCAACGACGTCATAAATAATTAATTTATATCGCGCTGTCTCGGCCAGATATCGGCGACACCGCGCCGATTACAACTACCGACCTTCGACTTATTATATCAGACCAAATGTCCCGAAATATTAAACTTTCCGAGAGACTCCGGTGTGCTAAAGCATTCCGTCTCTTTTGCTGTAGCAAATGACAGTTCTGAGCAACAGAAAAGGATAGGAGCATGCGAGAGTGCTGCCAGATGTAACCCAACCCATAATAGGCGATGTAGCTGATTCCAATCAGATCCTTAATTTTTCCTTTCTTTATTCTTTCCATCCCCAATTGAACCCATCACTGATTTTGTTCCCATTTTCCATCTTATAGTGTTCAGGTTAAACTCTGTCTAATGCTTTAGGGTTATAGATGTAATCACACTAATATTCTAAAGGCGAAAATTTGTGAGGGTGTGTGTGTGTGTGTGTTTGTTTGTTACTTCTTCACGCGCAAACGGCTGGACCAATTATGGTATGCAGGAAGCTGAAACGCTGGATAACTGGATTAACACATAGGCTACCTACTTTACGTGGGTAACCCCGCAGGGTAATGTAATAAAAAGCAATAAAAATACACATTGCAAACCAGCACTGGTCCGCGTTTGATAGAAATCTACCGAAAAAATTGAAAAAGCACACACGCAGCCGTGTAACAAATCTGCGTTTGTACAATCCATTCACACAGCGTTTTGGCATCTCCATGTTTTCCATTGTTCTCCATGGTGCTAAAACAAAGCATGCGTCAGACACGCGCCAACAATCGCTCATCCTGCTTATCGCGTGCGAGTGAAGCTGCCGTTCTTAGAACGGGGTTAGGAGGCGATAGACCGTAGAATAGTGGCTATAGACCGACTCTGACTAAATGCCTACAAATAACTAACACCTCATTTGCATTACTTATAATAACATTAATAAATATGGTCAACATAAAGAAAATGTATTTAGACCGACTAAACGCCTTTCTTTGTCCACTAATATAACAGTGGGCGAGGCGAAAAGCCTATTAATCTAGCCTTTCCTCAGAACACAGGGAAGGCCCAACGCTTTGTCGCAGCCGGTCACGTGCACACTAATGGCGGCTCGTATCTGATTACTCGTGTATATTCGAGTATCACACAAATGCGGCGGCTGTTGTATGGACAGCTTGTGTAATTGAATTGAGGAGGCTTATACCTAGAAATTATTGAGGGATTTTTACTGTGAACCGGGATTCTTTCCGCGTAGCTTTGTATCTTTTCAGCAGTAATCGAACTGCTGAACGCACAAAGCGCAACTAAAACTCAGCTTTTTAGGTAACTACTTACATACAAGTTTTTGCAGTTGCAAACTTAGTTTAAAATATTGATAATGATATAATGATGATGATGGTCATACACTGTGGGACATAAGCTTTCCATAAGGTTATGCAAATCGGAATCGACCTGCATCGATGCAGAAATGTTCTAGCAATAGCAAGATCAGGCAGTAAAAACGCTGCGCCCAAACTCCATACTTATATTTAAGTGAGGATTAAAATAATATAAGCAAGTTACCAAGCCTGAAGTAACCTCCGAGGACCATGATAAAACAACAAGTACACAAACACTGTTGGCAAAGCGGGGACTATATTAACATAGCCTGAGCAGTGGCGGATTTACCAGCAGGCTGAGTAGGCTGGAGCCTAGGGCGGCACATTTAAGGGGGCGGCAATATCGAATATTTCCCACCCCTCCCCTTCCGCGCACCCCCGCTACCCTGGATAGGGCCGGCAAAATCAAGCGCTCCCAGGTTTTATTTTAAGTAATCAAGGCGGCGGACTGTTACGTACCTATTTCCACTTCTTCGCCACAAAAAAGCTGCACATGAAGGATCCGAAACGGGCGGCAAAATATAATCAGCCTACTGGCGGCAAATGTGTAAATCCGCCACTGAGCCTGAGGTAGATCACTATTGACACTTTGCCCGATACCTATGGGATTCGAGACCAGCCAGCTCGGTACCATTCGCTGCAAAACTGTAAACATTAAATTGACTAGGTATATTATGCATGTTCCTACCAAAAAGTATCATAGACTTACTTGCCAATGTCCAATTGTCCATGCAGTTAACGCTAAACAGCCTTCAAGTTGTTCAGAAAGATAACAAAAGATCTAAAAATATCCAAAGGCACTAATATTACATGCTATGTTCACTTCGTTTAAAGTTGGGTAAACGAAGAAAGAAAAAAAAATTAGAAACTAAACCTTTGTAGGCTCTTCTCGGCCTTAGAAAGGTCTGTTTGTAATCTCTATATTGTACAAAAAAATTATATTATGAGAACGGACTTAAAAATATATTATAAATTTGTACAAGGGCAGGCTTATAGCAGGAGGTGATCGCTTTTAGCCAACTAAGGTATATAACTCCATAGTCATGTCAAAATTAACCAAACTATTTGAGCTAGCGCCCACGGCCATAGAAATAATAAACGTAGTTATTCTTGAAACACATTACTTTGGTAAATAACAAATGAAGTTATCTACCTCAATATGATTGAATCTATTTTCTGGCAAGGAGAGCGAATGTGCGTAAACAAAAGTTTTGACTTGGTAAATGTCCTCATTTCTATTCAGATAGCTTTGCCGTCATTCGCAGCATTATTGTGTTGTAGACCTTAAATTGGGAGGCGCAAACAACTCATACAGAGAATTTTGTTTGTTCCTTTCAACCGCTGAACGCAAACGTGATTGCTGTTTTTTTTTTTAAATACATTTAAAGGCAGTTTAATGGCAGCATGTTGATGTTTACGGCATTGAAAAAAAACAACGATATAAGTAGGTACCTAGTTTGGCAATCTTTGTCCAATAACCATTTCTAAAGGTTTTCTTTCACTTTTATTTTAAAAAAAATATAAATTCGTATAATTACGCACATTGCAGAAAATAAACGATAGAGCGGCAAATACTATCGTTTCCCTATGAGGTTAAGCAAATTTCAATGTTAAACTACACACCCAGAATTTTTTTTTAACAATTCGAATGATACTACTAATCGCCATACAAAATTAAATCTCTATTATCCGATAGCGCCACGCGCAAATATAAATACCTATATAGATAGGGATAATACATAAGGGGAAATTACACTGATTAAGCTAGCTCAAGAGTAAGTTTTGTACTTGTGTTAAGTTATACTAACTTAACGATACTAGGTACATTTATTTTATAATAAAAAGACACCCAACAAGAAAGAGGTTATGAACACATAAACCTCAATATTTCTATTCTCCTTTCGCCATTTCTCCGTAAATCAAACAACTCACAAAACACATGTTTACCCGCACCGTTACAAATGAGCCGAGGATCGTTCCATCACATTTTATTAGCGCAGATAACGAAACAGAAGCACGAAATTATGACTCTTAACAATAAAAATAGGCGCATTTAGTGAACTGTAAAAATAGAACACCCTACTGGTTTATTACTCAGTAGGTACGGCAAATAAAACTGCCTGTATACATGTATAGGCAGTAAATTCTAATATCAATATTTTAGTGCTTTCAATGTTCGTTCTGTCTTATTCTGTTCTCACTAAGGTTCAATTTAAGTTGTTATTTGATGGCACATTTCGCCATGTCTGCACACCCGTGGCGCCACTTACAGTAAAGTAGTTAAGCTAACACAATAAAATGTAACTCTAAATTAGCTCGTCGTTTTACAAGCAATAAATTTAATAGGAGTAGGCGAGGGTACCTTGCGCTCTAAATTTTCACTTGGTGACAATTTGGTTAGCGGTACGTGGGGTGCGCGACGAAATCACTTGGCCAATCAAGTTTAATGTCATTGATTTGAGCACCCTCGAATAAAATATAAGAAAATAATGTATAGTTTGTTTGGTCCTTATTTTGAACAACAGAATTACTAGTATTTTGCAATAATTTTTGAAAAATGAATTGTTTTGGTAATAGTTTTTAAAGTAACAGTGTTTTGTGTCTTGGTGAAAACACGATAAAAAAACTAGTATTATAAGTAATCAGTAACTTTTGAGTTAATTTGTGAACTGGCGGCTAGATCGATGGATTTGACAAATTTTTAAGAGTTTTATTTTTGTCGTTTGACTCGTGAACTTAAAAACCGTCGACAAAACGAATAAGTCCAAAAGAGTCAGATGAATAAGTATCATATTTGAGTCTGCTAGTTCCTAATTATATCAGGCACACTAATAAAATTCTTTTCTACGCCAAAAAAAGTGTCTGTAATAAGTCGTTTTCATTTAATAACTCAAACCTTATTACGAACATTTACGCTGCCATTTTTAGACCTAAACCTATAAGGGAACTTTTAAACGAATCTCCGGAACAGTCAAGTAATGTTTTTAACTAATTACACCGCTCGGATAAAGTTCGTTTTTACTTAGAAACTTGACAATGACTCGCCGTTCCCTTGATGGCGTAATTTGGGGAAGCCGGCTTCCGGTCATCGTTTAATTCAATATAACAATATAAATAAAAAAAGTTAGTAAAATGGACGATAATGGATATCCAGCGTAGCGTGAATAGATAATAAGTTAGTAGTTTGGCTATGCATAGACGTATAATAAAATAGAGAGAACAAGCAACAATCCATCCCGACCTAGGCTGTGACACTTGACTTCCCATCCTGGCAGATTTTGCTTATGTTTGAACTTTCCAATGTTGTTCAAATTCCAATAAATACTCGAATAAAACTATATACAATATAAATACATACATATAAACGCCGTATTATACAAATAAACTTGAAGAACGTCGCTTGCTTCGCTCTCTCATTCTATGATGCCTGGATTTCTGATGAAGACAAATGACTCAGCTGGTTCCGAGGCAGCAGTTAAGAATGAAACAACGAACGCGATTACATAAGAAGAATATAAATATCTGAATAATAGTAGTAGTAAGTATAGTAGTACTTTACTTTTAAGGTTTTTATTATTATTGTTTGTTTTGTTTAACTTAATAAATCTATCGACTAAAAATACAATGAAATAAGTTCCTGTAATAAATATTACTTTTAATATCTAAGAGTTATCTATTTTTTGTTGGTCTGCGAGCTGCAGTGTGTAATGGGAACATGTAGCTATTCGCCAGAGTTAGAGTTCCATTAATTAAGACCTCGTTTACCGAGGCGGTGCATGCGGGTTTCTTATTGAATATATGTCTTCAACATGTCTTCACATTATTTTTACCAGGACAAGTATTTCATTTACTAAGTAGCTTTTATTTTGTGTAGAAATGCATAAACAATAAGTATATTTGGAAATAATTTTGCCCTTCATAATGCCTTATCACTTATCCTAATAACACCAGATGGTATTTACCTATGTGGGTTTATTTATTTATTATTTATTTATTTAAACTTTATTTACCAAAACAATATGGTACAAAAGGCGGACTTAATGCTAATAGCATTCTCTACCACCAGGTTACCCTCACGCCAGTGGTATTTATCAACGTCAAGCTATGTCTGATGCTTCTAGGTAGCCTGAAAAACCTGGCACCAACTATTTCCACTTATGTACACACAAAAGACAAATAAACAAGGTATATTTATTTAAAATAAATTATTTACTGTAAAATGACAATTAAAAAATCTATATTACCTTTGGTGAATTTTTAGGTAACAAATAAATTTAAAACAAAGTTTATTTTAAGTACTCTGAGAGACCTTATTGACATAATTTTTAATAATATGACTTTATTTAGAATTTTGAAAACGACATGACGAGCTCCGTGAGAATGCATCAAACATAATAATGTATGTTTGCATGCCATTCACGACATCAGGAAACGGCAAGAAAAACGTTTCAACAAACCATAACAGCGTAGTGTGAACCGGCTGTTACAGTGCTAACAATTGCAGTTGGGATGAGAAGCAGATATACGTGCAGTCAGGTATCAAGATCAAAGTGGAAGCACTTATATCATACCTGGCGGTATGTATTTTATACTTGCCTATAGTAAATCATTTTTACTTTTTTAGATACGTGCATTATTGCGTCGTAATGGAACAGATAGAGCATTTTGGGTCTTTGTCCTTACAGACACAGACCGACTCAAATGCCAGTTTTAGTGTAATATTGGGCGAGACAATAAAAACCAAATACATGGGTGCGCATTGTCTTACATAAGTTTTTAACTCATATCATCGGAAGTCCGAAAATGTTTCTCATACCATTTTAAATCATAATGATCATTCTTCATAAAAAATTGAAATACTAATGATTTTAAACTATAATCATTGGAATTCATAATATCACTAATCATACACTTCGTTTTTAATAATATTTGTTTTCATATATTTGTTTATACTAATGATCTAAACTCCTAATCATTCGAATTAATAACTATTATATTCATACATTTGTTTTTTCTAATATATTTTTTTTATAAATTTCTTAATCATAAGTATTTTATCCATATTATTGAAAATGATAATATCTATAATCAAACATTTGTTTTATACTAATATATTCACTTTCATACGGTTATTTAAATTAAAATAATCATAAGTGTAAATGAAATGGAATAGGTAACAATTAATAATTAAATTAAAGTAGACAGACGCACTGACAGGTAAGTCAAAGTTATAAAACTTTGTTGATAGAAAAGTAGATAGACACACTGACAGATAAGTCAAACCCCTATCATTTTTGGTCGAGGGTTAAAAGTAATGAATTTACTTTTATTGTTTAATAAAACGAATTGCTGCCAGAAAAGTAGGTTAGGTTAGGTTAGAACTATGACCCCAACAGCGCGCGAGCCGAGCGAGCGAAGCGAGCGTGCCGCGGCAGCGGCCGGCGAAGCCCTAGAAACTATTTTTTGATAGAAAAGTAAACAGACACACCGACAGATAAGACAAACTTATAAAACTAGAGTTAAATCGTTTAATTAAACCAATTGCTGCCAGAAAAGTAGGTTAGGTTAGGTTAGAACTGTGACCCCAACGGCGCGCGAGCCGAGCGAGCGAAGCGAGCGTGCCGCGGCAGCGGCCGGCGAAGCGCCAGAAACTATTTTTTGTTTGAAAAATAGACAGACACACTGACAAATACGTCAAACTTATAAAACCCATCTTATTTTTGGTCGAAGTCATCCATTTCTATGCGTTACAAAGACGAATCTACGTTAAAATATTTTTTTAGTATTGCTTTTATTAATACAAAAATTATGATACTTGTCCTTTATAAAGTAAACTATTCTGAACAACGAAGTTATAAGTTGTAGTATGTTATTAGTAACAACATTATTAATAAAAACAATATGATAATTGAAAATTATGAAGAAAAAATTATGAATTTAAACTTGTTCTTGGTAGCAACAGTATTAATAAAAAAATTATGATTGACTTGATTGAACTCCGATGATAGTTATAAAAATGTATGAATAAAAAAGTATGAAGAATAAAATTATGAAGAGTGATGATTATGAACACAAATTGGTAGTAAGATAAAGAATATGATTTAGAATTTTATGAGAGCCAATATGGACCCCAAATAAATAGATGGGGTGCAAATAGGGATATTGGTAACGTGTCCTTGTAAAATTTTCTAAATTCTTAGACTTGTATCGTGTAAAATATTTAAAATATTGTAAACCTACGTAACCATCAAAAGAGGCGCTTACACGCTTGGTACTTGTAGAACTTTCCAACCTGGAACGATACTTAAAAAGTTCAAATCAAAACAAAGAGCCTTTGGAGTTAGATTAAAGTAGACGTCAACTTTCATTTAATACTGCGAAATTCTTCACTGTATATTTATTTTTAGACATCCCTAAGGGTTGCCAAGGAGTGTCTAAAAACACCTGCATCCATCTTCCAGCAATCAATCAAAGTGAACAGCCTTCAATCAAATCAAGCTTCCAAATAATTTGGCGGACTTTGGGGACATTTTGGCAGGTAAAGGCGAAAGTACATTGTCTGCTCACAATGGGTTCTCGGAAGAAAGCTCTTTCGGTTTTGAGCCATCAGTGACAGCCACAATCCTCTTATCGTTGCTTTTTTATTACGTTTTATTTATCTTTGCGTCGTGTTTTTAACCGACTTTCAAAAAGGAGGAGGTTATCAATTCGTCGCGATCTTTCAAGTTGTTTTTTATATATGGTTATCGATTATTCAAAGACGCCTGAACTGATTTATAAAAATCTTTTTTTGTTTGAAAAGGCATACTTGTCAAGTGGTCCCATAGAAATTCGATCCAAATCAGTTGTGTAGTTTAGAGGAGAAATCGGTTTTTAGTTTTTTAAAACTATATTTTTTTTAAATCTTAATTAATTAAGGCTATCTATAAGGTTTAACAAAATATGACACTTTTAAACTTTTTGTACATTCATTTTAAAAACCGTTTGAAGTTCCAGCTTATTAAAAATCTTGTTCATATCGAGAGCTTCGAGAGCTTGATTCACCACTTCAATTAAATACCTTCACCAAAATAAAATAATAAAGATATTTTCTCGATGATTAAAAAAGTTAAAAAAATATTAAAAATCGAAGAGACAATGGGATAAGTCTGCCTTTGTCATTATAATTTCTTATGTATTTAAACTTCCTTATATTTATCTATGACAGTAGTAAAGAACAAATTTTCTCAGAACCAATTTGAGTTCTTGTAAATTTAAGAATCAGAACGTTCTTGTTCGAAAACAACATAAAAGCACTTTTACGTGTTTCGTCGCAAAACTTTTATTTGAAAACTAAACGGTCGACCAAAATCAAATCGGTTTTTCCGTACAAACTATTCTTTTTTCCTACGCTACAGTCTACGTTACTACGAGTATGTGCCCGCTAAGTAAGTTCCGTTCTATTTTTACTTCCACGATGCCTAGACTTGCCGTCTGAAATATTAAAGAAATACTTGAACACGATTCTAGGAACTGTCTACTTGGCTCGGAATAAACACAGGCTTATATTTAGTTCCAGGCCTTTGAGAGGTTGACATACCCATCATAGGCGAGTAAGAGCAACTTCTGACAGTTTTAGTTATTTGCGGATCATATTAGTTCTAGAAACAAAACTTTATGGACGCTTTGCGGAAATCTTATATTGTTACAATACAAGTAAATAAGTTTAGAAGTGGATAATGTTGATCATATTTTTTTTACTTACGTATCACTGCTTTGATTATCATGCCGAGGTCTATTTAGATATATGTACCTATTGACGTTGTCCATCAGCTGCTACATATCAATATAATAATTAGAAGAAAATAAAGAGAGAGTAGAGTATAGTCAGAGTAGCTCAATATAGGGCTGATAGAATATAAAAATAAATAAACCATCGACACGCAAATAAAAAGAAAAATATAGAGAAAAAGATTTTACGTATGCAGGTAGGCAGTTTTTAGATTATATAAATAACTTATATGATGTACTTACTTATGTTTCTTGGTCGCGAATTTGGGAGCTTATCCGAAATAATGCAATCGCTTCAAAATACTTTCTGAAATTTATATTTTTTATTAAGATTAAGTGTACCTGTCGGTAGAAGTATTTGCCATACGGAAGTTTATTTATAATGGCATATCCATATTATTCTTTCTTAGTAAAAATGTGTAGGTGTAAACTGTACCGGCCTGTCTCTACATATATATATATACGTATCTACTTTATGAGGCTCTATGCTATGTATGTACTCGTATGTGCAAAGCCATCTATGCTATGTACATACGTATGTATTGGTGAACCTTTCAATAGTTTCTAAACAAAAGTTGACATTGCTCATGAAGTTTGTTTTTCTGAACTTCATTATAAAATCTATGACTCATGTTTATGTTAATCACGATGTTAATGAATGTTTAAGAATGCTAGGTCGGTCATTGTTTTCTTTATGGTCCACCACGTGGGCAGTGTTAGAATAACAGCGTAGGTCACAGGGCGGATTTAAGTACCTATGGGTATATAAAATAAACTAGCTGTGCCCGTGGGCTTCGCTCCCCGTGGGAATTTCGGGATATTACCCTACGTTCTTCCCTGGGTATCAAAGTATATCCATATCAAATTTCATCTAAATAGGTTCAGTGGTTGAAGCGAGAAGTGGTAACAAATAAACAAATATACAAACTAAATTTCGCATGTATAATATTAGTAGGATTAAAGTTACGTGCTTTGCACATTATTCACTTGTTATGAAATTCATATTCTTTCTTCGAAACTTACTCGTACTAAATAGAGTCAAGGTAGAGAGCACAAGATAATAGTAGCTACACTATTATCTTGAGTTCTCTACCTTGACTCTACATCTCATGTTTGAATTTTATTTATATATTATATTATATTAAACATTTTATTGTATCCAACACTGGTGTCAGATTTTTCAAGCCGCCTGACATAGCATATTTTATAAATATATATAAAGTAATAAGATTAACTTATCCAAAAAGTTTGTTGCACCATTGATAGTGGCATTTGATTACTTGTATATCCTCCAGTCATATTTTAGACATCATATCGAGAGAATTCTAATGTAATCATACCGTATACAAAATGTATGAAGCTGAGTTATAAATGAGACTTTTCTTATACATACTGAATAGCGGGAGTCAGCGACTAACTGTACAGTATAGGATCCCACTGCAAGATTTATATAATCAGCTGGTTTCAGTCACCATCTTAGTTATTTTGTTCGGTCTGTATTTAAATATATAATATATTCCAAAATGAGGTGGTAATTTGAAAAGAAGACCAGAAATTGAAGTCGCTTATTTTTATTAAAAATTATATCACCCTTATATCATACAGGAGAAAGTTTGTGAGTGTGTGTGTGTATATATATGTTTCTTACTTCTTCACGAGCAAACGGCTGGACCAATTTTGATAAAATTGGTTATGCAGGAAGCTGACACCCTGGATTAACACACAGGCTAACACCGCGGGCGCAGCTATTAATAATACAACATATTTAGTTTTTCTAGATAGAACTATGAAAATTTTTAAATAGCTCTATGATTTTACGTAGACAGGGACAACAGAAATAGAGTTAAAAACATTTTTTAAGAGATGTTTTTCAAAAACTTAGTCTAATCCTTCTTTAACCCATCATCGGCAATATCAGACAATAGTAAAGCAATGGAACGCCGCATTCATCTTATATACATCGAAAGGTATGATGTCGTCGGGTCTTAACCGGTTAGCGACTAAAATACAGTTCTGGTCAAAACACTGTCGGACTTCGAAATGAGCAGTAAGCTCTTCCACTAGCGGGCAGGGCCAAAAACATCAAATCGATACAGCGACTTTTTTGCCGACGCTATCGCTAGACTACGTAATTTATTGACAGCTAGATGGCAACTAACATAACTTTGTCGTGTTCCTCTGAAGGGAATAAAGTTATATTTATGTGAATAAGTGATAGTCGAAATACATTCGTAAGGCGCAGGACACATAGAAAAGACGTAGGACGCGGACGGGGCGCAGACATTTGTCTTTTCCGCGACGGCAAGCGACGGTTTCATACAAAATGTATAGAAACGTCGCGGAGTAGAACACACGGAAAGGACGGGGCAAAGACGGGGCGCGGACGGGGCGCGCGTCTTTTCTCGTTACTTCATAAAGCGATATCAACAATATAAGTTACTATTTTGGTAAATATTCGCTTAAGATACGTTCTTATCATTAGCTTTTAATGGACCACTACTGGATAATCTTCTTCTGTCTACCTAGTAACAAAGTTAGTCTGCGTTTTATAATAAACACAAACTAAATTAGTTGCAAGCTTTAAACCATTAAACGACCAAATCAAGTTGCTATCTAGTAATATGCCATTGTCTCATCTCAAAATGTAATTTTCACTGTTAATTTATGTTTTTGTTGCGTAGGGTGTTGCATGTTGACAGTCAAAGTAATGTTTTTAAATCCTACCTTTTGAGCAATGTAATAGATAAATCGATATTATTCTTTAGAGTAAGATAACTTACACGATACTTATATACTTATGTGTTATTCGTAACTTTATTTTCCTGTACTTTATAGTATTGTGTAGAAAATAAAACCAACAGAACTGAGTGTATTGACGTCGGAAATGTCCGTGATCAATGAATATTTGTACGTAAAATTCGCTGTTTATTATGCGCAGTTATGTGCCCCGATTCCGCTGGGATGCGGTGCGAAAGGCGCCGCAGCTCGCTTTTTAAGAAATTAAAATACAAAACACCGTCGTTAGAGCCGACTTGTACAGGAAAAGTAAATGTTAATGCACAAATAACCGTTAATTGCCCGATTACATTAACAGTAATTTACTCAACATGTTAGTAGGATTTTCGTACCAAATTCCAGGAATATTTTATGGCTTTGTTTGAATAATACATCTGATATTAATTATTACCAATCCAATTAGCAGGTCTTGACTGAGTGGTAAGTATACCACCATATATATAAAACCATTCTCAGACGATACTCGAATATAAAAATTTATAAACAAATGTAAAGAATTGTATCCTCAAGATGACGCTAAAAATATCCTATTTGAAAGCAAGTAGACGGGATGCCTTATTTTATACAGCTGCTTTTCGGAACCTACGTCGGACGCGCATCGACTCATTTTTATTCTGTTTACATCGGCCAGCTGCTCCATATCTAGCAATGCTCGTAAAAACTGAATTGAAAACAGAATAAAACATGTATTTTAATGCCAGTCGCGCATTTTATTACTCCATTGACGTGATGGCGCGTCCCGGAAAGGAAGAAAATGACATTAAAAGACTTATTTATCATTCATAAACTTCTTTAATTACATACCTATACAAACATCAGCCAATTGAAATACATCTACACAATAATTTACAGTCTTTCCAATTAATACTCGAAACTTTTTATTAAAAAAGTAATAAATACGAAGAAGCATATCGTTTGAAATGCGAAAATTTGGTATCATTGTACAAAAGTTACATAATTATTAGAAATAGATTAATATAAAGTTCTATTTATTTACATGGGACGATTTTCGTCTATAACAAAACAATGTTTTAGCGATCGCCTAAGGCTACGTCTAAGGCTTTACAGATCAATTATAGAGATCGTTCGGGTTATTGTGATGAGGTCCTTTAAACCAGGTACGTTTGGACAGTGTGGTGCAGTACCACGGACTGCGGCTGGTGGTGGCGGCCGTGGAAGTCGGTGGACGAGTAGTCGGAGTCTATCGTGGAATAGATATGTTCGGAGAGAGGGCGGTCGCAGGGCGATCTCTCGGCGGAGTTTGCAGACTTGCCGCACAGCGTCTGGCAAGTGCTATTCAACACAGACGCATCCACAGTGTAAGTATTAGAATTCCTTCCATAATTGAGTCTTTTCAACTTCTGTCCGTGGCGCTTCGACATCGGCATCGCATAACGTAACCTCTCCCAAAATCGTTTCTCTTTCCACGTTATCTCCAAACCCGTTTTGAAATACGACTTCAGTTCCGGATCTCGTGGGACGAGCCCTACGGCGACTATTATTAATTTATGTGGATTCTTTTGAAGCGCTTTCTGTAGTGCTTGTCGGAACTCTATCTGTGACCACTCGGTCAAGATAAAGTTTTTCGTTAGAACTACTATAATACGCCTCGAGGCTTCCGTCGCCTCGACCACCAAATCAGGAAACTGGGCGTAGGTCGCTTCAAACTGAGGCACGTCTCTATAATGGAGACAGAGGTGGTACGACGGGTACCCGTTCTCAAGTTCTCTGGCTAAGGACTCTACAACGAACTCCTCGTCTTTCGGGCTATAACAAATATAAGCGTCATAAAGCTTATCAGCATCCTTAAAGGCACCGGCTAAAGGGGAGAGCTTAATGCCGCAATTCGAATACAACCACATTCTGCAAGCGTATCTAAACGTGAATACTAAAGCTAATATTAATAAAATAAGCATGAACCCAGTAAGAACAGACGCCAGTAAAGGCAGGTTGTTGGAAACGAAAAGCGCGCTTATCATAGAAGAATCGCTTATTTCGCTGCAAATAGTCACATTTAAATTCAACGGCTTCTTTACTGAGTTCATCTTATCATTTATACACCATAAATTGTTGATATCGATCACTTTCTCGACATTTTGAGATACATAAGTTAAGAAACCTTGCAAATATTTACACTCACACGACCAACTATTGCTGCCAATGAAAAGTGTTTGTATCTTTTTATTATTGTCTAGATGCCAGAGACCGTAATTCACGAGCCTGTTTCCATCCAAGCGTAAAATTTCCAGCGATCCCAAAGAGGAAAACGTTTCATTTGATATATACTCAATAACATTACTTTGGAGATACAGTTCTTTCAAGTTGCTTAGCTTCGAAAACTCGAGGCCCAATAAACGTCTTATTTTATTGTTATCTAAATGCAATATTTTCAGCGCTCCCAGTTGATTAAATGTGTTGTTGTGTATATGTGCTACGCTACTGGCATTCAAGTAAATAACAATGGCGTTTCGCATTAGATTGAAAACAGTCTCGTTCAGTTCGCTATAAACATTTCCATCTAAATAAATATGAGTAGCATCTTTCGGAAAATCGTGAGGTATTATATTTAGTTGTTTCACAGAACAATCAATAACACTGGTGGTTTTTGTCGAGTCGTGATAACAGGAACAGTTTCTAGGGCATACAGTTTTACAATTACAGTTAATGAACTCGCAACAATTACAACTGCTCTCGCAAAAACTTTCGAATTTACAGAGAAAATCTTTAGCAAGCAAAGAACTGACGGGGAGATACTTGACACCGCGCACATAGGACTCTTTACATATCACATTTTCTAAATCCATCACCCGCGGATATTCCCTGGAAGTCAATGAATTTATAAGTAAAAGCCATTTCATTGTACAATCACAACGGAAGGGATTACCGCTAATGTAAAACTCTGGTAGCGCTCGATCGTCAGCCACTCTCGACACACGCAAACTATTTATGTCCAAACTTTCAATCTCATTGGCATACATATCGACGCGAGTTAAATTTCTCTTGTCTAAAAACGTATCGGTCTCGATACTCGATATAAAGTTATTATTTATAAACAAGAGCTCGACGCTGTTCGGTATAGACATCGCGGATAGAGTTACTAAACGGTTATGACTAGCATCTAATGTTTTCACGTGCAACTCCTTTTGTATCTTATAGTAATTACCGAGGATCTCTATAAAGTTAGCGTGGATATCCAGCCATTTCAAACTGCCCGGTATGAACGCGTAATCAAACCACACTAAATGATTTTCAGACAAATTCAACCACAACAATTTCGTTAAAGCCACAAACACCCCATTTATGTCAGAAACGAAGTTGCCGTCGAGGCGGACGGCTTCCAATTGCGTGTTCTTTTGAAAGGTTTCAGTCTCAATGGACTGTATTTTATTTTTCGCCAAATTGAGTACCTGCAGGCTAGGTAAACCCCAAAACATGCCCGCTGTAAGGTTTCCAATTTGATTGTCAATTAAGCGCAACCCGGTCAACTGCGATAGGTTTTGGAACGTACTGTTTGTTATTTCTGTCAACAAGTTCTCCCCCAAATCCAACGATTTCAAAAACGGTAATTGTAAAATAGCTTCGGGAATTTTGGTCAGTTTGTTCGAGCTTAAATCTAATTCTTTTAGGTCTGAACAGTTTTTAAATGCATTATCACTAACATAAGACAATAAATTATTATTTAAAGTAAGCTTATTTAATATAAATAGACCATTAAACATATAGTCTTCTATAGTATGCAGTTTATTTTGACCCAAATTGAGAGTATGGAGATTAAAAAGTGGTAAAAAAGCGTTGTCCTCGATGTGCCCAATAGTATTGTTGTTTAAATTAAGTATTTGTAAAAAAAATAAGTCTTTGAACATATTGTGCGTGATGCGTGCAAACGCGTTGTGGGACAGGTCGAGCACGATTAATCTTATTAGACCACTGAACGTTTCATCTTCTATGTGGTCGCTCCTCAATTTATTCGCCGAAAGATCTAAAACGAGCAATTGTTCCAACCGATTAAATATTCTCTTGGGCAAAGTTTCCAGCTCGTTATTCTGCATATAAATTTCTCGAATTTCCCTTGTGTTATAAAACAACCCTTCTGGTAAATAATTTATTGCGTTATCGGAAAGGTTTACAACTTTTAACGAAAGCAGATCACTGAAGACATCAACGGGCAATTCGCTTATTTTATTGTTTTGCAGAAACAACTGAGTTAGTCTTCTCAGATGTAAAATTTCAGAATCAGCTGGTAAAGACATTATGTCGTTGTGGCTGAGGTCTATAGTTTGTAGTGTGGACCCACACTTGTGGCCGAAGCCCAGTTCGTCCACAAACTTGATCTTGTTGCGAGTTAAGTTCAATGAAATGATATTCTCCAACGCACAAAACAGGTCCGATGGTATCTTTCGAATGTTGTTGTATGCTAAATCTAGGGTATGCAGTTCTCGGAGTCCGTTAAATGCTCCTAAAGATAGCTCTAGTTCTTTACTGTGGCTCCACTCGGTGTTCATGGAGCGTATCCTCAAAGTCTTGAGGCCTCGCAGCCCCTCGAAGACGTTGCCGGGAAGACGGAGGATCTTGCAGTTGCTAATGGTAATCTCTGCCAAACCTTGCATCCTGCCAAAGTGGTGGTCCCGCAGCGTGCTCTCGAGCAGCAGCGGGCTGCAGCGGATCGCAAGCCGCTGCGCGCCCTCCGAGTGCATCGAACCGACGTCCCTGTCCGACGACAGCGTCCGTACATTGCACTCCACAGCACCGTTCTCACCGGACACTCGGAAACACACATCTGCATCGTCAGGCGCTTCCGTAAGCGCCGCGCCCATCACTAAACAAAAGAATATCGCGGTAATTATCATTTTAAGCCGCACTGTGTCCATTTCATTTTGTCACTTGGAGAATTTCATGAATGAAAGGTCGATCGTTCTCCGGCGCACGTTCATAGTCAGCTGTTGTTGAGGTGATAACTAAGAGGAAACGTTTCGATAACACTGATTGTGTTCGGGGTTGTAAATAGAGCGCGGCGTGTGGCGCGGCATGGTAACGCAAGTTCCCCCCGCGGAGGCGAGGCCGCGACTGCCGTACAATGAAATGCCATGAATGCGCCGCGCCGTGTCGCCGCTCGCCGCTCGCAGGGACCCGACCACACCATCGCATTTCTATCGCCGGTCGCCGCATACTAAGTGACCCCCGTAGTTTTCGACTTTAACAAAAACGGAAACCGTTACGTGTCTCTGTTTCCATTAATGTTATTAAATGATCTTGGGGCACCGTTGTTTTGTTAGTATTAAGATTAATAATTTTTAATATAACCATTTTAGTTTCTGAATTGAAAATAATCGTTTTGTTGTAGGGGTACTTGCTACTGTTTAATGCCCTTTCTTTATTTATTTTCTACTTTTTTATTGATCTATTGTTCATATAAATGATTCCAATCGTGATCTGGTCTCCTATGGCTATAGGGAGCATACTACGCGTAATATACTTAATACTACGTAATATGCTGACGGACGGCTTGTAATGATATCGAATCTAATGTCACGAATTCGCAATATTCACAGTAGCTAGTAACACAGAGTAATAATATACTAGTAAGTAATTATGTTGTTTGTGGCAGTAGCTAAAGCTATGCAAAATTGGAATAGGTAAGTACCCCGATTCTATTTCCTTAAATTAAACAATAGCTCTAGCATTTCTTCTTATCGGTCGAATGTATTAGCCATAAACCTAGAATTTTTTGCTAACACTGGAGTCAGATTTTTCGAGCTGCCTAAAGGCATCTGCCGAAGACTGTCATCTAGTGACAATAGTAATTTTATTTGCTTATTTGCTCTCTACATAAATTGACTTGCAAGTAACGTTCTCCATGCCTGCATTCTGCACACAAGAAAAAATACTGACTCCCACATTTGTCTAAAAGTGCCATTTTTGAAACGCACCTAATTTACCTAATTTCAATAAAAATCGCCTAATTTAAATAAATCGTTTTTCCATTTAAGAAAACCGTTGGTTTAATAACTCCGCGTTTAAAATTTTTTAATTCAGTTGAGAGTTAAAAAATATACATCAGCACGAAAGTCATGGTATTTCCTTAGTAGAGATATGATATTTAGTGAGCTTAATATCTCTATGTCTCATATTTTTGGTCTTCGAACGTATAGGTCATAAAATTATTATAGAACTTCACTTAAGTCAAGTTCGTTTAATCAGTCACAAACGATTTTTTCACTAGTGTACTAGGTTTCCTCATAATGTTTTCACCGTAAGTAAGTGGTCGTAACTAGTTAATTAGTTAAAATGACCGTATCCGATATAAAGGTTGTAGGCCTATTGAGAATCGAACTCATGCCTTAAAGACGCGCCGCTTGGCCGCTACCGCTTCAAAATGAGAACTCTCAAAGAAAACAAGAACGCTCTTATATAAGAACACTCAATCAATTTTCCCGCCCTTCAACAAAGAAAAATTTATGGAAATATTTTCATTCGCTGGAGGCTGGCATCGTAGGCTACAACAGATGAACCGATAATTAATTATATAACATATTTTTGCTCCGAGGTTTAATAAAAGGTATATTGTATTTAATAAGTACATATATAGAGAGAGAAGTATATTAATATTGCACTCAGTCAAATATATACTTGCATACATCTTTTGTATAAGTACCGGTAGGTAAAAAATTGAGCTTCTATCTCTAGGTACACGACCTAACCCATAGCAAAGACAATATACTTAGTAATCATTCATCTATGCCCATAGGCTCCAACTCTCATCTTTTATGTATGTAATATACAACGTGGAAGGGGCATGCCCGTAATAAGTTAAACCACGGGTTATACTAGATCATAGCAGAATAAAATTAAAATAAGTCGAAAACTAAAAAAATCGACATTTCCATTCTAAACTGTGCAGCCGCCCGGGCAATTTGTATGGGAATGTCTTTTTTGTTAGTTTTTGATTGCTATTTTAATCCCATTATAAGTACTATAGTGATCTAGTATAGCCCGTGGTTAGATTAACTACGGGTATGTACCTTCCACGTTGTAATACCTAATCACACCTAATGAGAGTTGGTTGTAAACTAACAAGTTTGAGTAACATTTTAATTAAACTCTACACCGCAGGTCTGTATCTCTACACGTTAGTCAAAATGTGTGACTTGGCCGTTTCGTAGCACCTATTGTTCGTTTTTCGTGTAAGTGGCGAGCACTGGTGTCAGATTTTCAAGGTGCAGAGGCATCTGACCTGACACAGCTTATATTTGACATATTGACATAAAATGAATTACTTTGTGATGGCGCAGGCCACAGAGTACTTTGGCGCAGGCAAAGGGAGGCTTATGCCAAGTAGGGGTATTTGGAGTCTGATCATTATCATAATCATCACCAGGTCTTTGTCTCCACTGCAGGAGCACGACCCTCTATACTACCAGAGCCAGACTTTGCCAAAGCAGCCCGAGGACTTGGCCTACAATCTCCACTAGCTAGCCAGACGGGTTAGAGAAGTCTCATTGATGTTTTTAAGCGTTGTTTAGCTTGTATTGAAGTCTGATGATAATGATGAACTAAGTTACTTATAAAACGGCCAGGCCACACATTCTAATACTTTTATCAATTATGTGACTAAGGTGAAGAAGAATTATGCAGAATGTTACACATTATGATGATAGTTAGTGAATGGATAATGAGATTTTATCTCCATGAGATTCGACCTCCTCCCCTCCAACATCTCGTCTTGGCATTACTTTACATAAAAATGATTTTGGTGGGATCTTTGTGTCAAAAAGGAAAAGCGATTCAGTCGTTTTCTACTACAATTGAAGAAATACAAAGATATTTTCTCAACGCAATTTAATCCGCGTAAGTTTTTTTTAAGCTTTCAGATTCCCTGCCACGTATTTATCCTTAACGGGGTACTCAGAGCCTAAGACCGTTAGACCTAGACGAATGCTACCCGTTTAGCATGATTGTGGGCGTGAGTCTGGGAAAAGGGAATCAAAATAGTGATGGGTGATGGGTTTACAACTTGACATACAGAGCACGGAAACACCATCGTCGTTTGTGACTCTGTGCTCTGTAGGTTGCCATGATTCTTTCGTCCATGCCCTGGGTCGGATTCTACGATCTGTGCAATAAGACAAGAAGTTCGTTCGAGCTATGTTTTTGTTTTCCCCCAAACCAGCATGGAAGGTTTATTATTTTTCTTTAAAATTATACTATCACAACTATGGTATAAGTAAGGTATAAATCAATGTGTTAAGTTAGTTTAAAAAAATAACCGGCCAAGTGCGTGTCGAGCCATGCGCAATGCAGGGTTCCGTCTTTAGTTACGAATGCAGACTTTGAATTCACGCGACTAAAAACGCCAAAAAACGAATTTTCTTTTAAACTTGTGTGACTTTTTTTTCTGAGTACATTTTTAATTGATATGGTTTCTTAGTTGGTCGCCTGTGACTTTTTAATAGTTCCTTTGAACGTCGTTGTATATGCTATGTACTGTCTTGAATTTGTCAATTTCATGTCCATACAACCGTTTAGAAGATAAAAGGGAGAGAATAACTCATAATGTAAAACCAAATATTTGAGAGACGGATTCCCATAATCGAAAATTGGTGTTAGTGATGTGCCGCTACCAAATTACCGTTACCAGTACTATTTGGAAATATTCCCAGTAAGATTCCATTGTTACCGGTAATATTCCCAAATGCTGGTAATATTGTTTAATAGGGATAGTTTTGTTTAAAACAAGCTGCTTCTCTTCCCGCGCAGATCGTAAAAGCCGATCGAGGGAATTGGTAAAAATGCGAACCATGTTTATAGGTGATGCGGCTAGCATAAGAACCCATCATTGTTTTGATTCCTTGTTGGGGCTCCGTAGTACGCAAGAAACCCTTTTTTCGCCACATCTGTCTGTCTGTCTGTCTGTCTGTCCACGGTTTTACTCAGAGACTATTAGTACTAAAAAGCTGTAATTTGGCTTGGGTATGTATATGTATTAATCATGCCGCGTCGACAAAGTGGTAAATAGCTTTTTCTAGATTAGCTTGCCATACAGTGCAGTGGCATTTTTTCTACTAAGCGTTGAATAGTTCGTATAATAATAATTATAGGTCTCTTAAAACTATTGTAAGTTTGAGAACATCATTTTTCGATTTAGGGATCCGTTTGTGATATATTTGGTTGTCCCCCCGCTCTATCAGCTAAGCGGCACACTTGAAAAAAAATGCAGCAGTAGGATGTCTAAATTTTAATTCTGTGGTATAACGAAGTTAAAAAAACACTATCAGTGCTAAGTAGGGTTTACAACGAAATAAACAATTAAAGAGTTATAGACCCGCGATAGAACATTAGATTTTTAGTCAATTTTAGATGTTAAATTGCGAGGCATGAATCCAAAATTCGACATTCGCAACTACGAATCCGTGCATTACACCCGTTATTTTTCTATCTAGTTGCCGACATTACGCTAAAGGTGGCTTTAAAATCTTGCGCCAACGGGCTCAGTCTGCTTAGAGCCACAGGATCCATAATGCTCTGTCTGTCCCATTGGGGATAGAGACGTGATAGTGTATCGTATCTTGCAGAGCTGCGCACAGCGCGCACTTTGCGTTTTGTGTGACTTTTTTAATGGTCATTCTTATGGCGAGTAGGCGACCAATACTATACACATGAATTTTTAACAGCGTTTCTTCCCAGCAGTGGTTGTTACAAGGCACTTTTATCGGTAGCTTTTCGTGTGTATGTCCCCCGCGGAAAAGTATCGAATAATAATTGTTGAATAAACTAGATCTTTAGTTTATAGCTGCCTTCAAATGTTTATCGATAAATGAAATTTGTGTATTCAGTAATTTTTGAGAAATTCGTCAAAAACATATTCCGCCAGGGAAACGTGTCTCTGACGGAATTTTGTCTGGAATCCAGAATTCAATTAGTAGAGCAATTAATGTATTATAAGAGGCAAATGTTTATGTACAAATGGACTTTGTATGTCATAGGCCTCCGAAGTTATTCAAAATTCCGCTGGGGAAATGTTTGGCCTTTTGCTAGATCTCCCAAACGGTTTGGAATAAAGTCCTGATTTTTTTTACACATATTGCTATTAATTTGTTTATAACATCTGTAAAAACAGAATCCAAAAAAACACAACCACTTACGAATAATAAATATAAACATAAAAGTAGGTATTTTGGTTCTAGTGGCTTAACTAAGGGACATAAGGAAAAAGTTTAAGTGTCGATTTATGTATTAAAACTGCCTCCAACATCTGGGAAAGTACGTTTGTAATAGAGTTAGTATTAAAAAAGATACAACAAAAAATAATGTCTAACTGACATTTTGATTTTGAATCGGTCTTTTGGACGAGTTTTATATTATGTTCCAGTCGTGGCACTCGTGGCGTCAAACTTAATAAATGTTATTGAATAAAATGTTTTTTTTACTTGTAAACTTAAAATTTACATTCCCAGACAGAAGCTTCTCAAAAAATTTACTAAGTATCTTCATAGTAACAATGACAAAATACCCAGAAAGTTACTGTATGGGAAGTTACTCAGTAAGTTTCTTAAATAACTTAATAGTAACCATGAGAAAATTCCCAGAAAGTTACTGTATGGGATTACTTAGTAAGTTTCTGGAAACTTACTCGGTAAGTTACTAGGAATATTGGGCAAATTCTATTGAACATAAATTTTTTGGTTGCATTTAAATTAGAAGTAGTAGAAGTCTTATCGAAGCATTGATATTCACAAATGAAATTTAAAAAAAAAACATGTTTTTTTGCCGTTACCCTAAATTACCGATTTTTAGAATGTTACTGGTAACGTTATTGGGAAAATACTTGTCTGGAGTAAGTACCGGTAACTGCACATCACTAATTGGTGTAAATATGATGCTCCCACACTACTGTTAAAAATATTTACGCGGACATTCAAATCCGCGGATAGACATGGCGAAACTAAGGGTTCCTTGTTCAATACGGAACCCTAAAAATTCTAGGTTTATGGCCTATCAGCACTATCTTATAATGTAGAAGACATTTTGAAAGTCTGTAATAAAACAACATTGTTTCTATTTCGCTTTTAATCACTTATTACGTACTTAATCTTACAGAAATATTTACAATTTTAGCTCTACACAAGAAACCAAATCAACTCTAGAAGTCTCGGCAACATTCTTACCTATCTACTTCATTGAATGATATAATCCAATAATCGTCATACATTTTACATGCGCGTTAAAAGCTGTTCATACATATCAGTATACAAGATTACAATAACTGCGCGTTTAACGATATTGCATATTCGAATCACAATAAAACTTACTATGACGAATTTAACTGAAGCCAAAACAATATCATGCAAAATATTAGTAACCTAATTCATTGTCACAGTGCTTATATACAAAATAATTAAATAAACTTAACGTATATACAATTGGTTTGGTAATAATTCGCCGTGAAGCACACATGGCTTACAATGAGAATAGCTGGGTATATTAAAAAAATCTCTTAAATACCAACTCAGCATAGCCGCAATTTAAGATACTATCACAAGTTTCTAAAAATACACTCGTATATATAAAGGTAACACTTTGAAGTTGAGCGGCAGGCGTCGCTAGTAGTCACTATGATTTCGTATGAAATTACTTCAGAACCGGCAATAGGGGTGATGACAGGGTCCGAAAAATATGATTGTAATTAGTCCGTCTTTTAGATTATCCAAAAATAATAGACCCGTATTTTTCAGTTTACCAAAAAAGTAAAAATTCACAAAGATACGGAGCGTCAAAATTCCGGAGTGGGGGCTTGCGACGTCACACTAGAGTAAAAATCGTACTCAGACGTGACGTCACGCGAAATTTCAATGCACTGTATCTTTGTCATTTTTGGTTTCTCAGAGAAAAGAAAAAATACGTGTACAATATTTTTTAATAATCTAACCGATGGACCAAAAATATTTTTCCATTCATCATGCCTATTGCCGCCAACGGCACGCGGCAAGTCACGCGCTCTCAGTGAACACCGAGCTTATAGAGCGGCATTTGAAATTGCCGCTGCCGCCTAAGCTTATCGAGCTGCTGCTTGCCGCTCACTTCAAAGTGTACCAAGCCCCGGTCAGCGGCTAATAACTTATATCGAAATAATTCATTAACCTAACTGTAGTTAGTTGGGGTGATCCAGATATTCAGTCTTACATACGCTCCGGACTTCACTGGCAGAACAATTAGTTTTAACTTACACAAATTAGATTCAATGTTTTATAATTTAAATAACATTATCAATACATTTGGCAGTCACAATGAATAGCGGGACTACTTTAATGTCTCTCGTGTTAATACAAATTGTATCCACACTATTCCCATGGCATTATCCAAGTATATCACTATAGAGACACCTGATGTAAAAATCAAACTAAAAAATATCTATATTTTGCAACCATAACGATTTACATAAGCAGTCAATTTTTTATTGCAAATATGTAAGTACTAATCAAGGCCCCGTACTACATAGTATCTCTATTATTTTATTGCTTCAAAAATATATGTAATCTTCCTATCAACAATATGATAAGATAACAAGTTTAATATCGGGAGAAGTAAAGTATTAGTTAGCATCTTGACTAGAAAACTGTCTAACTGCTACACTCGCAGATGTCATTTCCACTTACACTGTCTATTTATTATTTGCTCTATATGTTAAATGACATCTCGAATGTGCGTGCAAAGAATACTACCTTGGTATGAAGTCAGCAAATTGTTAAATGTAAACTATCGCATAGATAGGCACTATATCTAAAGAGTTCCCACATAAATTGCAGTAGGAGTGGATTTAGTGGACATCAATGAACTATAACATCCTTCACAGAGACCATTGTAATCCGAACTTAACCAAAGTCACTTCTTTTTTGCTGATCAAGCATCTGGTTTGCCAGAACATATCCAATGCATATTACATGTTCCTTTATCTATATAAAGGAGTCACAATAGCATAACGGGCATTCCACTTGAATATCTTTTGTCTTGAGCTCAGTGGCCCGGCGGGAGTGCGCAATTCTAGCGCTTTCACAAGTAAAGCCACACCGGGCGTGCTCCGCACTTGGATGGGTGACCACAAGTGGCATAAAAATTTCTTCAGCTCCTTCGTGCTTCGGCAGGCACGTATAAGCCGTTGGTCCTGGCTGTCATCATTGTTTGGTAGTTGTCAAGCTATGTCAAATGCCTGAAAAATCTGACACCAGTCAGCTTACACACACGAAAAACAAACAAAACTTTCATCCTTTACAAGCTTGTAGCATTAAAATGCATACTTCAAATACAATGTTACAAAGCCATGTTATGTATCATATTATTATGATACATACCAAAATCGGCTGTCTAGTATCAAAAGAATGCGCGAAACTGCGTCTCACCGTGACATTCGATGGAATGCTCCAAAGCGGCAGGGTTGAGCCGTGTACGTCGTACCACGGAGCGTGCAAACCCTATTAGGGTCGAGCTGCGTACGTCGTACCATGGAGCATATAACCCTATAGAAGTTTTATCAACAAGTCACCGCACTGCACTGCCACACTTTCGATTGAATGGTCGAGCCGTGTACGTCGTACCACGGAGCGTGCAAACCCTATTAGGGTCGAGCTGCGTACGTCGTACCATGGAGCATATAACCCTATAGAAGTTTTATCAACAAGTCACCGCACTGCACTGCCACACTTTCGATTGAATGGTCGAGCCGTGTACGTCGTACCACGTAGCATATAACCGTATAGACGTTTGATCAGCAAGTCACCGCACTACACTGCCACACTTTCGATTGAATGGTCGAGCCGTGTACGTACCACGGAGCATATAACCGTATAGACGTTTGATCAGCAAGTCACTGCACTGCCACACTTTCGTTTGAATGGTCGAGTCGTGTACGTCGTACCACGGAGCATATAACCCTATAGACGTTTGATCAGCAAGTCGCCGCGCTGCACTGCCAGTGCGCCGCCTACTTGTCGACGGCCTGCACGTGGTCCGGGCGCTCGCCGCGCGCGTGGCGCTGCCACATCTTGGCGTACAGCAGCTCGAGCCCGGTCGCGTACGCCTTGCAGTCGAACAACGGGCTCTCCGTCCGCGCCGTCCATACTTTCGCGCGGATTGCTTTTAAACTGAAACAAATGAAGGAAAGCATTTACCATCTTATTCATAAAAATTAACAACATAAATTTGGTGAAGATATGATGAAAAACATACGGAAGAAACTTCACAAAAAAATGACGACGCCAAGTTGTTTTTTAAGGGTCCCCCGACCCTAGACCAAAATACAACTTTCCATACAAACGTAGTCTACGTTTTATTTCAAAACGACATGTCCGATTTGGGCAAAATATTGTAATTTCAAAGATATTGCAATTATCTAGGTTTATAACTAGTTTCCGACAGTAAAAATATGAACTTGAAATAGAATATAGTGTTTTATATCATTTTTGACCATTAGTATGGGAAACTTCTAAATCGTTATATTTTCTTTCCAGTTCATAATTTTACTATAGGAAACCAGTTATAACCCTAGATAATTGCAATTTCTTTACAATTACCAATTTTTACCGGAATCTGACATGTGGTTTCAAAATTAAACGTAGACTACGTTTGTATGGAGAAGTCTAGGGTCGAGGGACTCTTAAACCCTATGTTTGACTGGGAGAAAATGCTCTTAGTTTTGGAACAATAAAGTGTTAAGAGTGGTTTTTTTTTTAGAAGTTTCTTCCGTATGTCCCTCATGATATCTTCACCAAATGAATATGGTGGGACCAACCCCTAGTGAAAGCTTTCAAATAAAAAAATAATTATCAAAAACTCTTGTTTTACAGTCATTCATTGTTTCAAAATTGGTGCGCAATAGGCGAAGATATCGCGTAATATACATAAAAAAAACATACAGTTAAATTGATAAGTAAGACAAAATAAGATCAAAATAAATAATACTTACTATTCCCTATCAGTTCCTAATCTTACAGCTATGTCTTGGTATTCTTGTCTCGTCCTGGCAATTAGTTCGGGACATCCAAGTGTGTTCAGTTGAGAAGCAGCCACACTGTAAAAAAAAATACATATTAGTCTATTTTAGTCTCTACTGATTTCATAATTGTATATCACATTTTTCGCATCTACCGGTCTTCCGTCCTTGGGTCCCATTAAGATGCGTATTATATGATATTTTTAGAAGATAAGGCGGGAAAGCGAACTCCTTTCTCCGAAGCAATTTAACCGAGGATGCAACGGGAAACGCGCTAAGATAAAGATTGTAAGCGTAAACTGCGTCAAGCGGGACCTCGCGACGTGCTCAGTCTATCTCTGTCACGAACTCTGCGTGCGACAGAAACAAGGCATTACGTTACGTTTTCTGCTATTTCTTTCGCAGTTAGTTTATAACAGAGATCGTGACGCCAAGGTCTCTACTCTACCAACAAGGGGCAAAAGCGTAAAAGAAGATTAATCGTAACACCAAAGTGTCTATCTACCAACAAGGGGCAAAGGCGTAAAAGGAGATTTACTGTGACGCTAAGGTCTATCTACCATTAAGGGACAAAGGCGTAAAAGGGGATTAACCGTAACACCCAAGTGTCTATCTACCAACAAGGGGCAAAGGCGTAAAAGGAGATATACCGTGCCGCCAATGTCTCTATCTACTAATAAGAAGCAAAGGCGTTAAAGGAGATTTATCGTGACGCCAAGTTTTCTATCTACCAACAAGGACAAAGGCGTTAAAGGAGATTACCGTGACGCCAAGGTCTGTATCTTCTACTAAGGGCCAAAGGCGTAAAAGGAGATTTACCGTGACGCCAAGGTCTCCCCGGGCAGCGTGACGACCGGCGTGCCGGTCCACAGTATGTCCATGCTGGTGGTGTGTCCGTTGCAGAGCGGCGTGTCCAGGCACACGTCCGCGAGTTGCCCGCGGCGGACGTGCTCCTCTTTGGCGGCTACGTTCGAAAAGATGATTCGGCCTGGCGGGAGACCTGGTGAAAAGACACAAATTTTAAATTAATTCTATCTTATTGAAATTAATGAAAAAGTTTGTACGGATGTTTGTTCTGCTTTCACGCCTAGAACGGCAAAAATTCGAAGTCAACAATCTTTGGATATTTGTTTCACCTGATACAATTCGGCTAATGGGTTGTAATGAAATTTGATTTGTAGTAGTACCTTGATTAACACAAACAGTACTTTTAATCCCATAAGAGTCCCGGGGGATTGTTAAAAAATTTGCCATGTGGGCATCAGCAAAGGTTGTATGAAACTATCTTGGCAAATCAGTATCTACACCATATTTTTGATCTGATTTCCTGGTAGTGAAATATTAAGTATGTGTGTACATTAAAATTAGAGACAGACGCAAGGTATTAGTGGTGTCCTAATTAGCAGGATATCCTAGTACTCTGGTGAACAATATTCAGACGTACTAAGACAAATTATTACTAACTAATAGCCATTCTACATAAATTCATAAATAAATAAAAAATGGCTGTTCTAAAATATTAATAAGTGTCATTGCGAATTACATAAAACGGGCGTTTCGACGGAGTCTACCATCACATATTGTACTTGTCCTTCATTAGGCGGAATGTTGGGGTAGGTAATAGGATCAGGAAGGAGACCTGGGAAACAAATAATGTTATTACAATAGGTCGAGGGTTCCTAGAACATCAGGGAACCGTGACATATCAGGGAAGCATGGCAGAAGTCTTCAGGGAACCATGGCAGAAGCGTTCAGGGCGCTGGCAGCCATCCTGAATCTGCAGGAGTTGGGTTGGTTCGAGAACTGAGGTCGAAGCCAACTCCCCACGCAAGACTGCTCCAGACGATACGGCCCATTTACAGATCATAGTAGTTTTGACAGAACTCGAACAGAAACTATGACAAGAATTACTCATAAGGATAAATTTGACCTAGTTAATAAAGATTTATTATTTTAAATAAAAGTTTATTTTTCAGGCAAATAAAAATACCCCCAACGACACCATCTAGTGATGAGTGGCGGAACTACATATTGTGGAATTGATATCCATAGCGCCAAACTACAAAACCACCCAAAACCATATATAAACCACAAAAACCCTGACTTTTAAGCGTTAACCCCAACTTTTAAACGGTTAAACCGATTTCATCAAACATAGCTAAGAACCACCGAAAGAGCTTTCACGTAAAAAACCGCATCAAAATCGATTCATCCGTTCGAGAGCTACGATACCAAAGACATAAGCGTCAAACTTATAACCCCCCTCCTATTTTGTCTATATTAAAAACTAGCCTCAACAATTACCTAGTTGTTGCGCCGTAGCCTGTATATTGGGCTCGCCGACCGCGGGGAACCTCAGCAGCCAAAGCACACTATTCGGCACGTGCTTCAGAATGTACACCCACATGTGGAGGGTCAACGGGTCGATCTTGTACAGTTGGTTGAAGTTGCAGTACACCACAGCCTCGTCAGGCAGTCCGTACTGCTGCCGCGTGGTTATTACTATAGACTGTGGCACTTCCTCGCCCGTCGCTGCCTTGTTGTTCGTCTGGGTTGTCGCTAGGCCGTTTTGGAGGATCACGCCGTTGACTGATGTCTGGAAATGTAATAAATGTTAGCACCGGAATAAACTGTAACATGGGAGTTGCTGATATGTCATTTGGATTAAATTGCCTAATTTGCTACTTTGCAACAAATCAAATCAGATACTTTTTTCTAAACGTCAAAACAAACATTTCCCATGGGATTTGTACGAAATAGACTAATGACGTCATATTTTGTTTGTAGTGAAATAGCGCTCTTAATATAAGTTTTTCTGCAATCTAAAATCACGTTGATAATGGATATGTTTAGGACAAGTGATATTATTTTGTGACATTTAAATTTTTTGACAGTACCAAATAATTTATTTTTGACCCAGAAAACTCTGTTATACTAGGAAAACTCGCCTTTTTAGTATTCAAGTACAAGATTTCTCTGGAACACAGAGTTTAGTATAGAACGCAAAGTACTTGGCTACTCTTCAATTTAGTTTTTAAATAAAACGGTACGATTTAAAGCAACCATAATAATTTTGAACATAAATATATTCTGTTTATTACCTGCACTTGTCCCGACGCGATCATAGTCTCGATAGGTGTAGTGGTGGGTAGCTCTGCGACCTTCAGCGATATCTCGACGGGGCGCGCGGCTCGCACCACCTCTTTGATCTCCTTGATGTCCGTGTTCTCCACCAGCGGCGACAGGTCCGTCGCATTGATCACCGCCACGTTGTCCGCCAAACTTCCCAAGTTGTTGTGAGACTTCACCTTATCGCTCAGAATCAAACGCTCTTGCAAGTGCGGGAACATCTGCTTATGATCTCCGACGAAATATGTGTGCGGCATATACGCCAATTTCTCACTGTACTGGCTCGCCAACTCGATTGGCGATGTCACGGCGTCGGTCACCAAGTAATCCATGTAACTCGCCCCGCTGGTCCCTGGGTAGCCGAGCCACATAACCTGAACCGGCGCCGGCCTCAGCGCAAATATTTCATTCCGAGCGCCTTTGGTGTACCCGTTCATGTTGACCAGGATATGAATACCGTCTCCGTATATCTTATCGGCAGCTTTCCCATTGCAAGGCATTTGAGATAGGTCAATAAAGTGTTCGGCTTCGCGAGCTATCTTGGAGCGGAATGTGGTGCCATCGTCCGGGCTCAGCGCGTAGCAGAAGATCTCGACCTTAGTGCGGTCGTGCAGGCCGGGCACCGACTGCATCAGGTGAGACGTTGGGTGGTTCCCGAAGTCACTGCTCACGTAGCCGATCCGCAGCCGCCCTTGCAGGTCCCGCGGGAACTTGTAAGGAGGCTTGTGCAGGACTTGCACCTTCTCCAAGCACAGGTTAGCGTGTCGGGCGGCGATCGCCTTCCTAAACTCGTGGGTCAACGGATACAGCATGGAGTGGTGAGGATGTACCGACGGCAGTCTGTTCTTGTCGAGCTGCTCGGCCACGATGCTCACGAGCTTCTTCATACGAGCCTCGTAGTCCGTCCAGTCGCATACGATTTGCAAACAATGGGCCAAGTTGCAATACGCATCTGGGAAGTCGGGTTTGAGTTTCAGGGCAGTTCTGTACGATTGGATAGCTTCTGGAATGTTCCCAGAGTCTTTGTGAATACTGGCAAGGTTGCTGTGAGCGTCAGCGAACGCTGGGTTAATCTGAATAGCTCTGGTGTAGCACTGCAGAGCGCCTGCTACATCTTGCATTTCTTTGAGTGTATTGCCCATGTTACTGTAGGCATCTGCGAATGTCGGCTGGATGCGTATAGCTTCCTTATAATGCATGAGGGCTTCATTGAGCTTTCCTTGTTGCTGTAGTACAGACGCTAAGTTGCTGTGCGCGGCCGCAAACTCCGGGAATACTTCCAAAGCCTTGAGATACAGTCGCGTCGCTTCTTCTATAAAGCCCTGTTCGCGTTTGATGTTCGCTAGGTTATTCAGAGAGTCCGCATGGGACGGGCAGAGACGTAAGGCAGTGTTGTAACATTCTTCAGCGTCGGCCACTTGGCCTTTCTCTTTCAACGCGTTAGCCAAGTTACAATACGCGTCTGGGAAGTTCGGTTGTAGTTCTATAGCGCGCCTGTAGGTATCAATTGCCAGATCTATCAAACCCTGCTCGTAGTACACGCAGGCCAAATTTCCATGGACCACCGCGTTGTTAGGAGACAAATTCAAAGCACGGAGGTAAGCTGCTACAGCCCTGTTGACAGAACAAGACAAAGATCATTAATATTCAATACAGGTCTTGTCCTTAAAATATTCCGATCTGATTCTGTAGCACTATCGCATTATTATGCTAATTAATGTTAAATTATAATGTTGTAGCTTGTATCGCCACTCGAGTGATAATATGACGTAACTATTGTAACAAGCTTATATGGACATCAATATAAATTTACCTGTCAAAAATCCTCGCTTCTTTGAGAACGTTTCCAAGATTGATGTAGGCATCCAAGAAATTGGGATCCAAGGCCACGGCCTTCTCAAAGTGATGAATAGCCAACCATATTTCGCTTTGCGCATTAAATACGCATCCCAAGTTACTCCAGGCCACTGCAAAGTCTGGCCTCGTTTCGATTGCCTTCAAGTAACAAGCCTATACACACGGAAAAATAACATGTTAAAATGATAAAACGACATAGAATTTTATACAGTGATGAAGTTTTGGAATGTTTGTTACGCCAAGTCAATGTTACACCACAGCGTCGATTGGTGCTGGGAGCTCGGCGAGAGGCCCGAGCACCAACCACGAGCTAACGTTACGCCAAGTGCGCCCTAGCACACGAAACTACGCCGACAGCCACACACATCAGTAGGAAATGCAAACGACTCAAATTCATCACAAACCCAACGAAACGAAACACACGAAAGTTCCTGCGATTTATCAAACGCTTCCACTTCCTAGCCGATGAGAGGAGATGGTCACGACAATGATAATGCAAAGAACACGAGATCCGATAACCTGTTCTGTACTGTATGTCTAGCAAACCTTTTACACTTTACCTGCGGCACGGCGGCACTGCGGCGGCATAGCGAGTGTGGTACCAACCGTAACCCAGCTAGATACAGCAGCGGTCACACCTACTGTCTTACCAGACAACACCTTGTGAAAATATAATATAGAATTAGTTGATTTTGAGTCAAACTGATCACCTGATTCTCGACTTACTCATATTACATTGCAAATCAAAACGTTTGTGGATTGTGAGGATCATTGTTGTCGGCTCACACTGTCTTCTGAGTGTCGCGACACTGTGATATGGAATGACTAAATTATATTTTACAAATAAACATAACTCACTACCTCATACCACTAATGAAATAAACACTACTGATTTGTTTGATCCTCAATCGATATAATATAAATCACTACAAGCACAAGAATTGAAAATGTAAACTAAGTAGTATTGAAGGTAACAGGATGAGAAATGTTAATATGTGTTGTTAATACATGAATATTAGTGTAATCTCTCTTTACTATATACAATTTTCCACAAGGTTTGCTCTAATAAACGCTTCAAAATATTAATCAAATAAAAATACAATATAATTTAGAATTGAAACCGTGTGAAAAAATGTGATTAATTACGCAGTGGTTTGACGCAAAATATTGGAATAGAAATATTGAAAAATTCAATATTTTGCGAAATACATTCATGGAACAAAATAGAAAACGATACATGAAGAAATTGCAATACTTGTAGTCTGTTTTCTATTATATTCCATCAAGTCTATAATGGCTTAAACAAACGTAAATACAGGCAGGCAACAAGAAACTTGTTGAAACCATTATGAAGTGTATTTGGACGCTGAGCTGGGGTGAGGGAGGTTTTACGCAACGCTTTGTACGCTAGCGAAACAGAGAGTACACTAATTTGATACAGGACAAAGGAAAAGAGTCTGAAAATCCTGTTAACTTCGGAGCAAACCAGAAAATGTTTCACATAATTATATTTACCTTTGCCTCGTCCAAACGACCCAGAGCCTTGAGCAAATTGCCCAAATCGCTCCGTACGCAGTAAAGGTCCTGAAACAAATGTAGTTTGTAAAGAAAAAACGTGTCTCTGTTAATTCAATGAATTTGATCAAATACGGTAATATAATCAATTATTTTATTATTCATATCAAGCATAAATAAGTAAGTTACAAGCTTTTAAAATCTGATGGAATGTGAAACTGTCAAGTAAAAGAAAAAGGATGCACGGACAGCGCTCTTGACGTCACAGTTATTAGACCTCGTACGAACGTGATAGTAAGATGTCCCTACTACTCTGCAACTCTAATATTTGAAATCCTAATTACTACTTCAATAATTAACTAATTTTCTTGCTGTGTTCAAAATAAAATATTTATTTTCAGTGGTATTTTTGTTGTATATAAAATATTAACCAAAAACATGAACAGCAATATAACCTATTTCAATTAATATTGAGCCCAGATAAATGAAATGCTTGTTTTGAGTTTTTGCTCTAACTTGTAAATGGAGAATGTCTTTCTATGTATGTAATGCGAGTCATCTTCTCCTTGAGTGCAATGGCACACTTAATAATTAAATTTTTAACAAAAAAAACAACCGACTTCCATTTATTACAGGAGTTTCTTCCATATCTCCAAAGTTCTCTATCAAGTCTTCACCAAATTAATATGGGACCAACTTGGAAGTAAAGACTTCCAAATAAAAAAAAGAATCATCAATATCGGTCCACGGTTGACGATGGATCGCGTAACATACATACAAAAAAACATACAGTCGATTAATAACCTCCTCCTTTTTTGAAGTCGGTTAAAAAGAAGGGAGGAAAATAGAAAAAAGCATGCGGGGCGCCACCAAGCGTCCTGAGCTTCCTGCAGTAGCTGGGCTGGTTTGAGAACTGAGGTCGGCGCCATCTCCCTTTGCAAAACGAGTCTAGTCAATACGGGCCAAATTGCGGAAAATAGTTTGAAAGATTATTCCCCTAACAAACGTGTTGGCCAGTAGCAGACTCTACGTCAATAACGTTAATTCATGATAAAAATGTTAACAAGTTCATTGCCCATTTTCATTTGTAACATGCCGCTACATATGTGTATGAAGTTAGCTATTGTCACTAGCTCTTAGGTAAATGCTAATTCATTATTTGGAGACAACAATAATCTATCATATAAATTAGATTAGAAGAAGCATTCGAAAAGTTGTGATGGTGAAGGCTAGAGAAAATTTGTTGGAAGGACTAAGTAATAAACATAGAAGTTCTAAATAGAGTAGGTATAAAGACACATACTAGAGGTCATCGAAAATAGACGAGGCAATATGTTGGGACACCTGATACGGCATGACAATTTTATGCGCATTATAAAAGAAGTAGGGGAAGAGGAAAGCCTAGGCACAGCTAAATAAAGCAAGTCAAGAAAAAGGTGACAGGAGTGTCGCATCAAGATTTCAAGAGTTTGGCAGAAAACAGAACATAATAAAACTCCAGAAGGAATGGAAGAAACTCCATTGACAAGACCACCACTCTTATATTATGATGATGACGAATAATCTACTGACAAGACAATAACTTCGAAAATGATTAAAGATAGATTCGCGAGAGAAAATGTAATCATTATTATATAAATAACATTCAATACGAAAACGATAACATAAACATGTACCTACGCGATGACTCATTCCCAACTCGGCACCATAACACACTCGGTTAATGTGCGACTTTGAGTGTAGGAAACATACTGAATGGAATTTTTCTGTAGGAGCGCCTCTCGAACGGCGACAATAGGTAATTACTGGACGGGGAAATAGTATCATCGTGTACAATTTGTGGCCCAAGGTTATAATGCTTTATCTCTGCGTAAACAGATCAGTGTTTATCTATTATAATCTTAATTATAAGATGCTTCTGAAATGTGCTTAAAATATTCCAGACATGAATGTTTTCAATAGATAAAGATTTTTCAACGTAGTTTTTATCAAAATCGCAATTATTATGTCTGGCAAAATGAACATCTATTTGCATTAGTGGCGACAATGTTACAAGATTATTTACTAAGTAGGATATGTGGGAGCATTCCGGCGAAAGTAGGTCAAACAGTGAAGAGCTTGACCTTGACACCTTAGCGGAGCACGCGCTTTTTAACGATAACGTACGGCAGCTTCACAGCTTCACTTTTGGGAATGTCACAATGATAAGAAAAAAGATAAGAATAAGAAATTTATTAAAAAGAAAGATATTTTCATGTACCTATGTTTTCAAAAAAATATTTAATTTCAAATGACACACTGGTATTCATATACTGCCTAAAGTCGGCATCGGTTTTAGTTGTTGACAAGTGTTAAGCACTAAAACCTTGGGCGAGAGGGACAATTTTGCTACTGGTTACTGGTAACTAGGTACATAGGTAAAGGTCCTTTCCTATTTGTGTATTGAGATACGTATTTGTATTTTATTTTTTTTCATAAAGAAAATGCACGCAACAATTTCTTTGTTCTCAACTATTTACCAAGTAATATTTAGAAAACTATATAGGTGTTAATCACACTATCACACTAATATTATAAAGGCGAAAGTTTGTGAGTGAGTGTGTGAGTGTGTGTCTGTGTGTGTGTTTGTTACTGTACTTCTTTACGTGCAAACGTCTGGACCAATTTTAGTAAAATTTGGTATGCAGACTACCTGGATTGCACACATAGTAGGTTACTTTTACGCAGCTAGTAAAAGATAAAAATTATATGTATACTTATAGGTAGTAGACAGGAAGATAAGATTTTTATAAGTAATGGAGTAATAAAACGAAATTTCTCCATAATTAAATCAAGTTTTGAGTTGATTTACTAGATTGACATAGTATAAAAAGATATCAGTAGAAACTGCTAGCCTGTTTAATTCATAGACATAAAAAATATCATTAACCAAAACAAAAGATAATGTAAGTATGCTTAAGTGAGGCATACATATCCAAGATAAAGTAGTCAAATAAAGTCAAGATAAAGTCTTTAATGTTTAATATAAAATTAAAACAAATCTTACAATAATATGAATGAATGTTTATTTTGTTTTTATTATTCAAAATACTAACAAACAAGATAAACAAAATATTTATCTCAACTTATCACCTTCATGTTAATGTCAATAACAAAGGCCTTGGACATGTTACACTTTTATCCCAATCACAATACAGAATTTTCTTTATAATTTGGGTTTTTATCCAAGCCAAAAATAAATTATTTTGTACTAATAACAAAATAAAACGTCGCAAAATAATGTCACTTTTCTTTGAACATATCCATTTTAACTTAATTTTAAATTTTTTATTGCAGAAAAACTGATAATAAGAGCGCTATTTGACTCCTAAAAACTATGACGTCATCTGCCTGTATTTCATACAAAATCCCATAGAAACTGTTTGTTTTTTTTTCAAAATTTTAAATGATATCACAGTTTCCTTTTAATTGATTTATTTCAAATGGGGGCGCCACTGGACCCCGGAAAATTCAGGTATGGCCTTAAGGATGTGGCACTGTAGCCTCAATATTTTTCAAAACTTAAAACAAACATCACACGCAAACCTCTTTCTTTATACCATTCCGTTACCGCCAATACCAGACACAATAGTAAGACAATGAACGTGGACATTTATTAATGTCGTCCGGGTCTTTACCGTTTAAAAAACAAAAGACTCCCAACCCACACAACCAATTTTAAAAAAATTCCTATGGGAACATCTGACAAGTACCTATGCCCTGTCAAACAAAAAATAATTTTCCATATCAGTTCAGGGCTCTTCAGATAATCGGTGGAAATACATAAAAAAACAAATCGTGACAAATTGATAATCTCCTCCTTTTTAAGTCAGATAAAAAATTGGTTGCCTGTAAAGTCGGTATACGGGCGAAAGTTTTACGTGACAACGCGATCATAGTTGAGTGGGAGAGAGACGCAAGGCATTCGGCGGGCCTCTCTCTCGTTCGGTGACTCATCGTAACGTTACCGAGCGTTACACTTTTTCATAAGTGACTCCCAGCCGCAACCTAATTTAAGACGTTGTCACGTCAAAAACACTTTGTGTACTAAATATGGACAACTAGCTGGTGCCCGCGAATACATCTGCGCAGGATTATAACACAATATCTTTATTTATTATTCTGATGTATAAGCTATATTATTGTAGAGTTTCATTAAAATCCATTCAGTAGTTATTACGTGAAAGAGTAACAAACATCCATCCATCCATACTTACAAACTTTCGTGTTTATAATATTAGTAAGAATAACTCACAGGGTTATACTGAAGCGCAGTGACGTATGCTTGCACAGCCTGCTCCATATCGCCGGCGGCCACCAGCGCCGCAGCCAGGTTGATGTAGCCATCTATGAAGTCTGGCTTCAGCCTGACTGCATGTCTGTAGTTCTCAAGGGCCTCTTGCAACTGGCCACGTTCTTTGTACACATTTCCCAGGTTGCTACGAACAAAGGTTTTAAATGAAAATTCTGTTTGTTACTGGCCAATTGATTCAATATTTTTATCAATGTTTAATTTTTTGCAACATATGTATAACATACTTAATGAATAACATATACTTAGAAATCCAAGTATACGTTATTACAAATATTGCGAAAATTTTGGCATGACTTTGCGTCTCTTAGCCCTGTCTGTCTTCCCGTCAAGACCCACCAACCCACCATTAGGTCGACTTACATTGTTTTACTATTGTGTCTGGTATTGGCGCATCTCAAAGAGATAAGAGACAAAGACTATATCATGTTACTTAGTCAAACTATCATGAAAGATTCACCAGTGTATCGAGAAATAATTAAAAAAGAATATTGCTACTGAAAATATGAGAGTAAACTGATTTTCCTTCATAAATATTTCATGTTTACACCTCATTGCCAGTAATGTGGTAGTCATTATTATTATTAGACATATTGAGACTACAGCTATGACTATGATGATGAAAATGCACATTACCTGTATGACTAATTTTAACATAAAATATCAAATATAAGATCTAATTAATTTTAAACACTTTCAATGTGCTAAAAGCCCAGGGCGATATTGACCTAAAATAAAGGTACCTAATTAATTACAGAAAGATTAATCATGTCATGTCCAAAATGGGCCAATGTGATGCTTGTTGATGCCAAAGTGTCCATTTTATGCCACACTAAGAATGCATTGAATGCCAATCGAAAAAATTACAAAATAAAAGAGCACTATTTCTTTGTGCTGAATACAAGTCACTGACACAAAATCTGCAGCTAAAAATACATTAGACTTTTAAATTTAACAAGCATCGTGAAATTAATAATTTTGTTAAAATAAATTGATAAAAAGAAAATACTACATATTTGTTCCTCTCAAAGAAATGTATCTAAAAACTATTTTTGTTTCATAAATATATTCCAAGTTTCCATGTTAATTTTACCACGCTTATGGTATCAATTTAACCTAAAGAGGGAAGCTGTCTTTGATCTTAACTTTGTAAGTAGGTACCAAGTTTTGTTATTTTTAAAATTACCTGTACGCTTCTGCCAGTAGAGGGTTTTGTTTGATGGCCAGGGTCGAGAAGTGCGCAGACCTGTCCAATCGTCGACATTGGAAGTGGATGGACGACAGTAAGAGCAGCACGCCAGTGTTGGTGCCATCCTGCCGCCAGAGCTGCATGCAGTGCTGCTCGGCACTGTCGTAATCACCAGCTTGATACTCCCGATGGGCAAGCTCAAGTAGACCTGCGCATTCAAGCATAAAATGCCACAATCAAACTCTGTCTTAGCATTTTCTTATTAAGCAAATGACACCGATTTTATTATTTTAGACTCAAATGCACAATATTGTAATTCAAGAAGTCTTATAACGTGACTCAATGTGGTCTCAGGTTTCCAAAGGAAAATTACCAGGCGCAGATTGACAATTTCCGCAGACAACTTCATTTATTGTATTGAATATAATGAAATTCACTTACCCACAGTTGATATCTGCTGAATATCAGACATTTTCAGGATAACAGCATTTGCAGGCACGCCAACTATTTGTTGAGGCTGCGTTGTGACAGATTGTGGCACGGCAACATTTGCTTGAGGTTGCATTTTTGTTATCATATTTCAATTAGCCAATTTTTGATCCAATACACAAAGCTTAATATCAACACACACTTAAAATCATTGACGTAATTTTAGAACTTTTATTTCACGGATCCCATTGTAAAATCAGACGGCTGGAATATCACATCACAAAACACAAATCATTATCCAATCGCAATCGCGCGACGCGGCGAATAACGGAAACAGCAGATGTTTTTTTAATGATTTTGGTTGTCTATGATTATAATAAAAAATATTTCTTCAGCCAAAAGTATTATTTTGAAGTTTATTACGTTGGGAATGTTGGGATAATATAAAATTATGTTTTAAATAATTTTTATTTTATAAACTATTTATTATTTTAATTGAAAATGCTATATAATACATAAACAAATGTTTGTCCCGGAAATACATACTTACTTGCGACCCGGAAATACAGATTATATCAGCTTTTTTTTTCTACAGGTTTCTTTGTTTCTTTCTTGACTGACATTGTGTGTGACATTGGACGTTTTTCCACTAGCTGGCACGGCGGACGGCAGCAGTGGAAGCAAAAATGTAATAAGGCATGCTGTATGAATGGCCTGTATAGCACACTTTCTCACTAGCCGGCAGCAGAACCGGCACAGCGATACCTCCTGTGCCGGCCGGCGCCGCACCGTCACGTCACGTCAAATGGGCGTAGCTCTGAAATTTTAGGCGCAGGACAAACTGAAAATGTATAGAAACGTCGCAAAGCAGAACACACAGAAAGGACTCTTCTGTGTGAAAAGCTTTTCTGTGTTTTCTGCTTTGCGACATTTCTATACATTTTGTATGAAACCGTCGCTTGCCGTCGCGGAACAGACATATGTCTGCGCCCCGACCGCGACGTAAGTCTTTTCTGTGTCCAGCGCTTTAGATTAAGCCCGCTGCCTAATTATTACAGAAGTGCAACTTTTGAAACGCGGAGTCACCTAAACGAATGATTTTTCCATACAAAAAACCAACTTTATTTGATCTGGTGAATCTATTTTATCAAACATTTGTGTGTGAGGCATCAGGCAGTAGCAGTACATAATTACCGAGAACATATTTTATTTACAGATAAAATCAAAAGTTTTTAGGTAGAGCATTGCCTCATACCTGCCCTCCCCATTGCATACGTATAGTGAGCCTTGTACGTGTGTGCGCGCGCAGGGTGTAGTAGTTGGGGCGCGGTCGTCTTGAGTCTTGACCTTGACATATTGTTTTTGGTCTTGAGACTCGAAGTACCTACTCGACCCCGCCCGCTTTGTATGCTTTATTGCGATATATGGGAATGGTAATTAATACGAAATGACTCTATAATAATAAATCAAGTTTTTTTTTGCAAGTGGCCAATATTTGCATCCGTAGACACTCTGATCACTAACGGATTGTTCTAGCCATAGGCATCTGACGGCTGAACCTCCCACTTCACACACTTTTATGGCAATTGTGGTCACCCATACAAGGTTCGACTACACCCGAGTTTGCTTAACCCGTGAAAACGTAGTCAGTATGTAACCCATAAGTAGTGTTTACGTCCAGAGTTGCTTAACCTGTAAAAGCGTAATGACCTATCTAAATTGCGACTACTCAGACCTTAACTTGGATGGGTCACTGCGAAGTTGCTTGCGATGGCGACGGCAACACGCCGGCCAGTGGAAAAATGGGGCCAACCGGTGTCGGCGCCGCCGCCGTGCCGGCAAGTGAAAAGACGTCCATTGTTTATGATGTTCTTGTTGACTAATCTTGAGATTGACAGACGCAGTACCATAGACTTATGATAGCTATCCTAACTCTATGGTAGGTAACTTTGAAATTGAAATCATTTTCATTAACTTAGCACTTAGCAGCTACCTATTTACTAAACCCATAGATTTAGAGTAAAAAATTCCAGTAGGCCAAACGCTTAGAATATAGAACAAACCAGAAGCCGCGAACGCGCCCTAAGCTGAAGCTACACAAACTACTCTCAAAGAGAGTAGTTTGACAATTGGTGGATTAGTCTATCTGTGGCCATCGACTGACGTAGGCGGGAAAAATTCTCTCAGTTTTAATTTAATTATGCAGTGTTGTGCGGTTCCCACCTGCAAAAAGGCAGTTGAAAAATTATAAAAACTAGATGGGATCACATTTCATGTGTAAGTAGCGCAAACACATTTCATTTTATTCGAATAATAATGTATTTATACTCGTTCAAAATGTAAACAATTTGGGCGAGTCCATTTTGTCAATGTTGCCAGTTGTGCTAAAAAGTTTTTCCTGCTTTCACTTGATTATTTTCTAGAAGGTTAATAAAAAATAAATAAATGCATGACAAATAATTTAACGTTTGACTTTAATAGATAAATTCATATTAATTTATTAAGTGTCAAAGTATGATATTGTTTGAATTAAGACATTTTAGTATAAATAGAGTGACTTATGTATATAAGTAAATAAAATTATTAACTATTGTTTGACAGATACTAAATTGTATGAATAGTAGTGTTTTTAACCCCCGACAAAAAAAAAGGGGTGTTATAAGTTTGACGCTAGTGTCTCTCTGTATGTCTATCTGTGGCATCATAGCGCTCGAACGAAAGGACTGATTTCGATTCGGTTTTTTATTTAAAAAAAATGGGATGTTTCATAGCTATGTTTTATGAAAATCGGTTAAGCTTTTTAAAAGTTATTGGAGGTTACCAGGTGCTATGTTTCAAACGCGGAGTCACTAAACGAACGGTTTTAAGTACGGAAAAATCGTTTAGATTAGTTTCAGAAATGGCACTTACCGTTTGAAAAACGACTTTCCCTAAAATAAAACAGATCTATATTTTGTAACGTTATCAATTCAAGTCGTATCTGTAGTTCCGCTACTCATCGCTAGACGGCGTTTTTGACCGTCGGGTTTTTTTTAATTTGCGTAAATTGTTATAAGAATGTTTTATGTTAAAACTATTCTAATTTTTAAATGTAGAATTTCAGGTTTCCAGCTGATGAAATCATAAGAGTAAAGAGGACACAAATGATAAGACAAGCTCGGTTAGATGAAATATGAAAACCTACTAGGCAGTGTTATTTGTTCGAAACATTTTGAAGACGATTATTTTTATGAAACAAAGCGCGGTTTTATAAATTACACATGGAATTATCTATCCTTATCCGTATATTATCCCACAGGAACAAATATCGGAATCAAAGTAGACTATGTCCTTCCTTATCAAGAAAACTATCCCTATACCTAACTTCATCTAAAAAATAACATTTTTGCAGTTGTTGTTATAATCTCATAAAAATATTTACATATACAACTTCATCATTTGTCAAAACGTAAAAATGTATTGATTAGGTCAGAATCAAAACGTCAATATTATAAAAAAGGTAAAACAAAAAGGTACGTAAATAAAAGAATATTTTATAAAAAATTACGTGTTTTATTCCACTTAAGGGTTTTTTTATGCAATATATTTATGAATATTTATTTAATAGGATAATTCTGTTATAGATCGATACTCGTATTATGTTAACACAAAACATTAAGTTTGGTTTGCATTATTTTGAAACATCATTTTTGATTTACCCTAAAAGATGCGAACTCTCTCTAAGCTAGCAACACTTTGCGGGTGTGAAGTATGAGGAATGCGGGGGGTAACGCATTCTTTTTGGACACAGTTCACACAGTGAGCTGCATACATCAACGGCTGTAGGCTACTTCTGGTTTGTTCTATATTCTAAGGCCAAACGTAATGTTTAGAACGTTTTGAAAACAAGAGGGACATTTTTTTAAATTGGATTTTTTGCTCGCAGATTGTCGGTCGAGCCTATGGAATTGTATGTACTGCGTCTCTACTTTCGTGGTCGAGGTCGAGTCCATTCGAGCCCTTTACTTGGCTAGGCAGATTGTACTACTGACATAAATACAATACATATAAATTAAATAAAAGCTTGTAAAAAGCAGACCACGGCATTTTGGAAGAGGAATCAAAAATAAAACTAATGTTTAGGTAAACATTAAAATATAATGTTTCTGTATAGTAAAAGTATAAAAATATATTGATATATTGATCTCATTTGATAAAATACAAAAATGGACGGAATATTCTTAGTTTTTAATACATACGCTTATATCACATATTGTGTCGAAAAGATTCTCATGAAATGCCAACAACATTGCGTTCATTAACATTTACGTTATACAATGTCCTTTTTAATTAAGTACAAATATTTGAAGGGGTGGTTCTGTCCATCATTTTGAACAACTTTTTCTAATGAATGTATATCGAAATACGTAAAATTTTTTTTAGGTTTTCATACAAATCGAAGTAGTCACGTGATATCATTACTATCGAAAGTGAATTTTTTTTTTCGTATTTCGTTATACATTTATTGGCAATAGTTGAACGAAATGATGGACTGAATCACCCTTTTAAAATATTTGTACTTAGTTAAAAAGGACATTGTATAAGTAAATTATTTTTCGCGTAGAAACACCAATAGACTGTCAATAAAATTTAGGTAGATTTATTCTAGGTAAGAAAGGAGATAAGCGACATCTGTTAGGTCTTGTGGCACTGACTCATGATAGCACAGGTACAGTTCTCGCGGTTCAGGTTCACTGAAGACACGCCTGAAACAAAACAAATAACTTATAACTCTATTTCCAGACGATAACTAAGCAGCTACAATGATTCATAAATTGTCTATGTAGGTATATAGACAATTTATGTATCATTGTAGCTGCTTTACATAGACAATTTATGTATCATTGTAGCTGCTTAGTTATCGTCTGGAAATTTGGCGTACGTACGTAGGTACGTACGCCAAATTTTCACTAGCATTTTAAACGCATAGGTAAGGGTATAGTCGAATTTTGAATTTACAAGGTTTGTTTTTTTCTCGTGTTATGCCAACATGCATAAATAAATGCATTCAACCTATCCTGTCGAATAGTTTAAAGTGCCTTCCGAAGCACGGGATATTTTCTGCCACTTGTGGCCACCTATCTCGGTCTATAATACATAGACACAAAACCATACATTTGTGTCCATTCTCCATTATCATACAAGTACTTAACCTTAAATTCATGTCCCTTATGGGTACATAATGGAATTTTTCAGGGTCCAGTGCTGCCTTATTTGAAATTATTTATTTAAATTGAAACGGAGATATCATTTAAAATTTCGGTCTGATCATGCACTAGATAACCCTTTAAACTAGTTTATGAACTACTTTGTTTTTCGTCGTTTACATTTTCAAGAGAAAACGTAAAGCTTTTCGCGCATTTGAGATAAACGGCCACTTTTGTCAAATGTGCAAAGAAAAGATTCACCTTTAAAGGTTGGCTGGAAGAAATCGCTTTAGTGATAGCCTGCTTTAATTTGTACCTACTATATTTTAAATTACTTATGTATCAGCTGAAAATCAGCGCTGTGGTTCTTACCGCAGCTCAAAGCTGAGCTGGCCGTCTTTTCGGCACTCTTAATAGATATCTAGTACATAAGATCTTATCTGCCAATTAAAGATTTTCTTTCTTTCTTTCTTATTCTTAGTGGGCAATAAATAAATTTTATCTTATCTTACTTGGGTAATACAAGCTAAACAAATCTTATAAACATCATGAGACCTCACCAACCCGTCTGGCCAGCATGGAGAGTGTAGGCCATGTCCTCTGGCTGCTCTGGCCAAGTATGGTTCTGGTAGTACAGAGGGTCGTGCGAAAGTGACGTACATAAGTGGAGACTAAAATGACCTGATGATGACGATCTTATCTTACCCAACAACCCAGAACTGAAAATTCTCCGCACTCTTCTTGTTAATCCCGCACTGACTCAGAATGTGCGCGGGCGCTTGAAACAGCATGCCGTGCTCCTTCACAGCTATCAGAATCTTGTTGAGGGTGTTTTCAGGCGTTTGGTTTGTTTTAAATCTGCAAACATGAATAATAGCTGATTAAATGCTTCTAAGCGTTACAGATAAACATACCGAATACTGTGCTGTAACAGCTCATGTATTTTCTGCAGGCGGATCTTAAAGTCCTGACGATGTAGGAGTACAAAGCATTGTTGGCTTGCAGACATAGTATATGTGCCAACTATAAAGTATCAGTTTCAATTATACTTTCCTTGAATATAGTTAGGAGATTAAAAAATTACCCTAAGTATTATAGCAGAAAGTTTCCTTAAATAAAGTTAGGAAATTCAAAATCACTCTAAGTATTGTAGCAGAAAGACCATCTGTAACGATAAACATACCTAATACTATGCTGTAACAGCTCATGTATTCTTCTGCAGGCGGATCTAAAAGTCTTGACGATGTAGGAGTACAAAGCATTGTTGGCTTGCAGCTCTATGTTCTTGACGGGCGCTATTAAGACGCCCTTTGCGGAGTCTAGTTGCATGAAATGAAATAACACGTTTTCGTCGCCGGCTGTTATCCTAAAATATTAAAATTGAGTAGTATTCTGGGTCACAAATTATTTGGTCACTTGACATTGATGATAATTATTTTCAACAAGATTTTAGATTTAACATGCAGAAAAACAAATATTATGATCGCTGTTTGACTTCAAAAAAATATGACGTTTGAGTCAGAGTCAAAAATCAGTTATTCAACTTTGGATTTTTCTTCCGATTTCATAATAGATGTCGACGTGAATATTTCCATATTGTCGAGTTTCATCCTCATAAAGTTAGAGGGTTCTAACTTCATGTTCATACTAGTACAAATACCATACAGAATGTTTGTTTGGATGTTTAGAAAAAAGTATCTGATTTAACAGGGGTACCCCGGTTGGGTTTGCTTAAAAATTACCTGAGCGTAGTAACTCGATCTATTTCGTTCAGCAATGACTTCCTGATGTCTGACATATCTGCACTGCTACTGGCTCTACTGCCATCCTAAAAACGAATAAAATAAAATATTTTTCTTTGCGGAATAGACAAAACTTATGCTCTCTTAGGCTAACCCTCACCGGTGAGCAATAATACAAGCAGGGTATACAAATTAGAAATAAAGATAATATCAAGTTTCTAAACCTAGTACTTAACGTAGCACTCACTGTAGCAAAAATAAAAATAAAGGCCCCATTTGCACAGTGCAAGTTCCTTTCTTGTTGTGTAAACTAAGTGACTCTGTGAGCTATAGACCTCGCGAGTCACTCCGACCCATTAATAACGGATAATAAGGTTTTCAGACAAAAAAGTTGCGCCTTAATAAGGGAAAGAAAAGAAGAGATATGGCTGAGATATGATATTTTTAAAGTTTCCATATCCCATATTACTGCCATTTTGAAAAATTTCGAAAAAAATAATCGAAGATATATTCTATATAATTTTCGAAACCTCTCAAAAAATTTCACTAGAATCGGTTGAGAAATGCGACCTGTAGGCGAGAACAGCCGGACAGACAGAGTGACAACCGGACAGAGAAGTTGACAGCCGGATAAAAAAAAAATTGGCCAATCTCGTAACGACGCTTCCTTCGCTCGGTCAATTAAAGTAATAGATAACTTGCATGGTCTAAACAAAACGTGAGCCATTGAAATCTTTTGTTGCTTCAGTTAAATTGTATACAAAAGGCAAGAAACTTGCTCTGTATAAATGGGCCTTTACCATATTAACCTGCTTGTCCCAGTCTGAGTCCGATCCCGAAGAGTCTCTTCTATTCTTTTGTTCTCTATCGGCTCTTCTTCCTTGAACACGCTCGTCACTGATTTCACTGGAATAAAAGGAAAAAAATGTTGAATTGAAAATCTTACAACTTGACTATAAACAAACGTTGTGCTGGAATCTAATAAAAACGAACAGAAAATAACAGTTTTTGTAAACCATAGTTAGTCCGTCTGCAACCAAGGTAATTACTATTCAAAATGGAAGACTAAAAAAAGGTTTGTGCTAAGTCAAATATAATAAATTATTTGTTTATAGCGTGTAATTTAAAACCAAAATAAATTATATCATTTCAAATTTCGCCGTTTGGTGTCCGGCAGAGTAGAATACATCCACTCAAGTCTTTTTGTGGATGTCGTAGAAGGTGACTTAGGAAATACAAGCCAAACGAAGCTTATAAACATCAAGGAGAACTCTCCAAACCGTCTGGCCAGCGGAGAGTGTAGGCCAAATCCTGTGGCTGCTCTGGCCAAGTACAGCTCTGGTAGTACAGATATGGTCGTGTTCCTGTAGCGGACACTAAAAAGACCTGATGATGGATGAAAATTTTAACATTAAAGGTCTTCCTCACCTATTACTCTTCAGGCTGTTAGAATCTTCAGAGTAGCTGACGTCCAAATTGCTGGAATGGCGGTACTGTTTCTGCGTGCCACTGTACCACTGGTTGTACAAACTGTGGTGGCTCCCGAAGGTGTTCGTGGAATTGTCGCCGATGTTCGGCGTGTTTATTTGTTCCGAGGAGTTGTGACGTTTCTTCAAGTCATTCTGTGACTTCGAGAGCTTGAGGGTCGATGTTTTTAATGTGTCCGCTTTTAACGCTAAAATTAGAAAATTTAATGTTTATTTTAGCTTAGATAGAGTAATATGCAATGCGGCATTATTTTTGTATGAGTTCTTGGAAAAGTAAATGCGTTTATACATTTTTTATCTGTTTAAAATAAGTATGTAGAGTAGTTAAAATCTCATGTCCATTTTTCTCTCCCATGCTGGTCTGGGAAAAATAAAAAAACTTAGAATGTACCAGCTGCTTCTCTTCCCACGCAGATCGTAAAAGCCGATCGAGGGAATGGGCAAAAATGCAAATCATGTTAACAGGCGATGCGGCTAGCAACCTATCACTGTACTGATTGCTTTTCCATCTTCTCGCCCACCATGACGCTAAAAGTGGCTTTTGGATCTTGCGGCCCTGGGCTCTGCATAAAACCGCAAGACCCAAAATGCTCTGTCTGCCCCATTAATGATAAAGACGTGATAGTATGTATGTATGTATGTCCATTTTTCTGAACAAAAAAACGTTTTTCGTTAGTGTTCCGTACCCAAAGAGTAAAAACGGGATCCTATTATTAAGACTCCGCTGTCCGACCGGCTGTCTGTCTGTCGGTCACCAGGCTGGTTATCATAAACCATGACAGCGACAGTTAAAATTTTCACAGATGTATTTTTTTGTCGCTATAACAAAAAATTCCCTGGGCGACCGAGCTTCGCTCGGTTATTACTATTTATTGTAATATGGTGGTGTTTAGGTGAAAAACTCGAAAACACGCGTTTTCCCAAACATAAGACTAATTTAGATAGATTGTTTACCCCGAAAAACTCCTATATACCAAATTTCAGCGAATCGTTAGAGCCGTTTTCGAGATCACAGAAATAAATTTATAAATAAATAAGTATGCAGAAAATCGCTTGATGCAGGCCGCTCTTGTTCTGTAATTTTGGAAATCTTTGGAAAAGACAAAAGAAAAGACAGGCTGAAATGATTATGATGATTACACAGCATGGCGTTGTCTCATTGAAAGTAACCTGAGTTTCAAAACCATGCATTAAAGTCGATATTAGATTGTTTTATAGCTAGAGATGTGCTTTACCATTCAAGTCCCTCATTTTTCTCCCATGTTTAGTGAGATACTCCGGCGTTGTTTCGAGCTGTGGCTGAGTGTTGGAAGAGAACCATGACGCTAGGTACTTGTTGAGGCCCACGTCGTACAGCAGTTCTAGGCAACTCTCACATTCTTCAACGTAGAAAGGCGAAGGCGGCGTCACGCCGACTGCCTGTAAAGTCACAGAATACGTACAGAAGACTCTTGGATAGGAAATTTGCTAAATAAAACCCAGTTACAGTGTACTAAAGTCCCATTTAGTTTGCACGTACCGCAAATAACTTTCGATCTAATAGCAAACCGTAAGCCGAGAACCAAAAAATTTACGTTACGTCTGCGAAACGACGATTCGTACCTATACCTTTACCTTTATATTCCTAAAATTAACAGGCGTTTGCTAAAGCTGTTTCAGTTAAAATATATTTTGTCCCTTTCTCTCTATTTTATATTTAATGAGAACGAGACAAAACACATTTTAAGTAAAAAAGCTTCAGCAAAACTTTTGTTATCTCTAACTTTTTCAACAATTTTAACCTTATGTTTGTGGTTAATCCGCGTTTGTGGGGTGGTTTGCGATCATGATTTATTATGTCTTTAAATAAAACACGTGATTTACCAGTCAGCCAGTATTTTGCGAAAAATCAAACAACTTTTACTAGGAGCGTATACTCAGGACTATGATTTTTTAGCAAAATAAATGATACAAAACAGCAGGGTAGTGAACATACTTACATCCTCAGTACAGCCACCTGACTCCATCAAAGTGGCTAAGATAAAATGACCCTTGCCAACTAGAAGAAGAAACCATCGACCGTCGGGAATTCTATAACAATAAATTCATAAAATAATACCGCAACAAAAATTTTGTGCGCCACGTCATATTTTGTTTATGGCCATTCGTGATGGCCAGTGCGCTTGTTTAAATAAAGTTAACATGTTAAACGCAAGTTTATTAACTAGACAAATATGCCATGTAGTAATTAGTAGCGGAACTACCGATACGACTTGATATTCGTAGCGTCATTTTTTATTTGTTAGAGAAAACCTTTCAAACGTTAGCTTCCAATAACTTTGAACGGCTGAACTGATTATCTTCAAACATAGCTAAGAACCACCGCATACGAACTTGCTTTCACGTAACACGTAGACAGTTATTAGCGTCAAACATATAATACCCCTCTTACCTTTTTTGACGGGGTTAAAATTAAACGTAATTCATGTGGCTACCTTCGATTTTCAAATCAATATACCTTCCTAAGGTTGTAAATAAAACTTGCTGATTTTGAGTTAATCTCCTTTCAGAGCTTGGAAGAAGAAGAAATCGTATGAAAAAATATCAAAACTAATTACCTAAATTCAGTACCATCTTTCTTATTAGCCATCCTGTGCTCATTGATAAATACTTCTTTCCACATAACAAGTTTCTCTATTTCCTTTTCTGTACTTAGTTTGAGAATTCCATTCAACTTCAGGTATGCATTGATCTCCTTCAAGTCCTCGTCTTGTAGATGAGAACTTAGCAAGTGTCCAGAGTAGTACAAACTAGCGCCTATCACTGTGTAGAGTCTTTGAAAGTTTTCTACGTCATCTGTCTGAAAAAAGGAAAAATATTAAACTCTCCATTCTGTCGCATTTTACACTTATGAATCATAAACTGACCATTAATAATTACACTAAGGATGATATTACATAGTTCTACAAATTTAAGTTTTAAAGTAAAGCAAGTTTAAAATTTTAGAAGCTAGTTGATTGAAACAGTAATCCTATCCTACTATCCTACTAATATTATAATTATAAATGCGAAAGTGAGTTTGTATATTTGTTTGTTACCTCTTCACGCTTCAAGTACTGAACCGATTTGGATAAAATTTGGTATGGATATAGTATGAGACTCGGGGAAGGACATAGGGTACTATTTATCCCGAAATTCCCACGGGAAGTGAAGCCCGCGGGCACAGCTAGTATAATTATAATACAAACCCATTCACGGTAGTCAGCTGCTTCTAACTCAGTAATAGCATCATCCACTTGTACTCTCACATCCAATGGCAAAGTTACAGCATGAGCGGCCAACAAATCTTCAAACATACTGACATGCACATTGTTTTGTCCATCTTTAGCACAACCAAGTATTAATGACACAAAAATACGAGAAAACAGACCATCCAATTTGTCAACATTATTAGGCTTCGTAAAACAAGATTTCAGTGAACCATACAGAAATTCCAACATTCTAACGATGTCAGTGATAATTCTTTTTGCTGCAAATAAATCAACATATTTATTTGGAAATGCGACTAATAGTAGATCACCATAATTTGTAGTGTATGTAACATTGACAAGTGTCTCGTTGTACATAACTGTTGATGTGCTGGGGTCACTTGTTCCTAGAGACTTTGGTGCTAAGTGGCACAAAGTTACATACGCTCCTCTAGTGTTATACAAGAAATTTTGATTGTAAGGCCTTGGATAGCAATACAGTACTCCTTTATCGTCATTGCTGTGATATTCAATGTCATTACAGCATATGTACAGTACTGAACACTGGGAGTCTCGAAATAGTTTAGTCAGAGAGTTGTCTATATTATTTTTTGATGTAAGCATCTTCTCAATATCAATATGAAGATCTTCTGTTGGCATTTGGAAAGTTAACTTGGGATTGAATGGGTCTTCAGTAACTCTTTGAAGAACATTATTTATGTTGTATGAGTCTACTTCCACACCATTAACTTTTTGTAAAATGAATCCTTTTCTAACTTTAGGAGCATAAATGGCTCGAGCTTCAACCAAGAAGTCTTGGACTACTAATGTCTTGCCGTCAGAGTGAGTTTCCAAACTTATCCCAAACATTTTTTCAATTTGGCAATTTTTTTCACTGCTGAATATCATGTTTTTACTGACCTGAAATTAACATAATAAATAATCAAACAGGAGATCTTTGAAATGTTTCAGACTTATCAAGAATGGTAAGTATATTATAAGTACTTGTATGTGAGTATGTTTGTGCAGTGTACTAATAAATTAAAATCTTAAACCTTTCTATATTTATAAATTTCTGTGATCTCAAAAACGGCTCTAACGATTTCGCTGAAAATTGGTAGATGGGGGTTTTTGGGGGTAAATATGTGTTGTATTGTTTTTAGAAAAGTTTAAAAAAATGTAGTTAATGTTTGAGATGTAACCGAGCAAAGCTCAGTCGCCTAGGTACTAAAATAAGTATATGGAGAAGTAAATATATCATATGTCCAGCAGTGGATGTTATGCAGCTATGATAAAAGGAAAAAAATAAACTAAAACTTACAAAATGAACATCAAAATTTAAACATACTAAAAAACAAAAAATTACCACTACAACCACAGCCATATCATTTTCTGGTAATATTTTTCTATTACCAAGGGCAGCCACCGATGCAATGGCACCATCTTGTTTATTGCCAATGTCTATGTTTTTTGTTTTCCTCACTTTCAATGCTTTAAATATTCTGCCTGAAAAAAGTAAAATACATACATTTCAGACACAATTCATTTCTTCAATTTGACATGAGAAATTACCAGAAAAATGCACCAAACTTTAAAATTTACGCTTTAATTACTGAAAACAGAGGGAGGTCAAAGATAAGGTGGATGGAATGTGAGAGGGAGGATACAGATAAAAACAATGCAAGAAATAAAAGGCAAACAAACAGACATACTATCTCGTCTTTATACCTAACGGGGCAGACAGAGCAGTTTGTATCTTGCGGTTCTAAGCAGACAAAGCCCAGGGTCGCAAGACTCAAAAGCCACATCTAGCATGATGGCTCTTTGGCCCCATGTAGTGTGACAAAATAAAGAGTACCTAAGTAAAATAAAATTAAAAAGTAATTCAAAGCTATTTGTACATTTTTTATTTATTTATTTCACTATTTACTTACCTTTTGTAGACCGCCTGGTTGATGATCGTTTAAAATTGTTTCTCAGTTTAAATGCCTCACAGTTTTCCAGTAGAGGTGTTTTGGAGTCTTCTGTGGCATTACTGTTTGGTTTAATTTTAATGTAAATAAGTTCTCCATCTTCACCCACATCAGAATCCCACTCTGGTACTGAACTATAACAGGTAAAAATATATATAATATGGATAAATATAATTGACCGAGCGAGCGAAGCGAGCGAAGGTCTCTAAATCGAGTTGGCGGCGAAAACACATTGTATGTATGTATGTATGTATGTATGTATGTATGTATGTATGTATGTATGTATGTATGTATGTATGTATGTATGTATGTATGTATGTATGTATGTATGTATGTTTGTACCGCGATAACAGCCGAACCGATGGTTTGATTTTGATGAAATTTGGTAGGCATGTAGGAAATATCAATAGAATTTTCAAGTTCGTTGGGCATCAAAATCGGTTCAGTAGTTTTTTAAATATTAATAAAAATGTCCGCGATTGTGTACCAAACGAAACTAATAGCGCGCTCTAACTTTGGATAGCACCATCTAGGGGATATTTAGGAAACTGAATTGCGGAAAATAATCGCGACGTCTAAGTTCGCGGCAAACTAGGTAGTTTACTAAATTTAGCAATTTTGTTGAGCAAACTCTGGTACAATCGATATCGCTACTTGTCTGTGCTTCTTTTGTAGTATTAGTAATAATGCCACAAACTAACAAGAGATTAACCAAAGCCAGTTTTACGTAGAGTCGCAACTAAGGGAATATGCTAGTAGGTACTTATCATGCCAATAAGAGCTTTGTCAGCTAAAAACCTCGCCCGAACGCTCCAAACGCTTTTGTTCACAGCGTGAGTACGCAAGGGAAGTACGAAATCAGGAACTATACCCTGAACGCTTAAAGCGCTAGCGTTCAATGCATGAGCACGCTGAGGAGATTCGAGGGCAAGAATCCTTACCAGAACACGGTTCCCATCCCACGCATGACCCGATCGTGGAAGACTAGCCAAGTGTCATGCTCACGAACGCAATTTCCACTGTCGCTTGGCTGGGCAATAAATGTGCACAAATCGCAAGTCGTAGACGTTTGCCCAAGAGCCAAGCTAATCCGACACTATACCGAAAATGTCCCGGACATCAGCCTGTACTAGATTAGGATGGCCCATAAACAGCTTAAAAACAAAAAGGCGCCGGACGAGGATGGAATCATCCAGAGCTTCTGAAAGCAGGCGGAACGCTGCTACTGAAAGTCCTTCAGAGGCTCTTTAATTCCATTCAGCTCGAGGGCGTAACGCCAGAAGCGTGAAACAGGGGCATTTTGGTCCTGTTCTTCAAAAAGGGAGATAACACTCTATTGAAGAACTATAGGCCTATCACGTGTCTTAGTCATGTATATAAGTTGTTTTCGAGGGTCAACACGAATCATCCCGCAAACAGGTTTGATGCCTTCCAGCCTTCCGAACAAGCCGGTTTCCGCAAGGGCTTTAGCACCATGAACCACATGTATACGCTGCGGCAGGTTATAGAGAAGACGAGGGAGTATAACCGGCCGTTATGCTTGGGGACAGTAGACTATGAAAAAGCCTTCCATTCGATCGAAACATGGGCCGTGCTTCAGTCTCCACCGATGCCGTATTGACTATCGGTATATCGAGGTGTTGAAATGCTTTACAGTAACGCACTATGTCAGTCCGAATATAGGAGCAGTGGACAACGGCAATTCCACTGCATAGAGGTGTAAACCAGACGTTATATCTTCGAAACTGTTCACCGTTGCACTGGAAGATCAAGCTTCTGGAATGGGAAGGATTTGGCATTAACATCAATGGCGAGTAAATATATCACTCACCTTCGATTTACCGATGATATCGTTGTCATGGCGGAATTGATGGCAGACCGCGACATTAAGTATGTATGTACTATGCTCGCAAACCTGAACAGAGTTTCCCAACAGGTGAGCAATAAAATGACCGATCTAGAGCGGCTTCCATCCAGCGCCTTCCAGCTATTCTAGATCAGTCAGTTTGGAAATCTTTGGAAGAGGCCTATGTCCAGCAGTGGATGTTATGCGGCTGAAATGATGATGATGATGATGATGATAAGCCTTAAAATGAACATGGACAAAACGAAAGTAATGTCGAATGTCCATGTTGCGCTCCTATCTGTTTGTGTTGGGAGCTCCACCCTTGAAGTGGTAACCTGGGTCAATTGATCCAGGCAAGAAGCTTCAGCTTCGAGGAAGAGGTCTTTCAACAAATCCGACTCGGCTGGACAGTGTTCGGGAAGCTACGCAGTGTCTTCCCGTCAAAAATACCTCAGTTTTTTAAGACTAAAGTTTACAAATAATGTGTGTTACCAGTGATGACTTATAGATCTGAAACGTGGTCCCTTACTATGGATCCCATAAGAGGGCTAAAGGTGCAACGCGCTATGGAAAGGGCTAAGCTCGGTGTTTCTCTACGCGATCGAATCAGAAATGAGGAAATTTGTAGGAGAACTTAAAGTCACTGACATAGCCCAACGGATTAGCTCGTTGAAATGGCAGTGGGCGGACACATAGCGCGACGAACCGATGACCGATGGGGCAAAAAGGTACTCGAATGGCGACCACGTACTGGCAAGCGAAGCGTAGGACACCCACCCGCAAGGTGGTTTATCGACCTGACCAAGGTCGCTGGAAGCCGCTCTAGATCGGTCATTTTGGAAATCTTTGGGAGAGGCCTATGTCCAGTCCAGCAGTGGACGTTATGCGGCTGAAATGATGATGATGATGATGAGACGTAAGCGTAAAATAGTTGGCGGCTGGATGTACATACGTTGCTCTTTCAAGATTCAAATGTCTTGGGATATTGAATTTGATCCAGGTTTTGATTTAAATTGTTTGAAAAAAATTTATAAAATGAAACTTTTGCAGCTCAGAATAGAAGAAGAAAGAAGGTTGGAAAATCTGTTTCCTGCAACGGTATCGAATTGGTAGTGAATATCTAATGTATCACAGTTTCATTAAATCAGTTTCACCGGACATTAAAACTGGTTTAGTTTTGGAATAGGTAGGTAGTATCGCGAGGTCTAAGTTCGCGGCGAACCACTAGTAGGAACTGTAGAATAGAAAATAGTTAAACTAGTAGGAACTTTGAATTGCATAAACTTGTGGGCTTCTCCCACTTTTACATTAAAATATATTCACTCCCAGATAAAAACTCCTACATCCTTCCCTGGGTCTCAAACTATATCAATACCTAATTACATCTAAAATATAGGTTCAGCAGTTGAAGCATGAAAAGTAGGGATGCAACGATACGGCTATTACGATACCAATACAAATGACGAATACATCGTAATGGCCAAATACGATAACGAATTACGATACGAATGCATTACGATATTTGTTTAATACCATTTTAATGATTTTATTGGAAGCTTTGTTGTATGTTATTATTGTAAAACTAAGTAAAGTCTTCTTCTTCTTATATTAAAGAGCTGGGCTCTTGTCGGTGGAGTGCTTTCCATGTCTCTCTTCCTTCCGCTAAGTTCTTAACCTCTAACTCTAACTCTTAAGTTAAGAACTAAGTAAAGTAAAAGTATAAAAAGTTATGCATTTTTAATCAATATATTTATAAATTTTATCAACTTTCATCATTAACTTATATTTCAACCTTCCAGGACATAGCTGATTAAATGACGGAACGTCTAAATAGTTTGATTCAGAAAACACAACATATTTGAGTTTTTTCCCTTAAGTCGGTTTCTCTAATCACTGTGTATCAGTCCTGCCTGCCTGCTTAAAACTATCAATGCTAAAAGTGACGGATGCGAAGCGTTCAGAAATTGACGCGTTATGCGTTTCGTCTCACCGGAAACAGTAAAAATTTAAAAATTTTGGAGTAAATGTATCGTAAAAATATCGTATCGTAATATTTACGATAACGAATAATCGTAAAGGTTTACGATAATCGCCGATATACGATTATCGTATCGGTATCGTTGCATCCCTAATGAAAAGGTAACAAACAAATATACAAAATCACTTTCACATCTATACATATAATAAAACAGTTAAAAAAGTGTGTCTGTACATTAAATATATTGCCAAAAAAAATATTGGGGGCGATGGAGACTTAGTAATAGAGTAAGAATTAAAAAAAAAATGTCTGTCTGTTTGTCTGTATGTCTGTTTGTACACGCTAATCTCCGAAAATACTGGACGGATTCGAATGAAACTTTTTTTGTTATATAGCTATTAAGCCTGGGCAACATATAGGGTATAAATGATTTTGGAAAATGGAACGCCTGATGCAGAACCCTAATGGTCCAGCTAAACTATAAGAGATATAAAAATGTCGCCTTAGTAAAAGTTATTCAGCCTGATGAGCATTTTCCAGAGACATAAAGTCCACGCGAACGAAGTCGCGGGCTTCGGCTAGTTTATAATATTAGTTGGATTTATCTATCATTAATAAACACCATAAAATATGTACACTAAATACGACCTTTTAAATCTCTCTCATATGTTCACTCAACATTGTGTTCTTTATTTATGTTATCCCTTTAAATGTCGGACGCCCGGAGCAGGCGTCTGATGTATTGTTTTACTATTGTGTCTGCTATGCCGACATTTGAAGGGTTACGTATTTTCTTTAGATTTTTCTATATGCACTAACTGTTTTATAGTTTATCTATTTCCTTGTGTACCTACTACCATTATAATATATATTTTTTTATGTAGCCTGTAGTGTCCCACGATGGGCAAAGGCCTCATCTAGTTTTCCACAAACTTTTATTAGTATTACTTAATAAATTACTTATCTTTTCAACCGCTGAACCGATTTCCAACAAACATAGCTAAGAACCATTTCGATCAAGTCAGCTTTCAAACAAAAAAACTGCATCAAACTCGGCCAATTCGTTTAGGCGCTACAATGCCACAAACAGACACACATCCAAGTCAAACTTAGAAGACCCCTCTTTTTCATCAAGGGAATAGAATAACTGGATTGGCATTTCATTTTCATTAGCTCGCTTTACCTTTCAGAGTCCGAATATTTAGAATCATCTGATGAATTAGTCCAATCGTTGTCTGAATCACATGGACTATCGTAGTTGATTTTACTTTTATAATTATTCATTTTGTAAGCCTTTATCACTAATAAAAATATCCAGTAGGTATTTATAAAATTAATCACTAAAATAAAAATAAATGTAAACGAAGAAAGAAATGCCTTCCACCATCTCTCCTCATCACCTCATTGTTTACATATACAAAAGTAATCTGTGATTTACAAGAACAACAACAAGTTTATGAAGTTTTTACAATTACACTTTACGTGAACTTTACATGGTATTTCTATTTACAACTATTTTCTTTCTGTCTAGAGGTAGGTACCTACATAAATAATAAAGTTTGTTTTGTGCATAGAAAAATTATACAGTTTTGTGCTTGCGCTTGGTTGGTTTGGTGTGTTGTTTGACTTTGTCACCGTCAATGTCATAACAACTGTCAACCAATTTTTTAATCTGTAGGCAAAAGAAAGGCTAATTTACCTACAAAAAGTACCTATATCATCTTTATAATATCCGACTGCGCCAGAAGGAGGGTTATGTTTTAAGACTGTATGCATCTGTATGTGCATGTTGGTTGTACAGGTATTTCTTTAGCATGCTCTGCAGCCTGAACGGCTAGAAGGATTTTAGCTTGAGAGGTATAATTAAATTAGTACTTATTAAGTTAGTATATTTTCATGTGTGTCACCAACTATGAAACAAAATCGCAGATTTTTGCAACTAATTAAAATTAGGTAAGTATTCATTGTTTTCTATTCATTACCTATCGGGTTGGGCAAATTTTAAAGAAATACAAACAATTACAAAAATATGTACAACGTACTTACTTAATGTATGTACCTGTATGTTACCGTCGAAACCCGATTTCAGGACAAACTAGTTTTGCCTAGGCTAAACTAGTTATTCCTTTATGCGGTAGGATTAACTAGTACTTATAGCCTAAACCAATTAATAGACTTAGAAAATCTTTATTTGGAGCTTAACATTAACTACACTACTCTTTCTATCTGCCATGTATCATCATCATCATCAGGTCTTTTTGTCTCCACTGCAGTAGCACGACCCTCTCTGTACTACCAGAGACTTACTTGGCCAGAGCAACCAGAGGTCTTGGCCTACACTCTCCACGCCCTGGCCAGACGGGTCTGAAGGTCTCATTGAAGGTCGCCTTCTACGAAATCCACGGGAGGACTTGGAAACCGGAAACCACACTCGTAAATGTAATGTGTAATGATGAGAAATATTAAAGAAACTAATTATTACCTCGTTCATCCGAGCGTGTTTCTAGTTTGTATGGGCTCTGAGCATCTAGCCCAGAGATATGGGACTTAAGTCCCATATCTCTGATCTAGCCTAAGTACCTATATTGCGTACTTATTCTATAGCATATAGTATAGTTTACGGAAGTATTTAGTACTCTGTGGTATACTTAACACATTTGTTTTATTTTTGAAAAGCTAGAAAAGGTTTTTGGGCATTATATGTCTTTGCATTGCAATCGCAAAAGATTTTGCCTTTTTGACACCAAATTCAAATTCATGGTAAATAGGATCTGTGATTTAAAAAAATCTAGGTCTATGGTTCAAATCAAAAAATGGCAAACAAAAATAGATAAACGGTCCTTAACTCGAAAAATAAAATAAAATACCTACAATGTCTTCCTCTAGTAGGTAGAAATCAGAATTAAAGATATTGTTAGGCTTACCTACAATGTCGAATTATTTGGATACATCAATGAGCCAAGAAAATGTAGAGGGAAGCTACGATATTTTGAAATACTCGTCAAGCATTGACCAAATCGAAAAAAATGCTGATTGCCCTTCCTCCGATTTTTATAATACAAGCCTAAACACATTTCGTAAAAGCCAAGCCGAAGATATAAGCAAGGAATTATCTCAGTCTGATTCATTATGCTATCTCAAATTGGTAAAGTATATGTTTATATTTTTAATCGCATTGCTATATTTTGTCGTTAAAATATAAATATTTACCCCCGTAGCATGGTACTAGCGACAGTGTTTATTGATCTTTATCAACGTAGTATTTGTATTCTCTTTGCGCTATTATCTATCGCTGTCTTTCTCTCAGTAAAAATACCGAACGGGATAATAAATAACTGAAACGCTCCTACCGCTGCGCGATAAAAATCTTATCAACGGTACCATGCTACTGGTCTGGGGCTGGGCTGGACGGCTAAGATTTGCGTGATGAACCGAGAAATCAAAGATTCTCAAAAATTGAAACTAAAATAGATTTATTTTTTACTAGTAAATACAGAAAAAATTTAAAAAAGAAACAATCTGAATAGACCTGTACAAAGACTAGGCTGAGTATCATTTAAACCGTTGGAGCTTAGTCCAAGATCCCCATCATACCCACAAGTCGCATTTATCATGGGCTCTTTACATCATTGCTTCAGAAGGCGCGTTGCCGCTTGTCCTCCTCATACCTCCAGATCTATGATAAATATGCGACGCAATCTTTAGCTTATTAAATGTTGAATTGCTGAATTAAGACTACAAAATTGTATAATACTGTTTCAGGATTCCCTCATTAAACTTAAAGAGAGTACCAGAAAATTGCTATGTGTCCTAGAAGAAATACAACTCAAGACACATTCAAAAAATATAAAATCTGATGGAACACCTAAGTTACTGAATCTTTTGAAACCCATTCCACCTTCATGTGGTCCAGCTGTATGATTCTGTTCTTTTTTTTATTTGTTCGAACTTTATTTATTTTAAACTTATTACATACTTTTTTTCTTATTTATATATAATTAATTATTTTTATTTTGTATAAAATAAATAAATTCCAGGTGCAATCAGTTACCAATATTTTGGGCGCCACTGCGCTAAAGCAATTAGAAAATAAAACTAGTACCTTGGAAGGCATTTACATTCAGGTAAAGTTAGTTTTTCTTCAATATTTAAAAGTAAAGTATAGCGCACACTCGTCTTTCCAAAAAGAGAAAACGTTTTTCCATTCCTAAATGTTATCTGATCTCAATTTTTTCTGGTATGTTGTTATCACAATAAAAGACCCGAAATGTTTATAGGTTTTCCTTTTTTGGTGCGCTCTGGTCCCGGGCCTAAAGTTAACTTCCTACTACCTTGTTTCTTAGGACGAAGATGATGACTGTTCTATTTACAAAAGGCTAACGAGAAAATGTAACTGTCTCAATAAACCAGAGTATAACGACTTTATCATACTTTTCAATGAAGAAACCAAATATTTCAAGAACAGCCTCGGTGAGATTATTAAGAACATGAGGATACTGAAAAAATTCCTCTATATGACTGGACAATACACGAAACATGCTTTGCTGTTTTTGAATGAGGTAGGTACATTATTATTATATACAGTTGTAGGGTTAATTATTCTGACTTCATTGGCTTTCTACTGCTGCCCTCATCGGCCATTCATAAACCCAGATATTTATAAGTACCTATTTTGTGAGATGGACTAGTGCCATCCCACTCGTTTGAGTATTATTGGGTCTTTTCACCCCGTTCCTTTGAGAGGCTTACGTGAGGATACATATGCAACACATCAAGGCTCTTGGAAGAGGTTGATTTTAGGTGGTGCTCAGACAGCATTCAGAAGGATTATTTTTCGTTAATCCTTCTGATATTATATGCCCACGATATAGGCCTACCTAATGCGTGAATCTTAGTTATTTTAGGCCATACCCAAATTTTCCGGGGTCCAGTGGCGCCGCCATTTGAAATAAATCATTTAAAAGGAAACGGAGATATCATTCAAAATTGTGTCTTGGTCAAGCCCTAGATAACCCTTAAAACTATTTTATGAACTACTGTTTATAATTTAAAGTGCAAACGTGAAGCTTTTCTACGCACATTAGCTAAAAGTGGCCGTTTTTCGCAAATGTGCGTAGAAAAGCTTCACGTTCTCACTTTAAACTACAAAAAGTAGTTTAAAAAATACTTTGAATGGGTATCTAGAACTTGACCAAGACACAATTTTAAATGATATCTCCGTTTCTTTTTAAATGGCGGCGCCACTGGACCCCGGAAAATTTGGGTATGGCCTTAATCATATAAGTACTTAGTGTATTGGTTCTCTGGTCGAATAAATTATTTTGTATAAAATAGACAGTTATAATCTGATCTAAATTTTAGATTTTTCCACCCATCTTTTTCATGGTTGTTCCGCTTTTATTCCGGATGGCCTCTCCCGTTCGTACAGTATACCTCACTACGTGGCCATTCGGGCCATTCCAGTTCTATTTTAGTTTTAGGGAAGAGAACTGAAACTGAAACTCGTGCTTTGTGTCCCCAAAAAATGGAACTATAAAATTGTCTTTTTCCTAACTTCTTGACCTCTAACTTTGTGCATTTCTTTTAGGTTCTCAACTTGTTATTTGCCAGTTTGCTTTCCTCATTAAGTTGGTTTATCATGTTTTGTAACTTAATTCTGATAGGTTTCGGCAAATACTACGGATATCATCTGCGAATCTTAGGTGGCTGAGACGTTTGTTATTAATGTGAAAACCTTCTAAATCCCATTTCAGTTTGGTGAATATGTATTTAGGTACTGCAGGACTAAAGGACAGCTATGAAAAGTTTAGGAGACAGCAAGTCTCCTTGTCTTACTTATAAACTCATCCATCGTATTCATAGTTTCCAGTTTGACTATGCTTAACTATTTCTGTAGATATTTTTTAGAATTGTCATGTTTTACCTACATTTATGTAGAGCTTGCCATATAGAGTTGTGGTTTATGCTATCGAAAACTTTAGAATACTCTGCAAAGCATAGGTATGTAGATTCCTATTAAATTCTTTGTTTTCTTTAATTAGGGTTCCGTAGCCAAATGGCAAAAACGGAACCCTTATAGATTCGTCATGTCTGTCTGTCTGTCTGTCCGTCCGTATGTCACAGCCACTTTTTTCCGAAACTATAAGACCTATACTGTTGAAACTTGGTAAGTAGATGTATTATGTGAACCGCATTAAGGTTTTGACACAAAAATAGAAAAAAAACAGTAAATTTTGGGGGTTCCCCATACTTAGAACTGAAACTAAAAAAAATATTTTTCATCAAACCCATACGTGTGGGGTATCTATGGATAGGTCTTCAAAAATGATATTGAGGTTTCTAATAGCATTTTTTTCTAAACCGAATACTTTGCGCGAGAGACACTTCCAAAGTGGAAAAAAGTGTGTCCCCCCCCCCCGTAACTTCTAAAATAAGAGAATGATAAAACTAAATAAAATATATGTTGTTCATTACCATGAAAACTACCAGCGAAAATTGGTTTGAACGAGATCTAGAAAGTAGTTTTTTTTTTAATACGTCATAAATCGTAAACAGCAATTTACCTTTCATTCAATCAACTCAAATATAAAAATTAAAAAAACATACTACAAGACTTTTATATTATGTTATTTGCTACTACGGAACCCTTCATGGGCGAGTCCGACTCGCACTTGGCCGCTTATTTGTTCTAGTGTGTGGATGTAATCCATAGTCGAAAATCCGGTGCGAAAGCCTGCCTGCTCTACTGGTTGCATATTTTCTATATGAGGCGCAATTTTATCTTGTTGGATAATTAAACGCCTAAATAAAAACCGAATTTTGATTCCAGGCTTTCTCACAATCTACATACACTGAGAAAGTGGAGATTATTCAGGGCTGCGCCTACGCAGATATTTGTAACGTGTTTGACGAATATTCAATAGTAATCGTTTGTATATCGTGGCCATGCAAATACGAAAACTACGGAGACTCCACAACGCAGGTTAATATTTGAACAGTTGTAATTATCAGTGTTCAAAGTTTTATTTGAATTACATATCATTCTCAACCAATAAATACTTATTCAAACAATAACATATTTTGTTTTAGGAACTCACTGCGAACTTTCTACACAAACTTGTACAACTAGAGGAAGGAAGACGCTATTTGAACTTAAGCACTAAAATATCCAATGACATCAAAAAAATAATGAGGAAAAGGGCATCGAAATTAGAATTTGAGACTTTACAAGTCCTAAATATCGTTTTGAACACATTGCAACCGTCCTTATACCACACCGTCAATGCAACTTACTACTGCAAGCCAGTCGAAGAAGGTAAAAAGAAGTTTATTAGACGGCCTCCAACTTCTACTCCTTGCCAAAGTACTTTCGAGCCTTACAAAACTGTTCATAAAACCCAAACGTATGGTAGCCGCCTAAGAATCCAACTGGCATATACAGATTAAGTTTTATAGATGTTAACATCTATTGGATACCAATTTGGAGCTTTAATCTGTAGGTAGGTAATAAATAAATGTTAAGGTCCAAGATATTTTTCAAGTTATCAGTGAAGTATCTACAAATGTTATTTCTATTTTAGATTATTTGGCAAGTAGAACGATACACGTTCTAGGACACAATCGGGAACACATGACGTTAAATGAAGTGATAGCAAATCTAGAAATGCTGAACAACTACAGTAACAGAGAAACAGGCAAAATAGAGCTAACATCGTATCTTCCAGCTCTGATAAAGTTATTCATAAACATGCTGGTGGAATATGATAATAGTACAATGAATATAGTGATAACGAATATTTTGAATAATATTGTAGCAAAAAATTTGGTAAAGGCGAAAGATAAGGAGAAAGAGTTACCTAAAACTGTGATCATTGCTGATACAGCAACAGAGGTATGAGAATTGCTGCTCAAAGGTTTTTATAAAATTAACTAGATGATGCACCGTGTTAAATTATTTGACAATTCCAAGAAAACGTGCTAATGTAGTTAATTTCTACATGCCATATTAATTCAACCAGTTCAGCCGTTTCGGGCGGGACAACCATAACCATACTTACATACTTTCGCATTTTTAAAGTAGGGTAGGTTTAACCGACCAAGCAAATTATATTATACATTTATTAAAGACCTCAAAAAAAGAGATAGACAATAAGAAAAGCGTAGCAGGATTACTTATCCGCTACTGTTCAGCAGAAGACAAAAAAAGATTTTTCAAGTTTTTTTTTTTTGCTTTTTTTATGTACATGATAATCTTCGACACTTCGAAACACATTTAAACTAACAACAGAGTCAACAGATACTTTAAACTCTGTTCAGGGGAAAAGTCATAAAGCATTTATCACTCGTCCCTTAAAAATGCGTAGAAAAATATAATTAGAAGCACTGAATTTCAAGTAGGCGAAGCCGCGGGCATCAGCTAGTACATAAATAACAAACAACTCTAAATTTTGCTACCCATAGGTAATAGAGATCTCTTGCACCATGAATAAACACTGAGCCTTAGAGTGGAGTATAGTACGCACGCTATCCATACAAAATAACGCGGGTCACGCGCAGTATAGGGTTTCATTATTACAAATGCAAAATTTGAGTTCACGCGACTAAAAACGTCAAAATAACTGATTTTCCATTGAATTTATATGAAATTTTACTTAAAAAAATTTAAGTTAGGAACTAATTAGGAGTACTTTTTACCTACTATATTTTAGATGTACTTACTTTTGTTTATGTGTTACTTAAGAGAGCTACACAAAAAAAAAATTAAACATTTTATTTTTAAATTTTTTCGTCATCATGCTTAATCTGTATTAATGCCCATGATAAATTACAGCTTTCTAGTACTAATAGTCTCTTAGTAAAACCGCGAACAGACATACATACTATAAGGGTTCCTTGTTTTCTACAGAACCCTAAACAAGCAGATGAAGAAAAAAAAACACTACCTACTAAATGTTATGTGAACCAAAGATTTTCTAGTATGATACTGACTTCTCGATATCATGAATGTTTCAAAATTTGCAAATATATAACAAACGTCGTGCCCCTGTAGCAGAGACAAAAAGACCTAATGATGAAGATGATGAAACAGACGTTTGGGCATAACATTTTCTTGCTTTGTATGACAAGTTCGTACTATACTTCCCTCTTAAATCAATTTGGTTTGGAAGCAGCCTCATATTTCATCTTATAGACGAAGTGTCATAATTTAATTGTGATAGAAAATAATTGTATTTTACAGCCTGTAAAAATGAAAAACGAATACAACCAAATACCAGTGAAGAGTTCAAAAAAGAATAAAAATAAATCAAAATCGAAATTAGGTTTATCACCCAACAAGATGAGGAATCCATCAAGACGTAAAGGTACAGTTTTATGGAAAGTATTCTGTAGGTATATGTATATCTTAAAAAGAATCCGTCTATGTATAGTGAGAATACTGAGAATCGTAGAAGTTAGTTGGAAAAGTATAACCCGTCAGCCCAAAATAAGGATGCCTCCCGCACCAAGCCTAAAGTTTAATCTGCGTTTCTAACAGACTTCAAAAATGGAGGAGGAATTTTTGGTGTGGTTTAAACCAAGCCTAAGATTTAATATGCGTTTTTAACAGACAGGCTTTTAACAGATTTTTTTTCTTGCTTTCCTTCAGAGGGTATATTCTTTTGTACAAACAAACAAGGTACCTACTTTTGTTCTTGGCTACAAGTTTTTTGATCCTGCCCCCGTAGCATAACACAGTTGATTAACCCAGTAAAGATAAAGTCGCGCGCCGGACTAGTGCCATCCACCTCGTTATTATTACATAGAGCGAGATAGTGAGAGACGATAGCAATCGATAAACGCTGTCGCCGGCGCCATGCTACGGGGGCTGGTCCAACATTTTTGTCTCCACTCCAAAGTAGAAATGCTTTTTGATACCTAAACAAATCAAAACATAATGTAAAAAATAATGTTTCAGTTTTGGAACCAAGTAAAAGGGACATTGAAGCTAAAAATCAACGTAAGTACTAAGTACTCAATATGTATACATTTTCTTTCAAAATAACCGGCCAAGTGCCTGTCGGGTCTCGCGCAGTGCACGGTTTTGTAGTTACGATTTTACGAAAGCAAACTTTTAGTTCACGCAACTTAAAAGTAAAAAACTATTTTCTATTGAATTTGTATGAAATTTTGTAGTACGTATATTTTTTAGGTCGGTCGCCTTGCTCTGATAGTTTTACTGTAAAATTTCTTAAACATACTACTGCCGTATTTTTTTTTTACAAACAATGCAACTGTTTATCCGAGACAATTTTTGTTATAATCACGTGGGTCACTACTATAAAACCAAATATTTTAGAAACGGATCCCTAAATTGTAAAAGCTTACAATATTTTAGAAAGACCTATTCAAAGATACCGATAGGAAAAAAAAATTTACTCCCACTTTTCATGTGATACTAGCCTAGCTTATTTTTTTTTTACCACGTTTTTAGCATGATTGATTTATAAATACTTATGCCAAATTGCGGCTTTATAGTACTTATAGTCTCTAAATAGAACCGCGAACGGATAGACAGACATGGCGAAACTATAATGGTTCCGTGTTTACTAAGGAATAGGCATGACCCGCATGACGAATGGAAAAATATTTTTGGTCCATCGGTTAGATTATTAAAAAATATAGTACACGTATTTTTTCTTTTCTCTGAGAAACCAAAAATGACAATGATACAGCGCATTGAAATTTCGCGTGACACTTAAGCACGATTTTTACTTAAGTGTGGTGTGACGTCGCAAGCCCCCTCTCCGGAACTTTGACGCTCCGTATTTTTGTAAATTTTTACTTTTTTTGTAAATTGAAAAATACAGGTCCATCATTTTGATGATTTGTTTACTAATGCAACCGATGGACTAAAAATATTTTTTTCTATTATCATGCCTATTGAACAAAATATTTTAAAAGTTGGTTGGTCTATCCTACTAATATTATAAACGCGAAAGTTTGTAAGTATGGATGGATGTTTGTTAATCTTTCACGTAAAAACTACTGAATAGATTTTAATGAAATTTTTCAATAATACTAGCTGTGCCCGTGGGCTTTGCTACCCTCGGGAATTTTGGGATAAAACTTCCTATGTCCTTCCCTGGGTATTAAACTATATCCATATCAAATTTCATCTAAATAGGTTCAGTGGTTGAAGCGTGAAGTGGTTGAAAATATACAAACTCACTTTCGCATTTATAATATTAGTAGGATAGTAGGATACATAAGAATAACACATAGGCTACAATTGATATATATACTGCGCAGACAAAGTCGCGGGCACCAGCTAGTATGTAGGTATATATTTTTAAGGTTACTTAAATAAATACTTATTTACTTTGTTTCAGAGGCCCGTAGAAGTTACTTAAGAAACTCTATAATAGTGGTACCAACAGAAAAGATTAAGACAAACACATAAAAGTATTACATTTAATTAAATTAAAATATAATTTCAATTATATAAAATGCAATAATCACAAAACAATGACCATGACAACATATAAATAATTGTGTAAAATAAATCTATCAACAGTGACAAGTTTTCTTTTACACCTCAACCTCTTTGCTCATATGGGATACAGAAATAAAAAGTGAAGGAATGTCTAGCATTTACCATTACCTATTACCGAAACCTACATAATAATAATAATAAAACATTTAATTACAAAAAGAATATTATGGTCTCTGTTCTGTTATAAATAACATACAAAATGTATACCTTTTACCTTCAGCAGTGCAGCCATAGTACAGCACTATATCTTTGATAGAGAATGATAGAAGTTAGTATTTTATAAAGATTGTCCTGTTTTCATAGGTACCTAGGTACTCAGTGTGAGTGATTCTCTGTTAAAATAAATAGTCATAATTAGAAATCAAAGGTAAGTCAAAACATTCAAATACCTCTTGAAAATTAGCTTTGGTTAATTACGTACCTTGCATAAGTACATATGTCTACAATTAAATATAATAAAACATTTTTATAACAAACTTATTCTTCAGTAGTTTTTTATAACTTTGGTTTGATCATATAGGTACCTTATATAATAATAAGTTTGTATCTCTTTATACATATATGTATATAAATATTAAATATACTCGGTGCAAACAAGATGACATATTTTAGTCAAAATTTCTTGGATCAAATTCATGTTGTGATTCATCATGACTGCTTTGTCCTGATCGGTGCATATTATATGTCAGTGTCCTCTTATTCATAGGTACTTGAGGGCTCGGTTTGAAGAACATCGCCAAAAGAATGTAAAATCCTCCCACAATTTTACTAAAGAAATCCAAAACACCCAAGAACATTGGTGTGGAATTTTTGACTAGAAGAGATAACTCTCTTATAAGAGCTAAAACAAAATTACCCAAGAAGTTCACAAATGCTACACTACCAGTAAAAACAGCGATCATAAATGCAAAAAGAAATGTAACAAATTCTTTCATATTCCGTATGGACACAGCCGTTCTGATAGTATTCACTATCTCACTATAAGTTTCGTTTAAAGCAGCTAAATTATCAGTTTCTTTCTTGACTTCGTTAGTTATTTCCTTAACCTTCTTCTTACCAGTAAGGATTGGTTCTACTTCCAAAAAAGCATCGGTTATGTGCCGCAAACATTTCAAGAAAATAATGACTTCTTGCTGCCGGAATTTCACACTTTTAATTTGAAACCAAAATACGCCGAATGGAAGATTTTCAATTTCGGTCCACAAGCATATACCGTGAGGCTTATAACCGAGGGATTCTGATTCAGTAATACCGATCCATTGATTGGTGCACGCCAATCGAAGTTGATAAGTAACTTCTATCAAGTCTCTTTTCAAATCTGTCTCTGCAGGACTAATTAGCACAATGTCCCGGTAGCCAATATTTGCATTTACAAGTCTTCTTTCTGTGTAACGACCCAAAAATATTCGTGACTTTAACCATTCTTTTATGGTGTTTTTGACATCAGGCGCATTTCCAGTAGGATCAATAAACGAAGAAGTTACTGACGAGTCAAATGATAGACTTCCCCTCGCATCAATTTTGGCAAGCATTTTTGAGTTTAAATATAAATCGTCAAAAATAATAACTTGTACAAAAACAACAAAACAACACAACACAATTCACTTGACTTCTTGACTTTGACGTCTCTTCAGTGCATAGAGTAGAGAGCATAGAGTTCAAGGCCGCGGCGACGGCACACGCATCCATCATTGCATCCAACAAGTCAGTGTTGCCATCTCTTTAACAAAAGGGGTCCATATCACAAATTATAATATGTCCTGCCTGCCTGCCTGTGATGTGATGCCTGTCCATATCACAAATTATAATATGTCCTAGTCATAGATTTAGAATATACAAGTAGTGGTCCTAGTCCATATTGTCTCACATAAAATTCTAAATCCTATTCTTTATCTTACTACCCATTTGTGTTCATAATAATCACTCTTTATAATTTTATTTTTTATACTTTTTTGATTCATACATTTTTATTACTATCATCGGAGGCGGAGCTCATAACATTTAGTGTTTATATTTCTTTTTACATTAATACTGTTACTGTAAAGAAAAGTTTAAATTTATAATTTTTTTTTTCAAAACTTTTTCTTCATGTTATTCAATGATATTGTTTAAATAATAATGTTGCTATTGCTACTAAGAACATACTTGAAATAATAACGTCGTTGTTTAGAATATTTAATTGTATTAATGAAAACAATCATCGTCAGCTCTCAACGACCCACTGCTGGGCATAAGCCTCCTTTTGTCTGCGCCACTGAATCCAATGAAAACAATACTTATAAAATTATTTAACTCACAATGTTGGTGTCCATAATGGTAAATATTAAAAATAATTTTAATTTATTTGTGATGATTGTATGGGTACTGGGCAGTGGCGTAGCTATCATAGGGCCAGGTGGTGCAGTGCACCAGGGCCCCGGAGCTCAGGGGGCCCTATAGCCTCAGCTTTGAAAAAAAAAATGGTTGCCTGTAAAGTCGGTTTTACGGGCGAAGATTTTACGTGACAACGTAGATAACATAGTTGAGTGGGAGAGAGACGCAAGGCATTCGGCGGGCCTCTCTCTCGTTCGGTGACTCATCGTAACGTTACCGAGCGTTACACTTTTTCATAAGTGACTCCCAGCCGCAACCTAATTTAAGACGTTGTCACGTCAAAAAAAAATTCTTGTGAGCAGGCTCGAGCCTCGAGTCTCGGAGCCTGCTCACAAGATTTTCTTTTTTTTTCAATTTCTTTTGTTTTTATTCAAATTGTAGTTTATGGGTCATCACTGTAGCTTATGTGGCTAACATATGGTGCTTATAGGTACCTACGGAGATAAATGATAAGGCGTATTCGATGCTCCAAAGTAAAATGTCGAATGAATAATGCACCAGGGCCCTTGTCCCCCTAGCTACGCCACTGGTACTGGGTAGGAAAATAGTACATATTAAAATTGCGGGTGTGCTTCCGAGCGGCATAGCAGTACCTCGGCGCGCTCGCTCGAATATTATAGTTATTTATTCGAATGATTATGAGTTTCGTTCGATCATTAGCATACTTAAACAAATAGTACCTGGGCGACCGAGCTTTGCTCGGTTACATCTCAAACGTCGACAATACGCGTTTTTCCAAACATAAGACTAATCTTAATCGATTGTTTACCTTCGAAAACCCCCATATACCAATTTTCAGCGAAATCGTTAGAGCCGTTTTCTAGATCACAGAAATATATAAATAAATATACAAGAATTGCTCGTTTAAAGGTATAAGATTAGTAAAAACGAAGTTTATTATTAGTGATATTATGAATTCCAATAATTATGATTTTTAATCGTTAGTTTTTCAATTTTTTATGAAGAATGATCATTATGATTTTAAATGGTAGTAGGTATGAGAAATATTTTCGGACTTCAGATGATAGGAGTTAAAAAGTTATGTAAGACAATGCGCACCCATCCAATAGTTAGGGACCCTACCCTAACTCCCAAGCTAGGGTGCGGCGAAATCGGTCCCGATCTCGCTACACACGACACAACGATCCCTAGGCAATTTTTGCCTCTAAATCGTAAGTTAGCCCGAACCGATTTCAGACTTAGGGGCAATAATAATGGTTACAATTTGCCTACACACGACGCGATTAGGGGGGCGATCTAGGGCGTTCCCCACCACTTCCACGATATTGCCTCTGATTTAAGGGCCGTGTGTAGACCGTTTTTGTGGCTATGGTGGTGTAATAAGTTAATAACAGATAAAGACATCACTATTCTGGAAAAGTTCGAATCTGAAAATCATAATAGAGTGTAACGAATTTTATAGGAAAACTATCAGAGTTAAGTAGGATTTACAAATTAAAGTTACAGGCGAACAACTTATAAAATGTACTCGAAAATGGAAAATTTCATATAAGTTTAATAGAAAACTAGTTTTTTCGACATTTTTAGTCGAGTGAACTAGGAGTCAGCATTCTTAACTACGGAACCTTACACTGCGCGTGACCCGACACGCACTTAAGATGTGGAACCAACAAAATAAAACAAGGCTTTAATTTATAAAATTTGTACAGTTTTATTGGGATACAGACAATATTTTAAATTATGTACGAGTACCATTTAAGGTAATGAAACATGTTTTGAGTATTTACAAAATGCAGTCTAAACAAGACCCAAACAAACAAACGTTTTGGAAATGTCAGAATTACAAGTACAATGTCAAATCATAAACAAAAGCTAGGACAATAGTGGTCAGACTACATTAAAAAGATCTACTAAAAACTTTGATGGCGGTAATCAACCGAATTAGTGGACCTAAAATGACGGCGCCACCAAAGTTTTTTAATCTGTGTCATGGGCCGAGCCATGAAGTTAGAGGGTAACGGTGCCATGTTAAATTTAATTCTGATCTTTTGCGCAATATGGCGAAGATCTACATTAACTTTTATTTCTTAACTATATTTCTACCTTCGGCCCTCAATTGATACTCCAGCCAAAGATAATATAATAACTAACATATACGTAACATATAAATAACAGATACCCAACGCCATTGAAACTATTGGAGAGCCCGTAAGAAGGCAAATTTGGTAGTTGCAGGTAGGCACACAGAGATGGCAGCACACAAGACGAACAAAAAAGTGACAAGTGTTGAATATCCTTTAAAATATTTATTTCATTTAATTTAATTTATCAGAGTACTACTTTATTTAAATAATAGTAATAAAAGAGTTTAAGTAATACCTATAGGGCCATCTAGTGTCAAGAAAGAGAAATAATTATGTTTATATTTATAGTGCGATGGGTAAGCATGCTCTAGCGCAGCATCTGAGGTGCTATGTTTCAAACGCGGAGTCACTAAACGAATGACTCCGCATTTCAAAAATAGCACTTCTGCAGCTGTGTTAAGTAAATGAGTGCAAGTGAGAGGTAATGATAAAGTTCACTACCACTCGTTTTACATGACGCAGTTGCATCGGCAGCCTCTGTATCCCACCCACCGTTGGTATAATAGGCCTCTCAGTGCATGCCAACTAAGTGGACTCCTTACTGAATGATAAATACGGGGTCATCCATATGCCAAAAGTTGGAACATAAGTAGGTAGGAGTTATTAGTAAATCTTATCAGGGCTAGATAGGCAACTGCATAGGGGCCCAAACAAACAAGTACCTACCAATTATTATTTTTTACAGCCATTGACGTTAAATATAACTAATTATACTATTTCAAAAATGGGTCACTGCTGACCTTTAACGCATGGATTTACTACAGAGTAATAAGATTTTCGAATTAAAAATAATAGGTATAGATTTTGTCGCGAGCACATAATTTAACTTATGTATACTTCATAAACTTAACAATACTCGTAACGTAAGATCAAGCTTATTCGAAATAACGTCAATATTGTATAAAGTAGAACAATTTTATACGAAATGAGTATAGCTTATTCACACAGACTGGGCGGCAAAGGCTATTAAAAAAAATATAAAGTAAAAATTCTGTTTGTACTTATCACACTTATAGTATCATTTTAAAGACATGTTCCAATGCGGGCGCAGTTAAAAAACCCAACGTGTCGTGTGTGATAGTAACAGGAGTGCTATTTTTCATTGAGGGACTCAGCGAAACACAAAATGTGTAGTTTTGCAACTCACCGCTCGCGTAAAATACAAATTGATCGTATTTTTGAAACCATCGTGTCAGCGAAAAACAATATTGTTTTACGCAGAAAACATCGATAATTTGTCTATGCTTTTCTAAATATTCGAACATGAATAAAAAAGCAACGTGAAATGGAACGGATTTACCATGATTGGCTTCGATGACATACCTACGCTACAAATGTCAAAATTACAAGTGGTCAAGACCACTCGTGCAAAACCTTCGCAAACTACCGATTCAAAAATGCGCCCGTTTGGAAACGCTCGCGCAAACCCTTCGTAATGTGACAAGTGATTTCAAAAATACGTCTCCTGATCTACTTCCATGTAGTTTACTGTCAACCTTATACCTTTACTTACATCCTTTCGAAACAAGCCTTATGAAAATTTTACATGCTAGGCCGGTTTATCAATGAGGCAAAGAAGGCATCTACCTAGGGATCTGCTGATTAAGCCTGCGCGCTAGCTACTCCAGCCGTGCATTGTCAATGCGCCCCTAAATGGTTAATCCAGCCCTGTACCCATGTTATGTTAACACTTATTCCAGTAAACATTGATGCTATCAAAAAATATTTTTTTGTATCATCAGGAAGATTGTTAACAAATTTGTGTACATATCTTTCGTCTCTGATTAATCATGACAAAAACAAACAGCGCATTGAAATTTCGCTTGACGTCACTATCTAGAACGATTTTCTCTAGACGGTGATGTTAATTGCCCCCACTCCGAAACTTCGATGCGCTATAATTCTGTGAATTTGTACTACTTTGGTAAACTGAAAAATATGGGTTCATTATTTTTGTATAACACTGACGGGCTAAATAAAAGAATACATATTTTTCGAACTCAGTCCACATCCCTTTTAACAAATTGTCAATAGAGGATATATCGATATCCACATATCTCTGTCACTCATGCTCCCCAAGCTTTTAATTAATAATGCTGCATAGAGGAACATAGACACGTATGGAAACACTTTGATTAGAAGCCGCGATTTAGTAACTAATTTAATTTATTTAATATGAACATTGACACTGGACGTCTAATGTTCGGCGAAAATCTATATGAAGTATTTTAGAAGTTCTTAATAAAGCATAATTTAGTAACCATCTAAAAAAATATGTATAGTCTCATTGAACTACGGACAACATACTATAAATAAATCGTAGACATGTATAACTTTAAACGATTTTTAAATTCAGTCAAGAGTTCATAAAAATATCGACTTACTGATTTTACAACTCCTCATAATTTACCTAACTCTGTTAAATAAGATTTGGGCCTACAACTAAAGGGACTACTTACATTGGATAAGAAAACGTGTTTTTGGAAGTCGCCTTAATATAAAAATCCGCTTTACGGAAGAAGAGTATAAGCAAGAAAATATACTACTTATTTTAAAATAGTAATACTATGTGCAATTTACTTTTAAACTATTACTAAATAGAGAATTCAAGGAAATTTGTGAGAAATAAAAATTATTCATGTTTCATAATGACTTAGAAAATTACCTAGAAATGGAAGTATGTCTACGGAAAGATTCAAGATATTACAAACAGTTATAAGACGGAGTTTAAATCTGCAATAAATACTTCAGTGCTAACATTCCTAACAAAATGTAAACGCAAGTTTACAAATACTTAGTACAATGTAAATCACAATTCTTCTAACTAGTCGTAAGTACAACGTGTACTTAGGCGCCGTACCTTAGCTAAGAAATATGTAATACCATTAAAGATCATTAATTCTCCATTTTACACATTCACAACCACATTAAATAGATATTAAGCTGTATTATACTTCGTTGTGAACATAAGATAAAATATTTTGTTTCATTACAAACTAAAACTGTAACAGAATAAAGTCACTTGGTTCATTGACAGCTATCCAACGCGTACAATATAGTTATAACAACTCTTTATACTTCCAGGTGTCCATTCTTAAGAAACCACAAAATAACATCAGACGAAACATGAAATTTTTCGAGACACGAAAAAGAAATTTCTGCCCAGATAAAATTAAGTTAGAGAGACAAGTCAAATTAAACTGTCCGATTTTCAAATATATAATATACTATGTTTACATTTACTAACTTCAGTCCTATACTGCACTGTGACCAGAAAGATACAAACTATGTCTGTAAACTGGACGCTTCTCCAAAGATTCAAATAACCGTCAAAATACGACCAAGTTATTTGACTTTCAACTCATCGAAGTTCTATTGCTTTTGCAAGCGACATATAAGAGCTAAACTAAAACACCAATTTCACAATATAAATAGACTAGCAGAAAATAGAGCTGAATTATTTTACTGCAAAGTAGCCTCTTAGTAATAAAGGAAGATAGGTAAGTCAGTAAATTGAGTAAGCACCCTGTTCTCATGTTAGGCCAATACCGAGTCAAAACTGACAATCGATAACACTAAAGGCGACTAACATTCTAAACCTCTAAAACACAATAGTGTTTCACACAGCCCAACGCGGACAAGACGATTCGAGTACGAAATTCACGTCATATTACACGAAATATAAACAAGTCCTCAATTCGGTTCGCTCACTACATCATGATAAGAACGACTCGTCTGTACCAGCAAGCACTGCACAAGCTCAGTGTCGAAGACACGGTCAGTCTTTAGAACAGCAATTCGTGTAACCCATCAACGTACTCGCGCAGCACGCGGCGGATGCTGCCGCTGCCGTTCACGAACCGTTGATTTTTTACGCAAATCATAAAGGTAATGTTTAGTTATTTCACGATAAGGAAGCCGTGGACGCTGGCGAGGAATTTATCGAAGTTGTCTTGAAAGCGGAGTTTGTGCGGGCGCATGCCGTCGAAGAGGACGCCGTTGGTGAGGACGCCGAACGCTTCCTCGAGCCGCGGCACGTTGGCGGGGTCATTGGCCGCGAACGCCTCGATCAGCTGCCGCGCTAGTCCTTCGAGCAGCGCGGGCTTGACGCACGTGAGCGCGTAGATGGCCGCGCCGGCCGCTGGGATGGAATCAGGAGGTATTTCCATCTTGATGATGAGCATCAGAAGTAATTCCGCTAGACTTAGAAGGGACAGTGCGTACGGGTTGTCCTCGCCCAGCGTGCGCGCCTTGTTGGAGAGCCCCACGATGGTGTCGCAGCAGAGGGTCGACACGTCGCACGATACGGCGGTCAGACCCACGCGCAGTGCCGTCACCACCATGTTGAAGTCCTCGATGGGCAGGTTTGTTATCTGAGAAAACATAATACATTGGTTTTATAGTATGAAACGTTTGTAGTGTATGCTATATCGGAGGGTACTTAATTTGCCAGGATAATGTTTGGATATTATACCGTATTAGCGCGGCCGCATACCATCAGAATTTTCTAACAGAAAAATTCTAACGCTCGCCGGACGCATGCCGGACGCACCACGCATACTGTCAGAAATTTCGATCCGGCAGCTTTTTAGCCCAGTCGCGTTGCGTTTGCGGAGACGCGACCTAGCCCTAGCCCAGTCGTGTTTCATCTGTACTTCTATACATACATTAATTATATTACCAATATGGATGAAGATACGTTATTGTTCTTAGCACGTCTTTTTTTGTTTTAATAAAATAAATTGGCCAAGTGCGTGTCGGGCCACACATAGTGTAGGGTTCCGTAGTTGTAATGCCAACTTTGAATTCATGCCACTAAAAACGTCTAAAACGTATAAACATACGTATCTATTGAATTATTATAAAATTTTCCTTTTCGAGTAAATTTTATAAGTTGATCGCCTATAACTTTTTAATTTGTTAACCCTACTTAGCTCTGATAGTTTTCCTTTAAACTACATTATATTTACTATAGTTTACCAAAAAAGTAAAAATTTACAAAGATACGGAGCGTCAAAGTTCCGGAGTGGGGGTTTGCGACGTCACACTTAATTAAAAATCGTACCGAGCCGTGACGTCACGTGAAATTTATATGCGCTGTATCTTTGTTATTTTTGGTTTCTCAGAGAAAAGAAAAAATCGTGTACAATATTTTTTAATAATCTAACCGATGGACCAAAAATATTTTTCCATTCCTCATGCCTATGACTAACACGTGTGCTCCGTGCGGCGGAGTGCCTGACCTGAAGTGCTATTTTTGAAACGCGGAGTCACTAAACGAACGATTTTTTGTATGGAAAAACCATTCGTTTAGGTGACTCCGCGTTTCAAAAATGGCACTTCTGACGCGAAACTGATAGTGTGCGGGGCCTAGTACAAAATGTATGGTAAACACGCCTTCCGCAATTTCTGTCAGAAAAATTCTGACGTCCGGCAACGGTGCGATCCGGCGGACATCAGAAACGGACGGGCCGTTAGAATTTTTCTAACAGTGTGCGGGAGCTAATACAAAATATATGCACGGAGTGCCTTCCGGCGAACGTTAGAATTTTTCTGTTAGAAAATTCTGATGGTATGCGGCCGCGCTTAGCCGATGGCTGCAGCATTGACCGCGTGGTAAAATTTTTGAAGAGCACCAACAGGAACCTTTGTTTTTACCGGGGTAACGAGTATCCTAAATACATATTAACTAATCCAGGTAATAAGTTATCTACATGCCAAATTACATTCCAATGCGTTTTGGCGTTAATACATCCATTTTAACCGACTTCTAAAAATTTAGGAGGTTATCAATTAGATTTTTTTTATATATGTTCACAGATTATTCGTATACGTCTCGACCGATTTGGAAAGTCCTTGTTTGAAAGGGTATACTTCCAAGGTGGTCTCAGAAATTTTATTAAAATCGATTGAGTAGTTTGGGGAGAAGAAGGTTTTAGTTTCGAAAATTTATTATATGAATGATAAATTATATGAATGATAATTAAAAACTCATGAAACGCGATATAATGTACCTAAATAGACGTTTGCGATACTGACACATTATGATAGGTATTAAATGGCGTGATCTTCAAAAAGCGAGCCATATGTCGACGCACCCACATCGACACCACACCAGCACACGCACACAGACGTACACCGGTCATCGACGACGCAGCTACGCGGACCCCCACTCGCTATCGGACCATCACTGTGCATATACCTTGCTTTGTAACAGTCATTTAATTTCAATAAACGAGTCATATTCCACCACATCTTCATCATTTCATCAAAAAAGAAGCACACTTCCTTTCCGACTACTAACATCACTAAAATTTAAAAACCAGTGATGTGTAGTTGATGCACGACTCGACCGACCTGCTCGGCGTGGTCCAGGTCCCGGAGCATGCGGTAGGCGCAGTGCGCGAGCGCGGGCAGCGCCAGCAGCGGCGGCGTGACGAGCGGCAGCAGCACGCGCAGCCCGCGCGCGCACGTGCCGCCCACGTCCAGCTCCGCGCGGCAGCGCGCGATGCTGCAGATCAGCTCCATCAGCGCGCAGATGTCCTACGGGCCACACGGTTATACGTCTACTGTATTACGAAATAGGAGATTATGATACAAGTGTGGTGAATTGTTCATTACAGTCGAGGCGGGTGACAAACAAGCGGGCGAAGCCCGCGCGTTTGTCTATGGAGCCAAGACTTGTGATGGACAATACCACACGTGTATGCCATGCTACATTTTTCAACACATTAGTGAGGAAAAAAGGAACTTCAATAATAAAACAATTTTAAATGTCGCTAAAGAAAATTTTAAATATGGCGCGCCTTGTTTTTGGAGTGAAAACTTCTTTAGCGGCGTTGTGCACTTTTTTTGGAATGGGTAAAAAATATTAAACTCGCGTCAGGATACGTGGCCTGATCGAAAATACGTAAGACGGCGCAGGGCGCTTGCGCGAATGTTCGTGTGTGTTTATGTTACAGCGTGCTACGCGCATCCATGGATGGTGACAGCTGATGGCTCGACCGTCTGTGTAGTGGCCATACTGCTGTGTATTTGAAAATGATTTTGTTGAAAATGAATTTGGTCATGCTTGTGACATTTGTGACAGACTGTGGTTCAGAAAAGATTTGAAATATTTTATACTGATAATTAAAGCAATTCGTGCAAAATTATTCCCTAACCATTCCAAAATATCAAAAATGCACAACGTTAATATTCAAGTTTTCACTTCTGCCGGCACTCCCAGAGTGCAACCCGCCGTTTTTTTCTTTTTCTAGGCGCATTTCACGCAAAATGGAATAATTTGAGTAAAACAAGGTTTCAGTATCAGTCTAGACTGGCTGCATGCAGAGATTTTATGTTTCAAAAATAATATTCGATATTTTGGATTTATAGAACTTTATTCCTAAAACATTAAAAAAAAACACTTTACCGCACTCGTGCAGTAAGTATAATATTTGATTTCACACATTAGCTGGGAAAGTGCTATTTACTACACTGATTTTACTTATGTTATGCCATTCATTACGTACACATTCGAAATCATGCGGTAAATATTACTTACTGCACGAGTGCGATAGTATTTTTTTAAATGTTTTAGGTATACGATTCTATAAATCCAAAATATCGAATATTATTTTAAAACATACAATCTTGGCATGTCTATGCCCTAACAAGCATAAAGTAGGATATTATAGGTCTCTCCGAAGTACGAAGAGAAGGCGAACAGATTTTGGAAAGAGAAACCAACATTTTTTATCACTACGGAATTCCTGGTGGCCAACACGGTGTCGGGTTTCTAGTAGCAAATAGATGGAAGAATAATATAATTGAATTTGTCGGCTATTCTGAGAGAGTTGCAGTATTAAAATTTCAAATATCCAGTCAACACACACTTACTGTTGTACAAGCCTACGCCCCTACATCTATGTATAGCAATGAAGTGGTCGAGAGTTTTTACGATTTGCTGAGCAAAGCTTGCGAAGAACATCGAGGTACATGGAACATCGTCCTCGGTGATTTAAATGCAAAAATTGGGGTCGGCAATGAACTAGACAATCGGCAAACACTCGGACCTCACGGGCTTGGAATTAGAAATGACCGTGGCATTCGTCTCATTCGAGATGGACATGGGTGGGACCTAACGACAACGTAAAAAACTAAATTGATTATATCTTGTCGTCCCATAGATGTATAATAAAAGATGTCTCGGTCATTAACATGATAAAATATAGTTCAAACCATAGGCCAGTTCGTGCTAAGGTCAAATTTAATTTAAAAATTCACCGCTTCAACTTATTTAAAAATAAAATCAAAAGAGTAGATAAAGACACCATTATGAATAAATTTCAACAATTTAATTTAGAATTAAAAAACAGCTTTAGTGTACTTGAAAATGCTTCAAACGATGAGCAATACAATCAAATTCTGACATCCATTAATCAAGCCTCTCAAAAAATAGCCCAATCAAAAACCAGAGTTAAAAAATTTACCCAGCAAACAATAGACGTCATAGAAGCTCGGGAACAGGTTAAGACTGTAGATAGAAGACAGTATATGCTAATTGACAAGCAAGTAAAACGCAGTATCCGGCGGGACATACGAACTTTTAACACCGAACAAGTCAACCGAGCCCTCATGAAATCCACTTCACTCAGAACAGCCAAAGAAGGCATATGTAAACAAAAAAACTGGATCACAAAATTAAATGATGATCAGGGAAATACTCAAACCAATCAAAATCAGATTACTGAAATTTGCACAAATTATTATAGATTGTTATATTCAGACCCAAATAGTCCAAGTAATACTGAGAACTATACATGTCACGAATCTGTCTATCCATTTACAACAGGAGAAGTTCACACAGCACTTAAATCAATGCAATATAACAAAAGCCCAGGTGAAGATGGCGTCACCACTGAAGCTCTTAAAATTGGAAGACCTGTATTGCTGCCCTATCTTACCCAACTTTTCAATTCAATCCTTTTCTCAGGTAAAATTCCCAAAAAATTTTGTCATTCAAACATAATACTTTTATTAAAAAAAGGAGATAAATCGGATATAAACAACTACCGCCCCATTAGTTTAACGTCACATATCTATAAGCTTTTTATTAAAACAGTCCAAAACCGTATAGCCTTACTGCTGGATAAAAGTCAACCACCCGAACAAGCTGGATTTCGCCCTTATTTTTCCACCACAGACCACCTCCACACATTAAATCAGGTAATAGAAAAGTTTAATGAATACCGCAAACCTTTGTATGTAGGATTTGTGGATTGCAGTAAAGCCTTTGACAGCTTAAAACATTATTCCATATTCGCTTTATGTATTTTTTGTAAAATATTTTTTTACTATTTTGGTACATAAAATTTATAATTTTGTCATTTAGTCATACACATTATAAATTTGTTGTTTAACGGGGCTTAGCAAGAATCTTTATTAAATACAAAAAATGGTATTATCAGTTTTAGCACAGACGGGAGATTTTATTATGTTAAGAGCGCCCAACCCGTCTTACTTTTCATACAAACGCTCTTACGTGATTCTGTCGTTGTAACAGATCTTTCTTGAAAAGTTTTGAACTAACATGAATCTTGTGCGCTAAATCTAGGTATCATCGAAATTAAAAATTAAAATTTGGAGAAACAAATTCAGTATAAGCCTCCAAAAATCTGCTTTTTTGTACAAATTTTAACCTGAACTTCGGCCGTTCATATAGTACTCATGAATTGTAAAAGTAAAGAAAATATTTCCATATAAACCTTTCAAATGTAGTGAAGATTCAAAATGAAAAACATTTATTTTACACACTCGTAAGGTTTACTGAAAAACACGTATTAGCTGGAACAAGTTTTATGAAATTTCCGCACCCTATGAATAGTTAATATTCGTTCAATGAATAGTTAATACATACATACATACTATCACGTCTTTATTCCTAATGGGGCAGACAGAGCATTTTGAGTCTTGCGGCTCTATGCAGAACCCAGGGCCGCAAGACCCAAAAGCCACTTTTAGCGTCATGGTGGGCGAGAAGATGGAAAAGCAATCAATAAAGTGATGGGTTGCTAGCCGCATCGCCTGTTAACTTGATTCGCATTTTCCCCATTCCCTCGATCGGCTTTTACGATCTGCGCGGGAAGAGAAGCAGCTGGTACATTCTAAGTTTTTTCATTTCTCCCAGACCAGCATGGGATGAATAGTTAATAATAATACTAATTTCGTTAAATATAATGCAAACTGAGCGCTCAGGTACTATCTCTCTTTTCGCTTTGCTGTTTTTTCTAGCATTGCGCTAAATGAAACAACAAGCATTTCAAACCATGCTCGCGTTGACGATAGACGGGCCGGGAAGGCCCCTCTTAAGCACAGATTGACGAACAAAATGAGACGCCTTGCGGGTATATGGACGGGAAAATGATGATACAGTACTTACTTCATAGGCTTCTTCTTCGGCATCTTGCGGAATACTCGATATTTTCCCTGAATTCCACCTTATATATACTTCAAAGGTTTGATTGCAGACCTCGAGGAACCTAAAATAATGTTTGTCTTTAAAAAATCGATGAATTTCTATTAGATTTAAGATTTGGAGTCAAAGATTTTTGTTTGCAATTGACTATGACACATTTTTAACCTTTCCCTTGTCTACCTAACAATAAGTAACCTAAGTATAACAACGTTCAGCTATCTTTAAAAACAATTTTTTTGTTCATTTACAGTATGTTAAAGAACCCTGTCCGATCCGTTAAGGTAATGTTGGGTAGCTTGTGTAGATTCTATTTATTGGTTTCTTCCATCCCTGAAATCGCAAAACAAATCTGCTGTTTTAAAATGTATGAAGCCGCAGTTTTTTTTTTGCGATTTCAGGGATGGGAGAAACCGATAAATATATATTTTTTACATACTGTATGTATGATATTGGGACAAAGAACCTATCAAATCTTAAAAGTAATAAATAAATAAGTAATATCTTACTTGTTGACATTAGCCGGCTGCACCGAATGTAACATTCGTTTAGCACTTTTTGCAAGCAAATTGAGCGCCGGCAACACCACGCCGGGGTAATTGTGGTATCTGAATACGATTCCGGGAACTTTGTCTATGGCGCCGATTAGCATCATGAACTGTTCGTCCATGGCTCCAACCTGAAAGGAACAATAATAATAATGGTTAAAGGTAAAGTTATAGGGTAAATTCAACAACTGACAATAAAAATAGAACAATTGACTTGTGCATTTGCTCACATTGTCAAGTAATACGTTAATGAGAAACTCGGAATAAACTAATCAGACAACTTGTATGAAAGTTTTTTATTACATATTGGAACGAAGTTCCTTTCCGACGGTACGGACTTGGCAGATGGAGGCTAGGCGAAAAGAAGTGTAAGATATTTCCGTCACTTCTTTCCGTCACGAACTTTTTTAGGGGCTGGAATATTTTGAGGGTTTTTTAGGAGCTTCAATTGTTGTTACTTCGTATCAACGGAGTGTTCCACGACACTCAGTTTTTAGGGTTCCGTACCTAAAGAGTAAAAACGGGACCGTATTACTAAGCCTCCGCTGTCCGTCCATCTGTCTGTCTGTCTGTCACCAGGGCTGTATCTCATGAACCGTGATAGCTAAACAGTTGAAATTTTCACAGATTATGTTTTTCTGACGCCGCTATAACAACAAATACCTATCATCATTAAATTTAAGATAGCTCTGAAACGTGGTCCCTTATTATGGGTCTCATAAGAAAGCTCAAGGTCGCTCAACGCACTATGGAGAGGGCTATGCTCGGTGTTTCCCTACGTGATCGAATCAGAAATGAGGAAATCCGTGGGAGAACCAAAGTCACTGACATAGCCCAGCGGATTAGCTCGTTGAAGTGGCAGTGGGCGGGACACATAGCGCGACGAACCGATGGCCGATGGGGCAAAAAGGTTCTTGAATGGCGACCGCGTACTGGCAAGCGAAGCGTAGGGCACCCACCTAAAAGGTGGTCAGATGACCTGACCAGGGTTGCTGGAAAGCGCTGGATGCAGGCCGCTCTTGATCGGTCATTTTGGAAATATTTGGGAGAGGCCTATGTCCAGCAAATTTAAGAACTAAGTTCTTGTCCGTGGAGTATTTCCCATGTCTTCCTATTTTTCGCTAAACGCTTGACCTCCCTATACGACAACACTTTTGACTTTTCTTTTACTTCATCCATGAACGACCTTCTTGGCTTCCACTTTCCCTTTCATGATGTTTTTATGAAGTTTTCATGAAATAAATATGCACTAAAAAGTATAAAATAAATACTTAAGTGGCTCCCATACAATTAATGTGATTTTTATAGATAATATTACGGCACCCTTAGTGCGCGAGTCCGACTCGCACTTGGCCGGTTTTTACACTTTGTTCCTGTGGATTGTTTCTAAAAGTTTTGGTGTGTGTATAACAAATGCGTTACCAAAAAGAAATTGACATCAGGTAAGCGGTCTCTCGTGAAAACAGCCATATCGTTTTAATGGTTGTTTTGAGTTTTTAATAAAAACTCAAAATAAAAAGAAAAATATGACGGTTACCTCCAGTTTTTAATACAAACTCAAAATAAAAAGATAAATATGACGGATTACCTCATGAACCCCTTCGGTGATGCCAATAAAGCAATCCAGCGTGTCAGCCAGCATGTTGCGCACTGGCTCTGTATCCGAGTCCATGTTTATTAAGTTCAATAGCTTTTCTTGGAGCGCTACTGTGCTTACTAGCAGGCGATTTCGGACTTCACCTATAAAATTTATTAAGATTATCAGATTTGGAGATTAAAAATCAGCAAACAAAGACCGGGCTCACACACATTGTAAAATTAAATGCTGACTTAAACTGTTATAAAATAGGCTATGCAAGTATATAAAGTTTTCTCTTATATTCATAAGTTATTTTTATATATATGTTAACGGAAATGTATAAAACTTAGGAATTGTTTACAATACCTAGGATATGTATGCAATTCTGAAGCTAATTAGGAAATGTATTAAATATTGTTTCAAAGATTATGTAATACACACATATTCTAGGAAATGTATAAATTTACTAGGAATTGTATACATTTCCAAAATCGTATTAGGAAATGTTTATAACGAATGCTTTCTGCGAATAAAATTAGTAAAACGGGAGCGAGCGACTTAAGCTTAGGGCGAAAATAAAACAGACAAAAAAATCTTTGCCACAGAGTGTAGGTTAGGTTGTGAGGTTTCCTGTGACCAAAACACGAGCGAGCGACTCTAGCTTAGGGCGAAACTAATACATACACAAAAACAACTTTGCCGCGGAGTGTAGGGTAGGTTCGTTATGAAGATACCGTTCTTGGTACCAATTTGATAGAGCGTTTATTACATTTCCGACAGCTACTTAGGAAATGTATATATTACCTAGGAAATGTGTCTAATATAAATTATTTCACACATTTTCGGGCGATTTTAGGAATTATGTACATTTCCTAGGAATTGTATACAATGACGGATTACACATATTTCCGGTAACATATACATATTTATGGTCTAACAAAATATACTGAAACTATTTTATGGGTGAAATCAGTCCATGATACTGAACAACTTTCCCCAAGAAATGTATATCGAAATGTGAAAGTAATTGTGGCCTTCCATACAAGTTTACCGATCAGCTGATCCGAGTTTGTATTGAAAACAAAAAATATTTTTACATTTCGACATATGTTTCTTGGGGAAAGTTGTTCATTATCACGTACTGAATTCACTATTGAGATAGTTTCAGTATATTTTATTAGAAAATATATATACTTATAACTAAAGTCTAATTTTTTATTCCGTAGAATTTTTGCTACTAAAAAGCTCTCCAACTAAAAAGAACCCGAATAAGGGCGATAAAAAATTAAATTCTTGATTAATTTTTATGTCTTACTAAGATAATGATAAACTTTAAACTTTCTGTTATATTTAAAATGTTATACCAATTTTAATACCGAATTATTAAAGTTATATTTTTATGTAATTTTAAGTCAGCAGGTTATTTTTCTTTCCCTGGCATCACTCCCTACTAATCCATGTATTATCAACCTTTTTAGTCAAAAGCCTAATAAATTATTTAATCGTAATCTACCAAGAAGAAAACTTAAAAAATAATGTATGCGGCAGAGATATGGGACTAAAGCATAGATATATTGTCAGTTAATCTTTTTAAGATGAATTGACAATACATCGTCTGTCTCGTTTTTTTCAATACCGCAAGCAACGTGTTAAAAAAAGAATAATATAGCTGTGTCTTGTCTGCTTATTTCAAACGTACCACCTTTAAACGTCAAATTGGTTACCATTATGTACTTTTGGTTACCATTATGCTAGCAAATTAAATAGGTTTACAAAATAACAGCTTGTTATGAGCTGCCGTATATATTCGATTTGGTAGTATGTTTAACAAGAGGTTCGCGAGTGTGCCGGTATCAGATATCTCTAATAATTTATGTTTATTTTAATTAATTTAAAGTAAAAGTGCAACTTTTTCAAATAAGTACACTACCGGCATGGCGTGTGTGGTATTGGGCTGCAAATCCCATTCCTCTAGAAAGGAAAATGAAGCAAGTTTTATTAGCTTCCATAGGTAAGTCTTCATTTTGTGTATCTTTAATTGTTTTTTTTCCTTAGTATTTTAAGTAATGAGCAACATAAATAGCAAAATAGCTATAATACTATTTATAAATAGTGTTTTGAGGTGAATAAATCATGGTTATGGCAAAATTATGGCAAATTTAAATCGTAATATCACATTTGATTGTTGTTTTGGTAATAGTGATGGGATTTTCCTTCTATCTCAGAGAAAAAGCTATCGATACTTAGTTCGTAGAATAGTTATACTTTTAACCACGCAATAAAAAAGAAAATAAATAAAATGTATTAAATTATAGGTTTGATGCCAATGTAAGTGTGTCTGTTTGTTTGTACGTCTGTATGCGACATCGTTGCTCTCAAATGGATGAACTGATTCCGATAAGTACTTTTTATACGTAAAAGCAAGTTTTCTAGCGTTGGTTTTTAGCTATACCTGAGGAAAATCGGTTCAGCCGTTCAAAAGATTTTAGGGGGGTGAACACTTAAAAGTCGGGCTGTCGGGGATTTACATATCAATGCCACTTAACATCGGTTGAAATATGTAATAGTTCCACCACTCATTACTAGACGACGTCGTCGGGGATTTTTTAATTTGTAAGGCTTACAATAAACTTGTATTTTTTGTGTTCGTAGTTATTTTTAATTGTCTATTCCAGATTACCCGATGATAGCATAGTGTCAAGGCCAAATTGGTCTTGGCCAAAATCGCGTCGCATTTGCAGCAAGCATTTCGAAAACGACTGCTTCATAGCTAAAGATAGCAAGTGGCGTAGATTGAAAAAAAGTGCGGTACCTTCTCTACGCCTTTGCTCTTTGGTAAGATTTATAATTACAAAAATCTATAGGTATGTAAAGTTAAAACAAATTATAGTAACGAAAGGTGAACCTGATATCCGGGCGGCAAATTAAAAATACACATTTTAAAATTAATTTTAATGCTTATTAACAGTATTAATGTGAAAGTAAATAATAAACACAAGTTTAAATAAAATTAAAGACCAAAAAGAATCAAATCTTTTTATAAACAGTAACAAATAAGATAAAATAATTGTTTATTAGGTTCATTGTTCGTTAATTTTTTTTATTGTATACAAAATAAGAGTATGCAAATAAATGCGTTATATGTTTCAAATTTTTATTATTTTCTACTTGACCTAGCTTGATATGGAAATTATAACGGCTAACAAGAACGACTATCCTTTTAGATGTTTATTTAAAAAAAGTATGTAAGTACTTACTAGTTATAATATTTTTTTATATCACATATCATGACGTAAGAAACTTACAATCTTTGGATATTGCGTCGTGCTGTGCGCTTTTGGAAATATCACATACTATATAGGTAATAATTTATATAGGTTATCATTATTTATTTCGCACGACGAATCAGTATTGCAATCCACCGCGGAAATCCGGTCAGCGTTCTTGGCACTATGCCACATAGGCTCGATTTTTTAGACTTAATTAGTAGTTAACTTTTTACTTTATTTATATCTGTAAATATGTATTTTTTTTATTCTTTTTATTTCAATAAAACCAGTAACATATTACAATAAAAAAAATAATCATTGTAAATGTTATGGACCAAGTGATAATAAGACATAATAATGCTTGCTAGACAAAGTAATTGCTAATAGTAACTAAATATTAAGGAATCTATTTTATATTCCCTTATCTCAGAAGCTCACCCATTAATTTTCTGACGTAAGGTAAAATTTAAATGTACTTAAAACGGACTTTAGATTAAATAAATAAATAAATATCTAAATACTGACAAATCACACAAATTAAGCTGGCTCCAAAGTAAGTTCGAGACTTGTGTTATGTATGAGATACTAACTCAACGATAGGTACTATATTTTATAACAAATCCATATATAGATATACATTAATTTACGTTTAGGCTATATTAATATCGACATTTTTATGTGTGTCCCATCCTTATTGATTTTTGCTTTGTTTATGGTACCTATCAAAACTTCTAGTATCTATAGGCAACCTGGTACGATAGTACAATTTATAGTATATGAGAACACTAAAACTGTCTCTTTCTGCCACAAAGAATTTATCGTAAGAGTAATGAGCACAGCTATTCATGTATTTTAGGCTCCATCTATGCTTTAGTCCCATATCTCTGGTATGCGGCCATCAGCTGTCACGTCGCGACTGTCACATTGATTGTTATTTTATTTGTTGTGTTTCTATTAAGTTTTTTCGTGTTGAAAAACTTATTTCTGAACTGATTTAGATTAAATTTGATATGGAGATAGTTTAAGCACCTGGAAAGGACGTTTAAGCTACTTTTCCTGCGGGAGAATGTCTTATTCCCATTCACCCACAAATTGGCCGCGGTGAAAAGTACACTCATATTGAAATCATAAATTTAATAAAAAATGTGCCCGGCCAAAAAGGTTTATGATCTCTGATATATCAAAAAATGACAGCTGTCAGAATTCTACGGAATTAAAAATCCGACTTTACACTATAAATGCTATAGACAAAGGATCATAACTATAATGTACATAATTTTCGTTAGACCACTGAAATATGACCACAATGAAAGATGATAACAAAACTTACCATCAGCGTAAGTAGCAGCGATTGCAAACGCTCTGTGCAGTTCTTTCCTTAATTCTCCAGGCAGATTATTCCCAGCAGCCTCCCACGCGACTAGCGCTAAGAATTCCTCGCAGGCAGCTAGAGGATTTTGTCTGAAAACAAATTAACAAGCAACATTTATAAAGGTTGTAAAAGAAATTGTAAACAAAATCACAGAATACGTAAATAGTACTCAAGTATAAATAAGCGGCCAAGTGCGAGTCGGACTCGCCCATGAAGGGTTCCGTAGTAGTATTTTTTTTTAATTTTTATATTTGAGTTGATTGAATGAAAGGTAAATTGCAGTTTATGACATATTAAAAAAAAACTTCTTACTAGATCTTGTTCAAACCAATTTTCGCTGGTAGTTTTCATGGTAATGAACATCATATATTTTTTTTAGTTTTATCATTCTCTTATTTTAGAAGTTACGGGGGGGGGGGGGGGGGGGGGACACACTTTTTTCCACTTTGGAAGTGTCTCCCGCGCAAAGTATTCGGTTGAGAATAAAATGATATTAGAAACCTCAATATCATTTCTGAAGACCTATTCAAAAAATTCTATTCAGAGGGTTCAGAATTCATGCATAAGATATTGTTATAATGTACCTAGAAGAGAACACATTACTCCATACTTAAATAAAAAAGGTATTTTGAATATGGCAGCTCGACGGGAACTTTTATATGCATGTTTTGTTCAAAGAATAATTTGGAACAAGAAACCAGAGTACCTGTTTGAAAAACTAAACTGGGTTACCAATTTCAATAACTTAAGTTTAAGATCTACTACACAAAATTTGTTAAGGATCCCTTCTCACAAATCCACCAGAAACAAGACATGTTTTAAATTCAATGCAGCAAAAATTTGGAGTGACTTGCCCCCTCCACTTAGAAACAAAATCAGTGTTCAATGTTTCAAGGTTAAATATAAAACTGCTTTGCTAAAAAGACAACTTGCTGCAGAGAATTTGAAACGTGCTTTCTGGAAGGAGTTAAGATTAAAAGATTTCTTTTAAACATCCATATAAAATTACCCTTTCAATGATATACACACACATACATAACCAAACATATATAAATTAAATGTATTGCCTATTTGAAGACTGTTCATACCATAGCTTAAAAAAAATAATTGTTGGCACTTGTTTTTAGAAACAAATTTATATTAATAAGTTGTTTGTAACGTAGATATAATCTTTAGCCCCATATTACAACATAGCCTTCCGCACAAGATCTCAGGGAGATGAGGGGTGCCTGTAAAACAGCGTTACCTCGAGCCTTGGTTCGAGGTAAACAAGCTGAGGTACTCCTTTGCCCTAAATTAGGATAAGTGAGTAGTATAGAAAGGTAGAATAAGGTTTTTAATTAAGTTTGCTCTGTATGTCCTTTTTTTTGGCAATAAATGATTTTTTTATTTATTGTTATTATTATCCATAGATACCCCACACGTATGGGTTTGATGAAAAATATTTTTTTGAGTTTCAGTTCCAAGTATGGGGAACCCCCAAAATTTTTTGTTTTTTTTTTCTATTTTTGTGTCAAAACCTTAATGCGGTTCACACATCTACTTACCAAGTTTCAACAGTATAGGTCTTATAGTTTTGAAAATAAGTGGCTGTGACATACGGATGGACAGACAGACAGACAGACATGACGAATCTATAAGGGTTCCGTTTTTGCCATTTGGCTACGGAACCCTAAAAAGTACAATCTTGGATAAGAAATTTGCTAATTTGAACCCAGTTACAGCGTACTAAAGTTACCATTTACTTACTAAAATTGCAAATAGCCGTGTGGTTTCCGGCAGAGTAGAATAGGACCACTCCAAGTCTTACCGTAGATGTCTTAGAAGGCGACTTAGGAGATACCTACAGGCTGAACAAAACTTGTAAACATCAACGAGACCTTTCCAACTCGTATGGCCAGTGTAAAAAGTGTGCTACATCCTCTGGCTGCTCTGGCCAAGTGTGGTTGGCGTAGTACAGAGATGGTTGTGCTCCTGCAGTGGTAAGTAAGAAGACCTGATGATGATGATGATGAAAGTTGTCATTTAGTTTACATGACGCGCATATGAATTTCGACTAGTCTCGCGTGCGCCGAACGAACCAAAATGTACCTTACGTCTGCGAAGTGACGTTCTATATCCCTTTATATCAACCTTGTTTCTAGCGTTAACTTTTTAACAATTTCAACACTTATGTCTATGAATAATACCATGTTAGAGGGGCCACTTAGCTTTATATCTAATCTGTGGAGTGCACCTTCTGTGGAGTGCACCTGGCCTGACAAAACGCAATTCAAGTTAATAACAATTTATTTATCTTTAGATATTGGTATCACTTGATAATTGTCAGTTTTTCTTTGCGTTGTTAATACATACAGAGTACAGATGAGTGTAGGTGTAAGCACGCGATTGTGCTTCAATGTTTGACTTCCGAGTATCTGTATGGTCCTAATAAAAAATAAAATATTCTGAACTTTTGATTAGCTATATCACATTTCCAAATCCAAAAGACTATTTTCAGAACAAAACCAGCAATAACCGCATCGTTTGGTATGTTTCAGTTTATGTGCATGACATTTGGACTAAAAAACGTTGCACAAACGAACCATAGATCTTAGATAATGCTGCCTCTTTTATTGCCAATTGAGTAATTACACGGCTTTAAGACTAACTCACACGTTCAAAAAAAAATCTACCATTCTAAATCAGATATATAGTGAGTATGCTACCAATCAAAGCAATTTTTTTGACATTCGTTTGAAAAACAGTGCTCTTTACATTAGTAGCATTATATGTACTTTGTACTATATAATATACCTAACGTCCAACGAAATATACTGCTATTTTAAGGGTAGATTCAGTCTATAATATTGAACGACTTCCGCGAAGAGACCTTTCGAAATATAAAAAATACTTTGTTTTTATACAAACTCGGATCAGTTATTCGGTCAATTTGTGTGCCACATTTTTCATATTTTGATATATCTTTCTTGGGGGGAGGTGTATAATGAACTGCATCTATTGTAAAAAGTTTCAGTATATTGTGTTAAACCCTGTATTATGTACGTACATAGACCTTAACTGATTCAAAAAACTATTTTTTTTATGAATACAGCGGCTCAAGTGCTTACGTCTTGTCTTGCTTTGGGGTCCATAAATTGGAAGCACGTCGAACCTTTGGGTTATATTGTATTTACCCCCTTGTCTAACTCACCGTATCGGGATTTCTGAAGGACTGCATAAGCTACAGAATATCACCTGGTGCGTAGTGCCTGTAGTCCTCTAATTTAGGATATGCTGATCCAAAGGGGTCCATACGCTTTCCAGCTATTGAGTCACAGCTATACAAGATGTGTCTCATTGTGTCCTCTAGATCCTCACATGCCCGACATTTAGGCCTCTAGTCCTAGTGCTCTCAAATATCTGCCAGTGTGGTTTAACTCCACAAACTATGTCCCAGGTGCCCAAACACCTGCACTTGGGAAGACTTGATAGAAGCAAATGACAAAGCTGTCGATGTGGCTCGATACTGGAGTGACAAAACATAATACTACCACCGACACGAAAAGAAGAAGAAGAAGGGTCTTAGTGTCCAGTATCTAGACATGGGTAATCTCGACTCCGAGGTGCGTTTCGGCACACTTAATCTTAATCCTTATTCTGTACAGACTCATTTTAGGCGATTAACACACTGCACCGCGCCCCGCTGCGTAGTGCGGGGCCGCCATAAAAAAACAACGCGCATAGACGCGGTGTTAGTGTGTTGTACTATGTGTGTTTTCTATACAATTGGTGTTACTTGCATACAGTGCGGCCCCGCACCACGTAGCGGGGCGCGTTGCAATGTGTTAATCGTCTTACTGATTCCTACTCTCTTATCGATTCCGGCTCCATAACCTGGCGGTGCACGATGAATAGCCGAAGCCTCCGTCCGATTCCTTCCGAGTATTTCCGATACCGACACCCGGGACGCGGTTGAGCCGAAACGAATGACTGGCGGAGAGCGCGCGACGCGACCCGACGAGAGCCGATTGCCGGCGGGAGAAAGTATCTACAAAGCGGATCTAATAACTCCCGGGAGTCGGTAACAATTGCTTCGAGGTGATAAGGTTATCAGCCCTGTTGATGATTTAACTCATTTAAATGCTCTAATCCGGAGTCACCCTTGTCTACCAGTGTCCCAAAGAGCCGGTCCGTTCCAGCGTACGTACTTGTGCTGCACGTGTGCGAGCGTAGCCAGCAGCTGCAGCGCCTGCCTTGCGGCGGCGGGCTGCGCGGGCAGGTGCCGCAGCGCGGCGGCCGCTCGTGCCGCCAGCCGCGCGCACGCCCACGCCGCGCCGCGCCCGCCGCGCCCGAACGCCGCCTCCAGCGCGCCCGACATCTGCACAATCGCGCACCGTACAATAACATTTTTACTGCCTAACTAGATATACGTGGAAAAAAAACCCCGGCTACAGGAGCCATTTACGGCTAACAATTTATATATTTTTCATCTCATCTACTCGAAAAACGGTGTTTTCATCCCAAAACATTTGAAACTAAAGTTACTGCTGATTCTCGCGGGATTAGAAAGTCAAAAAGAAAATCTTACGAGAATAAAAAACGATTTGAAAACTAAATACGAATATAATCTGTGTAGAATCAAAAATAATGCTGGCAGACGAGCAAAAAAAAAGTAAAATTTGGTTTTAAAACAACAAAGAAAGGGCACAGGCGTCGTAATTTTTAGGGTTCCGTAGTAAACAAGGAACCCTTATAGTTTCGCCATGTCTATCTGTCTGTCAGTCTGTCCGTCCGCGGTCCTACTAAGAAACTATAAGTACTAGAAAGCTATAATTTCGCATGGATATGTATATCAATCATGGCGAAAAAGTCGTAAAATGAAATATGAAAAAAAAAAAATTCCTACTAACTACTAAAACTACATTATATGTACTATAGCTGTGATTTTTTTTACGTGTCCATATATAACCGTTTAGCAAATAGATGGGGGGGACACGTGAATTTAACAAAAAAATTTTACTTGACACCTAAATATTTCAAACACGGATCCCTAAATCGAAATATGGTGTTCCCAAGCTCACAATATTTTTGAAAAACATATTCAACGATACCACACACAATATGTTTGTAGAGAAAAAAAATATTGACTTCCTCTTTACTTGTATGGCAGCGACCCTAAAAAAATTTTTTTTTCCATATTTTATTTTACGACTTTTTTGCCATGATTGATATACATATCCATGCCAAATTACAGCTTTCTAGTACTTACAGTTTATAAGTAGGACCGCGGACGAACAGACAGACAGACAGACATGGCGAAACTATAAGGGTTCCTTGTTTACTACGGAACCCTAAAAAGGGAATTTTTGTCTTTGATTTAAAATAATTATAGAAGTTATAAGTTCTATTTGTATTGATTTGTGTGAATTTGAATACTTTTTCGTGAGTTTAAGCCGATAGTGAATATCAAGTTTTTTTTTACTTATAAAAATAAAAGGTAATAAGAAGAACCACGCAAACAAAGTTATTGAGTGAAAATTTTATTAAAAGTTGGTGCCCTCAAAAATTATTATATATATTTTTTGAAAGAAAACGACACCAATTAAATAAAGGTTAGTATCTGAACTCTGATAAGGTATATGTAGGTGTTCTACTTTTGTTTATATTCTGTATTGTATTTACGAGTTTTTCTCATAGATGGAGATGAAAAGTAGAGTGTGCTACTCGGATACGGTAATATTTTTACTTCGGGCGAAATACTTGAATCCCTCGCTTCACTTAGAATTCAAGAGTTAAATCTATATCATTATCATCATTAGGTATATCAGACAGAGGAAGTCCGCTGCTGGACATATGCCTACCCCAACGATTTCCATACGGACCGATAAGAAGTGGACTTGACATCCAATGATGCAATCCAGGAAATCCCTGCAACCTTACTAAAGTCGTTCGACCTAGTAGGTGGGCGTCCTACGATGCGCTTGCCGATACGTGGCCGCCATTAGAAAACACTTTAAACCCATCGGCCATCGGTTCTTCGTGTTGAAATTATTTGAATTGAACTTGATCATACCTCTGAATATTGCGATGCCTGTTGCATGAGATACGAATTGGCCCAGATCTTAAGGAGCCATGATATGGTGGCGGAAAGCTCTGGACTGAACACTGTGCCCAGGCCGGCTTCCAGAGCCGCACACTCCCAGGCACTGATACGGAGGATCTCACCGATTAACCTAAAACAGAAGTAATATATGTATTAAAATACCGAACGGAAACTCGCAACGTCCCCCGCAACACTCCCCCGTTCTCGTGTGCGTTCGATGGCTTTGAATACTGAAACTCACACATTTACGTGTACACGGATGTAAAGTTTCGTTTGTAGTAGTAGTAGGCATTAATGTTAAATTGTTCCTCTGCTTGGATGAAGCGCCATACCATCATTTCAGCCACAAACGAAACATTGCCAGTATATTCGGGGTACGTTGGCTCAATGCGATGCGTTGTAAGAATTATCCTATTTGTAATATTTTATTTAATGTTTAATGATATGTTTCAGCCACATGACACCTTTAATCGGTTCAATCCCCGCCCGGCCCCACTTGTGCCTCTGAGTTTGCAAAATAATCTCAACGAATATATGTTTGATTCCGGGAAAGAAAAAAAACTGAGTGTCGTTGAACACTTGATTGTAACTCATGGAACACTCGGATCGAAGTTACAAAAATAGTAGCCCCTAAAAAGCCCTAAGAAATTCCAGCCCCTAAAAAGTTCGTGACGGAAAATCTTACACTTTTTTTTTGCTTAGCTTTATCTATCCGCCAAGTGCGAAAGTTAGATCCCAAACATCGTAATGAGACCTGGGCACTACTTTCATTAGTGTGTAAGAATAACTGTTGTTACTCAATGACAGTCATTCATTGAGCTACGTAAGATACTTTTAGAAGGCAGCTCAAAAAATCTGTAATCAGTTTTAGCTAACAAACTCGGTAAGAGAAATGATGATAATTACCTACAGGATTGTGCTGAAATTAATTTCAGGTTCATTAACTACTTTAGTTGACGCAACCGTATGCCAAGGGCCAAGGATCTCTCCCATAACAAAAAGCAAACGACTTACTTTTGTCTAAAAAGCATAGTGCTATTTACATATTATCATGCAAATATCTGTGTATTATTAAAGTAGGTATGTTATCTGTTATTTTCAATTGTGTACGTCAGTACTACAAGAAAGATGAATTGTAAATTTGTTGTTAGTGTTATTTATCTATTGTTAGAGGGATAATGTACATGAATAATTTATTTATTCTTAGCGGAATGTAAATATTACATTTATGGGTGCATAACAGACGATTGATATTTAATTCATGTCCACACTTTTTAGGGCTCCGTACCCAAAGGGTCAAAACAGGACCCTATTACTAAGACTCCGCTGTCCGTCCATTTGTCTGTCACCAGGCTGTATCTCATGAACCGTGATAGCTAAACAAAATTTTTAGAGATGATGTATTTCTGTTGCCGCTTTAACAACAAATACTAAAAATAAAATAAATATTTGCTCTCATACTACGTGATTTTTATAGATAATGGTACAGAACCCTTCTTGCGCTCGCACTTGGCCGGCTATTTATTATAAAACGATGTCACCCGGTCACTGTCGTGGCCGCAACCTTGGTTGCAGAAGCTGCGGTTGGGCTGTGGCATGCCTACCCATCGCCTTACAAACATAATTATTTCTATTCCTTGTCACTAGACGATTTATGGTAATAATTAAAACATTAAAATCTTTTACTACTATTACTTAAATAAATTGGTACTCTAATTAATTAAATATGAGTTATATGAAATGCAATAAATGTATATTCAACATTTTCCTTGTCACTTTTTTGCTATTCGTGTGTGCTGCCAAAGTCAAAGTCAAAGTCAAAGATTTTTATTCAATGTAGGATAAATTTATCTCTTATTGAAGGTCATTTTTTTTAAATATTTTTTAGTGCAAAAGCTAAAAACTACTAGCGTTTCGGAACGACCACTGCTGGGAAGATTACGCCGAAAGAAACCCAGTTCAGCATTGGTCCCTACCCAGCCTGATGGGCTATGTTACAATTACAATACAGATTTACACTTAAGCTATACATTTAAATTATACAATTACAATTTGCAGACAACTATTTCCAAGAATTTTTTTCAGATGATGATAAGTAGTCATTTACATGATAATACGCATTTTGTAATAAATGATTTTTAACGGCTGTCTTAAACTTAGATAATGGTAATGCTACTATATCATCTGGAATTTTATTATAGAGGCGCAAGCCGAGACCCACAAAAGATTTTTTTGTTTTCTCTAATCGCAAAGCTGTGATGGCTAATTTCTTTTTATTTCTCGTGTTAATACTATGAATATCACAATTTCTCTTAAATTAGTGTATATTCTGACGCACGTACATAATGTTCGCATAGATGAATTGCGAAGGGAGGGTCAAAATATTTATGTCTTTAAATAGTTCCCTCAAAGACTCTCTAGCACCTAATTTATATATAAATCTGATAGCGCGTTTTTGTAAAACAAATATGGTATTTATATCTGCAGCGTTACCCCATAGCAATATTCCATGAGACATAACACTGTGGAAGTACCCAAAATATACCAAACGCGCTGTATCAACGTCAGTCATTTGCCTAATTCTTCTAACCGCATAGGCCGTAGAGCTAAGTTTTCCAGCTAATTTTTGAATATGGGCACCCCATTGCAACCCTGAATCAAGCGTTATTCCCAAAAATGTTGTGTTATCAACCATATCTACTGCTTCCTTATCAATAAATAATCGTGTTGGAACTTTTGTAACATTTGGTAAGCAGAACTTTACACATTTCGTTTGTTTTGCATTTAATACTAAATTATTTGCTGTAAACCAATCCAAGACTTGCGACAATATATTATTCATCTCATCAGAGGTGTCAGTTTTCCTATCTACGCTGAAAACAAGGGAAGTGTCATCAGAAAAAAGTACAGCCTTACAATCTTTTACATAATATGGTAAATCATTAATATAGATCAGGAACAACAAAGGACCCAAGATAGAACCCTGGGGCACACCCATCACTACGGTTGATCCTTCAGATTTTACTTGATTTACACTAACTTTTTGAATTCGGCTACTCAAATAAGATTTAATCAATTCAAGAGCCTTCCATTTTATTCCGTAGTGCTCAAGTTTGGATAGAAGGGTTTTGTGGTCTACACAATCAAAGGCTTTGGAGAGGTCACAAAAGACACCAATTGCATTCTGACAACACTCCCAAGCATCATAGATGTTTTGTAAAAGTGCAATACCTGCATCTCTGTGAGCCTACCCCGCAACTCCCTCTAATAGATTATATGGCGTTGGGTATCTGTTACTATAGTAATTATATTTACTTTGGCTGTGGCTAAGTTTGCGGTCACTATACGTAGGTTGCTCGCAACGACCAACCGTATTTTATTTATTTTTTATTTTATCAAACTTTATTGTTCCAAAGTACAAAATACTATTAACAAATGGCGGACTTAATGCTAAAAGCATTTTCTCCCAGTCAACCATAGGGATAAACAGAGAAAATTATGCGGCAAATAAAATTCCGTATCGGTTCGGTGTGCGGACGGGGCCAAGTGCGCGATTTGTATGTTTTACTCACTACCCAAAAATCAAACAAATCTTACTTGAGAATAGGATCCACGTTTTCCGTATTAGTGCTCTCCCCTACGAGGTATCTCAGCGAACAATCGATATTGGCATTCTCTCTAATACTGTATGATATTATTTCTGGTGGGATCATCATAGTCTCGCCTTCCATACAATCCACTGCTAGGAAGTGACCTGAAAATACAATTTTTGATAAAAAATATACTTACTTGTAATGAAATATCAATTTCGCAATCGAGTGTATTATACAATCCGGAGCTTTAATTTTTTTTTTGGCAAATAGGAAAGTAGGAATGTTTTAGTTTAACGCCCTCCTAAAATTCAATATGCGCTGTGTATGCAATATATACCAAATGTGTATCTTTAGTGTGTGTGTGTGTGTGTTCTTCTTTATGACATACCGGCAATCATAAGGATCCAGTGGAGGTCTTCAAATAAGTTGACTAACTCGCTGCCACTGCTTACTGGCAGCTTTCCCATGTGCATCAGTTGTAGTTGAGATTCCAACCTGTTAAAAAGCGTGACGTTTTATTTAGTATCAACGATTCAAAGTATGTAGTAGTTATGACTTGTGTTGAGCCCTCACAGAATTGGTAGTTACAAGAAGTGCTGGCTTGACGTCGTTAAGGGTAGTATGTGTGCATTTGGGTCACCACTAGAAAGCTGAAGATAGTACGAATTGGTTATAATACTTAGCAGCAGTTGTATGTACAACAAACGCGATTTTTTAATATTTTTTTTACCACAATGGTACAAAAGGTGAACTTAATACTAATGCATGCTCTACCAGTCAACCTGTAGGAAAACAGAAGAATTAAATTAAATTTAGAGAATGGCACGGAAACCTTCCGACAGAAAGAAAGAAAATATATTTATTTGGTAGGCGTGCGCGAGTCTGACTCGAACTTGGCCGGTTTTATTATCTCACCTCTTGCTCCTGTCCTGCAGCAACGTGAACAACACGTGACAACAGTGCGCGGGCGCTTTCCGTGCGATGGCGCCAATTGTCAGCAACACGTTGCTGTGCTGCTTTCGCTCGTCTTCCTCGATTTCGTCTTTTATATCTTCTTCTGAATTTTCAGTACCCCTAAAAAAATATTGAGAACATGCTATTTTATGTATGTATTGTTATTATTTTTATTTTTTATTTTAGTTGTTTACACCCCGTCTGCTAACGTTCACTATGTTCTCTCCATCCATCGGTTGTCTGGAAGAACACTTTACCGATAAGACCTCAAAAATATATTGAGATAAATTGAGTATATATTATACAATCTGCAGTGTCTGCGGCTGGTATTAAAACTACTTCAAATCTTTAGAAATCAGGATTAAATAATAATGGTAGGATCAGTGGTAAAAGGGTAGGCCTTTGCCCAGCAGTGAGACATATTGACAGGCTGATAAAAAAAATCTTACAATTGAACCTAATTAACTATAAATGAAATAATGAAAACGTGTATAAATAGTTAGGTAGTCAGTATAAAAAATCCTAGACTGTCAAAAACACCATCTAGTGATGAGTAGCGTAACTATCGATACGAATTTACATCCTTAGCACAATCTATAATTTGCTAGAGAAAATCTTTACTTTCAAGTATTCACCCCCCAATTACTTAAAAGTTATATGTTTGAAGTGAAGGACCAAAAGAGGGAACTTGCTTCCACGTAAAAAAATTACATGGAAATCCGGTCCATCCGTTTGAGAGTTACGATGACACAGACCGACAAACATTAGCGTCAAACTTACAACACCCCACTTTTTTGTCACGAGTTAAAAAGCATACAACACAAAATTAAGATAAAGATGTGAATTTGACTGCATTTGTTTTACAGTTTAGGGATTCCATGTTAATTTCGATACCTTGTTCCGTCCGGCGGAGCTAATCGGCACTGCAGATAAGTATTGAAGATCTCTATGCAAGGATTCTGCAGTACCTCGTTGGAATAGCCCTCTTCGTGGACTAAAGAACTCCAAGTGTGCAGGAACTTGTTTAAGGACTCCCTCCAAACTGTATCGTCATTGACCTGAAAGGGATGAATAACTTTGAAAAGAGTTGATTTTTATATCCATACTTATATATAAAGCTGAAGAGTTTGTTTGTTTGTTTGTTTGAACGCGCTAATCTCAGGAACCACTGGTCCGATTTGAAAAATTCTTTCGGTATTAGATAGGTCATTTGTCGAGGAAGGCTCTAGGCTATATTCTATATTGATCAATTAAAAAATTAAAAAATTGAAAATACTTTTTTTTTAAAAGGACATTCTTGTCAGGTGGTCCCATAAACTTTTATCTAAATTCAGTTATGTAGTTCGGTGACATAGTCAGTTTTTGGTTTAGAAAAATTATAAATCATGCTAATCTTGAATGGGTGAAAATCTATACAGAAATACATATCAATAAGCAATATGTGTCTAGCAACTTCTTTATCTTAGCATGTTCTTGGTTGAAACCTCAGCTACATTGGAGCCTGGGATGTGCTTTCAAGCTTTTTCGTCTCCAAATATAATATACATGTCAATGGTGACCCAAGGGTCCCAAAGATGCTAAAGACCATGCAAAATCGATTAGAATAAGCTGGAAAAGTTTATTATACAAATAAATCTGTATACACATAATTGCCATAAAGAAATAACTACTTTTGTGTCTGTCTATACATTGTAAGCATATGCTTAAGGGTAGAAAAATACTCACTCCTTCTTCCATGACAGATCCTCGTATGCATAGACAGGTCAGTGATGTCAAATTCTGCAGAAAAGCTGGAGGTGTGGCTGCTATCATTGACGGAGTAAAGAACTGAATAAGTCTTCGATAAATATCTGATATCCCCAACAACTCCCTCTCAACTGGCTGGATGTAAGCCATCATATTCAAAAAGCTATTTACATAATTCTCTAAATACTGTTGTTTAAAATTACGAATAGAAACTACAACTCCACTTAAACTAGCAAGCTGGACCAGGCATGTCAACGATGGACCAGCCAAGTCGGGATTAGACCTAACATACATGTGTATCTCAAAGAACAGCGTCAAGAGTTCAGGCTGCATTATAGTGTCTTTCCAATTCATACTTAAACGTAGAGCCGGTGGAGTATCACAGTCATAGATAGCTTCGAATGCACCTATCAATCTTTTTGACAACAGTGGTGACACGTGACTCCAGCACAAAACTGTTTCTACTATAGTCAAGAGTTGTTTTGTCAGCAATGCCTGTTCTCCCTCAGGGCGATGACCTGAACGGATTATCTGTTCTAACACTCCTACAGTAAACCTAAATATACGCTTCAAATCTAAAGCCTCAAATGACTTCTTCAGTCGAAAGTGGACTTCCCAAATCAGTCCCACATCAGCAGACTTGACAGTTATGGCATACTCCTGCATGATAGCCAATATCAGTGAGCTTGCCAATCGCTGTTGGCTTATTGGAGAACTGAGGATAATTTTTTCTAGTTCACAAAGTAATGCCTTTCTTTCTCTTCCTCCGTCATCAATACTGCCTCTTTTAATTATAATAGCAATAGTCTGGAACAATTCAAATAGGCAAAGTCAAGAAATTATTTGTAAATATTAGTGATTAGTGTATTTATTTACATAGTACATAGGTGTATTTGTAGTGAGTAGTATTTTTATCTATATTTTAGTTTTTTTCTTTTTAAGTAGGTAGGTATCTTTTGTTAATTTGTTTAAAGAATTTATTTATCAAAACAAAAAAAAAAAAACATTTTCAAAAGTACAATAAACTTACTTGCAACAATTTCTCTCTTAAAAATGGAGGAGCATCATTCCTCAACAAATAATTTAATAAATATTCTCTCAAAGAAGATATATCGTTTTCGGACAACAAACTCCATTCCCTAATTAGGGCCGACTTTATCAATCCAGCAGCTTCAAACCGAACTTGATCAGAAGAAGATTTCTCTAAGATTTCACGGCACAGCTGGTAGGGATTCTTGGTGTTTCTGAACTCCAGGAAAACACTCTCTGCTTGATGACGCTGCTCCGATGTCACCAAGTTTGGAGGTGCCTACAAAAACATGGGACAAATTATGTAAATTATATCAATAAAGTTATGGCTGATATCCTGGTTACCACAAAATCAACTAAGCGATGTAGTAAATGACTACACTTAGGACATCGTTTGACATACCATTCCAGTGTTTTTGAGTGAAAACATTAAGTGCATACTTACCATGAGCATTTGAGCAGCGGCCTCCAATGTTTGTATAGCAGTATCATGGGCCGAGCTATCCATCTTACTTTATAATTAAAATCTAATATTTCACAAAATTATGAATGATATTTCGTAAATAAAGTTATTAATTTAATTCCATATGTATAGGCGATTTATTTGACCACAATTATCACTAAAAATAATATAATTCCGATTATTTTCGATATTATTTTCAGATTTATTTGACATGGATTGACACATGATATGACAGCTGACATCTTTGACAGCAGGATGATTTTTAAATAACTATTTTACGGCTCTGGGTTCAAGAAGAAGAATATAATATGATTAATAAAAATAGGTTCTTACTCTAAAGATTAGTTTCATTCAATCAAAGATTGGTGTAGGGCCTTTGATTGATTCGGGAGCTGCTTCTTGCGTTGCGAGGTTGCGACAAATCTATGCGAGTTTACTGATTTTCATTATAGTCGATTGAGTGGGTTGGCTGGCATGGCACCATGGACCCAAAGCACAGAATTAATAATAATATCCCAAAGTCCAAAGAAATAGTTAATCAGGAAAGAAGTCCACCACACCATCCACTCATCCTCCCTCAAAATAAATCTCACAAAAGTGCCAATAAACTGTCCACTTGAACCTTATTTTCATACTCTTTGTGACTGTCTTTGTTTGATAGATACTTTAAATTCCACAGACTTTATGTCTGTGATAAATTCATTCAAGGATCCATCGGCGTCGTTAATGTGGCTGACATACCTATTTCTGATGTGAATGTCAAACTACCCTCCTCAATAGACTTATATTGTAGTCGGGCGGACGTATACCGCACTGGCCGCACCCTCAACGCACTGTGCCGCCACTACATTATTCTTGATACTAGAACTTACCCCAGCCACAGAATTAATATCTACTAGTAATCACGTACCCCAGCCCAGGTGCGTACCTACATCTGTTTGCCTGTACTATAGCGATTAAGTTAGAAACTCCTGGGACTGGGCCTATTTTCATGCGATCTTCACTAAAATAGCCATAAATCGGAGAAATCATGCCGACCGACGTGACTAGCTTGTAACAGTACCAACACGACACTATTTAAATCTCTTTTCCGCCCAGGTAGCCCAGACAGAGGCGTAGGCGACGCGACGTGGGCCGCCGCCACCCACCGCCGCCTTGCCGCCACCCAAGGCTCCCACTTGGTATTGGGAGTTACTCCATAAAATAATACGTTAGTCTTACGATATTGACGTCCTAGTTCTATGTCAAACCTAATTAGACTCTATCATTATCGTCAGCTATGAGGGACCCACTGCTTGGCATAAGCCTCCTTCTGTCTGCGCCATCTTGCATATCCCTAGCCATCGCAATCCAAGTCCCTCCAGCAAACCGCCCGACATCGTCGACCCACCTATCATCATACGTTAGTGTTGCTTGTGACAATGAAATGCCGGATACGCAGTAATGTCCGCCCGCCTTCGTACTGCTTTTGGAGTAACCCCCATCTCGCAACGCAACACTCGCACGTAAAATGTTAAATTCCCGTACAGATACAATTGCAGTAACGTTCGTTAACTTAAATTGTTTGTAGACTATCGGTCGGCACGACATAAAATCGGCGGTTTACAAGGAGCCGGGTGGAGCAACCTTTGTAGCGCGCCGACCAGTTCGCAAACCAGAGGCGGCGTGGCGTGGGCCACCGCCCACGGCCTCGTGGTGCAAAGGACCTCGCGCCTCAAAGCCGAAAATAAATTTGGCTTCCCCGACAAACAAGTGAAAAAAGGTTTATTTTATTTAAATTAATTGGTTCCCAACACTGAATAGAGGGCCACGCGAAATGTACCTTGCCATTCTATGACCTTGCCCACGTCACGTTTAGGTCTTGCGCCGCCACTGCCGCAGCCCCAAACCATTTGATAAAATGAACTATAAATACTCAGACTACTATTTTCTTACTAGTTAGTTAAAAACTGTTATTAGTGTCTATATACATTTATGTGTGGTTTCCAGCATCGCCGTGAGGCTTCAGGCAGAGTAGGAATAGGACCACTCCAAGTCTTCCCGTAAGTGTCTTAGAAGGCCTCAGAAATACAAGCTAAACAAAGAGTATAAACATCAATGAGACCTCTTCAACCCGTCTGGCCAGCGTGGAGACTAGTGGAGAGTATAGGCCAAGTCCTCTGGCTGCTCTGGCCAAGTATGGCTCTGGTAATACTGAGAGGGTCGTGCTTCTGCAGTGGAGACTAGAAAGACCTGATTATGGTGATGATGATGACATATATGTACCTAGGTATGTGTCTACCAACACACTTATACTCTACACGGTATAAGTACTTTTGATTGTAAACATAGCTTTATTATATAAGAATAGGTAAATATCTAGCATAGGTGTCATAATACTTAGGTATCTTTTATAATTTATTTATTTATTTATACCCATTGGTACTTGCTTACTTAGCAATAACTAACACCCTACATATTTATGTAACTTAAATGTTAGGTATGGACCATCATATGGTATGGTCAATATACATATAATGTATGTAGTACCTGGGTGACCGAGCTTTGCTCGATAAAAGTAAAAATAAAAACATGATTTTCGAGATCACAGAAATTTATAAATATATAAATATACAAGAATTGCTCGTTTAAAGGTATAAGATTATTATGGCTATGTCACTTGTAAGTAGTATAATAAATAAATAAATAAATATATAGGGACAAATTACACTGATTGGGCTAGCCCTAAGGTAAGTTCGAGACTTGTGTTATAGGATACTAACTCAACGATACTATATTTTATAACAAATACATATATGTATAGATAAACATCCAAGACCCAGGAAAAATTGAAAAAGGCCATTTTCCAACTTGCCCTGGCTGGGGATCGAACCCAGGACCTCCGGGTTGGCGGTCTAGCGTGTTGACCATTACGCCATAAGTAACATTACATTTGCATAAATAAACAAGTTTTCGTTTTACATAAATACTTACCTATCTAAAAACTAGTTATGATGATGAGGTACCTCATCAAGTGGCTATGGCTACCTAACTATATAGTAACAATTTTATAAAATAAGGGCCGTGCTACACTGGATTGGCATGGCATGGCATCGGAAGCGACGCGTCATTTTAAAACAAGCTTTATGTCAAGCGAAATAAGATGCTTATCTGCTTGAACGCGGAGAGCCGGCCAGCGGCCTGCCGCGGGCTGCCGCGCACTCCCGCGGAAAAGACGCCCTCGGGCGGTTATGCATCTTAAATCGCTTAACATAAAGCTTTTTTTGAAATGACGCGTCGCTTCCGATGCCATGCCATGCCAATCCAATGTAGCGCGGCCCTAAGTATGAAGTAGGCACTAATTGCCGTGTGGTTTCCGGCAGAGTAGTAGAATAGAGTCCTCCAAGTCTTTCCGAAGATTTTATAGAAGCGGAAGAAGGAGACTTGTATATTATGTATATAAAAGCTAAACAAAGCTTATAAATATCAATGAGACCTAATGATGATGATGTTGACCCATGATTAGATAGATTAACCATGTCAGAGCTCCGCAATTAATAGCTGATGTATCCTTCTATCCTTTACCGTTACGAAGTAGTCAGAACAGAACAAATAGAGGAATCGTATGTTGTATGGAAAGAACGAAAGCGATATAGAAAGAGTGGTTGCTGGTATAACCGTGTGGATTACATTTTTTTATGAACAGTAAGAAGGTGTCTGCCAATTAAGGCACTCTTATGTATGGTAGTGTAGTAAAATCTCTGGGTCATCGCCTCGACGAATGCTCTGCGATCAAATTGCATATGTTCTGAAGAAAGGTGATGTAAGAAGTACCCATGTATGAAAAGAGCAATGAGTGTTGACGAAAGAGAGTGCAAGGATCGCAGCAAGTAGCATCAACAAGCATCTAGTCTCTGGCTACCCCCATGGCACAGAATTAATAATGCCCTTGGAAAAAAGCATGAAAATGTGCATGTCTGAATAATCAGAGCCTAGTGCAATTCATTTTATGTATTCTACGTTTTATTGTACCAGACTTAAGCATTTGATCATGGTGGTGAACGCTCAAAGTAGGGTGTCCTACCGGAAATAGAATATCAAATCACTTCGGAGGAAAGAGCTAGTCCCAGTAGTACTGGAGGAAGAGCGGAGGAAATACCTATTAACCCTTTAACCGCGAGCGTCGCATATATGTGACAAACATTGTCGGGCCCATTACGCGAAGGTCGCATATTTGCGACAAAAAAAAGGTCGTATGGCACATAACTTACGTATCCATATCCGTTTTTGGTTGTAGATAGGTATGTTAGATTTACCATGTCTCGCGCTGGGGGCACGAGTGGCACGACAACTGATATAAAGTCTCGCGGTGAAAGGGTTAAGTATTTATTGCAGGGTTCTACAATCTATAACTTGATTATACTAGTTATTTCCGCACCGACGCGACGCGACGTACTGGCTGTGGCTACGTCGTGGTAATCCCCTTCTTCAACAGGAAATCCTAGAGGTGAAGATCTTCACTAATTACGACGTACTTATCACCGCGCCGACGTTTTTGGCAGGAGCAAAGAGAATATAAGTACTTACTTATTATTATACCTAATGGGTGCGGTAGGGAGGAGCACCATACTCATCAAGTGCTGCGCGCGACAATTATATTTTCCATCATAACCGGCCAAGTGAGTGTCGGGTCACGACTCACGCGCAATATAGAGTTCCCTTGTTGAGAAAGCCTACTTTGCGTTCATGGGACTAAAGTCGTCTATAAAACAAATTTTCGATTGAATTTGTATAAAATTTTACTTTTCTAACTGCATTTTTTGCAAGTTGGTCGCATCTTCTTAATTTGTAAACCCTACTTACCGCTGACAGCTTTCCTTTAAACTCCGAAAAAATATAAGGTCTAACAAAATATACTGAATTCAGTCCACGATACTGAACACTTTCCCCAAGGAACATAAGTATGTCGCAATATGAAAAATATTTTTTGGGGTTCCATACAAACTCGGACGGATCCCCGGCACATGACTCTTAACAAAAATTTTCAAATTTGAGCTTTAAAACCAAATATTTCAGAAACGGATCCCTAAAACGAAACATGGTGTTTACAAGCTCACAATATTTTTATAAGGCCCATTTAACGATTTTAGTTTTATGATTTTATTCTAAGTGCCACTTTGTCGGCATGATTGAAATTAATATACATTCCCATGCCAAATTTCTTTGAGTAGAACCACGGACAGACAGGCAGGAAACTACTAGGGGTTCCTTGTTCACTACGGAACCCTAAACACGAGGGGCTCGGTGCATCGAACAATGCAGTTCAGCACTGCGCAATCTGCGCATGCCATTTGTCGCTGTGGCTGTTTACAATATTATTCAAGGCGTGCAGCAGATGTAGGTATATAGCTTGTAGTTATAACGAGCGGATGGATGTCGCAGCGTCACAATTTTACAAGTAGGTGTGTAACAATATGTTACATAAAATACAAATGCTAGCTTAATTTCATGTGCATAAATATTTAATATTCTGCCCTTAAATTAACTGCAATGATACGTCTGCAACACAGCTAGTTTACAGAGGTACCTAAATATACATTGATAATGATAAAATCACATTGTATTATTCTTGATTACCTTATTCTTCTTCAATCATTTTCAATCTTTTATCTAACAATTGTTTATCTAATCTATGCATGCACAAAAATTTACCATTTAAAAACAATACTGGTATATCATGCCTATACAACCTCAGCCATCTGATATTTTCTTTCTCTGTGATGTAGACTTTATTAATTATTAATCGATCTTTATAGGGCTCTAGCTCTTCCATTACTATGTCACACAGCGGACATGGATCTTTTGTATAAAAAGTCAAAACAGGATGCCCTTCAGTAGCTTCAGGCCTGGAAAAGAGTAAAAATCCACTCAAAAGTAAATAGACGATTTATTAACATTCATAGCGCACAGTACAACCTGGTATAAAACAATTTTATTTACAATTTAAATTCTTTTAAAAATTTTACAATCATATTACACTTAAAATTAATCTGCCACTCACACTATTATACAACTGTTATACAGCAAATTATTAGAAATAGAAGGCACAAGTAAAGCGGCATCAGGGAACTTACAATTTCTCAATCATAATAGATGATGCACCACCTCCACCATTGCAGATGGAAGCAACACCCTTCTCTCCCTTCTTTAGTGCATGGCACAGATGTACTACAATACGGGCTCCTGACATGCCAATGGGATGGCCGAGACTCACTGCTCCTCCATGTACATTCAACTTTGAGGGGTCTAAGTCTAAAACTTTCTGGTTGGCAACTGCTACTACACTGAAGGCTTCATTTATTTCCCAGAGAGCTACATCATCCTTCTTCACACCAGTCTTTTCTAACAGCTTAGGTATAGCCACAGCTGGAGCAATAGGGAAATCTATGGGGTCGCATTCTCCATCAGCAAAGCCCACAACTCTAGCAATGGGCTTGACATTGAGTCTGGCAGCTGCATCGGCAGTCATCAACACCAGGGCGGCAGCTCCATCATTTAATGTGGATGCATTACCTGCAGTAACAGTTCCATTTTCTTTTTGGAAAACTGTTGCTAGCTTTGTGAACTTTTCAAAGTTTACTTTTTTGTATTCTTCGTCTTCAGAGAACATGACTGGTGGAGCTCCCCTCCTTTGAGGTACTGGTACTGGCACAATTTCATCAGCAAATGCCTTGGTCTCATATGCAGCAGCACTACGCTTGTAACTTGAAATTGCATATGCATCCTGATCTTGCCTGGAAATGTTCAATTTCTTGGCTGTGTTTTCAGCACAGTTACCCATATGGAATTTATTGTATACATCAGTGAGGCCATCAAATACAATTCCATCAACTAGCTGCATACCTCCATAAGTTGTTTCTCCTCTTTTGAGATAGAAGGGAACATTAGACATGGATTCCATGCCTCCAGCGAGCATGACATCTTGAGCTCCAGTTTGTAGGCCCTGGGCAGCCAGCATAATAGCTTTCATGCCTGAAGAACACACTTTGTTCACTGTTGTGCAGATTGTGCTCTTAGGGAGCCCACCAAAGATGACAGCTTGCCTGGCTGGGGCCTGTCCCAGATTAGCACCACACACATTTCCAATGTATACCTGAAAATAAAATCAAATAAGAATCTGTACCTACTTAAATAATGTGTAAACTTTACCTGCAGAGACTTTATAGAATCTTGATAAAAAAAATGTTACTTAGCAACAATCAGGGAATTGATAAAACATAAACTAGATTCACAAATTACATTATCAGTTTGATTACAGACTATGAGATTACAGTGATAACAATCATCTGTCAAACTGATAAGAACAAAAATACAAAAAATATGTGAAATTGTTAATTATTCAAAACAACAGTCATGTGGACTCAATCAGTGAATTCCTAACTGTAGAAAAGACCAATGTAACTGTAAATTGGGTTAATAAGAGAAAGTGAGCACATTAACCTCTTTAACTTCCTCCTTGGGAATGCCGGCTCTTTCGACCGCCGCCTTCACTGCGACAGCTCCGAGGTCCGTGGCTGAAAGACTCGCCAGGCTACCCCTAAAGGATCCAACGGGGGTTCTGACTGCAGATACGATCACTACCTCATTGAGGGACACTTTGCTGGAGTAAGCTGCCATTGCTTTCACAAGCTGTCAAAAAAGCAAAAAACTTGAATCAACTTGAATGAAAAGTTACACGTATTTCTATGTTATTTGATAAATCATAAATCGTCTATGCAAATATAACTAAAGTCACTCAACCAGCCAGTCAGACAACTTGTACTCAACTGAGACTGACTAACCATGGCAATGGGGAGACGATACGATACGAAAGAAAAAAATTACTGACAAACCTTTGTTGAACACATTTTTATGCTAATAAGTCTATTTCCTTTGAGGAAAATCATAGTTATTTCTTTTGAAAACCTTAAAGGCAAGCACAAGTATTGCAAACGATTGAAAACTGGCTACAAAATGAAACTTATCGCTTATTTGTAAAAAATATATTTACATAAAATTATCATTATAGATATCAGAAAATTTAACTTTCAATTATGTTCTTTATTTGTTATTACATAAAGTCGAATGTTCAGTGGCAAAAAGACCCACTGTAATCAACATCTATAGCGATGTCTTTTGTTGATAAAAAGGAACTTTGACCCCAACCCCAACCATGGGTGCGTTCGATAGACTGCAAAATTATTGTGTATTAATTTATTTATTTGCGTTGTGTGATTGTGTGTGTGTCGTGTAATGTTGCGTAAATATTGGGTACACACTAGGCCAACAAACGCTAAAGAATTTGCTGCTGGCTGCATCAATACACAAATAAATTTAAAGCAGGCGCTTTTTAATTGGGAGTACATAGCGTGTTCTTAGGGTTCCGTACAAAAAATGTAAAAAGCTGTCCGTCCGTCTGTTACAGGCGTTACAGCCAATTTTATCCGAATCTACGGGAAAAATCAGGTAGCGTGGTGTAATCCTATGACCCAAACACAGTGTGCAAAGTAAATAAATATATTTTTGTTAAATAAGGCTCATTTTAACTAACCAAGGTCGCTGGAAGGCGCTGGATGCAAGCCGCTCTAGATCGGTCATTTTGGGAATCTTTGGGAGAGGCCTATGTCCAGCAGTTGACGTTATGCGACTGAAATGATGATGATGATGATGAAGGGTCATTTTCGGGGGACAACTTAGGAAATAGACAACATAAGAAAAAAAAGGATTTCAAACTTTACTGTGACATGACATGACATATATCAAATTCTCATGTGTCATGCATGAGGATCTCAAATATATTTGTACTAGCTGTGAGTTGTGACCCGCGACTTCGGCCGCGCAGAATTCGAAAATGGTTTTTTATAGGATTTTTAATTGTTGACCCTGTGGTTTGTTGATATGTCAGTCAGTCACCTATCAGTCAGTTTCCTTTTTTGCCATTCCCGTTCCCGTTTCCATTCACATTCCCGTTTCCATTCTCGTTCCTGTTCCCGTTTCCATTTCGTTCTCATTCCCGTTCCCGTTCCCGTTCTGGCTCCAGTTCCAGTCCCATTCCCTGTCCCCGTTCCCATCCTCGTTCCCGGTCCCATTCTCGTTCACATTTAAGTTTCCATCGTTTGCTAGAGCTAGTGAGAGAGAGCGACGGAACACTTCAGCATGGTCTAGGTAGTAGGTCACCCCATTTCATACCTCTAGGGGTTATATTTTGAAAAATCCTGAAACACGTATATATTCATTTACCGCCAGGAGTACACCTGCAAAGTTTTTAATAAAATGGTCTCACTTATCTTGTTTCTCCATATAAATATTGGACCTCCCTTCACCCCTTTAGGGGGTGAGTTTTGAAAAATCCTTCCTTAGTGCACCTTTAAACTACATACGGAACCTATGTGCCCAATTTGGAGTCTCTAGACCCAGGCGGTTTGGACTGTGACTTCATATTTCAGTCAGTCACCAATAAGTCAGTTTCTTTTTTTCCCGTTCCCATTCCCGTTCCGATTCCTGTTCCCATTCTCGTTCCCAATCCCGTTCCCGTAATTTGCTTGAGCGAGAGAGAGAGCGACTGAACATTTCAGCATGGCCTAGGTAGGTCACCCTATTTCATCTTCTTCTTTTTAGCGAGTCGGAATGGCGATTTTAAAAAGTTGTGGACCAATGTTTGGCGACACTTACTCCCCTGTCATTAGCGAGTTTAAGTCCTCCTATTGTAGAAGATGTTGGGCAGTTCGGTCAAGAGAGTAGGAGGGCCATGGTTTGAACATTTCCACAGTCACAAGTGTCACACACACAACACAACGGTCGTTATTTGAGAAACCCCACCTGACCTGACTCGGTTTTCATGGCACCTTCCAACACCAGCCGGGAGCCTATTTAAGTACTTTCAGACTGTCCAGGGGAGGTCCAGGGGAGGCTGGGAGATTTGATGGTAGCGGGGATATTTACTATTCCACAATGCCAACCTAGTATCTGGGGCTTCAGAAATTGGGATATTTGGTTGCCTGAGAAAACTTTTTAGGCTTTTCAGACGTGATCACGTGATAGAATCAATAGTCTTATCGATATTGTGACTGTTTTTCAAGGTCAACTAGGGCCTGCTAGACGGTTGCCAACAAGCCTTCCGACGTGTTGACCTTGGTCGGTGCCTCGTCGGCGTCGACCGTCGAGGTCAGTCCACCCTTTCATTGTTATCGTTGTCTCGCTCACACATATAGAGCTAGTTCATTCGGTAAAGAAATTACTGTGGTTTCCAAACTTCGGCAGTGAACTGCGATTACTGTGAAGGATACGCAAGAAAATGGTTTGGTTAAAAAATATTGGAAATAGTGGACTAAAAAATTGAAATTGTTATTTTCAAATGTAAAAATTTATAGTTGAAGATGTAAATCTGTATTGTACTCACAAATCACAACACAACGCATTTGATTGAACGCACCCATAACGCACCCGAATGAATGAATGAACGAAACCCAAGTGAGTGAATGTTAATGATTTATGAATGAAAAAATAAACAGTGGAAATGCAGGAGGGTGATGGTCGCTACATTTGTATTTTTATTTATGTATTTTGTTCCTCGCATAATATGTAATAAACAATAAACATAGGTAGCTTTTTTTACAAGTAACAATAAACAAGTAAGTGGGTGCTTGCATCACTAGTATAATAGTGATAAACAACGTAGGAGTGTAACTACCAAGGTAAGTTTCCAATAACTGTGTTACCTACCTTCTCACAATGTTTCTTGTGTATTTTTACAGTTGTTTTTAATAATAGCGATAGTTTATGCTATACACACTTTGTTATGCCTGTTTTAAACAATGTAGATTGTTTAAATTTATATCCAAATTTCTCATTTTTACATTGCATGGTTTCATCCAGGAAGTGCTTTACATTACAAAGGCCCTAACCATAGGGATTTGGCCCAACCTTAAGCGGTAAATGTGTATTTTTAAGATTAGAGATTAAAGATAAGTACCTGGCGTACTATGAGGGTAGCATGAAACTTATATTATGAATACTGATATATGGCCACATGCTTCTGTGACAGTATTGTCAATATGGGTCAGGTCATACATTATACATGGATCACACAATCAAAAATTATTCTCGACTTCGATTAAGAATAGTAGCTTCTAAATTGCCTCGTAGAGATGGTTATTAGCTATGTTTGTTGCAAATCATTTAAGCCGTTCCAAAGTTATTGTGGTGACTGCTTGAAAGTCTTGGTTTTTACAATTTTCCCGTCAAATAAGCTTGTTCAAGAATGTGTATGCAATAAACATGCTATTTTTATGAAAGTTATTATTGCTTGTTTGTTTGTTGTGACTTTCAAGTGGTCACCCCAATAACTTTTAACGGCTAAACTGATTCCTGATTAAACAATTGTTTAAAGTTTAAATAAATAAATACAATTAGGTAACAAAAAAAATCCTCAATTTTTCTTGGAGGAGTAGTACAATTTGATTCCAATTTTGTAGCTGTAACCTTACCACCACCTAAACATTCTAGCTGCTATTAGTGATGGATTGCTAGCTGTATTGCCTATAAACATGATTCAGATTCTTGCCCATTCTCTTCATTGGTTTTTGCGTTCTGTACAGGAAGAGAAGCTGATACATTCTAAGCTTTTTCTTTTCTCCCAGACCAAAATGGAAGAATTCTTTAAAATATTGTATTAATTATCTTGGTACAAAAGCGATCATTATTAAAATATTGTGTAATTAAAGAAATCTCGAAATGGCTATAGATTGAACTGAATAAGAAATAAGCTATCTTATAAAATAGCTCTTTATTGAATAACTCCCTATCCCCATGAGTTCAATTTCATTTTATATTTATCTATGTATATGTATTTCTTATAAAATGTATCATTGTGTAAGTATCAACACAACTGCAACAAGAAATGAGATATTTACCTCTATAACCAGGTGCAAGATATGCTTGCCTGGACGTTCATATATGTAGAAAATCTTTTTGCTACTCCACCACTAAACTTACAAACATATGATGCTAAATACCTAGAACTAAATTAAAAAAGGTTTTTTTTATAAAGTTTAGTATGACATAGTTGGGAAAAGGCCTCCCCTCTAGTTTTCCACAAATTTGATGTATACCTGTTAAACTAAAAAAAAAAGTATATTTTTTGATTGATAATTTCTAATTTTTAAAACACTAATATAATAAATCTGGATGGGTAAAACTTTGTGAGGTTTTTATTATGAAGTAGTTAACTACATAATTGTGTAACAATAACAATCAGTAGATTATACAAGAGATCTTGACGATATTATTCATTATGTATAAAATCAATACTATTTTTTTATTAGAGAGTGCCTTATCTCATCCAGCGAATGAATGATAAGTGGTTTCATAATATGATTACATCATTTGATATGCTGAACTAACTATTGTACTAGTAACAATGTATATGACACATTGTTTAAATTGATTGTAGCAATTTAATCCTTTTAAAACAATTTATCCTGTCTGGTAGTTGTTACAGTTACACATATTAGTAAGGAAGCATTTACACAGCTGTAGTTGTAAAATTTGTTCTTTATCTTTTTTATAATTTTTAATTGATATTATATACCTACCCATTATGTACCAGTTTTTTATGATAATATATTAATTTAAAGAATTTGTTTGATGTCACATAAGATTAACTTAAGCTCCTCTGAATCACGAGGCAAGTCATTTCGCGAGCTTATCTTGCATTGTAAATATGTAAAGGTACATGTGAAGTGAGTAGCAATCGGCCACAAGCCAGTTACACACACTTTGCGGGACGGTGTTAATATTAAGCCGTTTTCACAAGCGTTACACTAACTACGCTTATTAGTTACGCGATTCAGCTGTAAAGTGCACACTACATGTGACTCCAGCATGTACAAGCTGTGGAAGATCATCACATCAAAATATTGTGCGTTTTTCATATGTTTGTAGTTTAGTGTTGTTTTGTTCGCTTTTTGTATGGACATGAAATATATGTGCATTATTTATTTAGTAAATGCTTCGATGTTCATCTATTCTAGTTTTAATATACTTTTGATGACGTCTGTTCCAAGATTTATGTGAGAATTTAAGAGGAAAAGTGCAACGCCTGACTATATCTGGGAAAGATTATTGTCTCTACCATCCCATTGTTGTGTACTCTGGTACAAAAATATGCATTTCTGAATAGACAATTATTTTCACAGGGTTTACAAACAAAAGAGCGGGCTATGACTTAGGTCGAGCGATTAAAATGGAGGTGGTACAAGATGGCCGCTACGAGCAAAATGAGAACTTGCCAGGGAGCAGCGCCGACAGCGACGCCTCCAGCAGCGTGTTTGAAAGTAACGACAGCAGCGAAGACCTGGACAAAACCTCCGACGACGAGGATCTCAGGGAAGACCTGCAGAAAACCATCCCACAGTGCTACAAATCTGACTCTAACTTTTCATCACAAACCCCTAGTGATTTTAATGACGATGAATTTCAAGCCTCAGCACTATGCCAATTCATGGATATTTTGAATGATTTAGATGAAGTCCTCGATAAGTCCCTATTGGTTTGTCTCGACGATAGCTCAAAAAACTTCGATAGTGATGAAGAAGATCTCATTTGTAAGATCAAAGACTATATAGGAAATGAGGAAGCATCAGATAACTCTGAGGGAATGACTTCAATTGACGACAATACCCAAGTGGTTGTAGCCAACGCTCAACCGTCAGCTCCACCTATTGATGTAATCAATATTCCCGAAACAGCGAACGAAAGAGTGAATCTCAGTAATTTAGGTCGTTCTAAGAGTTTTTCAAATTTATCTGATAGTCACAGGCAAACTTTGGTTTCGTCATTAGAACGGGCGGGTACCACTAATGACAGTATTCGCAACTCTATGAGAAGGCTGGATCCGATTGTCCTTCCTGAGATTTCGACAGAATCTTGTGAACCTCTGACCTTGCCTGTTATTTTGTTTTTGGAGCATCATGTGAACATGCGGCCGACGAGCGCGCCGATACAGTTGCAAGTCACGGCTGCGAATTTGAGTAGCGATGGTAGTTCGGGACCACTGATTGTAGGAAGGCGGGCCTTGCTCATGAATCGGACTTTGTCGTTGCCTTCTCCTGGTGAGAGTGACGTCACGGGGGACTGGACTGGGCGGAATACTGCCCGAAGTACCGCTAGAAGTACAAGCGCGTCGAGCTCCTCGTCCGACTCCTTGGACGCGATCCCAGCTGTCAACCCTAACATTGGTGCCACAGAAGAGAGGTAAGTTGACAAAAGTAGGTCATTTCGCAAAAGTAATGAAAGTGAGATTGCGCATTGTATTGTGAGGTCACTGTGTGAATCATTCATTGAGATGATTAACGGTGAGATAATGTACATCAGTTCCGTTTCCGTACAATTTGGTTTTGTTTTCAGAAACGACGAGACTGAAGACCCTCCTTTTGGGGTATGGCCTCACCGGAGGAGCGCGATGCTGGCCTGCTTGAGTTGTACTGTAGGAATTTTTAACATTTCCCGGTTTGCCATATTCAGCGTTCATTTTGGAGGTAATATTAGATATGAGGTTAAATATTTTTATTAGCACTATTAGTATAATTAATAGAAAATTCGGGCGCGTTAATAATACTTTTAACGCAATACATATTATACATACGTATATTATGTATTACGTAATACTTGTTACAAAGTTTTGGTCATTGTAGTATTTCGTGCGCTTAAATCAACATTTGTATGAGACCTAAAGCACCGCATAAATTACGCGCCATATTTCCGCGACAGAAATAATGTTCACTTGGCCTAAATTATCCTGTTAGCTCTTTTACATAATTGATTTCACTTTCAGCAACCTTCATAATACAGTTCTTCATACTGTCCCTACTCGTCGGAATACCACTATTCACACTGTACTTATGTTTGGGCCAAGTGTTGGAAGCTGGTCCGATGGATATGTGGAAGATATCACCATTATTCCAAGGCGTTGGCGTGTCTCTGCTCATCACACAAGCTGTTATCGGCATGTACAGTATAATTGGACTGTCATGGATACTCGTCTACTTCAGAGATTCGTTTATCACGTCAGACGACCAGTACAAATGGGCTTTACCACATGAATTTGCCTTTGAAGGTGAGTCAAAGATTTTTGTTTAACCTACACTTCAAGCCTACCCATCGCCTTATAAACATAATTGTTTTTCTTCCTTGTTGTATGAATTGTAACATTTTTCTTTTATTACTAACTTTATATATAAATAAAATAGTACTTAAATTAATTAAATATGACTTAAATGAAATGCAATAAATATGTTTAAAGCATGTCAACACTTTCTTTGTCACCTTTTTGCTAGTCGTGTGTGCTGCCATCTCTGTGTGTCTACCCACAACTGCCAGTTTTGCCTACTTACGGGCCTTCTTATAGTTTCTATGGCTTTAGGTATCTGTTATGTTAGTAATAATATTACCTTAAAAAAAACTTTGCCTACAATGCTGGCGGGCATTTGTTTTTAAACTGCTTTACGTCGCTACACCGACGCTTTACTATAAATATAAAATAAAATTACATATAGCAATTCTTGACAAAAAAAACTAGGCTACACAGTTCGTGTGGCCTAGAGCTCTGTAGTTTTAGTCATTATAGTCATATCAAGTTTGTACTTGCAGGTGAAACCGGGTTTTATAACTAGTGCACGGTAATAGACCATCGCCCAATTTGAAGACAAGCATGTACTTATTTGAATATTTGTCCAATAGAGACGTTTTGGTCAAACAATGGCCAAATTACCGGAACTGTGACTGAAGGTCGGCAGTGCACTGTCAATTTAGACAATTACTTTTTTGTTGACTTAATCTGTTTGAGGTAGTCGTCTAAACAATGTGGGGCACGTAATAATGCTTCCAAGTTCCAAATTATACAGCCACACGATCCGCTAGTTTACAAATAGTTGAAGTCAATTCAAACACTTTTTCTCAACGAAAACAAATATATTCTATGGGATTTGTATGAAATACTAAGCCGCGACTTGGTAGTTTATAAAGAGTAAAATACTGCCCTTAATTGATACTAAAGTGCGAGTGATTTAAGATTTATTAATGTAAAAAAACTTATGACAATAATAAGTTCCAAATTCCACTTTCGGCGTGATAGTGAGCTTGTAGGTGTAAAACATTTTTTTTATATGTTTAGTCTTAAAAAATGTACTGAAATAATTTTAAGGGTAGATTCAGTCCATGATAGTAAACAACTTTACCAATGGAACTATATCAAAATATAAAAAAAGAAGAGCTTATTTTTTCCGCTTTATTATAACTTTTATTTAGTTTCTTCTAACTTCACCTTTGAAATAGTATCGGTATATTTTGTTAGACCCTGTTTATTTAAATTGCAGTACTTTAAACGAAGATCGTGCATTAACCATAAACAAGAGAAAGGTCGGCCTAAAGAGTATGCATATTTTCAGCCGCGGCATTGAAGAACGCGTCGGGCAGACTGCAAGAAACCTTGCCTCAGTATTTTAACGGCGAAGTGCTGCAAAGGAATTTCGCGTCAAATTCCTACTTTGGCTCGATAAAGTTCCAAGTGGCCTTCAATTTGGTGGTGGTGTGGATGATCGTGTTCGTCGCGCTTAGCAAAGGACTGAGATCGTATGGCAAGGTAATTTTTTTAAATATAAGAGTGACTAGCTAATATGCCTTCGGCTTTGCCCATGTGGTAAATGTTTGTCAATGCTAAGGGAATCTCATAATTTCCCGGAATAAAAAGTATCCTGTGTATTAATTCAGTAATTTACTCAGTATTTAAATGTAGTAGGTACAAACACGGGCTTATGACTAAAGCGATTTCTTTCGGACAACCTTTGGGTAGAGTAGCCTACTTTAAAGATGACGATCACTTAAAAGATGTGAGGGAGGATGATGATGGTTAGAGTAACAACTTGTATTACCATGTAAAAGAATATATACAAATAAATAATAGGAGTACATACATACATATAAACGAACAATTAAGAATTAAGTAATACAAAAAACATAAACTTTAAAATGTTGGTAGGATCAAGGAAAGTCAATGAAAAGTAGCCATAAAAAAAAAGATGTATAAAGATACTAGTAAGAGATTGAGGAAAGGTAATAAGATGTCACTATCTTTGTTTTTTTTAATGATTGCACTTTTCGAATATTCAGTGGCAACTAAAGTTTTTATGAGTAAATACATTTTTCATACAAAATATCTCTACTGAGTGTCACTGCTTTTTGAATATGTCAGTATTCCACTGGATATCCAGTGGAATACTGACATATTTACATAGGTTTATTTTATCTTAGTATCTGTTAGATATAACAATAACAAAAAAACGACTCAATGCAATTTATATGAAGTATAGGTATGGCATAATACGTCGAGGCGTAGAGAGTTTTTATTGCGTGATGGATTGCCATCCATACAATAGTCTAGGTTATTCAATTTACTGTGAGTAATGGCCATTTGACTATTGCTTACCGGAATTGGAATGTATCGATGCGCTTTATACCTGCCAAGGCAGGTTAGCAAAGCAAAACTATAAAATAGGTATTAAGATTAGTAAACGTATTTACATTAAACTAGTCTAGTATGAATTCAGTTGTTTAACGTCTAAAAAAATATCCTGAAACTTATTTATTGGAAAATTCAGTTTATGATACTGGACAACTTTTCCCAAGGAACATATTAATATATCGAAATATGAAAAATAATTTTTGGCTTCCCATACATGTTTGTCGATCAGCTGATAAAAACCATTTTTTTTAAAATTATATTTCGGTGCATGTTCCTTACAGAAAGTTGTTCATATCATAATGTGTGTAATTAATTTTATTAGTAAATTCAGTCGAATTTACTAATAAAATAGTTTCAGGATATTTTATTTTGTTAGACGTTATACAACTGATTTAAAGAGGGCAGTTTGTATGAATCCAGAGGCAATCGCCTTTTTTAAAACAATCAATCTTGTAGGAATTATGGCATTTTAGGTTGTTGCAATAAATAAATAAATAAACAAACCACACTAATTGAGCTAGCCTCAAAGTAAGTTTATACTTGTAGTATGGGATACTAACTCTACGATAGTATATTTTATATAAATACGATGTCAACTAGATATGGCTATGTACTATCCAGAGTTTCGTGCAAAAGTAAATATTAAAGCAAATTTGTGTTATTTGCAGGCTGTGTACATGCTGATATTTCTGCCCATCTGCGGCATTCTCGTGCTATGCATAAAGATGCTCACGCTCATACCATACGACTCTGTCGTCAACATATTCTCTGAGACTGAGTGGAGCGAGTTCTTTATCAACAGCAATGTAAGTATTTCCACTTGGATCAATGTAAATACGCACCGTTACAAAAAAGGTACAACCCTAAGATTAGATGACATTAATTTTTTTAGTCAGTAACTCAGCCGTTGTAATAACAATCATGACAATATGGATGTGGACTAAAAATATTTTTTGGTCCGTTAAATACGTTGTTAAAATGTATGGTATACGTATTTTTCTTTTCTCTAATTCACGAAGATAAAGTGCATTTAAATTTCACGTGACGTCACAATCAGCTACGATTTTTAACCAAAGGTGACGTAAATCCCCACTTCGAAACTTTGAAGCGCTTTATCTTTGTAAATTTTTACTACTTTGTTAAAGGAAATATGGGTCTCTTATTTTTGGATAATCTTGTTACGGACTAAATAAAATAATTTTTACCCAGTCCACATTCCTATTATATTTGCGATTTTCTCCAGCAACAAATGTTCTACAATACTAAGGTACTTATTAAAACAGCGTCAAAATTCGTTCAAAAGTAGTATGCGGGTAAAATCCACGGTGATTTCTATATCCCATATAAACAAAAGCGTGAAGATTTAATATTTAAGATTAATTATGATATACTAGGTGCTTTTTTAGGGTTCCGTAGCCAAATGGCAAAAACGGAACCCTTATAGATTCGTCATGTCTGTCTGTCTGTCTGTCCGTCCGTATGTCACAGCCACTTTTTTCCGAAACTATAAGACCTATACTGTTGAAACTTGGTAAGTAGATGTATTATGTAAACCGCATTAAGGTTTTGACACAAAAATAGAAAAAAAAATAAAAAATTTGGGGGGACCCCATACTTAGAACTGAAACCCAAAAAAATATTTTTCATCAAACGTACGTGTGGGGTATCTATGAATAGGTCTTCAAAAATGATATTGAGGTTTCTAATATCATTTTCTTCTAAACCGAATACTTTGTACGAGAGACACTTCCAAAGTGGAAAAAAGTGTGTGTGTGTGTGTCCCCCCCCCGTAACTTCTAAAATAAGAGTGATAAAACTAAAAAAAAAAATATGATGTTCATTACCATGAAAACTACCAGCGAAAATTGGTTTGAACGAGATCTAGTAAGTAGTTTTTTTTAATACGTCATAAATCATTAACGGTAATTTACCTTTCATTCAATCAACTCAAATATAAAAATTAAAAATACATACTACAAGACTTTTATATTATGTTATTTGCTACTACGGAACCCTTCATGGGCGAGTCCGACTCGCACTTGGCCACTTATTTAAAAGTACATGTAAATAAAGAAGCGAGTCAATCATTTTGAACAACTTATCCAAATAAATAGTTTTTTCACTACTTTTTTTACGAGGTAAGTTTCGCGTTAATTCTCCTATGCATTAATTTAGTAAAGTTTTTTCACGTCCCAAAATACTTAAATCACGTGATTACTTCGATCAATCAGAACTTAAAAAAAAAGAAAGGGAAGAAACAATTTTTTTCGTATTTCGATTTGCATTAGTTGGGAAATAAGATTATTTTATACACTTTCAACTTGCTCGCTAAAATAAAAATTTTTATCTTGCTCGCTAAGAGAAGATTAAACATGTAAAAAAACTGCACAGAGTTGGGCAGCGGCGGCGCAAGAGATGTTCCTCACGTGGGGGCTGCTAGGGGCCTGCGTAATGCAACTCACCTCGCACAAAAACAGCAAGAGCAAAACGCCGGTCGTGCTTCAGAGGGAAAGCGCCTGTATTATATCGTTCACCTTCGCCGTGCTGCTTCTCGCTTCCTTCCTCGCCAACACGTGCGTTCAGATATTGAAGAACTACGGGTATGCGTACATGCCTGGCAGCTTCGGTAAGTCATTCTGCATTTTCATGGAGTTTTCATGTCGCACTTGTCTTATTTAAATATTGTTAATTCTATTCATCTTTAGACGCGCGAGTCAAGGACTTATCGAAAAATATGTATTATGTCACCGAAAAATGTATACATCATTTTTTATATTATTTTAGTCGTATGGTCACGAAACTTTGAGCATTAAATGGGAACTGTAATAACTAAAGCAAATGGAAATGCATTAAAGAAAAATAACACTGTGACATATTTATGTTTATTATTGACTAGCTGTACCCGCGGGCTTCGCTCCCCGTGGGAATTTCGGGATAAAAAGTACCCTATGTCCTTCCCCGAGTCTCAAACTATATCCATACCAAATTTAATCATCCAAATCGGTTCAGTAGTTTAAGCGTGAAGTGGTAACACAAATATACACACTCACTTTCGCATTTATAATATTAGAAGGATAGTAGGATAGGATAGTAGGATTTGTTAAAAGACTCGCGTGGTAGTGATTTGAGTGGCAGGGGATACATGACAAAATCCCTTATTAAGGATACAATAAAAACACCCTAAGACAGGCTTAAGAAGATAAAAGTTATGGCGAGTCTACTTAGGTCAAGATATCTAGGTTCCGCGTATATCATCATCATTTCAGTCGCACAACGTCCACTGCTGGACATAGGCCTCTCCCAAAGATTTCTAAAATGACCGATCTAGAGCGGCTTGCATCCAGCGCCTTCCAGCGACCCTGGTTAGGTCGTCAGACCACTTCGTGGGGGGGTATCCTACGCTTCGCTTGCCTGTACGTGGTCGCCATTCGAGAACCTTTTTGCCCCATCGGCCATCGGTTCGTCGCGCTATGTTCCGCGCTTAGTCCGCGCCTTTCGTTTCCCCGTCTTATGCAAATAGGAAATCATGTAAACGTCAATTCCAGAAACGATTCAGTCGTCCCAGTTCCTGTGGCCTACGTCGGAGCCGCTGCCGGGCAGCGCGGCGGCGCCGCCGGTGCGCTACCTGGCGCACTACGGCAGCCTGGTGGGGCTGGCGGTGCGGCGCGCGGCCGGCCAGCGCGCGCTCAGCGGCTGGCAGCCGCTGCAGCTCGCCACGCAGCTCGCGCCCGCCGCGCTCGCCGTGCTGCCCGCCAACGTGGTGAGCGACTCTTGGATATTTTGCATTGATTTTAACGATTGAATCACGACCGCACGGAGTGATTAATGATTATTGAATCACGAGCGTAGCGAGCGAGAAATAATGTCACTTGTCTTTGAACATGTATATCTTGTCATTGAACATATATATGTCGCAGTTGAATTGTATAATCCGTTGTTATTCAAAAACTCTAGCTGTTTGGCAATACAGCTCGGTTTTGTAAAACAGCTGAAAATATTTCAGCTCGATTGTCAATGAGCTACGTAATTACGTTTAACAAAACAGCGTTGAGATAGCATACAGGGTTACCATTATTAAATAAAACTGTGTTACCAAACGAAATAATATATGAGGAGACAATAGTGTTACTCGTGGGATTGAAATAAAACCTCAATTCAACTCCTAACTAAGTAATTCAGTCTCCAACATCATAAAACACCAATGAAGAATGATAATCAGCTCAATGCAATTGGATTAGAAATATAGAAGTTTTGTAAGCCCGACAACTCAATGGCGCAGCGATTTCTTACGGCCAATTGATCCATGTGAATTTTCCATTTTGCCGGAAGGCGGGCATCGAAATAACAATATGGGATCCAAGCGAAAGGTCTGCTTTATTCTTTTCAATCTTGCACTCCGAAATCACAAACGATGCCCCCGATGTCTCTCGATAAAAACAGCTTAGTTCCGGAACGCGGCGAAGAATTTACTTTATGGGAGGCCATATTTGTTGTTATGACACTGACACTATACAAGCCACTAGTGGAAGAATTCCGAACTAATCGTTCTACAATCTTACGTAAGCCAGTTTGTTAAACGTAACACATTGGACGATCTAGCTGAATGATTTTCAGCTATATTACAAAACCGAGCTGTAATGCCAAACAGCTAGAGTTTTTGAATAACAGCGGATTATTCAATCCAACTGCGACATATATATATCATATCTAACTGATAAGAGCGCTATTTGACTCCAAAAAGTTATGACGTTATCTGCCTGTATTTCATACAAAATCCCATAGAAACTGTTTGTTTTGACGTTTAGATAAAAGTATCTAATGTTACTTGTTCAATAATAGCGTATTAAATTTTAACAAAAAAAAAATAACCGACTTCAATTTCTTTCAGGAGTTTCTTCCATATCTCCAAAATTCTTCATTATGTCTTCACCAAAAAAATTTGACCAACTTGACAGTAAGGGCTTTCAAATAAAAAAGAATCATCAAAATTAGTCCACGGTTGGCGAAGATATAGCGTAACATACATACAAAAAACATACAGTCGAATTGATAACCTCCTTTTTTGAAGTCGGTTAAAAATACAGAAGCTTTAAGTTATCCTATGAGAATTACATAGCGTTGGGGCATTAATAAAACAATAGACATAATTTTTTTTTACTAAATAAAACTATTGCTTTTTTTCTTGCCTTGAAAATCATCTATTACAAAACCTTTCGTCTATATACTAATTAATACGAGTAGATCTGTGAGCTGTGGACAACTCGCGAGTCCCCCCCCACACGTTGAAGTTTATCGGATAAAAAGGTTGTACAGACAATTTTTTTTAAATAGCTGATGATGACTTTTATTTAAGGTTTCAAGCACTCACGCCATTTTTAAAATTTTCTAAAATCTGAATAACTAAAAATCCTATATAATTCTCGAACATTCCCAGAATTTTTTCACAAGAATAAGTCAAACAAAGAGAACAGCCGTACAAAAGCATTTTTGGCCAATTTCGAAACTGAGACGCTTCGCTCGCTCGGTCAATTATAAAGAGAAAAAGATTTGATTGCGAGCATCGCCGCAGGAAATAGCTAGTATTCTATACACAGTAAATGCCATTAACGGAAGAAAAGATATTACAATTTTAAACTGCCGTTTTATCGTAGTGACGTCGTCGACATGCGTCACAAAAACGAACATGCTGTAAAACACACATCTATTAAAAATCACATGTCAATTTTACGTAACTATACGTCGGCGTGACGAAATTATCAACTATGCGATAAAATTGTATTATCGTGTAAATGAAATACGTACGTAAAAAATTTGCGTCATGCACTTGGATGCATAACAAAGGGTAAATAACATAGTACGAGTAATATAAAATACATGGTTAATAAATACACCTAGAACGGATTTTTTTGCTAATTGTAATAATTCATGTATCCCAGATAGTCGTTTCTCTACTTCCATACAACGTGTTGCAATAGACTATTTTACTGTGTATGTTTTTAGTTAATATTTTATATAAACCAAAAATACTCTCGGAAAAGAAATATTTTTTTTAACAGCAAGGAAATTGGTTAATTAATGAAGTTTGTAAGATAAGGATGAGATAAGGGAAGCGTAGTGGGGACATCTTACTATCTTTTTCGTACGTGCGAGACTTAATAGCGTGACGTCAAGAGTGCTGCACGTGCATCCTTTTTCTGTTACTTAATAGTTTCCCCTTCCATCAGATTTTAAAAGCTAATAAACTTACTTTTTGGCAAATCATTTTGTTTTGTTACACACACTTACTGCTGTGAATAATAATAATAAAAGGGGGGAACTTTTCCCAGAGACAAAAGCATTTTTGATTGCTATACAGGATCAGGTTATTAACACGAGGAACTTCAAAAAACATATTATTAAAGAACCTAACCTACCTACCGATTTATATCATTGTAGCAATGCCAGTGAAACAATCCAACACATTGCTGGAGCCTGTAAAACTTTAGTTCAGAATGATTATAAATACAGACACGACCAGGTAGCAGCAATCATACATCAGTACATAGCATTCAAACACTCACTTATACACCAAACCACACCGTACTATAAATACATCCCTGATAAAATATTAGAAAATGACTCAGTAGTTAAAATCTATTGGGACCGGACGATTATTACAGACAGGACAGTACACTTTAACAGACCAGATATTACAACACATGATAAACACAATAACTTCGTATACCTCATAGACATAGCGATGCCCAACACACACAACCTACAATCTACACACACTGAAAAGTTGACCAAATATAGAGACCTAGCCGTAGATACAAACACAGTGGCCAGTCAGGACTGTTAAAATAGTGCCGATTATTATATCCACAACGGCTGTCGTACCAAAAACTATCCATACCAGCTTACAATTACTAGACATCCCGTCACAAATTATTTACATACTACAGAAGGCTGTCATCTTAAATACTTGCCGTATTACGAGAAAATTCTTGCAGTAGGATGATAGTAAAACTTCTTCAAGTTATAAAAAAAAGCACTTGGCTATGACCCGTGCAAATCTCTACCTCTTTTCGGAAAAGAGAGAAAATAAATAAAAAAAGAACTAAATAATTGAGTAAAATACCGTAATATCTAAAATATTTCACACTATTAAAACTTTAACGTAAATTAAAAAAACTTTTTATTTAATGGTATAAAAAGCGGACTTAATGTTAATAGCATTATCTACTAGCATTCTAAATAGAAAAACTTTCGTAGCGTAGGCATATGACTTGAAGCCGTCGAGTCTCGAGACATTCTGGGACCTAAACCCTAGATAGTACTCTGTGCTCTAGGTTAGGAAAGTCTCGACAGTTTCAAAGTATCGGCACTTCGATACACGAGACATCCCGGGACCCAGACCCTAATAATTGTAGAGACGAGGCGACTTAATGAAACGAGTGTTACTTCGATACTCCTCATTTATTCAACACGTTCATAAAATATATAGGTTCTTACACATACACACTCTTACATCTATGTTACCACACTACATATTTTTTTTATAATAAAATCTAGCGAGTCTTGCATAACAAGTACTGTTTAATTATAATTTTTCAAAACTAAAAACCGATTTCACCCCCAAACTACACAACCGATTTTGATACAATTTCTATGGGACCACTATATAATATTTTCCAAATCGGTCAGAGTGTCTGAATAATCGGTGAACATACATAAAAAAAAAATGAAAGATCGCGACAAATTGATAATCTCCCTGTTTTCGAAGTCGGTTAAAAATATTTTTTACTTTTTTCCAGTTATCCCCAGCGTGGGCCGTGATCTTCTACTTCATCCTCATAATGTTCGGCATCGCGCAACAATTGGCCATCTGGCACTGCGTCATCGCGGGCATCGTGGCCATCAACGTCGAAGTTCTCAAAGTGTGGGAGACCACCATCACGCTGCTGAGCTGTGTGTTTGGGCTTGGAGTCGGCCTGCTACTCAGCACTGATGTAAGTTACGTCACAAAATTACATACAGAACGGAATTTACTAAGGTCCCGCACAATATGCGTCCCTGTCCCCGTTCCTGCACCTCTCCCCCGTTCTCACTTTGTGGGTGGGTAACCTGTTTGCTCAATCGGCTTTCGGTCCGTCGCCCTGTGTCTCGCCCACTGTTATTTCAACGAGCCAATCCGCTGATATCTGATTTGAGTTGTAAATAGTTTGGGTAATAATCAGTGCACATGTCGGTTGGCTGGAAGAGTTTGCATTTATAGCGATAAGTTCGCCCTTGTGCCTATATTGTTTCTTGTTGTTGTTGTAAAAAATTTTTTGTTTATCGTTGTGCTGTAGCGGGAGCGAGGTGATGTGCTCGACCGCCACAAAGGGAAGATCTTCCAGCCAGGCATGGTGATGCGCCTGGGGAACCGCGGCTCCGACGTTGTACCGTCGGAAGTTGTATATATAGTCAGTTGCAACGAGAACTCTGAGATTGAGATGTAGATTCTGCTGGCGCCATCTCGTATGATTCTTGTGAACTATGGTTCATTATTGTTTGTGGTTTTTAGTTCCTCGTTGTGGCGTAGAGGTCACCACAGTGCAATAAAGTTAATTTGTATTGTATTGTTTTTTAGTGGTATACTTTTTCTCAACCTATTTAAAGGTTGAAGTTTTGCTGAAGTCCCGCCCTGAGACCTTCAGGTAGAGGGATTTTCAGTGTATAGTAGTTTTCGTGTGTGTGTATTTTTGTATTGTATTGTATTGTGTGCAGGCGGGCATCAAGCTGGTGCACTTCACTGACGTGGTGTGGGTGGGCGCGTGCGGGCAGTGCCTGGTGGCGGCGCTGCTGTCCGTGGCCGTGTTCGCGGTGCGCGGGCGGCCGTACGCGCCCGACGTGGTGGCCGGCGCGCTGCTGGCGGCGCGGGGCGCGCTGCAGGCGGCGCTGGTCGCCGTGCTCAGCTTCGCCTGGACCGTGGTGCTGCCCGTGCTCTTGTTCGTAAGTCACTTCACTTGCGCTGCGTACATTACAGGCAGCGGCACAAAACTCTAGCGCTGACCTTGCTTGCGCAGAAATCAAAAAGTAATACTGTACCATGCGCGCGTGCTTTGGAGGGCACGTTAATCCGCCGGTCCCGGTCACTGTCTTTGGTCGCTAAAACCACGTCAGAGGCCTTTAAGGCGGTTTAAAAACTCTTGACACTACATGACTAACACACACGATAAGAAGAAGAAGACCCGTGCGCGATATCCCCTCCACACTTTACTCAGCGCTAAACTTACGTGCCGCTACTTGTACGTAAAAATAATAAGTATATTTTTATTTATTTAACTTTACTACAAAAATTGTAACAGGCGGACTTAAGGCCCAGGGCCTTTTCTACCAGTCAACCTACAGTTGATGCCGAAAAAAGCTAATTTTGGACGACAAGACACATTCTAATTTAATCTTTAAAATTGTACTGAAAACATTTTTTACTATAATTTTATTTCATAGACATATATATTACGTATTATATCAGCGCCTTGCAACGACCACTGCTGAGAAGGCTCTCATAGTACAGAGGGTTGTGTTCCTTCAGTAGAAACTCAAAAGACATTTAGTTCGAACCTGTATACAACGTGCCGTATTAAATCGAGCCACAGGCTATACTAGACCACTTTCATCATATCAGCCACAGGAAGTCCACCGCTAGACATAGTGTGGAGCCACCCGGGCAGTTTGAATGAGAATGACCAAATTTTTTTTGTCATTATTATAACTGGGCGACCGATTCATCACAAACATTAACTAAATTTTTTAAAACTTGTCTAAAAGCAATGCAAAATAAAAAATTATATATAAACTTTAACATAAAAAAAACAAAAGTAAGTCACCGAGTGGGATTCGAACCCGTAACACTCTTTCTAGCGGTCGGTATCCTTAACCGCTGAGCTAAAAACAAGGCGGTCGGCGCGACGAAATTAGCGACCATATTCTGCGTAGAAAGAAAAACGCATGAAAACTCGAAAACACGCGTTTTTCCAAACATAAAACTAATTTAGATCGATTGTTTACCCCCGAAAACCCCCATATACAAATTTTGAGCGAATTCGTTAGAGCCGTTTTCGAGATCACAGAAATTTATAAATATATATATAAATAAATATACAAGAATTGCTCGTTTAAAGGTATAAGATAAGATGTAGTGATCTTGTATAGCCTGTGGCAGAGCCTTACTTTCCGTAGAGACATCCAGACGTTGTCTCGATCAATCGCTAGTATATGCGCATTTATTTATTTATTATAAAAACGATTTTTTGCTACACGTCTTTTTAGCCGTCGGTCCTGGCATCATTGTACGGCAGTCGTCAAGCTATGTTATTTTGATGCATGTTCCTTGGGAAAGTACCTTCTTAGCATAATGTAGTGTGACGTGAATGCAATGTAGCGCCCGCGCATCTCTCTAAAGGCTATGACAAACGTGAAAATTAATTGATTCTACTTTCTTTTTCAGGCGATGTATATAATGGACTTTCGCATGGGTCATCAAGATCAGTTTTATAATTGGCGGAAACCTGGGTTAGTATTATTACTGTTGATTTTAATATTGTAATAGTAGGAACTAGGAAGCCATATAATATTTATATAGGGTTTTCAGATATTTAAGATGTAATAAAGTACTCAAACTAGATAATTAAATAGGAAATTGTGAAATAATATAGTGTGAGCAGGACTTGAACCCAGTGACCTTGGTATTATTTAGATAGAAAGTACATGCTTCAAATATTTGGCTGGTGGGTAAAAACAAATCATTCTGTATGTTACCTCGAGCACTTATCGGTCCTCAAAGATCCAGTGGCGCTTTCCTAAAATTATGTAATTTGTTCAGATACTGGCCAGTATGGGCGCGGCAAGTAGCCGTATTGATGCAGCAGGTCGTGCTGCTTATCATCCCGATAACCGGCATCATACAGTTGATTCGGTACATGAACAACGGGCCGCCCGATATCCTAGATGTAAGTATTACCAAAGATATTATAATTACGAACGTAACAGATACCTAATGCCATAGAAACGATTGGAGAGCCCATCAGTAGGCAAAACTGGAAGTTGTGGGTAGGCATACAGAGATGGCAGCACATACGACTAGTACAAAAGTTACAAAGAAAGTGATATTTATGTCATTAGATTAGAGTACTATTTTAATTACAGCGCCATCTAGTGACAAGGAAGGGAAATAATTATGTTTATAAATCGATGGGTAGGCATGTTATTACTAAATATATCTGTGAGAAAAGAAAAACTTAGAATGTACCAGCTGCTTCTCTTCCACCGCAGATCGTTGATGTCGATTGAGGGAATGGGCGAAAATGCTTATCATGTTAAAAGGTGATGCGGCTAGCAACCCATCACTATACTTTTTACACCTCGCTCACCATCACGCTAAGAGTGCCTTTGACTCTTGCGTCCCTGGGCTCTGTCTTCTTAGAGTAGCAAGACTCAAACTGCTATATATGCCCCATTAGGGATAAATACCTACGTGATGTTATGTAATGTAGTTATTTAAATTAAATACACTATTTATTGTGATACATTGCACAAAAAATACAGGACAATTTGTTATCTTAAAAACCAGGAAATGCGAAAAAGACAGCCATATGGCTAAGCGAAACCTCGAATATAAAGACATATGTGATTATGAATGTTTGTATGTTAAAGAAAATTGGATTCATTTCCGAATGAATCGGTAATTTTGGAAATTCTTGGGACAGGCCTGTGTCCAGCAGTGAACGTTATGCGGTTGAAATTATGAATGATTGATGAATAACATCAATGGAACTAAAGGGGAGGGTTTTGCTAAGCAATAGAACTTAGTAGCTAGCTAGCTAAAATTTCTGTAAAGTGACTTGGTGAATAGCAGTTGAAAGTCAACAAATATCACTATTGTAGGTGTAAAATTTTGGTTTTTGTAGTTTATTTTATTGATGCTATTAATTTCTTGCTGCTAGGATTGTGAAATCACTGTAGAATTGGTAAGTTTCATGAACTCGTTATTCGCGACCTGCTTTTAGGTAGCATTGACTGGTTAACCAACTTCCAAAAAGGCGAAAGTTATCAATACGAATGTATTTTTGATGTACACCGATTTGATGAAGACGCTTGGACCAATTTTTATATTTATTTTTGATTTTGAAGGAACTTTAATATCCATTACGCATTTTGTAAGCTTTAAATTTTTTTTTTTAAATAAGTAATCTGTAAGCATTGTATCACTTTATAAGTATTGAGTAATAAGAAAGTATGTATATTAAATTGTTCATCATTGTCACCAACAGCTTTCCGGTGCCCACTGTTGAACATAAGCTTCTTTGTCTGAGCCATCCTGCTCTCTTATTGACCATTATTAAATCGTTTCTATCCGCAATGAATTTTAAAAGTCGAACCATGGGCTATATCTTATACCTTTAAACGAGCAATTCTTGTATATTTATTTATATATTTCTGTGATCTCGAAAACGGCTCTAACGATTTCGCTGAAAATTGGTATATTGGGGTTTTCGGGGGTAAACAATCGATCTAGATTAGTCTTATGTTTGGGAAAACGCGTATTTTCGATGTTTAAGATGTAACCGAGCAAAGCTAGGTCGCCCAGTTACTTAGGTCACTATACGTAGTGTAATGAAATTAAAGTAACAGTCAAATACAAAAAAAATATCAGCATATCCATACAACAGTGTGCAGTGCAGCCGCCCGGCAATGTGTATGTCGATTTTTTTTTTACTGTTATTTTATTTTCATTATACCATACAACAGTGTGCAGTGCAGCCGCCCGGCAATGTGTATGTCGATTTTTTTTTTACTGTTATTTTATTTTCATTATAATAAAGTAAACTAGTATAGCCTGTGGTTCGATTTAATACGGGTATGTCCCTTCCACGTTGTAAAGAGATAAATGACACTGATTGAGTTATCCCCAAAGTAAGTTCGGGACTTATGGGATACTTATTCAACGATGTTATATTTTTTAACAAATACATAATAAAGATAAACATCCAAGGCCAAGGACAATTTAAAAAGGCAATTTTCCCGACCGGGGTTCGAATCCGGAACCTCTGGGTAGCAGACCCGCGTATCAAACCCGTAACCTCTGGGTGGCGAACTAGCAACTAGTACTGCTGGGTGTAAAGAAAAAGAAAGAAAGAAAAATAGTTTATTTGGCTACATATAAAAAATTAGGTGTATTGAAAAAGCAATTTTTTCAAGCCTTGACCGGGGATCGAACCCGGAACCTCTGGGTAGCAGACTAACAGCAGTGTATCTAGTAATGCTAAGTGTATCTGGCAGCGCATCCAAAACCTGTACCGGCCGCCCATGGGCGCGGAGAGCGAACAGCGGCCGCGGCCGCCGCCGCCGCCGCCGCGCGCGCCCGACCCGCCGCCCAAGTACACGCCGCCGCCGAGCTACTCCACCGCCACCGGCGCGCGCCTGCTGCACACGCTAAGGAGAAGCTTCAGGACGCTGCGCAGGTAACACTAGCTAGCCTAATCTACAAACAACTCGAATCAGATATTGTTTTTTAAACTATCGCGCTTTCAACACATTATTAATTTATTATATAAAGGAGGCTTAGCACGAAACTCCATTTTGTTTCGTTTCTCTTTCGTTTGGAATTACATCCTTAAAATCAGAAACTTTTTTATGATCTATCATCATATATTCAAAAATCTCAATCGACATAAACTCTAAATATTAATCGAACCGAAACGAAACTAAGACGCTTCGCTCGCGCATTAAATGAGCTAGCCCTAAAGTATCTTTTTTAACTTGTGTTATGAACGCTTCTATATTTTATGATAAATACTACAACTAAAGTCTGCCGATTACAATTTTATGTAATAAAGTTAGATAAATACCTACATATAAAGAAATCACCTCATGGCGCATCCACAACTGTGGATGCATCCTAATACCCAAAAGAATTTGAAAAAGCCATTTTCCAACTTTCCCTGGTTGTTGATAACCTCCGAGTAGTAGCGTGGATACCAACACGCCACGAAGACAGATGATTGCAACCGATGCAAAGTTACTGCACATGCAGAGGCGTGTCTAATTCCATACAATGCCACCGATGTAAAAGAAAAGATCAATTTCGACAATCTTCATTTGATTTTACAAAATATTTAGTTACATTTCCTTACTTTTTTTCAGGATAACATCATCAACCCGTACCGAATCGTCTCAACCCTCCACATCGCAAATCCCCATCACCCTAAGCGAGAGCGTCGACCGCGAAATCCAACCGCCCGACTACACCGGCGTCTTCGCTCCCTCCATCACTATAACCGACGAAACCGACTCGAGAACCAGTCGCCCCAGGTCTTCAACCTCTAGGAACTCCTTATCACTGACAAGGGACTATTTGCGTCGATCGTTTGTAAGGAAAAGCGATTCGGCAAAGAGTATACGCTCGAGCTTGCGCAGGAGTTTTAAATACGGCGGTAGCATTACAACTAGCCACGAGAATTTAGTTCGCGGCGCAGAGCCGATATCCAATACGGTGGCTATGTCCGCCATGGCCGACCACGACTGATTTATACACGCGGACTATTCATTGGTTTTGGAAAAAAATGTCGTATAGTTAATAAATTCCTCTATCCTTAAATGTAATGTAAATTTGTGTAAAAAATGATTTTCGTTCGAGACCACGTAGTTACGCCCGTCCAAAACTGTCGCGTGATCTCGATTAACTCTGGCCGGCTGGCCGGTGGCACCTAGCGATTCTACTAATTGATTTGTCGATTTTACTTTTAAGTTTTAGTCAAAAATTTTTTGTTACAGAATTTTAATTTTAACTAGCTAATTAGGTTTTACTAACGTTCCTTATAAAGTGGCCTTCGGCTCCAAGACCAATGAAAAATCACCGTGTACGCCTCTGAGGCAGCTTGTAGTTACCAACCGTCGACCAAGAGAAGTTACATCACAATTTCGTGTATACGTTTTGTGTAGAAAGGTATCAACAAATGGTCTTAATCTTATTTTGTGTTAGACTTAGCCCTATTATTTATAACTGGAATCATTAAGTAAGACTGCCTCCGTGGTCCAACGGTCAAGGCATTGGCCTTCTGATCCGGAGGTCGTGGGTTCAAATCCCACTGGGAAGCATACTTTGTTTAAAAGTTGTTTTCAGTCTGGTTAGGATATTGCAGGCTTGAATCACCTGATTATCCGAAAAGAAAGATGATTCCGCGTTTTGGAAGGCACGTTTAAACGTGGGTCCCGGACGCCATCTAGCGTTTGTTCAAACCTACCCAAGGATTGATTCTGGTCTATTTTGGATTGCGGATGTCAGACGGTAGTCGCTCCGTGTAAAAACCAGTAACCTCGTCAAATCTCCTAGGCTAGGTATCGGACCCCTGGCTCTGAAGCGTTACCGCTGAGGAAGCAACTGGGACAACGCTCGCATGATGATGGAATCATTAAGTAACAAACGCGTACATACGAGTACACAGTCTCGCATAATTTCGAAAAATGTGACCGACCAAAGTTAGTTGCTAGATAATAACTAGAAACATGCATACGTTTTAAGATTTTGTTGGTCGCTTCTTCGCTTATAAATAGCTAATTAGCTCGCTTTATATTCTGTGGAAGAAACTTGTAAAAAAATCACTGTCTTATTTCATTTCATGTCATTTTTATAAACTTATGTATAAACTTGCTACATTTAAACTGTGCTCTAGATTTCAAAATAACACCAATCTGCCTTTCCCATGAGTGTGTATGCAACCCAATCTAGGCCTATTCGTAATCGATTTAAATGTATAGGTAAATGTTTGCCTTCATATTTCATATCCATAAAAAACCTCCCTTCCTAAATCGGTCATAGTGATTGTGCTACCAATTTAAGTACTGCGTATTTAATACGGTTAGAATAAATACTACAGTGACACATTTTAATAAATAGGTGTAAATGTTAATGCATGTCTGTGTTATTTGACGGTTGGTTACTAATTGATTTGATCTTTGTACAGACACGTATTAGATAGTTTTAGAGATTTATGATTATTATAATTAACAAAGTTTAAATATAATGTGATTGTACTTCAAAATCTTTGATTGTACTTACGACCTTGTCGGTTTAAAAGTAATTTTATTGTTGCGAAAAGACAATAGCTCATTTTATAGTAGAGAGTAGCTTTATTATTTTTCTATTTGATAATAAACACAAAACATGAATCTCTTAATCGTGTAGGATAGTTTTTACTATGAAAGTTTACATAAGATAAACTTAAAATCAGATAATAATTTGAGAGCTTAACGAAAAAGCGATTTATTTTTAATAATTATACGAAAGTTTGGAAGCCATTGTTATTAATAGTTCTATAAGTGTTCGTGGAATGTATTCACAACAGAAAAGTGTTCTCGTAAGTTTAATTTATTGTAAAGATATTTTCGAAAATGCGTACTTGATTATTGTAGTAATTTTGTACAAAGTCAGTGATTATAGAGTACATAATCTCATAGAGTGGACACGAGTGTTATTTGTTGAATGGTTGACGTAGGTATGTTTAAACTAACAGTGTGTTTGTCTGTAAAGTACTTATTAGGTACTAGTCGACACTTTAAGTTTTCTCTTGAATCCTTTTGGATCCGATAATGGCAGCTATTAAATTAAATTTATATCATTAAAAGCTAAATTCTACAGAATAGTCAAATCTGAAATCCGAAATTGAGTATAAGTTTAGGTCTAAGCAGATGAGGAAATTAAATTCCTCTTGAGTAAAAAGTACGCTTTTTTTTCCTTTTCACTGATAATTTTATTCCATTATGTGCTGATTGTGTGCATTATTTAAAGCATCGAATGTAAGCGATCTATATTTTTGAGCAAAACTGTTGTCCCTTTGGACCACTGTGGGATTAAATGCTGACTGAATCGTTGTAGCTAATAGTTACGAACCAATGTTTATTTTATGGTAGGGATAGGAAACAAGTGTTTGTATGAAATGAAATGTTGTTCCAAATAGCACTTTGAACGTATCGGCAAAGGAAGTAACTTTGAAAACGGTAAAAAACATTTACCAGATATATTTTTGCCAAAAGTGACGCACAAAAATCACTAGAATGTATATTTTCAACACCATTATAGTGTTGATTTGTATTGAGTACAATGGTAGTAGACGTAAGAAGCATCGGTTGTTCAATTATGTTATAAGTACTATTAGTTGAGAGGTTCCTTTCATTGCATTTAAAATTGCTGTTTACAAACTGTTCTTCAAAATCTATTTTAGTTCTAGTCACTACACATGCTTCCACTTTTTGGATTGTCACATCACATTTTATTATATTTTTAGAAATTATTTTACAAAATGTTGCACTTCTTTTTAACTTACATTATTTTCTTTTATTTTGCTTGTCTTTTTTACATTCCCCTTGTTGCAATATATTTACAAACTAGATGAATAAACAATTTTAAAAACTTGTTTTCTTATTTTTCATACTTTTAAACTGAACTTTATCATGGACTCACATAAGTAATTCTAATTTTTATTCATCAGAAACTTGTCTACTGTGATAGTTCCATCCAATTACTAAACTAGTGACAGTTTTTATTAGCGAATTACAGAGCTATATCATTGGCATGTATTATTGCAAAAGTACTACAGTCTGTCTGTCCAGCACTTGGATAAATATCTTAAATTTGATGATCTTACAATGATGATATTCGGGTTACTTTAGTAACTAATTATATTATCTTTAGTTCGGGTTTCGAGCCGTTTTGTCAACTGAAAGTGCGATTTTCGCCTCAAGCAGACTTGACACGTCTAAAAATACAACAGTTTACCGATGTTTCTTGGATCTGTCTCAACCATATGATCGAATGGTTAATAATTTGTTATAGGATATGATGAAAAATGATATTGAAATTATCGGTAACTTTAAATATTGGTATAATATCGTGAAGTAAAAATCCAGTCACGAGGTCGTGGTCCACTGGCACTTTTTCTTGCTGGTGATCCACTGGTGTATTTGTCAGTTGAATATGATCTAGCTCGAGTGTGGGGTGAGGCAGGGAGTGATAACGTCCCTAAACTAGTATTGTCGATCGATAATCCACTATTGATAGCTTACAGGTGGTTTTAAGCAAAATCAATAGCTAAAAAATGCCAATCAAAGAAAGCTACTCTCGATTGTCGCCTTTCAAAATAAAAAAAACTACATCACAATTTATTTATCTGCACGAGCGAACGGGGGTTACGCTGCACGACAGGCACGTTAAATTAAAAAGACCTTTTTGTGATGGTAGTTAAAAAGTCGGTGGCGATGTGTGGTGTGGTGGCAAACATAAATGTACTGCAGAAAACGTGAAAAAAAAAAACTAAATTTAAAAAAATCTCAATTCTTTATTGACATCAATCAAAAATCACAATTATTCGAAATAATATTTTTTCAACATCAATTCATACTTAATAAAGTAGTAGAAATAATACGAGGTACGAGATACATAATATTTCTAGAAAGTTCTTAAGAAGCCGAGGTGATGAAATGTCTTAAAATTAAAGCTACTTAGCACGAGAGAAGAATATAATGAAGTCAAGAATAAGACAGAATTATCGAGAAATAGAAGAAAAGAAGATCGCGATTCCACATTTTACGACCTCAACTTCTCTTAAATTGTTACATAAGATGTTAAAATTGATCACAAATACCAAAATACCACAGTTCCAAAAAACGTATCTTCTAATAGCAAATTGTCATATACCTATAACGTCTCACAAAATGTACTGAAAAAATTATAAGTGTGCATTCAGTCCAGAATACTATACAACTTAAAACTAATTAATACAAGTTGACCTCGCATGAAAAGCTGATCCGAGTTAGTATGGAAAGCCAAAAATTATTTTTCATTTTTCAATACATATTCTTTGGGGTAAGTTGTACAGTATCATGGACTGAATTCACCCCAATAGCTTAGTATATTTTGATAGACCCTGTATAGCATAAATGATATCAGTTTTAAGTATAATAATCGATGTTACGTCATTCCGTTAAATGCAGAACAAGAATAAACATGGTGAAAATCACAGAGATTTCGAAGTCACAGAAAAACAGTGCAACATTAAGTTGAAAGTAAATATTATATTTCAACAATTCGTTATGTTTTACTATCTAATGCAAAGATCACAATTCTTAGTCGTACTCGTAATACTAGGCAGTCTCATGGCACATCGTTACGTGCTTAATATAACATTATCTAATGAGCGAGTTGAAGCTCAGTAGAGATTTAGCTGCTTTTGTCTCGGTGGGTTCCTTCTTCTTTGACGGGTCCAACATGAAGCATTTCCAAAGCCTAGAACAAATGTTACGATGTTGTATGAAACAAGTCATTCAATTTATAAAAAAAATTGTGTGGACGTTAAGGACCACCCATAAATTACCTTACACAACTTTTTGACTCCCCTCTCCTTGTCACAGAAGGTTACAATTATGAGACCTCCACCCCCTAGTGTGACGTCATAGATACCGATTTTTTAATTAATTAAAAAAACAAACGAACGAAGCTTATAATAGGAAAAAAAATCGAGTTGTGGGTTGGAATAAACACGTTCAGCCTGCCCATAAGGAGGCACGCTTTCACTATAAAGTTTGGCTGTCCTATGGCAGGCCAACCCATGGACCAGTATACGATAATATGACTGCATCGCGGCAAAAATTTAAATCTAAGCTAAAGTGGTGCCAGAAAAATACCGAGCAAATAAAAATGGACATACTGGCATCACTGCATGCAAAAAATGATTTTAAATCATTTTGGAAGGAGACCAGCAAGCTCAATCCAAGGTCGTGTACTCCTCTCAGTGTCGAGGGAATCCAGGAACCGGCTGATATAGCCAACATGTTCAGGGAGAAGTTCAAGGTTGAACCCCCTCCACGGCCAGAAACTGTGTCACAGGTGTTCATTTCTAATAACCGTTCATGTCAACAGAATTGTAAACCGATTAACTTTACTGCTAATGAGGTAGCTAGCGTCATAAGTAATATGACAAATGGCAAATCACCAGGACATGATGGTATTAGTGTTGAACACTTGAAACATGCAGGCATACACTTACCAAGGGTTCTCTCAATGTTTATTACTTTATGTGTAAGACATTCTTACCTGCCGAATGAATGTATGCGAACGGTGGTTGTACCAATAATCAAAAATAAGACTGGTGATCAGTCTGATAAGTCCAACTACAGACCCATTTCTCTTGCTACAACGATTGCTAAGGTGCTGGACGGCCTGCTTGATCAACACTTGACCAAACATTTAAAGTTGCACGATGCACAGTTTGGTTTCAGAACCGATCTGTCCACAGAAACTGCGATATTGTGTCTCAAGCAGGTCGTTAGGTACTACGGTGACAGGAAGACTCCGGTATATGTTTGCTTCCTAGATCTATCTCAAGCATTTGATTTGGTGTCCTATGACTTACTATGGCAAATGTTAAGATCTGAAACGGATGTCCCCGAGGAGATAATTACGATTTTTGATTATTGGTACAATAACCAAACTAATGTTGTGAAGTGGTCTGGAGCCCTTTCTGAGGAGTATAGATTGAAGTGTGGAGTGCGACAAGGCGGATTGACATCTCCTCGCCTGTTCAATCTATACATAAATAAGCTGATTGAGGACCTCAGCAATACCACTGTCGGCTGTTCCATTGATGGCACTATGATAAACAACATAAGCTACGCCGACGATATGGTTTTGCTGAGCCCCTCAATAAGTGGCCTCAGAAAACTTCTGAAGAAATGTGAAGAGTACGCTGAGGCCCATGGGCTTAGGTATAATTCAAAAAAGAGCCAGCTGCTCGTTTTTCAACCGCGCGAGCATAAAGTGAGCACAATACCGCCAGTGTTTTTGAATAAGGCTCCACTCGAGAGAGTTGCAGACTTTAAATACCTGGGTCACTGGGTCTCCGAAAATCTCAAAGATGACGTCGACATTGAGAGGGAGCGAAGGGCGTTGGCTGTCCGGGGGAATATGCTGGTTCGTAGGTTTGCAAGATGTACGGCTGATGTCAAAATTACCCTATTCAAGGCATACTGCCAGTCTTTTTATACCTGCAATCTATGGGTCAGCTATACTCAACGGTCACTCAGCGCCCTTCGTGTACAATATAACAACATATTTAGAATGCTGTTGGGGTTTCCAAAACATTGTAGTGCTTCGGGCATGTTTGCAGAGAGGCACACTGACGGCTTTCAGGCAATCATCAGAAAAAGAGTCGCCTCGCTAATGCAGCGTGTCCGAAATAGCTCCAACGGCATTCTAAGTGTGTTAGCAAATAGGCTAGACTGTCCGATGATGAGGCATTGGATCGGAATTCACGTATCTCGCACGTGAATGCCGATCCAAAGCCTTACTAAAAATGTTTCTTTTTTTTTTTTAGTTAATTTGCGTTTCTTTTTGTGTACTAATATAGGTTAAGTTTACTAACACTATATGGATTTATAATTATCTGAAATAAAAATATATTATTATTATTATTATAAATATTTAACGAAGGAAGCTATTTGCTAGAGAATAGAATAGGCTTCTATCCACATGTCAGTGCCTGTTTACAAGCACTAACAGCGACAGCACGTTGTGTGACGTCAGTAATGATCACCTGAGCGTCTCGTCCGCGCCGGCGGACAGCACGGTGGTGCCGTCGGGCGACAGCGCCAGGTGCAGCACGTTGTGTGACGTCAGTAATGATCACCTGAGCGTCTCGTCCGCGCCGGCGGACAGCACGGTGGTGCCGTCGGGCGACAGCGCCAGGTGCAGCACGTTGTGTGACGTCAGTAATGATCACCTGAGCGTCTCGTCCGCGCCGGCGGACAGCACGGTGGTGCCGTCGGGCGACAGCGCCAGGTGCAGCACGTTGTGTGACGTCAGTAATGATCACCTGAGCGTCTCGTCCGCGCCGGCGGACAGCACGGTGGTGCCGTCGGGCGACAGCGCCAGGTGCAGCACGTTGTGTGACGTCAGTAATGATCACCTGAGCGTCTCGTCCGCGCCGGCGGACAGCACGGTGGTGCCGTCGGGCGACAGCGCCAGGTGCAGCACGTTGTGTGACGTCAGTAATGATCACCTGAGCGTCTCGTCCGCGCCGGCGGACAGCACGGTGGTGCCGTCGGGCGACAGCGCCAGGTGCAGCACGTTGTGTGACGTCAGTAATGATCACCTGAGCGTCTCGTCCGCGCCGGCGGACAGCACGGTGGTGCCGTCGGGCGACAGCGCCAGGTGCAGCACGTTGTGTGACGTCAGTAATGATCACCTGAGCGTCTCGTCCGCGCCGGCGGACAGCACGGTGGTGCCGTCGGGCGACAGCGCCAGGTGCAGCACGTTGTGTGACGTCAGTAATGATCACCTGAGCGTCTCGTCCGCGCCGGCGGACAGCACGGTGGTGCCGTCGGGCGACAGCGCCAGGTGCAGCACGTTGTGTGACGTCAGTAATGATCACCTGAGCGTCTCGTCCGCGCCGGCGGACAGCACGGTGGTGCCGTCGGGCGACAGCGCCAGGTGCAGCACGTTGTGTGACGTCAGTAATGATCACCTGAGCGTCTCGTCCGCGCCGGCGGACAGCACGGTGGTGCCGTCGGGCGACAGCGCCAGGTGCAGCACGTTGTGTGACGTCAGTAATGATCACCTGAGCGTCTCGTCCGCGCCGGCGGACAGCACGGTGGTGCCGTCGGGCGACAGCGCCAGGTGCAGCACGTTGTGTGACGTCAGTAATGATCACCTGAGCGTCTCGTCCGCGCCGGCGGACAGCACGGTGGTGCCGTCGGGCGACAGCGCCAGGTGCAGCACGTTGTGTGACGTCAGTAATGATCACCTGAGCGTCTCGTCCGCGCCGGCGGACAGCACGGTGGTGCCGTCGGGCGACAGCGCCAGGTGCAGCACGTTGTGTGACGTCAGTAATGATCACCTGAGCGTCTCGTCCGCGCCGGCGGACAGCACGGTGGTGCCGTCGGGCGACAGCGCCAGGTGCAGCACGTTGTGTGACGTCAGTAATGATCACCTGAGCGTCTCGTCCGCGCCGGCGGACAGCACGGTGGTGCCGTCGGGCGACAGCGCCAGGTGCAGCACGTTGTGTGACGTCAGTAATGATCACCTGAGCGTCTCGTCCGCGCCGGCGGACAGCACGGTGGTGCCGTCGGGCGACAGCGCCAGGTGCAGCACGTTGTGTGACGTCAGTAATGATCACCTGAGCGTCTCGTCCGCGCCGGCGGACAGCACGGTGGTGCCGTCGGGCGACAGCGCCAGGTGCAGCACGTTGTGTGACGTCAGTAATGATCACCTGAGCGTCTCGTCCGCGCCGGCGGACAGCACGGTGGTGCCGTCGGGCGACAGCGCCAGGTGCAGCACGTTGTGTGACGTCAGTAATGATCACCTGAGCGTCTCGTCCGCGCCGGCGGACAGCACGGTGGTGCCGTCGGGCGACAGCGCCAGGTGCAGCACGTTGTGTGACGTCAGTAATGATCACCTGAGCGTCTCGTCCGCGCCGGCGGACAGCACGGTGGTGCCGTCGGGCGACAGCGCCAGGTGCAGCACGTTGTGTGACGTCAGTAATGATCACCTGAGCGTCTCGTCCGCGCCGGCGGACAGCACGGTGGTGCCGTCGGGCGACAGCGCCAGGTGCAGCACGTTGTGTGACGTCAGTAATGATCACCTGAGCGTCTCGTCCGCGCCGGCGGACAGCACGGTGGTGCCGTCGGGCGACAGCGCCAGGTGCAGCACGTTGTGTGACGTCAGTAATGATCACCTGAGCGTCTCGTCCGCGCCGGCGGACAGCACGGTGGTGCCGTCGGGCGACAGCGCCAGGTGCAGCACGCGCGCCACGTGCCCCGTGAGCTCGGCCACGCGCGACATGAGCGGGTACTTCCAGATCACCAGCTGGTTGTTGGCGTAGCCGTGCCCCGAGATCAGCTCCTTGTAGTGCGTGCTCCACACGATCGAGCACACCTGCAGGGTTACAGTTTTGTGTCAAACCTCTATGATATACTTAGCCACATTTTAGGAGCAAATCCTGTCCATGATACTGAACTATTTCCATAATAACAATTAACGAAAAATTCGGCTTTCTATACAAATAAGCGCTGGGCCAACTGATTTTGTACGGAAGGACGAATTATTGTTATAGATTTTTAAGGACTTTTTTATAAAAAGTAATTCAATATCATGGACTGAAGTTGTCGCAAAAATTTGTATGGTGGTTAAAAAGTCACTTGTATGTACAAAACAGAAACAAACTTCAATCCTAATGACAGGCACACAAAAACTAAATATGCACATAGAAGACATATTTATTGGTACGTTTTGGTTTAAAACAAAAACTACACAAAAGATTTAAAAAAAAATTCTATGGGACCACATGGGAAGTATGTCCTTTCAAACAAAAATAAGTTTTCTAAATCGATTCAGACGTTTTCGGGTAATCGCAAACAATGAAATGGACATACTAAAACATTCCTCCTTTTTTAAAGTCAGTTCAAAATTGTAATTCATGAAACGTGCCTCATGCAGGGGTTGAGATATTAAATAAAATAAGAAAAAAAAAATCGTGTCGGTAACAGTGCCGCGAGTTAAATGTTTTCCCATATTAAAAAATGTTTTCCGTGCATGCCCAACGCGTCTAAAGAAATTTTCACTACAAAAACAGATAAAACAAATAAATGCCGACAAAAATTGCCGATTACGTGACATCGCATAATGACTAGGTATTTAGATACTACGTGAGTAAAACCTGCTAACCTGCGACTTGGTGTCGACGGTGTTGAGGTTGGCGCCGGTGTTGACGTTCCAGATGCGGATGGTGCGGTCGGCCGTGCCGCCGCCGGACGCCAGGATGCCGGCGCTCCACGGACACCACGCTAGGCCCTTCACGGCCGCCAGGTGCTGACTGGAATACGGTATTTTACTCAATTATATTTATTAGTACCTGGGTGACCGAGCTTTGCTCGGTTACATCTCAAACGTTAACTACATTTTTTTTAACTTGTCTAAAAACAATACAAAATAAAAAATTATATATAAACTTGAACATAAAAAAAACAAAAGTAAGTCACCGAGTGGGATTCGAACCCGTAACACTCTTTCTAGCGGTCCGTATCCTTAACCCCTGAGCTAAACCGATGGCGGCCGGTGCGACGAAATTAGCGACCATATTCTGTGTGGAAAGAAAAACGCATGAAAACTCGAAAACACGCGTTTTCCCAAACATAAGACTAATCTAGATCGATTGTTTACCCCCGAAAACCCCCATATACCAATTTTCAGCGAAATCGTTAGAGTCATTTTCGAGATCACAGAAATATATAAATAAATATACAAGAATTGCTCGTTTAAGGTATAAGATTCATCATTACAATAAGTAACATAGTCAAAAACTGAAAACAATAAGGATTCTTTTAATCTGTCCAAAAACAAGTAAGTTATAAGCCTTTAAAATCTGATGGAAGGGGAAACTGTCATGTAGCAGAAAAAGGTTGCACCTACAGCACTCTTGACGTCACGCTATAGCCAATAAGAGGCCGCGCCGCTCGACGGGATATAAGGTCTCGCGCGTACGAAAGAGATAGGGAGATGTCTCCACCATGCTCCCACTCTTATATTTGAAATGCTTATTACGATGTACTTGATTAATTAGCCAATTTTCTTGCTGTATAAAAAAAAATCATTTCAGTGGTATTTTTTCTTTTATATAAAATATTTACCGAAAACATACACAGTAAAATAGTCTTTTATAACGTATCTTTCGCAAAAGGTCTCTTTCGCAGAATGGTCAATATCCATCTCTAGACAGAGATAAATGGATATACTACCACACTGCAAGTGGGCTGACACGCACTTGCCGAAAAAACAATACTCTAGTACCACAATGCCAGGGTGGCAACAAAAAATTAATATGCTTAGTTACTTACTTACCAGCGTGGAGAGTGTAGGCCAAATCCTTTGGTTGCTTTGGCCAAGTATGGCCTTTAGTAGTACCGGTCGACTGGTAGGGTCTTGCTCCTGCAGTGAAGACTAAAAAGACCTGATGATCATGATAGTTACTTACTTGAAGGAATACAAGTACTGCGTCTGCGTGTAGTGTTGCCCCTGCGCAATGGGCCAGATGTTCAGCAGATTGTCGTTACCGCCAGACGCCAGGTATCGCCCGTCTGGTGACCACTTTAGACCACATATCTGAAAAACATATGTATTTTCAAATAACCGGCCAAGTGCAAATCTGATTCGCGCACTAAGGGTTCCATACCATTATCTATTTTATTTTTAGTATTTGTAGTTATAGCGGCTGTTGCCGCTATAACAACAAATACTAAAAATAAAACACATAATTTGTGAAAAATTCAACTGTCTAGCTATCGCGGTTCTTGAGATATAGCCTGGTGACAGACAGACGAAGACAGCGTATCTTAGTAATAGGGTCCCGTTTTTACCCTTTGGCTACGGAACCCTAAAAAGGTTCTCTTTAGTAAGAAACGACTAACGGTCTACATCTGTCAGCACGGGACAGCACTTTCGCATGCTGCTATCCTTTTCTGTCGCTCAGAAACATCATTTGCCAGAGAGAGAGAGAGCGAAGGAATTCTATAGTACAGGCCGTGCTATAGCTGACAGATGTAGCCTAACCCTAATAATTAACAAATAATTATATTTTTTTTGTTAAGATCACAATCGTCTGCCTAGTGTACGCGTTATGATCAAATCCACTCTTTGTAAAAAACCCGGCTACGTGCGAGTCGGACTGCGCAAGAAAGTTTCCGTACCATCTCTAAAAATCACGTTTGTATTTGTATCACATCACATAACTTCTATTTATTAAACCATAAAGTCTAAGTAAGTATATAAAGCAATCGGTGCTATTATAAATAAATAAATAAATATATAGGGACAAATTACACTGATTGAGCTAGCCCCAAAGTAAGTTCGAGACTTGTGTTATGGGATACTAACTCAACGATACTATATTTTATAACAGATACATATACCGGCTGGAGATGACTTCGATATTTATTTTATTTTGTTTTTATTTGTATTTGCGAAAGCGACAACTGAAATACATCATCTGTGAAAATTTCAAAGGTCTAGCTAGCTATCACGATTCATGAGATAAAGCCTAGTGACAGACAGACAGCAGAGTTTAAGTAATAGAGTCCCGTTTTTAGCCTTTGGAAGCCTAAAAAAGGCCTTTAGTCCACATCAATTCAGTCGCATAACGTCCACTGCTGAACATAGGCCTCTCTGAAGGATTTCCAAAATGACCGATCTAAAGGTAAACAAATTGATGATGTGTGTATCTATGTATCTATCTAAGTATACTTGTTTTAATATATAGTGTATATTAAGTACATATTTATTGTATGTATTGTATGTATGTATCTAAGTAAACTTGTATTATATATATAGTGCAATTTAAGTACATCTTTAAGCATCTATCGCAATTAGATTAAATTCTTCTGTTTTCCTACAGGTTGACTGGTAGAGAATGCATTAGCATTAAGTTCACCTTTTGTACCATTGTGGTCAATAAAGATTTTTTTCTTCAGCTTTTTGAGTGGGTCCTCCAGCGAGATTCTCTACTCATCATTCAGGAACAATATGTCTTTCCTTTCGAGTCGCTTCTGATAATTAATATAAAGGAGCGTGTTGTTAGCTCGGCAGTCAGTTCATTAGTGGACCTGAGTTTACATCTTTAGGCGATTAACACACTGCACCGCGCCCCGCTGCGTAGTGCGGGGCCGCCATACAAAAACGACGCGCGGGGACGCGGTGTCAGTGTGTTGGACTGTGCGTGTTTTCTATACAAACGGAGATACTTACAAGCAACGTTAGAACACGCATTCACGCGCTACGCTGAGTAGTGCGGGGCAATGTGAGAACCGCCTTATTAAAGACGTATACTATGTTTACTTTTATAAGGTTTTGTTTGTAAATTTTTGAAGTGTACATAAGCCAATAAAATAAATAAATAAATAAAGATGTCCGAATAAAGATTTGAATAAATAAAGAAATATAGGTACACCGACCTCCTGCGTGTGCGCATGCACGGTGGCGACGGCGTGGTCCCGCTGCCGCACGTCGTGGTGCACGATGTTGCCGTCGCGCGCGCCGCTCGACACCACGTACATGTTCCACGCCAGCGAGCCCACGCGGCTCGTGTGCCCGTCCATCACCTGGCACAACATGCACACTTTAGGGACAACTAGATGAAACAATAATGCAAAATACATCATTTGGTACTGTTGATAGAATAAAACGTTATAAAATAATGTCACTTATCATTGATCATATCCATTTTCAACGTGATTTTACATTTATTATTGCGGAAAGAGCGCTATTTGACTCAAACTATGACTTATAATAATAATAAATATATAGAGACAAATTACACTGATTGAGCTAGCCCTAAGGTAAGTTCGAGACTTGTGTTATAGGATACTAACTTAACGATAATATGACGTAATTAGTCTATATCAAATAAAAATCTAATAAAACATGTTTGTTTTGACATTTAAAAAAAGGTAAAACGCGACGCTCACGCCATGTGCCGTCAGCCCTAATGTTTGTACAGCAACACTTATTTGTACTTACTCTTAATTTCTTAATTTTGACACAATCCCAAAGCTCGACGGTAGCAGCAGAGGTGCCCACAGCTAAGTGCGAGCCTCCTCCCTGCACCCACGACACTGAACAGACAGTATCGGAGCCCTGCAGGGTCAGCAACTGGTCTATTTGGCCCGTGCCGGCGTTCCATAGGTATACAGAGTTGCCTAAAGCCACTGCTAGGATGTTTGATGCACTCCAGTCAACAAGATTTAGGTCTGGAAACGATGACAGTTTCATTAACTAAGAGCATTATTTATTTTTAAAATTCATGTACACAAATTCCAAACAAAGTAAGAGCATTGAGTACTGCCTATTTCATAAGAAATCTCTTCTATATTTAGATAACACAAAGATATAAGTTTTTTGCCTGGCAAATTAAAAAACCCTCGACATTCTAGTGTTCACCCCCATTACTTTTGAAAAATAGGTCTCTACCTAATCTATCTAAAATAGGTATAAGTTCATCAAGTAAATAAATCACACTAATATAGGCGGAAGTTTGAAGTGTGTGTATGTGTATGTTTGTTATTTCTTCACGCGCCGACGGCTGGACCAATTTCGATCAATTTTTTTATGCAGGAAGCTGCATAGGCTTTTTCCGCGGTTAACACCGCGGGGCGCAGCTAGTTATGATATAAATGTGTAAAAAAAACTTACAATAGTCGTCCAGAATGTCAGGCGCATCTAAGATCCTATCAGGGGCTTGCGGTATGTACCTTGTTGTGTTCTTAACTGAAGATGGAACTTTAGCCTGAAATAATAATTAAATAAGTTAGGAAGGATGAAAAGACAAATGTTCAGAAAAGACTGACATTTTATGTTCATTTGTTAAAAAAGTTAGAAAACTAAATTGCACAGTAGTATGCTGAAAAGCCAAGCTCAGATGAGTTAGTAACCCTGGCGAATTTAGTACACCCTTATCACCAAATATTGTATGTCATGTCTGGTCCTGCCTGCCTGGTCGGCATAAGGCAGTGTGAAAGCCGACAGCAAAGCCGGTGGCATGTGTGGCTCTGTATAGTGGATGTGGATAAAAGTAGTGATATTTTCCTGTAGTAAATTGTAGACTAGAGTACACCTGTAGTACAGAATTAGTATGAGTATTACATACAGAACGGAATCTCCTAAGGTCCTCCCCCCTTTCCCAGTTTTCACGCCTTTGCCCCATTAAGTGTTAAGCAAATACATACACATTTCCATTTGCATGGATGTATAGTTTCGTTTTAAGTAGTAGTAGGCATAAATGATACTCTGCTGTTATGAAGTGCCATACCTGTGCCTCCCCATATGCACGGCAAGGGCATTCCTCAAGTCCATACTTGAGGAATGCTGTACTTAGTAGGAAAAAAACACAAGACACTCATGTTAATGGATTTGAAGATTTTAAATAGTTACACAAGCCCATTACCCGTTTAGAAGAACCTAGATAAAAACAAACTCTCACAATAATAAAAATCTGCCCTCCTATATCAGTGATAATTCCTAACATTTATTTGTACAGTCAGTGCAGAGATGAGAAGTAGCTGATCTCAATAGTAGACAAGTTAATAGATGGCAAAAAGCACTGTCAGCCTGATACCTGTGAATACACAACCCTGAGTCTGTTCTGGTAACCCTCGGGTGCAGCCGGGGCCTTGCATGTGTACTGCAGTAATCGTCCTGGTTCAGTGTCGGTGAGGGCTCGCCCTATTGCCTCCCCAGCGGCTGTCTGGGCTACTACATCTTCACTTTTGTCATCATCACGGCTCATCTGTAAAATTAATCATTATGTCTGTTATTTAAATACTTCATTTAGTTTCAGGAGTTTCTGCCACATCTCCAAAATTCTTTTATATCTTTACCAAATTAATATAAAACCAACTTGCTACTAAAGGCTTTCAAATAAATAAAGAATTATCAAAATCGGCCCACAAGTAGCGAAGACATTGTATACAAAAAAAAAACATATGGATTGAATTAATAACCACTTCCTTTTGAAATCTTCCTCGCCTTTTCCCTACTTGGGGTCGGCTCTATATGTAGATGCCCAAAAACAGATTCTATGCATTTAAAACAAAAGAGATATCAAGACTTATTAGTGTGTATAAAAAGAATACCTAAACTGTGGAGTTGGGTACATAGTGATTTCATTGTCTAGCATCACTCCAAATCATTGTTTAGTCAATATAGTCACATATTATAATGGGACAAGGGACAGAAAAAAAAGACACTTGATCAGAAGAGCAAATAAAGCATAGTTTTTAAACTTTGATTTGAGGTTCCGAGTTCTAAAGAAACTGAATGTTTTATATTATTATATCCCTAAAATATAGTAAAAGCAAGCCTCATAAAGTTACCTATGGTTTTTTAACGATAACTTACCATATAATGGCACAAGTCAAAATTGGAATTACTTCTAGAAGGTATAAATCTGTCAGCTTTGTTTGGCGTCTTCGAAGCTTTGTTTGGAGTAGGAGTAGCCATGCGGCCTGTAAAAAGTGGCAAATTATTAGGCGCCAAATAAATGTGGAGACAGTACGATCTCATTTGATGTTTTATCTTTATTATTATGAATTATATGGGATATCAAGCTCACCAGGTGATTTATTCTTGGATGGCGTCTTTTTCGCCTTTATGTTTTCATTTCGTGGTGGAGTTTTGTGAGTGGACAGGACACTGTTGTTGTTGGACGAAACTGATAGTTTTTGCATGGACTGATTGCAAGCACTGATGTTTGCATTCGATATGTTCTTGAAAGAAGTACTCAGTGATGGGTTGCGGTTCTCACTGTTACTCTTTTTTTCCCATCTTTGCAAGGGACCTTTGGTTAGTGGCCCGTCCATTGTTGCCAAACTGTTTATTTCATTCAGATAATTAAACTGCGCCATTTATTAACGAGAACGTAACGCACTTTAAAAACTGTTATAAATTCACTTTTGCCAAAAGGCATTAATTAGAGTTAAATACTTTTATTACAAAGAAATAAACATGAACTCCTGTTGCCGTGATCGTTGTTGAATTCCAAATCCGTTAAAATTTGAATTTCAGATGTCAACTTTGACGTTAGTGACATTTACTTTTTAAACGTGTATATGGCAAAGACCATGGTATAATAAAATAAGGTATTCTCTTCCCTTGACAGCTGATGACGTAGGTGAAACTTGACTACGTCATCAGCTTGAAATGTTTTATTATACCATGGCAAAGACCATGAAATTGTATTCAGGTTGCAGTATAGGTGCGTTCAAATGTACTTACATGAAATGCAAATAAATTGATTTGATTGATTGATTGATTGGTTCAAAGGTGCTATTTTTCAAACACGGAGTCACTAAACGAACGGTTTTTTATATGAAAAAACCATTCGTTTAGGTGACTCCGCGTTTAAAAATTCCTCTTCAAGCATGCTTTATTTAGCAGGCATTTGTTTTGTTTTCGCTGGCAGTACGGCTCATCACCAGAATACTATTTCTATACATAATAGGTAAGTACATATGCAATGTACATAAACCCAGAGGCCAGTTGTAATAGTTGTAGTAATTAAACTTTTGCCTGCAATCGGCATCAGTTTGTTTACGATCTGCACGGGAAGATAAGCAGCTAATAATATATTCCACGTATTATTATTTTCTCTAGAACAGTTTTCGATCCGTGATACTTACGTGATATTTATCCTGTTGGTATGGTGATAAGACAAAAGGAAGTTGGACATGATATGATTAATAAATAAAAAAACAAAGTAAAGAAAAAGGTATATTATTTCACTCATAAAATATTATAATTATCTAAATGATCTAAAAATAGTATTTATTCCCAACATATGAGTTTGGACATTAACAACAATTTAAAAATTACAGATAAACATTATTCTAATTATTTTAATATTATGGTATAACACATTTATAGATTACACAGTAAAAATGTACTAAAAATATGTACAAGGAAATGCAAACTTGAGCATCCGCTTACAAATCTAGTTATAAATATAACATGCAATCAGCATGTTGCCCTATCGGATATTATAATCACAAATCTTTTACAAAATGAAATGATCCAGACAGTTGATCTTTGACTTTTAATCTCAACTAATTTCAATTAATAATATTCTATAGTATAACTACTCGACCGCATTATCATGTTATGAATGTTTAACCCCCGACGAAAAAGAGGGGTTTTATAAGTTTGACGTGTGTGTGTCTTTTACCTAAAAGAATGACGCTTTGATGCAGTTTATTTCGTATAAATGACTTGATCGAGATGGGTTGTTCGATGGAAATCAGTTCAACAGTTAAAAGTTATTTGGGGTGAACGCTTGAAAGTTAACTTGGTACCATTTTTCACACGCGGAGTCAGTAAACGAACGGTTTTTTGTAAGGAAAAATAATTTGTTTTGGTGACGCCGCATTTCAAAAATGACACTTTTTATCTGTTACAGTCTATGCCTGCTGTAAATACGAAGCGCAACAACTATAACTATGTAAAATGGCCGTTTGAGATGAGCTATGATAGCGCGGTCGAGTAAAATATGAATGTAATGTCAAGATGGTTTTCTATAATTTGGACAATTTATGAGTAATATAATTTTTAGATTTAGTGCTAATTATCAAAAGTATCATATAATATTGTGCGCCTTTTTTAAATTAATTTATTTTTTTCATCACAAACAGTATATAGTGTAGCACCATTATATTATTAATTTAAATATTAATAATAGAGATCTACCACAGCAGAAAAATGTTACAGCATTACAGTTTACAAAAAATAAAAACGAATCGCATTAAAAGTTATGTAATGCAAGTTTCTATCTGATCCAAAAATATGGGCAATCAACATTATTCGCTGTACATTTTTATGATATTTATAACGAAACTATCTCTTGTCACAAGTCGATAGACTAAGAAGATAAAATAATAATAAAATGCATTTTTAAGATCTCTCGTAAATAAATAATTTGAGCGTAAGCAGTATCAAAGATAAAATTTACAGGCAGTGGAATAAAGCTAAGCTAAATCAAAGAATAAGAACTTATATCAAATTCGTAGCATAAAAAGTTACATACAGTGACGAAACAACAAAAAAAAAACCGTATTTATAGTTTTAATAATAAAGTAATAACCATAGATACAACTGTTAGGGTGAGTCTACCGAAGCTGAGGAAACTTATAACAATCATGGAGTTACACATCTAAACCTCTTGGTTGTTAAAAGTCTACTCAGCACAGCTCAGTTTCGGTGGAGCCTTACCCTAAGGAACGACTTGACGCTGTGTAGAGCGTTACGCGATGGATTCACACAATTTAGGTACAAAATGCGTGTGTCAGAGATGTGCAAATTCGTCGCGGGTCGCCTGTCTCTGTCGTATGCATGTGTGACTGCGCTGGTCAAAAATTTGGCCATTAGGTACATATATTAAAAAATGTGTCACAGTCATCTTGTAAATCAGGCAGCTAACTGGACGGATAGCCCCTTCTGTAAAAGCTGGTATCCTATTAAATGGCTGAAGTACGACTAGTCAATAAACGCAACGTTTAACAAAATTATCATGAAAGAACGTAACACGTATGGTTATTAAATTAAATGAATTTGCCATATGTGGAGGGTTTACACATTTATTGACGACTACTTTTTACTAATACCTATCACGTATCACTAAGTAACTAGTAATAAGAAAATATTTAAAAAATATAGTCGTGATGTGTGAACGAAAAATAACATTAATGGTTTGCGCTGTTAACGCCATATTTGTTTTGGCGACTACTAGCGCCTCAGTGAAAAATTCTGAACTAAATTTAAATTACTTAACTGAATCTTGGTCAAACATCTTCTAAGGGCTGACATTCAATACGCCAAGTGTTAAACGTTGAGTAAATCTAGATCAATGAACTCGGCCTAGCAATCCAATTCGATGCCGGCCTTCAAGGAGCCTAGGCGTCCAGTTAGCTGGCTAATTTAACCAGATGGCTGCGACATATGCATTTCACGTAAAATGTGTCATGGAAAATAAACGTATGTTCTTATATCAGATCAATATTCAGAGTATTAAAAGGGTATAATTTGATATTGTGAACTTATAGTGAACTGGTATTATGGTTGTAATTGGCAACTACAAGGTAAGAACTGAAAAGATACCCTCATCGAATATGGTTTAATTCGGCTTATAATCTACTGTTAAACATTTTCTTCGTAAAATCTTACGCGTATTACGTAGTAAAAGTGAGCAAATCATTCGTTGTTTTTACTTCAAATGCACAAAAATATAACTTAATAAGGAATAAAAATAATCAGAAAAATTACATACAAAATTATAAAATTTATTTCACGCTAAAAAGCTGTGCATGTTTGTGACATCATTGTTGAATACAGTTCTTTTACTTAAAAATCTTTTGTAATTTAAATAAATTTTGTTTCAAATTCCAAAGATGAATAAATAATTATGTAAGAATAAGTCCATGATTCAACTCATACATCTACTCTCAGAGAGATTTTTTTACCTTTCAGATTGATTACATTGTTCAAATGGCAATAATTCAAACATTGTGCATCACCTTTATAGCGTTTAAATAAGTACTAGCAGCATTTAAAAATAGAAGATTTTAATAGATAAATAATTCAGCATAAAAAATTAGCTAAGCTTCAAAATTTAAAAAGCATCAAACGAAGCATTTGTTCAAATTAAAGCACGAATATTTTTTTATAAAAATTGACTACATCTTATCGATTAAATATATTTGTTCATAACTTTGATCTTAACAACTAGACTTAACTAAATAAATCACAAGTTGATTAATATGCGCCGTTTCACAGATAATAAAATGCATTGCACGATTCATGAAACTAAGGCCGCACATTTCATGACACCACCTACTTCATTAAGTATAAAAACGTGTGTAAGTATAGTTTTAAAATGGATAGTAATCTCGAGGCAGATGATACATATAAAGTATCCATTATGAACACATTTTGTAGTCTAGCGTGGTTTAGTGTCCCACTGCTGGGCAAAGGCATTTCGCTGTTCTGAACACATTGAACCCCCATAATTCCCGTTATAGACAGCATATATTTCGAACACTAGCTACCATAGTAACAATAATTAAAGGGCAATATTTAGAACGTGTTCTGGGGGAAAGGATACCGTCTAAAAATTACGTATTTGACATGTACTACTCGACTACGAATACTTGGGAGAACAATATACAAATAACAATTCTAGTGGCGATTAAAGAACATCTTCCGACAAAAAAATCATTTGTCAGTGTTATACATTCAACACGTATGCAATGCCAAGCTAGCTGGTCTTTACTAGACTTAAGAAAAACTTAAAGAAGTTTTTTTTTCGATTTTCCTACGACAGTTCTTTTGGTCGAGTAGTACTAAAATCGGTCTATATTTTTTGTACACTGGTGTCCCATTCATGTAGATAATTCGAAATACCAGTATATCGCAAGTTATGGGTAAAAATTATGTGTAAGTAATGTTAGACATGTTATCTGTAATCTCATCGTTATGGCAATTCATGTGCGTGATTCATTTCCATCGCTTCCTTTGTTTTACTAGTCCAATATTACTAGACGTTAATCTTATTCTAGATGGCATTGAAATGGCTACACAACAGACATGAGATAAAACCGAAACGTTGTATAAGTTTCCATATTAAACTAAAGTTACTCGTATAAACTTATCTTCAAAAGAAATGATATGTGAAAGGAACAAATGAAAAGTCTTGGAAGAACTTTCACGTGAATTCTAAGCTATATTTTCGGTTATCACTCCGCACAAAAGCGTATACAACGTTTCCAAATACCAACATCCTATAAAGAGGTACGTAAACGTAACTAGTAAGGCGGGCAGTGTCGTTATAGGTACCTCGGGCGGTACTAGGGTAAGTGTGCCAGTAATGGCACGGTGCTAAGTGTTGGGCCGCATCACGTTCATAATGTGGACGTGGCCCGAGTTGTCGACCGTCACGAAGCAGGAGAAGTCCTCGTTGTGGCAGATCTTTTTGGCGTTCATACCTGATAGTTTGATGCACGCGAGTATCTCTTGCCGCTTTGAGCCCTTTTTGCATCTGAAATTTTTTGAATACATTTTACAAATGGTAGAAACTAAAAAAACAAATAATACAACACACATTTTTTTTATGTTTTAGCACATTCCTGATTAAATTGAGCTGCTTCAAGACCGGGTGCAGTTTCCAGCTTTTTCATTCTAAAGACGATATGTAAGTACTTTTAATGGCCACCCAAGGGTGCCAAAGATCGTGCGGAGTGGAAAAGAAAACTCGGGAAACAATAAAACGTTTCGGCTGAGGTTAAATTTTTACGAATCACACAAAGAGATAAAGTCCTATTCTAGGCCGCAAACCAAACGGTTCTGACATAAACTACATGGTGCAAAAATATCGGATCAAAGACATTAAGTTTTACATACATATGAACAAGTTTGTTTCCCACAGGGGTAGGCAGAGACTATGGACCTCCACTTATTTCGATCCTGACAGACCTTTTTCACTTTATACACTCATTACTTTCTACATGCATGCCCGCCGGTTACTTTCGCCTTCATAATATTAGTGTGATTAGTGTGGTGGCACTAAACCCTTCGTGCGCGAGTCCGACTCGCACTTGACTAATTATTTGTTAAGAACGTCAGTTAAGTTTTAATATTTACTTTTTATGTTTCCATAGCGACTTCCAGCAATCGTGAGCGTGGAGGTTGCCGTTGCCGAAGAACACATTCTGAGAGATCGTGTTGTTGTTTAAGCTGGCGGGCGTCGCGGACTCGGACCTGTTGTCCGCTGGGGAGAGCAGCGGCGACAGTACGTTGGTGTTTCTGTAATAACAATGGTAGATTTGGAATCCAGTGGACGCATTTCAGTTTATGCGTTGAACGCGTAAATTCTCTCATTACATATGTGCATTGTACAAATGTATACCCAATCAGAATCACGTTATAGGCAGAGCTTAGGGCCTTATAGAGCAAAGGAGGATTAAACAAGTTTTTGTATGTATTCCTTTTTTAACCCCTGACCAAAGGTAATCTTATACCTTTAAACGAGCAATTCTTGTATATTTATTTACATGTATATTTCCGTGATCTCGGAAACGGGTCTAACGATTTCGCTAAAATTTGGTAAATGGGGGTTTTCGTGGGTAAACAATCTATCTAGATTAGTCCTATGTTTGGGAAAACGCATGTTTTCGAGTTTTCATGCGTTTTTCTTTCCACGCAGAATATGGTCGCTAATTTAGTCCTGCCGGCCACTGTCCGTCTGGTCCAGCGGGTTAAGACGCGGATGGCAAGAAATGAGTGTTTGAATCTCGCTCGGTTACTTTTGTTTTTTTTTATATGTTCAAGTTTATTTTTATTTTTTTATTGTTTTTAGACAAAATTAAAAAAATGTACTTAATGTTTGAGATATAACCGAGCAAAGCTCGGTCGCCCAGGTACTATAATTTAACGTATTAGGTACCCAACGCCAAGAAACAGTTGAAGGGCTCGTAGCCAAAACTGGAGTTGTGGTGAAGGCTCACGAGATGGCAGCACACACGAATTGCAAAAAAGCGACTAAGAAAGTGTTGAATATACTGAAATATTTATTGCATATCATGTAAGTTATATTTTTTATTTATTTTTATTTTAATTAATTAGAGTACTACTTTATTAAAATAATAGTAATAAAACATTTTAATGTTATAATTATTCACATGGGTAGTAAACATTACCTGTTGACGGGCTGTTTGAGTATGAAGCTGACGTTCCACCACACGATCTCGGCCGCCATGGTCATCAGCACCAGCGGCGGCTCGTCAGAGGTGCCGTTGAACTGCGGCGGCGAGGCGTTGAGCAGCGGCGAGCGCAGCGACGTCCGGTAGAGCCGGTCCGGCACGGGGGAGAACGCGCAGCTCGTCACCTCGGCCTTGTGGTGCCGGAGGACGGTGATCCTTGTGCGTTGGGACACGTTCCAAATCTGAAAGATATAGGAGCTGTTAAGAAAGGTCAAGGGTTTTCTTCAGACTAGGGATGTATATTCGTTACATCCCTAGTGTGGAGTGGCAATTAAAGTCTAAATTGTCTTCTTATATATGTATCAATTCGTCGGATTTTAAAAATGTATGTTCACCGATTATTCGAAGACGCCTAGACCGATTTGGAAAAAAAATTGTTTGAAAGGGCATACTTGTCAGGTGGCCCATAGAAATCTTACCAAAAACGGTTCTATAGTTTGGGGTTAAATCGGTTTTTAGTTTTGAAAAATTATCTATAATGTACCTGTAACGTTTTCACTAACAAGAGTTTCAATAATTTATGTACCTATTCTAATTAAAACAATATTTGGCTCATCTGGTAAGGTTATTTGAAATGCAAATAATGCCAAAGACAAATTTAAATACCCTGTAAGTGCATTTCAATTTGGCATGACTCCGAAACTTTGATGCGACTCTGCAATTTGCTCCACGAAACACCAAACAAGACGATAACTGTGCTTCTAATGGAGCTAAAGCAAAAACCCGAGATTTACTTTGCCCAAATGTGTTTCTTTACTCACTTCTATAGTCCCAGATTCCATTCCCAGCGCTAGTTTGCTCCCGTCCGCGGTGAGATCGCAGCAAGTGATGGCATTGGTCAGTCTCTGGTGGCACTTCGAATTCAGTCTTAATTTGTCACCTTCTTTCACTATTTGGAAGACCTGTTCAAACAAGTAATTATTTAAAAAAATATTTTTTGATAAAGCTATTATCTAAAACAATTACCTAAAAAGTGAAAGTGCTCTTGAAGACGAATCAGTCGAGACAAATTCGGAGGAGTTCACTATCCCTTATATTCATAAAAATTAATTATAGTTTGCGAAACCTATTTTAGTTAAACATGTTTGTCCCTTTCCCTCATTGAAAGAACAAGACAAAAAATATTTAAACTAAAATTGGTTTAACAAACGTTTGAAATGATTTACGAATATGAGGGTATATGTATGTAAACATATATGTAAAACAGCAAAGCCTCACCTGAAACGACTCATACGTTTGCGTATCCGTAGTATGCTTGCGGCATATCACCAGCATACTTTTCTTACAAGCAGCACAAGTGGCGCCCTCATTCCTCGAAAGCGGCGCATTGAGCACGCTTTCTAACTTCAGATTCCGATCCCAGAGCTTGATGATCGAGCTGATCTCCACCGTGACCAAGCCAGCCTCCGGAAGCCAGAAGCAGTCGACCAGGGTGCTGGTGTCGCGGGCCAGGGGCGATGTGCTGCCGCTCTCGGAGAAACTGTCGGAGCGGGAGTGGCCATTCTTCTTCTCTGACTCTGACAGCGAGTGACCGCTCTTTTTCTTTACACCTAAAAATGCATGGAAATCAAGAGTGGTGTAAATTTTTTTCTTGAATTTATGATGACCGATATCTTGTGGAGAGTACTGAAACGTGATGCCTAATGAATTATTTTGATTGGGTTATATTGCGACTATTTATGTTTGTTATTAATGCGTGAGTTTAAAACGGTTATACTTATACCACTACCGAACAATTGGTAATGCAGCGCGCTGCACAAAACCATCTGTGAAAGGTTAGATAATGTATAAATTAATACATTTTACAATTTGAAAAATTTCAAATACATATTTTGTGTGACGGAATATAAGCCTGGTAAGTAAGTAATAGAAGACTTGCCACATGTCACTTTGATATTTTTTGCCTGTGTTGCAGTTATCATATTGTTTGTCGCATTCGGCATTGGTGGTCTTGTTACACAGTTAAAAAAAAAATAAGTCTATGTTTTTCCCATACAGTTAAATTATTGAATGCTTAGTAAACCCAGCAGTTACACCTCAAGAAATCAACGGAAATACGAAATCAAAGTTTTGTGCAAGATAGTTGTGGTGAGACCAAAAAAAGCTCGGGCGCTTTGTCAAAAAGCCTGGTAGTGACGGTGCAAGATTAAAGTTTTGTGTAGATAAAAAGTGGTGACGTCTTAAAAAAAGGTCTTTTGCTTAGCCAAACAGCCTAACAAACATGTCCGGCTAAAGCCGAACAGACGATGACCCTATATGTAACATGTCCTCCCTCGGTGGTAACCTAACTACCAAGCTTACCTTGTATATCGTTCAGCATCTCCGTCGAACCGAGGTGGCAGCTGCCCTGCTGCAACATCTTCGACTCCCACTCCCCGTCGTTGGACATCTTATACGCCATGATGCACCGATTCTCTCCCGAAACGATCAACAAGTGCGAGTCGACGAAGTTCAGGTATTGTATCGGGCTGGTGAGATCCATAATGAGTTTGCAGTCTTTGGTTCGCACGGTGAATTTGTTTACTTGGCCCGAGCGGAGGCCGAATATGATGTACTGGTTGCAGGGGGAAATGCGAACGACGTTTACTTGGTCGTCGGCGTTAGTCGGGATTTTTGTGAGCAGTTTTCTACCGCGCAGCACCTGGATAAATTTAAGATAGTTATTTGGTATTATTTGGTGGCAGTACTACTGTTGTTGAGCGAACAGACTCCTTGATCCGAATGCCAAGCAAAAATATAGTCTGTTCTTGAACGGTCGAATGTCATGGTTCGTTTTGTTTCGTCTGTGGTACTTTTTTTTATAAAATACATAAAAACTGTACTTAATTAGTTTTATTAGGAAAAAAACTACAGCAAAATAAACCGTATTTACATAGTATATAGTCCACAACGGCTAAGAGATTGTGTTCTGAAACTCTACTATTCAGGTCGAGACTAGTATGACGTGAAATAATTAAAGGGCGACAAGGTGAACATTTTGCAGGAAGAGAAATTACAGGCCCGGATTTAAGCAGGACAGACAGATTCTGGTCTTAGGGACATACACCTAAAGCTTTTCTGTTTTCTAACTGAGGTAACAATGATTATGGTTTTCCCTTTGCGTAGATCTACGCGAGAATGCATTAACAAACTATATTGTCTGGTATTCCGGCATACAAAGGGTTAAAGACTACTTTATTTGAATAAAGCGAGAAGGTTCAAAAATATTCTGCAAAAGACTAACCTGTATGTTGTTAGTATCGTCCACCACAGCCAGCAGAGGTTGGACCCCTTCATTGTTATTGCACGCGCCCTTCAAGCTTAGCGGCTTCAAAGAGAACCGGTCTAAGCTGATCGCCTTCGCGGCGGGCTTCTTGACCGGCTCTGTTCGTTCGGCGAACGACTGGTTCCGGCGCGGCGTGCTCGCGTTGCTGTTCGGGTCGATGCTCGCGGAGCAAAGGCTCACCGGCGACAGGGAGTTGGTGAAGCTGACGTCGAAACGCTTCGTCAGTCGCACGTTGCTGAAAGGTAATGCCGAAGATAAATTCATTCTCTAACCGGCCCCATTGGTCCAGTCGAAGCAGACGAACCTCAACCTTATTGCAATAAAATAAAGTTCTAGTTTATCAGGCAATTTTTGACCTTAAGAATTGAATGGTCGTGACCGATACCCAACGCAAAACTATTGGAGGGCCCGTAAGTAGGCAATAATGCTGCCCGTAAGTAGGATACAAGCTAAGGGATCGCAAAAGAGCAGAGGAAGTGAGACAGCAAACAAAGGTAGAGGATGTAATTAAGAAAATAAAACAGCTGAAGTGGCGATGGACTGGTCACATGACACGTGAAAGTAGAGAAAAATGGACAAAAATCGTAACTGAATGGCTCCCCCGAGATGGCAAAAGAAAGAGAGGAGGGTAGTTCAAAAGATGGGACGATGATATTAAGAAGATTGGAGGAAAACTCTGGAGAAGAAGAGCCAGAGACAGAAACATTTGGAAAACGTTGGAAGAGGCCTATGTGTCTCAAGACACGCTGGAATCACAGTCCAGCAAGAGGGCTTAATAATAAAAAGTAGGCAATACCGGAGTGGCGGGTAAGCGCACAGAGATGGCAGCACACATGACTAGGAAAAAAGAGACAAAGAAAGTGTTGAATATGCTTAAAATATATTTATCGGATTTCATATAAGTTATATTTTATTAATTAGAGTACTGCTTTATTTAAATAATAGAAATAAAAGATTTTAATGTTTTAATTATAACCATAAAGCGCCATCTAATGACAAGAATTGTTTATATGGGGATGGGTAGGCTTGGTAATCGTATATTTTTAAATCCTGACAAAAAAGAGGGGTGTCATAAGTTTGACGTTAGTGTCTGTCTGTAGCGCTCGAACGGATGGACCGATTTCGATGCGGATTTTTAACGTGAAAGCAAGTAATCTTGCGGTGGTACTTAGCTATGTTTTATGAAAATACGTTCAGGTAAAGGGGGTTATCGCTTGAAATTGAGGGCTTTATCTAAAATAAATCTAATATTTCTTTTTATATGCTAAGTCCATAAACTTTGCTCTGAGTTTTGTGTATGTATTTAAGAAACCTAGTATAATTTTTTTTTTACCCTGAACTTACGTTAATATTTGGTCTACATTTGGCAGCAAGGAACAACACTTTTCTACGAAAGCGACCGAACGGCCGTGCTATACCGTTCCGTAGCTTGCTCTCGCTCTAGCTAGACGGCTCAGAGCGACGGAAAAGGATAGCAGCATAGAAAAGTGCGGTTCCTTGCTGACAGATGTAGCCCAACCCTAAAGAGGTACTCACTCAATCTGCTGCCTTTTCAACGACACGAAGGAGGCGTCAAGGAACCAAACTTTGGCCGTGTACTCAACAGTGCCCGTCCCGGTCAGAAGCACGTCCATGCCGGGCAAGAAGTCGTCGTCGGCTGGGATCTCGCTCACGTCCATCGTGATAACGTTGCTGCAAGTTTCAACTTTATTTACACGAGCATAAGGTTAATACTTCATTACACTTTTAATATTTATTTTATAACGGGTGATTTTGGACTACTTTAATGCTACTCCGATTGTTGATGTGTTAATAAAGAAACACTTGTGGTTCGGTTCCCAAATAAGGCAAATAGGAAAATGGCCTTTTTTCAACGTGTCTGGGATTTTGGGTGTTTATTTATATTACATACATAATATCACGCCTGTTTCCCGCAGGGGTAGGCAGAGACTATGGACCTCCACTTGCTACGATTATTTATATATGTATTTATTATCAAACATAGTATCGTTGAGTTAGTATTCTATAATACAAGTTTTTACATAATCCGGGGCCAGCCCAATCAGTGTAATTTGTTTGAAAAAATATGAGTGTTTCTTTCACGCTGGTCTGGAAGAAAAAAACGTAGAATGTATCAACTGCTACTCTTTCCGCGCAGATCGTAAAAGCCGATCAAGAGAATGAGCGAGAATCTGAAACATATCATTAGGCGATGTGACTAGCAAGGCAAGTGAATATGGTAAAAAAGGGAATGAAAATATCACTATTTTAAGTGGAGACTTTGGATCTTGTAGCCCTAAGTTCTGTCTACCCTGTCTGGGATAGAAACGTGATAGTCTAACAAATGGAACCAAACATAATGAACAAGGACAAGTGCTTTTCAAAGCATTAAAGAGATCAAGATACATACTTTACCAACGGCACAGGTATGGCACCTCATAGTAGCGGAGTGATGACACTCCGCTTCTATGAAGTGCCATATATATGCTATAGTGCGTAAATAAACGAAACAATACATCCGTGCATTCGGCAATGTGTGTATGATCGCCCCACAACACCCTCCACAAGATAAGAACGGGGGACAGGTGTGAGGACGGCGGACGGGTACGCATACTACACGGGACCTTAGGAGATTCTGTTCTTTACGTTATACTTATATTAATTCTGTGCCAACAGATTCTACTGTTCCATCATACTATCTAGTTGACGGCCGTCCCCGCCCGATATTGCTCGGCAAATCAGCTATTTCAATCATAAAGCAAAAATAATTTTGATCCATGCAAAACTTACCCGCGTCTATTTTCTATGTCAAAAGCCCTGTTGGTATTCAAGTCTACACATTTGACGCGTTCGTCGCACGTGGACACAAACAACAGAGTGCCGCTCTTATTGACAGCCATAGACAAGAACTTCAGCTTGTCTTTTATGTCATCGCTGGATATTACTTTCTCGCTCTTATAAATGTATTTGTTTTGATAGGAAGAGTAGATCTTCAATTTGTGCTGCATCACCTCTTTTTCTTTTAGCGTTATAATTTTATTTGTTCCTGTAAAGATTGATTAGATTAAAGTTTATTTGCAAACCAAAAAACCCCTACTGTCAAGACATGCCACGCCATCTAGTGATTACTTATCACTCGCGGAACTACCGATGCGACTTGATATCCGTAGCGTCATCTATTTTTTGCTAGGAAAAGCCCTGCGTTCAAGCGTTATAACCCGAACTAAAACCGATTTTCATCAAACAAAAAATGAGACACAAGTAAGGTCGAAAATTTGGCTGTGTGGTTTCTGACCTAGAGGCGACTAAAGGCACAAATATCTCGGTGACGTCACAAGCCCCCAATTCGGAACTTAAATGCTCCGTATCTTTGTGAATTTTTACTTTTTTGATAATCTAAAAGATGTACCATTATCATCTATATTGCATCTTCGCAAATCGCCAAAGTACTTTTGAGATTAACATATACAGACGTATATATATAGTCTTTGAATTTGCATAGCATGATACCCTGAATCTTTATTTCTACCGATATGTTATATGTCCTTATTTATTGGTAAAAAAGAGTACTTACCAGGTACAACAACGAGGTTAATAATCCTATCAGTCTCCTCTATAACCATGACCTTACTCTGCGTCATGTTGTCTATAAGCACCACACTATAACCACCGACGTTGTTCACCGCCGCCACTATGAACTTCTCATTGAATATACTGCAGCATATCACATCGTCGGTTCTATCTACATCTATGTGTTGTATGAGCTGGCCGTCGGTATTGTTTAAAGCTATAGTTTTGGATGTGTGTGTGAGTAATACCGCGTCGGATTCAGCCCATCGGGCGTTCAGACACGGCCGCATTGACGGGTTGATTTGTATGGAACTGTTTAGTGATGGGGTGGATTGGTGGTCTTCACTTTCTGTGAAAAAAAATATGATACTAAATATATTTTTATTTAAAATGAATTATGCCTGCACCTTAATTGATGAAACGCTTTGGTTACAAGGGGATAAGGTCTCTAAGGTTTTAAGGTCTTAAGGTTTTTTAATCCTTCAAATGTCGGCATAGCAGACACAATAGTAAAACAATACATCAGACGCCCGCTCCGGGCGTCCGACATTTAAAGGGTTAAGGCGACTGCGCTACTTTGAATCCTTAGTGAAGCGAGCGATTCTACGTTTGATTCCTGAGGGAAGCGAGGGTTTCATGTATATCGCTTGAAGTAAATTTTTTTTGCTGGACTGCCAACATTATTTTGATTCTTTATAGATTACATTCGTGGTCAGTTTTCAAACTATTTTTGTACCCTAGAGATTTTCTTTTTCACTTTGCAGTCCCGATAGAATCAGCAGTATCTTTATCCCTTAATATTTCGGGATTTTTATTGAATTATATAATTACAATATATAAAAACATTACATACCTTCTTCAATAGTACACGTGTCTTCTTCTTTGATGGTCCATAAGTTTATATCTCCATCGGCAGACAGAATTGCGACTTTGGACGGTTTGTTGGGACACGCGCCGATCCACTTAATGGGACACCTGGCCGCTAGTATTTCTCCTTTTAGCTTGTTAGAATGAAGGTAAAATATCTGGAAATTACAAAACCTATAAAAAAAGCTGGTTCCAAAACCTATTTACTAATGTTGACTGGAGATAACACACGTATTTTTAAAAACATGCATAAAAAGAGAAATTAATGTTGACGTTGCAAAAGATATTTGCAACGATTGTAGCAAGTGGAGATCCATAGTTTCTGCCTACCCCCATAGGAAGCGTTTTGCATTAGTCCATTACATAAACATTAAATATAAGTTTAATGCAAAAGTTATAATATACCAGCGTTTACACATTACACTACGCCGCTGTGGCGCTGGCGTTCTGACCCAAGGCTCAACATACACTGGCGCAGAGACGAAGCGACGCTAAGCGCCATGTTTTTAGCCTATAGAAAATTCATCTCTATTTTTCCACTATTAAGGTACAAATTTGTGTTATGGTGGCGGCGCGCGAAGTAGCGCGTCGACGCGTCTCGCATTATTCGGCCGATATAATATTAGTGACGCGTCAGACCGCAGACTATAGGTACGAACGAACAGTACTAAAGAGAGCATTGTCGCGCAACAAGCGATACAAGTATCAAGTTTTAATGATATTGACAGTAAAGCTACCGTACCTTAACATTACCCAGCTGCGTGCCAATAAGCACGTAGTCGTACTGAAAACAGCAGGACGTGATGGTCTCCTTCACATCGATCGTGCTCGGTATTATTTCCTCCACGTTGTGCTCGTGGCTGTAAGACGTTCGATCAATTTAATATTTGATTATGATGAGGAAAGGGATGATAGAAAATTGCTCTTCTGTTTGTCGTAAGCGATAGCTAATAGATTTTAATGTTTAGCAGAGGCCAAAAATGACACATTTTGAGGTTATATTCCACCAAAGCTCTGATTGTAACTGCCTATGTATTTGGAGTAATCAATGAATTGTTCAGCAAAGGCCAAAAATATCACATTGTTAGGTTAACTCCACCAAGCTTTGAAGAAAAAAAAAAATAGAAAAATTCCGTAGATTTGGATACATGTAATTTAATGCTATAGCTTAATCGGTAAAGCATTAATCGTACCATAGACCTAATGGAATTTCACAGGTCTCTCAGAATTTCAATGCACGCATGAAATTTTATAATCGTATATATTTATTCAGAAATAACGATGACATTGAAGAGATTTGAATCATATAAATAGGCGATGCGGCTAGCAATCCATCACTGTTTTAATTCCTAATTCCATATTAACGCCCACCATCACGCTAGCCGTGGCCTTTGAAGGCCTGGGGCTCTGTCTACCCCGTTAGGGATAAAAACGTGATGTTAATTTAGTCAGAAAGCACCCTTGCATATTTTAGCATACCAGGTACCTTGTCTGTCATGAGGTTATGTCCCAATCTTTAATCCGGTTCATGCACTTTTAACAAACATACATACCAATCAAAATCATTGTTCTTTAGGGCTCCAATTAAATTTAAAGAGAAGACAAACAAACAAATGATCTTTGTAAAGTTGAAAATATGGTTAATCAGATTAACATATGTACCACTGACGGTTGTAGTTTCAGCGGTCAGCCTGAGAGTGATTTTGAACAACTAATATATGTACCAACGCAGAAGTTGCTCTTAAATTCAAAAGAATTATGTTAATAATGTCAGAAGAATACTTTAAAAAGGTTGGTTATTTTGACGACAAATCATTATTGACCACTAAGATATGATTCTAAATGTTGTACTCATGAATGGTTAACAAGAGACAGTTAGAAGTAAGACTATATTCAGAGGCGCCATTATTTTACTAAAACTCACATTACCTACTTACAGCTCTGGTGGAACTTTTTACCCTAGAACAAAGCTACTGGTACTTGATGATCGATTCACCAACAAAACCCATCACTTGAGACACTGTGACAACACAATAACATTACACACAACACGGCACCATAACCAAGTAACATTTATAAAGACATGGGCATATTGTGGCGGGCCGTAATGCATTCGGACGTGTGCATTTTTTTCTCACTAAAGAAAAAATACAGTAGCACTCCAGGAGTGTCGACTGATGTGAAAACTTGGTGTCGGTAACAGTGTCGTGAGATCAGTGGTTTTTTCCCCATCTCAAAAAATACTTACCGTGCATGCCTAACGCACCCAAAGACGTTTTTACTTCAAAAATATAGAAAGTACTACCGTATGGAACGATAAACTATGATTGACATGCATCGGGTCAAGATATTTTACTAGGCGTAGTCATCTAGTCATATTTTAAATTAATTTTAGTGTTGCCAAAGTGAGTATTGTGTTGCGTTGCGGCCTATGGTAGTAACTTGCCCAGACGCGACCCGCTAAAATATGCTCACTTCATTAAAATGAACGTTGGACATAGGAAATCGAATGTTTATCATATTATTTCTCAACATTTATCTTAAATAAAAATCATAACGAATTTATAAATCTGGCCAGGCAATGAGACCACATGCTTCGAAATTATCCGATATTATTAGCTTTAGATTACTGCAATCTAGCGTTTAAAAGTTCTAAATTAGTTTACATATTAAATCATAAAATAACGAAAGACAGCTAAATTAGTTTAGATATTAAATCATAAAATAACAAAAGACAGCCAATCCAAGCCAATTGATTTGGTGATAAGCTTTGTATTAAACATTGTTCCCATTAGACGTATTTATCAGTCGCTGACTGTAAGCGGGCGTTGCACAGAACCTACTCCGCTTTTGGTTTACATAGAATGGCCAAAACGCATAGCGTATTTTTCATATAAAATAAATGAGTCATGCTCATAATCTGCAAAATGTCTATTTGGTTTAAACAATGTTTTAAGTTTGAAGCGTTATCACCAACAAGTGTTAAATTTTGTCAAAATTTAGCTCGTGCAAATGTACATGATAATTTAAGGGTATTCTTTATTATGCTCAACGTGCGTTTAGCAAGCTATTATGTTCATTTAGAAGAGTAACCTACTGATAAGAAATAAATAGAGTAGGTACATTTCTGAAAGATAACGAAATAACCACGAAACCACAGGAAATGCTTTAAATATATCAAATAAAATACGCAAAACAGTTGGTTACGGCTGTTGTTATCGCTATATGGTAATCTTTAACACATTGCTGGTTACTCAGCCAGGTAAAATAGAAATAACAATTGATGTACGACTATAGACGTAGCGTGTCCAACAATGTGTTAAGTTATGACTGAAGCCTTGAAAAATCTGATACTGGCCACAAACATAATCGAGAAAAAAAGACAATTACACAGACAACATATGAGGGTGACAGGACTGTATGATTCGTGAAAAGCCTCACACCTGTTTGATTTGGTTACCAATGCCCAGAACCCGACCAGTAGAAACATACCATCCGGTCCGAAAGTGCACTATATGACCCGCCTTGTTATATGTTGGGGTATGCACACAACATCGGTCCCTATACACATAATGGATTAATTATGTCGCCAATTTTACGGTTAGCACATTTCAATATGGGTAACGTTTTGGACAGTTAAGATACTAAATAGTATAATAGAATAGGTTATAAAACCAGTTTTACAACAATATCCATATTTATATATTACCAAAGTTATTATGATAATTTGCGCAGTTGCAAAAGACTTTTTGAAACAAGCTCAGTCCATAATTATTATTTTACATTTCTCGAAAAATATGTCTAAATATTTTTTTTTTACCTTTTAAACAGATACGCAAGTTGATCGAATTAACTATGGAAGATTAGATTTTTTTTTGCTTATCGCTTATGTTTCTATGGAAATATAATCAGTGTCATAGACTGCTAACAGTACGTCCTACTACTAAAACCCTACGTCCCTCTTGACGCAGTTTACACCATAAAAAGTGGTAAAACTTCGTCTGTTATCTGCAAGGTTATTCTAGTTTAAGTTATTGACATAAAATTCAGAGTGTACACTTACGAGAAGTCAAAGTATAGTTCGTTGTCGGAAACATTTTCTTGCGCGACGTCATACGCCTTCTTGTAGAGTATTCCCTTGGACTCGTGCTGCAGTATGCTCTGCACTATGTCCGTGCATTGGTACCGGAATAAATCAGTACCGTAGGTTTTCAAAAAAGCCACTATGGAGTAGAGGAGATCTTTATCCAAAGCCTGGAAAGTCAAGTTTTCGTTTGTTCATAAGTTCAGAGTATAAGTACTAGAAAGTACATTGTTGTAATGTAACCCTTACAGGCAAAAGAAAAAGGTACACCTTATTTAATACGATAACAAAAAAGCCACAATGAAAGATACATTTTCCGTAATGTATCGCTTTTAAACCGCTTTTCGTAATAAGTGGCCATTTATAATTTGAGACAGAGTATAAGCAATACAGCACTCAAACAAAGTAAACAAATATATCCCTCAATCGATTATTATATATGTCTACTTCAATAATTATATCTGAATTGATTTATTGAAACCGCGCCATGTTGCAGTAGTAATAGTGATAATCATAATAATTATTTATATTCATAAAAATATTTACGCTTCATTCAATTATTAATGCTCAAAAATGAACAAACGAAATACAATAATTAATTAAAATTAAGAATAGGTACTCATATAAAATTAACTTACATGCGTCACAATGTGATTTTCATACTTCTGCAAATCGTATATGACATCAGCTTGGCCGGTAAGCCTCACTTTGTTTCCGAGAAACTTCAAATCGAGGAACAACCGGTGGAACATGGAGTAGTTATTATCAACATTGTGCGTGTTCTCTAAATGGTACCCTATAAAGAACGCTATATACCCATCATCTACTATCTCCACCGTAGTATCTGTAGGGTTATCGTATTGGTAGCTCTTCAGGAAGTTACTATGCCACTTATGTTTCTCGTCTTCCGAGGAACAACCTTTCAAATAATCTAAAATAATCTCATGCGTTTCATATAAATACATCTTTTGGTCTTTGTCATAAAATTCGTTGATGAGCGACTTGTTTTTGAGGTTTCTCAAAATGGATTCCACTTCTGTCACATTCCTTCGCCACAGTTTACTGAGTACGCTGGCCGACACTTTTATATTGTCGGGTAATATTGGCAGCATTTTGAACAAATTAAAAATATCATTTTCCAAAGAGTTCATGACGAACTTCATCACTTTTTCTGGTTTCTCCTGTTTTTCGGTGTTAAAAATTCTGAAAAAGGAACGTAAGTTCTTAGTATTTCAAGTTAGTCTTTTAAAAATGAAGCAGTTGAATTTATTTGTACCTGACCAAAGATCAGTGGTCCTTTCAAAGGATCTAATATATAAAATAGTTATCTCTAAAACCACAAAGGTCTCCATTGTGGTATTTTTAGAGATCACGAGGATGCCATATGAATGGTATGGTGACTTCTCTGCAGGAGTAGTAGTATTTTAACAGACGATGCGGCTAGCAACCTATTACTGTTATGATTTCATTTTCCATCTTCTCGCCCACCATTATACTCAAAGTCTCAAAGTGGCCTTGTCTGTTATAGCCGCAACACCCAAACTGCTCTGTCTGCCCCATTCAGGATAAAGTCGTGATCGTAGTAGGATTTTAAGCAGAAAGTGAAGCTATGTCAGGTCTCGTAAAATTTATATTATTATCGATCAGTTATACCCACGAAAAGCAATCAAAAACAAGTTATACTTACGAAAATAAAGTATTATTTTGTATATTATTAATGATCTGCTTCCACGACGTCCCCGCATCAGTCAAACTCTCTCTCTTATCAGCTAGTTGAGCACCGATCAGCGCCAGATAGAACGGACTTTTGCCTTTGCAAGCATCTTGCAGTTTCTTAGCCTGCCTTGGTAGTTCGTTGATCCGGATGCCAAGGCAGTTTGCAAAAAGGTCTAGGATTTCGTTATCGCTTAGTTTGTTCTCAATCTGGAAACATTAATTAAAAGAAAGTTCCGTTTATAAAAATAACACATCTTACGTCTTGACTAGTTATTGATATCAGCAGATATTTTTGAACGCGATATTCAATTAAATACAAAATGTGTAGCTTTCCAAATCACCGCTCGCGTCGCATCGCTCGCCCAATCATTCGTTGTATGACTCCCGTGTGACTTTACATATTTATGGATTTACTTGCAGGATTTATTTACAGCATTTGGGTTTGAATGAACAATACGATTTCTTTAGTATAACCTAATTAAATAATTCTTAATTAAGGGGTTCCCAGATGATAAACCTTGACATTGTATTTTGGAAGAACGCGTCTATCATTCAAAGCACACATTTTTATAGATCACGGTTCAAGCGCTGTAATCCATACTCTGGTAATAAATGGAAGTTAAATACTTGCAAATTTACTTACACTAATAACTTCGGCTTCAAGGTTCCCATAAACGCTTTTCTCCCTCGTGGTGACGAGGATTTTGCAGCCGACGTCAAACGCGTCCACACACCTCCGTTCATTGACCTCGTCGAGAACAAGCAGCGCTTCACTCAACACTGGGCTACTGAACACTTCTTTAAGTATGTCTCTCATATCTTCCCAAGACCTTTCGTACCCGGAAATGGAGGTGTCGCCTGTTGAGCTTATACTGGGGATGGACATTGAGGAATGCATGTTGTACGCTGTTGGATTTGCAGAGATGGTTTTTCGGTGTAATCTGGGGAAGAAAAAAGGAATTAGATTCAGAGTGCATACATATGTACGTACATCTTACCACACTTGTTTTCCACAAAGAGGCTAGGCAGTGATCATGTCCTTCATTCGCTACCTTCCAGACAGACCTCCTTAATATAATTTACAGTTTATCCAGGGTGCGTCGGACTTAAAAAGGGACTCAGAACGTCACTCGGGGCTCGTCTCATGCAAAGAAAATCCCGCGCAATATGCGCCCCCGTTCCCGGACCCCGCACCTCTCTCCCATTCTTGTTTTGAAGCCTACCCGCTTAACACCCTCCATAAGGTGAGAACGGGGATGCATATTGCACGGGACGCTAGGAGTTTCCGTTCTGTATGTAATACTTATATTAGTAATCCGGTCTAGCGGCGTGGCCCTTTTATTGGTTTATGTGGTACAGTTACACCGAACTTAGCCTTTGGGTATGCCTAAAGTCTTGATTAGTATCTAAATAACATACTTGCTTTGCAGGGCTGTGATGTCGATCTCGTTCTTGCAGTTGCTGCAGTTGAGCCAGAACACGCGTCCATTAAAGTTGCTGCTGATCAAGTCGGGGTTGTTTCGCAGCACGCTGGCAGCTATGGTCGTCTTCCCCGAGCCTATGGTACCGAGTAGGACTAATGCTTTGTGCCGGGATAGCTTCTCCAGGTATCTTGATACTTTTCTTTCCTGGAAAATAAAAACTCGATTTCATAAGTATATCCACCGGTTACCAATAATTCAAAACAGATACTTTTTGCTGAACGTCAAAACAAACATTGGGTATTTGTATGAAATACCACGTCGAGTCGTCACGTTTCTTGGAGTTAAAAAGCGCTTTAATATAATTTTTTTGCATTGATAAATCTAAGCTCACGTTCAAAATGTGAATGACAAGTGACATTATTTTGTGACGCTTCATTCTCTCATGAATGGGAGGTAGATCCAGGCGTATTAAACTTCAGCGTGATGACGCTTTTCAGCGTAGTTGGTCTGGAGCGGCTCTGAACAGAGAGAAAAGTGGGAGAGATCTCTGCCCAGCAGTGGAACAGCATAAAATTTAAAAAAATACAATAATTTCTTATAATTGCTCTATCTTAAAAGCCTATAGTGAACCCTGGTCTTAAGTACAAATAGTATGTAGCTAAAAGTGTTAAAAAGTAAAGATTGACTCGAGTTACAAACTTTTAGCATTTTGGAATGACCACTACTGAGAAGAAACTCAATAGGACAGTATTAGCCGTCTAGTCCCTAGTAAATGGTTTTGTCATTCTGTGTCAGTTTATCACGCCTTTCATCACTATGTTAATCTTACATTATTGTTTTGTGTTGATTTGTATTGATTACCAGTAAAGGTCTCCGCACATAATAGTTGGGTAACCGCGGCACATCTCCCTTGCTGAGGCTGTCTTCGATGCTGGTGTTGAAGTCATAGTGCGGCTCCTTGGACAGTAAGCTCCACAGCCAGTTGTAGTCTTTCTCCAGACAGTCTAGGAACCCCTGGTAGGCGTCGTCGCTTCTGTTCTCTATGATGTCCAGCAGCTGTTTGGCTTTTTCTTGGCGGTTCGACTGGAAAGTTAATAGCATTATCGAATAAGATAAAATATTCTTATTTCATATATTTATATTTAGCCGTGTGGTTTAGAATAGGACAACTCCAAGTCCTTCCGTGGATGTTGTAGAAGGCAACTTAGGAAATACGCTAAACAAATTTTATAAACATAATGACCTCTCCAATCCGTCTGGCCAGCGTGGAGATTGTAGGCCTAATTCTCTGGCTGCTCGGACCAAATATGGAAGTAGTACAGAGAGGGCCATGTTCCTGCAGTGGAGACTAAAAGACTTAATGATGAAGATTGAAGAAGATCTTTATTTCAGACCAGACTAAAATCAGAATCGTGTATACTTATTTTGATTATTATGATTTTTAGATAATAATATGATTTAGCTATTTTATTCCTATACCTTTTCGTCCACCATCACAGTAAAAGTGGCATTTGGGCCTTACGATCCTGGATCTGTCTAATCCGTAAGAGATAAAGGCATAAAAAAGTACCTGTATGATAAATGCGAAAGTGTGTGAGTTTTGATGTTTGTTACTTTACGCAATTTAATATAAACGGATTAGAATGAAATTTGGCGTACAGATAGCTTATCGTCTAGATTAGCCGATAGGATAATTCCCGGGAAAATGTGGGATTTTCGTAGGATTTACACTTAGTCATTGTCAAACAAAGAACACGTTACGGGTAACATCTAGTAATTTATTCGTAGACAAAATAAATCTTTTAGTAATCTGCATTTTATGCTTAGATAAGCCGTTAAATTATTTTTAACCTACAGTTAACGGTTTTAAAAGTGTAGAATCAGTCTAGAAATTTCAGAGTTGAAATCGGTAAGTACGTACTAAATACAATATGTAAATTATAGTAATTTATGAAAAGGAGACTATAAATGAATCAATGTTTACCATTTACGGAAGAGGAAACTTTGACATTTATTTTTAAAACATCTGAAACTTCCTATAATATAGGTTAAGAGGAAATAACAGTACGAGTACGATCTCCTTATAAACATTTCGAAGTACGTATAAATCATTTAGTCATCATCATTTCAGCTACATTACGTCCACTGCTGGACATAGGCCTCATGTAATATACAACATAAATAATGATTTTAATCTGACAGAGTTTAAGAATATTTTTTATTTACATCGCGCCAACTACTGGTAATCATTACGTCGTAAACGAAATCACTTACATAAACATTGAACACACATATTTACACGCATACTAGCTTGAAGACCATGACCCGCCTGCTCGCCTTATTCAGATTTTATTTTTCCATCGACAATCTACACAAATAAATATACAGGGACAAATCACACTGGTTGAGCTAGCACTAAAGTAAGTTTTAAACTTGTGTTATGGAATACTAGACTCAATGAAAGTATACTTTTTCCCACCCAAGATCCAGGACAATTTGAAAAAGGTCAGAAAAGATCTTTGAGGTAGTGCTCTACTTTCATAATGTAAGGGTCAAGCATTTTTCTGTACTTAAACTGTCACTTTTATATTTATATTGCCAACTTGCTCTGGCCGGGGATCGAACAAGGAATCTCCGACTGCCGGACTAGCGTGGTTACCACTAAGCCACGGAGGTCGTCAAATTACTTTACAAATACTTTCAAGGACCAATTACCCTAAAACCGTTCACTAATGGCAAAATATGCTTTGTCGATAATGGACTTGTACTCTTGTACGTACTCCATTTAACACAGTTGTGATACAATTTGAAGCAATTAACACAATGAACAACAATTTAGTGTTCTTTTCGGCAAGCAAAGTCTTACTCATCATGATAAAGATTACTACTGCCACTATTTTTAAAACCCAGATTTGCATAGAAAGAAACTTATACAATTGAGATTTTTGGCAGAGATAATAGAGTGGTTTTAAATTGCATTTTCCATTTCACACATGTAAACTTAAACAGTTACTAGAGTTCAGATTTCTTCACTGATCAATTAAAATTGTAATTTTATAACTTAAACTTGGCAAGTCTTACACTATAAAGTCTTTCTTGCTGCAATGGTGTTTAATTTGGAAGGACGCAGACTTACCAAGATCAGAATTTAGCTTCCTCTTAAAGCATTTTTTTCTAGTCTCCACATTTGTGTTACTAATAGGAAGGTGCTTGCAGAGAAGAGCTGGTCAAATATAATAAATATACATACGGACAAATCACAGATTGAGCTAGCCCCAGGGAAAGTTTGAGACTTGTGTCTCTCTCTTGTGGGAAACTAACTCAACGATACTATATTTTATAACAAACTAGCTGTACCCTCGGGCTTCGCTCTCCGTGGGAATTTCGAGATATAGAGTAACCTGATGTCCTTCCCGAGTCTCAAACTATATCCATACCAACTTTTATCCAAATCGGTTCAATAGTTTAAGCGTGAAGAGGTTACAAACAAACAAATATATAAACTCACTTTCGCGTTTATAATACATATTAGTAGGATAGGATACAAAAACATCAAAGGCCCAGATGAAAAAGATCATTTTTCAACTAGACCTGACTGTGGATCAAATCCTGGACCATGGATGACCACTAAGCCACAGAGGTCGTCAATCATGTCGTTCACCGCACCCGCAGCAACTTCTTCGAGTGTTCCTCTTTTAGATGGCTGATGGGAAGGTGCAGGCTTACCAAGTTCAGAATGACTTCAGCATCCTCCGCAGTTATGGCGTTCGCAGAGAGAAGCTGGTCAATGATGTCGTTGACCTGTAGGTCCTTTGAGATGTACTACCGGTTTCCGTGCAGTATTTAACTTCTTCGAGTGTTCCTCATTTAGATGGCTAATGGGAAGGTGCAGGCTTACCAAGTTCAGAATGACTTCAGCATCCTCCGCAGTTATGGCGTTTGCAGAGAGAAGCTGGTCAATTATGTCGTTGACCTCCAGGTCTTTTGTGATGTCCTCCCGGTGCTTGTGCAGCAGCGTCTTCTTCCGGAGGTCCATGTTTAGGTGGCTCTTTCATCTATAACAACGAACACAATCCATGAAAAATCTTTTACATGGGAAGCCAATTGCGATTCTTCGTCCTCGAGTTACTCCTAGTCTAGTCATGTCATGCATGATAGTATCTTGCAGCTACATGTCTCTACATGTCATATCGCAGCACGATTAAATTTAAAATGTACTTCTAGCATGTGACATTTTATATTAGTATTGATTTTAAAACTAGTAACTATAAAAATATTTTTTTTAAACAAGCTTTAATCTAAAACACTGAACTTAAAAGTTTATAGAGCTTTTCAAGTCGAATTAAACGAGCCCAAACTCGATGGGGTTTGCGTAGTTTCATTGCAGAGTTTACATGGGCCTGACTCTATGTCATTATAATATTGCATTGGCACGCGATATACGTAAGCGTGCAAAATTTCAGCTAAATGGGAAATGCAAGTTTTGATTACAGGCAGAGGGACAACGGAAGAGGTGAAACTAAATAAAAGCTTGTAAAAATTGACGGTTCAATGACTACCGTACCGTGGGATAGAGGATACGCCAAAGGGTTTAATTTATATCCAAAAGATTTCCAGTTCCAATCCTCCATTTATAATTTGTGCTGATTCACTTAGTCATATTAACATACTATTTTTTCAAGATATTAGAGTTTGAATTTTTTATCAGTACTTTTAACGACTTTTCTCTTAAATGATCTTGGCCTTGGTCTACCAGTGCGAATACATGCATACATAGGTACATATTATCACGCCTGTTTTCTACAGGGATAGGCAGAGGCTATGGACCTCCACTTGCTAGGTACGATCCTGGCCACAGACAATCTATATCTGTGATCCTGACAGACCTATAACTAGTGCGAAAGTATCCTTAAAAGTTATTCGACTCCTCGTCATGCTCATTTCAGCAAGTAATTAGGGATTCCACGAATAATAATGGTCGGGTCGTAGCTCATAAACAACCATAGTTGTTTAGAAGAACTATTAACTACGTCAAGTCTAGCATTGGACTTCCTGCGGCTATGGACGATGTTTAGAAATAAAACTCTTTCTACAAACGTGTGTAAGATTTGAATGTTATGGATATAGCATATATATGACTACAAAATATGTTAATTTTATGGCAACGCCGAACTTAGTGATGTGATGACGTCACGCTGTCAATCAAGCTGTGCGAGCAGAGAAGACAGAAGTTTAAACAGAGATATGGAGTTTAAATGAAGAAAAATATAACGTAATAATGCCGATTTCATAATATTTTATCCACGAATGTAGAGACGTTTTTATCTTTATTTCTTAAACTAGTACATGGACGATTCATGTATCACCTATATGCTGCTAGTAAGGCGATAATAGAGAATATGCAAGTATTTTTTTTATTTGCTTAATAAAAGCCCTATTAACAACAGTAATCAAATATGAAATAATTTATAAAATATCTTAATCAATGACGAACTAACTTGTGATACTTTAAAGTTTAACTCAGAAAGAGAAGTCCGATATGGACTATATGTGACGTCAAAGTCCATATCATCTGCGTGACGCGACGTGATGTCTGTATGGAATGCACGCTAAGAAAATAGCGTTTTTGCGAGAGAGATAGACATATTTTCGTAAAATCATTCTATCTCGTTCGTTTTTCAACCAATTTTATTTTGTTTTCACTGTTAGTACTTCACTTTTGTATATGTACGGATAAACTGGTAAGATAACATATATTTAGTATTCCATGCACATATATATGCTTAAGTTCACTCAGAGGTCCCGGGTTCGATCCCCGGTCAGGGCAAGTTGGAAAATGGCCTTTTTCAATTGTCCTGGGTCTTGGATGTTTATCTATATATGTATTTGTTATAAAATATAGTATCGTTAAGTTAGTATCCCATAACACAAGTCTCGAACTTACTTTGGGGCTAGCTCAATCAGTGTTATTTGTCCCTATATATTTATTTATTTATTTAAGTTGATAAAGTTGTACTGAATACGTCAAGTTCTACGTAACACCGACGTAAGTTAGGGAGGTACTTACTTCATTCCAAAAATGATGTATCTAGCCTGTAGATTTACATTAGAATAAGGGCAATTTATGAAAAATTATTTTCAATATTATGGTAATTGTGATATTATCTGTTGATTATGTTCGTATATTATATTTTATAGATAGATAATTTTTTAAATGGCTCCCTCCAAAGACAATAAAAACTACCAAGTGAAATACACAGTACAAATAAAAGAGAGGGTGTAAAAACACTATGGTACTATCTTATTACTTAATTTTATTATTTCTTAGTTTTGGGACTCTATATAAGTAATTATCACAAAGTTTATTATACTTTGTTAATAATTTGACTTGTAACTATAAATGGCTTTTTAGATTGATTATCTAGTAACTAAACATGATACTTATTTATTTATTTGTCAGAAACTACTTCATTGTATCATATTTATTAATCCTTTTTAGTAAAAATAGATGATGTACATTAGGTATGGCAACATTAGCAGTAAAGTTAAAAGTAAAATGTTTACCATTAAAAACTATTCCATTAGAGAAACAAAATACTGCAATATTTCTATAAAAAAATTGCACAGTAAAAATAAAAACAAACTGTAACAAAAAACAAACACTACATATCACAAGATTTCTCTACTACACTTTTTCCTTAGTTTTTAATGAGTTTATTGCACAAAAAGTATTTGACTCGTATTATAGCACTTGTCACATTTTTGTCACCAACACAACTTATAAACACAACTCAAATGCAACTGAAACATTGTAATACACATCTATAGGTATATATATATCAATGACTAAAACAATTGACTTCCGTCCAATAACGACACGAGCTTTCTAGCACACGAGTAGTTGCTAACTGAATAACTGTCCAGGAGCGGCGTTGCACACCACTAGCATAAATATAAATTATTCAAACTGAGATAACGCGACCTTGCGGATCGGTGCCACCTACATAATAAGACGAGTAAATATCCGAAAACGATGTACTACAATGTCAACGACCCAAGTGTTATGGCCAAGGCTGTGTTATGAGTAACTCGAAGTACCTAATACGCAATTTTACGTGGTGATTGATCAGATATGTTTTGATTTAACCCCCACGCAATCAGACTACCGACCAGCTTGTTCTTTATTTTCTACGGAATAGGATGTAGAATAGGACTAGTCTATCTCTTTCTGCGGATGCAAAATCAATCACAAGACATCCTTCAACTGAGCTTGTTCTTGGTAGCATCCTCAGCTGTGGTGCTTCGGAGCTCGATTTTAGTAACTTAAAAGTGAATCACGGATTAGTCTTTCGTCTGCGTTGGGCCTTATGAGTTATATATAAGTGACTCAAAGTACCTAATACGCAATTTTATGTGGTGATTGATCACTTGATCAGATATGTTTTGATTTAACCCCCACGCAAGCAGACTAACCAACCAGCTCGTTCTTTATTTTCTACGGAATAGGATGTAAGTTGAGCCGTGTCGCTTACGGCCTAGAAAAGGACCAGTCCATCTCTTTCTGCAATTGCGACTTCAGGATTTACAAACATCTCGTGCTACAAAAGGCGCCGACCGGCGAGCGGTAAAATTTTTCGCACAAATGCAGTACGGTATTTTGCTCAATTATTTTTATTATTCATATAGATAAGTAACATAATCCGGAACCGAAAACAAAAAGGTTTATTTTTAATCCGTCCACAAATAAGTAAGTTATAATTATAAGCCTTTAAAATCTGATGGAAGGGGAAATTGTCAAGTAACAGAAAAAGGATGCACGTATAGCACTCTTGACGTCACCCTATGAGGTCTCACGCGTACGAAAGAGATAGTGAGATGTCCCCACCAGCCCACTTATTCATTTGAAATGCTTATTACTACTTGAATAATTAACCGATTTTATTGCTGCTTTCAAAAAAATATGCTTTTCAGTGGTATTTTGTGTTTTATTATATAAAATATATAGGTCCCAAGATCATACAAAGTAAAATAGCATATTCCAATAAAGGTTAACCGTTGTCATCTGAGCTTGTTCTCGGTTGCATTCGCAGCTGTGCTGCTTCCGAAGCATACCATTTCCCGCTTTTTAGCATTCCCAACAAGGATCTTAAGGAACCTTAGAGCGGTTTCGCACTACGTCTGATTTGAATTCACTCCGTCTCCGTCAAAATTCGGTCCGGCATGGCCATTGTACTATTAATAGGGTTCCGTAGATAATTGGTAAAAAACGGAACTCTTATGGATTCGTCATGTCTGTCTGTCTGTCCGTCCGTATGTCACAGCCACTTTTTCTGGAACTATAAGGGGGTTCCCCATACTTAGAACTGAAACTCATTTTTTTTCCATCAAACCCATACGTGTCATCTATGGATAGGTCTTCAAAAATGATATTAAAGTTTCTAGTATTTTTTTTTCTAAACTAAATAGTTTGCGCGAGAGACACTTTCAAAGTAGTAAAATGTGGGTTCCCCCTGCTGTAACTTATAAAAAAAGAGGATGATATAACTAAAAAAAATATATCGTGTACATTACCATGCAAACTTCCATCGAAAACTGGTTTGAACGAGATCTGTTTAAGTAGTTTTTTTAATGCGTCATAAATCGTAAACCGCAGTTTACCTTTTATCTATAGCCACAAATAGTACGGAGGTACGGAACCCTTAATGTACGAGTCCGACTCGCACTTGACCGGTTTTTATGGTAGTTACGCACTACATCCGATTTTTTTCATCCGATTTCTGTCCATCATCCGTGATTCTAGTGCGTCTTGTTCTATTGAAATAGTACTACGGCCAAGCCGGACCCAATTTTAAGTAATTTTGACGTAAACTAACTGAATTTGGATCGGACGTAGTGCGAAACCGCCTTATAGTTTCGCATTTCCGTCTGTCTGTCCGCGGTTTTACTCAAAGACAACAAAATGTATTTTTATAATCTGCCCGAAAATAAGTTATAAGCTTATGTAACAGAAAACGGATGCACGTACGTACAGCGCAGCGCTCTTGACCTCACTGCTACTAGGTCTCGCGCGTACGAATGAGATAGTGAAATGTCAACTTACTTTTACGTTAAAAAACCGCATCGAAATCAGTGCATTCGTTCAGCACAGACATTGGCGTCACACTTATAACACCTCTCTTTTTTGTCAGCGGTTAAAAAGGTGTTGAACATTAGTTACCCTCTTTCTGGGGCAGTTGGGTAACATCATATTAACTATGTATGAATTTAATAACAACTCACTCTTCAAAATCCATTGAAATATTTAGACTAGAAGAAGACTGAAAAATTGAATGGTATCCAATAGTATCCATTCATACTAATGTATATGTTACGTTAGTAATTATATTATCTTTGATATGACATACCTATACATACTTACAAATAAATATGCATATCTTATTCTTTTTTTGGGTCCGTTCGGTATGCAATATAATGGTATTTTTCCTGTTTCGCTTATTGAAAGAGTTATTATTAGAGTTTGTAAAAGGTAAATAAACAAATTATAGTTTTTTATTAGCATAAGGAAAAATTTGATGTTAATTAGGCAACTTTATTCTGATTTAGTTACTCATGCTTCTGCACTGCTTCTATAAAGTGGTATGCATCAGGCAAGACTTGCACCAATTAAATGCGTCTTTACAGACTAGCGATAGTATTCCCGCGACACCTTTCTTTATTGAGTGACTGTCTCCGTGGTGTAGTGGTTAGAGCGTTCGGCTCATACCCGGAGGTCGCGGGTTCGATTCCCTCCGGGGGCAACGACTTTGTGTTGTTGTCCTAGTTTGGTAAGGACATTGTAGGCTGACCACCTGATTGTCTGATAAGTAAGATGATCCGTGCTTCGGAGGGCATGTTAAGTCGTCGTCGGTCCTAGTCACTGTCTTTGACATTGTTACTTAAAACCATGTCAGAGGCCTTTATGGCGGTTTAAAAACTCTGACACTAGTGTTAGTCACTAACACACACGGTAAGAAGAAGAAGTTGCATTAAGTATAACATTCAGAATAGAAACTAAGGGTCCCACACAATATGCATCCCTGCTCACCATTCTCGCCTTTTGGAGGGAATTGTAGAGTGGGCAGCAGCAGCCACCTTTTTAAGGCGAGAACAGGGGAGAGGTACAAGGACGGGGAATGGGAACCTTAGGAGATTTCGTTCTGTAAGTAGGTTTGGTTATCATTCTCACAACATAATTACTCATAACTCAGAATACATTTATTAGACTTGCAAATTTGATTACAGGCATGCAGACAGACCCTGGGATTGATGAAACTAATAATAAAAGGTTGCATTTTTTTTTCTTTTGCATACAATTATTTATCATGACCTAGGTATCACAGCTATGTATGTATACTTTGCAGCACAAAAGTTTAAATAAGATATTAAAAAAATATATGACAGTTGATAGCTAATTTAAAATCATCATCATTTAACCAGAGCAGCCAGAGGACTTTGGCCATTCTCCTCGCTGGCCAGACAGGTTTAAGAATAATTTAAAATATTGATGAGAAATCTATGAGAACTATGGCTTTTATTTCTTTCTCAATATAAAGTTAGCTTCAGTGAGAAGTATTGTTAGGTACAGTCTGTAAAAAATACTAGTTAAATGTGTGCATATCTAAAGAACAATGTCTGATATATTGGACAATACAAAATATATATACAATGGACATCTCCGGACCTGCATATCCTGATTTAAAGAACTTTAGCCATTATGCATCAAATGATATTCCGAAGCTTATACAGTCCTAGTTTAGACACCCAGGTCAACTAGGCAAGACAGTAGTAAAAAATAACCCAAGGTATGTCATGCTTTAATCATATTGTAAGGTACAGGCTGTAAGAAAGACTAGTTAAATGTATGCATTTCTAAATAACAATGTCTGATATACTGGACAATATACAATAGAAATCTCCAGACCTGCATATCCTGATTAAAAGAACATTATTCATCAGATGATATTCTGAAGCTGATGGTAAGTAAAACATAACCCAAGGTTTGTCATGCTTTAACACATAGAAGTAGAATTTTTTTACTGCGTAAAAAGACCACACTAGCCGAGTTTGTTTGTTTGTTTGTAATAACTTTATTGTACTATGAAAAAACACAATTACACACAAAAACAATAGAATTAATTGACAACGGCGGACTTATCCCATAATGGAATCTCTTCGAGTGCGACAGATAATATGATAAGTGTCATCTTCATAAGAGCAAAAGAGATAGCATCAATTTGACAATGAGACAAGTTTTCATACAAAACATGTCACCCTTTGTCACCCTGGCTTGAACATCGTTACACGAAAATTTAATTTTCCAAATTGTAAACTGTGTTAATTTATAAGTTATCTTATGCTGGAAAGATGGTATCGTACTGCTTTACCCATAGTTTGTGTATTAGGTAAAAATACAACCCATAAAAAGTTACACAGAAATATTTCATTTCTGGTCACATTTTACAGTACTCTATATCCATCTTATACCTTCTAAATCTATGCTTTAACATGAGCCCCAATTAAAGATAAGGAACTATGTCATCATAATAAAAGCTAAAGCTGGGTAATTGCTTCGCAGTTTATAAGAATATGGAAACTACAAGAATAACTTGTGTGCATGTAGAACTGCAGTATTGCCAAATTAGGTAACATACTGTTGAAGGATGTAAGTATTTCTTTTGTTGCAATAACAAGTACTCACCCAATGAAACAGGGTTTTATACAAAAAGTTTCCAAAGTTAATTAGATAGTTTCTCGAGTTCATGATATTGGAAACAATATATCCTTATTTACGTAATAGCAGATCAGGATTAGTGAAAACAAGGAAGCATGCCTGATGAAATTCTTATTATGGTAACAATGGATTTATTTACGAAAAATTAATCCAAACTAATGACATGGAAAATACAACAAATTTAATATATAATCTAGATGAAACTGGAGTAACTTTGCTACATTATTACTAGCTAAAACTGAAATAAAACGGGGCTGAGTAACCGTTCTATAAGTTTCAAAATATAAATGAAAAACTTACCCCCTAATTCACTGATTTTATCCATTCATATTTCTCTACAGGTGTTACTGTGCGAAGATATAATGAGCAATGGTCACTCACTTCAATATTTCTCTCATATTTTGATTGTTTTAAAGATGCATAAAGTCTTCAAAACAACAATGCACAAAATGCAGTCGAGAATCACGCGATGCAAGCAAGTTCGTGTTTAGTCTGAAGTTCGTGTATTTCGAGCCGTCAATGTATGCGTCAAGCAAAGTCAATCAAAGTGAAGTACGTGCAAAGGAGGGATGCAATGGATGCGTTCTGTTGAGCTTGAGTGGATCTAATATTTGAAAGATATTGAATTCTTTACCCTTTAAACATATTGTAGAAAAAACAAAAAACATGTTTTATTTGGTAGTTTGTTACTAATATTAGAAAAAGAAAACTTGATAAATTTTTTTTTGCTATTTGCCAATCAGCCTATTTATCTAACTTCCAAAATCTTTCATTACCATAAAACTAAATGAATGTAAATCACAAAACTATGAAGGTACATTTTTAATTTTGCTCTTTGCAAAACTCCAATTCACGAACAGAAAAAACTCGGAAAGCAAAACCAATGAACTCGTAGCGCCATCTAGACCAAAAAAGGATCTGAAGTAAAAAATGTTGTTCATAGTATACGGAAATATCACTAGATGACGCTAGGTAATCTAACTAATTACTAATTTTGGTCCTTCTACGGATATATGTGCGTATTTAGCCGTATTTATAAAAGAATTGAAAAACTCAAAACATTTCAAATAATACAGTGAGTCGTAGACCTCGCGAGTTATCATCGAGTCACTGCAACCCAAAAATCATATATAACTCTTGATAACTCTTTATTATACCTACACCAAAAGAATTACAAAAAATAACAAAGAAATAAATTTGACATTAGATGAGTAGGTACAATGGGCGGTCTTAGTGACAAAGAAGAAATGGCTGACGTATGATATTTTTAAAATTACCCCATAATTTCGCAGGTTTTAAAATCTTTAAAAAACTGAATCGCCAAAATATTTTTATAAAAGCTGGTGCCCGCGACTTCGTTTGCGCTGGATTATCATTATCACACTTCATCTTCACTTTGGGTACGTAACCCTAAAAAGTAATTATTAAAAAATGCATTGTTAAAACAAACTTTTATCTAAAACAATGAAATTAATAATAAAATAAATTTTGTAATGTATTTATATTTTGTAATTTATCTTATGTACTTTTTATGTTTTAAATAAATAACTAAAAAAAATAATTAACTTGCAAGACTTGATTTCAGACAAATAGACAACCGGATAGGTAAATAAAAGCTTGTAAAGAGTACCTAGTTTGTCGTATCATAATATCTTAACACTTTAAAAAAAAATAAGTTTGCCACGGGCAAGTAGGTACGCCGTAAGTCCAGTTAGTGAATCCCTACAAAACAATATTGTAAAACGTTCATTGTTCAAAATAAATTAAAATGTAGGTTTCACAACAAACGCAAAACATTTTTTTCCAGCGAAAAAGTTATGAGATCACAATCCACATAAAAAAGTCAGTTATATAAAATTACATAAGTGCTTGGCAAGCCTTCAACATAAGTTTCGCAACATTTTAAATTTATTTTGAACTAGCCGAAGCTCGCGACTTCGTTCGCGTGGACTTAATGTCTCTGGAAAATGCTCATCAGGCTGAACAACTCTTACTAAGGCGGCATTTTTATATCTCTTATAGTTTAGCTGGACTATTATGGTTCTGCATCAGGCGTTCCATTTTCCTAAACCATTTAAACCCTATATGTTGCCCAGGCTTAATAGCTATATAACAAAAAAAGTTTCATTCGAATCCGTCCAGTATTTCCGGAGATTAGCGTGTACAAACAGACAAACAGACATACAGATAAACAGACAAACAGACAAACAGACAGACATTTTTTTTAAATTCTTACTCTATTACTACATCTCCATCACCCCCAATATTATTTTTGGTAATATATTTAATGTACAGACACACTTTTTTTACAGTTTTATTATCTGGGGGCACGGCAGTGCCCCCACCAAGTCGAGCAAAAAAGCGTCACGGCCGTACCATCCTTTTCTCGAAGCAATTCAGACCATTTTCGACCCCCTGTAACTTCGTTGTGGATAAAACTAGAAGACTGAAATTTTCAGTAACCATGCAGGCATGTAAAGACACGGTATATTTCAAATTTCATTCAATTTGAACCAGTATTTTAAGAATTATAACGGGTCAAATTTCTTAATTTTGTCACTCACTGACTCACCGATCATCAAAATTCTAAGGCACTTCTAGCAGACCTAGAAGCTTCAAATTTGGAATATAAGTAGTGTTTGGTGTATGAATCAAGGAAAAACTAAAAAATCTAGAAAAGACCGCAAAGAAAATTAAGCCCATACAGCCAAGTCTTCAGTTAAATTTTTCAATATTGGCTTTATTCGTAACAATGTTTTACGGCAGTTATTATTATTGCGTGCGAAGCCGCGGGTTTAAGCTAGTCCCATATAAATATAGGCGCATGGTAGTGCCCCTGCCAAATCGAGCAAAAAATGGGTATTCCCGTCATGAAAACACGTGTAAATTAAATTATTTAATGCAAAAAACGTACCTACGTGCGTATTCGTACTTATTACGAGTGCGTAAGGTTGTAAATTAATTATTATACCACGCGCTGCGATGCTAGCGAGTGAGCGCGGGCCGTTACTACGCGCTGCGCGGTGCTAGCGCGAGGGCGCGGGGCGGGGACAGTGGCGGGGCGCGCGGAAAGGTGAATGTCGCCGAGCGAGCAGCAGCCGCGCTCATACGCGCGAGCGACCCAATGTTGTTCGGATGTGCCCAGAATTTTTACCTATAAGTTTGCGATTTTCATTGATAATTTCGATTGCTATATTAGTTTGACGACTAAAGGCTACTCTCATGTCTATAAAATACAAAAAGAAATGAGATCCCATCAAAAACAATACTTGTCAAAAAAACCAAGTCTCGCAACTCAGTTGTTCTGCGGTAAAAAGTTGTGAGATCCATGTAATACCAAGTCGGTTATTAATTTATTCAGTCTCTACTTAAGCGACTTTCTGTCTTAATACGTCCAGTCTCTAAGACCACGATCGTCGTCCATAACAATTGAAAATCAATTGTGTCTGGAATCTCCGTACTCGAAGCATTAAGTTGTTACGTAATAATTAACAGCATCTTATAGTGACGCATATCAATATTAAAATTCTTTAATGTTTTATATAAATATATTGAGACTTGGCCATCGCCTGAAAACACGTGTAAATTCAATCGCCTGAAAACACAGGTAAATTCAATTATTTAGTGCGATGGCCAAGTCTCGATATATTTATATAAAACATTAAAGAATTTTAATATTGATATGCGTCACTATAAGATGCTGTTAATTATTACGTAACAACTTAATGCTTCGAGTACGGAGATTCCAGACACAATTGATTTTCAATTGTTATGGACGACGATCGTGGTCTTAGAGACTGGACGTATTAAGACAGAAAGTCGCTTAAGTAGAGACTGAATAAATTAATAACCGACTTGGTATTACATGGATCTCACAACTTTTTACCGCAGAACAACTGAGTTGCGAGACTTGGTTTTTTTGACAAGTATTGTTTTTGATGGGATATGTATAGATAGATATAGATAGATTATGTGAGTTTGCTGAGCACGTAACAGTGACATGCAAAAATATTTTTAAGAAAGGGTAGGCACTAATCTTACCTAAATTACGAAAACGGCTGCATCTGCATATCAAGCAAATACATTTTTTACTAGTATCCGAAGTTATATTTTAGGGTGTCACAGGGTAGACAAGTTCTATGTGTTTGTATGGAATGCACGCTACTGGCACATAATGTATTATCATCGACTTTCTTATTTTTAAAGAGCTAAGTTCTTGTCTGTGGAGCAACATATATCATCGACATAGAGGAAAAAAAATGGTTGCCTGTAAAGTCGGTTTTACGGGCGAAGATTTTACGTGACAACGTAGATAACATAGTCGAGTGGGAGAGAGACGCAAGGCATTCGGCGGGCCTCTCTCTCGTTCGGTGACTCATCGTAACGTTACCGAGCGTTACACTTTTTCATAAGTGACTCCCAGCCGCAACCTAATTTAAGACGTTGTCACGTCAAAACCTTTCTGATAGCCGGTGATATCATTTTACAATTAATCTATAATGCCATGTTTGGACATGAGCCACATTCAGGTAAAAGCAGATGTGCGACCACAAAAGTATCCGCAAGATTCTGTAAGTGAACTTTTTTTGGATTTTGTCAAAGGATCTCCTAAATGGCGGTGTGTGGCGGGGTTTTAATAAGATTTATTGTAACCGATCGTGTTTTGACAATCACAATGGATCGCATTCTTAGCGGCAAACAACTTGTTTTGTGTGGTCTTTGGAGTCAAATAGTGTTTGCAATAACACACCTGGACAGACATATATTTTGGCATTAAGTATTTATAGTGCAAACATAAAAAAAGTATAGGGTAGATCACAATGCATACTAAGATTTTGTAAAAAAAATCATTTTTTCATACAAGCTTTTATTGTGAGGCCTAAGTACTTATCAAGACAAATTAAATAAGCTTATACTCGATGGCATTGCATCGTTTTATGTCAGGGTTCCTACAACCACCTTCCGACTACATCTTCAGATCAGCTTCTTGTCACAATAATATATATATATAGCATTAATCTTACTGATTTACATTAGTATTTAAAAATTTAATCTCAATTGGAAACCGGGATCGGTCCAATTTAACTTGCAAAATTTGATTAATGACAGACAGACAGACAGACAGATAGACAGTCAGACAGACAACGAGACAGGTGTAATAAAATAAAAGCTTATAAAAATAAAAATGACGGGGAAAATAATCGCCAAGTACAAGTAGCATGAAAAAAATTCGTCGTATTTTTTAGTAAATAATATACGAGTAGGTCTCAATATCAGTTTTATTGCATTTATAAATTTAAAATCATGTTAAAACCGAATATGATAAAATGAAAAGTGATACTATTTTTTTTTGTGATACTAGTTTTATTTTATAAACTGTACTTTATTTTTGATCCAGTCATCTACCCAAATTATGCTATTATTCGAATTTAGTTATGCACTTAAAAAATAAAGAATCATATCTTCTTTGTATCCTCTTACAATTCTTAAACAGAGCCGCGATAGAGACATTGCAGTAAGTATTATTCATTTTGAGGTAGAGTCTATGTTAGAGTAAGAATATTTTGTTACTTGAACGAATATACCCGGTCGTAAAACCGATCGAGGGAATAGGTAAGATTTAGCGATGTGGCTAGCAACTCATCACTATTTTGATTACTTTTTCCATCCATCACGCTAAGCGTGGCCTTTGGGTCTTACGGCTCTGGGCTCTACACCGTCAGGGATAAAGACGTGCAAATGTATCTGTATTTATTTATTTTATTTCATTAGTTCATTTACACTCAAAAAATTTACAAATAAAACCTTATAAAAAAATAGTACATAGGTTCTACTTATTTCTAACGAAACTTTCAGTAGACCCGCGAGAGGAAATCTATATTTAAAAGTATAAATATTAAATTGATGGTGAACCAAAGCAACGCAACGTGTTATTTCTTTCGGAAATGATTTATGAAAGCGGTGCTATCATTCGCGTCGTCAAACTTCAGTTTATTGGCTCATAAAATGTATGTCTCGGAGCTATATGCTTTACTTGTGATAGGTAGGTCACAGGCCTATCCGATAGCCATGTAAGTGAGTTATGGTAATGCACCCATCCTCAGTTTGAGCATGAAATATGGATAGTTCAGAGGTGATACTTCATGCAATGAGTGCTTTAGCCATGTAAACTGTTAATGGTCTTGGTGACGAAATTATATTATGTAGCAAAAGAGGTTTGTCAGGATCATAGCAAGTGGAAGTCTCTGCCCACTATTGTGGGACACAAGTGTGATAATCTATATCTATACATATAATAAAACAGTAAAAAAAGTGTGTCTGTACATTAAATATATTTCCAAAAAAATATTGGGGGCGATGGAGACGTAGTAATAGAGTAAGAATTAAAAAAAAATGTCCGTCTGTTTGTCTGTTTGTCTGTTTGTACACGCTAATCTCCGGAAATTCTGGACGGATTCGAATAAAACTTTTTTTGTTATATAGCTATTAAGCCTGGGCAACATATAGGGCATAAATGATTTTGGAAAATGGAACGCCTGATGCAGAACCATAATGGTCCAGCTAAACTATAAGAGATATAAAAATACCGCCTTAGTAAAAGTTGTTCAGCCTGATGAGCATTTTCCAGAGACATAAACTCCACGCGAACGAAGTCGCGGGCGTCGGCTAGTTGTAAATAAATATGTATGGCGATTGAATATGATGCCAAAGGAGTGCGTGAAACGGAACCAATAAAATTTGACACCCGTTAATCGAAACTGCTTAATAATATAAATATTAAAGTAATAGTAGGATTACATTATTATGCTTGTTTTGCTTATGGATAGATAGGTAAGATATCTAATATCGACTCTATGATAAATGTAGGCATGTTCCTTCAATGACTTTGTTAAAAATTATTAATTCTATTTATTTACTTAACTTTATTATAAAAAAATTGTAACAGGCTTTTCTGCCAGTTAACCTACATAATATGTTTATATTACTTATTATGTTCTTCAAAGTCCCAATACATTTTGCTCACCTTATCTATATTATCTTATATTGTTTAACAGTAAGAAGCTTTCCGGTTAAAAATGTACTCAAAGCTAGTCTTCTTGCGTCTGCTAGATCTCGCCTTGTATAGGTGGCTGCAGGCGCCTGCAGCCACCCGCTTAACACCCTCCCTCAAAGCGAGAACGGGGACGCATATTGCTAGAAGTTTCCTTTCTGTATGTAATACCTATATTCATTCTGTGACGTGACCTGGGCTCTCCTTTTGTACTCTGTATATTTTGATGATAGAAACTGTACGCCTGAACTTGAAACACTTTAATCTTAAAGGGTTATAAACATAAAGATGTCCACTTTCTAGTCACTTAAAAGCAATTGTTGTTAAATTTTACGGGGCTTTAAATAAAATAAGAAGTTTTGACTCACGTTACGTTTGTTTGAAATTGAAGGTAAGTACTCCCGGATAGACGAGACACGGGCTTTTAACTTTTAAGTCCTATTATCTACTTTGTTTTAGTCCTTTTGTTTTCTTCATTTAACTTAATACTCGACGGCTATTCTCGCATTGGGGGTTCGTTTCATATTTACCACTACAGGGCTGCAAAATCTGAACTATTAGATAACAACGGAAAACCCTTGTTTCTAAAAAAAGAAATAACATATTTATTATTAACTGACTTGCAAAAAAGGAGAGGTTATTTTAATAAAAAAAAAGCTAAAAGCGTTTTTTATGTATGTTCACCGATTATTCGAAGACGCCTGCACCGATTACAAAAATTCTTTTTTTATTTGAAAGAGAATACTTGACAGGTGGTTTCATGGAAAAACGAAATCGGTTGTGTAGTTTGGGGGTAAAATATCTCCGGTCAGTATATGAGCGTAAGAATACCTAATCTCCTAAGTGTTTTGGAAAAGGCGATGCAATCAGTTCTACGTATTTTGATAGGTTTGATCGAAGACTACCTCAGGTTATGAAGTATACCTTTTTAGTAGATTTAGGTAAGTATTTATTTTTTGTCAAATCGATTATCTGAATCACTAAGACCGGGTATTGGACAAACAAAGGGTAGGCTTATGCCCAGCAGTGGAAGCTGACGATGTTGATAATTTATCTAGTTATAACTGAGACGCATTTTATTCTAGTCGCAATAGTACCATTCATATATGTAATTTAAAAACAAATGGGACTTTATCGGTTGCAGTGGTACCTAGTAGGGCAAATTTCAATAGTACTAGTGAGTGAGAATAACGATTTTACTACATAAATCAAATAAATTATCAAACAGCATTTGAATCCTCACAATCCAGCTGACTAAAGATTAGTAGATAGCAGTGAGTGTATTTCATTCAGATACATAGTATTTGCCTTCCCTGTGCCACTCTAAAACTAGTAGTTCGCCACGAACTTAGACCTCGCGATTATTATTTCAGAATAATGTACCTGATTGAATTCATGGTTGTGTTGTGACCAAATTTCCAAAATAGTTGCCAATCACAGCCCTTTCTTCAAATGACTTTCGATCTAGCTCTGAAATGTCAGGAGCACCTTCCAACCATACAATCCCATGGATATGAGGTCTACCGTGATGCTGAAATTCAGTTCTGTACCAGTAGTCATTTACCGAAAAATGACCCATCATTTTTTAAATGACAAAGTTAGCTGGTTGTTGGAAAAACCAGGTTTAAATGTTTATTTGTATTGCCATGGCTCTATGCTGCTGTTCATTGGTTTCTTACTTTCTTCGTAAAGCTACTTCGCGGGCTTTGATTGCTGTTGATCTCTTGTTAGTTCGTAGCATAACATAATTACTAATACTACTACTGAAGCACAGACAAGCAGCGATAGCGATTGAACGAAAGTTCGCTCAACAAAGTTGCTAAATTTAATAAACAAGCCGACAATCAATCAAAATAAGCAAAAACTGAAAAAAAAAACTAATCGTAAAATAAGCAAAACCCTTTTATTTTAAGTCGGTTAAATATGATAAAATTTACAGAACTACTTATGAAACTCAAAATTATAACCATAATAGTTAGGTATTCAGAGAAATTACTTCGTGGACCCCAGGGGAGATATGTATTTTTAAGAAAGTTGTTCAGTAACCCGGACTGAATTCACCGTTAAATAGTTTGAGTATATTTAGTAAGAGGATTTGTATTGTATTTGTAAGAGGATTTGTTTTGTATTGTATAGGCTTAGGGCCGATTTCATCGTTTTCGAGTTTAGCAAAACTGAGTTTAACATAACTGAGTTCAAATGTTTGATTTGATCTCGATCAACTTCAAATGAATTTCACCGTCAATTTGGAGCAAATTTTTGATCGCGTTTACGAAAACGAAGTTCACCTAAACTCATAGACAAAAAAGCACAGATTACAGTAAAAATCATTTGATAGTTTTCATTTCACGCAGAAAATATGAATAACGGATAAGCAAAACTCATTGATTTAAAACCGGTAAAGAATTGCGAAGGAACGGAACGTAAATTAAAAAGTATGAACCTATCTATGTCAATATTGTCAATCAAAGTTGTCAAATCTCGGCATTGACTTGACATTTGTTTGATTGAACGCGTTTAGAAGCGTTAAACGGCCAATATCGGACGTTCAGATTGTTGAACGCGTTTAGCCTTAAACGCGATCAGTTTTTGTCGATGAACTCCAAAAGAACCAGTTTACGTGCGTAAACGAGTTTAGCTTCAATTGATCGCGTTTTACTGCAACGATGAAATCGGCACTTAGTCAGCTAGACTTCGCGAGTCACCCTAAACCCGTTTAAGTATAACGTATAAAAAAGTTGTTCAGACAAAAAGTTGTTCATATAAAAAAATATCGTTTTCATAATGGCAACAAAAAAGTCTAATGACATTTTTGAAAATATTTTGAAATGGCGGATATATGACAGTTTTAAAATTTTAAACCCCCATATTTCCGCCATTTTGAAAAATTTCGAAAAACTGGCTCGACAAAAAAATTCTATTTAGTTGCTGAACCTGCTTACAAAATTTCATGAGAATCGGTTAAGAAATGCGACCTGTAGGCGAGAACAGACAGACAGACAGACAGACAGACAGACAGACAGACGGACAAAAGAATTTTTGGCTAGTCTCGAAACTGAGACGCTTCGCTCGCTTCGCTCGCTCGGTCAATAATACCGGATAAAAGCGAGCATTGTATTTGGCTTGATATGCAACCGTACTCGTAATTTAGGTAAGATATTGCCTACCCTGTCAAAAATGTTCGTGCACGTCACTTGTAAATGGGTAGTTTTACCCTGTTCACCTATAAACCTAATTATTTCAAGTTCCAAGAATGGAGACTAGATATGATATAAAAAGTTGCATAACGACCGAGCGTGACAGTATTGCGCGTAATAAGGACATGTGAACAGGAATGTTACGTAAAAGGCAGTAGTCCGTATAGGAAAGCCTTAGGAAAGCTAATAACGTACGCGATCTGCAACCATATGGATTATACGGATTATACCTACCTTTGGTAGATTTCTGGGTTGTATTTAACCCCCGAGCAAAAGAGGGTGCTATAAGTTTGACGCTAGTGTGAGTGTCTGTCTGTCTGGCTGTCTGTGGCGTTGTAGCGTTTGAACGGATGGACCGATTTCAATTCAGTTTTTTTACGTGAAAGCAAGTTTCTTTGCGGTGGTTCTTTGCTATGTTTGATGAAAATCGGTTAAGAAGTTATTGAGGGCTTAACGCTTGTAAGTCGGGGTTTTCCCTAGCAAATAAATAGATGGCGCTAAATATAAGGCGTTCGACGGATTTTTTTAAATTTTCTAGCAAATAAACTTGTTTTAAATGTCCATTGCGTATTGATAACTGGCTAAAATTCGATGCACGTAGCGGAAGGCGCAATGGATGATTGTAAAGGTAATGTTTATATAAATAAGGTAATAGTTACATTGGTCGAGTTGACTGAACAGCAAAGTTACCTGCATATTTAAATTATTACCATATCAATATTACAAACAGCTTCTGACTATAGCTTGACGACTACCATTCAATAATGACAGCCAACGGCTACGTGCCTTCCGAAGCTCGGAAGAGCTCGATATTTTTTTTATGCCACTTGTGATCATCCATCTAAGTGCGGACCAAGCCCAGTGTCGCTTTACTTGCAAAAGCGCTAGTAATGCGCACCCGCCGGGTCGCCGAGCTCTGTATATACTACGAGTACGTTGAGCTTAAATATCTACTCGTATATGGATTTGAAAATTACTAGATTTATTTCTGTCTTTCCTATGGTATCTAACTTTATTTCAACGTATTAATTCGTAAACAAAGTATTTGAAATTCATTATACATCAACTAATAATCATAATTATAAAAGCCTTTATTTGTACCATATCTAATTTTTTTCTTATATAATAGTATTAGTCTAGTTGTGAGTATTGTTTTTTTTTTTGTTTATTTATCACTTTCAGTATTAGTGTCATTTAGGTGTGAATTTATTTTTTCAATGTTTGGTTTTTATTTTTATTATTTTACACTTATTTAACTTAACTTTTTAATGTTATTTTATTAGTGTATTAGTTAATTAGTTTTCACTAGATATGGGTATAGGCCTCCTCTAAACTGCTCCACTGTCCTCTATCCTACTAATAATCGTTACCTTAATATTACTTAAGTAATACGTACTAAATTATTAAAAAACATTCGATGTCCTGTATACTTTGGGAATCTCTATCAATATACAAAGAAAATAGCAATTTCCAGTGAAAAATAAAAATATGGTACTTATACCTACTTAATTTGCTAGTCGTGCCCGTCAATTTTTTCGCCCAATGTGAATCTTAACTTAGATGGGATAAAAACTAACAACATTAGGGAGATGTAAGAACGTGCTACTTTTCTAACATCCAAGGAATCACATTAAACCTGCATTAAACTAATGGACATAGAAATAGCCGATTTCGGACCAAATGTAACTATCGAATCGCAGCTCGGATACAAGTGAAATTTACACCGAAGTTCGGTGAAGAACATTTTTTTATAATAATAAAGATAGGTAAAACAAAACGCCCAAATAGAGCTAGTCATAAATAAATTGCTCCCATCAAAAACATAAATGTGAAAATGGGAGCCAAGTTCATTATGATATGGTATGGTTGTCAACTTCACCAATAAAATAATTGAGATCTATATGGGTGCTAAATGCTGTGGACAATCCAGAAATTTATTCGTAAGTACCTTAACATTTAACCTGGTTAGTTTGTAACGCCGACGTAAGGGAAGACCGAGGGACGACATTGAATGCTACATGACTGGATGGCAGCAAGCTGCCTTGGATCAAGTATTGTGGAAGCAAGAAGGGGAGGCCTTTGCCCAACAATGGGACACTAAGGCTATAAAAAAATAATTAAAAATAAAAGTTTGTTAGCAAAGATAAATGTTAAGGTTCTCTCTATGCCTATAGACAGTTTTTTTTGTATGTTTTCATATCTATCATAGAGAATTATGATCGGATATATGCACTATAGCACTGTTTATTATAATTATAAAAAAGGAGTTTGATCCACACGCATTTCAGGCTCCCGCCTACTACCCAAAATGTTTGAACATCATTCACTCATCAACTCTGCAAACTCTCGCCGAAGAGGTTTTGATTCAGAGATTCAGTGCAACTCTGCATTCGATTCCGAGCACTTCGGTGTGACAACAATGGGCACGTTAAGGTAAATGTCAATGTTTCGGAGTCGAGCCACGTCCGTGATTGGTCATTTCAGTATATCTCTGTTAGACGCCGGGCGAATCCCGAATGAATTACGGGAATTGTTTATAACTCGATACGCTTCGGTGTTTTCGATAAAAAAAAACTTATTGGTGATTTTTGTTATGTGTAAAATCGTTTCCGTTTATCTTTAACCCGATTAGGGACTATCCTCGAATACTTACTTACATGTTTTAACTTTAAAATTTATACTTATCTAAAGTACCTATTTTATTGGTTGTATTTACCATAAGCCTTTACCTCTTGACATCGCAACTCAACTCGTTTGTCATCTAGATTTTACACATAATCTCCTTTATGCTATGTAGCACCTTTTCTAGTCCTTTTCAGTTTCTTTTTTTCAAGTTTCTTCATCGAAATGGATATTCTATAACTGTTTTTAAAGTAAATAAAATGAACATTAATTCTAGAAAGAGAATACTCTTTCTAGACTTGATGTCAAGTATACGTCAAGTAGCTGTAATTTTTGCTGTCTATCACTCATGTAGATACTCGTAGTGTCATGTCATGTGTCAGCAAAAGAAACAGTCGTAACTAGAAACAGATTTTTTATTGCCAAATAATAAATAAACGCAATATCCGATAATCATATTCGATTTCATTTTATTTATATTACTTTATAATAAAATAGCAAAGCTATTACTATCTATTGTAAAGCAACAAATATGACTTTCATGTTCTCATAAAACTCGATTTATAACGTCTTAGTGTTGCTGGAGAATCAATTGCAATAATTAAATCTCGACCGTGGGTGTTCTGCGTTAACGGCTCTAATATAACCCATGGTTTCACAACAACAATTTGTCATTCCGGACTAAGTCATTGTATCCGCCATTAAGTGGGCTTATATACGATTTAATTTTATACTTTCCCTCAAATATTGACGCCTAATCACCGCATAGGACAAGATAATCCCCAAATTTATTGACCATAACGTATATTGTCGTCAGTAGAATTGATATGGTCAGATTTATAAACAGTTTGGTGCTAATTAAATTATATTGACATACTATAAATTAAAGGGACAATGTGTGAGCTGGGTTGGTCAGTACGGTGGTTTACAAAGCGTATTTGGGTTAAATAGTGGTCAGGAACTCACAACAGAGACCACCCTAACGTATGCTGTGGCCTACAATAGAACGAAGCTGGATTTTCGAGCCGGCGAGAATGTGACCGTAATTTATTGGGGCGATGCGACTTTGTGAACGTACAATATTGGAGTAAACAGTTGGGCCACACATTACTTTTTTTTTCTAATAAATAGAAAGTTCTTTTAAATATATGAGCTAAATTTATGTTAAGTAAAAGTATGAGAGTGCCACAGCGTCAAATAAATTTTATATTTTTAAAGAATCTTACCTCTTGGGTCCACTCAAGATGGTTAGTTGAGTTAGTTATTTCTGATCATTAAATTCTTCTATTAAGCTCTTCGGGGAAAAAACATCAAAATGACAGCAAATTATTACTAAATAATTCTAAAATTTGTTGGAATTCACTGATTAAATAAATAACGTTGTTAATAGTAACTATCTTTCGACAAATGTGTACTCAATATCAATGCCGACACTCGAATGTTTTGATGAATACTGAAAATACGTTCATTGAATGAACAGATAATCCTTATCTGTGATTCCCCCTGTTACTGCCACTGTTGGCTTATCATGAATGAGTCAGGTGTTGCATTGCCGCATGTAGACAGCACGGCGACATATCGTTATGTTATCGAACAAATATTTATATCCGCATTCACATATCTGTTTGAAGTGTATACTTGAGTACTAACAATACAACATGTACGCATACCAAGGTTGTTGATCGTCTAAGATAAAAGAAACGATGTCGCTCATCAATCGAAGTCCAAAAAACCCATACTTTTATGCGATAAAAACTCCGTGATTACACATCGATTTTTCATTTTACTAAAGCCATTGACTTTGTTATTTAAGTTTATTCATTCTGATGTCTGACAGACTAAAGAACACCTCCGCATATTTTTCAAAGATAAAAAGATGTAAATCAACGATTAAAATGTCCGCGTTGTGCACTTGAAGCAGCAAGTATGCCGCCGGCGCACAATACGGACAAATTGAAAATAACAAACGATGTATGGTCGCGTTCGACTCGTAATTAGGGAAGCGTTTTATAAAATATCGTGGGTTCTTCTCACGAGCTTCCATTCGGGACATGACGTGTCTAAAATTCTTATGGACAAAGGTACGGTAGGGCTGCCAGGAGCGTAGGTAGCGTGGCCTTCCGTCAATATAGCAGACAGCGGGGCACTATTGTCACTGGCCCTTTGTGCCGCGGAGCACTGACCAAAAATCATTAATTTTGTATCACAAAGCAAGAACCCACAAATCGAAGGCCTGAAAAAAATTAGGTCCCATTCAGGCCCGGTCACTGACATACAGACGGCCGTGGCTCCGATATTTCGATTTGAGTTTTAATTATAAGATTTTATAGGCCGGCCCGTCCGACAAAGGCTGCGGGGTGGATTTGATATGAAAAGTTATGCGTGGAATATGCTCAGTGATTACGTCACATCTTCCAAAGTGTAACGAAACAATGAGCACGGAATGTAAAGGGACTGAAATTTGCTTAATAAAGAAGTCTTTGTTTTCTGAATAGCGTCGCATTTAACAAAGCACGTGTCTCGCGGTCACTCCGACCTATAAAACGAGAATAATGTGGCTTTTTGTCGTCCCGTACGACCCGCCTGGATACTAAACATAGACTAAACACACCTCGAACCGTGCTGTTTCGGTGTAAATCACGAACTCTTTGTGATTAATGTCAACGTAGAAGCATAAAGATTCATATTTAGTGCAGCCGCGACTACTCTAAACACCCGTGACAAAACGTACCGGATTAACGGAGCTATAAAATACGTTAAAAAATAAAACTTTCGGCTTACTGTTTACAGATCATGTCTGTAATTATTTATTAAAATCCCCACATAAATTAAAAATCATCCGCTTTTTACTAACTTCTTAGGGTTCTGTGTAGAAATGGTTCTAGTAATAAATCAAAACAGTGAATAAGTCAAGAATGTGAAAAAAGAAATGTGACTAAATCTAAATAAAAAGGTTAACAAAACTCTGCGTAGTTGAATACACGAAACCTTTATCACGCACTTTATTAGTTGGTAGGAACATTTCTATTATTTGCTTATTCGTCATTATTGTAAATAACATGGATTAGTCAGGAAGTAATAATTAAGAAGGGTTCAAAATATGAATGTGTAATTTTGACTTTACAATAAAGTGCCAAACACTTAGGTAAGTACTAAACGTAAGTACCTATTTGGAACCTAAAGCTCTATATAACTAAATAAACTTTACCAAACATTGTCAATATTTATGCAGATACTACACAGCGTACTATTCATTCAGTACCTACATTTTACCACAGCACGAAAAGCGTACAACTACGGAACCACCACATGCCAAACGTGTCACAGCATCTTAAAGTAGCTTTATCACCAAAATATTTAAACAAACCATTGAACTATCAATAACATGTGGCGTAACAAATACGATTAAAACCGCTTTTATACCGAGAGCCTACAGATGTTTGGGGTAAATTAAAAAGCGAAGGAAAAAAAAAATAAGGTCCTTTGTGTTCGCGAAATTCGCTTTATCTCTTAAACCGGAATCCACGGCCCCTCCGAATAATGCTAATCATAATGGCATTACATTCATTCGTCAAGAGTCCCGTCCTGATCCAGGATTCGTATTTTTTCCCGCCGATTCCAATGATTTTCTCATTACAAAACATTAATCTAATCAGAACGGAGGCATTTCTGTGCATTCTGTAATAGGATTTGCTAATTAATTATCTTAATGAATTTGCCGAATGAAGACCGCTTTTTGTTTGCGCGCAAAAAACTTTTATGGCTTATTCGAATCCGATTTCATTATTTCGCCGCACGACGGCTCTACCTCTTCTGACGTAGAGCAAGTATGATTAAAGCATTTTTAGAAATTAAAACAGATAGTATCCTACTGACTACATAATAGTAGTTAAATCATTACTATAGCTAATAATATCCTTTGTTCTGACACCTTTCATACAGGTTTTCAAAAATTAGTAACTTTGGCAAGTTTTGCATTCATCCATAAACCAAGGACACTCTTTGTCTTGATTTCTAAGACAAACGGTAGGCCGCATAAATTATCTTTTAACGTTACAATAAAGTGTAAATTTTTGCAAGCCCGGACAATAAAAGGAAGCCACAAAATAATGCACATTTGGCCACAATATCCCTAGATAACTGCAACAATACAAGCTTAATGGCGACGCTACAAAGTGCCACCATTAGCACAACTGATACACAATATTTTGACGTTTACTGCTTCCAAATATGTATGGGTCTTTAGGGACACCATGCACACGAGAATAAAGTGTAGTGTGCGGCAGACAGCTTGGAAGATCGATTCGATTTATGCGTTTTTTGCAAAATAACAATAGGGTCCTATTTATTGACAGATAATAGCAGGGAACAGTTGGCGGGAAGCTAACTTGTAATGTGGTTAGTTATGGTGATCAAAATCACATGTTCGATTCATTTAATCTCATAAAGCACTGTAATGAAGCGATGTGAAAATGTGTGTCATACAAGAATATTGAAAAGTAAATATTTATGGCCCAGAAACATTAACGAGTAGAAGACTAATTGTACTTGCGCTCGATTGTTAAAATGTACAATGGTTAAAAAGTTCATTATTAAGTTATGATGACACTAAGTTGACTTTCCAGATGATAATATATTTTTTTGTAATTCCTTTATTTAAACTTTGTGTAAAATAAACCAGCACCAGCGTATTTAATTTGAAACTTAATTTTTGTAAGTATAAAAAAAAACTTAAAACTTGCTCACACAAAATAATATTTAGTAACAAACACTTACCGTCCACACCAAATCTCACTGCAGAATAATCTACAAACTTCATTGATGAATCCTTATCTGCGCAAGCGACTCATTGCGTAGCCTTCTATGTATTTATCTAACAATAGAATTTGTACAATATTTCGCACTGATAGCATTTTGTTATCAATATTGCGAAGCATTCGTTGCCTTGACCGGAAATGTAGAACAAAGCTTGCAAATTGTAGCAAGGTTATTAATTGATTAAAAGAAAATAAGTGAAGAAGGTAGCTTTATGGTTATGGTACATAAAGAGGTGTCGTTAGTTTAGGTAATTTGTTAAAATCGAAATACTTTTTCTGAAAAATTAAAATAAGGATAAAAATACTACATTATATAGAGGTTGAGCTAAAAACTAAAATGTAACCATGCAAAATTTATTTGTGTGAATTATTTGTATAGATTATGCTGATGTTATGAAACCGATAGATAGAGAGACAAATTAATAAATTGTTCCTTAGAACATTACTTGCCACGCCATGTATGTATAAAGTCTATATTTAGATCGGGAAATCGAAAAGTTGTTGACGACATGGACAAACATTTCTTCAAAAGGCTTGTTATAGTTTAATCGAGTAAGATAAATAGAATAGTTCAAGAGCAGCACTTCGTCTCCACAAAGTGTCTCAGGATGCGTGTAATAAAAAATAGATTTAACATTTTCAGCGGTTCATCTAATACACACCAGAATAGCTAGACCTGTACTACTTGTATTCTTTTCTAGAGCTTTCAGCCGCAAGTCCAGGTTGAATGGATCAGGATATACTGGTGGGTTTGTAAGAATCTAGTGTCGGGAGTCGGAGCTGTTGTGATTTACTACTTCCCGAGAGATCTGGCACTACTGCTGACATAGATTTAGAAATATATAGACTGCACAACTGTAGGGATCTAATAGTTTAGTAGCGGTAAAATAGCAAACTACATCTAAGTATTTGTTATATAAGAATTAAATATTACACCGTCTAAGACATCATTAACGTTTTTAAGATGAATATTGCTATGAAAAATGAAATTGTAGGATATGGTTGAGGGAAATTAAATAATATTTTATGATGTAAACCGGTGCAGAGCTTTCAATAACGGGTTGAGGATTAAGATTTTGTAATTATTACTTTTTGGTAAGTTACAAACAATATATGTACTCTTTGTCTAACGAGCATATATTTTGTTCTTACTATCTCAATAATATTGTTATGTTACTGATTACATTATCTTTAATTACGACGCAATCATCATCTCGTCTCTAAAAAAAAACATTGTATTAATTATCATAATTAACACCTGTTTTTAAAAAGCGGTCAAGTGCGAGTCGGACTCGTCTATGAAGGTTCCCGTAGCAGCAAATAACATAATATATAAGTTCTTGTAGTTCGTTGTAACTTTTACCGACGATTTTTTTCTAGCTTTAGTTTTAATCGAAAATTGGTTTGAACGAGATTTTGTAAGTAGTATTAAAAAAAAAACTACTACAAGACTTTGTTCAAACTAATTTTCGGTGGTAGGTAACATCACATATTTAGGTTTATCATTCTCTTATTTTAGAAGTTACAGGGAGGGACCATTTTTCCACTTTGAAAGTGTCTTTCGCGCAAATTATTCAGATAAGAAAAAATGATATTAGAAACCTAAATATCATTTTTGAAGACCTATCCATAGATACCCCGTACATAGATACACGTATAGGTTTGAAGAAACAATTTTTTTTGAGTTTCATTTCTAGGCATGAGGAAAAATAGTTTTTTTTTCCATTTTGAGTAGAAATCTTAATGCGGTTTACAGAATACATCTACTTACAAAGTTTTAACAATATAGTTCTTATAGTTTCGGAAAAAAGTGGCTGTGACATACGGATCTACAGACAGACAGATAGATAGACATACAGACATGACGAATCCATAAGGGTTCCGTTTTTTGCCATTTGGCTACGGAACCGTTATGGATTGTTTGAGTAAAAATTTTGTTTTATTGTGCTTTTTAAGTTGTCTATTTATATCTGGTCAATGACGACACGTTAGCGCTCTGTTGATGGGCTCGCGCTTAACATATGACGATAATGTATACTTTCGTTCTGGGAAAATCTATAAATAATTTAATAACTGCGGAAGATTTGTATTGATACTAAAACAAGCGTTATACAGTACTTACATACTTGCTTTTTGGGAGTTGAAGTAAAATAAACTACAAAATATTATAGTTTGTAAGTACTTGCGTAGATAATTATATTAAAGCTTTACATTTTTTTTTCCCATGCTGGTCTGGGAGAAATAAAATACTTAGAATGTACCAGCTGTTTCTCTTCCCACGCAGATCGTAAAAGCCGATCGAGGGAATGGGCAAAAATGCAAATCATGTTAACAGGCGATGCGGCTAGCAACCCATCACTGTATTGATTGCTTTTCCATCTTCTCGCCCACCATGACGCTAAAAGTGGCTTTTGGGTCTTGCGGCCCTGGGCTCTGCATAGAACCGCAAGACCCAAAATGCTCTGTCTGCCCCATTAGGGATAAAGACGTGATAGTATGTATATTTTTTTGGGTGAGTTATTACGGTGGTCAATTTTATTAGGTATTATTATTTAGGTAGGTACATTATCAAGTCTTTATTCCTGACGGGGTAGATAGAGCTCGGGGCCGTACACGATCAAAGCTACACTTACCGCAAAGGTGGACTTTAAGATGGAAAAAGAAATCAAAATAGTGATGGGTTGCTGGCTGCATTGCCTATTAATATGATTCAAATCTCGTCCATTCCATCGGCGTTTACAGCAGCAGCTGGTTCATTTTAAGTTTTTTCAGCAGGGAAGAGAAACGTTGCAAAAAATGCAATGAAAATAAAATTAAAACATCGTCACCTCGTCGGCGGAAACCGGCACTCATCCTGAGTGCTCTCGTTTAGATCAGTTAACTCTTTGCCATTTGTGTTCGCCGACAAGAGCCAATGAAGAGCTTTTCATGTCGGCTGCTTTCACCGGGCAGGAATGCTCTTCAGGACAAATTGAAAAAAATTTTAATTTAAATCTAACATGGGATTCGTAAGGCAAAAGCCCGAGATAGATGGCATGCACAGAATGAAGCATATTCGCAGCATCTGTAAATTTATGCCTAAATGTTTTATTTTTTATTGACAGGTGAGAAACTTCTCTCAGTGTATGTTAGGTACAACTATCCTAACTCTATGAGTGTATATGAGCAGTAGGCTGCCGATGATGATGAAAAATGCACGCCGATGATGGTCAAAACAGTTTCTTTTGTTTTTTCCATAGTAACTTATACCTAGTTATGGAGTCATAGAGGTAATTTAAGCAATAAGATTTGCATAATTTCAAGAACTTCTTAAAACAGGACTATTATCTATGTTTAGAAGGTTTACCAAGATTTCGCAATTTATGCCCTTAAGGAATAGCTGGCACCAAACAAATTTTGATTTTTGTTAATCCCGTAGTTTGTGAATAATTTAAAATATAAATTTAACCTGGCAGCCTAGAAATTGAATTATAAAAAACATTAATATTTTTAAAGTCAGCCAGCCAGCAGCAAAGAAAAGAATTAACCTTTTTTTTCCATTGGATATTCAATTCAGCCAGCGTCATGAAATGTCGAGTATTTGCGAGCGGAAGCGATAAAAATACTTTCTTATCTACCTGCTAAGCATTGCATTGCACTCAGATAATTTCCATACCATTTAGCATTGCATTAACTACTCTTATTACTTATCTACGTAATACTTACTTAAATGCCTATAATACTTATTTAATAAACAACTATTTAACAATAAAAGGTTACACGTAACAAAAATTTATTAAGTGTTCCCTTTTATTTAGTATTTATCTATAACTATAATAAAACAGTAATAAAAGTGTGTCTGTACATTAAATATATTTCCATGAAAAATATTGGGGGCGATAAAGACGTAGTAATAGAGTAAGAATTAAAAAAAAACTTCGGTCTGTTTGTCTATTTGTCTGTTTGTACACGCTAATTTCCGAAAATACTGGACGGATTTGAATGAAACTTTTTTTGTTATATAGCTGTTAAGCCTAGGTAACTTAATGGGTATAAATGATTTTGGAAAATTGAACACCTGATGCAGAACTAGAATGGTCCAGCTAAACTATAAGAAATATAAAAATTACGCCTTAGCAAAAATTGTTCAGCCTGATGTGCATTTTTCAGAGAAAAAGTCCACGCAAACGAAGTCGCGGGCTTCAGCTAGTTATAAATAAATGTTAGTTGGCTATCTTATCTATGTATTTTAAGGAACAGATTCAGTGTAGAACACTGTATTTTTCTTTACAACAAAAGTTATTCTCTTGTTCCGAGCTTCTATGGAAATCAGATATTTTTATATATATAACGTCCCTTTTAATTAACTACAAATACTTTAACTGCTGCTTCATTTAGGGAGGAACAACAGTTTTGACGCATAAAATAAAAAATCCGCAGGTTAGTTTTCGAGATAACTTCACTTACAAATTTTCCTTAAAGAGACACAAACAACATCCTGTAGAAGATATTGCGTATTGCGTACTATTTGTTTATACTATAACATTACGTTGTACACGCCCCTCTTACGCAAATTCATTCATAAATTTTAAAAATATCACCATCCGAAATCCATTCAATACCTACGGTCATCAAACTTTCAGCTGTTCGAAGCTACGGTCATAGATAAGTTGAAATACAGACAGTTCGTTCCATTAGCGTTGCCATTGTAGTACGAACACTCATAGTGAATCATAATATCATTCTGACTAAACACCTTAGTTAGTTTAGGTCATCACTGCGATTAGACACCCTGTTGTGAGAAATATCGTACTCTTAGCGATTCAGCACATGCGAAAACCTTTAATACAAGTTTCGCACATCATCATCATCATCATATCAGTCCACTGTTGGTCATAGGCCTCCCCCAAAGATTTCCAAAACGACCGATCGGAAGCGGCCGGCATCCAGCGCCTTCCTGCAACATTGCGCAGGTCGTCTGACCATCTAGTAGGTGGGTCACACATCACATACTTAAAAACATTACCATCGTATAATTTGTTATCGGTAAGTACCTACTAAGTACATCTTAAATCGTAAACATTTTAAAAGATAAAAAATAGACTTTCTTTTGTTTGTATTCATTGCAATATTAACAAGTGTCACATCTGTACTGTACGAACTCTTTGCAATTGCGGCACTTCTTTGTGCTTTTCTAATAGCCGGCCGCGGCAATCGTAAACGAAAGCGGTATCTTTGTAATTCTTTAAACATTCGCCGACATTACCGACACACGTGTACAGATAGTCTTTTATCTCACTCTTACTTTGTGTCGCATCTCACTCTAGCCTCGTGTCGCCGAAATCGCTATGTACTTTACCTAGCCTAGACCCGCCGGCTTTCGGTTCGATTCGTTCAGTCTGTTTGAGTCCATGGCCTATCTAGGTGGCATGTAATTAAATAATTAATAACAAAAGCGCGTAGGTGAAATGTTTTAACCATTTTTTAATTGGAACCGGCAATTTCCGTCATGAAATTGGTAAAATTTCTATTCGCGGCTTTGCAGAAGTTGTTCGTACACTGCGTAGTGATAAGTATTTACCTATTTAGGATAACAGTACCTATCTAAATTGCGTCACAAAAAATTATAAAAGTACAGTGCACAGTGTAGTGTTACCAGAGTGCAGGGGATTCTAAATATTCGTAGATAATGTACGTATTGGTAGGTACCTACCACAGTGCAGTGCGTTAGTTAAATTTCAGGCGTTTGAAGTGTTTTTGAGTGCTTGAATGCCACCACTCGTTTGGTGTTAAAGTGTCAGTGTAAATGTGAGTGTAAGCCCAGGTGAAAAGCGCAGTCGCATGATACCACATGGTCCATTTGACGGAATAGACCTAACAAGTAGCTCAAGCCGCTCGCGATTTGAGTCATGACTCATGCGTCTGCTTGAGGTTTTCTGAATTTGTAACAGGTATGTACCTACCTACTTATTTCTTATTGTTTATAACTAACTAAAGGTGTATGTAGTTACCTAGAAAGTGAAAGTCATTAATGACTCGGTCTATCACACACACTCTACTATAGCAAGAGAGAGATAGATAGCGATGGGCGGTGCCTATAAGTGTTTAGAAGTATGAATGAATTTTAGTAGACCACATACAGGAGGTTCGCGTAAATAATTTAATATTTTTGTTAGAAAAAGCGAAAAAGAAAACTAACCTGCGGATTTTTTATTTTCTGCGACAAAACTGTTGTTCCACCTTAAATGAAGCAGCAGTTAAAGTATTTGTAGTTAATTAAAAGGGACGTTGTATACTAATATGTTATTTCAGGCATCAAGGTCTGTATTTTTGACTGAATAGTCTAAGTTTATTTTGTAGAAGAAAAATATTATGGTTTGTCGTACTTTTGTCTAAATTTTTTATTAGCTGATACCCGTCAAATTTTTGTCAATTCCAGGAGATCTCATATTTTCTCGGGATTAAAGGTATCCTATGTATTAATCCAAGTTATAAACTATCTACCTACATCAAATTCATTCCAATACGTTCATTCATTTTGCATTGAAAGCGTACAATTTTTACATTCATATTTTATACCTATTTACCTAAACATAGGATTTAGTGATTTATTTCATTTTTATTGACTTTTAATCTAAGCTTAACGATAATACAGTCTCTACCAGTCAACTTAAAAAAAACCTATATATTGGGAATGCGATAAGCTCTTAAAGTTAAACATACATACTCATTTATAACTTAACTGTTTACACTTACTACAACACCAAAACTTTTTACATAATATATACCTCTTTTTCAAAATTTTATTCATCCCATTACCTACAGAAAACTAATATTTATGACTAGTTTAAACCAAAACATAAAAAAATTGTTTCTAATTATAAACAGTTACTTAAGTAATTACTTTAATTAATTAATGACTTGCTATAACTGAAAATGATTAAGCACGTATTTCTCAGAGAAATTGAATAAAAAGGTTGTCTAATAATAAAAAAACAAAAATCTTAATTTACAAAACCTTTATGAAAGTTTTTGTATTATGTAGCTACTTATTTAAAAATCAATCTTAAGTCACAATTTACCCAGAAAAATTGTTGTCTTACACGACTAACAAACAAACATGCAGGTGGATAATTTAAATCAGTGTACTGGCCCAGAAAACTTGATGGCTAAGTAATACCCATTTGACAGAAGGCCTAGAACTCCTTTGCAATGAGGTCATGAAGTGAGTAATTTGACAAGTACACGAGATAAGCTCAGATAAGGACTATCGCGGAGGTGCGTCATCAGGTGGAACAAAGGAATCGAAGGTGGGACCTGTTGCACAAGATTAGCAGATGCCTAAGCGGCTTTTATCGAGGATTGTTATGCACATTATTATTGTGATCGCGTGGGAACGTAGATCTGCAGGATTCCTAGGTATGTATTATTTATTACGTTACACAATTTCAATGCATAAATATTACTATTATTCATAACTATTAAGTACTTTAAATTGTTTAAAAGAAGCAATCGTTTTCTAGGTGTAATCTTGCTCTACATTTTTCAGCATATTTCTATATATCCTTGCTCTAAAATATTTGTACTTACATAGCTACTTAAAACTTTCTAAAATCTGTTGTCGTTCTTTTTTTTATCTTCTAAATATATTTACAAAATATTATATCTTTAATACTTATATATAATCGTAATAAAAAAATAAAATCATATGGTACAATTATTAATTAAAGTTCAGATATTTAGTTTAGTACATATTTTATAAAGAATATGCATGGACTATGTACTAACTTTCCTTTTTTATATAAATTCATATTGTCACAAGAAGATGACCACAATATGATGGGCATGCCATTACAACAGGTATTACTGAGATAGTGTTTAAGTAGAGATCATCATGATGGATTACAAGACACAGACACGTATTGGTCACACGCTTTTCACTCTAGACGCTATTGAAACTTTATGATTAAGGCAAAACAAACAAAGTAAGTACCGCCATGTTTATAAAAGCTCGCAAAGCGCGCTCCTGTTCATGCCAATCTTGCGGCGAGCAACTTGTTGCCGATGTGAACTTTTGTGTGTTGTGCACCGGGAAAGAGAGGCCAGTATCGTACCTCTCATTCTGGGGAGGAGCGACAGTGCGCGGGGAGCGTACCGGTCGCTCAACTTGCTTGCTTCGCCGTCACTCACTCAGTCGCATCCTGAACGTCGAGGGTGGCGCTTGTCTCGCCTCGCCCGAACTTTCCGCGCTTGAGCCGTTATGTGTCGTACTTCGAAACAAGTTTGACGGGAAATTCGTGAAGTTTTCCGAGTGCGTCCGGACTAGCGTAGCGATGAGCGCGATAATAGCGAACCAAACATTGACGATTTAAGTTTAGTGACAGTTAAAAAGTGAGTTTTTCGAGATGTTATCAATGGGATTGTTGGCAGTGTACACGACATGGTGCTGGATGTTCCTGGGAGCCGGCGGCGCCTCACTCACGAGCCGGGTGGCGGAGGCTCCGCAGGAGTGCGAGTGGCAGCGGGTGTCGGGCGGCGCCGGCGAGCCCACCCGCGTGCAGCTGACCTGCTCGCTGCGCACAGCTGCCGGCGCCACCGACTTGCTTGCCGGCTTGAGCACTTCTCAGGCCCAGCGCATCACTTCACTTGACCTTCATTGCACGGATGTGCTCTTCTTTGAGAGCTCTTTGGACGTCGGCAGACGAAAAGAAGAAGGAACCGAACTTTTATCACGTTTTCATAATCTAAAAGAACTTAGAATCGAATCGTGCAAAATTCGATATGTGCCATCGGCTGTGTTATCGCCTCTTAGTGGTCTCAGAAGTCTCAGTATAAGAACTCATAACACGGATTGGTCAGCGATGTCTATGGAGTTTCACAGAGATACTTTTCGCGGACTTACAGACTTGCGCACTTTGGATTTGGGTGACAACAACATTTGGATTTTGCCTTCTGAAATATTTTGCCCATTATATAATTTAAAAGAACTGAATGTGACACAGAATAGACTACAGGACATTTCCAATTTAGGATTTTCTGATTGGGGCAACGGACCTACTGCACCCGGCAAATCTTGCAACACAGTATTGGAAACATTAGATATGTCACACAATGAAATAAGTGCACTGCCTGATAATGGCTTGTCTAGTTTGCGTGCATTACAAAAGTTGTTCCTGCAAAATAACAGAATATCGAGCGTCGCCGACAGAGCATTCGTTGGATTGAATGATCTACAAATCCTTAACTTGTCCACGAATGCATTGACTGCATTGCCGCCAGAAATGTTTCAGTCCTCGAGAGATATAAAGCAGATATATTTGAACAACAATTCTCTGAGTGTACTAGCACCCACTCTCTTGGAAGGCTTGGATCAGCTGCAAATATTAGATTTATCTGTCAATGAATTGACAAGCGAATGGATAAACAGAGACACATTCTCAGGATTGGTGCGCCTTATCGTATTAAATTTATCGCACAACAGAATAACGAAAATTGATGCTCTCTTATTTCAAGATTTGAATAATTTACAATTTTTAAGTTTGGAGTACAATCACGTGTCGCGAATAGCAGATGGAGCATTTTCTAATTTGAAAAACTTACATTCGCTCTCATTGGCCCACAACAATATTATCGAAGTGGACAGCAGTCATTTTTCAAATTTGTACGTACTGAATCAGTTATTCCTTGATGGAAATAGAATAACAAAAGTTGACTTGAGGTCTTTCGAAAATATAACGAAGCTTCACGATTTGGGACTGAGTGCAAACCAGTTATCGGAGGTGCCGGAAGCCATAAAGACGTTGAGATTCTTGACATCCTTAGACTTAGGAATGAATCGGATAACTAAAGTCACAACTTCTCAGTTTGAAGGATTGGATGATTTATATGGGCTGAGGCTCGTTGGAAATAAAATTGAGAAAATATCAAAAGATACGTTTGCCGCGCTTCCATCTCTACAGATATTGAATTTGGCTTCAAATAATATTGATCAAATAGATGATGGAGCTTTTGCCTCGAATCAACAATTGAAAGCAATCGGATTGGATGGAAATAAATTGGTGGATTTAAAGGGAATATTTACTAACACTCAACCTCTTGTTTGGTTAAATGTTTCAAATAATGAGTTGCTTTGGTTTGATTATAGCCATATACCAGTCAACCTTGAATGGCTAGATATGCACGAAAATAAAATAGAAAAGCTCGAAGATACGTATGGCGTCAAAGAGTCATGTAATTTGAAGATGCTTGATGTGAGTTACAACAAAATAAGATATATTGACGAATTCTCATTTCCGAGTAGCATTGAAACCATTGTATTGAATAATAACTACATAGAAAAAATCAACCCAGGCACATTTTTACAAAAGTATAATCTTAACAAAGTAATGCTTTACGCCAATAAGATCAAAACATTAGAAGTCGGCGCTTTTGCAATTTCCGCCGTACCCGAAGAGAAAGATTTGCCAGAATTCTATATCAGTGAAAATCCATTTGCTTGTGACTGCACAATGGAATGGCTGCAGAGAATTAACCAATTAAGTGACCTCAGACAGCGCCCGAGAGTAATGGATTTAGAAAGCGTAAGGTGCTCTTTAACTCATTCACGAACTAAATCGGACGTGCTTTTGCTGGAAGTGAAGTCTTCGGAATTTTTATGCGAGTACGATTCGCATTGTTTTACCTTGTGCCATTGTTGTGACTTTGACGCCTGCGACTGCAAGATGACTTGTCCAGATAGATGCTCGTGTTATCATGATCTCACCTGGAACTCCAACGTGGTTGATTGTTCGAGTGCCGGCTACGATCACGTACCGGACCGAATTCCGATGGACGCGACCGAAATATACTTGGACGGAAACGATCTAAAAGAATTGGGAAATCACGTTTTTATTGGTAAAAAACGGTTACAAGTTTTGTACCTAAATAATAGCAATATTAATACAATACAAAATAGAACATTTAACGGTATTGAATCATTGAGAGTGCTTCATTTGGAAAACAACAACATTGAAGTACTGAGAAATACACAGTTCACCAAGCTTCAGAATCTAGTCGAGCTTTATCTGCGGGACAACAAAATAAAAGTAATTGAAAATGATACTTTTAATTACCTGCCCTCGCTGGAGTTCTTGGACCTTGACAATAACGGTTACGTTGATTACATGCCGTGGAGAGTCATTACCGACAACAATCCCCGCACGCGTGTCTCTGTAGATGGGAACAACTGGATATGCGATTGTAAAGACGTTGCTCAGCTGAATCAATGGCTAATAAAAAAATCTAAAGATACCGAGACCATGATGTGCTACTTTGCTCACGGTCAGCCCATGAACAAAACTATAGCAGTAGTAGCGAAGGAATGTAAAACAGAGATCACTACCGAGGAAACTGGGACCGAGACGCTAGAGCGATTATTCATCAAACCGAATGACGGTGTCGAAAATTACATTCCATATATCGCAGCGGGACTGATAATAGCAATTATACTTTTACTGCTGTGCGCTTTGCTGTTCATGTTTCGAGAAGATTTTAAATTATGGATGCATTCGAAATACGGCGTTAGAGTGTTTAGTTCCACTTCGAAAGACATGAATGACAATAAAAATAAGCGCTTCGATGCTTTTTTTGTGTACAACCCGCGGGATGAAGACTTCGTGACTCGCGCCGTGAGCTCCAACCTGGAGAACTCCGGGCATTCCTTGTGTTTACAACACAGGGACCTACAACTGATCGAGAGACGCTCCAGTGATAGTTTAGTGAGTGCGGCTGAAAGTTCCAAAAGACTCATTATAGTGTTATCGATAAACTTTTTGCAACAAGAGTGGTACTCGTCAGACTCTAAAGCTGCCGTTCAAAGTGCTATCAACTCAGTGAATATTAGGCATAGGCGACAAAAAATAATATTTCTCGTTACAACCGACTTGAGTGCCATAAACATAGACCCAGACTTGAAAGTGTTGCTCAAAACGTGTACAGTGATTGTGTGGGGTGAAAGAAACTGTTGGGAAAAGCTAAATTTTCGGTTACCGGATGTGGACGTGACATTGCCGAATCGGACGCTTCATAATGCGAATAATATGAAAAGTGGTAACAGGGAAGGTTTTGGGAGGCATGGGAATTTGCGATACACGGCGCCTCCTACGTCCCAAGACCCTTGGTATAAGTATGGGATGGCGCCACCCATACTGATGATGTCAAGTCCGATGCACTCGACTAGCGCGAGTGCTGAGGTGTCGGCTCGGAGCACTGAGGATGAGACATGCTCGGTCGCCAGCAGTGACGGCCGCCCTGATGACCGTCTGCCTCATCATCACAGCTACGTGTCCATTGACAACCATCAGTGTGAGGAGCGGCCGCTGCGGCCCGCGCAGCAGATTCCCATGTCCAACACTAGGCCTAATAACATGAGGAAGACTTACTTTGTTTAAAATGTGATGATTCTTTAGTAATTGTACATAGAAATTGTAATTATTGATATATACAGCATTTATAGCATTTAAATGAACGCTTTGTTATTAGTTGGTGCTGTGTGCTATAAATGCTAGAGTGAAGTATTAAAACGTAATATAAAAGTAACTATCATTAGTTCTTAATAAACAGTACTATAAGTACCTACTAGATGTTAGAATAACTTTACTATCCATGGCATTTCCGTACCTGTCTTCAGTCATAAGGTTTTGCTTTAAGTTGTACATAGTTTGTATCGTACATTCCTTATTTTGCATACATTAATGCTGTTAACTGTATTTTATCACTGGCATTGAATGTTCCTTACTCAAACTGCGTTCCATGACACAGCAATTGAATGAATTATTTGTGATAATATTAGGTACTTATGTTGAAGACTACGATTTGAAGTGAGAGTACGAAAACGAAAGAATGTGTAAAATATTTGTAAAAATTGTGAGATAGAGTTGAAGAACTGAAATATACCCTAGTCAATTGTAAATATCTAGGTAATAAGTTTAAAAGTAAAATAATTTGTGATGTAATTTTTAGCTAGAAGAGAACAAATTCGTATTTATTACGCTTCCAATTGCAAAATATGAATAAATGAATATTTTTGTCTACTATATTGACTTTAATTAAAAATGATCCCCATACAACAACACCATACAAACTTCGTTCACACATACATTAGTTACAATACACTAGAAGTTTATTAAAATTTATATCTTAGATTAGGTAGAACAGGTGATTGACTAGGGGCGAGAGTCACCTTTTTCATTGACATAATCAATTTACCGAATCGCTTTGTTCGCCCATCCACAGTCGAATGTATAAATATTTATTTTATCTTAATTGATCGAGCCGGATAAGATCACGCCCGGGCCGTACGATTTTAATTTAAAAAGCGTCCGCGAGTGTGCGCGCACGCCGTATGCCCGCTGCGAAATAATAAATCATCTCCTGACTGCTTGAGAATGAATAAACAGCGTTATAATTGACTTTTGATTGCACGCCAAAGTTGTCTCTTCATTGTTAAGTAGTCGAGTCATACGAAACTGGAGCAATCTATGATTATGTTATATCTTGTGATCGAGCATCTTGTCTCAAAATGTATCTTTATCACAATGTCTATTCTCATAATGTCTTTTACTAAAATCATCTGAATAAATACAATGTGGAAGGGACAAATCCATAATATATCGAACCACAGGCTATATAGTAGATCACTATAATGATAGTAAAATAACAGTCAATACATATTTCGACATTCTCATACAAATTGCTCGGGCGGATGCACACTTTTGTATGGAAATGCCGAATATTTTTTTAGTTCTTGACAGTTATTTTGATTTCATTAAATTATAGTGGTCTAGTATGGCCTGTGGTTCGATTTATTATGGGTATGCCATGATGCATTTCAAACAGAAATAGAAACGAATTACTCTTGTTTTTTTTTCAAACAAGCCTTAGCCCGTAACTTTGTGTTTGTCGAATATGTTTTAGTTTTATATAGCAAACTAGAATAATCCAGTATAACAATTAAAAATCAATGTAGACACATTGATATTTTATTGTTGTACTAGATTATTTAACATATTGATATATTAAAAAGTTAAAGTACGAAGATTCCTTTTCAGTAATTTGTCAGTTTTTTCAATGTACGCTTGTACTTATGTCTACACAATTTTATTTCTAATATAAGTAGACAATATTAATATGTTTATTAAACTCAAAAATAAACAATTAAACTTTAAACATATTACTATTATAATAAAAAATAGTAATTAATTAATTAAATCTAAAACAAAATAAAAGAAAATAAACTAAATATTCAGAGCATTCTTGAATTTTGATTAAAATACGTTCTGAGAATGTAGCATTTTGCGAAAAGGACACTGAGAGCTGATACAATTCCTATCATGATTCATGAGAAGGCTAGTCTCTGAGGATTTACTAGCTTTGGTTCAGTATCAGACTAGAAATACCGATAAGATAATGATGATAAATCAATACTGAAGTGTTTCTTGCTCATGTATATTGACAGTATTTAAATATTTTTTGTTTTATGTTTCGATATATGTACGTACATGTACTACTATTATTAATGTAAATATATAACTTACATGTCTCTCCAACCCGTCTGGCAAGTGGAGAGTGTGTAGGCCAAGTCCTTTCAAATATGACTTTGGTAGTACAAAGAGGATCGTGCTCCTGCAGTGGAGACCAAAATATCTGATGATGATGATAACCTAAATAAATATAATACATTTGCTCGTATTATTTTATTAACTATCACTATTAAATTTATTTGCTGTTAGTTCAACTATCACTTTAATATTTAGTATTTGATGAGCATCGATGTCCCCAAAACTAAATCGCACTAAGGAAGCTAGAAAATATTTTCGCTAGGCAGGAAAGGCTGATATTTTTTATGAGCACTTATTTGGCTGAAAGAGTTTTTTACAGCTTGGTAAGGCCTAACACAGACGACAGACTAAACCGTGCCGCACTTTTTAGTCTGTGAAAATGGAACCCATGGAATCACATGCAGTAACGCACACGACGCGCACGGTGTGCGCTACTGCGTATGACTAAAAAGTGCGTCACGGATAGTCTGTCTTCTGCGTTGGGCCTAATTCTTATTAATAATTAAATATTTTAAGAAATAAAAGGCAGATTGGATGTTATATGGGTAGGTAGGGATGAGGAGGTGGTAACTTTGTATACAAGGATGGATGTTTTTTCTAATGTCATCTACTTGAAACAAAGTGTTCTGAGTCAGAATCTAGCCGGCACCTAATTCATTGTACTAAAATTTCTAGTTGTATGTTTTTTAGTTTGCAAGATGCAGTGAAACCGCTGTATATTCTTATATTTAAAAAAAAAACACAAGTCTGTTGTTTATGAAAACATAAGATATAGTATTTATCTACTCTCAATTCAAGATATCGATCTGAATGAATACGTGTCAATCCTAGCGTAGATTACGACTCCAGTAAACATCTCAATCAAAACATTCGAGTAACCCGATCCGATCCGAATGGAAATCAGGACGTCGATGTATTCACTTAGTATAGCTATCAAGTCTATGTCTCCGCCAACATGGCCATCTATTTGCGCCAGCACAGCCTCCACTCGAACACTCATCACCTTTTTTTCTCGTGCAATACGATACCCGATCGTTTATTGTCGTCGGACTATTCCAAACTCGTTCTAAATGGATTTGAGACATCGTGAACTTAGGTGGGAAATATCCATAGGCGAGGTGACAATTGATTATGGGCCTCGCTTAGACAAAAAGCGGAATCACTCGATTAGTAACGTCGTCGAGTCGCGTAGGCCGAGTGGAAACAATAGATTGGCTCTGCTTTATGATTCTATAAACGTTTATGTCCCTATAAACGACCTTTTAGCTTTTGGTAAAGCACAGATTGTGATGTTATCGTTTCCAGGACAGGTTTATTACGAAAGTGTCGTTGCCATCTCATGAGAATGGTATTAAATATTCAATTTGAAATGTTCTGCAATCTTAAGTACAAATAAATTGCAATATAGTTCCGTGCGCGTGGTAGTTAGTGGTTCGTGATCCAAGGTATTTTGTATTAAACAAATAGCCGTTCTATTTAATATTGTACATGATAATTTTAATAATGGCCGTTGAATGGTAATCGTGATAGCCTATAGCTAAACAAAATCGTAAAAGTTGGTGAAAGAGGCCGCTAATGAAATGTTATAACGAATTACTGATAGGTTTGCGTAGGATGCGCGATGTCATAATAAACTGCTTAGTTATAGCTTTATTTGTAGAAAATAAATAAATATTTAGTGCGTAGATCTAAAGATTGTAATCTAAAAAAATAAACCAATACTTATTTATGCCTATAAATGTCTATATGGTAATTCTAGTATAATGTTACCATCTAAAGTTTTATTTAATTTTCGAGATGTTCATTCTGTTTGTGATCAATATTTTTAAGCATCAATTTGGCAGCTTATTGAACAAAATACGAGTTATATACGTTTCATTTCTTACAGCGACGCTGTTACACATGTAATAAATAACTCTGTAACTAGGAATACCTACGCATGTTATTTAAAGGATCTAACAAAATAGGTATACTAAAACATTCGGTCAATGACTGAACATATCGAAATATGAAATAACATAACATATCGAACTTTTGGCCTACCATACAAAATGACCGATCAGCTGATCCGAGTATGCAAGGCAAACAATAAAATATTTTTCTTATTTCCTACCTTCCTCCCTCCCTTCAAAATTTTCTGTCGGGAATGCTCCTTGAAATAGTATATTTTGTTAACGTTATAATACTGTTAATATTATGTATTTAAGCTATACATGTAACTACATATTATGTATTTAAAATGTTGATAAAAAAAACAAGGAAAACAACATTTGACAACTATTGATGAAGAAAAAGAGATTTTGTATTCACAAAAGGTCACATTATAATAACCAAACCTCAAATCCAGGTGGCATCAAAAGGCTCATGATTAGACACAACGAAACTATCTATAGCTTGCCCAATGCTCAAGAACCATGTTTGTAATTATTAGGACTGCAGCTGCTTCCGTCGGGGGCGGGGCTCCTGGCTTTTTTTAATAAATGTTCCTCTGTTATTGGTGAAGGGAATTACAAATTTAAATTCGCCAAGGAAATAGTCCGCAACCGTGTTGACGGCAGGAATGTCTCGCATATGTTCCGATCGTAATGAGAACTTTTTGCCCTGTACGGGAACGCTAGCTTTGTTTACATATTAATGCTGCATAATAACACTTTTTGATCGCTATTGTTTGTTTAATTGCTGATGTGATTATACCGGTGCCATGTTATGTGCGTGCCGACTTTTGGTGTCACGTTCTCATAAAAACAATAAGTATCGCTACCGTTTTATATGTTTCTAGTAGTAAAATGCGTAATTGAATGTATTTCAATGTCGTAAAGTCGGCAGAAATGCCGGAAATATACATACAGTAATAAACAGCGTAGTACCGTGGATTTTAGTTATCAGTAAAAATCTAGGGTTTTGTCGGCAGAGTATTTTTTATGTCTCTCTATTCGAATAGCTGTTTGTTTGACCAAGTACGACATGATCGACCTTTTTGGTCTTCTTTTTTCACTTCCAGTTTCCACTTTTCCTTCTATGATGTTTTTGATAAGATGTCGTGCCGTATAATAGTCCAAACATCTTTCTTTGTCTTATATCTTTTGTCTGTAATAACGATCTTTTCTCGTTAATAAAATCCAGCACTTTCTTTTTAGGATTCCGTAGTAAACAAGGAACCCTTATATTTTTATCATGTATGTTTATTCGTCGGTTGTTTTACTCAGAGACCATAAGTACACTAGAAAGCTGTAATGTAGCATAGGTATGTAAATCAATCACGTGGTAATTTAAGATTTAAAAAGTTCAGAGTCATGGGTTAGGTTAGGTAAGACCAACGACCAACTTACATACATATATCTTACTTCGTACTTTTTAGTTTCTTTTTACTCGAAACATTTCAAACAAATTCAATAGAAAATTCGTTTTTAGATGTTTTTAGTGGCATGAACTCAAAGTCGGCATTCGCAACTACAGAACCGCACTGCGCGCAGCCTGACACGCACTTGGTCGATTATTGGTTTTTATTTGAGCAATCATAATTATTCGATTTTTAGAATAATTTATTAAAGCAAACCCCCGTAGAAACTCCTGTGTCGGTACACAGGAGTTTCTACGGGGGTTTGCTTGTATGGAATCTGGAATTAATGCTATACCTATAAAGAAATATAAATAAATAAATATAACAATTTAAAAAGTTGAGTGATTAAAATAACGCATCTCAAAAAGATAACAAATACCTCATTACTCGGCCAGTGTTTTAACTGATAGATCATTTTCAATCAGTAGACTTTACCCAGTTTTATGAGGGTAACCGGTTACTGCTATCTCCATCGCGCGGGGAAGATTAATCTTCTTAGATACACACAGGTCCATCATAATTACATTTTTTCATCGTAAATTGTGGCGAGTAAATTCTCAAAACTTGATGATTGCATGGCTTGACGGGGCGAGGGGATAAACTAGATTTTCTTCCCACTTAGCTCTATTACGCTGTTATCTGATAAACAGGAAGATTATTTAAAATTATTAAACAGGACAATTATGTAAGTCTGGCATGTTTTAAATTTTGTTTTCATCAATAAGATATAACAAAGTAATTCCAATACTCTGGTTGAAATAGTTCCATTGTGTAGAATCTGGTATTTTTTTCTAATAATAACTTTTTTAAACATCAGACAAAGATAATGAAATAAAAAAATATACACTTTTATTATTGACTAAACGTTAAAGAATATTTTAATTAAAAATACACTGAACATTTCCCACTAGAAATTGACAAGACTATACGTATCATTAATGGTTTCCGTTACGGCAGAACGTTACTTGGGTGGTGGCCCAAGATCGGCGGCCGATAACCGATTTAATTTTAATTATTATCATTGATCAAGGGAGTGCAACCCCTAATTTCTATTTCTGACCTACGCCTCAAAACATCTGTAGGCCATTACTCATACAAATCCGCAGCATTTAGTTTTTATCTCTAAAGAGAAGGGGCTCAAAGGAATCCCGGATTTTTTGGGATACATAATAGATTTGCGTAGACAGGGACGTGCTAAGCGGCTAGGCGCCGCGATAAGGGTGCATCAACTAAGTAAACATAATAAATACTTTGGTATAATACTATGACTCATTAAAGATCACTAAATACAATACCTATCTTATTCCATGAAAAATAACGTCGAAAATGTAATGTAGAGTATTAGGAATTTACCTGGTTAAGTTGGTAGCTTATTGCGATAATAATGGCATAGTAAAGTTATCTAGAGGTAAATCAATCTTATGTTTTATTAGTGTATTGCACAAAACTTTGAAGATCATTAGCCGGTTAATGATGTCTTTGGAAATGAGGTTACGCAGGATATACGAGCTATTGACTTTAGTTTTAGCCGCATGGGACCCGTATACATAAAAGCATAAAATTACTACAAATCTCTTTGAGTAAACAACTTGTCAAATGTCTCTCCTAAGTACTTTCTGATATCTGCATATTAGGTTTGAGGAATATTTTCAATGATTACTGGCAATTTTCAGTTGAGTAAGAAAAAGAAAAGCAAAACAAATGATAAAGCATATCTCAGCTGTCTGGTTAGTCTAGAATCTAAGCAAACCTTAGATCGGACTTAAAAAAAATCACCTTTATATATATTCTCATACTAGTCCGCGACTTTGTTCGCGTGGACTTTATGACTCCGGAAAATGCTTATCTACTTTAAGGCGTAATTTTTATTTTTTTTATAGTTCAGCTGGATCATTATAGTTCCGCATCAGGTGTTCCATTTTCCAAAATCAATTATACCCTACGTATATTTTGCCCAGGCATAACAGATATACAAAAAAAATCATTTAAATCCGTCCAGTATTTCCGCAGATTAAGCGTGTACAAATACACTAACAGATAGACTTTTAAATTTTTACTCTATTACTCGATCTCTCCATCGCCCCAATTATATTTAATTTACAGACACATTTTTTTACAGTTTTATTATATGTATATGTATTGATATAGATGAAGGCCGTTTGAAATAAAATTGTATGGACTCAAATTCAAGAGTTAATATTATCAAACCACTTCAACTAACGATTTGTTGGTCCAAAACACTTAAAAGATATGGGAAATTGGGGCATGTGGCCACTAACTCGAGTAGTCTAAAGTTTGACATATGCGAGCAGGGGTGCACTTGTCAACATAATAAGTTGGGTGATATTGAATATGCTGATTGTGAATGTGGTCGGGAACAATACCTAGTTCGTTAAAATCGACCCCGAGAATGCGAGCGGACTCGAAAGGTTTGGAGTCGTAATAAGGTATTGTTTGTCAGTTTGTGCTCTTGTTGTCTGTGCTTTTAGCTGAGGTACTTAGATTAAAAAATAATTAGCTAATGTAATGTTTGCATTTGGTAGTATTGATGCTTGTAGTATAATATTTGTACCTAAGTACGTAATATACGTAGCAAAATTTTTTTAATAGAGTTCTTTAAAAAAATTATAAAAAATAATTTACTAATGTAATTATTTAAATGAGTTAACAGGTTACTAACGTATAGTGTCGTGTGTCGCGACTCGCGAGCCGGTGTGGTGTAAGTGCTTTTAGTCACATTCGCCCTGATGAAGACCTCTGGATGAGGTCGAAACATGTCGGCCAGTAGCTGGCTCTATACGTGAGTAACCCGTTAACTCATTTTAGTTCATTTTAGTTCAACCAGAGAAAAATGTAGGTCTCTGGTAAAAAGGGTATTTTATTATGCTCAAAAGCATATTGTTATGCTCATAAATACTCTATTAATATTATCCAATAATAACGTAGTATTTTGGTTCATCAGAATCTGGAATCTGAATAACCAAAGCTTTTCCTTCACTGGTTTATAAAAAAGTATACCAGCAAAGCGGAAGAGTACTAACTAAAGGCGACTCCACTGGCGCTGTTCCGTCCAGAAGATCTCCCTTTGCGACGCCGCTGCGAGTTATTCTAGTTTTTTATTTCGGTCACGGTCCTTGAATTACGTAATTAGCGGTAGCTTATTGGGACTTTGGGGCCTAGTATTTTACAGACAAGTAGGATAACTTCACCTTCTCGTTACCTATTCTCTTAATGACGATCTCCGTGCCATTGTGGTCACCATCCTAGTCCACCACCAAGAGGTTCCGGTTTCGATCCCCAGTCAGGGCAAGTTGGAAAATAGCCTTTTTCAAATTGTCCTAGGTCTTGGATGTTTATCTATATATATATTTGTTATACAATATAGTATCGTTGAGTTAGTATCCCATAACACAAGTCTCAAACTTATTTTGGGGCTAGATCAATCTGTGTAATTGGTCCCTATATATTTATTTATTTAAATTATCACTATAAGTGAGCAGTATCTACTGCTGCCTGATTAGCTAATTGTCATTCTAGAATGACAAAATGACAATTAGCTAATAAGGGTAAAACAACAAGTTTTTTCATAGAATGTTCCTACTTACCCAATTACTCTTCCTAAAAATTAATATAAACTAGATAATTGGTCATAAAATAGTTTTATTTAAATACATTATTTCAGTATATTATACCTTATACGGAGTTATCGTACTACGAATACACCTGTGCTATGTACGGGGCGTTCTGTCGCTTTCAAATGTGATTAAGTGCCGCGCAGAATAATGAAATAGACAATTTTATGTCCCTATTTACGTGTAATTTACCTCTAATTATGGGAGCCGAAAAGCCAGCTTATTTATAACATCATTGTGTGCACTTGCTGTCGGCTAATAAAAAATTCAATTAATAACAAGTGGTCACAAGTGCGACCTACATCATTCATACGTTATTGTGTTATTTTGTGCCAGACGACGTAACCCTGTTGTTATTTCAAACGGCCCCCTATAAATAAAATGCACATTTGGTGAAGTTTGTAACAAAAGACTAAAAAAGCGAGGAGCATAAAAAACATCCGCGGTTATCTATTAGTATCTAGTTAGAGTTACATGTACAGATGTTACCGAAATAATAATCCCTCTGCGAGGCGAGCAGGCACGAATGCGAGTAGCGTTTTAATAAAAAAATGCTTCCTTTACCTGAACGATGCCTTGGTGTCAGGGGATTTGTTCCGTTATATAAATACACCGAAATACTTCCTAAGTCAGTTTTGAGCGTTGACAAATTGATATTTTTGACTTGGGTAAATAATTCAGAATTAGTGTTGTTTGTGGTTTGGGCTACTAGGGGAATGAGAACTAGCTCCTGGAAACCTATTTTTAAAGCGTTTCTATCGATTTTTTTTAAATTTGTAAAAAAAATCTGTTTTGTTCCTATTCCTAATTTTTAATGAATTAAGAAAAATCTTGATCTTGATCTTGATCTTGAGATTTAAATTCTATGTTAATAGGCGATGCGGCTAGCAACCCATCATTATTCTGATTCCTTTTCTTACGCCCTTAATACCTTGGTCTTACGCCCCTAGACTTTGTCTGCCCAGGGATCAAGATGTAAAAATGTATTTGTATCTGAATCCTAATTTTGAGTGTCAATAACAGTTGCGTAATCGTTGCTTCCCATGAGACTTTATATACCCATTTTTATTTTAATATTTAATTAATTACATATTTTATATTAATATTTAAATAAATAAATTAAGATATGTATTAAATAAAACATGAGTATATGTTTTATTTATTGACTTTAGTATTTATGAAAACGCGAAGCTATGTTTCAGAAGTGCAATCATTAGAATACCATCACACGCTATAAAATGCACCTGGCATTCTGGCATTAATAAGTACACACACAAACAATATATCAATGAGATCCCATGCACATGTTATGAGTAAAAAGAAACAGATCAGCGGTAGCAAGTTTGATGTTATTTCCTGTTTCATAACGCCCATCTGGATTGCTAACAAATCGAAAATATCAACTTTCAGTCTTTTGAGCCCGCCTGCTTCTGTGAAGGGTGCTCTTTATTTTCGATCGAGATATTAAATGTCTGCGGTGAAGGGCAATTAATGGTGAATTTACAATGGCCGGGACAGTGGGCGGGAGTTCCGACCGGAAAAGTTCGATCGAGATTCGCATTGTAACGCGATATCGTGTGAGGTACGGTACGAGCCACCTGTGGCGACTCGAAACGCACAAGTACACGTGCAAACTGAAATCGCTCGTTTTTGCGATTCGCATTTAGCTTTAGGCATGCCTGCCCATCGTATATAAACTTATTTCTCTTCCGTGTCACTAGATGGCGCTTTATGGTAATACTTGAAACAATAAATTTTTATTCCTATTATTTAAATAAATTAGTGCTCTAATTCATTAAATTATATTTTTAAAGAATATTCAACTCTTCATTTGTCACCGTAACACCAGTATTGCCTACTTACGGGCCCTCCAATAGTTTATATGGCGTTGGGTATCTGTTATATTACTAATTATATTATTTTTGCTCTAGGTTAGATCTGTTATTGGGATATGATATTCCTAACTACGGACCTGACTTTTTGTATATATATGTACTATATTTAGTGAAATACATATTTTGCGAAAAAATCTACGGCTAAGTTATTCGGTGTTTGACTAATTTTGGAAATAGTTTTAAATTATTATTTTAGTATATAATAAACCTACAAAAATAATATATCTGCGCAATTTACAGTATTTAGGATAAAAATCGATGTTATAATTTAAATTGTAAAAATCGCGGCAAAAACGACATCTTTGTAATGGCTCCGGTCACGTGACGCGTGTGACGTCACAAGCTAGTACACTAATCCATCTTGAATACATCTGACGGTGCATTGCTTGTTTATTTAATCAAATTTCAGTAGTTATTAGAAAATATGGCTTATAAATGGTGTGTAGTGCCACAATGTATAAATACGTCGATAAAGACTACGGAAAAAGTATTTTTTCTGTTCCTACGAATCCCAAACAACGTAAATTGTGGTTATGATTGGCGCGAAGAAAGCCAAGCAGTATTTCGATGCATACAAATATCAGAGTATAAGAAGGGTAATACTGTGAAGTATTTAATATCCTGCACTCCTAATGGATTGCTCAACTATGTTTCTCAAGGGTTTGGGGGCAGAACAAGTGATATTGTAAGATTCCCTTGCAGACCTGTGGAACAAAAGCAACAACCACACATCTCCTAACCTAAAAATTGAGGCTTTTCAAAATGTTTGAATATTGAATACAGACAAAGGTATAACAATATTATAGGTATTATTTTTGCATTCAAAGTGCTATATTGTATTACACTTATTAAACAAATGAATAAAATATGACAAAAAAAATCCTAGCCGCGTGAATTTTTTTCGTCGTATCTTATTATTTATTTAAACAGACATAGGTACTAGTTTACAAGGTTTCATAATATATATATATATATATATATATATATATATATTTAGATTCCACTACGGTACTACTAACTACCTCCGTGGTGTAATGGTTAGAGCGTTCGGCTCATACCCGGAGGTCGCTGGTTCGATTCCCGGCGGGGCAACGACTTTGTGTTGTTGTCCTAGTTTGGTTAGGACATTGCAGGCTGATTACCTGATTGTCTAATAAGTAAAATGATCCGTGCTTCGGAGGGCACGTTAAGCCTTCGGTCCCGGTCACTGTCTTTGACATTGGTCGTTACCTATAAACCATGTCAGGCGGTTTAAAAAACTCTGACACTAGTGTTAGTCACTAACACACACGATAAGAAGAGAAAGAACTACGGTACTTCATCATTTCAGCCGTATAACCTTCACTGCTGGACATAGGCCTCTTCCAAGGATTTCCAATATGACCGATCAAGAGCGGCCTGCATCCAGCGCTTTCCAGTGGACCCTGGTCAGGTCACCTGACCACCTTGTAGGTGGGTGCCCTACGTTTCGCTTGCGAGTACGCGGTCGCCATTCATGAACCTTTTTGCCCCATCGGCCATCGGTTTGTCGCGCTATGTGTCCCGCCCACTGCCACTTCAACGAGCTAATCCGTTGGGCTATATCAGTGACTTTTGTTCTCTTACGGATTTCTTTATATCTGATTAGATTACGTAGGGAAACACCGAGCATAGCCCTCTCCATAGCGCGTTGAGCGACCTTGAGCCTTCTTATGAGACCCATAGTAAGGGACCACGTTTCAGAGCCATAAGTCATCACTAGTAATACACATTGATTGTAGACTTTAGTCTTGAGGCACAGAGGTATTTTGGACGAGAAGACATTGCGTAGCTTTCCGAACGCTGCCCAGCAGAGTCGGATTCATCGAACGACCTCTTCCTCGAAGCTAGAACTTCCTGTCTGGATCAAATGACCCAGGTATTTATACCTACTGTTCTACAACTGGGTGAGGGTGAGGATGAGGGTGGAGCTCCCAACACGATGGACTATGGTACTTACACTGCTGTTTTAATATTTTTAAGTTCAGCTTAATAATAATCAACGTTATTCTTAAAGAAAAGTGCAACCATAAAGCGTCTATCCTGAGTAAGTTGCTGCTATCGGCTTGCACAAAATTTGCTTCCATTTTGCGATTGTAAACCAGTATTAATGACACAAGTTATAAAAAATGTCCAGCAGTTCTTCAAAAATAGCTCACAAATGAAAATAACAACTAAAACACATTAAACTCGAATGACAATCAATAGTGCAAAAATATGTATCCTAGCGTGTGACGTCACGAGCGTTACCACCAATCACAGGGCGTTTCGATTCACGTGAAAAAATTTAAAAAACATCATTTTTATTTTGCGAAATATGCAAAAAATATACATTATTTTGTTAAAATAAAGTGAAAATGGTTTTCTTTACACTATTATCTCGTAGAATGTCTACATTTCGTAGAGTATTTTGAATGTTGTCAAACACCGAATTATTTATTATAACGAAATAATAAATACTTACATAATAAATATTTTAAGATTAAAATAAAGATGAAATAAAAAAAATTTCATACATCGATGCTATTAAAAATAATGAATAATAAATAAGAGCAAAAATATTTAAAATATACATGACAACGCATGGTAGTATGTGAAAATAAGATGAATCTCATTACCGGCGAGTAGCGAAGCGATAAAACAGAACATATTGCTTATACGAAATGAAAGCAATAAATTCAGTCAAACACGAAGAAAATGTGAGCGATAATCGTGCCAATTCCTACCCTTATTACCGATAGTAATTTATATGTGGGACGACATTTAATATCCAAGTGATAAATTTAAAATATAGTGAACGCGAGCGGTGCGCGGGCGCTGCACCGCGGTGAGCTTGTGGGGGGTTAAGCGAATGTGCGGTGGGGATTCCGGCCCATATATTACTCTTTAATAGGCACCCTTAAAAGAGCCAACTTTTAATTACCCAATTCTTTAATATCTACGCTAGGAGGTCCGAAGGATGATTTGTAAACTTGCTCGTTTAGGGCTATTGCCAATATAAACCGATTAATTTGCGTTTATGTTCATCTTGCTCTGCTAATCGAATCGTGGAATTATGTGGGTGGTTGTATTAATTAGAACTAAGGTAATTTATATACAAAAATAGTAAATAGTTTGGAATCATGTTTATATTTAAACTGGACATTATGTATATGTTACTGAAGTTAAAGCGTCATTTCTATCTGGGTGTCCGTCCATCTAATCGCGATGATATATAACCCATAGGGCTTAGTCATAACGTAGAATAAGATTATTCCGATGCTCGTGTTATACTGCTCATGGCCGACAGATATTTATACGACCAAATTGAAATTCATTAAGTTTCTCTCCGGGTGCCTGAGACACCAGCCATGCCGCCTTTACCAATATGAAACAGGATTTGGATGTCAAGTGTCAGAACGATAGACGCTTTAGTTCCTTAATATTTAAATTTATACTTTTAATTTGTTCTAAGCTAATAAATATTTAGATACTACGATAGCAATAAACGTCATTTTTACTGACTACATGCTACATATACGTTGGGTATTTGCATTTTAATTTATTAGTAAGTATAAGAATAAATAATAACTTGAATTGACGGATTCGGTGACCTTAGACTATTTTATTATAAGCTTGTTATGGCTCATCCAAGCTCCGCCCAGTCGTGGTCGTGGGCTGAGGATTTCTTCACATTGAAACTCGATCGGCTTATGTTGAACATCAATTATACTCTAAAAAGGCTATCTCGTATAGAAATTGATCATTTGCTGAGATTATTGTTATAAAACGAATACAAAACGGCTTACGGTTTTAAAGTCTGATTGTAAGAGTTGTAAATAAAATTCCACTTATATGATTTTTATACTCGTATACGTACAAAAGCAATCTTAACTTCTCCCTCAATTGAAATTAATAAACAAACATATATTTTTTAAGGAATTTTATTTAAGTGCAAGTTGTACAGTACTACGACTATATACAACATGAAAGCGGCTAAAGTTTATATCATACAAGAGTCATATGTAAGTACGATTAATATGTTAGAAACGCACGAGTCTCATATTAATGAGACTCGTGCATTTCTAACATATTAACTACTTACGTACTTATGACTCTTGTATGATATAGACTTTATTCTTTGGCTTTTTACTAACTTAAGCTTTGACAGTATAGCATTTTAAGTTGCTTATTTTGTTTAAGTACTTACCTAAAAGAAAACTCTACAACTCATAATTTTTTGGAAAAAATCATCTGTTCTATATTTTCTTAAATAAATTACTTATGTATTGGAGTGTCTTAAGTACATAACATTGTTTATACCATAACATGAAGGAAAATTGATCTCCGTTGAGTAATCACTCCCAAATTAATGTTTCCCGTTAAATAATAAAATAGGAAACCACATCACGGTGTGGACACGGGCATAAACTTGGGATGACTCTCAATTTATTACAAACTATGCCTGATAAACTAAAAACTTAACAGAACTTGATTATATCCTTCATACTTAAATTAAATCATTTCTGTTTGTATCTACTTTAGATGGAGGCATGAACTTGACTCCTACTGCAAGAATTGGGCCCTAGAAACCTTCGATCGAGAGATTTGATGAGCACTTCGATGCAACGTAAATGCGACTTCTCATGACGGCTCAGAGTCACCACTAATCGAAAACGCCACTACCCTCTAAGAGTGTCATATCTGTAGGCTTTTCGAAACGGGTAAAAAAAGATGAATGAATATATTTTATAATAGTTGTAGTGCTAACTCGTGGGAACTGGAAACGCTGTCATAGTAAGCAACTAGACATCCGACCATTGAAGAGAGTACACATTTAAGAGTGCTACATCTATTGCTCACGTTAATTGGTGCTATTCATGGGCCAAGATTCATAAAAGACAGGCCGTTAAAATACAATATTACGCAAAGATTTGGTACAAACAACGGCGACTCTGTCTCATCGTATAGAGTTGACGACTCATATTCAACAGGGTCGTAAATAAAGCGGGCCACTCACTGGAACCGCGATAAATTACTTGTGAACATTTATGAGTTATGATGGCCAGTTACTTTCTGATAAGGTATAGCTATTTTCGGATGTTTATTCCAGAATTAAGAAGCATAGCCTGAGAAAATACACATTTTTGATTCGCCAGTATTTTTACTAGAAAATTTTCATGGAATATTTTTATTGTATAATTTCTTGTTACATAAACGTGTCTTCCTATAATTACTCATGCTTTTTTTTATGTTTACTAAGGAAATGCCTTCATCAAAGAGAATTTTTTATTCCTATTTATCAATTCATGATCTTTATATTTTTTATTTCAGAGGTGGAATAAAACACAAGACACATATCATTAGTTTTATAGACATCATTTTTTGTACAAGCTTTTATTACGAGACCAAAGTACTTATTAAGATAAATGAAATAAGCCCTAAGTCGATGGAGTTGCGTCGTTTTATTACCGAGTTCCATCGACCACCTTCCGTCTCCGTGATCAGACCCTAAGCATCGTCTACCATAAAGTGCTCGTCCCTTATGATACTTTATTTGAAAATGAAATAATGACTCAATGAGGTTATGTTGTTTTATAACTGAGTTCCGTCGAATATTTCCCGGCTCCATTATCAGAACAGCTCATTGACTTCATAATGTTGTATTGTCATCCGGCTTACACAAGTATGCAAAATTTCATCCAAATTGGTTGAGGATAACTGGTTATAAAATTGAGTTGCAAGATTTGACCTAATCAAACATTCATACATACACACAAGATACATTGCAAGTTAAATAAAAGCTTGTAAAAAGAGAGAAATGTTTCGTACAGATTAAAACTGCATAAAGATAGATAATAATATGCAATTTAGCATTATGACAACAACCTCTTATTGCTAAGTAAGCTGTCAGTTTCATAGCTATATAAAAACCTATTGCTTTATAAGGTGAGCAACTTTGTTTCGACTGCGCCAGCGCATCGAAAATCGGGAGATAGGTCCTCGTCACATCGCGCGAATCGATAAAACGAAGCTCGCCACTTTCGCGCGGCGACTTGATGGACCGAGACGAAGGGTTAGGTAAGGCTCAGCTACGCCGAATGATTCCTATAATGTGGTCGTACAAGAGGAAACAAGTCTTAAGAGGCCACACCGCACGGGTGGATAACAGAATAAGTTAACTAGCTACTCATATAGTTCGGTCATTTGTTTGTTTGTTTGTTACCTCTTCACGCTTAAACTACTGAACTGATTTGGATGAAATTTGGTATGGATATAGTTTGAGATTAGGGGAATGGCATAGAGTACTCTTTATCCCAAAATTCCTACGAGGAGCAAAGCCTGCGGGTACAGCTAGTACATTAATAAAATAAACAGTGAAAGTTTTGAAATTCTGTGCTACTCGTTCGTAAGTTTTTATCAGTGATTTGATAATTGTAACACCTTTTTAGCGTTATCTATGATGAGAAAAGTTAGCTACTTTTTTACAATTTTTTATTTGTCGGTATTGCTCATCGTAGAGAGACCGCACTTAGCTGTTCCCGCGCTCTGGAGCTCAAAGCGGCCGCCATGTTTGCATTTCGATCCGCAAGGAACCTGTGTTTAAGTTGACTGGGGAATTATATCGCAGCGATTAGTGTAATAACTGGTTGGCTGCAAGGCTTTTTCTTGCTCCAGCCAGCATGCGCACGCTTTCACTCGCACATCCCTCGGCCATGCCGATTGTTCGATCGAGCATTGTTTTCCGCGCCATTAAATTAGCCCACAGTTATTTTATGATTGCTTTTATTATTTAAAATCACCTAGCAATCATCATACCTTTATTCCACTGTTATAAAATGGCAGATTTCACACCGCTAATATCCATTTAATTAGTCCCTTAAGTAATTGAAATAAAGTATCAAACAAACCATTAAAACGTTCCGCTTATAATAAACGCTCGTTAATATCGCCCGTCAATTTTATTTACAATGAATTGAAAAACGAAACATACGATTTCAAACGACTAAAATGATAATGCATCGCAATATCATTAAGTTGGAAGATTGCACGGTGGGTTATTTATGTACGAGCATGGACTCCGCGAGCCGGCAAGTGTGCGTCCACCTTTACTTGAAACCGGACGCTGGTGTAAAGAGCGAATTTTAGGGGTGTTATTGATTGCGGGCCTTGAAAATGCAGCGAGGTTTAAAGTACGAGTCCGTACGGTAATGTAGAGTGCGTCCGCCATTGTCTCGTAAGTAGATAAATATTGATTGTACCGCAAAGAGGCGCTTGTAATTGCGTGTGCAGAGAACGGAGCTTTTATAAAACTCGTTGGAAACCGCACGGAATGTAAACCAGAATGCTCCAGGACATTAATGTGTATTTATTGAGAGCGGCGAGTAATGTTTTTATCGGCCCCGCCTGGCTTCCAGGCCTCTACATGTGCGGATTAATGTCTCTCTCTTTGTACCATTTTATATATCGTTATTCCGCACTGACGTTTTAATTGTTGCATAATTTTCCCACTTTATTCGCCTATAAAAGTGCTTAACGTAAAACAATTAGTTTAGCGAAATAGGGAAGCACATAATAGGTTGTATATTTAATTTAGTGTTTTACGACACGGTTGGGCGGATGCTGGTGGCACACGAAGCCGGAGAGATTGAAATGTGAGCAATTATTGAGCAAAGCAGCTGCTATGTAGCGAAACAGCCGCGGGCGCAGCAGAGCAAGCAACCACGAGAAACAACTTGTTCTAACTTACGTGACGTGGTATATCTTTTTTCAATTGAGTGAAATAAGTTTAATATTATTTTGAATACATTGACGTTGAATCAATGTATTCAAATAAGTATTATATAACAGAGTGTTTTGCAATGGCGCTTTTAGTTAAGAAAAAATGGTATTATTAGAAGTGCATTAGTGAGTGAAAGTCACATTACCTTCTTATTCGCGAAATGTGTAGTAAGCTCATCTTCTATTTATAAAATTTTCGAAACTTGTACCATGTTCTCTTTATACAGGGTTACTTTTAAATCACCAGCAACATTTTTGGAGCAAGTCCATGATACTAAACTATTTTCCATAAAAAATATATTGAAAATCGATAATAAAAAATTCCAAAGTAGTTCAGTATAACAGACTGAACTCTTGCAGGCCACTTGAGGTTACGAATCTAAAATGTCCAAATATTTAATTTCTAAAATTAGGTGTTTTAGAAACAATTATTACACATTATAAAAAATGTAATTGATAAAAAACATGTAACCTGTAAAACAAATAGAAGATTTGTCCAGTGTCAGTTTGTAATTCATCGCACAATCATCACCAGCCTTAAGATGAATTATTAAATACATCCTTAACCAAAAGGACAGATATGAAGGAACCAGGGGCTAGTAAAGCAAATATGGTAAATGAACAAAAGAAGTGGAAACAGGTGACATAGAGAGCCAACCAGAAATAGGGATGTGGCAAGGAGAATGATGACGATGATGATGTATGTTAAACTTGAAGATAAGTATAATTATCGCACACACTAACAGTAACACTAATGGACGGCACTGTCGTCGACCTTTCTCTGCCTTTTCTTCTTTACCAAAACAAAAGATGATGATTGTGAATGATTAAAGCAATACGATTCAATTCAATTCAATTCATTAATTTCTTAAACAATGGAAATTGTGTTAGAAATTACAAATATATAAAAATAAATTAAAAATTAATACATAAAAATTCAATAATAATTATAAAATAAAGTTAAAAACGATAAAAAAAATATATTTGAGATACGAGTAGATCGTTCATTTTGGAAATCTTTGGGTTGAGGCCTATGTCCAGCAGTAAACGTTATGCGGCTGAAATGATGTGTAACGAGCTAAGATATGCTCACGCAGATGGTAACACAATGGAATTATTACAAAATTTACTTAATCGAATAAACAGAACTCGATTTTAAGTTTGCGATTATTAGAAAATTTGCCCATGCGAATACCAAATATTCGATTTTCAAATAAAGTATAATAAGAGACCCATTATATAATAGCTTTCCAACGTATGTTTTGCTGTTTAGTCACTCGTGACATTGAACTAGAAATTATTTTCGGGTATTGCTCATTAGTTCCTCACGAGCTGTCGACATGTTTAATTTCGGCTCGCTAATTCCAACTTTTACGATTCTTTGTTTTGAGAGCTCATTACGAAGAATGCCTAGGCTTTTGGGTGCTTTTGTGAATGATTTATAATGTCGTGCTCAGCGCTAATAAAGGCAAGTTATGTGAATTAATGCTTGGATATAAAACGGAGGAATTTGGCCTCATCGACGGCGAACTTGGAACTTTTGAATATCGATCAATTTATGCTTTTGTTACGACAATTTTGTGATAACAAGTTAAGGAAAGACATGAATTTTCGGGGTTTCCAAAAGTAAAATTCGAAAGGAAACAGAGAATTGATTAAAATTTTGGTCTTCGGTATGCTGTAGATAACCCCTTAAACTATTTTATGAACAACTGTTTACAGTTTAAAGTGAGAACGTAAAGCTTTCCTTCTCAATTTTTTCAAATATCTTCCTAGTATTTATACAAACAAATATCTACCTAGAGTTTTACGAGAAAAAAGAACGCTAAGTAAATATTTATGTGTATTTTTCTTTTTAGTTACCACTGCTCTATGAATAAACATTTTGAACAAGTATTTATTTATTTTATTTCATTATAACATACGTTTACGTGGTACAGAATATTTATACGTCTATGCTCTTACAACCAGTAATAAAAAAGTTCGTATATTTATGTCAATAGCAATGGCAAGGATATCTCATTAAAACAAACCATAGTCTGTTTAACATGCACATAGCTTTCACAGCAAATATAAGTGAGTGTGAGGTATATTGTTTATCACGCTCAGCGCCATGTGTATAATTTTTGATATACCTTGATTGTTTTACTATTGTGTCTGGAATCAATGGCAGTCAATGGGTTTATTATCATCATCATCATATCAGCCACAGGAAGTACACGGCTGGACATAGGCCTCCACCAAGGATTTCCAAAACGACGGTCAATGGGTTAAACTTTTCCATTTCATTATACCAATTGTAGAGGTACTAAGTGCAATGTCATCTGTATCATCTTAACCGAATCAAATCAATACACATGTATGCAAGGCGTTGGACACACATATCAGTACCTAATAGATATGATAGTGTCCGGGCTCCGTACATATACTTGGGCCTAAATTGCCTGTGTACCAGTGATTGTCTCAATTAAATGAAGTGGTCGCATCGAAGACGGTCCGCTGCCTCTCGAACTATTAGGATGTATACATACTGCAAAGGATAACAGTGATAAAGGGTAAAAAATGCAATGGTCTTTTTACCACGAATCATTATTAATGTTATCTACATTTTTAATAAATAAATAAATATATAGGGACAAATTACACAGATTGAGCTAGCCCCAAAGTAAATCCGAGACTTGTGTTATGGGATACTAACTCAACGATACTATATTTTATAACAAACAAATACATATATAGAGAAACATCCAGGGCAATTTGAAAAAGGCCATTTTCCAACTTGCCCTGACCGGGGATCGAACCCGGGACCTCTCGGTGGTGGACCAGCATGGTGACCACTACGCCACGGAGGTCGTCTTAAGTCTACTTAATCATGTCATCATCAATATACGTTGAGTAATAGATGTAGCTGTAATATTAATTGAATTTAATCATCTCCAATATATGTAACTCTATTGTAGAGGAATGTAGAGTAATATTCAGTCATAGTAACTACCACATTTGGTAATTTAATACTCATAATCACAAGAAATGACACTGTTTGCATTAGGTAAAAGGTAGGTACTCGTTAGAAATTGTATTTCGAAGTAGCTAAAGTGCATAATAATGTGTTATTTGATCTGCGTGTTATAATACCTAGCCTACCAAACTACTGCATAGTAGGTTTGTAGCGGAAACTCGTATTGCGATTTATAATACCATTGACATACATTTGTACTTACTTAGGTATCGGTATCTTTGCCAAGTGCTTATCTGATATGTGAGGTGTAAAGAATAATGCTTCACGTGGTGTCATTTGTGACAATTTCCTTTTTTGCATTCCCCATGGAAGGAGAACTGAATTACAATCATCACACTAAACGGGCATGCTTGTGATCGCAGAACATGGTATCAAGTCGTTGCATAGAGGACGCTGCTGGTGCCAATTTTGTGTTACCTACCCTATAACTTAGTTGTCTCTCACGACACTTGTGGGACAGCAAAGGGTACACGGCGTTGTGTGTCCTCAGCCTAAGCAATGACGAGGAGGGTCCCTCTAATTGATCCCAAATAAATCTCATCCGCGAATTGGAGCATGTCGGCACAATTGAAATTCGTTTAAAGACTATGTTCTTGTCAATTAAGACTTAGTATATCATAGTCATTGTTGAATCATTTAGTTGGGCCATTTTTCAACAGGGTAAACTAGTAAGCCAAAACTCTGTAGTTATAACATCATCGTCAGGTCTTTTTTGTCTCTTTGCAGGAGCAAGACCCTCTCTGTACTACCAGAGCAGCTAGAGGACTTTGGACGTACCTCTCCTTGCTAGCCAGACGGGTTGGAGAGGTCTCGTCAAAGTTTTTTATCTTTGTTTAGCTTGTATTTCCTAGATCGCCTTTTACGACAACCACGGGAGGACATGGAGTGGCCTTATTCTACTCTGCCGGAAACCATACGGCGATTGTAATAACAGGAAAATTCAATAACTATTTTCATAAACAGCGGTTTGACGTTTTTACCCAACTGAGTTCAAGAGAAATAATTTTTGAAATAATATTGATGGTCAAGTGTAGTAGAACTTAGGAAAAGATCCAAAAATAAAATTGAATTTGAAAGTATCTTGTCTAAGCTTATATTTTTCATTAAAATAAATCACAATGTAAAGACCTTATTAAATACTAGCTGTTGCCCGCGACTTCGTCAGCGTGGACTTTAGTTTATAAGAATCGTTATTTTGATATTTTCAATAAAACCGGTCAAGTGCATATCAGGTCACGCGCAGTGAAGGGCTCCGTAGTTGTGAATGCTGACTTGGAATTAAAACTAAAGAGTTCATCATCATTTCAGCCCTACTTCCGTCCACTGCTGAGCAGCAGTGGACGAAAGCTGCAGCTTCGTCGACACATCTCGGTCCTGTGCTGCTCTCATCCAGGTGTGACCCGCGACTTTGATTATTACGTCAACTCATCGCATGGGCTTTGGAGGGCCAGTTGCCCTGCCCAGTTTTGCTTAAAGTTCATGACCGTTGCCAAATTACAGCTTTTTGATACTAATTGTTTCTAAGTAAAACCAAGGACAAAGAGACAAACAGAAATGGCGAAACTATAAGGGTTCCTTGTTTCGTAGTAAATACATTATCTCTAGTCACAGTCTAAGTCGATTGGAATTTTGACATTGTAAACTACATGTAAACTTACACTGTTACCGAATGTTACTGCTACGCCGTGGGTCTCTCAAAAACTGAATACTTATGCAATGTATAGTGACTTTGCTAATACTTCATTCATCTTCCGTCTTTTGGCGAGAGTTCCCACAGCACTGATCTGTTGTAGCTCTCTGCCGCGGACTGCTGCCACCGTCTATACGTATCTCCCCCTCTCCCCCGTTCTCCCGATGTGGCGGTGCAATGGTAAGCCTTGTCAAACATGTCTTTCGCTAGGCGGGAGATGAAAGTCAAGAAATAAGTATTTCTACTTTAAGTCCCGACGGATGACTTCTTAAGATCGCCTTAATAATGAGCCGCGTCCGTAGTTGAAGGCGAGAGAAAAGTACTGGATAGAGCTTCCCCCGGGCCAACTTCACTATCGTCACCATTCTCAAGCTGAGGCATCTGCCAAACTTTAGATACCTCTAGATATTTGACGTGCGAGTGCCTCGGCACATTTTCCCAGTAGAGCTGCAAGGATGGCAGGAAGTTAGTATTCTCTGAGATCAATGTCTGCTTAGTGTTCACTTAGAACCTCCGTTTGAAGAGCTTCTCGGGCAGGACGGTTACGGTTGTTTGGAGGTTACCTATTTGAGTTCAAACGCATTGGAAAATGACCATGATCTTTCGTTCCTCAGGGAAGGAGAGGCCACAATCCTGAGCAGTCTTGGTATGGGTGTTCCACACATTTTTATTGCAGTCTCTAACCTAAAATTAACCTAAACTTTTTTCTTCGTGAGTGCCTTTCGGCCACAGGAAATCGGACGGTTATGCTTCTCACCCACTAAAAAACTCACGGTGACAACGGCGTTACCGCTTTTGCTAAGTGCGTATGCTAAATCTCGCTCCAAAGACCTGGCACGGCGGCCGCTTATCAGCGGCTCTCAGTTATCGAGAGGAGTCTGAGTGGCCTGTGCGGTGGAACGTCGGCTTTCAATTTTATCTGCTAGGGTAAAGACGCGTGTTGACACAAATTCTCCTTTCAACCTGGGGGACCGTATTTGTGGAACGACGGAATTCCGTTTCCATCGCCCAACTGGCCCACGTTATGGAGGCAGCAGTTGCATGCCACAGGCACGCCTCCTGCGCCTTTTTACGCGGGAAAAATCCCTTCGGGCACCTTACCAGTAACGGGATACCGGGAAGGTTATGTGGCGTTTAACACTAAAAACTCCGCGGTGTCACCTCTCAGCCACTATGGGCCAGCCCTGGCGCGGCGACCACTATGGCGGTCAGTGACTCGCTCACGGCACCCCATGCTTTAGTCAGAGGTCAACCCATGCGCCTATCTTATCCTATTAAGTAGTACCCATTTTGATTCCTTTTTCCACCTTCTCGCCCACAATCATGCTAAGAATGGCCGTTTGTCAGCGTTGGGTCTTGCGGCCCTAGGCTCTGTGTATTTTGAACAGCGCCATCTATTGGTGACCAAAAAAAAAACTAATAAATAAGAACACTCCGAAAACATCAAAATTGTAAATTTTGAAGGTTCCGTATTCTGTACCCAATACTAAAAACGGGACCCTGTTACTAAGAGTCCGCTGCCTGCCCTTCAGTCCGTCTGTCTGTCTGTCACCAGGCTGTATCTCATAAACCGTGATAGCTAGACAGTTGAAATTTTCACAGATGATGTATTTCTCTTGCCGCTATAACAACTAAAAACAGAGTAAAATAAATATTTAATTGAGGCTCCCGTACAACAAACGTGATTTTTTATAGATAATGGGATGGAACCCTTTGTGCGCGAGGCCGACTCTCACTTTGCCGGTTATTAACTTTATTATTTTAGATAAACCATAACATAAAATTGACAAAAGTTTTAGCCAATGCAACCAAACAATTTTTCGAACAAAAATGTTTGACGTGGTTATTTAAATTGATATAACTTTTTTATTTATAAACGGATTTCAATGAAACAAACACTGAATTTTAAGTGAAGCTTATTACAATATTTAAGTGAAAACCGCAACTGAATCGGTTCAGCCGTTTTTCAGATTAGCGTGCACAAACGCACAGACAAACAGACAAACCGACAAACAGACAAAAATTCTAAAAATCATTGTTTTGTGTTCTATTGCGTTAGTTAAAGCCCCCAAAAGTATTTTTTCTCATTTATCTTCCATGTACAGACAGCGATGGGTTACGATTTTATTATATGTATTGATTAAAACCCATGACTATCGCTAGGCAACGAAGAATACCCTGAGCAAAGAAATTCGTTCTGCTGTCAATTGAGCAAAAATAACGTTTATATCTTTACTGTTATTTCATAGATAAGTTATGATATAAAAACTAACGTGAGATGATATAACTAGGTATTTTAACATGCTTTTACTTTTCTTTCGATTTTAGTTTCGATTGGTTTAGATTCTAAACCGATCGCAACTAGCCTTTTCTACACTACGTAAGTAGAACCTTCTTAAAATCCTAATCATGTTATGCATTACTAAGTGCAAATTTGACCCATGAGTCATAAATCATGATGATATTAGGAATTTTCAACAAAATATAATGCTAAAATCCAGTCAAATACACTTGTATAGTACAAAAACACGGGTTCGTTCAACTGATGAAAAAACACCTTAATCCTTCACCGAATGCAATGTCAATCTGCTTTTTATCCAAAATCATGACCACTGGACCGTGTGTTAAAGGTTTTTGTAAGACAATCGCATAAAATTTACGTAAAGATAAGAATAATTTGTATATTTAATTTATTACCGTTTGTTTAAAAGCATACGACCAGATATGAGAACGATATAATGACGCCATTATGTTGTTTGTATCTTATCAAAAACATGGCTTTAAAATGGCACATAAAATATAAGTATGTCTTTACTTTGTTCTTTTTAAGTTGTAACAAAATTGATCTCTTTAGTTTATCTTGGAACGGATCTGACTGAGCACCGCTAACACAAGAACTACGTTCTCTTGACTTTATTCTACTAGGTACTCTGTTTATCTTTCGCTCAACTTCGTGCCAAACTAGTGTTTTCATTGGATCAGCTTCCGATCTCGCTCTAAAATTCTTTAAAAATATTTCCTATACCAAAACATTGAGATGGTAGACTTATTAAAATAAAAATTCGATCGTTACGCGCGCAATCCTAAAAATAACACTCAGATTGCGATTTAAGACAAAGCTTTTAAAAATAATAATTATAAAGTAATTGAAACGCGATGGTAAAAAAAACCGCAAAAATATATTTCTTAGCGTGCACTCGAAGTAACGAGGTTCCTAATGCCGCCGTAATCGCTCAGGAAGTGATTATTTTACTATTCTGAGGTGTCTCCAGGAGTACTTTTAAATCCATTACTCTCTGATGTCACACGGCAATTTTCCAGTAGCTGGGCTCATCGCGGCCACACACAGCCGAGGTTAACAACTAAAAAGGGCTAATAACTATTATCCGAAATAGTTGAGGCCGCGTCAGTGAAAATTATGATTAATATCTGCTTGTAACGGTATCTGAGAGACGAGTAGGCAATGATGAGAATCACCCGATTGTAATAAATCTCGCACGCTCGCTGTCTACTTCACATTTGACGAATTATATGGGAAGTGAATTGCGACTACTAATATTATAAATGCGAAAGTGAATTTCTATATTTGTTTGTTTGTTATCACTTCACACTTCTGCAATTGAATCCTATTTAGATGAAATTTTATATGGATATAGTTTGATATCCAAGGAAAGACATAGGATAGTTTTTATCTCGAAATTCCGTGCGAAGCCCACGGGCACAGGTAGTATGTTTATAATTTTTTGTGTGAAATACCTACATCGTGTACTGATCGGGCTAAAGCACCTTATGTTTAAATTGTCAAATGTTTAAACGACTTTTATATAATTGCTTCAATTGCGAACAATTGAATATTTAAATCAAGTTAATTAATGACTTGCATACTTCTGTTTTATAAAAAGTGATTAATTTGAACTTTGTAATTGTTGTGCTCTTTAACTAGACAACAATGACGTTACCATGAGATTACTACCCAATACAAGTCAACCAATTTTCTTATCGTGTCGATACGAAAATTGTTTGTTACTCGACCGATGTAACTTAGCCTCATTGTGTGCCCACCAGTCGTATCTATTGAAATGTTTAAAGGGCATCAATTAGTTGATCTGTATCGGGAAAAGTTGGTGTTTTGATGAGCGGTTGTTTGACTTTTGATGCCCGTCTACTTTCTATCATTTGTGAATTCTAGCGTATTGTTTTCTCGGTTTCTGTGTCAACTGTACTTGTTGAAGTGAAAAAGTAAGAGTTCATTAAGATTTTTTGTTTTATTGTTATTTTCATATTATTTCGCCTGTTATTAATTAAAAATTAGTAAGTAGGTTTTCAGATGATGCGAATAAATAAGAGTTTTGAGGCCGTGGGGAAACTGCACGACTTTCTCTAGAGGTAAGGATGAAGAAACAATTTCTCACGATTTGTAAAATAAAAGGCAGTCATTTACACGAGATCGGAAGATTTAGGATTTGAGTTCAAGAATAATAGTCTGAACTGGAGAAAAGTTCAACAATCCATACAAACTGATCGATCGAGTTTGTTTGATAAAATATCACACTGTATTATTTCTTGGGGAAAGTTTCAGTTGATGGCAAACCTACCGGGAGAGCAGATTCATTAATTAAACCTTTTTGTTGACAAATCTAGTGTCCAAATTTTTTGTAATGTAAGTGAGTATAGTTTTTGAGGTTTTTCAAGTTTTGGATTGTAAGTTTAAATTAAGTTTTCAGAATATATTTTTATGTTTATTGAAATGTTCGATTTATACATGTCATTGTTTCTATAAAAAATACAATAGTTTTATAAAGTAAAACAAGTGAGCAGGTTTCCTTATTACATTTTTATTCACCGGAAGCAAAAAGTGGTTGCTGAAAAATACATACAAAGTATAACTCAGATATGCCTAGCCAACAGTATTTAGTCATTAAAACTGCCTTCGCGTTCATGACGCCGTAAAAACAAACACGAATTAACTTCATTGCGTCGAACACTTACAACTTTGTTCTGTGTACTGGTACACGGTCCTAGGCCTGGAGCTTTCTGACAGGCATTTAATAATAGTCCTAGAAGATTATCTGTGTCCGCCCGGGAGCTGATAACCGTTCGGAATTTTTTTTGAGTATAAAAATCAGTTATTGTGAAACAATTATTGAGTTGAAATCAGGTCCCGATTTGTGACACTGGTTATTATAATTATTTTTTAATAAAATTGACATTATAATATTAACTAAATAAATACAACCTAAAATTAAAACTAACTAAAACTAATTAAAAATAATTTATATTAAATTATATAAAAAATTGAGGTCAAATCGCTGCCGTCACAGGGCAAAGTACCCAAGAGGCTGGCGGCATTTCCGCGTTGGATAGCAATACTTAAACGCTGTCCGAAATGCGCGCCCGCCCTTGGGTCCCCGGAGACATCGATCAGGCGTGCGGAAATTTCCTTAAAAATTTGACGAGCTTCCGCACCCCAGGGCCCTAAGGTCTCCACAGCAAAAGGCACAAATATATACGGCTCTCACAGAGCCGCATATTTGCGCCTCTTGATGGCTTCTGCTGTCGTCGCTGCCGCGCCCGCCTTTCGGGCTGTCGCCCGTACATGGGATGCAGCTACAGTGTCTACGCATGTAGCACCCCACACAAGCGACCGCCCGTTTTCCCAAGGGATGAGCGTCATTTAACTTTACCACTATTTACAATAATTATTTTAATACCTAATGAATAGCCAATGGCATGGTTTAAGTACTTGACATATCAATAGTGGTTACAGATTCACTTGGAATGTTTATCGATTATTCGAAAACGCGAGGATAGCGTCTGGAAAGTCCGGATGCACCCGTTCCATCCGGATTTATATACATTTATTTATTTAACTTTATTATCATGTAAACGGCGGACTTAAGGCCTGAGGCCTTGTCTACCACTCAACTAACAGTGAACATTGTATCAATTTTCTACAGATTTGGAATCTCTTGGGAGTCCTAAGCCCACCTTTGCTTCTAAGCTCCCTGGCGGTGTCCACCCAGAGCGCGCCAGTTGGTAGCGCTGTCCGCCATCATTATGCAATTGAAAGTTAGTGAATTATTATGCACGATAATAATCTCCATAAATAAATAAATGGAGCGGGCGCACTGGGCGGCCGGATTATGCTGTGTGGAAGCGATTCCCGGCGTCTAATAAACGGATTACAATGTTTAGCGCGCTCTAACGCAGGATTTTTGGTTTAATTAAGGGGACGCACCGTGAAAATGGGCATTATCTATTTCTTATTTCTCAGCAAATATCAGAAATTTAGAACTGATACTTGCTAATAGCATACTAGAACGCTTTTCTAGCATAATTGTGGTTGTGGATACACGATTTGTTAATTTTTGTAACACAAACTTGCTCATCAAAAACACCTCTACCAAAACATATATGGTCTAATTTCTCACAAACGAGAGGGACTTCAGCTTTGAAACTTTTTATGCAGATTAGTAATTATGTAATCTTTAAAATTGTGGTACAAATTTTTTTTTGTTGCTTTAGTTTTAATTTTAGAGCCATTTTTCTATAATTGATCAGTTTTGCGTGGCTTAAGATTTCAGTCATTTAAGCCCTTTTGCCTTCCTGAAAAATATTGTACATGCCGTCTCGCTTTTTCGCGAGTGTATTTAAATAAACTGTTCTTGTTGCACAGATTTTTGACAGTTATACATGAAATTGTCAGATGGCCGATGGGCCTCACGAAGCAAGGACGCGTCGCTCTTCACAAAAAAAATGACATTTGATTTCGTAAAATTATTGTCACAGTGTAGAATAATATCATGAATATATATGGGTCGAACAGTCTGTAAACAAACGTGCGAGTAACTTTCTTACACTGTGTCACTTGTCATAATGTCAAAGGAAGTGTCAAAGCATAGCGTGGCATAGATTGATTACGTGACAGACATGGTCGGAATAGATTTTTTTTTATACAAATAATGTACATACAGTATCGATTAATAATATTTTATTTTTATTTAATTACCAGTTTTGTGGCAATAAATTAATTTTATAATAGCCAAATAAACTTATTTATAGATGATACTCTTCGAATTTATTTACTTTTAGATTTCGAGAAATATACACGTACATATTTTACCACTGACTGACTGGCTGACTGATTGATATGGTTTTTAGGGTTCCGTAGTAAACAAGGAACCCTTATAGTTTCGCCATGTCTGTCTGTCTTTCTATCTGTCTGTCTGTCCGTCCGCGGTCCTACTCAGAAACTATAAGTACTAGAAAGCTGTAATTTGGCATGGAAATGTATATTAATCATGGCAAAAAAGTCGGAAAATAAAATATGGAAATATTTTTTTTTTATGGTATCTGCCATACTAGTAAAGAGGAAGTCAATATTTTTATTTACTACAAACACATTGTGTGGGGTATCGTTGAATAGGTCTTTCAAAAATATTATATGCTTGGAAACACCATTTTTCGATTTAGGGATCCGTGTCTGAAATATTTAGCTTTAAAGTGAATTTTTTTGTTAAAGTCACGTGTCCCCCCCCCCTCCGTCTATCTGCTAAACGGTTATATATGGACACGTGAAAAAAATCACAGCTATGGCATATATAATGTAGTTTAAAGAAAAACTATCAGAGCCAAGTAGGGTAAACAAATTAAAAAGTTAAAGGCATTCAACTTATAAAATGTAGTCGAAAAGGAAAATTTCATACAAATTCAATAGATACTTAGACGTTTAAGACGTTTTTAGTGGCATGAACTTAAAGTTGGCATTTACAACTACGGAACCCAACATTGCGCGTGGCCCGACACACACTTTGCTAATTATTTGATCTGCACTGTAGTGATAGGTGTATGGAAGGACTTGCTTGGTGGGGGAGCTTTCTGCTTAACCCTCCAAACAAGCAACCAAGTGAAGGCAGAGGTTACCTACGAGGCCGTAGGCCGTTTTTTGAATGGTATTTTAATATCATTATAATATAGTGATCTAGTACAGCCTGTGGATCGATTTATTACGGGTATGTCCCTTCCATGTTGAATATTAATTATTTTTTCAACATATTGCTCGTAAAGTGGATCTCATTGATTTTCATCGGCTTTAGACATATATAAAGTAGCACATAAAACACGCTTGCGTTATAAACGCAAATAGTAAAGTTATATTATGCAACAGCAATATTTTACTTTTTTTTTCAAATGTCGAACTCTCTCAATGCCTTGTGGCACCAGCTAGTAATGGTTGGCCAGCCGCGCTAATTTTGATAAGTATTACGGTGGGAAAGCAGCCGTGTCACAGAATCTTATACCTTTAAACAAGCAATTCTTGTATATTTATTTATATATATATTTATATATTTCTGTGATCTCGAAAACGGCTCTAACGATTTCGCTGAAAATTGGTATACGGGGGTTTTCGGGGGTAAACAATCGATCTAGATTAGTCTTATGTTTGGGAAAACGCGTGTTTTCGAGTTTTCATGCGTTTTTCTTTCCACGCAGAATATGATCGCTAATTTCGTCGCGCCGGCCGCCATTCATTTTGGCTCAGCGGTTTATGATGCTGACCGCTAGAAAGAGTGTTACGGGTTCAAATCCCATTCGGTGACTTACTTTTGTTTTTTTTTATGTTCAAATTTATATATATTTTTTTATTTTGTATTGTTTTTAGACAAGTTTAAAAAATGTAGTTATTGTTTGAGATGTAACCGAGCAAAGCTCAGTCGCCCAGGTACTACATACTAGTACGCCGTGTGCATCACAGTTTTATGCTTGAGTTTATTTAACCGCTCCTTTACCGCCAATACCAGACACAATAGTAAGACAATGAACGTGGACATTTATTAATACCGTGCGGGTCTTTACCGGTGAAAATAAAAATCAGTTTAGATATACGTGTGTTGAAAAACTTCGTGCGATATACGTGTGTATATTGGTTAAACACTCGGCACTATCACGCCCTCGCTTTCGGCTCGCGCAAGAAAAATCCGCCTCGTGTGTTATAACCACTATAGCGCACAAATATGGTAATATACACAACTATTTTTCAATTTAAAAAATATTACTTATTTCAATATAAAGAATTGAATGATGCAGCTCCTTTTATATAGTTACGTATTTACCCCTTACTTATTTTGTACAACATGCTGACTTTTCATTGGTTTTGGAAAAAAAATCGTATTGTAAATAAATTCCTCTATCTATATCCGTAATCCAAATTTGTGTATGACATAAGATAAACAAATCGAGACTACGTAGTTATGTCCGACCAAAACTACCGCATGACCTCGATGAACTCTGGCCGGCCGGACGGAGGCGGTGCCTGGCGGTAATTTTAATTGATCTCACGATTTTACTTTGTTTTTGAATTTTTATTTTGAACTAGCCGAAGCCCGCGACTTCGTTCGCGTGGACTTTATGTTTTTGGAAAATACTCATCAGGCTGAACAACTTTTACTAAGGCGGCATTTTTATATCTCTTATAGTTTAGCTGGACCATTATGGTCCTGCATCAGGCGTTCCATTTTCCAAAATCATTTATACCCTATATGTTGCCCAGGCTTAATAGCTATACAACAAAAAAAGTTTCATTCGAATCCGTCCAGTATTTCCGGAGATAAGCGTGTACAAACAGACATACAGACAAACAGACATACAGACAAACAGACAAACAGACAGACATTTTTTTTAAAATTCTTACTCTATTACTTCGTCTCCATCGCCCACAATATTTTTTTTGGAAATATATTTAATGTACAGACACACTTTTTTTACTGTTTTATTATATGTATAGATATAGATAGCTAATGAAATTTTACTAACGATCTTTATAAAGTAGCCCTTGGTCCAAAAAACAATGAGAAATTACCGTGTATATTAAAATTTAAATAAATTATTTCTGTTTTATCTAAAGGCTGACCAGTAGACAATGCGTTAGCATTAAGTCCACCTTTTGTACCATTATGGTCATTTAAGATTTAATAAATAAATAAATTTACATGTCAGTTGCTGTAGTAAGCCATATTATAAATATCATAGCTGCTGACTTAGCTTTTATATTTAACGAATGTATTAATGAAGGCATATTTCCTAACCTAATGAAATGTAGTAAACTAATACCCTTATTTAAAAAAGGAGAAAAAACAGACCCTGGCAACTACAGACCGATATCTATCCTGCCAATTTTGAGTAAGGTGTTCGAAAAGATAATGCTCAATCAAATGCTGCTTCACTTCAAAACCTACAACCTGTTCCATAGCCAACAATTCGGTTTTACTAGCGGGAAATCGACCACCGATGCGGGAGCGGCACTCGTTACACATATATATGATGCATGGGAGAGCAAAAATGATGGAATTGGATCATTTTGTGATCTCTCCAAAGCATTTGATTACGTATATCATCCGACACTTTTGCTTAAATTTCGTCAATACGGTTTTGATGATAATTCAATTAAACTAATTGAATCTAATGATTCGATTGATAAGATCTAATGTTGAAATAGGCGTACCGCAAGGTTCAATTCTTGGACCTTTCCCTTTCTTGGTTTATGTCAATGACTTGCCTTATATGATTGATAAACAGGCTGGCATAGTGCTATTTGCTGATGACACCTCACTTATATTTAAAATAGATCGACATAGCACAAACGCTTGCGCAGTGAACAACACCTTGTCTTTCATTTCTGATTGGTTTTCTGCCAATGCTAAATGCGAAAAAGACCCAATGCATTCAATTTTCTCTTCCCAATGTGAGACAGGCCTGCGTTGACATAATGCTAGATGGTGAAAAACTCGATCTCGTTGAAAGTACTACCTTCTTAGGAATTACAATAGATTCAAAACTTCAATGGAGTGCTCATATAACTAAACTTTCGAATAGGCTTAGCTCTGCGGCTTTATGCTGTTAGGAGAATAAGACAATTGACAGATGTAGCTACTGCTAGACTAGTGTACTTTAGTTATTTTCATAGTGTTATGTCTTACGGCATACTATTGTGGGGGAGTGCAGCCGGTATTCAGACTATTTTTATTTTACAAAAACGGGCAATTCGTGCTAAATATTGGGTTAGGACCAAGAGACTCACTTAGAGAATTATTCAAGAAAATTGATATACTTACATTGGCATCGCAGTATATATTTGAAAACATAATGTTTGTAAGGAAAAATATTTCCTTATACAATAAAGTAAGCGATATGACCGATAAAAACTTGCGTAATAAGAATGAATTATTTGCCCTGTTTTATAGGCTCAAAACAGTTAGTAAGACGTTCATAGGGAACTGTATACTTTTGTATAATAAATTGCCACAATCGGTCCTTGATGTTCCAGACAAAAAATTTAAAACTTATGTAAAGAAAGTACTTTGTGAGAAGGCTTATTACAGGACCGATGACTACCTTAAAGACAAAAAAGTCTGGCTTGAGCTTGGCGCGGGTCCCTCTTAAAGGTTTGTTATATAGGTACTCGCAAATGTTCATAATTTGGTACATTTTGTACAAACTAAATCTACAAATAGACATTATTTTAAAATTTTGACATACTAAAAATTTAATTTTAATTATGATATGACATAACAAACAATGTATTCTGTGTCCATATTAACTTTAAGTATTAATTAAATTGTGAGTTGACGTCCTTGAAGAAAATGCCGCAGTGCAGTTTGTTACCGCTTCTTCTGCACTAGCGCTTTGGAAGCGGTAGTAAACTTAGCTGTAAGTAACCATTTGACGTCAACAATTGTGCAGCAAAACAATGACGATTATTAAGAGATATTATAAATATCCTATGATAATAAAGATATATTTGAAAAAACCTATTGCGATCTTTTTCTGCACGTGTAGTTGGCTCAAACTAATAAATATTGATCTTTCGATATGAAGTTCGAACATTTTAGACTTCCCTCCAGAATGTTAGTCATTGCTCAGATTTCTTATTGAAAGCTAATACCTCTGGTTCATTGAACTAGTAGGCTTGATAAGTCTCAGTTTCAAAAACACAACGTAACTAATAGATTACGTGACATGACCTTTTTCAATTCTTTACAAAAACATAACATGTTACACAAAAAGTTAACATACTAGAGATACTTTTCATTACGTCATGGTTTTCATACTGTAACCTCTATATATTTTTAACTCTATCTGCATTGCATTTAGACATAACTACAAACCTAGCGGAAAAGAACGGACAACTTTTGAATCAATTTTGACAGATTTTGAAAAATAAAAACGTAGAGCCAAGCCTTAAGGCTGGGATGGACAATTTTAACTCTCCCGTATTAGGTAGAAATTATAAATATACAAGAGAGATTACTATAGTATAATGAATTCAGAAAATCAGTCGAAAAACAAAAAAAAGGACTTCAATAATGTAACAAATCACACAGATTGAGCCCCAAAGTAAGTTCGAGACTTATGATATGAGATACTAACTCAACAATACTATATTTTATAACAAATATATATATATATATATATAAACATCCAAGATTCAGGTCAATCTGAAAAAGAACAATTTCAAGCGGTTCAAAAGTTATTGGGTAATTGCTTAAATTAAAGGTTTTTTTTTCCTGGCTTTCTTATGATTTAGGTACCTACAATACAGATGTTTCATTTTGTAAACACTGAAGAAAGTCAGAATTTATTGATTTTCTAGTAAAATTATTCATGATCTTTACGACCTCCGTGCCGTAGTGGTCACCATGCTAGTCCGCCACCCAGAGGTCGCGGGTTCGATCCCCGGTCAGGGCAAGTTGGAAAATGGCCTTTTTTCAAATTGTTCTAGGTCTTGGATGTTTATCTATATACGTATTTGTTATAAAATATGGTAAAGTTGAGTTAGTATCCCATAACACAAATCACGAACTTACTTTGGGGCTAGGCTCAATCAGTGTAATTTGTCCCTATATTTTTATTACTATTTTATTATTTATATATCTTTCGGTTAAAATACCCTTTCTAACTTTGTCATATTATAAGCGTCTATACCAAGACACAAACAACAATCAATTTACCTAAAGAAATGTGACCGCTAATAAATCTTACCCATTAAAATGAGACGTATTTTATCCCACAGTTAATTCACTTCAGTAATAGGACGCCGTAAACTAAATTAATCTAAGCAAAGCCTAACTCGGTGTACGGCCGAGCCATCAATTTGTATCGTAGTCTAATCACTGTTAATTTTGACCAAATTGCGCCCGCCGTAATTTATATGCGTCAGTGTTAGGGACATTGAAGTTGTGATCATATGTCCAGGGACGCGCTTCCGTGTCGATGAGTACAGATTTCCATTCCAGAGTGACAGGAATGACCAAAGGTATATTTTCCATTCCCACTGTGAAGTACACAGTGGGAATATTGCATGGGACTAGATAAGATAGAAGAAATTTGACACAGCAACCGTTGGCGACACCTACTAGCAAGATCTTTTTTCAAAACTAAAAACCGACTTGACCCCTCAACTACACAACCGATTTAAAAAAAAATCTATAGGAGTAACTCGAAAGTATACCCTTTCAGACAAAACAAATTCAGATTGGTTTAGGAGGTTTTGAATAATCGGTGAACATAAATAAAAAAAAGATTGCGACGAATTAATGATCTCCTCCTTATTTAAAAGTCGGTTAAAAATTTGTCTTGACGAAGCGAAAAAGGCTTGCATGGATGGATCGTAAAAAGCGTAGTTCCATAGTTATTGCCTGCTCCTATGGGAAGGCAGGCGTGATAATATGTCATGTATACTTACTTATGTGTAGATATATGTGATTATTCTCATCTAAAATTCAGTTCTCAGAAGTTATTAAGGAAACCTTGTACCTATGATGGTTTAACCTGACCTGGGCTCTTGTCACTTTTGGACATATAATTTGTAGATGATATATTCAATACAACGAGTAATTACAAAGATAGTGGAGTAGGTTCATAGATTGATTAGCTTCTCAGGCTCAGGTGAAAGTTATTATGATACTCCTTACTGGATATAAATTACAATAATAAAGTATTCAAATATACCGTACGATGGACTACAGAATATAGACATTTTAAATAAATAATATATAATTGAAGAAAAAACTTGTCGTGAGGTTTCCAGAAGAGTAGAATAGGGCTACTCCAAGTCCTCCCGTGGATGTCGTAGAAGGCGACTTTGGAAATGCTGCTCTGGCCAAGTATGGCTCTGATAGTACAGAGGGAGGGATCGTGGTCCTGCAGTAAAGACAAAAAGATCTGATGATGATGAAGAAAAAGCTGGAAAGCGCACTCCAGAGTCCGAAGAAGCAAGTTGAAGATGCACGAAAATCACAATACTAAACTAAAATCTTTGGATGATGGGTGACCGAAATCAATTACTACATTGTGGACCCCCTCTAATATTAGAAGCCTAATACTCTAGTTTGAAATTGCGTGTTAAAGAAAAATAATTTGATCGATTGCTAAATAGCAATCCAGTTTCGACACTAGATTGACTAGCGGTGGTCGTAGATCGCAGGTCTTGAACACCTTTCAAAATCTGATATGTAATTATCGCTCTTATCAAATAGCTAATCTATTTCTAAGTTGGTATTGCGTAATAAGGCGTTCGTGAGTGCCCATATGGTTTATTTTGGCATATATGATGCGAATATAAATAAAAAAACAAACATATAAGTACGATATCTTTTTTCGACGACGCCACCCATCTCGGTCCTGTAGTTGGCTGGATTTTTACATCACCAAAATAAAAATAAATACTCTAAAAACTTAAGAGTTCCCTTACCCTTGACAGAATCAGACTTTTCCATACACGTCATCTAGCTTTTATTTTAAAACGACGTGTCAGATTTCGGGTAAAATTTTGTAATCTCACATAAAAAGGCATATAACTGGTTTTTACTGACAAAATATGGACTTGAAGGAGAATAAAGTTTTGACCATTAGTATGGGAAACTTTACTAATGGTCAAAACTACACCCTTATATTTTCTTTCAAGTTCATATATGTTGAATTTAAAAACTAGTTATATGCCTCAGGTATTCCATTTTTTTTGCAATTATCTAGGTTTATAATTGGTTTGCGACACTAAAATTATGAACTGGAAAGAAAATATAAGGTACATGTAGAAGTTTCCCATACTGTCATATTTAGGCAGCTTGTTTAATCTAACATCTAACACACATGAAAATATATAGAGATAAGACTCTTTAAAGCACGGTTATACTCATCAAGATCTGATCCATTAAAAATCCAAACCTCTCATTTACTGTATGTATGAATAAGCAATTTGGGTGAAGACGTATATATTCCTAAAGGGTAGAATAGAGTCCTATCAATTATTCCATAGTAGCCGGCGATAGGAATAGCAGACCACTGTTAGTGCCTGCTTTAATTGAATTTATGCGGGGTAGGGCCGACGAAATGCTTTATTGCTAATTGATCGAATATTGGAACAACGATACATGTTGTGTTTCGGAGTAAAGGCCTTTTAGACCGGCCGATAAATCGAGTTTCTGTCAAGATGTCGCCTTATTCTACCATCTGTGGTTGTGCTTCAGTTTGAGGAGCTCGATTGTATAGCGCGTTTTCTTGAAAGTGCAAGCTGAACTTGGATTCGCCTGGTCTTTATATAGAGCTTCTCAGTGATTCGGAAAGCACGGTACAATATAATTAATGTTCGTCACATTACACGCAGATGATAGATGTTAAGTTCTGCCAGAATGCTTTTAAAATCTGATAGCAGTGTCGGCCACTAATACAATCAAAAGCAAGAGATTGTTTGTTTGTTTTTCGTGTAAGTAAAGTGGCCAACACTGGTGTCAAATTTTTCAGGCTACTTAAAGGCATCTGACACAGCTTGACAATTGCCATACAATGACGACAGCCGGGACCAACGACTTATACGTGCCTTCCAAAGTACGGAGAAGCTCGAGATTTTTATTATGCCACTTGTGGACCCATCCAAGTGCAGACCATTCCCGGTGTCGTTTTACTTGCGAAAGCGCTAGTAATACGCACTCGTGTAGTAAAACTACTGACTATTTATTACTCAGGCAGAACTTGATGATTGATGCTACAGCTTGACTTGATGCTGCCTTTAGGCGATGATGACACTTGCAAGCGGAGACTTGATATGGTTGTATATCGTTTATTGTATAGAAAGGACCTGGGCGACCGAAAATATGTTCAGTAGTAGGTTCTCTACTTACTTAATTTGTTAAGTTAGATAGCTATTGTATATAGCATAAAAAGTGATATTGGTAATTATTTTTATGATCAGTAGTACATAGGTTCTCCACTTACTTAAATTTTTGAGTTATATAGTATTGACATAAAAAGTGATACTTATTGGTAATTATTACCAAGTTTATAGTCAAGCAAATCTTGTCGAGTGGTATAATTACTATTTGAAGCCTGCCTGCAGATTGAAGTACTGTTGCCCACAATGCAAATATTGTAAGTCATTCTCCCAATTGTATTTGCCGAAACGAATTGCCGAGCTGATTGATTTCCGAATTAAAATAAAAGTAAATTCCAATAAAAAATTGATGCTCAAGCTTAAAAACAAAGCGTGCTTTTAATTAACACTGGCAGAACAAAATTGACTTACGTAGAGCCAACAAACAAATGGGCTTCAATAAGATCAATAGCGTCGTGCGGGGCCCTATAAAAACTTTAAAGTTAATTACTAATCACTATAAAGCAAACATTCAATTTACAAGGCGGGTTAATTGCGCTGGCCCGCAACATGTTTTGTAAAAAGTCAGCTAAAAAACCGTATCTTTACTTATTTCTTAATTATAGACCAATTCGTGGCAGAGACGCAAGCATCGTGCCAGAGCCTGTCCAAACTTACATTAAATTAAAATCAACTCTATCACAGTTTCTTAAAATTCAATTTTCTATGCACTATTTAAATATAACCGTCTTGGCAAATGGTATCTCCAATAATTATATGGTTCAGATAGAGGTTATCATCCTCTTAATACCATGTATACGTTCTTTATCTATAAATCTGCACTAGTTCTATACATTAGCCAACCGTGACTTTATTAGAGGATGCTTGTTTAAGAATGTTTCAGCATTTATAATGAGACATAATAAAGTTGTATGCATCTCAACACCATTATTATAATGCTTAAGTACCGTGTGGAAAATAAAAATAATATTTACTACATACGTAATTTAACAAATATTATTTACATATTATTCCATAAGTACTTATAATTTTTGCCAGAAAGCAAAATGTTGTTTTAATATTTTATTGAATTCATCAACGCACTCATGTTAATGCACATGAAGTGAAACTTAATACTGTAAGTACTAGAATATGAACTGACTAACAAAAGTGTGTATGATACTTATTCCGCGAAGAAAATATTTTTTGTCCTATATTACGTAACTTATTAGTAAGATTGACAAAGATAGGGAGAAAACAGAGCTAAGAATTGACAAGCTAAAAGAGAGTTAAGGTGAAATGAGTGCAGAAGTGGCGACCTCATTTGAAATAAATTGTTTAAAAGTAAATACGGCGAGATTTCCAAAATCCAAGTCCAAGTGCTCCCGTGGATGTCGTAGAAGGCGACTAAGGTATTACATGTTAAACAAAGCAAACATCAATCAGACTTCTTCAACCCGTCTGGCCAGTGTGGAGAGTGTAGACCAAAGCCTCTAGCTGCTCTGGCCAACTATAGCCCTAGTAGTACAGAGAGGGTCGTGCTCCTGCAGTGGACACAAAAGGACCTGATGATGATCATGATAATTGTGATAATTAGCAATTTGATTCCCAACAACTTATTACTAGAAATACCTTTAAATTATTAAATGAATAACCTTTTTAAAAGTTTTGAATCAAGTTTTCGCCAACAGCGAATTCCCTTTTAGCGAAAACCTGTTTTAAATCTAGAAGGACTACCAATAATACTTGCAAAGTTTTCTTAACACACGTGGAAACAAGCTATCTACTAACCACTGTATGATAACGAGAATCTTCAGGTTGGACCTAAATAGATCAACTTGATATGTTAGAGGGAAGAAGTAGCAGACTTAGAATAAGTCAAATATTTTCCGTTTCAAAAACTACCATAAAAGAAAGGAAAATAATAAATTTTATAATAGTCCAAACCCTAACCTAGGTCGAGTTAATCCCATAATTTAGGCATCCAATATCGCCCCTGCGATCCGGCCATTGTTAGCAATAGCCGGTTGGTGACAAATGGAACGAGCAGTATCCTCAGACGAAATTAAGCACAGGCAAAGCTGTAATGCGAAAAAGCCAGACATATAAATTGTCTCTAATCCCACAATTGTGCGAGACGAAAATTGGACGCAATTTGGTACGCAACCGTTGATATTGCACCCATTTACCTATGATGCTTGTTTCTAAATGAAAACAAATATAAATAATTTCTTTAATGATCCAGTGTTACCTACACAAGGTGAAAAATTTGTAAATAACAGTGAACAGTGTTATAAAAGAAGACCACCCTCTCAACGGAATGCAACAGAATAATGTAAAAATATATATTTGAACTGTTCATTGGCTAAATTTACCTTTTTTTTTATAAAGAATGAATGTACAAAAATCTTACCATAGGATTGGATTATTAATTAGTGAAGCTTAAGAATCTTTAATTTTCTAGGAAAATGCGATAGACCTACAAAGATAAACCTGCTATTATTGGAAGCACATTCAAAGCATTACATGTACATAATAAATAACACATCTTAATCACGTCACTCTTATGGGACGGATAGAGCCCTGGGCCAATTAAAAATAAGGTTTACTAGCCAGATCGGCTTATTGATTTTTTTATCAATATATTCGCCGATTCCTGTTCCACTATTGGCAACGAAATACGCCAAAAGAGCATAAGCTAGTAGGTATTTAAAGCTTTTTTCCACACAATAATGAATTGATTCTTTCTTTCGTGGTATCAGAATCCTATAAAGAATGGGTGCGAGACCAAACGGTTGGCCTCTGCGCTGCAAATCGTCATGGTTTGTCGCGTAATGAGTGTAGGGCGACAGAAAAAAGGCCAAGGAATGTACACCCATTCAGCCGTTTCATTATTGCTAGGTTTCGAGTCGCTCGGTAAACAAAAGGAGAAAATAGGGTTTTAAAATTGATTGTTTACTCGCTGCTGCCTGCGCTCTGCGGCATTGCCTGCTTAATCAAAGGTCATTTGACAATCTCAAGGGAACATCACAATTTTTCGGGATAAAAAGTATCCTATGTGTTAAGCCTAGTAAGTAGTGTGTGAATTGTTTCTTTTTGAAAATATATTATTACTGCAATAAAAATGAAAAAATACGAAATCCAAGATCTAAAGCAAAGAAAACATAAATTCAATATAAATGGAGGTTTACATTAATACTAATCGTATAGTAATTTTGCTATGAATTAAAACAGCCTTTTTTATTATCTGTAGAAAGATATAAAGAATATTTACTGGTCAAGATAATTACACAATCTAAATGTAAAAGAAGAAACTGACTTGCTGAAACAGCTGAAACCGCTGGGTTTAGAAATATGAAATGACCCAGGTTTGCAGAAGGGTGTTTACGAAATTCATCCCCTAAGGGGTTGAAATCAGTTTAGGGCTGAAAATTTGTATGAAACTTGGTAAAAAGGGATTTGTGTGTTTGGATGTCCCCTTCTTTTTAGTTGACACATTATAGGCTTGAGTTTTTTTTCTTATTTTAGAAATTGTCACGCTCACTGCATCTTTTTTGCATGTAGAATATTACAAAATATAAAAGTACCCAATAGTGACTGGTGAAATGAAGAAAGTGTAACTAATATCAATAGGTCCATGGTTCGAAGCCCACTGAATTATAAATGGAGCATTAAACGAAAAAATACTGTATGCAAATGCTAAAACCTTTATGTGACTCCTAAATGATTTCCATGGGAAAGCTATATCTACGTCCGTGTTAACAACTCATGCGTGTTACACGTACATACATCAGTTTGGAATGCTTGTTTAGCGTTATTGTACATATAATGCTACTGCAAATTAACTATAGTAAGACCTGATATAAAACAAGCTTATCTGCTAATAAACTCTACTTTTCTTACTAACCGGCCACAATTAAGGACATCAGAATGAGCTCGCAAAAATCGTAACAAATCCTTTTAATTTTATTACGGTCTTATCCAGATCTCGCCATTTGTCCCGTGAAATCCTTCTGAGTGACAAACAATACTGCCGGCGGGACATAATGCTGCGCCCCGTATCTGCTCGACACGGCCTCTGTTCTGTACCGATGTTCCCGACGAATGTCTAAGTTACAGTCGCCAACTGCATAATGAGATTAGGGATAGTGCTGTTTTCTCAGGAGGTTTGCAATTTAAGAATCATTGTTCTTCTTTTCATGCTTATTTACAACGCTCGGCGGAAAACGTCAAACCCTTCTTTTCTTAAGTTTGTCTTCTGTGTGTGGCATCATAGTTTCTAAACAGATGAGCTGGTGTTGGTTAATATTATATATATTAATATATAATGAGCCACTCAAAGATTTAGGGGTTAGGTTTTTGAATTTAGTATTTTTGTTTTGATGATTTCGTTCGATTTAATTATTCCGTAAACAGGATTGCTTTATGATTTTGTACCTGGTGCCTATCTACGTAGGCATTCTCATGTTTCGGGACCGCATGGTTTTATCACAGTTTTGGAAGTACAGTCTCGGTAATATTGTCTCCTGGTTAAATTCTTAGCTGCTTCTATTCAACAGACCTTAGGATCCGGCTCTCCTGCTTTTTCTTGTCAACTTCGCACGGTCTTCAGCTTCCATTGTACAGCTATCCCACTAATAACCCACGACGTGGTGACCCTGGTGCACCCATCCTGCAGTTGGTTAATGCGCACCATAAAAGGCATCGGAATATAATGTATTGTAATTGTTTCATAAGCGAGCCCAATCCGATTGAGTCAGCGATACTCGAGTAATTGACATTTTAGTTTTTGTTCAATAGCGCTTGTACTTTTTGCGTGTCGCTAGCAATAACCGCCGGTCGTATGTAATGAGAGCCGATCTTTATTACAGTTTTTTTCTTATGTCTACTATTTCTGTAGGTAATGAGACTTTTGTTGCTGACTTAAAAACAGAAGGTGCACCTGGACTTGACTTGTTATTTTTTCTTTTGGAGAGACTGTATTAATGGGTAGCAGTATTGACAAATATAACGTATTGCAATATAAAGTTTGTGCTTGAGATCGTCGTCTGGATACCTAGGTACTCCAAATAAAGATCTTACAAAGTTTTAAACACTGAATCTCATATATTTTTAATTCTAATAATTTAAAATTAATAAAAGTGTTATTTTTTTCATTTCCAGCCTATTAGTAGCCATTATATATAACATTTGTTTTGGAATACTTTACGAGAGGTTGTATGTCTTGTCCAGTTTTGCCGTGTGGTTTCCGGCAGAGTAGAATAGGGCCACTCCAAGACCTCCCGTGGATGTCGTAGAAGGCGACTTAGGGAATACAAGCTAAACAAAGCTTATAAATATCAATGAGACCTCTCCAACCCGTCTGGCCAGCGTGGAGAGTATAGGCCAAGACCTCTGGCAGCTTTGGCCAAGTTTGTCTCGGGTAGTACAGAGAGGGTCGTGCTCCTGCAGTGGAGACAAAAAGACCTGATTATGACGATAAATTATAAGATATTTGGTCTGAAGAAAAAGGTTGTCAAAAGTTATAATATAATTTCGTTCGACCAACAATTTTTCAAATCTCTTTACCTACTTGATGGTATCATAGTAAAACATTACTTTGATCCAGAGGTCATGTTGAAACAGCGAGATCTTCAATCTCCATAACAGTAAACGCCTTGAATAAAATGTGGCAAAACGTTCTTTATCGGTTATGAATGACTAAGAATCTAGAACATAAGCGACTACAATACAACGGTGGACTGGGTCAATCAATTGTTATTTTTTGCCGCTTTATATTGTCACGTCCTGTTCAATATAACTTTCCTTTTATTCTAAGGCCTATATTGAAATCTTGAATACCGTTTTAGGTTCTTTGACCCTTACCATAGAGTAAATTACAAATTTTTTTTATTTAACCTAGCAAAAATGTAATGCAATAAAATGTTTATTACAAAATACCTCTTGGATCTTTATTGCTAGCATTAATTAGAGTAAGGAATTAAAAGAGTTTGTAGTTGCATCCTTAGCTGTGTTGCTACGGGTATTTTAACCTAGGGGGTTACTCCAAAAGCGGTACGCAAGACAGACGTTACTGCGTATCCGCGTTGTTAAGCAACATTAAGCACTAACGTATAATGATAAAGTCTAATTTGGCTTGACACAGAAATAGGACGTCACTATCTTACGATTAACGTATTCTTTTAAGGAGTTACCCCCATGAAGTTAGAGGTTACTACTAGTAGTTACTACTGTCCTATCCTGTGAAACTTAACAGATTGTAAAGATGAAGATGTATGAATATACATCTTCATCTTAACAATCTGTGTTTTTAGTAAGAAAAACTAATAAAATCTTCCTGAATATACATCTTCAAGTTATTATTTTGAGTTTAAGAGAAAATCAAAGATATAGGTAGAGGGCCGGTCCAGGTATCTCATTGACCGACTGTACTTACATGTTGATTCACATGTCACGTGTCCGAGTTCTCTACTTGAGACCTGACTAATGACTGTATTAAAGTATGCGTGAGATTTTTTTCGACGACTGTGGATCGCCTCAAAAGTGCATTCAAATGACAGAAGTGGACGCAATAACATGTTATTTCAACTGAATAGCTCTCCAGTCAGTCTGGGAATAGAGTTAACGTCCAGATCTATGGTTGACATTAAACTACGTTTTATAGCGATAGCGATTTCCTTATAGGGAACTATCTAGGATAAGTATGATTGTGTTATGATATTTGTTAGGTTATAATTTTGATAGGTTTTAAATGTGAAAATCCTTTACCAGTGCCTTAGTTGAATATGCAATAATGTACATGCTCGAAAAGATTTTGATAATAAGTTTTTTTTTGTAATAACTAAATTTCTTGGAAATAATACCTCATCATCATCATCACCAGTATCCCAGCCCTTCTTTCGCCCACTGCTGAGCATAGGCCTCTCTTCGTCAACGCCACCCATCTCGGTCCTGTGCTGATCCCATCCAGATGAGACCCGCGTCTTTGATTATGTCGTCAATCCATCGTATACGCCACCATTCGGTCAGTGATTATATAATACTTGTATTTAATAAATTCAAACGTACTTAACATAAGGTACTATAGAATTGTTCTTCAAGTCAGAACTAAGGTCCGTAATAAATAATGAGAAGAAGAATTACATTAAAACCAAAACACAGCATTACCATGACCAGTTTATAAATAGCTAGTCGTATTTATTCAGGCATTTGCATAGAAGTCAATTAACTACCAGCTTAACTCCAGCTTCGAAACATAACCTATTTATTCTTAGGAACGGTAAAAAAACTGGTCAAGTGGTTATCGCATTGGGCGCGGGAGAGTTCCGTAGGCGTAAGTATTTTACCAGGCTTCCGTCACACGCTCAAGGTCGCGCGGTTAGTACTTACCTTACCTAATTATATAATTAGTAATTTTTTAGCAATCTGTGATTTAACAGAGGAAACACATCATTTTAGAAACTAAGACTAGACTTTATGGCAATAAACTTGCCAAAGATTTTTTATTTTATATTTTCATCAGTGGAACACAACATCTGGCTATTTAAAAATATGTTCTTTTGATCAAAAAATCAATGAGATCAGATAACATTTAGGAGTGAAAAAAATCACTTTTTGTGTAGAGAAGTGCTTGTTATACTTTCCTCTAAATATTCCTTAGGTTTCAATTGACATATAACACAAAACTAAATCCATTAGATGGTGAATTAGGGTGAAATAAGAGAGGTTTTATGTTTAACTGCGGAACCCTGGAGCTCTCCAGCGACTGGCGAGGCGGCATGCGACGGTTGCGTGTTTCGGCTCGATTTACACATTTTTTTAACCTAATACTGGCTACTGTCTTGTTAGTAAAGAGTATTTTGTTAATAACGTACACACGTGAGCCGATGATATTCTGGGTCGAAAGTAATTTCGGAGAGGATGCCGTAATAGTTGTAATGATGATTTGTTTTTGTGTCATGTTTTTGTATTGCGTGTGTAAACAAGATGGGCCAGAAAAAATCTTTGAATCTTTGTAATTAACCGAAGATGTAGTCGAGCTTTTTTTCTACACTTTGGTTTATTTTTGGCCTCTTTGGGTGATTATTGACATTTATTTGCCCTCTAACAAAACGCTTCTCGGACTCCGAAGTAGCATAGAGCCTAGCTAAGGGTGCAACCGGAAAAGTGCTTTAATGAGGAGGTCCAAAACTAATAATTTAATAGTAGGCATTCCTGAACTTTTTCCCTACATCAATCAATGCTATTCATCACCTTCAAAATTGATTTACGAAAACAACACTATTTTATCATCTACAGGAGTGCAGCAAGGCGATCCCTTGGGGCCGGCGCTTTTCAGTCTAGGTATTCATCCAATCATCTCATCTTTAAATTCTAAATTAAACGTCTGGTTCCTGGATGATGGCTGTCTTTCTGGAAGTAAAGAATCCGTTTTAGCAGACTTTTTGGCCATTATTGATAAATTCAAAAGCATTGGTTTGGAACTGAACTTAAAAAAATGTGAAATTTTCATTCCTGGTAATATTTTGACATCGTACAAAAATGATATTCTTGACAGCTTTTTTAAAGTCTCTCCCGAGATTAAATTGCTCTCAGAAGATTCTTTACAACTTCTGGGTGCTCCATTACTGGGACCCAGCATTCAACCTCTCTTGGATAAAAAGTTAGATAATTTTTATTTTACATCCTCTAGATTGGACATTCTAAATTCTCACGTTGCATACACAATTTTAAAATACTGCCTTTTTGTACCCAAATTCACTTACATTCTGCGCTCAAGTCCAATCTGGAAACATTTGGAACTTATAACTAAAATTGATGAATGTCTTCGTGCCACCCTGGAAAAAATTCTAAATTTACATCTTGACGAAAATTCCTGGACACAGCTCACTCTACCTATCAAAGACGGTGGCATTGGCATCAGAAAAATTACTAGTGTTGCTCTACCTGCTTTCCTTTCCTCTGTTCACAGCGTCTCAAACCTCTGCAAAAAAATACTTAAAAATGACCTAAGCATCGATCTGTTAACAGAGGCAAAGGAAACGTGGTCAGCTCTCTGCCCTAACGAAAGTATCCCAGTGGAATCAAACCAACAAAAACTCTGGGATGCACCTTTAGTGCAGAGAACTGTTCTCAATTTGGCTCTAAATCTTAGCGACATCAACAGCGCTCGGCTCCAAGCAGTTTCTTCAAAAGAGTCCAGTCATTGGCTCCATGCGATCCCATCGTACAATATAGGTACATTTTTAGATAACAATAGTTTCAGAATAGCTGTCGGGCTCCGGCTGGGAACACCCGTTTGTACTCCTCATCGTTGCCCATGTGGCAGCGACGTAGATCAGTTTGGGCTTCACGGTCTCCACTGCCAACTCAGCGCTGGTAGAATTTCGCGCCACGGCTCTCTTAATGACATTATCCGAAGGGCTCTGGTCACCATTCACGTACCTTGCACCCTCGAACCTCGGGGTATAGTACGTGATGATGGCAAGAGGCCTGATGGAATGTCGCTAATCCCCTGGGAACGCGGCAGGGCGTTAGTGTGGGATGCCACATGCGTTGACACACTGGCACCCTCCCATCTCAGGGGATCAGTCTCGAGAGCCGGTTCGGCTGCTGAAAACGCTGAGATCGCCAAGCGGCGCAAATATAGTTCTTTAAATGATGACTATATTTTTGTGCCGTTTGGCGTGGATACTTTCGGACCTTGGGGCCCCGGTGCTAGGGGTCTCCTTAAAGAGATCTCTCCAAGACTGATCTGCGCCGCTGGTGACAAGAGGGCTGGCTGTTTTTTCGCACAACGAATCAGTATTGCGATCCAACGCGGAAATGCGGCCAGCGTTCTTGGCACTATGCCACATGGGCAAGATTTTTTAGACTAAATTAGTAGTTAACTTTTTTCTGTATGTATATTTGTAAATATGTATATTTTTTTTTTATCCTTCTTATTTCCTTAAATAAATTAGTTAACTTCAAAAAAAAAAAAAAAATAGTAGGCTATATTACAATTTTTGATATAATAGAATACCATAAAATAATATAAAAACCCAAGTGACAATATTCCCATGCAATAATACAGCAATATCTTCCCATGTAGTATCAAAAGAACTTTCTAGGAAATTCACGTCGGTGTCTGATTTCAGTCACGTCTAATGCCATGTTTATATAGGTACATTTATATTAGTTTACCAAGTCTCAGTTCGTACGTAGTCTCAGCTTCGCACGTTGAAATTACATGTTTGTTTCAGTTTTTTTTTTGTTTTTATTGTGTGTAAGTATGTAGCCAACACTAGCGTTTAAGTTGCTGAAAGGCATCTGACATGCTTGAGGACTGTCATACAATGATGACAACTGGGACCAACGGCTTTACGTGGACGAAGGTGCTAGAGAATATTATTTTGGTCATCCATCCAAGTGCGGACCACGCCCGGAATCCCTTAACTTGCGAAAACGCTAGCCCAAAACGGGCCAAAAAGCTCAACCGTTTTGAACGTTGAACATACGATGTAGTTTTATCAAACTGTAGTTTTATAAAGCTGCTGTACAATACCTAATATATATACCAACTAATCGCATCGATTGAAAAATCTTCAACACTACAATCGCTACAGATGTGACACATTTGAGATGGTATTAGTAAATAATAAATATTTTTAAAGCATGTCAAGTCAGCTAATGAATAATTACGGTTTACAAGACGCTGGAGTAAAAGCGTAGGAGCCATGTAAAAATCATCATCATCATCATCATCAGGTCTTTTTGTCTCCACTGCACGAGCACCCTATCTATACAATCAGAGCCAAACTTGGCCAGACCATCCAGAGGACTTTGACGTACACTCTCCCCGCTGGCTAGATGGATTGGATAGGTCTCATTGATGTTTATAAGCTTTGTTTAGCTTGTATTTCCTAAGGCGCCTTCTACGACATCTGCGGTAGGACTTAGAGTGGCCCTATTCTACTCTGCCGGAATCCACACGGCATAATATATGTATATCATTTTACAAAACTTAAAAAGAGTTCACTTCCAAAGTACACAACCAATTTGAAAAAAAATATTGCGCCTTACAAGTACTCGTATATGCCCTTTCTAACAAAAAAAGAATTTTCCAAATCGGCCCAGGCGTACTCGAATAAGCGGTAAACATACATTTCCTTATTTTTTAATAAAATCATAGTAAAAATATCTTCACATGATCTCTTGCCTTTTTTCCCCTATTTCTTCAGGCAAATTTTTTCTTCCTCTTTTTTATAAATAACCACGATTTCTTCTGCTATTTTTCAATTTCAACTATCATTTATTTTTTACTGTTGTACTCATTGACACGAAAAGAACATTTAAACAATTTGGTTTTGAGTATTCAAAGAAAACACTTCAAATAGTAAGCAGTTACATTGCTGTACCATACATCTTAGAACGTAGCACCAAGAACGTTACATTGCAATTTAAAAGATTTAACCCAATACTAGCCGGTTGTAAAAAGTAGACGACTGCGTGTGAGTGCTATTTGAAAAAAAAAAACCATGTACAATTTCAATTCCATTGGAGATTCCATACAATGCTTGCGCGTTTTGTTCTTCGTCGAGACATTCAGTGATGTGTCTGTCTTATTTTATTGCTACATGTTAAATGTAGAGCATCGTTGGTACGACTTTATTGCGTATAACATTGGCTATTCAGTCTATCTTTATTTAACGGATTGCCAGTGAAAGATGGACTGAATAGCCAATGTTTTTTAATTATATTGTTATCAGCTGATGAGTAATATTGCCGTTTTGAAGGACTTCCTTTTTCTTTCTTGCCTTATCCCTATTTGGGTTAGGCTCTGTACGTCAACTCCCTCCATAACCTTCTATCATTTGCCATCTCTGTACTGAAGTTTTGAAGGTCTTTCTTTTTTAAAATATGTAATGATTGCAGGCTACAAGGGTTAATAATCGTCTTTCTCTTTAATGCTCCTTTTAATTACATTAAAGGCGTGTAATATTGAGAAATATTACGCGTGTACGCACGTAACTTCTTAGGGATGCCAAAACAACAATCATTAATTTTTTGCTCTCCGCAGCGCGCCGCCGCCCGTTCACATCGCCCCGAGTGCATTGGAGCGTTAATTAAATTAAAACGAAATTATTATCGAGCTAAAGCAGAACGAGTGACAGCACGCAGCGATTTGTCACAGCGATGGTCGTGGCAGCCTTCCCGTGGCTTACGATGCTCCAAGGCCTCATTCCCGGGTCTCGGGAACCTTGCCACTTCCGCCCGCCATTCACTAATCTATCGGGTATCGAATGACGGCCCTCATTCATCACGAAATCGATCGAGAATCAAATGTTTGTGGTATCGATTACATGGACACGCTTTTGTATTAGTCATCGTGGGCCCACAAAATGTTCGTGGCCTCCAATTTGAACTCGGAACTTAAAAGCTTTCACATGCCCTTAGAAAACCTAAACATTTTGAATCACAACAACGCTTTGCACTCGAAAGGCGCTCTCTTGACCACTACAATATTTTATATTTACTCATTTATTTGTACAAGGAAACTCGTTCCGTCTAAATGAATAAAATTGATTGCTTATACAAACTGTGCGCCCAAATACTCAGCCATCACAATAAATAAGGGCTTTTGAAGAGAAAAAAAAGTGATAGAAGCGTGGACCGCGAGGTACGGCGGCGGGACCCGAGGCGCGGACCGGCCCGACCTTGGAGCTCTCCGTAAGACAAGTCGATTTTGTTATTTGTTTATACACAACAGCACTACCTGTTCGTGGAGGTGTGGTGAGGTGCGCGCACGCACACACCCTGGCCTGCGCCCGTCAGCCGCCCGCCGCCGCCTCGCTTGCTCGCGTCGATTTCGATTCTCTCAGATATTTTACGGCGATTTCTGTAATGAACGTCGATTTATTGTGGCCACGGAATGCAGCTCAAATTTACTTTATAGACAAAATGTATGAGCGCGATTACAATCAATTTCATTGTAACGAGACACGCCGTAGATGTAAATAACCAGCGAATGCCACTCCGTCCAATCAAAATAAAAACCGTAACGAAATTTATGTTTTACATCATGCAATTTAAAACAAATATTTATGGTTCCCCAAGCGTACAGTTCACGTCTTCGAGTTACGATCGTGATGTATGGTTATGAAATGTTGACGTAAAAGTTACTGAGAAATACTATAATGGCGTTTCGTAATAGGAAAATGTAACTAGATCCGAGAGGCCATCAGAGAGACACGGAAGCCGCCTCAAAATCCCATAAAAATATTTCAAGCCGCGCATCGGCGCTACCTGATAAGGCTACGCAGTCATTTGTAGTAGCCCCGTGATCCAGCCTAGGGCCGATTCTTCTCACAATTTACGTGTAAAATGCTGTCAGTTTTATCTACGTAATGTGTTTTAAGACACGTCGGGAGATAGGGACACTGGGACACTAAAAGGACACCGGCATTTTCGATCCACTTTTTGTAATGCCCCGAGTTAATCCTCATTCGGTTAAATCGGTAAAGTTGATATAAAAACCATCGATGATACTGTACGATCAAATATTTGGCGGGTGACGTGACAATCTGACGGTAAAAAAGCTCGCCACCGTCAGTAATAAATGGCGTTCGGTTGGCCCGTGCCTTTTTTGTGTTCATAAACATGGCCAAATAGGAGTGCTTCGTGACCCCTGTTTGAAATCCCTGTTGCGATTATAGCAAGTGATTTAACCGGCCATTACTGGGTCGCGTCCACAGATGGGTCGTTGAATTACAGTCTTCCCGTGAGCTTTGTGGGTTTTGTACCGCCGCCGTTAGCTCGCCAGTAATTATGAGATCATGTTTCATAGTTATCTATTGATTTAGAACTCTCCCAAGTCTCAATTATGAATCATCGATTTATGGTCCACATCGCGAGAGTTATGTGCGACGGCGATGAGCCTGTATCATCAGTGTTTTAACGGCTAAGAGGCCATTTGCCTTTAGGTTCTTACTTATTAAGTGTATGTTTTGAGTATTTGATCTATTGCTGTCCTTATTTGGGTAGCTGAGTGTGGCTCTAGGGCCTCTAGATTGGCACAAAATATTGAAATATTTTTAGAGGTGATACCTATCAAAATAGTTTCAGTTTCACATTAAAATGTATTTTATGCAGAAGCCTAGTTTCGCTATATAATTCGTTCCTTGGCTAGCTAGTGAATTCAAGTGCATCTGCGATGCCAGTATTGGTTGGTAGAACAACAAAACGTCAATTCCGTCATGTCGTAATTCAAAGATCGTAGTAGCAAGCTTCTTATATTGACCCTTGACCTGTAAAAGTTCAGCCGACCATTTGTAATATGAAATATTGCGCTACAAAATATTTCAATAAAACAAAAAGCTGATTGAATTATAATGATATTTAAATTTTCAGGTCTCACAGAGTCTCGATGCTCCCCAGGCTAAAATTCTTAGCACACGAAGAGTGCAGGGTCGGGGTTGTAAGTACACGCGGGTACAAGTGTAGTGAGGCTGGCGGCTCGGCGTGACCGGTCTGCGCCGCGCCACGATCGACGCTCGCGCCGATCCTACGCTCCTCCTCTGACGTTCTCACGGGCTCACGACACATTTTGACATTTCACTGAACAAATATAGAAGCCATTTTTGATCGGAATGACAAACACGCAAAGAATGCGAAATCGCTCTTCCACCTTACCGCGTTTTGACAATGCCTCCGCGTGTGTGCGTGGGCTTAAAAGGTCACGTTTATGGAGATTTGATGGAGATAAACTTTTACAGTTAATATAAGTTTTATTGGTGTTTTATCAATGTCAGCCGAGTGATGATAGAGGCTCGACGACGCTCGTAAAACGAAGCGGGCGCAAGTGCCGCAACCGATTTGGGCGGCTACCGGTAGTCGCGGCGTCTATTTTCCCTAAACGAAAAACTCAATCAAAGCCCATGAAGTTTACAAGGTAGATAAAATTTAATTTAATGTTTTATCGATGAGTGGGGCTGTGTGTGTGTCTGTACGTAGTAATTATGCGGCGGATCGGCGGCGGCGCGGGCGCAGCGCTGGTGGTCCGGTCTCCCCGCGCCCCCCGCCCCGCGCCCCGCTATAGAAAAGCTCTTCTACACCTGGGAACTTACGGCCCGGCCGGACACTCTCTAAAGAATTGTACCAGTATTGGTTTTCGACTTGGAAATATTGAAGACACTTGTTGACCATGTTTGACATTACAATTTGTAAACAATCCTCTATTTTAAGAGCTGGAATAGCACTATTTACCTCTCTTATAAATAAGCTACGTAATTTCCGTTTCGATATTTTTAGAAATAACCTTATACGTACGTTATACTTATATAATATTGGAGGCATTAATATAATGTTTTATTTTTAATTAGATATATTTTATTGTATACTTTTCTTTTAATGTAATTATTTTATTTATGCATTGTTATTTGGGTCACGTTTGCACAATGGTGCCGGATAGATTGGCTCACATAACGACCATGTGGATGCCAGGAGACGGGAAAAGATTAAGGTGAAGATGGAGTAACGACCTGTTTGCATTTGACAAGGATTGGATAGAAGTAGCTAAAGCTCGAAGTAGCCGGAAACAACAAGGGGAGGCCTTAGCCCAACTATGGGACATAAATGGCTATTAAAAAAGAAATTGTTACATATTTTTTATTTTTAGATTAAACATGTTAAAATACGCCATTTATATTTTAAAATAATAACTATGTCTATAATATATTATAGTTATTGTTTTAAAATACATCGGATATTAATAGATCGACGTCTGCAACGTGTCTTACTCAAGCAAAAGGATTTTATCAGTAATCATCTTTTAGACAGTCTAATATAACATGACTTCTCTTTCTACAAACGTGCTTATAAGATCATAGAATGATGCAGTAGTTTGCACAAAGCCGTGATCGTGTTTGTTTTGGAGTGTGAGAAGTGGCCAGCGCAGGCGAATCTGCGAGCCGAGGCGAGTTGGCCCGTCACTCGCTTTTGTCTACATTTATTTGCTTGTCAGTCAAAGCGGCCAGGGCGTGCGCTGGAGTCGCCGCGACATTGTGGCGCTTTGTTGAAACCTCCGCGACCTGTATATCAATTTCCATGTCATGCATGACATGCGCTTGTATTGAACGAGAACTACACTATAAGCTGCTATTTTTATTGCTTTCGTTCTCGCGCAATGGCCGTTCTAGCAAAGCATTGAGAAAATGGACTTTGGTTTGAAATTTTAATGAAATGACCCATTGTTTGCTTAAATTTAATTACATCTGTCTTACAAACTCTGAGTCATGTCCTATTGAATTGTGGTGCCAACATTGTTGCGCTTTAATTTTAAGCGCCCGAAAATATGAATCATTTTTGACATGAATCAAGTTCCTCCTTTCCGTTTTTGCTTCATCATCCGAACTTTGCATGTCAAGAGTAATCGTAAATTAATAAAATATCGACTTGGCAAAAATATGGCTATATTTATCTTTTTCTTTCAACGCCACAAATCGTCAACTTAAATGGTCTCGTAATAAAACGGATATCGTAAAAGACGGTGTGGTGTCATTATTGGCTGGAATGGGAACTTGCCGACGGCTATTATCAAATAAACACGGACAGTATAATATTATTACATATTCTCCGTATATGCGTAAAATAATTAATTTTGTTTTTTTTTTTTAATTTTGGACATTACAAGAACTTGTACAAAAAACCATGATGTTGTAAGTTTGTGGTATTGACAAGATCAAAGTGCGATTTGAAATAGACAGATTCAACACAAGGGAAGGCTCGTCAAGTGCTTGGTTTACGCCGAACTCCAAGATTTATGGCGCTGGCTTCTGTTTTTGTTTGCCCACAACAATAGCTCACTCTTTCCTTCATCTCTTTGCGAGCCCGTATGATTCTGTGTCCGAAACCTTTGCAACTTACTTCTTGAAAAACCTTGTAAAGAAAACATAACAGTAATTGGCTGCAATAAAATAAATAGCCCTTTAACGGATGTAACGGGTTTCGCAAACAACAGTTTCCATAGTCCCCTTTGTTTCTAATGTTTTTGTAATATTTTGCAACTCTTTTAGCGAACCTTTCGATCCCGTTATCCCCCTTTCGCGTCAAAAATAACGGGCGGTCATAAAGTCGGCACGTTTTAAAATAAATTGCAGTGTTTTAGAAAGTTTGTTGTTATTTAAAATGCGTTTTTAAGTGAATTAGCAAGCTTTTTGTGAAGACCTTGCGGCGATGAATGATTTGTTTATGTAATTACTAGCCGAGTTTTTTTTCGGTGTCCAGCCGGGCAGGAACCGGTTTACTGATTAGTTGAGGAGTTAAACGTATTTATTTGTAAGAATTGTGAAGTTACTGCGAGTCACTTATAAAAATTGACTTATTTAAAATATAGATAATTCGTTATCGAGCACATTTTGTGCTAATTTAATTAAGTAATGCAAAATTGTGTCTTCTTTTTATTTACTAAATTTGAAATTCTGATTTTGTTTCTGGCTGCAATTTTCAGTAGCATATCTGCTTAATAATGACATTGTTTTACTGCTTAGTTGTTGCAGCTTTGTTATACCTGAAAAAAATAAATAAATGGGTAAGCAGTTAAAATTAAAAATCAAGCATTACTTATAAATCATTTTCTAAAATTATGTACTTCTGCAGCCGGACAGATTGGCCTGAAAAATCACCTTTAGGGTGCCAGAAGGACGCATATGCAGGGGTAGATCACGGAAGAGATGGCGGGACAATATAAAAACTCTTTCATGAGTGGATGGCAGCAGATTGCTCAAAATAGGGACGAGTGAAAAGAACAATGGTAGGTCTTTGACCAGCAGAGGCAAACCAGAAGAGGCTAAAAAAATTGTGTATTTCTGAAAAACCTGTATTAGTAGGAACTTATATATTTAATTTTTTAGGTTTTTTTGATATTTAGGTGAACTCATACATAATGGTGTTTCTTTTTGTAAACACCTGTTATTGGCTTTTTGTTTATTACTTTGTAATCTATATTGTAATTGTAGCTGTTGGTCATCCGAATGCATTCAAAATGCGCGTTCTGCTGCAAGCGACAAAACAAATCCTTAATTCTTATATTGTCCTGAAAACGCAGGCTCACCTGATATCTGCGACTATCTGCATAGCCCAAAGAATGCAGCATTTAAGATCGAGATAACGTCCTGGGCTCACGCGGCTAGATGCATTGCGAATTGACAACCGTCGAGCCATAGGTGTTCGGGTCCACTCTCTTTGTATCCAATGCAGGTGGATAAAAAATAAATAAATCTAAGGTGGGTCAAACTGACCTCATTGTGGTTATCTGATGGTCCTTGTAAGAGATGATGGAAAGGCTTGGTTGCATACATGACAGACTGATGAACTCTCTCTCGAGTAATGAAAGGACGAGTGGAAGGGACATTGGGGCTCCTAATCTAAAAAATCTGATTAGAACAATCGGTCTAGATCTCTTATGTCGTGGCGGTAATGAGCTTCAGGACACAGAATTTAGAGTTCAAGAATGAAGGAATCAAGGTAGAAAAAAATGGGAGGGTTTCATAAAGATTTTTGTTTTTTAACAAGATACTGTTCATTGACTTCTAAAACTTTGTGGACACAGTAAACAAGCTATTTGGGTACAAGAAGACTAGTGTTCTCATCCGATTGTGCTCTGCAAGCAAAGGCAAGCCGCGAAACAAGCGCAGATGCGCAGATTAGATCGCCATCGTTGGCCATTCTTCTTGTTTTAGAGGTGATGCGGCCAGGGTTCACAGCTTTAGCTCCAAGATATGACAAGATAAATAATAACGCAAACCTTTTTATATAGTCAAAAAAATTCAATACATCTGGAATCTGACAAATTTTTCCTATAACTGAATCACATTATTGACATTATATAATTGTATTTATGTCTTAATTAAAGTATAATGCTTATCTCCCATATGAAAAAGGAACCACCTGCAGAACAAGAAGAAGCTAAAGAAAATCTTAAATGGAATGATAGATCTAGTAATGTTGAAAAATAGGCATATGGGAAAGGAGTATCAAACGAGATGATAGATAGGTATGAAAAATTCTAATTATTTAGCCGAGTAAATAATACATAAAAAAAAGAGATCCAAAAAAGTCAAAACTGTCCAACCAACTCCCTAATAATTTGAAAATTCAATAAAAATAACAAATAAACATTAATATAATTTAAACTGAGTCTGAATCCAAAACCGAGAATTACATGAGCCTTGGTAGGCCATTATGAAAATGAAACTGCAATTACCAGTAATGTAAACTATCACAGTATTCCTAAGTTGTATCTCTAATAAGAGAGCTGCAATATCTATCACCAATTTAGGCGATGACCGATTTACTAAGATAACTGTTTTGACAGCCTTCAAAGACATAATATTTATCCCCATATATTATTCGAATTGTAACTCGTATTGACTCTGTTCAAGTTCAATACTCTACTGAACACACGTTTTTATTTCCAAGCTAAACATTATGGGCCATAAGTAAAACAGAATGTGTAGTTTGGTGCGTGTTATCATAGAAATGTTTTTCAAATACCTCCGCTCGATGTTTACGGCCGTGGTTGACTTTGGATGCTTCATTAAGTTTATACCGTGCCCATATTTGTAAGATAGCCTATTTCTATGGTAAATATTCAACGTCCGTGATTTTAAAGTCGAGATTTTGTAGGCTTTAATTTCGGCGCGGTACGAGTATTTGGGTAAACACGTACAAAGTTTTGGTTTCTTCCCATAAACTATGAATCAGGGTAAGTATTAATTGTAGTAGAAAGAATTAGTCATTTTGTAAATTTGATTTGAAAAAAATATATTTAATAGTTACCTTTCTTTAGCTTATCTTGTATGTATGGGTGAACAAACAACATGATGCCTATAAAAAAGGGCAAATGAATAAAATAATCAACTTCAATTTATTTAACTACAAAACAAATTTCTCGTGCAAGAGCCTAGAGCCCTAGAGGCACGACAAGACAAAAAGGCCCATCAAGATCAAAAATCTATCATTGCTATATAGCTACCATTTGAACCATCGCACCGCTGCGAATTAAATCCTAACAAAGGGAATCCTTTCATGAAACCTTTCCTAGCATTTTACATGCATTAGCAATTAGTTGGTGCATGTTGAATGTACGTGGTTGTGGTGTGTAATTACACAAACAATATAATAGCACGCTGTCAAGCTACCCGTTGTCCAGCTGGCAGATTTATAGTCGTTCATAAAAGAAAAGAAATGTCGAGACATCTCGCGATTATCACGTCTGCATCGCTCGCAGCACTGAATGCGGGGCGACAGCGCCTTGTTTTAAATTTTTAAACACTGGACTCATGTGCGTAATATAAAGTCCGGCCTTTACAAATGAGGGTAGAGATTTCAAGAGGTCAGCGGTTTCAAGAGATGTATTGAAATCGAATAGCATTGTTGTCCACGTGAATAGAACAAAACAAAATTATGATTTAAGAGGTCTTGATCGTATTCAGCGTGCAAGGAATAGTAAGAATCTTGTTTAGGGAGATCTTGCATCGTATACAGTGACAGTTTAAGATGAATTGGACCGGTTACTGAATGAACCCCATCAATGATGGTAAGATGAATCACTCTGAATAGCCGACAGCGATCTATGGCATCTAGTCTAGTCACACCTAATTTGCTTTTCACCAGCCCTCGGACAGGTTACTTTGTTAACATTACCATTACAAGGAAAGCCGACGTAGGTTCCTCTTTTTTAAATTTTAGCGTATCACGAAGACAAATCTTACAACGGTCTACGTTCTCACCGGCTTCTTTATCCTTTCCACAAAGGACGTAATAACCATATCAAACAACGTGTCCCTTCCCTGAGATGCATACATATAGCCGGGACTCGGGGACGCGGCGAGCGACGCCTCTATTGTATATTAAAGTAAGTAAAGAAATGCGTTTTGTTTCCGTCGGGGCGAGGTTTCCATACCTAATGCCCTGCAGCGGACGGACTGAGAATACCTGACGTGTTTAGAGAAACTATGATTCCACCCCCGGTCTTACTGCTCTTAATATAAAGCTTGGATTTCAATACAATAGTCGTCATGCTGGAAGACTGCACCCTATCCGGATTGCGGTATCGTTTTGTGCTTATCTGTTTGATTTAGGTATCTTTGTGTCATATTTGCGAATATTATTTAAAGAAGGAAGGGGCTATCTCTGTTTTAAAATAAAAGTTATAATATAAACTATAACGGTAAGAATGTTTCGTTGGTGCAGGTAAAATGTTTTTATAAGTTAAATAAATAGCTTAGTCTGCACACTACGTGACTGCACGACCGTTGATATACGACGGAGCTAATGTTATAATTGGGTGCATCCCAGAATCCGTAATCTCGGTAGCATCGGCCATAAAGCTGATGGTTCGCTATGAGCAGCTCATTATTTCCCAGTTGTCATATTTAAGCGTCACAGGTAACGTCACTGCGCTCCGTACGTGAGGGGCATGAGAATCGACCTCGAACGATAATTCAGAGTCCTTTGTGCCCATAGTCATTGTTATTAAAGTAATCACAGCCCTCCATCATGCTCCAATCGAAACATTATGGGATATAAACAAAAGAAATAAAGAATTCAATGAAAAGCCATTATGTCGTGGAGGGCACTCGACGGGCTGTTGTCTCAATATTTTTCTTGGTGGATGGAGTTGACGCGTCATTCCCTCGCGTCACCCGCGTGCGCTCAAAAACGCCGCATGGAATTTTGAAGGGCCCTCGATAATGGCCGATATTTACGGCCTTTAGATAATGTTATTTAAACGGGGACTGAATTATGGAAAATGAAACAAAACGAAATGTCGCGTGGATTTGTGTTTAAGTGGATCTTTTCTTGTTTATTTATAAGTGCTCGCGCTGAGTGAATATCACAATGAAGAAGATTAATGAGACACTTAAGTTTGTAAAAATAAAGATAAATGTTGTCGGACAACTTTATTACAAATTGCCGATCCAATCGCAATTTTAAATGCTACGATAAAATACTTGAGCGCTGTATTTTCTTTATAATTAGGTATTTAAATGAGGAATATTACCGACGTATTCCAATTTCCATCATTATGGTCAAAAATATATATCTTCTTTAAGTATTTTTATCCTAACGATATCTCCTTCACAGTTTGGAATTTCCTAAGAGAGATTTAAAATTCAGGTCAGTTCAGGTCAGAAAAAAGTTTGTGTAAGTTTATTATACTATTGTTAGTAGAAAAAAACGTATGTAGAGTTGTGGAGATGTAAGTTACATTGTTTTTCTTAACCAGCTTATTCACAGCTGGATTAAGGCCGAATAACTATACTATTTTTTTAAGACAGGGTTATAAATTAACTAAAAACAAAACGAGCATTCGCCCCTATCATATGAACGCGAGATAGAAAAGCTTATTATTTGTATCGGCAATATCGGCTTTCGATGAGGGATTTAGATAGTCTTGGCATTGTAGACGTCAGCTAATGCGTTTATGTCGGTCCGTTTGGGCTCCATTAGAAGCCAGGATTAGTGGTCTGGTCGGCATCGGGACAAGGGAGTCGGGAATTTGAGGGTTAAATGACATGATCCAAGTCACCTTGGATTACGACTTTTGACTTACTTTTACTTTTAAAATGAATAGTATATGTAAAAAATATATGAAAAAATTGGGCGTCGCATTTTACTTACATATTTAATTTTTATCCCCAACCGGCCAAATGCGTATCGGGCAACGCGCAGGGTAGGGTCTATAGTTGCGAATGCCGACTTTAAGTTCACGCCACCAAAAACGTATAAAAACTAATTTAATAATGAATATTTTGAAAATGTATAGGCCTATAACTTTTTAATTTTATCCTACGTAGCTCTGAAAGTTTTTCTTTAAACTTTGTTATATGTACAATTACTTTGATTTTTTTCACTTGTCCATATATAACACTACCGTTTGACAAGTACACTACCAAATATTTCAGAAAAGGATACCTAAAATCGGCGGAATTAGGGATCCGTTTCTGAAAAATGGAAGCGGAAGGACAGACTGACAGTCAGACATCGCGAAACTATGAAGGTTCTTGTAAACTAAGTGACCCTAAAAAACTGTTAAGTTTATGATTGTTTTAAAGTACTCTTTTTGAGTAACAATTCCCCGTTATCAACAAAGTATGGTCAACTTTTTACAGCGTTTTTATCTTTTTAAAGGCACATTAACTGACTAATAAACAAAATCCTCGGGCAGGCCAGTTTACGACTGAAGCCGTGTAGTTTCGCGGCGATATAATCCCTAAGGCGCCTTAACATAATGGTGGGTTCTGGAGTCCGATGGCCATATTTGGCGTTTCGCAACTAGTTGTTTGTTTATGTTAATAACCTCACTATGTGGTAGTTTACATGTAAACGACATTAGTAAAGTGCGACACGGCAGTAGAGTACCACTGACTCTGGATCACGAGATATTGGATTCTGTGCCCGCGGAAAGGAAAGTTATTTATTTCAATACTTTATTCGATAAGAAGACCTTCTATCTTTTACTTGTAAAAAGAGTCACTATTGAAACTCTTAGAGATAATAAAAGAGTTCGAACCATACCTATATGGTATAAATGTAGTTCCTTCTTTAAAAAAAGTGACATGTAGGTGGAAGGTTGAAACCACGAAACTATGTAAGTAGGTGGGGTGTATGTCGTTTGTTTTTATTATTGAATTTTTGAATTATTTTACACTAGCAGCGCCTTTCGGTGTAACTCGCGGAAAAAGTAGCCTGTGTGTTATTCCAAGGTGTCAACTTCCTGCATACCAAATTTTATCAAAATTGGTCTAGCCGTTTGCGCGTGATAAAGTATGTTAGTTATGCAAATTATCTGTTTTTTTTTTATAACATCTCGTTCAATGTTCTACAAAGTTCGTAAAACAATATCCGTAGTTAGAACAATGTTTGCACAGATAAGTTTTATTATCTTATACTTTTAAACGAGCAATTCTTGTATATTTTTTTTATTTTTTTTTATTAACCTGTTTTGTCCCATTGTTGGGCAAAGGTCTCTCCCATCGTCTTCCACTTATCTCTGTGCTAGGCTCGTCCATCCCTTCTGAAATGCGTCGGTATCGTCTCGCCAGCGCTTTATTGGCCTACCCGGGCGACGGTAACCATTTTTAGGCAACCACTCTGTTGTAATTCTTGCCCATCTCTTGCTGTGCATCCTACTGACATTTATTTATATATATATTTATTTATAAATTTCTGTGATCTCGAAAACGGCTCTAATGATTTTGCTGAAAATTGGTATATGGCGGTTTTTAGGGGTAAACAATCGATCTAGATTAGTCTTATGTTTGGGAAAACGCGTGATTTCGAGTTTTCATTCGTTTTTCTTTCCACGCAGAATATGGTCGCTAATTTCCTCGCGCCGGCCGCCATCCGCTTAGCTCAGTGGTTAAGGATGCTGACCGCTAGAAAGCGTGTTACGGTTTCGAATCCCACTCGGTGACTTACTTTTGTTTTTTTTAATGTTCAAGTTTATATATAATTTTTTATTTTGTACTGTTTTTAGACAAGTTTAAAAAATGTAGTTAATGTTTGAGATGTAACCGACCGAGCAAAGCTCGGTCACCCAGGTACTTATTGATTATTCCTTTTAGTGATCGAAAGATTCTGGTACAATTCTGGCAAAATACTACTGGCAGGTGCGGTTTAAAAAGGTAAGCTAACCTTCAGTAAATGTTCATGTCCTATGCAGCAGCTGTAACTTCTGTAGGCTTTTTGCTAAGTATCTTTCTTTGTCAATCATTTACTAAATTTTATGTTTCTTCTAATTAGATGTTCCCAGTATATTTGGATATTATAGTAGCACTATAATATCCAAAAATTCAAATAGTACTTGTTCAAGTTAATTTAAAAATTTTACCAAATTATAAACTTACTGATGGAGGGAGGCCTTTGCCCAGCAGTGGGACACGTGATGGCTCGTATTATTATTATAAACTTACTCATATTTCAACAATTTTTATTTTTATGTAGGGATTCATAACTACTTGACTACAGTAAATAAACAAAGCCATAAAATAAAATCTGCACTATTAAAGAAAACAGGTATTATTACGATTTAAAGTCCAATCCCAGTAGAACTCCCCATATTTACTAGACCATGATAACTTTACTCACAACCAGTTGGATTCAAAAGAACCAGAAATACAAAAGCTAAGTCTACATTAAAAATAATTAAACGTTAATGAGTAAGTTAATAATCCAAGTATATCTAATGCAAGTTTATTCGTAGTTTGAAATAATTATCATCCTAGCATAGAAATGATAGCGCTATAAAACGTTAAATATATTCACAGACGAAGCCCGGATTTAAATGGAATGGTCATGTTTTGAAACTCATAAGAATATTGCTAGAGAAAAATGCCGGCAGTTCTTAGTTCTGTGGAGCATTCTTGAGGCGACTGAGTCGTAAATTGGGCACGAATTTACAGATAATATCGTTTGTAGGTAATTTAGACTTAGTCGAATGCTTTATGGATTATTTATATTTTATTTATAGGACTCCTAAAACGAGGGGCTGGTATTTATAAAATTCAATCGGCCTACTCTGTAATCGTTTTAGTCAAATTATTGACTACTTTATCTTTCTGGAATTCAGTTTGTTACGAATTTATGTTAGTTAGTACAGTTACTAATGTGTTAATGTTGTAAGAAATAAAATGTCATATGTTATTTTGCAACAAAATCATACATAGAAGTATTAAATGACAAAGTCCTAATCTATGTCTAGTATCATTATTAAACTTTATAAGAAAAGCTTTTATAAGCCAGAAAGCTTTTTTTTCGGATTTTTTCCAACGGTACAGAAGTTGTATACGAGTAATTGTGTACTTGAGTTGACAATTATCTTCATGACTGATAAAGATGCGGTTTTATTTAGATAAATACGAAATATGATGAGATACAAAATGATTTTTGTATTTAGTGTAAGGCTGTACGTAAATATACGTAATTGTTAATTTTTCAACCAAAATGATAAGTAATTACCTACGGCCTAAATTAATTATCTAAATTAGTTTGTAATTGTCGTTCTATTTCAATGTAGATGCAATCAAGAGCTGAATTAATCTCATAAGTTACCATTTGAACCGTATATACAGTAAATATTTACGCGAGCAGTTCCAAATAGTGTTAGCTAATAAGTTTCTGAGTCATCCTTCATTGCGAAACCGCCCAAGGGAAGCCAAGCCATGTTTAACAAAGACATTTATTTGTCAAAGATCTGCCACTATTTATGTTGTTGTTTACAAACGCGACAACCCTTTGTAGCGAATAAACAATAGAATTTAACTGGAAATTGTTTATTGCTACGCGATTGGCGAGGTTTGCGAATTTGTCTCTAAAATGCTGGCCAATAAAAGAGTTAAGGTTGTTAGTTTTATTGTGTTATTGCATGATTTACAACCTCCTACAGTGTTGCCAGCTTTTTGTCGTTAGCCGCCGTCATAAAATATCTCGTTACCCGGCCTAGTGGCTGCAAGCTCCGGGGAACAGCACTTGTGAATTTTTTATTTTATCCCTTAAAATGCTTGTAAAAAAGTGTACTTAGGTAGTAAGGAACTCGGTACTATACGTAGGTCGATTCAAGTTCGTTCCATCTTGGAAATATTTTGTATATTAGTTTTAAGATATTTTTTACTAAGTAAGTACTTTGTTTATATTTCCCATACAGGCTCATTTTTTAATAAGCATTAAATAGAAGAAAAAAATTATTAGGAACAAATATTCTGTGTAGTCACAGTATTAGGTAATGTTATGCGATTGATCATACTGAGTGAAATAAAAGATATTCAGATATGATAAAGGCATTTATGTCGAAGATGAAAGTGCTTAGATAAATGACTTTCGCAAATATCCTTTCAGTACTTATACAAGAACACATACATACATTGTTACTCTAAGGATAAGATGGAAAATCATTACAAAAATAAAATTAAATAAATAAAATATATGTAATTTTAAGCCTGTTTGTTTCTCTAAATAAATAAAAAATAAATAAAAAAAATCCGCCCATTTTCGGTATTTGCTAGCTCAAATTTTAAAAGTTTGATAAGTTGAGTAGTGGTTTCTCCTTTTCGTTTTAGAGACACACTCTCTTTGGTATCATGTATGAATAAGATCTACAAGTAAGTAAGTAAAAATAGGGATAAGATTTTTAACTGATCTGAGCTTAAAAAAATGTTTAAACCTACACAGTAATTCTTTTGTATTCATGTCTATAGGAATAAATCATTTATATAGGTATTATTATTATACACAGTGGTTTGCCTTGCCCATTGCCTTCTCCGTTTCACACACTAGTAAAACTTAATAGTCATTAATGTGTATATTTTCTTACCATGTTGTTCTTCACCGGAAGCAGGTGTTGGTTGCTGAAAATTACCGTACATGAGTACGATCTCAGTGGACTTAGTCGCGTCTAGTGAGAATCAAACTCGTACGTCAGAGACGCAACCAAAGTAACATTCTACAACACATTAGCTTTTTAATTCGGTACAGTTCATAAAATAAAACGTCACAAAAGAGTGGCACTTTTCATTGATTATATCTATTTTCAACACGATTTTAGATTTATTAGTGAAAAAAATAATAAGAGTGTTATTATTCACTATTTGACTCCAAAAAAGCATGACGTAACGCTTTTGTTTTTATCCTGAGTTAAAGTAATAAGAACAGTTCAGAAACACAAATTTATCTTTTTCAAAATTGTTCAGTGTCATGGACTGAATCCACCCTTAAAATAGTTTTAGTACCTACTTATATTTTGTTAGACCCTGTATATAACATCATGATAAAGATTGCTTATCGTTTATTCTACAGTTTTACATCAGTTCCCAATACATAGTCTGGTATTGAACTTTCAAAGGCATCCTAATCTCCATACTGAGGCATCGCTTGACGTCTGCCCTATCTGGCTGGTCGATCAGACCATGTCAAACAAAAGTAAGTGCAGCATTATTGATACGACGCCTACGATCCGCGGCTAAAAATATGTATTGTTTATTTATTTGGACACAGCTCAAACATAGGGAGATTAATATCGACAGAAAGATATTTTAAAACCAGTTCTGTACTCGTATTTTGCTGGCAATAACATTCGTTTTAGCATTAATGATACATGTCTTTTCTTATTTATGACTTAGCATTCGCACACTTGAAAATGAGGAATACTTTTATTGGTTTAAAAAGTAGATGTGAAACGACTCAACAGTAGCTAGATCTAGTTTTACACGCCTCTACTACATTGAGGAGCATTTACACCCTACACGAAAAAAAAAATTTAATACACCAGAAGTAGATATAAGTTCAATTAAAATATACTGATCCAATTTATGCTGATAAATAAACTTAATAAGTAACATATTTAAAAAAAATCAAGTTTTACACCAAACTACACAAACGATTTTGATAACATTTTTATGGGACCACCTGACAAGTGGGATAACCTCTTCGTGTTTTGAAGTCGGTTAAAAATGTTAAAGGGACTAGATCTTTTTACTTTACGCAATTTTGATATTTTTGTGACATAAGTAGATAACACCTTACTATTATAATATAAAGTAAAAGCAAAATCTCTTTTAATAAATACATCGTAACCACTAGTTAACACTTAAAAATTCACTCCTCATAGCTTTTTACAGCTTTCGAATAAGGCCTCCTCAAGTATGCCAGTGGGCAGAGCTTCAAGTTCCATTTCATATCAACTTTTATTCATCGACATGCTGACTAATGCACTATGCTTGTAGTCGACACGTGTTAATATTTGTTAGAATATATTATACTATTGTTTTATACGTACAGTCGGAGCTCGACGAGTACTGTTACAGACTTAACAATCTGGTACTTCTACTTACAGGTGAAACAGGTCAAATACAATGCACTTGTAGCCATTTATTCTTTTAAAACATTTCTAAAACTTAAAGGTTTACTTGTGAAGTGTAACCCACCCTTTATGTGGTTTTGAAGGACTACATACTACTATGTAAGTATATTATTCAAAGTATAGGTAACTAGGAAAACAAAAAAAGGGTATTTCTAAAGTTAACTCATTATCTCAACAATGAATAAAAGAACGAACATAAATATATTATAAAATACTTTAATATTTTATTTCAAAGTTTAAGTATACCCTGTATATCTAATCGAATTTTAGAGTTTGCTAAAAACAAAAGCAATTCGTTCTTAATGTCAAAATAATGTACTTAAAGAAACAAAAAATTCGAAACGTGATATGGCTCGTATATTTTCCTATCCGCTTGTATTGATATTTATATCCATTATGAGGGCCATAAACTGGACCACTCAGTCTATAATTAAAACTTGTTTTAGATTCAAACGAATAACTAATTCATAAAACTGTCACTCGCCCTAGGTCTTAAATCAATATAATTATATCTTTAGTTGTCTTTTGCAGTTTATCTTCCAAGTCAGGCGATCCTCTTTCTGACATTCTTTACAGAGTAACCGCAGAATCGCTTCAGGCTACTAAATGCTACTATAGACATAAAATATAATGCTTTTTGTGTCTTCACTACTACAATCACAGACCATCGTTCAAAAGTGAAACCTAAACTATAGGGTGTAAAGTTAAATGTCCAACGGGTCCTAATTTTGAAAACTACATTCAATTTGTTAGGTCGCGTTTACACAGGACCCAAAGTGCAACGTCGGGACAAACATTAGGCTTTGTGCTGCTCATAGAAAGGGTAAATATTGGCCCTTTACTTCGGAGAAAAATGCGTTTTGGTAACGCTGGGGCCGATGTGTACTGTTTTCGTTATAGGAATTAGGGGTTGTATGGCAGCCGCCTTTGTTGTGTTCTAATATATAATGCGTAGAATCAATTCGTGTGAGTTTTGATGCGCCGCCGCCGGTTGGAAGTCGATCGCGATCGCACATTCATTTATCAGAGCAATAAAGGTGCTGTTTGTTCTGGTCGGAAGCCGCTTTGGTGCGGCCCAATTAGCCATTTGGTGTAGAAAGCGAGCATTAGATAATGTGAATAGCAAACACATTAATAAACAGCATTAAAATGTTATTACATAATGCAATAACTTTACTTTGCCTTGTAATGAAAAGAATATACAAACCTTATCATACTTTTGAATTAAAAAATAATTACTTCGCTGAACTCATCAGGCATAGGCATTATTAATTAGTTGTAAGAATTAATTTAAAGTTTTGTTTTTATATGAAGTCATTAGACATATATAATTCCTGACTGAAATTACTAAACTAATTTATCAGATCTGACTCAATAATACCTTAGTTCGAATAATTATCTCGATTCAAGTCTTTCCTTATGTTTCTTATTAAAATGAATAAACTAGAGTCGGTACCTACTTACCTACATATAATTAATTCGAAGAATTAAACAAATAATAAGTAATTTGTAACAACATGAACGAAGATTTGTGATATTATTTTTGTTTTTCACAACAGAAGATGATTCTAATTAAATAAGTAAATAGTTATGTTACGTACTTCAATATTTAAGAAAAAAATGTATCTTGAGATTCACCCTTTTGTATGTTTTCTGTATTTCTAATGTAAAAATTATTTAATTCCTTTTCACACAGCAAGATATCATTGCTGTTGTAAAAAGAATTTATTTATTACTAGCTTTTGCCCGCGAATTCGTCAGCGTGGACTATTATAGTTTATGAGCATCGTTATTTTGGCATGTTTAAACCTACACTATATGCGAATGCCGACTTATAGTTAAAACTAAAACAATTTATTAATTTCAATATTCCATTATAGTTGTTTTATTTATCTTCCATGCTGAGCTAGCCCCAAAGTAAGTTTGAGACTTGTGTTATGGGATACTAACTCAACGATACTATATTTTATAACACATACACAGATAAACATCCAAAACCCAGGACAATTTGAAAAAGGCCATTTTCCAACTTGCCCTGACCGGGGATTCGGGGGAAGAAGGTTATGAATAAGTGTTAAGTGCTGTAACCACCCAATTTGAATTAATTTTAAAGTTATTACACCTCTATTAACTAGTATTTATTAGTCATGCCTAGCTCCCTGAAGAGAATCTGTTCACATAAGTCCATCAAAATAATTAAAGACGCTCATTATAGCTTTACTGCAATAGAAAATTACTGTTCCTGTTCGGCAAGTACCGAAACAGTTAACTTTTAATTAAGCCACCGAAGGCAGTACTGAGTGCATAAAACTTTTATATATCCATAAAACATCGTGTAATGCCTATAAAGTGCGGACTTTATAGGGTTAACTCTGAACTATATTCGTGTGCAGTACTAGTGGGAAACATTGGGAACAATGCTCAGAGTCATGACCTTTGTATGAGCGGAATTTTATTGTTGGATGGTTGGTTTTTTTTTTTTATAGAAAATAGTAACCAAAACGGATGGGCATGTTACGTGATGCATTTTATAAGAGTCATCATAGCTGATTTAACATAACAAACCAGAAATGCCAAATCTTCTGTCGAAAAGGCCACCCGATGTTTTTCTTTAGATATTTCTTATCAGGCGACGCTTTTTGCTGTAGAATTATTTAACAAAAACTGAAATATACGCAATTATGGTCCAAATAATTGTATTTCAATGTTTTGTTGTACAAAAGTATTCTTCATTTGTCATAACAGGTAAATAAAGACGACTTGAAAACATTCGGAAAGGATTGAAAAGTTAAGACCAGGAACAGAGAGTTATGGACGGAAAGAGGGGAGGCCTTTGCCAAATAGGGGGACATGTGTGGCTAATTTAAAAAAAATGGACTTTTGCATTGGAGACAAATCATCTAACAAATTTCGAAATGGACCTTAAGGTTCATTAATGTGTAGATATTCAGGTCTTATAAAGCACTGGATTTACGCATGTCTTACATAAACATACTAAACAGGCAATTGTTCTGCTATGTAGGGTGACCATATATTAAATAATATTTGAAACGTGAGACGAGATATCGTCAGTAGAAATAAAGTGCTGGGTCAGGTTACAATAAATCATTTAATGAATATCGCTACTGCATTTATTTGCAAGTAATATGATAAAAATCATCCAGATAGCAGATATTTATTGATATAGTTTTTTGAAATTGATACTATGCGAGAGCGATGAATATATTACTGTTGCTAATAAGGGACACTGTAATATTTTACAAGTATTTACAATCATGTACTGATTTAAAAATTCTAGAGTTACCTAGTCACGGACAGATCTGTGTGTAAGTATGACATAATATAAGAAGATACAATGGAATGGTCTCATGAAAAGATAAGAGCTTAGAAATATCCGTAACTGGAAAGTATATGAAGAGAGTGATTAGTGTAGATAAAACGAAAGAGGTCAAGATCGTAGCAATTGGAAGTCCATAGTCTCTGCCTATCACTGAGGGAAACAGATGTGATAGTATGTATATAGGTATATGGTCTCACGCTCTTTTCGCGTGTATAAGTAGTAAGCACGATTCTATATGTGTAAAAACAGCATTTATCTTTCATTTATAGGACCAGAAAGGTAATTGTGAATATGGTGGCGACCATGGGCCAACAAGCAAGGTAGAGGGCACCCAGCAATGCATTGGGTGGACGATATTAAGCGTCACGCAGGCCGCAACTGGATGCAGGTGGCAAGGGAGAGACAAAGATGGAAAGATATGGAGGAGGTCTATGCCCTGAAAGGATAATATAAAGGCCGCTATAGATAGATAGATTCATAGGTGATGAGAATCACAAATAATGGATTCCATAGCCTAGTCCGTTACCGAATTTCGAAGTACGAAATTCCGCAGTTTGCCAGATTGATAGCATTACTAATCACTACTTAGTCGATTTAAAAACCAAAATTCGTTTAAAAATGTGTTGTCCGTTATGAAACGCAAATTGTACACACCGTAGCCTTCTGACTGGAGTAGCAATCAGTGTCATAAACCCGGGCAAGTTCGTGAAATAAGCCCACTCCGGTCTATTCACACCACCACACTAAAACATTTAACTCCCGGATTCAAAGCCGAGTGTGGGAGGAACGCTACCTGCATGGATCTGACATCACACACTATTATCACTTTATTGTTATAGTGATTGTCTTTTATTGCTTTCTATGTGTTTTGAATGACGGGAATTGAAATTTGAGATTCTTTAATGCGCAATTATTGCACAATGATATGTTTTCGATAAATGGGAAGGTTGATGTCTGGTTGGCGGCCTGGAAAAGGCAAAGAAGAAGAAGAAGATATGTTTTCGATTATAATTAGTTCTATCTTTGTTTTAATTGTGTCTATTTATGTACAACTAGCTGAAGCCCGCGACTTCGTTCGCGTGGACTTTATGTCTCTGGAAAATGCTCATTAGGCTGAACAACTTTTACTAAGGCGGCATTTTTATATCTCTTATAGTTTAGCTGGACCATTATGGTTCTGCATCAGGCGTTGAATTTTCCAAAATCATTTATACCCTATATGTTGCCCAGGCTTAATAGCTATATAACAAAAAAAGTTTCATTCGAATCCGTCCAGTATTTCCAGAGATTAGCGTGTACAAACAGACAAACAGACAAACAGACAAACAGACAAACAGACAGACATTTTTTTTTAAATTCTTACTCTATTACTACGTCTCCATCGCCCCCAATATTTTTTTTGGAAATATATTTAATGTACAGACACACTTTTTTTACTGTTTTATTATATGTATAGATAGATATAGATAAGAAATTTACAATACAATGAGGCACCTGCGACTCTGGTCTGTATAATGTACCTAAAGGCATATTTTTTGGTTCCTACATTTGGAATTTGTAAAATAAATAATGTAGTACCTGGGCGACCGAGCTTTGCTCGGTTACATCTCAAACATTAACTATTTTTTTAAACTTGTCTAAAAACAGTGCAAAATAAAAAATTATATATAAACTTAAACATAAAAAAACAAAAGTTAGTCACCGAGTGGGATTCGAACCCGTAACACTCTTTCTAGCGGTCGGTATCCTTAACCGCTGAGCTAAAAACAAGGCGGTCGGCGGGACGAAATTAGCGACCATATTCTGCGTGGAAAGAAAAACGCATGAAAACTCGAAAACACGCGTTTTCCCAAACATAAAACTAATCTAGATCGATTGTTTACCCCCGAAAACCCCCATATACAAATTTTGAGCGAATTCGTTAGAGCCGTTTTCGAGATCACAGAAATTTATAAATAAAATACAAGAATTGCTCGTTTAAAGGTATAAGATATTACAAAAGTTCGGAAAATCCAAGAGTGCACGCCTAATAACATAACGGTCATCTTCACCATCATATCATTTACTCACAAAAAAATCAATTTTAGTTATTAATAGTAGGACCTTTTTAAGAATGTATAATGAGGTTCAGAAATAGATTGAAGCATGGTTGGGTTTGCATTATTTTTGTTACAAATTTAAAAAAAAACAAGCAGCTAATTTTGCCAATGCCAAATTGGTGATGTCATTATTCAAAATCGTTAGATTGGTCTCAAAATCGACACAAATTATTGGTCCTAAGTTAACAAAACCAAACGCTAAGTATGGACCTAATGCGATCAAATAACCATTGATCGCTCTTAGCAATGATTGGTTTCATATTTTCCTTATCGGTTTGCCGTCGACGTTTTACGATCGAGGTACCGTAAGGTCGAAATTTCCCTCTTTGGGCCTAAACTTACTCTTTAGCCTTAGTTGTTAAAATTATCTTTTTCTCTCAATGCCACTTAAAGTCAACCAATCAGTTTTTTTCTTTCCTTTCTTAACGTACCTACTTAGCTAAAATAATAAAGTACGCTAATATCTAACAATCTAGCCTAAACTCAGACTAATAAGTAATTTAACATTGACATAGTTTTATATGTTATTGTCTAAGAATGTGTCCATTGGCACTTTTCACAATGTCTCTATTAAGAGGAAGGACCCAATCAGTTGATCTGAGTTTATATCATTTTTTTTTAAATATTTTGTTGTATGTACTTGGGGAGAGTTGTTCAGCATAATGGATTAACATCTTTTCTTAAATAAAAAAGTTTTAGTATATTTTGCTAGAATATGTAAATTGAGTAAAATATTGTATCAAAAACACCTATTTACATACGTATTATATATTTTTAAAGTTCATCACTAATTAGATAAAATTATAAGGTGCTAAAATACTTCGTTAGAATATCGTGCATGAATTATTTTAATTTTCTATCGTGTATCGTTTCATTAGTGTAGCGTATGTATGTTAAAATTATGTAATATTAGCACATTAACAGCATTCTTAATCTGATATCATATTACGCGAGGTGTTAACTGCCCTCGAAGTCTATCAATAAATCAGTAAATACATTATTCATACATTTGCATACTCATCAAAACATTTAAAAATATTGAGATATGTCGCTGAGATCATGAAATGATAAATGCAAAGATATAAGTTGGCACAATAGAGTCTATAAGAGAATAGAGTCGACATTAGACTAATCGACAATATTGCATTATTTTAATTTGCTTATATAGCTTGTGAAACTGTCAGAATAAAATCAAAATTAAGTAAATATTCTTTTGATAGGATAATAAGTATTTATGAAAGTTGTATTGTTGTAAGTTATTGTAATATGTTTATGTCTTTAGGTATTTATTATACTACATTATATGTTAGTAAATTAATTATAGGTATAGGTACTGTGCTCAACTTGTAAAACTATTTTTCCTACCAAAGGTTGACTGGAAAAGTTTGTATTTAAAGCGATAAATTTGCCTTTGTTGTCTCTTATTGATTTGTATTTTTGTGTTTATTATGGTGCAATAAAGTTAATTTATATTATATTATTGTTTTTTGTATTATATCCAATAATACGAATTCAATCACTAAAATAAAATTCACAGGCGGTATAGTGCTGTCTAAATGTCACTTCTGTGCGTTAAACAACTACGTTTTTTTAAATATACCTACATAGGTATAAAGTAAAGTTCCGCCTTTATACGATATTAAAGAAAACACGTCATTAAATTCCAAAAATGAAGCTGTAAATTTATTGTGGTTCCATTTGATATAAATTTTCTTATTCGTAAAAGTCGGTTGGCGATCGTCGGGCGAATGTTTATTGTTATTTTGATTTTATTATAATTTCAAGCTTATTAAAATAATAGCTGCCTAGTCTGCCTAGCTCTGATTTTTATATAAATACCTACTAAATGAAATATGTTTGTTATGTTTGCATTCTTAAGGATGTCGATGTAAAACAAGTTGCCGGTCGTGTAACTAATGACAAATCGTTCTATAAGGTTTGGGATTTTACTTCTTCACTTATTTTGGAGAAGTTCAAATGCTGAAAAGCATACTTTTGGCTTCGAACAAGCACAGTTTCGTTAGAAACCGGGAACGGTCTGTGATGACTAGGAATAAAGTATCTAATACACCTCTGTTTGGTGTAACGTTGAAATCTTTTGTTCGCGCAAAATCAAAGCTCGTGCAGTCTTGGATAATGAAGATGTATTTTTGAATTTGTATCTTCATTAGAAGAGGCCTGTAGCCCAGCAGTTTATTGATATAAGCTGGTAAGTAAATAGAATTTGTCCAAAAGTACAATAACCTTAGTAAGTTGTACAAAATTCAGTTTTTTTATTGTTAAATGGATTATATACTTACGTAATAAAATCAAATTTCGTATTTTTGTACCTGTATGTGTACCTAATTATTCTAAACCACTGGGCTCATTTTGATGTCGTTTTTATATCTTAATCTTTGTAATAGTGGTAATCTTTTTTGTGTCACAATAAAATAAAAATAAATAAATTCTTTTATAAAGGTTTATGTAAAATACAGGCTCACGATTAAATAAGGTAGGTTGCCAGTGTTTTAAATTCCTTTCATGTATTTTGTAAGGATTCAGTATACACACTAAAAACACTTTCGCTTTTTTAAGAATGCTCGTATTTTATACGATGCTCGCACAAATAAAAGACTCAATGACATTGAGACCGCCCTGAAATGCATTGAGCGATGCGCGTCTATGCAGAAGCATTTACTGTACATTGAAATGCAAAGAATGCTCGTTGAGCGAGTCGCCGATGCCAAAATTTCGAACTATTCAACAATAAAAATACACGATGTGTGTCGGGACAGATTGTGTTAATTTTGTCTTGACTTGAAATTAGGTAAGGCCTCATTAACCAGTAGTTAGTGCGGCGCCGGCGGGTGATAACTGCGTATATTGACTGACTATATAGATACATGTTGTATAAAAAATGTATAAATGTAATAAAGAACATTAATCAATTCGTCATGCAAACGCTATCAACTGTAGCTAACTAAATACAACTTCACTGAAAACTTATCTCGGAATCTTTGGCATATCTTTACGTCATCATCATCATAATCAGGTCTCTTTGTCACCACTGCAGGAGCATGACCCAAACTTGGCCAAAGTAGCCAGAGAACTTTGAGCTACATTCTCCTCGCTGGCCAGACGGGTCGAAGGTTGTATTTCCTAAGTCGCCTTCTACGACATCCACGGGAGGACTTGGAGTGGCCCTATTCTACTCTACCAGAAACCACACGGCATACCTTAATCAAACGTTCATGCAGGTCTTTTACCGTAGCACCATATGTACCATTGACCTGCACCATCAATGGTGCAGAGGTTTCGTAAAGGGTAAGTACAATGTAGTATATAGTTTATGACCTTAGAAGAGAACTGGTGCCTGGGCTCCATATATAAGGTGTCACAAAATGTACTGAAAATATTTTAAGTGTCAATTCAGTCCGTGATACTGAACAACTTTCCCCAACAAACATGTATCGAAATATGAAAAATACTTTTTAGCTTTGCATACAAACGCGGTTCAGCTGTCGGTCAACTTGTATGGGAGACCAAAAATTACCTATCATTTTTCGATACGTGTTTCTTAACGAAATTTGTTCAGTATCACGGACTGAATTCGCGTTTAAAATAGTTTTAGTAAATATATTTTGTTATACCTTATATACCTGTAACACGTCACCAATCTAGCTTAGTTCGACTATAAAAACTGGCATGAATTATACAAAAACTCAAAATACACATTACAAACTTTAATAATTTCGGTATGGTTTTGCGGTTTTGCCAAACAATGCCATAAAGCGTATTTTTAGGTCGGCCACAGACAAACGATTCCGCGACGCCGTGTTCGATTCGTCGCGCGATATGTCACTGTTGTGATGCACTTTGAAGATAAATTTACATATGGCCGAGGCACCGCGCCGCGACAGCGACGCTCAGACGCACTGTCGCAGCTGTAGATGAGACTAAAAATATCTAAAATATACGTAGAAAATACTAGAGACCATGTTTTTTAGATTCGGTTTTTTATTAATCACAATTGTTTTTTTATTTGTTGTGCTATTGCAGAGATTGGCAAGTCGTCTACATATCCAACGTGGAAACAACATACCTGTAATAAATCTAACCACGGGCTATACTAGATCACTATATTATAATGAAAAAAAAATAACAGTAAAAGAACAAAAATAATTTTGGCATTTCCATACTAAAGTGTGCAGCCGCCCCGGGAAATTGGTATGGCCTAGTATTTAGTACTCTGTGATATGGCAATGTGATTTTTTTTGGATTTTTGAATGCTATTTTAATTTTATTATGCCAAAGTGATCTTGTATAGGCCATGGTTTGATTTATCACGGGTCACTTCCATGTTGTATATTCTCATCTCTTTTCTCAAAGTTGAGATTTTTTTTGCCACTGATAGATGTAAACTCTAATCAAGGAAGATATTACGTTTTCTAATGCAATAGTATTACGCATCTTCTTCAAAAATTTTACTCCATAAAATAATGCGATAGTCGTCCGATAGTAACGTCCTATTTCTATGTCAAACCAAGTTAGACTTTATCATCATACATTAATGCTCAATGTTGTTTGACACTGAAACGCGGATACGTAGTAACGTTCGTCTTGCGTATCGCTTTTAGAGTAACCTCTCAGGCTTTATTGTTACACTACATTTTTACCGTATCAACTCTTATAACAAGCCGCATAACTTTTTCTAAAAAAAATTTGCTAAGACTTATTTTATATAATCGAGTAATAGTTATAGAGTTTCCGTGGGAATCAAACACGTTGTCGGAGAACGGAAGGACACACCTATTGGTTTACTGTACTATTACACATGTATAGCTACTATTTGTAACGAGTAGGTATGTAAGTAATTTTGTTATGTAATTAAACTACCTCTAAAGTTATTCGGAGAAGTTGTTCGTTTAGTTAAACTTAATTGAAGCTAAAAATAAACATTTGATTTGATTTGTTGCTTTTGGCCTAATTTTTTAAGTACCTTACATTTTGTGAAAGTTTAAGTACTTCTATTAACTTATTAACTTATTATATAAACGGAGCTTAGCATGAACCTTTATTTTGTCTAACGTTTCGAACATAAGTTACATCCTTCGTGGTCGCAGACAGACTGGCTGGAGTGCAGCAGTGTTTCCTTGGTGACAGTAAACGCAGATTTTGGTATTTTTGATAATGACACTACCCGTATTTCACAATGTCCCTACCTACACAATCCTACAAATATTATAAATGCGAAAGTGAATTTGTATATTTTTTGTTTTTTTGTTTGTTACACTTCACGCTTTAACCATTGAACCTATTTAGATGAAATTTGATATGAATATAGTTTGATACTCAGGGAAGGACATAGGATAGTTTTCATCCCGAAATTACTATGGGGAGCGAAGCCCACGGGCACAGCTTGTCATACATATAATAAATTAATAATGTGTTCAGAGCGCGATAGTTAAAAACAAATATTCTATTAACTTGTTGGTTATTAAGTTTAAAAAGTTATTTATCCTTTCTACTTTCACTATAAATATCAACGTGTGTATTATTCATGGTACTGTCGACAACAAAATGGTATATTAAATTAAGTAAATAAAAAAATATTGATAAAACATAGTTGTCTGAAATAAAATACAATAAAAAAGGTGACGTTCGTAAATACAAAAAAACCTTGTGGTGAGTTACAGATGTGGAGGATTAGAAAGGAGATGGAAAGTTTCAGCCCAGCAATTTTTTGGACTATGGAGTGTCGTTATCATCATCGAAATGAGCCACTTCTAGTCCAATACTGGACAAAGGCCTCTCTTATTTCTCTCTATCTCTGTTATTCCTTTGCATTCCTTCTCCATAACTTGCCATCTACTTTTGATAATATTGTTCTTCAACGGGTTTTAGGTCTTCAAAGGTCAATTGAGTGCAGGATAAAAATGTTGATCGTACATTAGGTAGTATTATGTTATTATTTAACCGACTTTCGTAAAAGGAGGAGGTTATCAATTTGTCGTGTAGGCCAATTCCTCTGGCTGCTCTGGCCAAGGGTCGTGCTGCTGCAGTGGAGACAGAAAGACCTGACGATGATGATCAATTGTCGCGATCTTATTTTGCTTTTTTTATGTTATGCATGTTTAAAGTTATTCCTAAGTACTATTTTTTTAAGTACTTGTTCTAAATTCTTGTTCTGCTGATCTTCCTTACAAAGAACATGTCGCCACGTCTTGTCAGAGACTAAGAATAATTCCTACACCATTTGCCTATTCTTCCTGACACATTTGACTATAATTCTCATGAATAAAAACCGAGCTGGCTGGCCTGTCGACAGGGCAGCATAATGGCGACCAATTTACATTCGTCCGCTCCTGTTTGCTGCCTCTTCTTTAAAACATATTTCATTTTGAAATTTAAATCACCATCTTTAAATGTGACGAGTATCTTCGAGTTTACTTGGATACGTTGGAGAATCGCCATGGTGTGGTGAGCTTCTTCTTGGAATGCTCGGTTTTGGTCTTACTTATTGTTAAATATTAGTAGTAAATTGTAAATGTTAATTATAACACACAAAGAACCCAGAACATCCTCCTTTTTTGGAAATCGTTGATTTTTATAGTGAAAGTAGAAAAGAGATCTTTTTAAACAAAATAACCAACAAATTAATAGAAGTACTAAAACTTTAAAAAAATGTTAAGTGCTTTAAAAATTTGGCCAAAAAGGAGAAGGTTATTAATTTTTATGTATGTTCATCGATTATTCGAAAACGCCTAAATTGATTTAGAAAATTCTTTTTTTATTGGAAAGGGCATACCTGCGAGGTTGATTTTGATAAAATTTCTTTGGGACCTCCCAAAGAGATTTTATCAAAATCGGTTGTGTAGTTTGGGGGTGAAGTCGGTTTTTAGTTTTGTAATTATAAGAACTCGTTAATGTTCAGTGTATGGTCATGTTTAGAATAAATAATACTTAAATGTTTGATAAATATACAGCCTACACTGTCATGTCTATCTTTAACAGAGCATATAGAGCCCATGGACATAGTGCCGTAAGCTTTTGAATCTGGATCTTTTTATACCAAGTAAAGTTGTAAAATTGACGTATTAATTTTATTACGATTTTTGTTCGTACTGCAGTAATTACTACTAGTAGTACTTACATTCAATTAGATGTATGTATCTGAGTCTGTTAGAACAGGAATTACTATAAAAAGCTTCTAACGAGCCCTACATTATCCTGATACAAGTAGCTCGCCGCCGGTTTAATAGCCTAACATATTTTTCACGTAGGAGTTAATTTAAAAAGTTGACGGGTAAATAATGGTTGCGTAACCTTTGAAAAAATTTCGACATTATTACGAGTAAAGTGCGGGCGTTCTACGCTCATTAATTACATAGTCATTTATGCATGTAGAGCTGAACTCGGGCCATCGTCGCTGCTCTTAAATGAATTTTTAACAAAAACTTAATTAAAAATCGTATCTCGCGTTCGAAGGAAATGAACTCATTCTTTGGACTCGCTGACTGACGGCTGGACTGACGAACCCGTCATTATAAGAGCGACCACTTTACGTTGACCCGCGATGCCCCTTGTTGGTTTGGTATAAAATTACGACCGCGGGCGAATCGCCGAGCGCCAAAGGTCAACGATGGTTGGCGATGGTGTGTGTTTTCGAAATTTCGTAGTTGACGGTACATGCCGTTAATGTTTATTACCTAATTATTAATTATTGTCTGGTGTAACGTTAAGTTGACGTGAGAGTTAATAAGCGTGCACGTTATGTATCGAAATTGACATACTCGTACGTGTCCAACATGAGAAAACGAGCCGGCTCAGTAGCCTGATTTTTAAATTGTTTTTCTAAAAAAAATGTGTTTTTGTTTCCAAATTAGTACTTATAACGATTCACCAAATAATATTTTCTGAAAAAAAAAATACGATTTTGCTTTAAATCGGTGTAGGAAGTTCTATGCTTCGATACTTCCGATGTGTGAGTGATGTTAGGTATAACGTCAAACTTTATTTTACTAGATTTTACTCACGTTTTTCCTTTGAGATGATTTTAGTTTACGTAGACATAAAAGTTAAGGTTTCTGTAACGCTTTGGTTGATTACTGTGTTGCTGATTTAATCATGTTTCTCTTCAAGCTGAGATATTTTTTCAAGCAATCAAAGTAAAAGCTCTAGAACTAAGTAATTGCTATGGATGCTCCTTCGAGGAACGTATTCAATCCATTAATTTAAATCCAGTATCTATAGAATCCGGTTAAACGCTCGCACAACATTCCAGTATCTTTAAATAATGTACAATTTTCGAAATTACGCTTCACTTATTCCAAGAATATTGGACCTTATTCTTAGTATTGCTATTTTGTAAAGTGGAGTTTAAATTAAATTGTGATATAGCAATGCTTACAGATATTCTATATTTTTCTATATTTGATTAGGTAAAAACAATATAATAATGCGTTTATTTAAACGCATTATTATATTGTTTGATAAAAATGTAATTTTATTTGTACGGCTCTGGTGCGGCGTGCAAATTGCTCTACTTGTTTGTCATCACAATACAAAGAGAAACACGCGCTTGCGCACGTTTTGGACGTCGGCCGGCCGTGTTCGTCAATGTCTCAAAAAAAAGCATATCTATTTTGGACTTTTTGTAAGATTGCACAAATACATTGTGTTCTGGCCAGTATAGGTCGGCAATTTGTCTGGTGGACACACGACCTGTTCAAAGTCGCAGGTAACGGCTAGCGCTAACTAAGTTCAAGACAGTGTTATTATGGGATACTAACTTAACGATATTATATTTTATAACAAATACTTACTTATATAGATTAACATCCAACACCCAGGACAATTTGCCCTGACTGGGAATCGAACTCGGAACCTCTGAGTGGTCGACTAGCATGGTGACCACTACGCCACGGAGGTCGTCGTTATAATGAAAGATAGAGAAGATAATACGTTATATGGAATGTGAAATAAGACAAGTGATTTAAAAAAGATTAAAATATTTACTCCACATTTTTGTGCTGAGCAAAAAATAAAAAGCTGTAGGTATGAAGAGCTGGCTTGAACAAAACCAACACGGGGCGGCCACAAATTGGCGGTTCGGAGACGGGCAGGTCGTGACTGCGCCGGCGCGCCGCGGGCCAGCGCTGCGGACACACGTATGAGCGGAGCGGGCGGCAATCTGAAATAGATACATTTAATATGTAATTTAGATTCGAGTGTTACAATCATCATCAGGTCTTTTTGTCTCCACTGCACGAGCACGACCCTCTCTGGGCTACTATAACCATACTTGGGCAGAGCAGCCAGAGTACTTGGCCTACACTCTCCTCGCTCGCCACACGAGTTGAAGAGGTCTCACTGATGCTTTGTTTAGCTTTTATTTCCTAAGTCGCCTTCTACGACATCCACGGGAAGACTTGGAGTGTTACAATGTGTGGTAGAAAATAAGTGTGACGTATTAATAGTTTACGTCGACAAATCCGTACACGGAAAGTGTTCATGCAGACGAACGGCTGTTAACATAGTTGCATACAACTTTCATAGCATAGATGCGTTTTCAATCAACCTTGTCAATAAGTTAACTTCTGAGAATTCTAGAATATTTTGTTTATGTAAAATTATTTTTTGCAAACACATTATCTTATATTTTAATTTCGTTAAGTATTACGAAAATTTCCGGGATTTAAACCATTTTGTTTAGTTTCAATTATAAATTCAACTTCCAGACAAAGCAAGCTAGACATAGAATTAACAAACAAAAACAATTTGCTTGAGTTCAAGAAAACTAATATTGTGCGACAAAGTTCCATTTGGATCCCAATTCCAGTCACGCTTGCTTTGAAAGCGCAAACTTAAAATTAATATCACAAAGTGAGACAGGTAAATACAAAATAAGGAAAGTATGAATGGAGATAAGCTAAGCGTGGCCTATGGGTCTTACTGGGCTCTGTCTGCCCCGTCAGGGATATAGACGTGAAAATGTATCTGTATCTATGAATGGAGAATCTATTATTTAATATCTAAGTACACATCAAACGAATTTATCTCTGAAAGAAGTGATTTAGATTTAGGAAATATAGGTGTACAATAATAAAGAACCTTGAACTGGCAAAATTATTTCCACAATAGACATTTCGTTCGTGTCCATATTTTTTTAGCCTACTTATATTTTTTAAAGTGCTAGGTGAATGGAATAATATTACTGTAATTTTTGAGGGACACAAAATAAAATCCTATTTTTTATGAAGTTATACTGCTATTCTCATATTTTTCTCATTTGATATCCTTAAAATAAACGAACCTATTATCTGTCCTTCTGTTTTCTTCCTATTGTATATTGTGGGTAAACCGCTGTTCGCAATAACCGCACCGCCTTACGAGTCTGCTACGATTATTTGCTCAGTAATGGTAGAAATCCATTAAACAAGCTTCTTTTAGTGATTGAACAACTACAAAGACATAGCTAGAATGCATTTTTGAATTGCATTCAGACAATTTACCGATGCTAAATTGCGTAGAAAATATAAACTCGTCTTGATCGTTATTTGCAAGTTGTGGAATCGAATGTAAACTACGTCGGTTGATTCCCTACCTATCTTTTGGAACAGCTATCCAATGATTTTGTCATAAATTGATGCCTTGTTAGTTAGCTCACATTTTATAGTAACCATAGTATATTTTTTTTTAATTTGTCGTGAAAAGTTACTCGTAACAAGAAACTTGTGATTACTCGTAACAAGAAACAGAGGTCCGACCAAACTATATGGTACTCTTATAAAGAAGAGCCTTTAATATTTATCTTCTTTTGTTTACTCTACCATTTATAGTAAAATAATACGGCACAAACAGCCATAACAATATTTACTTGCAAATATCGTCATAATTTCCGATCGAATCGGCATTTATCGTGTTACTTTATAAGTACCGACCGATTTGCCAGACTGAGGTTTAGGAAAACAATTTGTGGGGTTAAGTAATCGTTGCCGTTTACGGGCCGAAGCTCGGCTACAAGCTTTATTTACAATGTGGCCCGAAAATTACTTCTCATTCAATTTCATAATTTTCTTTCAGCTCTTGCTGCGCACACATGCTTGGAGAAGTAAATGTGAATAAGTATGTAGTAAGTTCGAGGAGTGTTCAATATTTATATAGTACGATACCTTTAAAATAAAAAAAATACTAGCAGGCAGGCTATACCTGCTAGTATTTTTTTTAGACAGACATTAGATATGATGATAATAAAAAAAGCAATCAATTCTCTTTTGTTTTTAATTAAATAGAAGTTATTTGCTTGCGTTGTGTTGCAACGTGTTCTTTGAATTGAAGTTATTTGAATTAAAATTTAAGTTTGCGCGGTAAAAAATACCTCTGCTTGAATTTTTTTACTACGGAGCAGGTAAATTAAGTCTTGATGGAAACGTGAGGTGTTCATGCAATACTTAAATTAAAATAAAAAAACGTATTTAAGGGGTTCCCATACAACAAACGTGATTTTTTATAGATATGGTAGGGAATCCTTCCTGCGCCAGTCCGACTCGCACTTGGCCGGTTATTATTGAACACCGTAGAATATAAAAAAAATTTAGTAAGTCTAAATAAATTGGACGACTGAAAAAACATAGAGGGATGATAATTTGAAAAGGAATAGATAATGTAAAAAGACCGGCAGGTATGGAAAAAAAGCGGAAGCTTTTGCCCAACAGTGGGACCTAAATGGCTATTAAAAAAATGTATAATAATGCAAAGTGGTATGCTAAGTTTTACATAATTGCACAGTGCAGAAATTTTCATATTGTAAAAGCATTCTAGGTAACAAGATAATCGTGTGTTATACGGAAGATTTTATTGAATAATCTATTGTCGGATCAAAAGTGGTTTGGTCTATTAATAAATAAAACTAGTAGTTCGCCACGAACTTAGACCTCGCGATTATTATTTCAGAATTATGTACCTGATTTGGATGAATTATCGGTGCAGGTTTACCGATATGCGGATTCATGGTTGTGACCAAATTTCCAAAATAGTTGCCAATCACAGCCCTTTCTTTAAATGACTTTCGATTTAGCTCTAAAATGTCAGGAGCACCTTCCAACCATACAATCCCATGAATATGAGGTCTACCGTGATGCTTAAATTCAGTTCTGTACCAGAAGTCTTTCACCGAAAAATGACCCATCATTTTTCAAATGAAAAAGTCAGCTCGTTGTTGGAAAAACCAGATAACTATTAATGGGTTTTCGTTTAAATGTTTATTTGTATTGCCATGGCTCTATATCGCTGCTCATTGGTTTCTTATTCTCTTCGTAAAGCTACTTCGCGGGCTTTGGTTGCTGTTGATCTCTTGTTAGTTCGTAGCATAATTACTAATACTACTACAAAAGCACAGACAAGCAGCGATAGCGATTGAACGAAAGTTCGCTCAACAAAATTGCTAAATTTAATTAACAAGCCAACAATCAATCAAAATAAGCAAAAACTGAAAAAAAACTAATTGTAAAATAAGCAAAACCCTTTTTTTAAGTCGGTTAAATATGATCAAAATTTATAGAACTACTTATGAAACTCAAAATAATAACCATAATAGTTATTCAGAGAAATTACTTCGTGGACCCCAGGGTGTATGTATTTGTAAGAAAGTTGTTCAGTAACCCGGACTGAATTTACCCTTAAATAGTTTTAGTATATGTTCTAAGAAGATTTGTATTGTATATCCGTCACGGCTTAGTCAGCTAGACTTCGCGAGGCACCCTAAACCCGTTTAAGTACCTATAACGTATAAAAAAGTTGTTCAAACAAAAAAGTTGTTCAAATAAAAAAACATCGTTTTTATAACGGCAACAAAAAAGTCTTATGACATTTTTGAAAATATTTTGAAATGGCGAATATATGACAGTTTTAAAATTTTAAACCCCCATATTTCCGCCATTTTGAAAAATTTCGAAAAACTGGCTCGACAAAAAAATTCTATGTAGTTGCTGAACCTGCTTACAAAATTTTATGAGAATCGGTTAAGAAATGCGACCTGTAGGCGAGAACAGACAGACAGACAGACAGACAGACAGACAGACAGACAGACGGACAAAAGAATTTTTGGCTAGTCTCGAAACTGAGACGCTTCGCTCGCTTCGCTCGCTCGGTCAATAAAATAAATTAAGCTAGGATTGCAACTTTATTCAATCAATGTATACAAATGTAAGTATTATATCAACTATTTCTAAATGTCGAAAATTTATTGATGGTCTCCCCTGCAAATTATAAATTCAGGTCATGATTTTCGGGACTAGATGTAAACAAACCGTTTATGATGATCTACTGTAAATAGCGATACCACCTGTGGATTGGCAGATATAAGATTTATAGCACACTGAAATATCGTACGGAAAGACAATCATTTACTGACTTAGCATTCTGATCTCGTTATACAAAATCGAACCGTCATTATCAGATTTTTCAAAATATAGTAACTTAGGGCTCTAACAGACAAGCAATGTTATGTCCGCCATTTCTGTTCCTGGCGGTTGGCGACCGTCAACAGGTCGTCCGTCGCTTATATGTTTGGCAAATTGCCGCTCGTCTGTTAATTTAATGGGTTTTTGAAAGACATGGCCGGTGTTAGACTCATCCAAAAACTATACTGATGATTTTATCGCAATGGCAAAAAAAAGTGAATTAAAACTTATTTCATAATTTCAGTTTTCATTTTATACATAAGCATCGATAATAGATTACTATTAATATTAAACAATACTAGTTTAAAATAAGATTGAATATTAGTTTTAATGGTTTCTAAACATACGCCTCCGGCAAACTCAGCTATTAATTTCCTAACGTTGTGATTTGCTAAAGCAGGAAATGGTCTGAAAGCCTTTTATGTCCCTGACTATATGATCTAAGTAGCAATTAAATAGTTGGTACAGTCGAGCGTATAAAGAGGGTAGCAACCACGAGCATTGTTGCCTTGGAGTAAAATCAGATTTACAACGAAAGAGACACGGTTAAAGATTGGGCCACTGTATGCATGTGTGGCGAAAGTTAGGACAGTTGCACACCGGAGGTTGAATTTAAAGTTTGGACGTCTCTGACCAATACGGGTTGGCAAACAAAGAACTTTAGTTGGGAAGTATATTTTAAATGGTTTTAAACAGTGTACAGTTTTACAATCACTTATTTATTTATCAGTACTTTGTTAAAAATCAATTTTATCTAGTTACTAGCCAAAGCCCGCGATTTCGTTCGCGTGGACTTTATATCTCCGGAAAATAATCATCAGGCTGGACAACTTACCCTAATACTTCATTTTTATATTCTTAGTTTAGCTAGACCATTATGGGTCTGCATCAGGTGTTCCATTTTTCAAAATTAATTATACCCTATAGTTTGCTTAACCGCAATATAACAAAAAAGTTTTATTCGAATCCGTCCAGTATTTCCGGAAATTAGCGTGTACAAACAGACAGTTTTTTTTTTAATTCTTACCCCATTCAATATTGGAAATATATTCAATGCACAGACACATTTTTTACTGTTTTATTATATGTATAGAACTATAGAAGAAAGATTAGGATTGCACTAATTTCTCCTGGTAAGTATAAGATATACATAAATACGTTCCTAAGGTGAACTGGTACAAATGCTGAGCATAATTTACCTTTCGTATTATAATCATTGAAGTACAATAAATGTTAACGTTTATTGCACAATAATTAATAAATTTCAGAACTTTGAATTCTGATTGATACACTCCTTATCAATATTATTATAGCTAGTGTTTTGTTCATAAAGCTTTCGTCTTTGCTGCAAAGAACTTCGTTCCCATCGCCTTTACCACTCTCGAAGCACGACACTTTGTTATAGCTAGTCATATCTAAGTATATTTAAAAAATAAGCAGCGGTATTAAATCACTTGATGCCTACTTATTATTTATAGATAGGTACCTTATAAACAAGTCATCGTGATGAAATAGTCGTTTCTTTACACCTTCGAGGTGTAAAACAGTGCGTGTAAATGTCAACAGAAGATATTAGGAACATTTGTGTTATCTTAGAAGAGATAAGATAATCGGACCCTCACCGATCCCGTACATTTTTTATATGATGTAATTTTACAATATAAGGATTAGAACGTTAAGATTTAAAATGAATGTTATGTTTATTTTCATTATAAGTATATAACTAAATAATAACTTGTTTGTAAAGAAGAACAGAACATAATGTTTTAAATTTAATACAGTTATAAAAGTATTACGAAATACAATGTATATTTTATTATATTGTTAGTTTAAATAGAAATAGTTTTTCCCATTCGAAAGCATTCAATATTCAGCTCGTTTGCGAATGAAAGTAATTTGATAGTAAATTGAAATACGGCGAAGTCAATATCCGAGTTTTAATTATATTAAAATGCTATTTAAATTTAAAATGGCATTTACCATAAAATTAATGGTATCTCACTGACAGAAGCTTTTAGTAACGATACAGTTTTTAATGTGCCGATTGGAATATTTATTAGTGTCGTTTAATTTTACTATTTATTTGATTATTCGTCAATTATTTTGAATGTTGCAAGAGTGTAAGGTCGTCTTTCTCATGATGTAATGTGTATAAATTTTCACGTTTTGCATTTGGTTCTGTTTATGTCTAATCTGGTATGCTAAGTTATCTTTTTCATATTTGAATTTCACGTTTTGCGTTTGGTTCTGTTATGTCTAATCTGGTATGGTCATCGTACTTAGATTAGTACCTATTTAAAAAATGTAACGTTACATATTTTAAACTCGTTACCTAAGGGCTTTGTTCTTTCCTAAACCGCCTATACCCAGGGCACATAGTTTTTCTTCGACAACACTTCGGTTTATGTCACTTTGTCTTATAAAATAATACTTTAATGCGGGAAATTGCAGTATTCTTCGGATATCTAAGATCTGATATCATCATCGAGCACGATATGTCCTTTGTGTAAAATTCCGCCCACGTTTACGTGAAAAAGGGCTTCATTCAATCCCTGGACCATTGATTTCCTAGTTGTCTTGTGAACACCATTTTACAGTTCGATCACTAAGCTATTGTCACTTCGTGTTTTATATAGTTCCGTGCGATAATTTATAGTGAACCGGTCGGAGTGGACATAGTCATTGTTAGAGAGAAAACAATGCTTGCAGCCGCAGATAGTGTAGCCAATTGACTGCGGTTGTTCACAGATTTAGGGTTGTGATAGTGTACTTAGGGAGTTGTTAGACTTTACTGGTGACGCTTTGTGACGTGTTAAATTAATGTAGATGATTAGGCATTTAGAGAGGACGACCAATTTTTTAGTTTTACAATTTTATGTCACAAGACATGTATGCATGGGTAGACTAATTCCGAAGCCCTTTACTAAACTATTCGAGGGCATCGGCAGTATCTGAGTTTTCTCTTTTGAACCAGTAGTTACTTTTTTCTTAGTCAAAATATAGTAATTGATGTTACTAAATTTTTTAAGAACAGTCTATTTAGATTTTTAGGCACGCAGAATCAAACACCTCAAGTCATTCTCATGGGTCTTGTTTTTAAAAATGTCGAAGTCGATAACCGCAGGCGCAGTTAATGTTATTATAAAGTTAGTATCGTGATTAACCATTAGCTATGTTTATCTTCATTCATTATTAATAGGTATATATTATTTATCACAGTCGAGTTTCGAGCATGGTTTATTAAATATTACTGCACTAGTAGTGCGCCATGAACTGTGAACTCGCGACCTATTTAAGGCGAAAGACATGATCCAGTCCCTAATTTGAAATAAATTTTTGAAATGAATACGTGATAATTAAAATTTTGCAGTCCATGACCATAACTAAAATGTGTAATATGTGTGTAGAAACAATTACATATCTCGCGCAGAGGACTGCAGTAGCTATTCAGCGCGGGAATGCAGCCAGTGTTCTTGGCACCATGCCACATGATCAAGATTTAGATTTTTAATTTAATTTTTTAGTTTAGATTGTAATTTAGATATTAATTACAAAAGTGTTTTATTCTTATATTACAATATCAAAACATTTTCATATGCTCTCTATCGGTTAAGTGGTCTACGCTGGCGGTCAACTTTAGACGTTATGTATGGCGTGAGAATGGAGAGAGTATGGAGTGACAGTGAATGACGAAGTTACTGTGGACCCGCGACAATGATGTTTTAACGAGCGAAGTTTGTTATGAATCTCGGTATCGGTCGGGTTGTAGGTTGCTTTGATTTGGCTGCACTCTGCAGCTAACAGCAACATTGCTTGAACTACTCTTTGCTAATTTAGCTGTTTGTGGCTATTATTAATTTAGAACTCATCACTACATACATATTATCACGCCTGTTTCTCTCAGAGGTAGGCAGATACTATGGACCTTGCTATGTGGCTGCAAAACAGGTGTAGTGTGATAAAACTTAATCAAAACTAGTTGTCCGAGTAAATAGCAATGGTTTATCGCGCTGACTCTAACTTTATAAAAAATGCAGATAATAATAGATAGCGTAGCAACCCATACATCTTTTGATTCTAATCATGTTGAATATGCTAAACGGGCCTTTTGGATTTTATGTACCTATATAGGTCTGTCTACCCCATTAGGGGTAATATATCGTGATAGATAGCCGTTCTTATCAATGGCAATCGTATTAGCCAATCTATTAAAATAACTTTATCTCCGTATCAACACCAAATCTTTGCAGTTTGCGCTCCTTCATCCATCTTCACCTTATCTTCAGAATAAGATCAAACTTAATAAGAAACTGGTTAGCGAGCTGTTGGTGAGTAACGACACCATGGACTCGAGTGCTTCAGAGAGCCGTTCAGAGCTCTTGACCCTGACAAGTCTTTATCGGTCGGGGTGGAGACCCAAGAGGCCTCGCAGGGCTCTCAGCTCTGTTAGCCATGCAGAGAGGAGTCGTTAGAGCTGTTGTTTCAGGGGTGAAATTGTTCCCCCCCGATGTGGTTCCCATCTTGTCGCGATGGGGGGGCTCAGTACCTGCGGTTGCCTCGGCCGCAGGGAAGCTAAGAGGAACCCATTGCCCGGGTTGAGGCTTAGGCCTCCCCGGGCCCGGCGGAGGCCATTCCTGGCGGAAATGGCCTGGCTGTTAGGGAAGGGGGTGACGACGACCTCCCTACCATCACAGCCGTGGTAGGGGTCGCGGGGGAAGAGGAGTGTCGGTGTTTCGTTGCCGCTCGCCCTATCCCCTGCGGCCGGCTGTGTGGGCCCCGGTCGCCGTCAGGTGGACTGGGGCAGGGCCTGCTTCCGCAGGCCCCAAATTATGAGGGCTGGTTGGACGGTGGAAACGGGATTCCATCGTCCAACGGACAGCCCTCCGGAGTGGAAGGCAGGCGCGTGTGCGTGTCAGCGCGTCTGTCCTTGGGCCAAGAGGCCAAGGCGGCGGTTACTCCGGCCCCTCTGATTCAGCAGAGGGTGCCGTGAGGCCGTTGGCGATCCGGGGCCGCTTAAGTAGCGGCCGGCCGCGCCGGGGCTGTGGAGCATGAAGAAGCACACGGTCCCGGCCGATAGCGGCTGAGAGGTGACACCGCGGAGTTTTTAGTGGTAACACCACATAACCTTACCGGTGTCCCGTAACCGGTAAGGTATCCGAAGGGATTTTCTCCGCGTCAAAAAAAAAAAAAAAGGGGTGAAATTGTTAAAGGCCATAACGCCGCGAGTAATTTCGTAGCAAGCGCAGTTCACCTCTCGACTCCCCTGAGTCGCCTGCACCGGTGTTGCTCCTTTGCCGGCAACTATTGTCGGTTAGAGGAGCTTATCACTAGTGAGCGGCAAGTCAAAAACTGCCTACAATAGTTAATAATCATGATTACAGCAGAAGACATTTTTATTGCAATATCCCAGCACTAGTCCATCCCAACTTTATTTCATAACCCATAAACCTTTCCCTTTTTCTTGCAACAGATTTTTTCTCTGCCGAAACCTAATCAAGGTATATCTAGAAATGGGTTTTAGCGGGAGCACCACATAACAACCACTTCTCCAAACTTCTTCTTTTCTACATGTTGGATCTATATCCTCTCAGAAGACAGGGGTGAAAAGATCCGTGATTCTTAAAGGTAAAACAAAACAAAAATTGGTTGTTAATAAAAGGAGCACGTATTTTACTCTCGAAACTGTCACCATTCAAATAATATTGCCATAAAAATTACAAGTTTAGAAAACAAAGATAATATTAATTATTTAAATATAATCATAAAAACAACGTCACCGTATCTTTTAATAAACAAAAAAGTAGGTAGCCTAATATAAAGATCGTGTTATCTCATAAAAGTGATGTATTGATCGATCTAAAATTGGTCTTATCTTAAATGTGTCGAAAACATTCGTTCTAATAGTCGTAGACTTACGATTTGTCAATTTATTCCGGCGATGCTCGCCTGATAGGGGATTTGGCGCTTAGATTTAGGCTCGTCGCACACAGTACCACTAATAAGTTGCAAGAAATTAAATACTATTTAATTAGCAACTTACGTATGCTTTTCCAAAGCAGATTGCGAATCATTAGTAACATCCTTTTCCTGATTTAGTCAAATATTATGGAAATAAGTCTGTACGTGATTTGTTTATTAAAGGTTCCGTACCTAAATATAATAATACCCAAAGGGTAAAATGGGACCCTATTACTGACACCGCTGTCCATCTGTCTGTCACCAGCCTGTATCTCAATAGCTGTGATAGCTGAAAGCTGAAAGTTGACATTTTCACAGATGATGCATTTCCGTTGCCGCTATAACAACAAATGCTAAAAATAGAATAAAATAAATATTTAAATGGGGCTCCCACACAACAAATGTGATTTGTTATGGTACGGAACCGTGCGCGAGTCCGACTCGCACTTGGTCGGTTATGTTTAATTTACTCATGTTTGTTTTCAATTTTTCAATTCAATTCAATTTCAATTCCTGATTAAAACTTAATCTTATACCTTAAATGGCTATAAACTTATACAAGTAAAGAAACACTTATAATGTACACTTACTTTGGTTGGGTCTAGCTCAATCAGTGTGATTCGTCCGTATCTTCGTTTATATGTATTTATTATATATTTTCAAGAAGAAATGCAAATCAGTTCCAATATTACAGTACTAAAACAATTTATGTTCGTGCTAGGAAGTATTATTTATTCTCTGTTTTGACGATATCAAAAACATTCCATGCAAACTAAATTTTCATATGTTAAATTTAATAACTATGATGTTCCTTTGATGGCACTCATAGCGCACGAGTGCCATGCTGGCCGACTGCAGTAAATAATCGTAAAAGTGAATAGCATTGCATATGCACTAAACACAGAGCGCCATTATGCACTAGACAAATTGTTATGGCAATCAAAGTGCTACTGTAGTGTGTGGGCGGGCAATTTATAAAACTTTACCGTAATCTACGAGCTGCTATTAGTCTTATAATATTTTCAGGAGTCCGTACTTGCATAAGTTGTAAAAAAGAAACCTGGTGTTTTAATGTCTTAATCACGTTGGAAATGAAAAAAATGAAAAAAAAAATTGCTAATTGTATAAAAAATAAGTCTACTTTAATTTAACTTAGTCTTCATAAGTGGGATCAAATGATGTTTTTTAATAAAAATTTTTGAACACCAGAAACATTTTAGGAGAAAGTTCAATCCATGATACTAAACTTTTTTCTGTTTTTTTTTTTTAATTGAAAATGGATAAAAAATTCCCTCCATACAAATCCATTTGGCTAAGCGCAAAGTTTTATAGGTAGCCGGATTTTCGTTTCGTTTTTCGATAATTGTTTTTATGGTAAGTAGTTCAGTATTATAGACTGAACTTGCTTCAAAAATGTAGCTGATGTTTAAAAAGTAACCCTAAATATGTTGTTTTACTTATACCCTCTGTTTATCTACATCATATTAAGAGCAAAGTATGTAAAGTAGAACTTACAATTATACATACATAATAATGTTTTGAAAAAGAATGGTTTTGGAGAAATCATAAAAAACAATTCAACTTTATTACATGAATTGTAGTCGGCGGCTTTTTCTTCCAGTCAACCTATAGGTGGTGTTGGCACACCTATTTATAGTATTTTATCTGTTACTAAAATGATTTTAAAGTCCGAATCAAAGTACGGATCCGGTAAATGAGTGTTATTGAGCATTTCACCAGTTTTTTCAATAGCTTTGTCAACATGCTCGACTGATAGCCGGGGTCCACTTCTACATGCAATTGTACTACTATATCAAAAAAGAGACTATTTCCACCGTGCATCCCGTTGGGCATGTAGAAGAATGAATTAAATAGTTTTACGTCAATGTTTATTTGCGGTTTAATGTTGATTGCGAGCTCGTTTGTGAATAATTTATTATTTAACTAAGCTCGGTAATTTATAGCTTTATTTTATCGGTTTAATTTTTTTATTTTTATATTGATATATATTTTTTATGTTTTGTACCAAAGACATTTATGGTATTGTATTTTTTTCTTTTTTTCCTTTCTTAACGTACCTACTTAACTAAAATAATTAAGTACTCTAATAATATTACAATCTAGCCTAAACTCAGACTAATAAGTAATTTAACATTGACTTAGTTTTATACGTTATTGTCTAAGAATGTGTCCATTGGCACTTTTCTTACAGTCTCTATTAAGGGAAAAGCACTTTGTATGGTATTGTATGAAAAATATTTGATGTTCCCTATAATGTGCAATCTGTCAAAAAAGGTTTGACGTAAAAATATTTTTTCGTAATGAGTATCAGAATTCATAGACTGGATTTATTTAAAAAAATGTATACTAAAATATACCTTAAATCTCAAAATAAAGTAATATATACAGACGTTTAAGCGAAAAACAACTAAAAATATATATACAAATGAACGCCCAGTTAAACGTATTTTTTAAGGGATGTTTTAAGTACGTATTTTTGAATAATAAAGTAGATTAAATAAAAAAAAAAAACAAGAAGGTAAATAAAACTAGTTAAGTAGCATATATTTAATATTTTCTAGTATTTAAAAAGTAATTAACCCCAAAAAGAAAAAGAAAACTGTTATACTAAGTTTAACGTTAATGTCTGTTGGTCTGTCTGTCTGTCTGTGGCATCGTAGAGCTCGAATGGATGGACCGATTTAGACGCGTTTTTTTAAGTAAAAGCAAGTTTCCTTGCTGTGAAATAAGTTCCCTTCTTAGCTATGTTTGATAAAAATCGGTGTAGCTGTTTAAAAGTTATTCGGGATTTAACACTTAAAAGTCAGGTCTTTCTCTAGCAAATTAAAGATAGGGCTACAGATATTAAATCGTATCGGTACCTCCGCTACTCATCACTAGATAGTTCTTGACAGTTATTTTTTTTATTTTCCTAGCAAATAAACTTGTTGATAAAAGTTTTTCTTTAACATATCCAAAGAACGAACACCTATTATCATCGTAGTTAAGTAAAACTCTCAGTGTGCGAACGCTCCAACTTCATTTACATACAGCGAACATAAATTCTCGTTTGTAGTCACTGGCACTTTTATTGTGCAGCTCTTTGTAGCAAAAAACAGTTTTTATAACGAGATAGACCATACCGCGACCTTTGATCGAGTCTGTACAAATATTAATTCTCGGCGCAGTCGGCTAATCGTTTTTTATTCGTTTCGAAGGCCTTGTGCGAGCTTTTTGCGTGGGTGGCATTCGGCTTTACATTTTTTAGTTTATTAGTTCACACATATTGTCTGCTTCTTTGGATTATGTGGGGTTAATTCTGGGGTCATTTGAGGCTTGGTCCAAACAAAAGTTAAAGTTCGAGAATTTTTGATTGTTACTTTTATATATAAACGTAACTTTTTTTGATTAAAACTAACGTGAGTTACAATCATTATTTATTTATTAATAAAGTCTGCTACTGCTACTGTCGGCAGTAGCTGACTCTATACGTGAGTAACTCGTTCACTAAATATAATAATGAGGTAACTTTTTCATAGAAAAATATTACTTGAGAAACTCGATTATATATCAAAAGAAAGAACTCACGAGAAATTGCATAAATCAGTCAAATTAACAAAGTACAGAAACATGCTGTAGATTACGTATCTAAACACGGTTGAACAAAACAACCGCAGTACAGAAATAAAACCTATTAAAACGTCTGCTCTGTCCAATTTTCTAGTCTGATGGAAACCTTATGTATCTTATGGACCGAATGAAATGGATATTTGTATGTATCAATATTTTATGTAATTCATTCCACATGTTTGTATATAGGTAGTATTTAAAAATCTAATTTCAACTTAGCGTTATTATAGTCTGCATCTTTCATCTTTGCTGGGTTGCTTCCGCTTTCCTGCTCTTTCTCCATTTCGCATGGACATACACATAATTGCATGGTCTATCATCCTTGATAATGTAGATTCTAAGCTTTAAATATGATAGCATTTGTAACTCAAACTTAAAGTAGTTATGTACTACTTACGTGCCATTGTCAGCTTAACCTCTATGAAATCATTGTTTTACAAAATGGCTGTACAATGTTAAATGTAACTGATACACTGTTTACATTCGCGAATCTATAAACGACAAGCATTGGACCATAAACATTATGTTATTCGGATGCGGGATGTGGGCCAGATTTGTGTTAACGAGACACATTTTCGTTTGCGGTTTTGGTCGCGGCTTTTGGTACGAGTGGTACGTGTGCTTTGTGGACTTTGTGGTTTTTTATACACGGATTTTAATTACACGTGGCATTGAATAGGTATTTGCCGACTGCTTGTTTGATTTTCGTGTGTGTAAGGAGAAAACACTGGTGTCTGATTTTCAAGCTGTTAAAAGGCATCTGACGTTGCATGACGCCTGGAATATAATGATAAAGTACTTAATTTGCTTTCCGAAGCATGGAGAAGCTAGATACATCCATCCAATTGGTTACTACGCCGGGGATTGCTTAACTAGCGCTAGTATACTGCGTGTACCAAGCCACCAAGTTCCTTACTTTACTACTATTTAAGGACTAAAGCTAATTATTTTCCATTCTCATGTAAGATACATACTACTAATTACTAGAATAGCCATATGATGTCAGATTCCTTTTCATTAAGTTTTAGCAGATTCCTCTTTCATTAGGTATGAAATAAACATTAATAACTTAATAAAAACTTAGCCATTCGTGGTTTTTTGTTGTAAGCTGCACGGATCCTATTTGTACAATAATCTGAAAGATTATTGATTTGGACAGTGAAGATATTTTTTTTAAATTAGAAATGATAAAGTATCAGAAATAAATGTTATTTTTGTGTGCTGATGCAATATTTGAGTCTATAATAAAGGAAACAGTATCTGCTTCGCAATACGCTACATGCATGCTTCACGCTAAACCACGCGTATCCGTGAGCGTACCCTTACTTAGTCACTGCATTATTTCTGCAAGCTACTGTACCGCACAAAAAGATCATTTACTGTCAGTCGACCGCGACCAATACGTATTTTACGAGATCATTAAAAAAGCTCTAAATCTGATTTACGGCTTTTCAAAATAATCGCCACATCAGGACTTCAGCCGGCGAGCTAAAATTGTAGAGGTTATTTAATGAATACTCGTTCATTTGTTAATTTTGTACGCCACAATATTTACGGGTGCTGTAAATATTACAGTCGTAAAAGTCCCGAAAGCTTTATATTTTGCTGGAGTTTCGCGTCGTGGCCGCACTGTCAATTAAGAAAGTGCGTATATTATAGGACGACGTTTAAATGAAAGAGTTAAATGTTTACGATTGATCTACATCAATATATTTATGTAGTTACAATAGATGCTGTTTTCTAAGGATGGTAGTCTTCTTCCTTCGGCTTAATCCAATTTCTAGTTTGGATCGGCCCAAATTTTAAGAATGATTGTATTGTTAAAAAAAATATACTTTAGTATATTGATTGTAAAATAGAAACAGATGTCATCAGGAACACAAATGAGAATAGATTTTTTTTCACAAAACTGGCTTAACTTTTTTGGTTTTTCACTTCCTTCAAGATCACTTGTGATAGTAAGACAAATCCGCAAATTAAAAAACCACATGGTAACGCTCGAAAAGCTATGTACTTTACATATAGAGGTAGTAAGAGACGGCGACACGTGTTTTTGCAAGAAATACCTTTGGTGACAGACAGAAGGTATTTTACTGGCTGAATGGCATCGGCACTAGAGTTGCAAGCAAGAATATAAAATATCGATAGTCTATCTATACTATCCTGACCTCGAAAAACAGTAACAATATCGATAGGACTATCGATAGTATAGGTAATATTTGTATAAAGAACTATCGATAGTATTATTTAATATCGATACTATGGATAGTTCTATCGATATTGTTACTGTTTTTCGATGTCATCTATCGATTATACAGCACAGATCGGCCTTTAGTCTAGACGTTTACAGCGCGGTGGACAAAGCATACTACAAACTGCAAATTTTTTATATGAAGTTCGTTGCAAAATCGTCAATGTTTTTATAGTGCGTTTTTACCGAAGCTTTTGTTCTAGCACTTTACCTCTTTATGTGGGTTCGCCTTTCTTCCAGGCAGTCGCTAGTGGCAGCCCTTTTTTTTAAAATAAATAACATTTATGCTGACGTAAAAAGTGGTTGCTAAGATTTAGTACCTTAAAAATAATTAAAATGATTGTTTCATTTCATTGTGGCATAAAGGCAGCCTATATGGGAAAGGTATCATGCCGAAGACCGCAGTAGGTCGCTGTAGATATCTTTGGAGCGATATTTACAGACTGTCAGATGACAAGATATCCTTTAGGATAGAAAATTGTGGCGCACGCTCCTCTCGGAAGCTAAGATCCACTTCAGGTTTGAGCCAGCAAAGCAAGTTTGATTCCAGGCGAAGTAAGAAAAAAACAAAAAGCGGACTTTCAAAGTACCACAGCTAAGTATGCAACCCGAGTATGCTAAGATGAGGGAGAAAGAGAGTTAGATCCCTACGGTAATTCACGACTTTTGCATTTTCATGAGAAATGTAAGCATCGTGTGACCTATAATAGGTAACATTAATCAAAGTATACAGTTTAATAATACTCCAGCTATTAATCTACCACACTTAATGATCAGATTTAATTTTCATCTCAGGAGTATGAAAATAGAAGCTTCAATTACTAAGACTGGAATATTACTGTGGTCTTAACATTCAGCCTACTTAATTTAATACAATATTAATGAGATATAAGCCTAAGCTTTGAGGCAAAACTTTATTGCTCAGTAACTTAAGTGTTCTCCTCTGTTCTCCCTGTACTCAATAGTTTAGCCGCTTTTACTCAATTTTATGTCTGAATTTAAAGAGAGTTTGTGCTTTATTTCAGACACGTAGCAGGTAAGTAAGAATACATTTACTTTACAAATACAGGTTGCGTAGTCAGAAGTTGGAATATCTAAAAATATGAGTAGGTGTACCTATTTACAACTGTTTGATGTTGTTTTTCGTGTGATCAAATGGTACTCTTAACTCTATTACTATTACTGTATTAGTATTATTTTGGAGGAAGATTTCTCAAGCTGCCTGAAGGCTTCTGAAATAACTTGATGACTTACATACAACGATGACAGCCGGTACAAACTTGCCCTTAAAAAATGAGTTTGCACTTTAATTAAAAATCTTGTAAATTTACACCTAATACGAGTCGCACCAACTTGCGAATCTTATTTACAATGTACCCACATTGTACGATTTTTAAGTAAAAGATTTTGTCTCAAAGCGGTTTTAAATTTAAAATCTTCGAAGCTTGTCGCCTGTCGTAGTTAGCTTGTAGGTGTAAATTGTATTTGGTCCGCGGTCGCAAACACATAAATCACTGAAAAAAGACTACCAGTAGAGCTAACCTCGACCTCAACGACCAAGACGAGAGTTTTCCATACAGAGACCTAACTAAATGTACCTAATTGCTTGAATTACTTGTAGTCTAGTCAACTATGTTGTTTTTGGCCATAGGTCCATTTACTATATTATAGTGGATATGTTTATAACATTTTGTCCTATTTACAATTCTGTTTTATGTGTAGCTAGTACACTCAACCTTACAAGACCATTTTGGAATTTTGCTAATAGGTATTCGACAATTTTAATTGCATATTTCTGAGACCCAAAAACGGTGAAAAAATGTCAGACTAATGTGAAAAAAAAACTTGTTTCTTTCCAAGCACATAAAGTATTTGGCAGTTATAGCACTTGCATTAGACCCATTATTTGATTCAAAAAGAGTCGCGTAGGAGTCACGTCAAACAAAATAGCATCATTTATCGTAAATAACGTTACATTGGCCACTTTTACATTAGTCGGTGAAAAAATCTTCAAACACATATTATAGCTAGAGGATTTATATTAGTTCTTAACAGAAGCTCGACTTAACTCTTTAATTAACTTTTAAGCATTTTCTGAATATTTTTTTATAATTCCTTCCACAGATACCTATATTAATTTTTCATAACCTTAAATAACATGAATAAACGATACTATAATTGAATTATACTATGAATAAAATATATAAATAAAATAATTAGCTCGATATATATATAATATATATATGTTCTTTGCATTAATGAATAATACTAATAACGGAACGAGATAATGTAATACCGCTAAAAATTATTAAGAAATTTTAAGTTTTGTTTAAGAATAGGAGTTATAATTGTGCCAAAAGTTAGGCATTCTTTTTAAACGCTACCATGACTCTCATCAACATGTCACTAGAACACAGAATTATGGTTACACCTAGTGTAAAATTGGCCTTAAATAAAACACCAAACGCTAAGTTTACATAACTTGGTCATCACTCATATGGTAATAGTGTATTAATGTAAATGAAAGTCATTAGCTACCGATGCTATTTTCATGTTTTGGTCTGCGCGCGAGAACCTTGGCCACAGGGAGTTATGATGATTTGTCATGAAGAGATAGACATTTTTTATGACATCATCTGTCAGAGTTATATACGACGGCATTTCGTTGTTGACGAAAATTATACGTTATACAAAATTTATTGCGGTTAGTGGTATTAGGCAATGGACACAAGTTTATAGCGCGGTTATAATTTTTAAACAGTTTGTAGAAGTGTTTAGATCTTATCAGCCTCGGATATAACCGGAGATGGTAAAAACCATGCGGAATGGAGAAGAAAAAGGTGGAAAGCACACTCTGGCATTTGCAGAAGCAAGCGCTTCTGCAAAGGTGCAACTAAGTATGTCTTGGTACTTCTTATATAAAGCTGTAAGTGCCAAAACACATTAAGATTACCGAACTTTGGCGAAATTACGTATGCGCACTTTAAATTTTAATGTGACACTACGCCAACACACTATCATATGCCGAACTTACGTCACTATGTCTACTACGTCATGAGAACAAAAAATATCGTTACCAACTATATAAAGCGCTTAAAAACTTTACATTAAAAGCAATGTTCTTGTACAACTTTAACATTGTCTGGAATGTCCTGCTAGTACTTTATAAAAACAGGAACAAGTGTAAAACTGTCAGACGTGGAGGTTGGACGTAAACCTTTTTATCTAGCCAAAAAAGTGTAGCGGGGAATTCAATACGAACACTTTGTTGCTCAGAACTTGGCTATGTAGAAACACACACATATTATGTAGTAGCCATCTAGGATAATACAGGGTTACTTTTTGGTGCAAGTTCAGTGCATAATAGTTAACTATTTTCTATAAAAAATATATTGAAAATCGATAAAAAAGAATTCGTCTTTCATACCATTTTCATTTGGCTGAACGCTGATTTGTATGGGAGGCCGATTTTTTTAAAAGTAGTTCAGTATCACCGACTGAACTTGCTCTTAAAGTATTGTCGGTGTTTAATAAGTAACCCTGTAAAACATGTAAAACATTTCATTATACGTCGTAGTAAATAACTGATCGTGTATGTTATTCAATAAATCAATCACGATTATGTGCCTGTTACTAACGAAAAACCGTGTGAAATGTATTCTGCTTCTATCTTCATTTAAATAACGTTTAATAAAATTTCAATTGATCACAGAAAAATGATCGAGTTGTTATATACTCGTAAATTCGAAACATCGAAAATTTATTTTATCAAGGTAAGCGTTTGCCATTATGTAGTATTACATTTAAGGCTTTTAAGTATTGGGACAAATCTATAATCAAAACGCAAAAACTTCGGCTTTCGAATAAAATGTATCTTTTCAACAATGACATCATTGTGTAAATTTAATGAATTGACGTATTATTTTAATACATAAGGTATACTACTTATTCAATTCAAATGGTATGCTCACTTCAATTTAAAAGCTCATCTGTTTGTTATTACCGACCGAGGATGATGATGTCACTAACGGTACTTAAGTAGTTAGTCACTGGTGATTTACGTTTCCTTGTGTTTGTAATAGCGACTTAGTACTCTGGGCCTATTAGATTTGCCGCCCCAAAAAATTGATTGTGGTATAAACAAAATAATGTACGAAGTATAAAACTATAATCATTGAAACCAGTACAACATTATAAAAAAAGAGTATGCAACCAAAGAGTATTGCTAACTTTACAACCTTATATATAGGCAACTCTTGGTTGGCTGGACGTATCGGTTTAAAGAAAAGACGATGATCGGATGATTTGTTGAGCAGATCTGCTCATCTACTCAACTTTACCAAATATAAAGTCAGAGTTTAAATTCATACATAGGAAACATACAAACTACTGAATGGCTAAGTAGAGTCGGAGAAAGAATAATTATAATAACAAAATTAAGAACTCTGTTATTGTATAAAAAGTAAGGTGTAGCCTCCACAATCGTGTACATCACGAATATCGCCGTGCAAATTCATTCTATAATGACTCTATGAATGTGACTCGACACGGCGCGAGGCGAAGTCATCTAGGCGATATGACGATTGTCTAACCCTTTGGCCAAATCCAAGGGCGCGACAAGCGGTGAGCGGCGAAAACAAATGGAAGACTTTTTACGTCGACTCGCCGCCGCGATATTCTCGTCCATAGAGGCAACGCCTCAGTTCCCTTTCATGTGCTGGTTTGGTTTCGCCGCCCCACAGCCTTGCCGCTCCGGGCCGTACCATTTAGCCTCAGGGTAAGTAAATACGCCACCGTTTGGTTTCACTCAATACAGGCGTAACGCTGTACCCATTTAGTTTACGATCAGGATAACGAAACCTTAAATAGTTTTAAAGTATCCCAGTCAATTAAAGCGAAAGCCATTCGGACTCTTAAAATAAAAAGAAAAGCGTAAATTCAATATTTATCTTATCCGAAACAAGGCACACATCTATAACGATGCACTTAAAACCAGAATGTATAAGTTTATGAATACAACAGCTATAAACTCTAATGATATTATGATGTTATTATACAAACAAGAGATTTCGAGACTAATGGCTTAGCGGAAGGTTATCTACCTTACAACTAGACACGAGATTGCCAGTTTGGTAAAACGGCATATTGTGATTTAGGACTCTCTCATACACCCGCGATATGTCAGTCGATAAAAATGCGTGCGTCACACCGAAACACGTTCTTGTAACCTAGCTATTTTTATTGTCCAATATATTACATGTTTGGACCTATCACTATCACGCATGCATCCTTCATTGCTTACCAAAGTTTAATTTATAGGCTTCTAGAATCTACAAAATTAATAGATATAGATATCGAAATATGCAAGAAGACAACATAAAACCGGCGTAAGGTCACTTATGATAAATAGTATTTTTTTCTACCTTTGAGCCCGTGGTCCACGTGGAGACAAGACATTATAAGTAATATGGAAGAACGTATCGTTGTAGCAGTCTTAGTATCACGCGTAATTAGATTTCGTCTACTTGAAAAATGAACGAAACGTAAAAAAACGCGATATAACGAGTCGTTATAGCAATGTGAACGTAGCTCAAATAAGTTTCTCCTTTGCCGGTAAATTGGAAGAAATCGAGTTTAAATTAACCGTTTGAGGCTGTTTTGCGGGGTTGCCGAAACCCGGCAGGGCGGAAACTGGCAAGTTCGGAAATGGTCGTCAAACGAACTCGGTCTTTGATAAATGCCCGTTTTCATGGTCCACTGGAAAAGGCCAGACAGTTAATTAAAACTGCTATTTGTTTTGAGCTACTATTTTATATAAATGGCCACGATTATACTTTTTAACCGCTCTCCGGAATTCAAATGATTAACGTTGTAAAGCAATTTGAATAAAAATGTTGATTGCAATGTTGGTACAGCAATAATTTATATTCGAAGCGAGGGCTTTATGACACGGGGTTTTATGTGTACAAAATAATTGGCGTGATTCAAGATTCAAGTAATTTAATATCGTTATTAGGGACGGACGGAAATCTGATGTCACTAATGAGAGCAAAACAAGTTACATTTCACTTAAAATCCAGATACCATAAAAGTTTATGTGTTTTGTTCATTGACTTCTCAAAGATACCAATGTTGCTAAATTATATGTGTACGTTATTGACAAATCAATGACATTTTATGCTCTCGTAACAGCCAGTAATAACAAACCCAACCGCACGTTATGTCTCTGGCAAATTGTAAAAAATAATGACATAATATATGTGTTATGTACATTAACGTTCTCATCTTTGGGTCTCATACAAAGTAATTTTGAATAATGCACTCATTGTCATCGATACATCATCGATACAATAACATGGGCTTGGACAATGCGGACAAAATTACATGTGGTTAATATCGAACGGTGCAAATAAATATTTTGAACTGACATTTGGTCCCATTTTTTATTTTTTTGTAGCTAAAGACAAAGGCATTATACGCCCACGGAGTCGGTCGAAACTTGAAGGGCACCGAAAATTATGGACCATGTTCACTTTCCGAGGCATTCCCGGACTAATGATTTCGAAAGATACCCTCCCCTTGAATGTAAAACGACTCCGCCCCAAGAATGAATTGAAACACTGACCGTGGATTTTTTATTTATTTATTAATTGTTCTTTTTTATCGGCTGGTGGCCGGGAACGGCCAAAAACTTTTATTACACTATTTGGAATGAGAACTTTAGATGAGAAATATGAATTATTGCCCACAAAAAGGCATGTTTCGATGGAAATGTAAGTTTGAGTTATGGCGTTTCAATTTTGACCTGGAGGAACGGTCTCGTATTACCTTGTAATGACAGAAACACAGGTGTGTGAATTTTATGTTTCTCTTACTTAAAATAAAATGGTTTAAACATTTTCATGTTACAGATATTTATAGCCTGACTTAAAAAGCAATATCATCATCATCCGAGCATATTCCCGGTTGCATCCTGAGCAGTAGCGCTTCAGAGCCCGGGGTCCGCTACCTACCCCAGGTGATTTGACGAGGTTACTGGTTTTTACACAAAAGCAATCCTTGGTTTAAGCAAACGCTAGATGTCGTTCGGGACCCACAGTTTGTACGTGCCTTCTAAAATACGAAATCATCTTTCTTTTCGGATAATAAGGTGATTCAAGTCTGCAATATCTTACGCAATATCCGAACGCCTTGACCACTGGATTACGGAGACAGACTTAAAAACCGACATAAAAAAGCCTTCAGATTTACTATGCCAAATAAGCAAAGAGGATCAAACAAAAAAAAATCTTCCAAATGTTATTTACTGTCAGGTGTAAAGTACCTAAGTAGGGTATCTTCAAAGTGTATGATACTTTATAAGGACGTGAGAAGTCCTAACAGGGATATATATCTTTGCCAATAGCGTCGTTTCGATGACTACATCACGTATCCACTTCTAGCGTCCACACGAGCCGACCCCATTATTCCCGCTTGGCTGGTCATCCGTCCGCCTGTGACTCCATACCGTAATTACCGAATTTTCACAGATCATGTATCATTGCGGCCGCTACCACTTGTAAATGTGTCGGTGTATATGTCAGTCAGTTAATTATCCCGCAATTATTTATTACACGGTTAAGTATTTGTGAAGCATCAGCTTTTGTTTTTAATAATTGTACTTTTTATTCTTACACAAGTTTTACTTTGTATTAAATTATTTATGGTAAAGATGGATAACTAAGTCTAGACTTGAACTAGTACTTGAACTCTTTGGCAACCTTATTTCTATTTCTATTTTTAGCTTATACTGTCCCACTGTAGGGCAAAGGCCTCCCTTCCAGTACTCCAACTCTCTCGGTCATGGGACTTGAGGTCCAATTTCTGCAGTAAGAGTCAAGCAACCTTAAAAGAAAAAGAAAAAAAAAACCGACAAAAAAGAGGTGTTATAAGTTTAATGCTAATGTCAGTCTATTTGTGGGTCTGTCTGTGTGTCTGTCTGTGGCATTGTAGCTCTTAACCGGATGGACCGATTTTAATGCGGTTATTGATACGTGAAAGCAAGTTTCTTTGCGGTGGTTTCTAAGCAAGTTTATTTGCAGTGGTTCTTAGCTATCTTTATAGTTTTAGAATAAAAGCCACAAAGTATGGAGTTTTTAAAATTGCCTGGCTGAATCTAATACGTAAATCTTGTAATTATGTCAGTACATTGTTACCCAGTTACAGAATTAATAAAAGTATACACATTGTTATGATCAAGATACAAACTTCTTAACGAATTACCAAACGACCTAGTTGAGTACATACACTGCTGCCAGTAGTACTGTAAATCGTTAATAAGTCAATTAATATCTTCTGATGCACTTGTAGGCGTGCCCTGCGAATTAAAAGCCACATAAAAGGCTTCCGCGTCACGTCCAAGGTACGTTACCATATTCCTTGAACTAATAAGCTATAACCAGCCGGATGATACGTCATTCATATAATGTTCATATTAATCGAAAGTATACTTCGTGATTGTAGTTTCCGGTGTATGAGTCATCAAATCGTTTCGAATGATACCGCCCAACTATATTTCAAGTTTAATTGCCTATTTCTATGGCATTTTACATTTCGATTGTTAAATGAGTTAATCACGTTAATAAGGCGATCGTCTTCAGGACGAATGTAGATTATTTGACGTGATACCTTTTATTTTGAGAAGGCAAAGAATTATATGAATTATATCACGTATTTATTACGGGCAGATAGAAACAAGGCTTATCAAATTAGTCATAAAAATATCGCACTTTTTTATTTAACATTCAGTTAAAATTGGAATTTAATGATAGGTAGTTCGGCATGCTGCTGCTGGGACTCCCATGCTGGTCTGGGAGAAATTAAAAAACTTAGAATGTACCAGCTGCTTCTCTTCCCGCGCAGATCGTAAAAGCCGATCGAGGGAATGGGCAAAAATGCGAATCATGTTAACAGGCGATGCGGCTAGCAACCCATCACTGTATTGATTGCTTTTCCATCTTCTCGCCCACCATGACGCTAAAAGTGGCTTTTGGGTCTTGCGGCCCTGGGCTCTGCATAGAGCCGCAAGGCCCAAAATGCTCTGTCTGCCCCATTAGGGATAAAGACGTGATAGTATGTATGTATGTATGTAGTTCGGCATTCAAACTCATTTCTTTTACCGTGTCGTCAAATCTTTTACTGACTTTCAAAAAAGGAGGAGGTATCAAATCGTCGCGATTTTTTATTAGATTGGAAAATTGTTTTTTTTTTATTTGACAGTATAGTCTATTCAGGTGGTCCCGTATAAATTTTATCAAAATGGGTTGTGCAATGGGTGGTGAAGTCGGTTTTTAGTATTGAAAAATTGTACATAAATGTTTTCCTTTCTGTTATTGTTAGATACTTTCGCGTTGTCTATATATAGTTTCAATTACGAATTAAATTTGAGAAGAGTTATTGAATTGATAATAGTCATTCTAGATTTGAGTGTTTATTCTAGATCTGTCTATTCTAGATTTTGATTGAATTATATTAAAGATAAAGTTCGAAGCAACAACACATTATATTGTTATGTATAAATGAGGAGAAGAGAACTTCGTATAGGTATAAGGTAAAGGAAGATCAAAAAGTTTATACGCATATTCCTTTCTATTTCTGCCACAAGTGCTTTGCAGTTATAATTATCAGTAATGCAAATAACATTAATTTAGTTTCATATTTAATTACGTTGTAACATTAGGTTACGTGATATCAGAATTCGAGATGATATTTCGAGTTGAAGGATAATGAAGTAAGATTTATCACAAAATTTTAGATTTACATAATTATTTTAATGAAACGTGAATACACGTTTCCATGCTAGCCTGGGAATAAAGAATGAACATAAAAATTTTAAGCTTTTTATTGTTTGTTTGTAATCTGCTGTCTGTATTTCTTTTCTCGCGCAGTTAATAGAAGTCAATCAAAGATATGGGTGCAAATTCGAAGCTCCTTTAAAATCTTTAATAAGTTGTTTATACTCGTACACGACAACATTGTGCATACAATCTCTTCTCTGTGATTACTGTATTCAATCTATAACTACACGAATTTTATAACATCTTGATAAACGTGGCCTTTGGTAATGTCTACAACCCAAAAGGAATATACGCACAACAGTGTGTTCCAAGGACATGAACATAGGCATTATAATTCTAGTAGCTAAGAGTTAAAGAATAAAATACCACAATTCTTCGTAAAACACCTAATAGAGTTTCCTTGACCTATGATGCCCTGCACGTATGATAAAAAACAAAAACATACATTGACCATTGCAATATCTGAGAACAAAACACGCCATTCGTCCATCAATGTACTTATTATATCTTCTGCATTGCATACATCTAACAGTAGGTCGTGTCTATCCACATCAGCAAAAGGTCGTTACGCATTTGAATTTTTATATTACATAACAATAAAAACTCGCCAAGTGCGAGTCAAGCTTACGTAAAGGTGGTACCGGTCATTTTTCAAGAATTTCCTCGGAAACCATGTTAGGACTTCCTGTAAACTATATGTTACGCTTTATATTCCTTATACATAGATATATAATTTTTCAGAATATAAAGTCGGAAAGCGGTTCCCTGGTTTAGAAATTATTATAAAATATTATTTTAAAGTGTGGTGACAAAATATATCGACACGAAAAAAATAAGTGTATTAGGTACTGCAATGAAATTGCTTATGGCGTATAGGACAGGAATCAAAGACAAATTTGATTCACAAATATGTACCAAAAACATCTTTTCAATTTATAGAAAAACATGCTGGAGTCATATTATATTCAAACAAAAGCGTGAATTAAAGTTCTTTTATTCCTTTTGAGGTTGGGAACTCTAAAAATCACGCTTTATATCGCGATTTGTGTGAATCGATCGTGTTATTGCGTAATCGAATCAAAAGCGATATGACCTTTCATAATCTTATGTTGTACGTGCGAACTGTTATGTTTGACTGCAGGCAGGTGGTCGATTACCATCCATTATTAATTTCTAATAATAAAACCTATTGTTATTGTTTTAAAGTTCAAAATAGAAGACTATGCATTCGTAGAAAAAGATAATTGAAATAAGCCTTACAAGGTTGAAATTAAGGATTGCTTTCGCGTGTAAAATAAAAGAAGTAGCCAATACACAATCACGACTATGTAAGAGTAAATTAAAAGCTGGCGTGACCCAGTCTCAGACAATGGCCGTGAATGCGATCGAATTGTTTAATTATTACTACTTTGTATCCGTGTATTTATTAAGCTCTGTACAGATTCTTGCAATACAATTCAATTCAAGCTTATAATAATCAGACACCTAAATAATATGGGCTGTCTAGATGACGCGTTTAAAACCCAGTGCAGTTGTGAAGTCTTTATCAGTCATCAGTGCCTACCTATGTCTTTGGTCCCTTTGCCCTTAAATTGGAAGCGTACACTGCATTATCAATGCTTTAATAATATTTATATAAAACCAGGTATGAAGAAGTGTTTAAAGTTAACTTAATAACTATACTTTTTTTATACAGAGACTAAAGCTGGAAGTAAAAACCGACCTTCCCATGAGTGCAAAAATGCATTCATTTTAGGTGAAAAAATTTTGCATTCTTCAATGGTAATACAAATCTCAAATAAAACTCTAGCTATTTCCAAGGTTTATTAAGTCTGAGACACGACCAATAACCAACAAGAGTGACACAGGACCAATGAGTCTTCTTGATCGGGCTGAATTTGTTTTGTTGTTGTTACACATAGATAACAGAGGCTTTCGCTAGAGTGGCGGATCAAACGAGCCTCCTGGATTCACCAACTGCTGCCGCAAAAAAATTGCACTGCAGGTAGTCTGCATGCGGCTTTATAACAATTAATCATTTTTCGCGTGCCGCTTTATTAATCGTATGTAATCGGTGGATGCATAAAGTGTTGAAGTGATTAATGCTCCCCGAATCAAATTTGATTATCTGAAAAATGTTTATGCCTTTGTGCAAACCTCGCTGTTGCGAAACTTTGGGCATGCTTCGTTAATATACATGTTGCGAAGACAGGGTTTATTAACTTATGACCGGTGGACCATTGCTTCCAAATGTTAATATTTCTCAGTAACGGCCCTTTGGTTTGTACCCCCTACGTAGGGCGTGATAAATGCGTTGCCAATCAGACGGTATTATTTCGCCTTATCAATGTCCGAATTTTATGCATAAAATGATTTATAATTTGTTAATTGCAAACATTACAATTTGATGGATGGTTGCTTATTCTAATTAAGAAATTATTTCCATTCAATATTATGTAACTCTACTTTTTGGGACGTCGAAATGCTATTGTAATTTGTGTGCCAGTATTTAAGTTTTCAGTCAACGAAATCATATATCATTTCAAGCGTTATGTATTTCTAAAAAATAATTTAATTTGACGCTGCTAGTATATAGGTATAAAACATAATTATTAAAGAAGGCGCTTGATGCAAGCCGCTCTAGATCAGGCATTTTGGAAATCTTTGGGAGAGGCCTAAGTATGTCCAGCGTTATGCGGCTGAAATGATGATAATTATTATGACCTTATTTCATATGGTTAAGTTTTAACATATTATAAAACCCAATCAAAAACATCTTAGAAGCGATCAACATTCATAAACACTTAAAGTTGTGGTGCAATGAGAAAAATGCCAAGTTTTGTGCAAATATAAAAAAAAACTACTTAAAAATCCTTATTGCCTTCAGGAAACGTTGTTTGGTACAAAAAAAGCGCTGTATAGATCGCATTTCAAATACAAACCAACACACATTGTACTTGAAAGCCGAAAGTGAAACGGATTTTGATGAATAGTTGTCATTGTGTTGCCATGTGGAACTTCGGAACGGTTCATTGGAACGCGTATGTGCAACAGCGTGTGTATCCGTCGTCTTTTACATTTTTTCGACATGGATAGATTGTCTTAATAAACAAGGCTATAACAACGCCTTGTAGGTAGTAGGCGTTATTTATGCTGATGAGTAGATACTAGACAGAGGGAGCCTCCTTTTGTTTGGTCAGCAGTGGGTTTTTGAAAGCTGATGATGATGACGATGAAGTAGATACTATTTTAGAATTATTAAAATTTTAATAATTTTATAATTTGATGTAGTCTGAAACCATAACTACAATTAAAATGGAATTAGCAGTAGTTTTTTGGGAAATATGATAAAAATAAATAGGCACTCGTTAAAATAGTTATGTCTGTAAAAGCTTATTTTTCACAAAATATCATCTTACAGTTTTCATTTTTAAAATCACGAAATATTCAAACGAATAAATAGCTCATATTCAAAAATAATGGCACTGTAATAAAGTTATTATCGTCTTGATTAATTCAAATCTTGTTCAATAAACAATAATAATCATCTTATTTGGTAATTACACTTATAACGGCACAATAATCATCAGCTAGATATAGGTAGATTCTGGCGGCGCATTTACAAAGCGTATACATACTTAAGGACCGTCCTTTGTACTGTGAATTCGGACCTGATTACCATTAGATTTTATAGCTTCATATTAAAATAAAGAAGCTAAGAATTAAATAGATTAATGTTTGAATTAATATGAACATGTTGTTATTATATACGTATTATGTGATGAGTAGTTTATAATAACGTCGTAAAAATTGCAATTAAAGGTTTAATCTAGGTAAATACTGATGAAATAATACTTTTGTAAAATAAAGTTATTATAATTTATTTTTTAATCTTTGAGTGTAAATAATAATATGAACTTAAGTCGCAAATTTGCGACTGCTATGTTATAAATACGGGTTTTCTAACACATTTTATGTTGAAGTATTTGTTTGTTTGTTTGTTAAATCTTTATTGTACATAATCACAAAACACAAAAATACAAGTTAGTCTTCATATATAATACATAATCGTACTTCTTATAAATGTAAACGACTAGATGCTAATCAATTACGCTAAAAAGATTGTAGGATAAATATCTTGCATTTTTAATTTCTATTTAGCTCATTACTTGGAATACTTTTTATTATCTTGTACTTTTTATTGACTTGTACTTTTATTGTCTTGTACTGAACCACACAAGCAAAGTCTAGTTTATTATAAAGTTCTGAATTACAACGTTTGAAAACAACATAAGGTTTATTAATACGCATCCATCCGCCTTGCGTCACGGCGCGTAATTTGAGGAAACGTAGGAAAAAAGTTCATAATTATAAAGGAGTAACAGAAATAATAACGGCTCATTACTATCATTTACGGACGGGTCCGACCGGATAGGTTAATGAGTACGAGGCTTTAGAACACTGAGTCTTGTAGGAAGCCCATGTCATTGTAATTAAGGAAATCAAATGCGATACAACAAATGAAATGAATTTACTAGTTGTGTTTTGAGCACAATTCTGTTTACAAAACTTTCTTTTAAAAATCTTTTAAATATTTAACTTCCTAAGTGTGTATGTTTATAAGTGGATAATAAATAATATACTTAATTAAATTGTCAATTTCAAAATTTGCAAACACTTGCCGGTGTCGGAAATTTGACAAAATGTTAAGTACATCATTGCCATATGTTGAGTTGTGCCATTTTGGTATAAAATAGTTTTAATTATTATGAATAATGTAACTCTTTTTCTTTCTTTTTTTCTTTCAAAATTATAAAATAAGGTTTTTTTTATTTTACCAAGAATAAGAATATACTCTTGAAATATAAGTAGGTACAGGGCTAGTACTATTTAACTTCTTGCACCCAACCGTTAGTAAATAGTTATTTGAGTAAATGTTGGGGGTTGGCGCAGCAAAATTATGTTGATAATAGAGCAAAATTAAGTACCAGAAAGTTTGATAAAAAAACTAAGTATATTAAATTCAACAATAATGTACAATCGACTTTACTCGATGATGGAGCTGAAATTTAAAGACTGGAATTTTTTGACAACAAATGCTAACATTTGCTTTTTATTCAAAAAATATATTTTTTGTATAAAAACTGATTTTAACACATTGTAGGACACTCGGCCAGACACAATTGAATTACGTCCACAGCCGAAGTCCCATAGCAAAAATCAAGGTCCGACAAAAATGATTTAAGAAACCAGTTCAAATACAACACAAACTATCAAGTACTGGGAAGTTCTTACACGTAATCCCTACATTAAGAATCAACCCCTATTTCGGTTGCGTTCTTACAAAGTACTCACTAAATACGGCTAATTGTACAAAATCCGATTGAAGGAGTCAAACGACGTAGAAAATTTTATTCCACTTCGGTAAACAACAAAAACGCCGCTTCTAACAAATTGTGATCGTATTCCTAACCATTCAACTAAACAACTAATAACGAATAATTCACTCGCCAAATACGTTTCACAAAAGGATATTTTTTTTTCTAAAAAATAAAACAACATATGGATTGTCATATTTCTTGTTCCTTATTATAATCAGTGTCAGGTAACATACTTGGTCTATTGTGTTCTGTTTTTTTTCGGAAATACAAACAGTTTTGAGATTCGATTGCTACCTGCGCACGAGTGCGGATTTTCGGAATTTCGGTTTTGGAAAAAAATGATGCTCACCGCAAACATTGTTTTTGTGTGCACAAACTTACGGCTTTAAATTCAGTCGTGGTCAACATTTTTGTTGTGAGTAGAAAACTACGGAAGAAATACTAACGCGCAGAGATATTTACATTGTTGTTACTGTATCGTTTGGACTTGTTTTATTTATTTATTAAATCTTTATTGACCATAATGGTACAAAAGGTGAACTTAATGCTAACGCATTCTCTACCAGTCAGCCTTTAGGAAAAACAAAAATAAATTTATTAGCGATAGGCGCTTAAATATATATATATAATAAACTATAATATAATTTATTGAGATTCTTTTTATTTGATAATTTTACTGACGTAACCCCACGCATATTTTTAACGTCACTTATAAAATAATAACCACACGATCCTACAAAAAAAAATCTTAAAATATATAAATTATAAAGACGCTATTAATGTCTTAATACTGGAATCGTAAAACTTTTATTACATATCAAGGATATTACGCAACTTAGATATAAATTAAAAAAGGTTGACGTTGCCTGTTCTCACGGCAGGGAACCACAAAAATAAAGTTTAATATTGCGGATCAGGATCATGTATGGTGCGGCGTGGCCGACGCTACTTTTTATACATTTTCATTGCTGATTTACTCTTGCTAACAGTGTGTTTCTATGTAACAAACCGGTCGATGTATGCAATTGTTGTTAAAAAAATACATGGCCTATAAATCTTGCGAGGGTAAGCGGCGATGCGATCCGACGGACGTCATATGGCGAGTTACGAATTTCTCTTTGTTTACGAGATCGTTCAAATTATCGTTTTTTGCATCCCATAGTTTAGTTTGAATTATGTGCAATTATTTTGTTAGAGATAACCTTTAATTAGTGGAAATTATAGTAAAGCCCGCCTTTTCGTGATTTCGTAACATGTGTTGCTGCCACAAATCAGATACGCATGCATAGTTATGATGACCTGATGACGAATGAAAGGACTACTATATTTTACTTGATCTTACTAGATTTTTTAGGGTTCCGTAGTAAACAAGGAACCCTTATAGTTTCACCATGTCTGTCTGTCTGTCCACGGTCCTACAGAGAAACTATAAGTACTAGAAAGCTGTAATTTGGCATGGATATGTATATTAATTATGGCGAAAAAGTCGTAAAATAAAATATGGAAAAAAAAGTTTTTTCAGTGTAGCTGCCATACAAGTAAAGACGTAGTCAATATTTTTTTTCTCGATGAGTGGGGTGGGGTATCGTTGAATAGATCTTTCAAAAATATTGTTAGCTTGTGAACACCATTTTTCGATTTAGGGATCCGTTTCTGAAATATTTGGGTTTAAAGTTCAAATTTTTGTTCGTGTCCCCCTCCCCCCTCTATCGGCCACGTGAAAAAAATCACAATTATAGCATATATAATGTAGTTTGAAGGAAAACTATCACAGCCAAGTAGGGTGAACAAATTAAAAAGTTATAGGCGATCGACTTATAAAATGTACTTGAAAAGAGACATTTTCATACAAATTCAATAGATATTAGTTTTTAGACGTTTTTAGTGGCAAGAACTCAAAGTTGGCATTCGCAACTACGGAACCCTACACTGCGCGTGGCCCGACACGCACTTGCCCAATTATTTTATACTAGATTTTTCAAATTGTTGCTTTAATATTGTTATCTAATTTGTTAGATCAATATCACCTAGAACTAATGAGTTGACTTTTATAACACTTAACCATTTTTGAGTTCCATGAATCATTAAATATGAAAAAATCAATTGTTATATGTTCTATTCAAGGACAGCGGTTATTTCTATACCTAGAAATATATACTTTTTTCATATTTTTATAGCAGTATTTCCTTGCAAAATATTGTTTAGTGTAAAAGACTGAATACTTCCTTAATTTTTACATTTGTGTTTTCAAAGATTTTTTTGAGAACCAAAAATGCCGCAGTACCATATATAGTTAAATACCTTAAAAAACCTTTTTTCAAACATAAAAGTCAGTGATCCTTATTATAAAATTCCAATAATTACGCAATTACCTTAAACAAACAGCAAGTAAACGTTTAATTCTTCCGTCCAAAGATACATTCCGCTGGTTGGATACCGTGGAATTCACGAAATAATTGCAGTGGTGCAAGTTAATGGAATAATTATAATTATATGAGGAGCAAAGGCACCGCGGCCCCCCGCAGTCGGCCGCCACTCGATTGTCATGCCCAAAAAAGTAATTAAAACCGTACCACTAAAGGCCCTAGTACACCATGGGTCGTCTACTAGTCAGCGGCGTGGCTTTTCAATCAAGAGAAGATTATATTTTTACTAAAAGTGACACACAAACATATTGTGTTTCTACCCCTTGCAAGGCAGACACAAAATTAGGGTTGCAAAACACATGCGTGGTTATTGCTGGAAGTGGCTGTGCCACTGACTAGTGGACGGCCGGGCTAGACTCAAAAACTGCTGACATGACGTCGTCAAGGGTGACATGCGTGCCAATCGCCTTACAACCAAGGATGCTCAGGACTGTGCGAAGTGGAGAAAAACAAGCCGGAAAGCGGGTGTACGAGTAATGGCCAATCAACTTATAACATGTACTCGGAAGAAGAAAATGACATACAAATACGATAGAAAATTAGTTCTTTTAGACGTTTTTAGTCCCGTGAAGTGAACACAAAGTGGCATGCGCAAATACGGATCCCTAGCACTTGGCACACGCCGGTCCTCATAAAATTATATGCTCTGTCATAATTGTCACCAGCTCTTACTAAGGATGTAGTATTCTTTTGATATATTATTATGTCCATGTAAAAAATTTCAATAGCTTATATTATAGGTAATATTTAGTTTCTCTAAACTTTAGAAAGTTATTGTGTATACAAGTCTTAACAGATTGCTTTGGGTTTAATTCTTCTTTTTGGCGCCTACTCTGACAGACTTTATTATAAGTAAATTGACAGCAAATGAACTGTTCAATGCAAACGTGGTGAGAAATTGAAATGGCCGGTACAATCTGTGGGTAAAAAATATCTATTAGTGTGTTCTGTGATCTTTCTCTGATGGTGCGGCGAATTTATTATTAAAGTTGAAATGTTTCTATTGTTAGTTTGGATCGAAGGTCAGGAGATAATGTAGCTTATATAGCGTTTAGTTGTGGAGTGTTATTGTAGGGTTAAAATCCAGTACCAATAATGAAAAGAGAAATCAACATCAAAAACAATCATAAATTTCGACCTTCTCTAATAATAAATTGTCTCTTTCGAATTATATTTTTCAATAAAGGCTAAAAAGGCATTACGTAAAGCAAAAATAATCAATCGATGACTAATAGTTCTAACTTATAAATATTTTAAAGTGTTTTAGTCTTGACAACCAAAACGCCATAACCGTTTTAGTTCGAAAGAAGTTAATTATACATTAATACTTCAAACAAAAATTATCTAAACAAGTTGTCTTTCCATTTAACTTCCAAATTTCATCTCAAAAGACACAATTAGTCGAAACAAACCTCATAATATCCAGCGACAGAGCAACTAATTTCGATTTTAATTGGACGAGATCGTCCGAATCGGGTCTCTATGAAAATTACATCGCTAGTGAAATTGAGCTGTCAAATCGTGTGTATATTAACAAATGGCTGGCTATGAATATTAATAAACTATGATATATTTTGTTCGGAGCTCCTCTAGCTTGCTAGACGGTGGTTTGCTCGTCAATGTTTTCGAGGTCGATTAATCATCGCGAGGTTACTTTACGTTTGTGGTGAAGAGGCCTTAAGTAGTGATAAAAGTGATGGTAATCATTTGGATAATCGTGACTGCGTTGCGTATTTGGTTCATTAAGGGATTCGATTAGGCGTAGAGGTCATCTTCACTTCACTTTGCAAGAATTAATACATGTTTATATCTGCAAATTGTATAGTTGATCTGTATATTGTTTATCTTGTTAGCAAGAATGTATTGTGCTAGATATAGTACTCCTTATTTTTGTCTTAGTACAATAAGAAGGGATGTCTTTTTTTCGACATGTGTTTCTAAAGTTTTTTAGTGTCAGAAATCATGAAAACAGTTTTAGTATATTTCGTAATACTTACCTTATATAATACAGTAATCATTTTAACGTTTAAAATACAAGCATAGACAAGATATCATCCATTTATATGTGAGCGTTTAATAACAAAATGGATTCGATGCCGACTCAGTTCTAATGATTAATAGTTTCATTTGTTTGGCGGGATATTACGAAAAACAAACAAGTTGCTCGCCTATATTTAGTGGTCAAAGCCCGTATAGGGTTCTCCTAAGCCTAATAATCTGATGAATGTTAAAATATTTAGTTTTATAGTCATTTGAAATGGTATTTTAACAGACGCATTCGTTAGATATTCTGCCGAATGTGACATAGATAGGCTAAATTAGATGTTTTGCGGATACCTAGAGCATGAGATGGACTCGATATCAATCCAGTAAAAAATTGTAGAAGCAATGGGAAAATGAGGCAAAGCCCCATATATATTTAATGGGTACATACCCATGTGCACATTTACAGGCTGCCCAAAAAAAAAACGTTTCATAGAAGTCGTGAAAATTTCTTATGTTTCGAAAAGTCATTTGAAAAATTAATTCAATTAATTTTGGAGGGTGCAATATTTGTGTCAGAACAAATGCATTTACACACGCTAAACAAAGCATATAAACATCAATAAGATCTCTCCAACCCAAGTACAGGACAGCGTGGAAAGTGTAGGCCAAATCCTCTGGCTGCTCTGGTCAAGTATGGCTCTGGTAGTACAGAGGGGGTCGTGCTCCTGCAGTGGGACAAAAAGACCTGATGATGATGATGATTCTGAAATGCATTAGAAATAATAACGGAACGGTAACGCACCGTGTGAGAGAACCTCTACAATATTTGCTAAGAAACAAGTCATAATAAAAATATTGTATCTTTTTCTTTTATAAGCTTGTTTGTAAAAAGTTTCTAAGAGTAAGTAGTTTGTAAAAAGCGGTCGCGTGCAGATGATGTTTATACTTGTAAACTTACGTTCAGTTTTACAGAGTTAAAGTAAAACACTTTATACGTGCTTTCAACAAGTTCTTCATAAAAGCTTAGCACTTATAAGTAGGTACTAAGTTATTGTATTTCGTAGAAAGAATAAGTTTAAAAAATTTTTTTTCGTTTTGATTTTTGATTTTGAATTTGATTTTTGAGGCCTAAGTACTTATCAAGACAAATCTATGACCCCTTTCCAGCTTCATCATCAGATCAGCTCCATGCCATTATAATATTTTATTGTCATGCGATATACATCGAATGCGAAGTGGGTCAAATTCAATACCTTTTTAAAATCTGTCAATTAGAAGATACTAACTGGCTAGTATACCACACAGTATATATGTACAAATCATTATATGTTATTGGCCTACTGGAATTATATTTTTATAAATTAAAGCTAGTATGATTTTAAATAATCCGATCTGTTGTCGCCTCTTTGGCTTTTGGAACGAAGATCCTTATTGCGCGTTGCGAAAGGAAAAAGACTAGACGGAAAAAATTAAGACCAAAAGTTGTAACGACACTTTTTGCTATAGTTGTAAACCGTGCGGCGTGCGCGTGTTTCTCTGTCTGTCTCTCTCTCTCGAACTTCGTTCCATCCGGGTGTCCCTTGACACCTTTCAAGTTTTTTTAAGACTTTTTAACCAGAAAGTACGATGGAGTATATTTTTTAGCTCATTGTAATACATATTGTACTTATGTTCGCGCCATAGACCTAGATTTTTTTACGTTCGCGCGATATCATCAAATAACACTTTCACTGCAATAAAATAAAATTATTCGATACGCACGGAACCCGTAACGTATGTCGACGTGACTGCAATTCAATTGGTTTTTGCTTCTAAAATGTCACTTATTAATAGTGCCAACCTTGTATTAAAATAGAGTTGAAGTATTTTTAACTTATTGCACGCCTCATAAATGGAGCGTTGCGGTAGTGCTCTACTCTCAACATGTCAGGGTCAAGCATTTTTCTGGACTTAAACTGTCTTAATTATATTGATATTGCATTTATTCAATTATATGAAGAACAAACCTTTTATAAACACATTTAATACTTGTAGAAAATATTTGTCAAGTATAACATACAAAAATGATTTGAAAATATTGTTCGTGGTCGTCCGGATGTCTCTGTTATGATTACGCTTGAAATACTTAAAGTATTTGTACTATTTTTTAATAGTTTCTTAAAGTCACGGGTTTGTTTTCTATTGAAAATAACTATCTAATTCAGTGTCGTTCAGGTATTAAAATACTCAAATTGCCTTTCGCAAACAAAAAAAGAAAAATTGCGAGGCAATTGACGTCCGTTTAAGGGTTCTGTACATAAAATGAAAAAAAAACGGAATCCTTATAGGATCACTCGTGCCTCTGTCTGTCCGTCTGTCTATCCGACGGACGACCTAATCAGGTGAAATTTGGTAAGATAGTGTAATTCTATGACCCAATCACAGATGTGCAAAGTAAATTAGTATTTTATGCAACAGTTGTATAATAACGATCAAAAAATGCGAGTGGCGCAGGTTACGATGCGAGCCTTGGCGAGCATCGTAATTAGACGCCATCGAGCATTTTTTGACGTACTTATACAACGTTGCATACAATACTTTTTCTACGACTATATTTACTAAATGAAATACAAAAACAAACAAAGAAAATATGAAAATGTTTGACGTATATTTGGTAAATCAGATTTAGAATATACAAGTACTGATCTATATGGTATCTATGGTAAACTTTTTTTTTATTGACGTCCTTTTAGTGACTGAGAAAAAAAAATTTTTTTCTTATTTTGGCAGTATGGTAAATGTATAGAAAAAAAAGTTCTACGTCTATGGCTAGGCGTATCGTTTTAGTGAAATAACGACACATGTGCTATTATGAGGCATAGAGTATAGACTTTTTTCTGCAATCATATTATCAATGTTCTTATAATAGTGTTCAGAACCATTTAACAGTACAGGAGTAGAAAAATATATTTTTTAAAATTACGGCTCTGGATTCCCTTGAATCTATTGTTTGGTCAGCGTGCGTATGTCAGACGTTTGTTATGTGTATTATCAGATTGCCCGTAAGCCGTATGACTTTTTTAATGAGCGTCATCAGGCATACTTTTGGATTTACCAAACTTTTCTTGCTTTTTTCATATTATATTAGCAGCGGAAGTTTTGAAGCAACATATAATTTGGAGCATTTACTTTGTGATGCCTGGCGCACATTCATGTTCATGTGCGACCAAAACCGTTTGGATATGGTTCGAATACATGCATCACCGGTTTGTCAGGCGTCAGTTACAGACGCAAAAAGACTGCGGAGAAAGATTTCGACACATGTGCCGTTGACTTCCGAAATTGACGCAGTTCAACTGTGAAATACAGCTGAAACAAAATTTTGCTATATTTAACCACATGCAATTTTAGGTTACTTACTTTAATAACTTTTGGTAACAGTGATTTTCATCTTCAATTTGGGATACAATACCTCTGTACCTTTGCTGTTTCAGCATCAATGTCATAGAAATTGTCGCAAGTTAAAATCAAGAGATGGTCATAATATGGTTTCCCTTTTCGATGAAACAGAGGGGTGTTCGAATTTGTTCTGTTCTTTTCGTTCTTCTTAAAATAACTTTTTAACACTATATATCGCATGTTTTACAGTGATTTTAACAAATATCTTTATGTAGGTTTTTACATTTAATTTGATAATAGATTATGAGGTATTTCTAAAATATGTGACACCAAGGTGGCAACACAGTAGCGTCATACAATAAAATAGTCGATCCAGTCGACTGTTGTTAATGGACCATCAGTTGACGGGTTGTTTTGCTCGGTCAAATGTATCCAATAACAGCAGCTTATGGAACTAAGATCATTGTAATGCCATCGAGTGTCCCATATGAAAACCCTAATTTAATGTACCTTAATGCAGATATTAATGGGTTTACTCTGTTTGTAAGTCTACAAAATGAAACTAAGTAAGTACTTTCAAGAATCTTAGTTCACCACAAGTTTTATAAAGTGTATACGGAGAGTAATCTGAGAGTGAAGTGAAATTCAAAATGCGGTCACGTGCCAAGAACATGTAAATCTACTTACACACGTGCGCTGACTGCTGACTATGTTTATACTAAGATTTACTTGACACAAACCGCCCGGGATACGCTTGGGTCATCCGTTTCCTCTGCTTTTCTCGATTGCCCTGAGAGGATTGCCGAATGTTTGAAGGAGAGTATTGACATTTTTGGCAGCGGGCCGAAGACCAGATGGAGCATCTTTAAATTTAAATGCATGTTCAAAATGTTAGTACTTTTGCTTAATATAATTATAAGATCTAACAAAATGTACTGAAACTATTTTAAGCGTGAATTCAGTCCAAGATACTGAACAACTTTCCCCAAGGAACCCGTATAAAAATATGAAATTTGTGGCCTTCCATAAAAGTTGACCGATCGGCTGATCCGAATTTTAATGGAAAGCCAAAAATATTTTTTTTTTATTCAACATGTTCCGTGGGGATAGTTGTTCATTATCACGGTCTGAATTCACCCTTAAAATAGTTTCAGTCTATTTTGTTAGACCTTATATACGGCACAGGACTTAGAAGTGTTAAGAAATTTTAGCCATTGTCGACTCGATGAGAATAACTTTGTTTTTTGAAGTTTGTCTTTGTTAAAACAATTCGCAAAAACCCGATAAGTAGGTAAGTTTATTTATTAACTAATACATAACACTGTTGCTTAGTAACCAAATGCATTACAGCATTGTCATTAAATCAATAAACGCCGGTCAAGGGGTCAATTCAATAAAACATGTGAATGCTATCGCAAACATTTGACTTCGAATCGAATGTGTCGATTTTGACAGTAAATCAATTTGAAATGATTAAACTAACCACTACAAAATCAATACATAAACTTATTAATTTACTAATAAACCTCCTTGTTATCTGAATAGTAAGATTTATAATCCAATAATCAATCGTTGGGTGCACGAAAAAAACAAGTTGTCCGATTCGACTGTAAGAAATATCGATCGTCGAGAGATAGCCGTACATTGTTGTTGAATTGATATAGACAATGCCGTAAATAAAGCTATTGCATGGGTGGGGATCACCCAAGACCGATTCACCATAACATATATTTTTATAATCTTTATCAATTATACTCGTCTGGTCAACAAGAAAATAACAAAAATAAGAAATGACCAGCTGCTTCTCTTCTCGCGCAGGTCGTCAAAGTCAATTGAGGAAATAGGCCAAAATGCGAATCTTGTTAATAGGCGATATGGCTAGAAAAGTATGTCCGTTATGATTATGTTACTTAGAGTAACCTTTGGGTCTTGCAACCCTAGGCTCTGTCTACCCCGTTAGTGATAAAGTCGCTATAATCGATCGTATCGAGGGATCGATCGAGAGATCAGATCGAGGAAATGGGCAAAAAAGCGAATCATGTTAACAGGCGATGCGGCTAGCAACCCATAACTGTATTGATTGCTTTTCCATCTTTTCGCCCACCATGACGCTAAAAGTAGCTTTTGGGTCTTGCGGCCTTGGGTTCTGCATAAAGTCGCAAGACCCAAAATGCTCTGTCTGCCCCATTAGGGATAAAGACGTGATAGTATGTACGTATGTATCGATCGTATTGAGTTGAGAGAGGGTTCAAATCCTGACATCTGCTTTACATACGCCCCCGGATATAGACATGGCGCTTTGATTACTCGATTCAATCGGACTCGTATAAGCACTCGGTCTTGGATGCCGCAAACGTGTTGTGGATTGCGGTAATATCCGATACCGATCTTCGCCGGTCTGTCGAATCAGCCGATCATTCGAGTGTAACACATTACTTATTCATGTTGGGCAATTGATATAACATGTACCAGTGTGTACGCACCATTATGAGTCCTGTGTGGTTTGGGCGCTTATCTCTCATGTGTGTAAGCTTTTATGTCATTCGAAGTACAAGGCACAAGTTAGAGCATTTTTACTATCGGCTTTTGGGTTATTTTTAATGGAATTTTCATTGTAAACCGTACGTATAGCATAATATGACCGTTCCTTCTGGCCTAGATTCGTAAATTTTGTATATGATACTCTCATATATATCATCGTAATAAGAAAATTAATTTCTTATTATAACGGTATCATATACTTTTGAAACGTGAATCTCACAGTTGATCTAATTAGATAACTAGTAACATTTTATGATTTATTAAATTTAAATGTAATGCGGATGCAGTAGAGCGGCTCTACATTTTTCCTTTAACTTGCATTTAATAAGAGTAGTTAGTAAATATTATATGCTTATTTAATATAGTTTTTAATTTAGTTAGACACTACTTTAAAGTATAAGCAAGCAATTTTGCTTAAACCTTACTGTAATTTGCTTTTTCTGTAATTTTGCATACCTACTCAAAGGAAACCACTTTTATCATATGACATGTATAAATAAAGTCAAGTAAACTACTATTTATTAAAAAATCAAACATCTGTAGGGATACTTTTTAATGACCTTTAAGGTATACAGTTCTATGTCTGTATTTTATGTGTCTATAGCTAATATAAATGTAAAAAATTACAAAGAAATCTACAAAAGCATTATTATATTGCAGTCAGTATCGAGTAATTGTTGTTACTGACAAGATTGATGCATCGATTCGCAAACGGAATTAATTCCAATAAGAAACCAACACAAAAAGAATAAGAAGATGGGACCCACACACTTGTTACTTTGCAAACCAATGGAAATTTGCTATTTTTACATCGAATGTCCGCCACCTACCTCGAGTTTAGACACATACCATACTTAGTTTTTCTAACTTTTTACTTCAGGTCAATGATGTACGTTTTTCTAGACGTCGCATTTTAGAAACATTTTATTTAATTTGACTAGGTCCTATGGTGTATCTGGGGTAGAGGTCGTCTACAAAGACTCTCTATCTTGATTGAGACTAAACTATATACTATACCTTGAGCTATGCGCTTAACTTCACTGTAGGTCTTGATCTTTTCTAATCAAATCATATGTAAATTTGTAATGTAATGAAATAATCTTTATAGGTTTATTGTTATATTAGATAAAAAGATAAGTAAAATATTCGACATTATGTTATTTGATAGTCATATGCTATAGTTAGAAACTTGTGGAAGTAACACTTTACAAAGTGGGTATGTTTGTTGCATTCACAATTCACAATTAAAAAGCACAATAATTCTACGTTAGTTTATTCTTATAAGATTTAACTACTAAGACTCTAAATAAAATATGTTTGTAATTTGCATACGCATTTTATACATAGATTAAAAATAACTGACCTCCCAGTCATTGGTGCTGGTATAGATGTTAAAAAAATTATAAGAAAATGGTTTCAAAGAGCAAGAAAAAAGTATGACTCAATGTGTAGGTTAGTGTCATAAAAAATATTTATGTGTACAATAAATGTGTTTTAAGTTATACTTAAATATACTTTATATAAGCAATTATTAGTAGAAGTACAAATATCCACAGAGGTTTAAATGCAATTTTATGAAGCTGCATTTTTTTCAGAGGTTACAAGAGTGACAGATGTAATTCAAACACGACCTTTATACAGCAGACGTGTCATTATGAAACTCATCCTACCATATTGCAGAACATAGTTACCGATGGCGACACTCCCTGCATCATAATGGTCTTGTTAAAAGCACCAATGTCACGTTAAAGACGCTTGTTAGTGGCATTCACATCGATTGCATACGTTTGACCAAACGCATTGCGTAATCTGATCACGTTCCCAAATTGACTCACCTCTGAAAGACTTTAATATACTGAACAATGCGACCCAACTCGAACCATGCTCGTCGCTACAATACTAACTATTCGGGAACCCCAAATTTACGTTCAAAACGACATATCATCATACATTGCTTCATAATAAACTGTAGAATATAAATTAAGCAATATTGACCGCGCAATGGATTATGATTTAACGTAGATGTCTGCGAATGATATGGTCGGAAACGTGATTGAATAAAAGTCAAACTGCTTGATTGTTTGGATATTTTGACAGCTGACCACGATCGTTACCACTGTCGTCGTGAAAGGCATCGGTAATCTAAATGCAAGGCTAATTGAATACAAAAGAAGTGATAACCGAGGAATGCACTTTGGTTGCGTAACGATGATTGGGCAAACGTGGCACTTAATCGTCGAGTATTTATCATTGATATTTCGCGTCTATTGTTTAAATAGCTATTTTTAAACGGCCTACAAATACTACGCCTACATAAATGTCAAGTTCAGTTAGCGCCTATGATGATAAAACGCTTTCTGTGGTATAGGTAGTGTAGATTAGATAGGTACTTCTAAGTAGAGAAGTGTAACAGCACTACCCGTATACAAAAATACTGATAATAAATTAAGCAGAATTTAAGACAAAAATAATACCTGTTTTTAAACTATCAAAATGTTATATGCATTTGTGTTACAAACGAGGCTTAGTACGAACCTTTTTTATTACGTCTAACGTTTCGAATATGAGTTACATTACAACCTTTGTGATCACAGACAGACTGGCTGGAGTGCAGCGGTGTTTCTTCGTTGACGGTGAACGCAGATTTTGATATTTTTGATAACGAAATGATTTACATAGTCTTTTTATTTATGCATTAACCCCGATACACATTACCTAACTGTATCTATTTTGTTCGACATTGACTTTGGCGTTTTAACTTTTGCAATCACAGGATTCCATGCAGACAATAATTTAAATTAAGAAGCACAAGACTTTCAACAGAGAAGACGGATTTATAAAAATTACTAGCTGTACCCGCGGGCCTCGCTCCCCGTGGGAATTTCGGGATAAAGAGTAGGTACCCTATGTCCTTCCTCGAGTCAAAAACTATATCAATACCAAATTTCATCCAAATCAGTTTAGTAGCTTAAGCGTGAAGAGGTGACAAACAAATATACATACTAGTATAAAAATATACTAGTAATAATAAAGCATAATGTTTTGCAATACTTACATCTTTGATTGCAACTCGAACAATAGCATCAAAAGAAAAAGTTTGTTGCGTGGTGAAACAGTCAGGATTTAGCAAGTGTACTTGTATGATTTCTTGAGGAAGTTTGTTAAGCCATATTTCTGTTTAGAACAAACGTCGATGTCTCACAAAGTAACAAATACCTCCATTTTTATTTTTACTAGCTAGGCGTTTTCCACGTGTTCAAGTTTTTGCTAATCCTGCGGGAATAATGTCTTTCGCTGCAAGTCGCGAGTTCACAGTTCGGGCGAACTATAGTTTAATTTTATCATCATCATCAGGTCTTTTTGTCTCCACTACAGGAGCACGACCCTCTCTGTCCTAGCAGAGCCATACTTGGCAAGAGCAGCTAGAGGACTTGGCCTACACTTTCTTCGCTGGCCAGACGGGTTGGAGAGGGCTCATTGATGTTTCCTAAGTCGCCTTCTACGACATCCATGGGAGGAATTAGAGTGGCCCGATTCTACTTTACCAGAAACCACACGGCTTGTCGTATATCACGGCACAGCACCATAGTTTCATTTAATTAATTTTAATTTTATTAGTTCATGTACACTTGAAAATGTACAAATAAAACATAGCAACACAGTTTCACTTAGAATGTCATCTTTTAGTTGCTTGCTATTATCATAACACTCTTTTTATCCATAAAACATCTTAGCTCCATCCTCTCACGTAACACGGAATGTCTTTACTTGCAAATGTGTTGTTTCTAATTCACACTGAGACAAAGGCGAAGCAGGCGGCGCCTCGGGACTCCTGTCCGCAGTTAATGATGTCGTTAAATATGAACGGAGTGCAGGATCATAGATATAAGGAGACATGATTAATTTTGCCATGCTTCTCGAAAAATAAAATGTCATTCCTGGCAAACTTTCAAATAAGAGTTCCTAATTCACACTGTGTAAAAGAGATAGTCTTCTTATCGAGTGTGTTAGTGACTAACACTAGTGTCAGGGTTATTAAACCGCCTTAAAGGCTAACGTGAGATGCAGTCATTATTAATATCAAAACACGGGTAACTCACGTATAGAGTCAGCTACTGCCGACATGTTTCGATCTCATCCGGAGGTTTTCATCAGGGCGAATGTGCCGAGAGGCCCGTACACCGCACCGGCTCGCGACACACTGATGTTAGTCGCGGGAGGCGCGGGGCGCGCGGGCAGCGCGGGCCATCGCCCTCTGCGCCCGCAGCGACAATTCGGTAGATGGTGGTTGTTGCTGGATAGTTGCGTCAAGGACTCCCGTGGATGTACTGGGAGCCGTTATTTCCTCTTCATCATCTTCTGCGGCTGGTGATAGCGCCAGTGCGTGAAAAAAGCTCACTGTATCACAGACTGTCGGCTGTACATGGCATCTATTATGCGTCTCTTGAAGCACCGGTTTCCAGGCGGCGGGTAAGCTCCAACCAACATCACGATTAAAATTAGGACGTCGCCCAATCTCTATTGCTTCTCGTATTTTACGAGGGACAAAACCTTTCTCTCTAACTAAGACTTTGGCCCTGTCGAAGCGTGTGTAATGTGTGACGTCCGTCTCTATCGCATGTTCGGCGATGGCTGACCCGTTGCTGTCCAGTTTCTTTAGACTTCTTATGCTCCTGCAACCTAGTAGACACATTCCGACACGTCTCCCCCACGTAGCTCCTTCCACAATCACAAGGGACTTCATAAACACCGGGAACGTTTAGTGGCTCGCTATCTTTTGGGGAACGCACAAGCTGTCGGATTTTTGTGAGAGGCCGGAATATCGTTTTAATATCAAATTTGCGACGCAACATTTGACCGATTTTGTCCGTCACTCCCTTCACAAATGGTAGGTACAATATTGCTCTATCTACCGATGATAATTGCATCGATTGCATGCTCTTGTTGGTACTAACCCTCAAGCTTTGTCGCCACTTGTATCCATTGCTTTCCAGCACTTGCCTTACATGTGCCAGCTCAGACTCAATGCATTGCGGGTCACACAGACGCAACGCCTTAAAGGCCTCTGACATGGTTTCAGTGACCGGGACCGACGGCTTAACGTGCCCTCCGAAGCACGGATCATCTTACTTATCAGACAATCAGGTGATCAGCCTGCAATGTCCTAACTAAACCAGGACAACAACACAAAGTCGTTGCCCCCGCCGGGAATCGAACCCACGACCTCCGGGTATGAGCCGAACGCTCTAACCACTACACCATGGAGGCAGTTAAAGAGTAAAAGAGTCGTAAAAGAAACAGAGAAAAGATGCATGGACTTAGACATCTGTATTTTATTGATCTTAAGCGCCAGTGGTAATCGGTCTTAAAGTTTCCTTTTGACGTTTAAAACCCTTAATTAAACATTAAAAATAATTATATCCATGGCTATCTGTGAAAAAAAAAATAACATTAATCAAATAACTCAATATTTTTATATTGTAGACTAAACACGTTTTATTAAACTTACATTGCATAAACTTACTTAAATTTTATTAGACATAATATGGATCTCGAGCAACGTAAGCTACTGGAAGCGGTTAATTTAGCCTGTCATGATAAAATAGCAGCTATTAGGCTTCATCATACAGCCACAAGCCTTAAGGATACTTGATACATCCGACATCAGTGTTAATACTTATATACACATAATTAAAACAAAGCCACGTCTCTCTCTTTATGTGATCTCAACACGGATCCAAGCCTTTAGGTCCTGCAAGTATCTCGTGGGCTTTGCTCCTTGTATCGGGTAGACGCTCTGCTCCTGAATAGGCTCATACGCTGTAACAGAATATTGTTTTGCTGAACGTTTCAGAGGCACGGTGCATTAATGCTTCCTTTAGACGTAAATTGCTAGTTATATAGCATAGCAATTACGAAATTTCCTAAATTATAAAGTTTACTTTGTTAAAGTTCTGCAAAAGATACATATTTTTAATATAGGTAATATATATGACCCTTTCAAACAGATATTTGGCTGGATATCTACATAACTAATAGGAAATTACAAACGTATACGAAAATGTAAATGCCTTCAATGAATTCGCATTAGTTCTGGGAAACCTCGTGGGTGGGTCAAGATTTAGTAATCAGGGAATCAAGTTCCACATTTTGTAATCAGGGAAATAATAACACAGAAAGACATTTTTTTACTTTCCCACGTATTAAAATATTTTCTATAAATTTTGCTGGCCAATTAATTTTCTAAATCAAGACGGTTCAGAGAAAGATGGGTGAATGGAATGAACTTGATTCGAGAGAGAATAGAGGAAAAAAAAAAACAAGTTAATGTGGGAAGAAATAGAGGAAGCTTTTTTTCGACACTGTGACCTTATAACGAGAAAAAAAATATGGTGTTAAAAAAAGCACTCTAGACTATCACAATCATACGCTGTTGTCGGTGAAATAAGAAATTCCAACCGTGTAAGATCGAATACTTAAACATTTTCCTCATATTATCGACCCTATGATAAACGCTTTTTGAGAACGACTGATTTTCACTTTCTCAGTGAGTTGTAACTTTGTGAGGTGGGTCACCTGCGATGTGGTAACTAGCCGATAACTGAATACAATACATTCTGCCACCACTTAGCGTACTTAGCACTTGTTCTTTGTTACAGAATACCCAAGAACGGACAACACTATTGATTTTTTTTGGGGTTCCTTACATATGAGATGACAGTCTTCGATCCTGAAAAAATGTGCTAACATCATATAATAGTAAAGTAAATTGTTTAGTACATTTGTATAAAATAAAATAAAAATCTTTCCCACCCTCCTTCCATTTAGAAAATCTTTCAGAAAACAATCTTACACTTATTAATAAACAATATAAGTGCATAAAGTGAAGTAGGTTTATTAAACTATCTTGTTATTCATTAATAATTATCAAGCGAAGGTCCTTATCCATAGCCCCTTCCAACTCCGATATGAATCACCCATATGTACTTATATGATACACAGCATCTTAAGGCCATACCCAAATTTTCCGGGGTCCAGTGGCGCCGCCATTTGAAATAAATCATTTAAAAGGAAACGGAGACATCATTCAAAATTGTGTCTTGGTCAAGCCCTAGATAACCTTTAAAACTATTTTATGAACTACTGTTTATAATTTAAAGTGCGAACGTGAAGCTTTTCTACGCACATTAGCTAAAAGTAGCCGTTTTTCGCAAATGTGCGTAGAAAAGCTTCACGTTCTCACTTTAAACTACAAAAAGTAGTTTAAAAAATACTTTGAATGGGTATCTAGAACTTGACCAAGACACAATTTTTAATGATATCTCAGTTTTCTTTTAAATGATTTATTTTAAATGGCGGCGCCACTGGACCCCGGAAAATTTGGGTATGGCCTTAACAAGGGTTTTCGTTACATCCCAGCAGATCCCCAAAAGCGAAAGTACACTGACTGCACAACCATTCACTAATAGATAAGGTATCAACATAAAACAATGATTACTATGTTTCGGGGAACCGACGAATCTTATCGTTTCCCCTCACAGACCTCTTTGTCATTAACTAATGAATCATTAAGTTCGCCGACGGATAAGCTATCGCCTTTGCCTAAATTTTCCGGTGTATTGAACTGGTGTTATTTGTTTTGCTAAGTAAAATATTACCTACATTGTCAACTAAGGTGTGAAAAGTACTCCACTATATCTTATACCTTTAAACGAGCAATTCTTGTATAAATATATATATATATATATATATTTATTTATAAATTTCTGTGATCTCGAAAACGGCTCTAACGATTTCGCAGAAAATTTGTATATGGGGGTTTTCGGGGGTAAACAATCGATCTAGATTAGTTTTATGTTTGGGAAAACGCGTGTTTTCGAGTTTTCATGCGTTTTTCTTTCCACGCAGAATATGGTCGCTAATTTCGTCGCGCCGACCGCCTTGTTTTTAGCTCAGCGGTTAAGGATACCGACCGCTAGAAAGAGTGTTACGGGTTCGAATCCCACTCAGTGACTTACTTTTGTTTTTTTTATGTTTAAGTTTATATATTTTTTTTTATTTTGCATTGTTTTTAGACAAGTTTAAAAAAAATTTGTTAATGTTTGAGATGTAACCGAGCAAAGCTCGGTCGCCCAGGTACTAGTCTTTTAATCTTCCATGATGGATTTGCTTTAGGTTCTTCTCTTGCACAGGACTAATGTAATGAAGCAATACCTATAGCTATCAACTCTCTTGCTTCCTATTATATCTATGCGTGGCTATAGAGTGTTGCAACCGTTGTCTCGTTTATTCCGGGATACCTACATATAAAAGACAAAGAATCAAAGGTCAAAAAGCATAAATATCTTTAAATTCAAATAAAATTCGAAATTCTACTTAATAAGAAGAATATAATTTTGGGATGACTAACTAACATTTTGTAAGTAAATATGTGTATATCAGACGTTTTTAGGTTAAGGTAAAAATCATACACAAAAAGCACATCCAAATTAAATATCAATTTGTACACAATAAGTTCCCGATACATGTTTGGCGTATGGCCTCAATTGAATTATTGGAATTGCATCCAAAAAGGTTTAAGATCCGAGAGGTTAGAATAAAGTAAGTGTATGACAGTATTTTTGTTTTCTGTCTTTCAGAAGATCTTGCAAGAACACTACTTGTATATCCTCTCAACTGTGGCGGCCATTTTTTTGTTTTTGCCTTGACTGTGGAACCATAATCCGGTTGGCTCACAGACAGGGGTTTGTATGCCTGGTTTTATTGTTTAATTAGAATTTCTTGTACTTTAATAAGACTTTTAGCTATTTTCTTCGTAGATTATGATTCTTAAATAAGTATTTTACTAATTACTCTTGATTGTACATACATACTTAAGTTACATCGGCATAAATGCATTCATTAATTTGAAGTGCCCCAAAAATCAACTATATTTTCAGTATTATAAATAAAATAAAAGTAGTATTCACTGTTTTATTTGGTTTAATAAATACTTAAACATATTAACAATAACAATAACAAAACATCACATGTTACCATACATTTTTTTTACACAATCAATGTTTTAATAATTTGGCGCAAATCCATACATTCAAAATGTCCTCAAAAGTAAGTCAGATTCATATATTTTTTTCACATAACTCATAGCTTCGAGAGTTAATCATTTTAAGTTTACAGTAAGTTGAGCTTATTAACTATATAAAACTAAATTTACATGGTGCTAAATTCAATGTAACATTGAGTATGACTTCAACAAAAATGGTACTTAAACTTAGTAGATAAATCAGTACTTTTTAAAAACTCAAATTTAAAAAAGAAATGTCGTAAATAGTTCAAACATTATTATCAACCTAACATCTACATAAAGTAAACTAACATTTAACATAAACACATGTCTAAGTTTCTAAGAAAAATGTTTCAAGTACCCTGTAATAAAATTTGTAAAATATTGCCCACTTATCAGCTGCAAAGGTTAAAAATACATGGAGAGGACTTTTTATTTTCGTACATACATTTATTATAAAGTAAGATTTTTGAAATACTAACACTGTAATGACAAATTTAACAAGTAAAATAGAGACAACAATTAATGGAAAAGTAAAACAAACCCAAAATAAAGTTAAATCGTAAATTAAAATGTTAGTTAGTAAACAAGAAATAATTAAAAAAAAACATTTTAAAACAATATTTTGAAAATTTTACTTGCAAGATTTTATTACAGACAGACAGACAGACCAACAGATAACGGGACAGGTAAAACTAAATAAAAGCTTGTAAAAAAAATAAAAAATATATAAAAACGCGTCTCCATTCAGCCCATTTCGCGCAAAACCAAGCTGTCAAATGCTGTCTGTGGTGAGACCGGATTTCGGTCGATGATCGCAGTGTTGGTTATTTTAGTTGAAAATGCAAATATTGGACCGTAATACCTACTTTTGATGGTAACTAACAATTATTTATTAATTTGTTGCCTTATTTTACAAAACACCTCTTAGTTTTATTAATTATTAGTCCAAATATAGTGCAAACAAAATTACATGTGTTTTCCGTTAGGTGGGTGAGGGAATGTTTAGACATCGATTTTTAGTATAAATCCAAAAGATGACTATGTGAATTTAAAATAAAATGAACTATTACTTACCTTTCCATAGTTTTCTTACGAAGAAACCTCAGATACAGCTCAAAAACACGAAAGTTTTAGCACAAAACTGCGAGCAACAACGCACTTTCAATGACAGTTTTTAAGTGAAGTTTACTGGGAGTTGATGTTCCCAACTAGTGGCGAATGAATGATTCTATTGCTAGCTTACTTACTCGTAATCATTTTGTACTACGTGTAAATGTGATGAGCATGGCATGCCCGTTTGTTTTAGAGCGAAACCAAGTTACGTTGAACCAACCGATTTTAGGATGGTCCACAGATACGGCAATTTTTTTATCGACCTAAATTCGGTCGCCTCACAGATGAGAGGAATTCTAAATATTCTGCAAGAAAGAACAATTTAAAAAAAAAAGTACCTACAATGTTATTAACAATATCAGTTGCTTTTATCGCAGATATGGAAATCGATCAAGATAGTTCTTATCAGTTTATTTAGGCGATGAGGCAGTCACTTTGTTTCTTCAAATACTTTCACTTATGTCTTCTTCAATTGTACCTTTTTGTTTTTCCTGTATATGTTCATCTGTTACTGCGTATCTAGATATTGAGTTTTGCTCTGTCTTCTACGAATATGATCACTCATATATTATGAGCGTGTGTGCAAAAATATCTGATGAAATACTGTCTGACCTATTAGAAATTAGCTCGCTTGTTCAACTAGGTGCTTTTTATTTATTGCTAGTAATAGTATATTTATTTGGCTTATTTTTAAATAAATAATAAAAATAAAATAACGTTTGTTACTTTGAAGAGTTTGTACAAAACACATTATCATTTTTAATGAGTAAAGCCGAAAATAAGAGTATGTTAGAGTATCAAAGTAACCAGTTCGAAAAACCAAATTACATTTTAGAATATCTAAAACACTTTTAACACTATAACTAGATAGGTACACAACTACCAAGCAATGGAAGTAATGAGCGGGTAAATAACAATATTAATACTTATGCTTGGCAAGAGATTGCAAGTACTACAAACGACTTAATATTTAATTATGAATGAATTTACCATGTAATTGACTTATAAATATAAATATGCTTTACATTTGTATCATTACCAACATAAAACTGTATTTATTTTAAGTAGCAGTATGAATAAGACAGTTACTAACACTTTTGTAGCATGAACTTGGATTAAAGGGAGTTCCCATAGCTTATTAAATGACAGAAATAACAGACAGGTTTATTATTGCCATCTGCAATCAGGTTTTCTGATCATTTCTTAAGAGTCCTATCTTGACATTGTTACTACATAATTTTAAAACTAAAAACCGTTAAGTTTTATAAACCGACTTCACCCATTATCGATATTGATAAAATTTCTATTGAACTACCCCAAAAGAATACCCTTTTAAACAAAAAATTTTTTTTCAAATCAGTCTAGGCGTCTTCGATTATAATCGGTGAACATATACATAAACAATATCGCGACGAATTGATAACCTCCTTTTTTTTGGAATTGTGTTTGTGAAAACTATTTTTTATTACTTTTTAGGGATACCTCTAAAGGTAATTCCATTAAAGATCCATTAGTGATTGGTGGCGGTGGTCAATTAAAACTTTCCATAAAAATTTGCTTCAATCAGCCTTTAGGAAGAGTCTAAAAACATAAAAGATTTGTATAGGATACGTTTCCGTCACAGATGGCCTGGTCTAACAACCCGAATGTTAACTCCATTTGTATATAAGTTCCTATGGGTAGTTCCTCTGATTACAGATTGGGATGGCCCCCATCACTTGTCAATCAAACTGATCGACAATAGTTACTAATGATTTTTGTAAGCGAGTGGACTGTCTAAAAATATCTTCATATATTCACCTCTAACATAAAAGTAACAAAGTCTAATCTTTGTCAAGTTGTATAAACAATTTTTGACGTATCATTGCTTGATCATTGTGACTATTTAATACTTGGCGATTTATTGGTACAGTATAAAAGAAAATTGCTACTTCTGTAGAAATACCTTCGTTAGATACTTACTTCAAAAGATTATTGGTTGTAATGTTATTTTATTACTGGTTGATTGATACTTGAACATTATGGAATACTGTTGATAAATTGATATGCTATAGGGGAGCCATTGTAAAAGGCATCAGATATGAGATGTATTAATGTAAAGAATTAAAAACATGTGGAAATAGATATTTTTATTATTGCTAAACGCAGAAAAAAAATTATACGTTGATTTTATATTATTGGTGTGGAAGAACATATTATTATCCCTTCATTTTTTCAGAATATCAGATGCAATTTAGCTTGGAGCTGGTACCTATAGCCACTCACAAGAATTTATAAACATAATAGTAACTATAAAAAAAAACTATCATATCTGTTTTAATATCATTCGATATATTGATTCTCTAATAAAAATAATTATAAAAACTTGCTTTAATCATTATCATCATCCGAGTGCATTCCCGGTTGCATCCTCAGCGGTAACGCTTCAGAGCCCGGGGTGCACTACATAACCTTTGAAATTTGACGTGGTTACTAGTTTTTGCACAGAGCGACTGCCGTCTGAACTCTGCAACCCAAAGAGTAGATCAGAACCAATCCTAGATAGGTTTGAGCATAGTTCCGAATCACGGAATCATCTTTCTTTTCGGAAAATCATGTGTATTCAAGCCTGTAATAAGCTAATCAGGCTGGAAATAACTTCACATAGTATGCTTTCCAGTGGGATTGTAACTCACGACCTATGGATCACAAGGCGAACGCTTTGACCACTGGACTACGCGGTACTACGAGGCAGCATTAAAAACTTGCTTCAAATATGCAGAAACATATCCGTCCAAGACTAATATAAATATTAGCTTCTGCATAATTTCTTTTGTCAAATAAAGCACGAGCTAATGTAAATAAATGATAGAATTCACAATCTAATATTTACCGTTTGTGATTAATTAGAGAATATTTCAATGCTGGCCAGGTCAAAATAGATTCGATCAACGGATTATAGCCAAAACAAGTCTATTGTGTTGACACACCTACAGTTAGAGGTAATATATGCATAGATTTACGGCTAGTTTACGCCGTGTAAATCGCACATATAAACGCACATAGCGTGAGAACACCCACCAGTCATTATCCAATTTTCACCGCTAGTTTATTTGATCAGATCTCTCAAGTAGGTATAGGTATATTCTCATTGTAGCTATAACCAAACTTGTATATCATATATGCTTTAAGCAATATTAAATTACATATATACTTCAACGAACTGAGCTATGCCTAAATGTGTACTTGCCGTGTGGTGATGACAGAATACGAGAACAATTTGTCATTCTTACAGCGAAGCGTAAGACACCAACCCATAAGGTGCTCAGACGACCTGATTAAGGTCGCTGGAAGGTGCTGGATGCAGGCCGATCTAGATCGGTCATTTTTTAATCCATGGGAGGAGCCTATGTTCAGCAGTGGACGTTATGCGGCTGAAAGGATGAATGATGATGATGAAAATATGTCACCACCTCTACATTTTCTACGGGTGTCTTAAGAGGTGATTAGAGGAATAACAGAGAACAGGCAGCAACATCTGTACGTTGTGCTAATACCGATTAGAAATAAAGTTGCTTTTAAATTGACTGCTCTTTGAAAATTCCGGTGGAAAATCAAATGAGCAAAAAAAAGAGTAGTAATTTATCGAGGTTCATTTGAGAATACACCCCTATAGCCTCTAACTCACGTACCCGTCAGTTTTGCAAACATATTGACCACTCGTCGGCAATTTTCATTGCTCCATCGATCACAGAGCCGAGCTGGGCTCGGATAATAGCGATCTAAAACACTTGAGCGGGCGCGTCACTCGAAATTATGATTAATATCAGGCTAGTTAACGGTCGGCTATGGCCCGAATTGCAGTAACGACTTGGCTTGTAGCTTACAAATAAATATACGGTCAGAAGGTGAACTTAGAGGAACAAGTCGTAAACTTGCTGTGTAGTTTAGTACGGGTATGTGAATGAGCACAACAAGGTTCATTGAAGACGTATTTTCCCTTTTCTTACCTACTAGACAAATCCATCGCCCTATACGTTCGACCACGACAGTATGAGTTAGCAAAGTACTAACATTATATATAGGTAATTTGAGTAGGGTATAATTATGAATATATTGATATTTTGATAAATCGTTCATTTTGAAAATCCTTGAGAGAGGTTTGTGTCCGGCAGTTCATGTTATGCGGCTGAAATGATGATTATATATATTTGCGTTAGTAGGAAAGGGAAAAAAGTCGAACATATAAAATCTGGCTAAGGGAAAAGTATAGTACGCACTTGTTCATACAAATACAAAAAGAGAAAATGTTTTTAATTTCTAGGTTTGTGGCTTTTCCACTCCTAAATTTTATGTAATATACTAAAAAGACCTGATGATGATGATGAAATGTTATCTCCATATTAAACTGCCCCGCAACGCATTAACATCTCCATATTAAAGGATTATTAAAACATTAAAAGAATTACGAATAAAGTAGAGGCTCTCGTCGATTTTCAGTGACGAATTCTTAAATTCTTCGAAAACTCTATGGAGCGTTTGGTGATTCAGGGTCACTTGGTCGGTCTCCAACGAGGTGGTTAGATCTAGTCAAAGCTGTAACTTAAATAAATTATTTTCTTCATCTGCTTTTTGTATGGACGGTGTGCGTTCTATACTACTTTGACACAATTACTTACATAACATGGCAAATGTATAGCACTTGCAGTTAAATTCTGGCTGCCGAAATGATGATGATGATTGTTCCGATATATCTGTTGCAGAACAATCAGATCACTGCATTGAATGCAGTAACAGTATGCTTTAGGGTTCTAACAGACAGCTAAAATTGCGCCAACGACAGTGTGCGCTCCTGGTCGGCGACGATCGGCGATGGTCGGTGAAAGTTCGAGTTCTCTAGTCGCCAATATTGCGTCACGAGCTGTCGCCCGTTTATATGAGTCCTAACTCTGATTTGACACTGCTAGAAAAACTCTGTGGCATTTGACTTTCTGACCATCCAAGGTCCGCTGTATTTTTATTGTGGCCCGCAGCACGGATGTCCGTATCTCGTCGGAAAGCATCATTTGTTTGCCCACGAACCGGTCCGGTCGCTACCGATCCAAATTCATAATTTTTCAATGAGACTTTTTGTATGGCACAGCTCGTCTCGCTGACAACTGCGCTTATGGTACCAGAGATAACATCGGCTTGAGCCATTAGCCAAAGTGATTGACGTTGTTAGTTTGTTGTCAGTAATTTTGTTTGAAATTTAGAGCGGTGTTGCCTTTTTTGTTGGTTCAATATGTGTAAAGAGAACAATGTTGACATGTGAGGCTTGTTATTTTATTGTTGTGACTTGGCAATGCCTACAGAGCTTAAAGTTAATGATGCTAAAACGCGTATGTAAGTTATGGCAATGTCCGGAATGATGGTTAGAAATAGAGGGTTTCTCTGAGTCAAGGTCATCTGAGTTCATGCTTCAACAATTCAGTGGAAATGTATAAACGCCTGTTAAGTGTCTATCACATGTGGTGTTTCTTTTATGTTGGTTACTTATTGGAATTAATAATATATGCGAATCGATACATCAATATTGTTAGTAACATCAACTACGCACGTTCGATGTATTCTAATTTTTTTCTTCCGTGTTCTACATTTTCAATCAATCTACACTTTTAAAAAAGAAACCGAAATAAGTGTGCATAAAATTTTATTTATTTCCCGAGGACTGAAGACACGTTTTGCTTCGCTTTCGTTTGCGTATCAGCTCGGTCACAATTCGTTCTGCATGTCCGAACCACCCAAGCGTATCTACTTTCTTTTTGCTCACTTTGTCAAAACATTCGTGAGTACCTATTTGTAGTAATCTATCAGTTATTAAGTATTTTATTTTACTTTCTGGGAGCTTTCACCATTATTAATATTGATATTCGCAGAAAATCATACATTATTAATAACTATCCGAAGCTCGCGACTTCGTTCGCGTGAACTTTATGACTCCGGTAAATGCTCATCAGGCTGAAAAACTATTGCTAAGGCGTCATTTTTATATTTCTTATAGTTTAGCTGGACCATTATGGCTCTGCGTCAAGTGTTCCATTTTCCAAAATCAATAATACCCTATATTAAGCCTAGTAACAAAAAGGTTATATTTGAATCCGTCCAGTATTTCTGGAGATTAGCGTGTACAAACAGACAAGCGCTAACCTTTGGAAATACTGGACGGATTCAAATGAAACTTACTACTCGTACTTTCTATGTTAAAAGTGACGTTTAAGAAGGACCAATTAATAAGCCTTCGTGAAACAATGCCTTCCTTCGTAGTATAAATTATTACACATATATTAAATTAATTTTGCAGTCGTGACCACCTGTCACAAAAAGCCATATGCTATAATTTTAACAAAAAAACAGTAAGTTTATTCAAACAGGAGTGGCAGACTTTTTATTAGCTACTCGGCGACATTTTTTCCAATCTTGATATACTATGAAGATAGCAGATAATTGTCTGTGGGTTGCTTTACGAGGTATCGTATCAGTGGTATCGATCGTCGCCATTTTAAGCAGGTGATCTATCTCAATGATTGTGGAATTCGCATGGTTCGTCGTTCGACCTAGGTGTTGAGAAGATTTTTAGTATTATATGTACATTTGTATGTGTACTTCTGTCGTCAGTTTCTTGCTTTCCTAAGATTAATTTATTGATAACTGATATTGATTCTTATTAGGTATCCGTATAATAATTAAGAATATGACAAGGATAATTAAACAAGCTGTGCCCGTGGGCTTCGCTCCTCATGTAAATTTCGGGATAAAAAGTACTGTATGTTCTTCCCTAGGTCACAAACAGACAAACAAACAAACAAACTTACTTTCGCATTTATAATATTAGTAGGATATAGTAGGATATAATAATAATAATAATTAGCATTTATTTCAGAATTAAATTCCATATTTTGTTAGTATATACATATATCTTATAACTACTGTTAGTAACAAATACACAAAATTTTTATATCATAAGCTTGGTCCACTGCTTCATCATATGGCTATCCTGACATGATGAAACAGTGGCCAGTAAACTGTTGTTACAGCCATGTCTTATTCGGCGCACCATTGAGGCCGCTCGCTTTCGCATGATAGCTTGAAAGCCATCCATGCGTCTCGATACAAACATTTCAGATGCACTGCAGTGTCTCGGCAAGTGCATCAAAAATCTAAGTCCATTATTATATTGGACTCGTAGGGCGCTGTATGCCTTTTTCGTATAATTAGCCCAAAGTGCGCATGTGTAAAATGACGTGCAATATGTCTTATATAATGTGATCTTAACAGATTCTGCACACTTTGCGAATCTTCGAGCCAACATATTACTTCGAACCGACAGCGCCCTACGCTCCCTTTCTATATCTAAGTCATCTTTGAGTGATTCGTCAAGCCAGTGCCCTAGGTATTTAAACTGAGTGACCTGTTCTAACGCATTCCCATTGAGTAATATCGGCGAAAAAGTTTTATATGTTTTATTTCCCGCTTTGAACACCATTATCTTACTCTTACCTGTATTGAACCTGAGGCCGTGTGTCTCAGCGTACCCCTCACAGATGGCGAGCACTTTGCGAAGGGCACTGGCAGAGGGCGCCAACAGCACTACGTCATCAGCGTACCAGATGTTATTTACGAAAGTACCATGTACTGAGCAACCGACTCCTGCACTGTTGAGTTCCTCTACCAGTCCATTCATGTACAGATTGAAGAGCCCGGGAGATGTTATACCACCCTGTCTTACCCCACACTCCAACCTGTACACCTCCGATAGCGAGCCTGCCCATCTTACATAATTATCTTGATTATTGTACCAAAATTTAAACAAGCTTATTAACTCCCTTGGCATGTCCGTATCTTCAGCCAAACTCCGCCACAGCACATCATAAGATACCATATCGAAGGCCTGTGAGTAGTCTAAGAAACACCCACATACTGGAGTTTTCCTGTATAGTATTGTATCGTATTCTTCAAGCATAGGATAGCAGTTTCTGTTGAGAGCCCAGGCCTGAAACCAAACTGGGCGTCGTGTAATTTTATATGTTTTTTCAATTGCCTGTCAAGAATACCGTCCAGCACCTTGGCTGTTATGGTAGCTAACGATATAGGCCTATAGTTTTTTAAGCTAGATACATCGCCAGTTTTATTCTTTACAATGGAAACCACTATAGTTTTCATAAGGCTCTCGGGCAAATAGGAATGTTTAATACATAAAGAATAAAACATGGCTAAGACCCGGGGCAGATGCACACCAGCATGCACCAGGTGTTCTATGTTTAACGAATCATGGCCAGGCGATTTGCCCCGTTTCATATCTTTAATTACAGATACCACCTCTTTTGCGGTAATAACAATACTTTGCTCAATCTTTGTCTGCGGTACTTGTACATTGGTATGTGAGGCCTGTTCCGTCTCAAGAGGAGTTTTCACTTGGAAATGTTTTTTAAACAATTCTGCGATTTGAGCAGGCTCGCTCACCCCTTCTACACTCGCAGGAAAACCAGGCCGGTGATTTAACTTGCTAGTTTCTTTCCAAAAAGATTTAAATTGTTTTGAAGAATGATGAGTAGCAATTATTTCCATTTTAATTTTTTCTTGGTTGTCCTGACTCCACTTAAGTTGTGATTTAAAAAATATATATATATATATATATATATTTGCTTATAGATTTGGCTTAGTTTGTATTAGTATGAAGGAAAATCTAAGGAGGTATATATCCAGCAGTTACTTGGGGCATTAACTCTTGGATAGAAATGATGATGACTTAATAGTCTAAAAGTATACAAGTGACATATGCGCAATAAAAATAATCGATATTATTATCGCCCGGGAAGTGTGTATGCGAGGGATAGTTTTTGTATTTTGACTGTTATTTTAATTTCATTACCTATACTATTGATCTAGCTCATGGTTCGATTTATATTCATATAACTCTTACACGTTGTTAGTACATACATACATACATACATACTATCACGTCTTTATCCCTAATGGGGCAGACAGAGCATTTTGGGTCTTGCGGTTCTATGCAGAGCCCAGGGCCGCAAGACCCAAAAGCCACTTTTAGCATCATGGTAGGCGAGAAGATGGAAAGGCAATCGATACAGTGATGGGTTGCTAGCCGCATCGCCTGTTAACATGATTTGCATTTTTGCCCATTCCCTCGATCGGCTTTTACGATCTGCGTGGGAAGAGAAGCAGCTGGTACATTCTAAGTTTTTTTTATTTCTCCCAGACCAGCCTGGGAGTTCGTTAATATTCTTAGATAATAATTCCTTCATATTCAAATTTAATCCGCTAGGTTTGAATAAGTGAAATTAGATACCTATTTTTACCTTTAGGTATAGTGACGATGAAAAATCCAAACGTAATTAATTACAAATAATACAATTATTCAGACAGTTTTTACGAATTACATAACTGCTTGTAAAGGTACAATCGCGAACAGAAATCTGTCACTTCGCAACTGACAATACGTCAGAAATTAATAGACAACTCAAAGCAACGCCGCCGGGTGACAAATAGTCAACGTCAAACTGGCTGTGACTGTGACATTGTTCGCGATAGTGTTGCCAGTCGTTATTAATTTCATATTTAATTGTTTTTTTAATCTATAATAAAAATATCATAGGTCTTGTGTGTTTTTCTGAGCTATGTTTAATTTATTTTATTTAGAGTACTGAAGGTAACTTTAAACTTAAATAATTAAAAAGAAATAAGTACAGGGTCGTGCTCCTGCAGTGGAGACTAAAAAGACCTATAGATGATGATGATAAAGTAAAGCTAAACTTTATATAGGTAATAGGATTCTAAAAACCTCACTTAAGATAGAAAACCGGCGAGATTGGTCATTTACTTATTGAATTTCTACGATAAAATGCATAGTAGTTGGTATTCTTAACTGATATGAAAGCCTTGGGATCCTATAAGATATGACTCGCCATAGGGAACATTGGAAAGAAAAACATTTTGCGCCAACCCCATATAAATTAATGGGAAATGGTAAGGAAGATGTTGGTATTCCTAGATAATGATTCCTTTCTCGCTTTTTGTTAATTATATAGATATATATAATTTAAATAATAATTTTTTTTTTTTTAATCTCTTCTTTTTTTATCTTATAGTCAAAAGAAACATTTTTTTGAAATACTAAACCGTGACGTTGAATTCTCTTGGAGTCAAATCGCACTTAATATAAGTTTTTCTAAATTAATAAATTTAAATTCACTTCACAATTGATGTGATCAATGACAAGTGATATTATTATGTGATACTTTATACTATTAGCAGTACAACATACTCGGAACATTAGTAATTTATTTTTTACCCAAGATACAACCCTTTTTACATACAACACAATGCATACGCGAAATAATCATTTCTCCTGCGCAGAGAGTTATATAGTGCGAGTTTGGTCGACTTGGCAAGCTCATTATTCTTTTGAGTCTGGCAACATTGGTAGAACAATGTTGTATAGCAATTATTCGACGACACTAGTGTTGCATAACGCTGTCGAATTGTGAAACAATGAGACAGTTGACCGAGGATTCGTGACTCGATTCCCATTTACAACGTATCGACAGTACACAAATGAAATTAGTAGGTATAACATGGGGTATGTATATCTATATTATTATTTAAGAGCTATGCTCTTGTCGGTGGGGTATGTATAAAGCTCCATTATTGCTACAGAGAGGCGAACAGTTTTAATTTAGTTATTAAAGAAAATTGAATGCAAAAAACCGTTACTAATGTTACCGTCGCTCGGGTTGGCCAAGAAAGCGATGGCAAGACGATCTAGATGCATTTTAAAAAGGATGGACGAGCCTAACACAAGAAAGAGATAAGTGGAAGAAGATGGAAGAGATCATTTTCCAACAATGGGACAAAACAAGTTAATAAAGGACAAAAATTCACTCGTACATTCAAATTAAGAAAATGTTTCACTGCAATGTTTTAGCAACAGGAAAATATTATGTTATCTATTTATTAAAACACTTAGGCTTTAATGTAAAGGCCTTGCACTGTTAAAACTATTGCGGTTAGATAGTTTGGAAAGCTCTTTTATGATTATATTATATATACCTATGTACAATTTATGTAAAGCGCTATATTTGGACTCTTTGTAATTTATGTCAAAGAGGTAGGCGGCCGGTTGTAAACTGTAGGGGAGATGTTTATAGGGTGTCTATTTACTAGCTCTATCATTTTACATACAAATCTCTCAAGGTATGAAATCGATGGGGCAAATGACCGGGCAAAATCAAAGTGCAATCACGTAATTCAGAAATTTAAGCTAGGGGGTATTGTTTCACGTATAGATTTATGATAATTTATCAAAAGAGCGCTCCATATGCTCTGAAGCATCCCAGCCAAGATGCAAATGCGAGTCTCTATGTGAGTTGACTACAAACTTTTTTTGGATAAGGGTATGGTGTTGTTTGTTTTTCATGTGTGTAAGTGGTCAACACTGGTGTCAAATTTTTGAGGCTATCTAAAGGTATCTGACGTAGCTTGACGACTGCCATACAATGTTGACAGCCGGGACTAACGACTTATACACGTCTTTCGAAGCACGGAGGAACTCGGATTTTTTTGTCACTTTTGGTCACCATGGACCTCGGACCACGCTTCGCCTTTCGCTTCACGCTGCGCCGGGGTCGCTTAACTTGCGAAAGGGCTAGCAATGCGCACTACCGCCTGACAACCAAGTTCATCAATAAGGTATATAAAGGGTACATAAAAGGTATTGTGAAAATGCTATATTTTATAAAGGTATCACGGGCACATCAGCAATAGGGTTGTGGACAAAAAAAATTGTGGTTCATTAGATAGATACCTAATTAGTTACTTTAATTTTCTTTTATCTCATTAACAAATAATGACGAAGATACAGCGCATTTAAATTTCGCGTGACGTCACGATTGGCTATTTTTAACCTACGGTGACGTAAATCACCCCCACTCGAACTGTGAAGCGCTGTACCTCCATGAATTTTGACTACTTTGCTTAACGAAAAAATATGGATCCTTTAGTTTTGGATAATCTAGCTGACGGACTAACTAAAATAATATATTTTTGACCCAGTCTAAATCCCTATAGCTGATGTACATTGTATATTACTCATACATACAACACAAATTACGCGTATGTTATGTTATAACTTACTGTTGATGAACGAAGTAAGTTGCTAATCTCGTGCAACTTTTTCCCCTCTACCAAGTTCTGGATAACTGCAGCGGAGTGATAACACGCTACGCTAAGCCTGTGGACGACCGTTCTCTGTAAATCTATCTGTACATCGATACCAAGAAGTACTAGAAATGCCCATTAGTTACGTTAGTAATTATATTATCTTTGCCGTTAGTATAAAAATGCATCGAGGTGGACCAGTATATAACAAGTGATACGAACATTTAATAACTAGTATAGAATCATGCCAGAACTTTTATAACCAGTCATTCGTGTAAACGTGGAAAGAAGTTGTGAATGACACCAGTGTGAGCTGTTAATACAGTCGATAAGAAGAAGATAATGATTGATTGACCTGATCAAGGTCGCAGGAAAACGCTGCATGGAAGCATACTCAAATTATGCCTTTTATTCGTCCTCGTTTGCCTGGACATGCCAGGCAAGGGGATTTTGAAAAATAAGATTTTGTAATTGTAACTCCTTGCATTTATCCCAATGTAATTTAAGAAATCCCTAGGATAGGACTACATTCGCAAATCAAAACTAATGCACCCATTTTCTGAACTGGATTGTTTTTTTTTTACAAACAGTATTGTAAAACTTTAAACTGAAAACGAATGTTTCCTTTGATTTTACTTTTTGATGACACGGCGAGGTGTTGACAACAATAGCCTTGGGATATAAATTAAATAAAACTCAAGTAAGTAATGAAATCAGAAGGATTTGGTATGTGTGGCAGTGAATCGTGTGAAAAATTGGGGTCATCATCATAAACACTGTGACGTGCTGAGTAGCAGTTGATGCCTCAGGGGCAGGGGCCTTTTGGTATACCAATCAATTTATTATAACGTATGTAACTAAAAAATATATATATAATCTGACGAAATCGTATCATTAGTTTAAAAAAATTACTATATGATATAAATCTCTTCTGAGCGGATATAAATGTCAGCAATAGGAAGTGTACTGGACTAAGGCCTTCAATGATTTCCAGAACGATTGATTGGTAGGGGCCTGCACCCAGCGTTATCCTGCAAAAAAAAAGTTATGGAAGTTTATTTTCTAGTCTCTTCTAGAAGTAGTATATCAAAATTGTACCGTATTTGCTGGTAAAGTTGCATAATCCTTGTCAATGAGACGTCATTCACGCACCATGGACTTTAGTGTCTATATAGATATTAAGGAAATAAACGATTTTTATTATAGGATATCAAACAATTATACTAAACTTACTTTATTTTTAAGTACTTCAATTACTATTACACCAGATCTAATAAACATAATATTTTTAATAATCTTTAAGTGTACTGCTGGGAAAAAGCCTTTTTTAATTTTGCACTAGTCCATAAGCACGTATTTAAGGCGAAATGGTAGCAGAACTCGGCGGAGTTGGCGCCCTCATTTGAAATGGATTGTTTAAAGGTAAATATGGTGATGATTTTTAGTATTAGTTCACATGTATAAAATATACCCGCGTGCAGTCAGAGTCAGAGAGGACTGCTAGTATATTAAATATACAATATATAACTTGGACTGAAGTTTAGGCAATGGACGAATACAACAAGGCGAAATGCATGGCAAAATCCTATTTAATGTGTTATTATATTTTAAAGTATCGTATTTCTCTATATCATACCGTAATTGCTATTACAAGTTTTAATGAAACTTGGAATAAACTAGGACACGTTTTGAACTATTCTCGGAATTTCTATTGCAGGTTTTCACGAGATGAGCGTGGACGAGGTCGCGGGAAATAACAGCAAAAGCTGCATTTTTACATAACGTATTTTACAACCACGAGAAGCCGAGCCTGGGTCGTGGGTCGCCACCCCAGGAAGATAAAAGCTCAATTAAATGTGCCTACATTAACTTTACGGCTACCATTAGAACCTAATAATTGCTGATAGCTAATGAGTCATTTCCATATTAATTAAATTACGAAGCAACATTGTACTGAACCGGGCCAAGGATATACAATTATACAGTCCTATCTCCCGCCTACACACGCACTTATAGCTCATGTGTATGTGTGTGTGTGTATCAATGACATGCTTAACTAAAATGTCATCGCATAGTGATCGATACGCCAGGGATATCACTTCCTTACTAATCTGTTAATTTCATCCCTGTATATCGAAACATGTCACTGGCAAGATAACAGCAGCTTCACGGAGATAAATAATATTATGAATACTTATTTAGATCTTGGGAATATGTAATTTTCTGCAAATAAGAAACAATTAAGTAGATTCTAAAATGAAACATCGTAGGTGGCGTCATAAAAGTACGATTCGACAAGGTACTCTATTTTAAAAAGAAAATATCATGGCAGGATATATAAAATAATATTTAAAATACTTATAAGAAAGATAAAATGCAATTGATTACTGCATTACTAATGTAAAAGTAATTTTCAAGTTTGCTAATAAAAATGACAGAATGACAATAACATTTGGTCGTTAAGGAACAAAAGTCAAAAATGAATTATAAAAACTCCAAAGTAAACTAGTTTCCGAGAACAATCATTTGGACCGCGACATCGACGCCCCGAGTTTTTTTTTATAGAAACGTGTGGCATAGTTATGTTGTTTATTTTGTGCCTGATGATAGGGACTTTAATTTACCACATGGTCCGTAACCCATAAAAAATAATATCCACGTGATTTGATATAATTTGTGTTATGTTATGAAAGGTTCGTGTGTTTAAGAGTAATTTTCCCGTGTCCCGTTATTAACTGGTAGACTTTTTGCCTAAAAAACGTTAACGAGACGGGCTGTAACGAAGTTGATTGCAATGTTCCTAATAATTTAGAAATTGCGTTTTTTCTTGTAAGTATTTTAAGGTTACGAGCCCTTGCTTTATAATTTTGCATTAAGTTGCAAAAGGTATACGTAATACACTTAAGGGCTATTTAATTATTTAGGTACCTACAGCGGCTATGTTTACCTGAGTCCGCACCAGAAAACCCAGATTTTTTAAACAACTAAGTAACAAAGCAAGACAGGTTATGGGCGACTTACTTGACATAATAGGGTATGTGTGCTGGATAAAAAATAATTTATACTTGCCAGTAAAGGCAATTCCGTTGTTGTACATAGACCAGTTACATAGACAGTTGGACATAGACCTCCCCCAAGGATTTCCAAAAAGACCGATCGGAAGCGGCCTGCATCCAGGCGAACTCAATCCGTGAAAATAAAAGAAAGGGAGAAGAACCTAGTGTTCAAACATGCTTATTAGTTCTTTTTAATGCCAAAATAGAGTCCGCTTTACAACAATTTTTCTCAACACTAATGTCCAATGGAGAAAAATGGGAGATACGCAGCCCAGCAGTGGGGAACAGTAAATGTTAATTAAAAAAAATGTCAAATTACATTTTGCTCGTAAAATTTAATTCATTTATCCGACTACCTAAAATGGAGGATCTTTAGCATAGTCTGAAGTCTAAAATAAAAAATCTCACATAAAGTAGTATTGATACGTCGTATTTAAGAATTTTTTAGTTTTATCTTATTAGATTTAAATTTTGTGCCTTTATGTTTAAAGCTTACTAGTACCTTAATTTCGTTTTGGTTTAAATGTCAAAAACATAAAGCAAATGACGCACTTAGTAAATGTTCATTTTATTTACAATTATGTTTTTTTCCCTATGAATTATGATATGTTCAGCTGTTTACCTAATCATACGAAAAATAAAATCCAAATTTAATTTTGAATTTATAAAATTAACATAGGTGTTTCGAAATTTAATAGCTGTTTTAAGCCCAATGTGCATTAATTTAATTATTCATAAAATATTGCTTTAAGCCTAACCTTTGGCATAAAATAAATACGCAATGAAAATGATAATTCTTGAACAAATATACTAGTTCCAAAGATTTTACTTTACTATTGGACTTATAGTTACTAAAATTTAATTTATATTCAAACAAGGCTTCTATAATAGTATTCCAATACCGTTTATAACACATAGCATTAAGAAACGATAGGGATTAATAGCTCTTGAATAGAAATAGCTTTAAGTTGTAATATAAATATTTGGTTATACATACACGCTCTTTTAAAGTAGATAATTTATGTGGAATTTCTTTTGTCGATGCTACAGTTGGATGATCGAAATATTGATTTCTATCACGGAATTTTATTTATCTGCGATTTCTTCTATTCAGCATATTTTGAGAATGCCTATTATTATATACATCTGTTAGAGACACAAATATCACATTTAATATTAACTAGCTATATCCAGCTATATACTTTGTTTTGAGTTTGAAACTTTTACATAAGTACCTTCATTTGATTCAAAATGCAGCCAAATGTAGTAGTAACACCCAATTAAATAATCATATCGCTCTGTTAGATTGGATATACCTACTCCGTATGAGTAGGCTAAAGGTAAATCATAAAATTACACGACCTGTTATATTATAAGCTATATATTCGTTGAAATGACTTTTTATGGAGTAAGACCTCCGTGGCGTAGTGGTCACCATGCTAGTCCGCCACCCAGAGGTCCCGGGTTCGATTTCCGGTCAGGGCAAGTTGGAAAATGGCCTTTTTCAAATTGTCCTGGGTCTTGGATGTTTATCTATATATGTATTTGTTATAAAATATAGTATCGTTGAGTTAGTATCCCATAACACAAGTCTCAAACTTACTTTGGGGCTAGCTCAATCAGTGTAATTTGTCCCTATATATTTATTTATTTATATTTATTTATAGAGAGATCACAAAACAGAACAACTCGGTTTTGCAGTTATTCGTTTTAGAGATCTTGACTCGAATCTTCATGTTTCGAGTTCAAATAAGTGGACAAACACTCACTGATGGAAAATAACAAAGTGCCGTATCATTTAACAGGGTTTTGAATCTCAAGTTACGACAACTACCAAGACGATGGCAATGTCTATTAAGCAAATTATTTTATAGCAAGTATTTTTAGGCGCGTCCTCCACAATACCTTATCTCGCAAATGGCCCACAAACATCCAATTTAGATTGCCTATGTCGACCGTTCTCCGAAATTCGGTAGCCGGTCGTCTTCATTATGAGGAATTAAGATGATAATTAGCAGTTAAAGAAAGCAAGAATCCAGTCGGCTCTATTTAATTTACTTGATTGTCAAATGTAGGTTTTTACGAAAAGTTTTAATTGCGTCATAATGATATTCAAAGTAATTTTGTTGAAAGAATGTTTTGATATATTGTTGTATCGTGAATTGTTGTGGCACGTCCAATATTTGCACAGGAAGAAACAATAAAATTTAATTTCCTTCCCAACATCGAGACTGTAGGCGTGCTACAACAAACATTTCAAACACTAATCTTCGAAGACAACGTGGGGCCGCCAAGTAAAGTGAAGTGCCATAAATTCACCTTGTCATACATAAACCCACATGTTTACAGCGACCATTGTGGGGTCAAACTTAATTTATTTCTTCAGAGAGGAAGAGTGCTTGTAAGCAGTTTTGTGTTCGGTTTATTTTAGGACATTGTCGGAGCTGGCTCGTAAAGTTAAGGACTTGTTGCGCCAAAGTTGTAAAGTACTTGCGGTAGTAACGTTAAGATGTCTTTTGACAAAACGAGAGAAAGGTACTTATTGAAAATTTTATGAAGTGCGCGTTCTTCGTGAGTTATCTTTGGTTGTTCAAAATAAAAACAAGTTAATGTCTTATGCTAGAAGTTATTGGTGATTAACTTTTGTTTAAAAATAATTTAGAAGTTTCCTGGGTCAAAAATAAATTATTAATTTTCATTGATTATATACATTTTTTATCACATTTAACATTTATTATTGACAAACTGATATTAAAAATGCCGTGTGGTTTCGGTAGAGTAGAATAGGACCACTTCAAGTCGTGTGGTGAATGTGGATATCGTAGGGGGGGACTTAGGAAATACGCTATACAAAGCTTATAAACATCATGAGACCTCTCCAATCCGTCGGGCCAGCGTGGAGAGTGTAGGCCAAAACCTCTGGCTGTCCTGATCAAATATGACTCTACTAGTACAGAGAGGGTGGAGCTCCTGCAGTGGAGACTAAAAGACCTGATGATGATGATTATATTAAGAGCGCTATTAGACTCAAGAAACCTACTTAAATTAGTCTTTATTTCATACACAACCCATGGGATATTTTTATTTTGACGTTAAGAAAAAGGTATCTGATTTGAGTTGTTCGAAATTCCCTTATTGGATGAATTCAAGTGAATGAAAAGGTAACTAAATTCAAAAATACCAGCACGATATCCTCAGAGTAAGTTAAGCATGATCTCCAAATAGTCGTATATTCTAAGCAGGTCGCTCCTAAACCACATCATGACATTCTAACTAAATGACGAGCGTGATATGCGGATAACTATTTTGATAAGACTAAAAACGAAATTATGTCGTAAGCAGAGGCGGGCGTTTCGTTGTTTATTGTTGAATAGTCATTATATGTAAATTGTGGAGTCGTGATGATGGGCAGACAGATAGTGACGAGGCATGTTTCGCAAGAATGATAATTGTTTCCAGGGCCCACCGTTCCGTGTGGGTGCTGCGCCCGCACCTGCCTCCCGATCTCGATAGAAGTAGATTTAATATTTCATAACATGATCTTTAAAAGGTACGCTCTCATGGATTCCTCTGAGTGTCAACAGCGAATCTTGTGCAACTTGCTTTGTAGTAAATATTCAGCATATAGAACGTTCTTTGATGTAATAAATGCATTAAGTGTATGCTATCCCATCGTCTTTCTTGTTTGATTATTTTTGTTTATCTTTTTGAAGTGAAAACTTCTTTAGCGGCGTTGTGCACTTTTTTTGGAATGGGTAAAAAATGTTAAACTCGCGTCAGGACACGTGACCTGATCGAAAATTCGTAAGACGGGGCAGGGCGCTTGCGCGAATGTTCGTGTGTGTTTATGTTACAGCGTGCTACGCGCATCCATGGATGGTGCGCTGTATTTTGTACTGATAATTAAAGCAATTCGTGCAAAATTATTCCCTAACCATTCCAAAATATCAAAAATGCACAACGTTAATATTCAAGTTTTCACTTCTGCCGGCACTCCCAGAGTGCAACCCGTCGTTTTTTTTATAAGTTGTTGTGACAATGCGTTTCTGTTCACACTCCATTTCATATAGAACATCTCTCTTGGTGGCTTCAATCTTTATATGTTTATTTTAAAATAATATGAGATAGAGCCGCCACAGTCAGGAATTTAAATGTTTTACAATTCCTCCCTGACTGTGCTATTGGAACATAAAGTAAAATTTTAATGAATCTTATGTATGATTTACATGATATAGTAAATATGTAAAGTAATCGGAAAATGAATAAAGAAGACCCAAAGTATGAAGGCAACGGATTAGAGAAAGAAAAATATATTTTTTTACTTTCATCCACAGAGTAACGAAGTCTTTGGTTTTACCTACAACCAAAATTCATGGTAAGAATGGAAATATACAAGCGGAGATTTTCAATATACGAGCTTCTTCTGCCATGAATTCGTAACAGATGAATATTCTTCTCGATCAATAATACCCCACAAAGGATAGCCAATTTCAGAGTTGGCTCGCTCTTCGCATAGATTTGGCTGCATTCCGATACGCCCAGGTGTGGGATGAGTTTGGCTGCTGTCAGGACCTAATTTGGCTTTGGTTCTCGTACATTAGGCGGCATTAGGTTTAGTGGTTTGGCCTTAATAAGGTAAGTTTAGATAGACGTTACAATTACTGCGTACTTGTTGTTTAGCTATGTTTTAGAGTTTTCTTGGAGTGAAAATAGTGAGGACGGAAGATGGAGCCAAGAAACAAGGACTGCAATCATGGGACAGCTGCAGAAGCAGCAGCAGACTAAAGAAACTATGGAGAGAGGACATCATAATAATTTTTTCAAACTACCTATGGGACTTTATGGGACCATACCAGACATGTATGCTTTTAAAAAAAGGATTTGCCAAGTCCGTCCAGTAAAAAAACTTTCTCAATCGGTCCAGGCGTCTTCGGATAATCGGTGAACATACATAAAAAATTATATAACGACGGATTGATAAAACCTCTTTTTTTTTAAAGTCGGTTAAAATAAGTAAAAATGGGTTAAAATTGGACTCATTTTACGGAATAAACGACTAATTTATTTTTGTTCCGTGCATTGTTTTTTTATTCGTACATTTTATTAAAGCTTTTAAACAAACTAAATTCTCTTATTCGTATAAAAATATGTGGTCGCCAAGAAAAATAAAAGATATCATCTACCCGCTGACCCAATAAGAAACTTTGTCTTAAGGATACGAAGCCTAAACTCAGTTACCAAGTTAGTCCTTTGAAACTTGAAAGTACCACTTCCAAAGGTACTTTTCTAATCGAATTAAACGATTGTTAGTCTAGTTTCGAACGAGTTGTGAGATTACTTCTGTAACATTTTATCATCTTAATCTTCGTGATTCTCATACTAAGAGAATCTGTAACATTTTATCATCTTAATTTTCGTGAATTTCGTACTTAGAGAATGTTTTTAGAGTACCTATTACAAACTTTTATTTTCTTGTCACTGACATATAGCCAAGCGAATTAGTTCACTGAAGTGGCAATAGGCGGGAAAAAAAACCGAGAAGACCCGATGGCTAATGAGGCAGAAAGGTAGTGCTGCGTAGGATACCCACTACCTGTTCAGTTCAATCCAACCCACTATAAGATAAGTGTGAGGACAAACTAATAACACCAACAGCAACAGCAAATACTATTTACCGAAAGAAATTACCAGTCTTACGGCCCTGGGCTCTGTCTACCGGGTTTCTGATAAAGACGTAAATTTTATCATTATTTATAATTACCAGGCGTTTTAAGCTATTGCATAGCTTCTATCGCGGGCCTTGAGCGCGGGGACCGAATCCAGAAATTCCGTAACGAAAAAACCTCACGCTTCCCACTCCGCCTACCATGTAGGTTGCCGCTTCGTCTCCGTCGTCCGTTTGCGACGTTGCCGTCCTTCCTTGTAAAAATTCACCGACCGAACGGAACCACCTTAATGCAATAGCTTTACCGCGGCAGTCCCTGAGTGCCACACGTCTTTTTTTTATTACCTCTGTAATAGTCGTTACAAACTGAATATTCTCTGTATGTGTACTCCTAAATATTCGATTTAACAATATGCTTTTTAATGTTTTTGTGTCTTTAGGCAGTAGATGGCGTAGTTTAGCAGTAGAGTATGCCCAATTGTAGGGTATACAACGTGAAAGGGGTTTACTCGTAATAAATAAATAACTGCCTCCGCGGTGTAGTGGTTAGAGCGTTCGGCTCATACCCGGAGGTCGCGGGTTCGATTCCCGGCGGGGGCAACGACTTTGTGTTATTGTCCTAGTTTGGTTAGGACATTGTGGGCTGATCACCTAATTGTCCGATAAGTAAGATGATCCGTGCTTCGGAGGGCACATTAAGCCGTCGGACCCGGTCACTGTCTTTGACATTGGTTGTTACCTAAAACCGTGTCAGAGGCCTTTAAGGCGGTTTAAAAACTCTGACACTAGTGTTACCCACTACCATACACGATAAGAAGAAGAAGAAGAAGAAGACTCGTAATAAATCAAACCACGGGCTATACTTGAATATACACTGTTATATTTATTTCATTATACTATAGTGATCAAGTATAGCCCGTGGTTTGATATATCACGGGTATGTCACTTTCACGTTATATATTATAACATGTACTACTTGATAAGGTACTTCTATAATTGCAGTTGTATTCCAAATGACTTCTTGAGACTTCGCATTTTAATTAATTCCTTATTTTCTGTAACATGATTTAAATACGGATGTCATTATTCTCTTGTCTTCTTAAAGTGACGTTAACGGGCGGTAATCTTGCTCTACATGTGCTAATTAAAAGCGACTTTTGCACAATGATCCTGGCTGTCTTTAAAGGGACATGTACACACGCAATCCACCCGTTGACTGACTAAGAATACGTTGAAAGAAAAGCAACGGCGCTTTAAGCCTTTTGAATGTGTATTTGTTTTAACGCAAATCATACTTGACTTCTCGCTACCTTCTATCGCAAGAGTTCATCTACATTGCTGTATTATAAAACACTTGATGCAAGGTGACTATAGAAATGCAGCGATGAACAGCGTATTTAACGATCGAGCTTCTAGTGATGGGATCGCGGTGGCCCATGATATTTTATGTGAGATACGTAAAGTTGATACTAAATAAATTACTGCATGCAATGTCATAAAGTATTATCGTTTAAAATGTTAACTTAATGCTAATTTTATACTTCTCTAAATTGACGTTACAAACTGCAACCATAAAATATCAAAAATACTACTTAGCGCAGTTTAAATAATTGCTCCATAACTTTTTCTTAATTGTATAAATTAATATATTTTTTTACTTTACTAATAATATTGTTGAGCGGCTGAAGACATAAACTCAATAAAACTTATTTTACTTAACAATGCATATGCTCGTTTAAATATATTAGCGCCGACGTAAAAAATAAAACGTAATTGTTTTCTTTTTTTTAAATTATTTTAAGAAACACAGACCTTGCAGTTGAAATGCATCAATTATTTTATAATTATATATAGTTAAGGTTTTTATGATACTTTTTAAATAACAGGAATATGTATATTATAATATAACCTAACTGACTAAACCACTCCTTAAAATATTTGAACTTAATTAAAAAGGACATTGTATACTGTTTCGAATAAAAGTTACTATTCTTGAAATTTCACTAACTTAAATAAGCGGCCAAGTGCGAGTCGGACTCGCCCATGAAGGGTTCCGCAGCAGCAAGTATCTAACATAATATAAGTCTTGCAATATATTCAGGGAGCCCCCGAAAAATATGTTTTTTTTTTATTTTTCGGTAAAAATCTTAATGCGGTTTTACAGAATACATCTACTTACCAAGTTTCAACAGTATAGTTCTAATAGTTTCGGAAAAAAATGGCTGTGACGTACGGACGGACAGACAGACAGGCAGACAGACATGACGAATCTATAAGGGTTCCGTTTTGCCATTTGGCTACGGAACCCTAAAAAGGAGGAAGTTCTCAATTTGGTAAAAATCGTTCTTAGCCGTGACGTCGGCTATTTAATGCGCTGCATCTTTGTTAAGTTTATGTTGTTTCTCAGAGAAAAGAAAAAATACGTGAGCATTTTTTATAATCTAACCGTGCAAAAAATATTTTTCCTTTGTCATGCCTATTGTTGAATAGGGAATATGTAAGTATTTTTTTTATTTGCTTAATCCTTTATTAAACACAGTAAATAAATATGAAAGAATTTATGAAATAGCTTAATCGGCGATGAACTCTGTGATACTTTAAACCCTCAATTAGAAAGAGAAGTCCGATATGGACTGGTGACGTCAACGTCCATCTCATCTATACCATTTTCCATAGAATATAGCGTTTTTGCGAGTGCGATAGAGATATTTTCGTAAAACCGTCATTTTCGTCAAATATTTATGCACAAATTGGTCAGATAACACATATTTTTTCATGCATATTTCCTATCGATGTCGAATTTCAGTTTTAAAAATGTATCATCACTCTTTTCGTCGTATTTAACATGTACGTATCTACATTCCTAAACATCATGGCGTGTATTCAGAGGCAATTCAGCGATCGTCCCCGATAATCGCGATCACGGGCGGACGTTTCTTTCTTTTGCCGGACGGCTGTTTGCGATAACGCGGCAATAAATAATGCGTCGAAGACACCGCGGTACGTGCGCTCAGTTGCACTTTTCATTAGAGATGGGAATTGTACCCGGTACCCGGTTACTGACGCCCGGTAGCGCTTATGCAAACTCTGTTACGAACATAGACCTGGTTTTTTTTTACCTTCTGAATCTATGGTTACGAGTCAACGCTATTGGAGTTGAGCCGCAACATGTCATAGATTCATTGAACATATTATGAGTATTTTTGAGCTTACATTATTTCCCCATTAGGGATAAAGACGTGATAGTATGTATGTATGTATTATTTGTTAAGGTTCAGTTCAACTCGTGTTCGTGGTCTCAAGACTTTTTAATAACCGGCAAAGAAATAAATCGCGTACATAAAAAAGATTTACAAAATTATATATCGTGTTATATTTGTATAGTTATCAATTGCGGTACACTAAAAGTTTAAATTGGAAACTTCTAATAAATTCCATTTTAAACGCTGAATAGCATGCGCTGGTAGATTGTAAGTAAGAGAAACAACCCAAAGATTCAAACAATCTTTGGTCCAAAAGTAAAACCCGGTACGACCTGAAGATTTTGCAAGAATAATAAGGATAATATCCGGCAAAATCGGTGTCTGGTACAACTCTACCTCTCATTGGTATAATACTGTAATTATGCCTCACAAGACCTTATTTATGGCGTGGACTTCAAAGGTAATCGGGAGTTAATTGGTAATTGTTTTGACGTAATTAATTACTCGGATTTTATTGGAGACATTTTGGGTTGAATAATTCTGAAAGTTACTGATCGCAGATATAATGTGGGTTTGAATTGTTTATTTAGCAGAATATTATTTACGAACTTTGTTAAAATAGACTAAAACTTTACAAAATTTGAAAGTTCTTTTGTTTAGTTAAAAAATAAATAAATAATAGAAATCAAAAAAGTGTCAAAAAAAACGCCTGCTGCCTTGCTTTTGATAAATGTTAATTAAAATTCATCAAAATAACGCATGTAGAGTTATTTTACTATAACTATACAAATTCTATAACAAAACTAAGGATTTATAAAATATTTAAGTATTTTTTTATGTGTAAGTATTATGAAGAATTGTGCACTAAAACACTTAAACTCACATAAATAAGGTTCATTCATTTTTCATTTCAGTCTTTTAAAATTCTATAGATACCATACTTTAACTACTTGATTATCGAATTCTTGATTTATGTCCTCCTACAAAATCGATGATAACATTAGTCAGGCCGTTAAAATAGACATAAAATCGATTAACATTATTAAACTGTCAAAACGTCTCTATAGTAGAGATATGATCAGTATTCAATTTTTCGTCGAAAATAAGGGATATATCGATAACAGAAAGGATATTATGCGCATCGCGTCGCCGTCTCCACTGTTCCTGCGAATCTACACTGGAGCATTCCCCTCACGCTCACCTACGGGATGTAATGCTAGGGATGACAAAAAAATTGTCGTATGTGACCATAGACCTAGAAATTTTTATGATACTTAAGTTGTTGTTACAATTACTGCTTACTTGTGGAACCGAAATGTTGGCGGCACGTAATTTTAAATGTCCGTAATGATTTAAAGGTTGCCATAATAATTTTTGTAGAGGATATAGTTAGGGTTCCGTACCAAAGGGTAAAAACGGGACCCTATTACTAAGACTTTGCCATCCGTCTGTCTTTCTGTTCTGGTCTCGACTGTTCCTGCGAATCTACACTGGAGCATTCCCCTCACGCTCACCTACGGGATGTAATACCAGGGATGACAAAAAAAAATGTCGTATTTGTATGATGTAGGTAAATACTACCATAGACCTAGAATTTTTTATAATTATGATACACTTGCGTTGACAACTGCTTGTGAAACCAAAATGATGGCGGCATTTAATGCGCGTAATAATGATAATTATGTAGGTTGCCATAATCATTTTTATACTTAGGGTTTTTAGGTTAATTAGGGTGGAATATATATTTAGAGTTCCGTACCTAAAGGGTTACAACGGGACCCTATTACTAAGACTTTGCCGTCCGTCTGTCTGTCTGTCTGCCTGTTTTGTTTTTTTGTTATTCTACGATAATATTTCTTGATATTAATAACGGTGACAGATAGAACCTTGAAATATTCACAGAATATTCAGTTGTATATTCACTTTGAAATAAATAATTTAATTAAAATAATTATTTAAGGGGGCTCCCATACAACAAACGGGATTTCTTATAGATTTGTACGAAACACTTCGTGCGCGAGTCCGATTTCCACTTGGGCGGTTATTTATATAATGCGAGTTCTTTTAATTTAATGTTTGATCTCTTTGAAGCTCCATCCACCGTTATTTTTTTTAAATGTAATTGCCGTCACTATTGTCAGATTTTTCATAGCTTAACCTTAGTTCATCTGAATTCCGATGCCTGATAGATAATTCATCTGTAAATGTTTAACAGTTCGTACGTAAAGTCAAAGCCTCTTTGTTTTCACTAGATGTTGCAGCAGCCCTGTATATAACTGATAGCATGTTGATACTGCCTCTGACAACCCTATAACTGTATTTACGATACGAAACATGCATCATTTTGTTTTTATACCAAATCGGTATTCTGGGTATGTCCTCATCTGTTAGAGGAAGTTTTAAAAAGGGGACAAAGTGGTTTTTGGTTCGCTGCTCTTTGGCGGTTCTTAGAAGCAAATGTAAATAAAGTATCGAGAGTGAACACAGCCTATTTATTTTTAGTTACATAAACTTACATTAAAAAAGTTAACTTTTAATGTAAATTTTCAAGCAGATATTTTTGACATAATTATTGAAAAAAAAAAACATAGTGTGGCGGAACACACTGTTAGAACGACATTACAAAAATAGAAGCCCCTAAAAATCCCAAAAAATTTTAGCCCTTACAAATCTTACACTTTTTTTGCGTAGTCGTAAAGTCGCCAAGTCGGTGCCGTCCGAAAAGGAACTTAGGAGGAAACAAATAATATCTTATGTGTTGTTGCCAAGAGCCAAGATTGACGTTAGACTTTTCATTATGCCTAAAGACTTGCCAGATCTCCTGACTAAAGATATAATGGATTTTTCTATTCAAAATACAAAGAGTCTCATACTATGTATTTCAGACTGTATGTATTTATGTATGAGAACGTCTGCCGTTTCTTTAAAGTAAAAATTTATCACACCGTTCTTTTAAAACACATATAACCTGTCTTTGATAAACGTGTACTCATACATGTCACCTCAGTGTGCGCGTCGCCTATTTTCCCGTCGTTTAACTTTACAAATTGATCTCGGAACGGGTCCAAATTATCGTTATTTGTAAGCTATCAGCAATAATCAGCGTCTCGATCGTACCGTGGCGAACTGATTTGGTTCGTTGTCAATCATTACTGATATGTCGCGTTAATCCCTTTAAGCCGCTATCGTCGCCTAGGAGACTTAGTGGAAGCGAGTGGCGATCGACTATTACATACGTATATCTGACTTGTGGCTTACAATATTTGTCTATTTTCATTCTTATACAATTCTTCACCATCATGTTCATCTTTAGTTCTTTTTAGTCTCCACTGCAGGACCACGACCCTCTCTGTGCTACTTGAGCTTGACTTGGCCAGAGCAGCCAGAGGAATTGTATCTATTGCACTCTTATTCTTAACCGAATCAAAAACCTTGGAATAATTTATATTGATTATGCAGCAACTTAAAATTGTTCGTTCACAGAAATTATTTAAGTGTAGTAGATAAAGATCACACATAATCTTGCGTATTGTAGAAAAGTATCGTACAATTTCCAACAACCCTATCATTTCCTATGAATGTGTCAAAGACTTGTATGAGCCAAACGTTAAGCAAACCAATACTAGAGAATCCTAGGGGTTTTATAAAACCTGCTCTTGTAAAGTAACTCGCTAATCGCCTTCAAAGAGACAGATCCCTAACCCGGCGGACCCTTTGAAGCTATTACAATCGTCTTACAGCTACGTACCGACTTAAGCTAAAAGGCTGTTATGTAGACACGGCTCAGGTGACCCGCAGTCGACTTGATTGGCTTCGGAAATTAATAAATTGATGTGAGTTGAATTTGGAGGAGCTTAGAATGGATCCATGTATGGAGGGATAATCGTTATTACGTTTATGAAAGCTACATTGAAATTAAAGTATACTGTACAGTCAAAAGAAAATAAATAATCCGAAAACAATTTTTAACATCTATTAAGTCAATTTCTCAAAATGGCGCGAAAACAAATAAGGATAGAGGTCACAAAAAAAAATTGTTTTGTATAAAAAAAGGAATCTCTATGACATAAGTGCTGTAATTCAGTACAAATATCATAGATCTAAAAGTAAATTCATGTCAGAGATCTAAAACTAAACTCAACAAGTTTTATTTTTAGTACCATTCATTTAAAAATGGTAGCTGCATGGTTATTGCCTGAAGTTTATAAAATAACTAAAACTACATATTTTAATGGCAAATCTAATTAATGACACTAAACTATCGATATGGTATAAATAATTATAATTTCGAAGAATACGTACACTTTGTCGGTTTAACTAATAACTGAAACGCAAAGAATTACGAACGTTAATTTGAATATTAATTCAAAATATGTCCGCTATCAAAACATTCTCGAGGGTTTGATAAATTCTCAAAAATGCCTATAGTCCGTCTTGCGTGAGTCGGTAGGAATTCAAGATTATATCGGAGCTTAGAATTTGTGAGTTATGGCGCTATAAATAAAGATACCGTTGTGACACCTAGATACGTCAGCGCTGCTGTAGCAAAGTGCATAGAATGCCAACTTTATATTAACAATTATGCACTTACATAGCCATAAAATTTCGAGGCTTTAATTGTATGGCATGAATTACTTAAACATACTTATCAAATGATTTTGAGTTAATGGTTATAAACGCTTCAACGAGATGTAAGTATTGATTAGAAATATATGGGTACCTGGCCATAACGTTCTGTTACGCTGCCGGCCATTGCTTAAGCAATAGGCTTAACCTTAAGCTTAAACTGTAAATGAGTTTGTTTCTGCGTTTATTTACAGTATTTACTTGATTTTATACAACATCTAAGAGACATACCAGTAATAAATCGAACCACGGGCTAATTACATCTAGATCACTGTAAAAATGGCAACATTCCCATACAAATTATCCCGTATTAGCCAGTTATTCGATTTATTATGGGTATCTTCCACGTTGTATATGAAAATAGTATTTCGTAGAAATATTATAAAAATATAGGTTTGTAAAAATTAGGATGTAGTTTTAAGAACAAAGTTCAGTTATTTTTTGTAAAATGCTTTAACAACAATGAGTGGCCTAGATTTGCGTTGACAAAAAATATTTACTAATTTACTGCACAATTAGAAATTATCTATACAATATCAGTATAATTAGCTAGTTATTGCCTGTTCAATCGCAGTTTTTTTCGCGATAGGTTCAATTTAGTTTAGAATTTACAAATCTGAAGTCAACCTTCTATTCTGTTTATGCTACGGCAGTATGGACTTCGCTAAACTGTTTATTTTCTTTGTTCGAGCACCGTGAGAAGGTTTGGCAGAAATGTGCTAATGGTGGACACTATAACACTGATAATGTCGATTAAAAATATCATCGAATTGTTCATTTTGGACAATACCGGAGAAGTAAACTTTCTCAAGCGGTATCTGAGTTTTTTTCATACGAAAGAATTTATAGTCGGGTCTTTATTTCATCATCATCATTTCAGCTGCATAACGTACACTGCTGCATGGACATAGGCCTCTCCCTCTGGTCTTCATTTACTGCAATGCAATTCAATAAATACTTCTTGATTGTAAACCTTTATTTTAATTTTATATCCACTGCTTTCTGTGAAGTCGGAATATAATGTTTAAATTTTAATAATTATTGCAAAATTAATATTTTCAAACCATAATAAGTTTATTGTCAGCTACGAGTTTTTTAATATCCAATGTCAATGCATACATTCAAGTTAATTCAGAAATCCCAACGGCAAGATCACTGGTAAAAGAACATACAAATACAATAAACATGCATAAAAAGAAAATCTATTACGAAGAAAAATAAAATTATTTAAAGAAAGGGCAAACCAATAAGGGGAAGAACATTAAGCAAATATTATTAAATAAACATGTGAAAAAATCTATCAAAGAGATAAATAAAATAATTTCAAAGAGCGTACCAAAGTCGGTAAGAATAACCGTGAAACCAAGTAGACATTCGTATAGTCCCGGCCGTTTAAAGTCGACACATGAGATGTCAGCAGAAAATTGGATTTCTTAAAATAAATATGTCCCGCTCACTTCCAGTTGTAAACATTTTTTGCAAAATGTACCTAAATTCTTATAATGTATGGTACAAATTCGCATAGCGGATTTGATTTGTTGAAAAGTTAATTTGAAGTGCGACTTAACGTCCACAAAAGAATTAAATTTTGTATCCGTTTTTTTTTTTGCAAACTTTTGCATCTTCATTCCTGACGTTGACAGTTGACGGTCAGGTAACACACCTTGTTATATAATTGAACGATAATTTTGTATTTTAGGGTTACTTTCAAAAACTAAACCTTTACTTACTCTCACCGTTATGTAACCTCCAAAGGCCAAACAATACATTTTTTTTGGAGTTCTAGCAGTTTGATTTCCCTTATAGTCATTAACAGCAATTACATTCCGTTTTATTCTTAAGTTAGTAAATCAACCAATGAAGTTTACATTGCTAATATGAATAACATAACAACACAATATTTATGGTTTCTATTAAAAGAAACAAATTACGAGCACAGTCTTTCAGGATCTTTGTCTGTTTGAGAGGTTTAGAGCCGCAAGAACCAAAATGTTCTGTCTGCCCGATTGGCGATAAAGCCGCGATAGTGTTAAAATACTATCTATTATTTTGCCTATTATCACCAAAAAAAAGTACGGAACATGTCAATAATAAAATCTAACTTACACTTGCTCGGTTTTTAATTTAAACAATCGCGGACTTCATCCTCCTATACCCTTTGTTAGCATGTTAATCCTGTAAACCTGTCCTTTGATACTCGCATTCGCAGCATTGTGCCTTTCCGTTGTTAATTGTTGTTAATTCCTCGCCTTTATCTTCCTCGGTTTACTTTCTCCAGTTAATCTGTTTTGCGATTTCCTTGCTTTCATTTTCTAGACGCTTATTGTGATCTTTATTTGGAGCTATTGTGTGTCAAACAAGTTTTGTGTCTCTTAAATCATACATTGTGTCATTTTGCGACATAATAAGGTAAAGGCTATTAGGCTTGAATCACACTGCGGAGAAAAGAAGTTCTTTGTATGCAATTGCTCGGTGGTCAAGCATGTATATAATATCTTGATCTGCTCCATGGCTTGCATGGCAGTTTAACACTTAGTACTCGCCGTTGTTATTGCATGGCAGTCGTCAAGTTATATCAGGAGTTTTAAAAAAAGGAAGCTTTCCGGCAGCTTGGGAAATTTTAGACCAATGCTGGCCACTTAGATATATATAAAACACTATAACATGTAAGTACTTGTAATAATCTATAACGCAGAGACATAAAGCATAGCGTTTTTCATGTTACTTTTCTAAAATATGTACGAATATGATGGCGTGTATCACAATGCAACGCACTCTGTCTTAGATTAAGGTTATCCAGGATAACTGTAAATAACCTAAGTCTAACTTAATATTTGAGGAGCTCGGTGGTCCTTCAGGAATGCTCATTAGTAGCGCTTACAAAAGTTAAGCGAAACCGGCCGTGATCCGCACTTGGATGGGTGACCACAAGTGGCATAAAAAATGTTGAGCTCTGCCGTGCTTCGAATAAGCCGTTTGTCCCGGCTGTCATCATTGTATTGCAGTCGACAAGCTATGTCAGATGCATTTTAGCACCCCGAAAAATCTGAAGTGTTGGTCACTCATACATGCACGAATAACAAAAACAATAGGATAACTCAACAAAAATAAAGATCCTTCAGAAGCTAAAATAAAAACATTTTATTTTTTATTAAATTAATTCAGCAGTACACTTATGATCCCGTGCAGCAATAAACTCACATAATAATTGTCTAAATATCAAGCACATCATTATGCTGTCAAAAATTTCTTTCATGACCATAAAAATGAGACACTAATATGGTATTAAGGACCGCCTTAGCGCGAGGTGGTCTGAATTTTACATCAATCTGTTAAGTTCCGTTGATAGCGGCTTTTAGGGTATTATCATACTGGCAGTTTGCAAAAAAAAAGTTGTAAAATGAAAATAATGAATCTTATACCTTTAAACGAGCAATTCTTGTATGTATATATATATATATATATATTTATTTATAAATTTCTGTGATCTCGAAAACGGCTCTAACGATTTTGTTGAAAATTTGTATATGGGGGTTTTCGGGGGTAAATAATCGATCTAGATTAGTTTTATGTTTGGGAAAACGCGTGTTTTCGAGTTTTCATGCGTTTTTCTTTCCACGCAGAATCTGGTCGCTAATTTCGTCGCGCCGCAACCGCCTTGATTTAGCTCAGTGGTTAAGGATAGCGACTGCTAGAAAGAGTGTTACGGGTTCGAATCCCACTCGGTGACTTACTTTTGTTTTTTTTTATGTTTAAGTTTATATATTTTTTTATGTTGCATTGTTTTTAGACAAGTTTAAAAAAAATTAGTTAATGTTTGAGATGTAACCGAGCAAAGCTCGGTCGCCCAGGTACTATTTAATTGAAATGAATCTGCTAGGATGCTAGTGAAACTATCTTGAACTCCTTCGCTTTTTGGAAGGCATGACGAGCCTTTGGTCGTTGCCCGTACATGTTAATAGTCTTTATATAGCTTGAAAAGTCTGACAAGAAAGTAAATAAAAATAATTGATAATTGAAAACCCGAAGACTTAGTTGAACACAGATACAGATACATTTTCACGTCTATATCCCTGACGGGGTAGACAGAGCCCAGGGCCGTTAGGCGCAAAGGCCACGCTTAGCGTGGTGGTGAGCGTTAAGATGGAAAAGGAATCAAAATAGCGAAGGGTTGCTAGCCGCATCGCCTTTTACCATGATTCAAATCTCGCCCATTCCCTCGATCGGCTTTTACGATCTGCGCGGGAAGAGAAGCAGCTGGTACATTCTACGTTTTTCTTTTCTCCCAGACCAGCATGAAAGACTTAGTTGAAATATGTATAAAAACGATAAATTTGAAATTAAATTTAGAATGAAAGTTGAGCATATTTTCAAATGTGAAAATTATTTGTATGCATGCATTTCCTAGTGAATCTTCCTATTGATGTAAAGAAAAACGCCAATCACTAATATAAGTAAACCCTTAGCAGCCATAATCGAATTTCGTAGACTCCCGCTAAGTGACCAAAAGAATGTATGAAGTCGTAAAGGGTGCTCAAACTTTATTCGTTTAGTACTGACGCGTTGTCTACCGAATAATATAAAGGTGCGACATTGCTAATTCATTTACGAGTATCGCAAGACGCTAGAGAGGTATGCTAATGATTGTTTTCGCTATTCATATTTAAATGTTCAATGCTAGGAAGAATGTTTATGTTTAATAAACTAATATTATTATTCTGAAGATGTCCCGTTTCCGAGTGGTAATAACTTGGCTCTATTGCTACACCCGGGAACTGCTATAAGCCCAACTTAAACTTTGTGCTGAGTTTGTGCCGTGTAAACTACCTTAAGATATTTCTATAATATTTTAAAATAGTTTATAAAGCCTCTATTTAAAGTGTCAAGAAAATATATGTATGATGATGAAAGAATCTTTCATCATTATGATCATAATCATTTTAGTGTCCACTGCAGGAGCATGATTCTCTCTGTACTACTAGAACCATATTTGGTCAGAGCAGCCAGAAGATTTTGCCTAAACTCTTCATGCTCCAAGATGGCTTGGAGAGGTCTCATGATGTTTAAATAAGCTTTGTTTTTTCTACGTCTTGGAAGTCTGGGAAGACTTGGAGTCATGTTTAAATTACTGAACTGATCTAGATGAAATTTGGTATGAATATAGATGGACAAATAGAAGTCGGGGAAGGACATAGGGTAGTTTTTATCCAAAAATCATCCATTACGGGAACGAAAAGGTGAGTGGAACTTTGTATGGGGAATCCTATTTTACCACTCAAAAGTAGACTTTATTACAAAGTACTAAATTTACGATGACGAAATTAAGGGTAAAAGCTAGTATATATTATTCTAAGACATTAAAACCCATGACATTGGCTTTGTCTTTAGACAGTCGACTACATACATTTATAAACAGATTTGCGCGTACTAATATGTCTTTTACACATATACTTGTTTACGAGTACTGCTCTAAAAAGACATTGCAGTTTCAAAAAATTTGTCCTATTACATTAGTGAATTTCTGAGCTGGGACAAAGTGGGTCCGCCAACAAATTCAACCCTTATAAATATCGCAGTAGTCCACCGATTTACCTCCGATAAGAACTTATCTCTCACTTTGGGTGCCACTGTGTGAAACGGCACCTTTTACGACACCCAAAGGGCTTAATACGAAAATAATGTAGTTCGCCCACACTCTTCCCAAAATATGGCAACCGAATAACAGCGAGTTTCTCGTTAATTCGGAAGATATTCATGTGTCAGAAAAGTTAATTTATATCTTCTTTATTGTAAAAAACTCGCATAATAAGCATACTATGTTTCTGCTAAACGGATTAGACCACGTTGGAGGAAATTAGTTAACTATGAATGATATTCAAAGACGTTGCTGTCTTAAATCATTATTGATTAGGCTAGAAGATTATAATTGTTAATATTTTTTCTACTTTATCATTTTCTTTTAAAGGACCATGATAAGATTAATCTTTCCAAACAAATATTATGACAAAAACTCGAACTGACAAATATTTCATGTTTTTAAATATACGCCGTCAAGTTTCATCTCCGTATGTCTAATAACAAAACGTTTATACTAATAATAATAATATGATTATTATGTCCATGTTTATTTTTATAGTCTTTCTTATAAAATGACAAAAGTAAATTTCAAAAAGAAATGTAAACAAATTGTTTAATCTTCTATAATCAACAATCTCATATTTGATTCAAAGAGTAGTTTTTAGTGGTTAAAACTTAACTTTCTTGTTTCAGAGTATTACCTTATTTTTACTGTACTTTCTTTGAAAAAAAAACAAATAAAATTAAGTCTATATCTGAATATCTGATAAAGATAATATATAAACAAACAAACGTGAAAAAAATAATACAAAAGTACTGTCAAGGCGTACACGCATATTAAGTTCTTACTAAAACGTCAGGCCGTCTTGTTTAATGGAGTTCACGTTTTTACAGAACAAGGCTCAGACCAAATCGATACATTTATTCGTTTGTTCCGAGGCAGGCCTTGTCGTATAAATCACTGCCTTTTTAAACTAAAAAGAGACTACGCAGGACTGTTTCGAGAATATTGGGATGATTAACAAGGATCTTTACTTAGAATGAAGATTTATTTTTTATATAAGTATGGATTTTAGTACCTACATTGTCTTTTATAATTTGGCAAAGGTTCTGCGAATAGTGTTTATACTACGTACAAAAATGTAAACAGGAATACATTTCTGTTTACATTTTTGTTTTATAAATAATTTTGGCTTTATAAATAAATAATAATTGGCACATATTATTACATTTATACAATTTTCACAATATCAGTTATTTTCAAAAGACAATTGGGTACTTAACATTTTTGATTCAAAACCCTTTTTAAGATTAAAATTTTCTGAAAAGTAATATTTAAGATCAAACAAACATTTGTATGAAAACGCTTATTACTAATTGGGGAATATTAAAATTTAAAATCCTTGATATTTATGTAAGGGGCCGGATTTAATCAACGCTCATTAGGGGCATCATTTTAGGAACATCAAACTCCAAATACGGACGAAGCCACGGGGAAATGCTAAAAAGGTCTTTTTATGACCTGTCCTTTGACATTAGCTAGAATTATTACTTTGTCATCGTGTCCCACAGTCCACAGAAAGGATTGTTGGGCCAGAAGGTACCTTAACACACTTCCCTTCTAAAAATTAAATTAGAATTTTTCGTATATGTCTGGTAGTCGTATATGTTTAAAGGCATCCAGTGAGTTGTTTACTCGTACTGCTATCATTATAATACGTAGGAAAGGATATTAAGGTTGTCCAATTTAATTTGATCTTCAAAATATATTAAGTTGAACATAAAAAGTTAACATACATAAGTTCAATGAAATAAACATACGCATATTACAATATGTACCTAAATTAATATAAGGTGATTAGTTTTTGGTCTTTAGAAGTTTTTAAAAGACCAAATTTTGAATCTGTTTACGGTAATCGTCAGGATTTTTGGGCCAGGTTCCAAATATTCTAAAGTGGGATCCAGTGGCATATTAATTGCTCAGGATTTAATTTCTCAGTTGGAAGTCCTTGAGGTCATCAAAAGGTAGGGCTCAGAAGTTTTTATGTGAGTTCCATTAACTCCGACGAGGGCCAACTCAAATATAAGTCAGATTGAAATTTGTTTATTGCTTGTGATGTTTTATAACGGTTACGCCTTCCATGTTGATGATATTAAATGGATATTGATGTACAAAACTTTGTGCAAAATATGCGAGGTGTATACTTGATATTTATATACTTATACATATACACCAACTGTAGTTATATTGGTAATTTGTACGTTTTATCTAATAGAATGTCTGTATCTGTTTCATTTTTAAAGCTTTTATGTAATTTGAAATGTATCTCGTATGTTTGTTTAGGTTAAATCTTGCAACTTTATTTTTAACCAGTTATCCTTAACCGATTGAGCAATTTTTTTTTATTTTAGTGTTAATTGGATGACAATCCAATATTATGGAGTTTAAAAGCTGTAATGATGAGGGAGCCAGGAGATATTCAACAGAACTTAGCAATAAAACAACATAACCCTTTAAATTTGGACTCGTTCGATTTGTCTTGTTGACGATGACGATGTCTTGTGTCTGATAACGGAGACGGAAGGTGGTCGATTGAACACATTATTAAAAAGACGCAACACCACCGAGTTTGAGCTTATTTAATTTGCCTTAGAGAAGTATTTTGGCCTCACAATAAAAGCCAGTACAAAAAGAAAATTAAAGTTGTTATTTTCATAGTAAGTATACTACCCACCAGCCAAATTTTTGAAGCAAGTTCAGTCCTGATACTGATCCACTTTCCATTAAAAAGTTATTAAAATTTTCGTCCGCCCATATAAAATTCGTTTGGCCGAGCGCTGATATGTATGGGAAGCCGAATTTTTATTTTCAATTTTCGTTAATTGTTTTTATAGAAAGTAGTTCAGTATCATGGTCAGAACATGCTCTAAAAATTTGGCTGGTGGTTAAAAAGTTACCCTGTATGTATGATAGCTATAAATTAAGGAAAATGCTTAATATGTTTAAAAGCGCCACTTTTACACAAAGTTTCACCCGAAATAATGTTGGTACCTATGAAGGTACATTTTTGCTTTATAATTACATAGTAATTAGGTTATAATTACACATTATGTGATTGATAATAATATATAGAGTCGAAAGTACAAATTAAGTAAAAATTAATAGGAGTTCTCTGACATTTCTGTATCTGCCTATAATTTTATACACAGGTTGTAATTTTGTCACTTATTGGATTCCAATAATCAACTTCACTGAAATATTAATAAACTTATTAACAATTCGTATTAAAATAATTCATAGATTATGTATTCGAAGCGTACCTTAATTGAAATTAATTATTATGAACACAGTTAACGTAATTTATTGGATATATCTTTTTAATTTTTCGTATTTGAAATTAAAAAGAACTGGTGCCAGATTTTTCGAGCTGCCTAAAGGCATCTAAACATCATCTGCCGTTTAGTTTCCGGCATATTAGAATAGGGCCACTCCAAGTCCTCCCGTGGATGTCGTAGAAGGCGACTTAGGAAAAACAAGCTAAACAAAGATTATAAACATCAATGGCACCTCTCCAACACGTCTGGCCAGCGTGGAGAGTGTAGGCCAAGTCCTCTAGCTGCTCTGTCCAAGTAAGGCTGTAGTAGTACAGAGAGGGTGGTGCTCCTGCAGTGGAGACAAAGAGACCTGATGTGATGATGAAAGGCATCTAAGGTAACTTAAGGATTGCTAACTAATGGTAACAATCCGAAACAAAGGATTACCGTGCCTCCGTAAGCTCGAGATATTTTACGCTTCTTATGATCACCAATCCTATTAGCGACCGCTCCTAGCTTGCTTAACTTGCGAAAACGCTAGCAATGCGCACTCCTGCAACGCCACCAAGCTCCTTAAGCGTATATTGAAATTAATTATTACCAGAGTTGACGTAATTGGGATGTGTGGTAATGAGAGGCGACAATTGTGAACAATTACTGTTACAATCAACTGAGACTGGCTTTAAATAGATGTGGAACTCACTGTGGAGCTATGTGCTAAATAGGAACATCGTATATTTGAATAATAGTCCTGAAATATATTCTGTTACACGTGTGAAATTTTCTGCTGCAACTTTAATCAGAAAACTGTAAAGAGCTAAAAACATAACTTTTTCTGGGTTTGATTTGGGATGATTCTTTTCTATTTATATTTTCAGTGTGGTTTCCGGCAGAGTAGAATAGGGCCACTCCAAGTCCTTTCGTGGATGTCCTAGAAGGCAACTTAGGAATACAAGCTAAACAAAGCGTGTAAATATCAATGAGACCTCTCCAACTCGTCTGGCAAGCAAACAGAGTGTAGGCTAAATTCCTCTGGCTTTGGCCTCTTTGGCTCTGGCCAATTATGGCTTTGGTAGTACAGAGAGGGTCGTGCTCCTGCAGTGGAGACTTATAGAACTGATGATGATGATGATTTATATTTGGAGAAGAAAAGACCAGAAAACGGGCCAGGAGTTCTCAATAGCTTAGATAAGTATGTATATTATGATAGATATGTATGTTACAATGTCCACCTGGTCCGAACTTGCATCCAAGTGCAGACCACGCCCGGTGTCGCTTTACTTGCGAAAGCTCTTGTAATTTGACTCCCACCGAGCCACCGAATTCCTCTTATACTTATTGATACATTATCACGTCTTTATCCAGAGCAGACACATTCCTGTGGGTCTAGCAGCCATGGGCATAGAGTTCTAAGGCAGCAAAACTCAAAGGCCATTTTTACCGTGATGGTGGGCGAGAAGGTGGAAAATTTACTAAATACGTCTGTTGGAAGTTATTTATTTTGAAATAAGTAACACATATGTACTTTAATGATAGTTTATAAGATAAAATAGTAATATTGTAAGATGCTGTTGATCCTTTGATAAATAATCAAATTTTTAACAAAAAAAAAAAAACCACCGACTTCAATTTTTTTCATGAGTTTTTTCCATATCTCCAAAGTTCTTCATTGTGTCTTCACCAAACTAATATGAGACCAACTTGGGAGTAAGGGCTTACAAATATTATTTTTTTATCAAAATCGGTCTACGGTTGCCGAAGATATCGCGTCACATACATACAAAAAAAAACATACAATCGAATTGATAACCTCCTCCTTTTATGAAGTCGGTTAATAAATTAAGAAAAAACGATACTTACTTTAAATGTTTTATGTAAATTTTCAAGTGAACATTAACCAATAAAATTAAAATTGAATAATAAACTGTTATGAGCAGTACAAATCTTATAAGGCAAAAGGATTGTTAGCAGAATAAAGCAAACAATAGCGGTACATGCTACAATCGGCCGACGACACTAGTGATGTGAAATGCTATCTGATAAAACAAACGGTCGTTGTGGCTTGGCTTCCGTTTCCTCGTCACCGCACGTTCCGTCCTCAGCCGGATTGACGGTTAAAATAGGTTGGTCTATGCTCTATGTGTATTTAGTGGTTTTTATCAAACTGTGTAAAAGGAGGAAGCGGTAGTAAACTTGGCTGTAAGTAACCATTTGACGTCAACAATTGTGCAACAAACAATGACGATTATTAAGAGATATTATAAATGATAATAAAGACATATTTGAATTTGAAAAACAAAATTGAATTTGGAGTATTATGCTTTTTAGGTTCATACACAAAGAGTGCCAACGGGACCCCTGTCTGTTCGTCTGACACAGGGCTCTATCTCTTAAACCGTAATAGTAATAAATGTCTAACTAACATTTTACCGATTACAAATTACTGTGGCTGCTATAACAACAAATACTAAAAATAAGATTAAAGATTGAAGGGGGTCGTCAAGAGAGATGTTATACGTACAAAACAGCTGAGCTAGTAAAAATAAAATTTTGTGAAAAATATTTTTTTCTATACCATATTATTCTAATCGGAATTAAAACTGTATGAGATTATGTTCCCATTAGAAAAGAAATGTATGTATATATTGTTCCCATTAGAAAATAAAGGTATGTATATAAATGGACGAAATTCACTCTTTCGCTGATACTTTGTACGAATAATTAATAGAGACCGTCAGATTCAATTTATGATTGGTATAAAAATATGGCAAAATAAATAATTATACAACGTGGGAGAGACATACCCGTAATAAATCAAACCACGGGCTAGGCTAGATTACTAATAAAAAATAATAAATAAATAATAAATATATAGGGACAAATTACACAGATTGAGCTAGCCCCAAAGTAAGTTCGAGACTTGTGTTATGGGATACTAACTCTACGATACTATATTTTATAACAAATACATATATACAAAAACATCCAAGACCCAGGACAATTTGAAAAAGGCCATTTTCCAACTTGCTCTGGCTGGGGTGGGGATCGAACCCAGGACCTCCGGATTGGCGGTTTAGCGTGTTGACCATTACGCCACGGAGGTCGTCATATACTATCATAATAAAATTAAAATAACAGTCAAGAAGCCATAAAAAATTCGACATACCCAAATAAAGTGCCCGGGCTGCACAGTTGCACACTTTAGTATGGAAATGCCAAAGATTGTTTTTATTCTTTTACTGTTATTTTAATTCCATTATACTATAGTGATCTAGCATAGCTCATGGTTCGATTTATTACAAGTGCAATCTATAGAGTCAGTAGTGACAAGATTTACCACGGTTTTACTCATGTAGTGTACCTAGGGAAAAGTAAGAACTAGTCCTCCTTTACTGACTACACAAAGTTACAAAGTTATGCCATCTCATGTTAGTTTTAATAGTCAGTAGTGGGTTGAGTAACGATTAATTTAATTGTACGATTCCAAGCGATTGTAATGAAATCGAAAAGCTACTTTCGCCGACCTTGGGTATTGTTTGAGGCTGTGTATCTAATTGTGTGTTGTAACGTCGGTATGAACAATCAAAATATGTTGCTCAATTTATCAGAAGCGGTCTAGGCGCCCAGCCATGTAGATGGTTTACTGTTTATTTATTAAACATTATTACAAAAATGTAACAGGCGGACTTAAGCCCCAAGGCTTTTTTATACCAGACAACCTACAGGTGGTTCTGATAAAAGCAAATTTTGGACGAAAGTACAAATTAGGAGAAACTTTACAATATATTATAAATAAATAGGTACACATATATAAGACATACATACATACATATATATATATACATAAACATAAACCTGCATATTCATTCATTTTATTTATTTAACTTTATAACATGAATTGTAATCAGCCTACTTAAGGCCGTGGCCGTACTCAGGGAATATAATTCTTTTGGCTATCTCGTGAACTCAAAGTCAATACTGCGCGTGGCCTGACACGCACTTGGGCAGATTATTTGTTATTAAATTAAATAGGTAAATATTTTTAGAGATCGTTTAATCGCTGCTTCTAATTACATTTCAGGAGAAATATAACGCAAAGTACAAAAAAAAAACACATGTCACAAACGACTGTAAAGCGTTAATTTAATTTAATTTTTAGAAATCCAATATACTGAACTTGTTTGAAAAAAACTTAAAAAGCAGCGTCGCACTTGCATCAATAATATTTGATAATAGTGTAAACTAAACGAAGAAACGAAGAAAGCACAGTCTGCTGTGCAGTGTGCGAGTAGTATACGATTTATTCTTATAAATATAAATATTTCAGTTAGAAAAATAAACAATCGCCTAAACACAGAACTAATCTACGTTAGAGCCTATAAAATTTGAATAAAATACAAAAATTATTCAAATAGCGACCTTATTTGAATAATTTTTGTTTCCGATACGGAGTTATTAGGAAACTCTATGACAACCATTTTTATTTATGATAACAAAGCATTTGGTAGCTTTAAAGCGGTATGATTTATGTCAAATATTATGATATTTACAGTAATAAATTACCATAAGCATATTACAATAGTGGCTCGGCAACTATGAATGTTTAAGCCTTCGGCTATGGGAGAGACTGTGCTTAATGTTCGTAGTATTTTGTTTTAGTTGTTCAAGATGCGATTAGTCGATACAATTATAATTACAGATTTATTTGGCAATTGTTTTGAAGGTGTTATGGTTTTGCAATGACAGGTCACTAAATAATGATTGTAAATAAGTATTTTTTTTATTGGTACAATCGGTTGCCGAAATACCTGGACGGGCCCTCTTACTGTATCTTTAATTTTCTCTTAAACTCAAAAAATATTAACATGAAAATGTACATTCAGAAAGATTTAAATGAAGTTTTTCTTAATATACATTTTATGTTAATATTATGTTGAGTTTCACAGACAACAAGATACACATAGGTAGAGGGCCGGCCCATGTATCTTGCTGGCCCACTGTATGTACATTAAAATACACAATTAAAAACACAGAAACATATAGTACAAAGACGGACTTATTTAAGGATCTCTTCCAGTAAACCCTAAATTCAGAGATAATGACAAAGGTTGGGTGAAACGTTGTACAATTAATTACATCAATTGTCAAAGGTATTTTCTTTTTATCAATTAATTTCATAATAAATTTTCACCCCACCTTTGGTCATTATCTCCTCTGGTTGTAGGGTTGACTGGAAGAGATCCCTGACAGGGATAAGTCCGCCTTTGTACTGTTGTGTTTCATTTATTGACCGAGCGAGCGAAGCGAGCGAAGCGTCTCAGTTTCGAGACTAGCCAAAAATTCTTTTGTCCGTCTGTCTGTCTGTCTGTCTGTCTGTCTGTCTGTCTGTTCTCGCCTACAGGTCGCATTTCTTAACCGATTGTCATGAAATTTTGTAAGCAGGTTCAGCAACTAAATAGATTTTTTTTGTCGAGCCCGTTTTCCGAAATTTTTCAAAATGGTGGAAATATGGAGGTTTAAAATTTTAAAACTGTCATATATTCGCCATTTCAAAATATTTTCAAAAATGTCATTAGACTTTTTTGTTGCCATTATGAAAACGATATTTTTTTATTTGAACAACTTTTTTGTCTGAACAACTTTTTTATACGTTATACTGAAACGGGTTTAGGGTGACTCGCGAAGTCTAGCTGACTAAGCCGTGACGAATATACAATACAAATCCTCTTACAAAATATAAGTACTCAAACTATTTAACGGTGAATTCAGTCCGGGCTACTGAACAACTTTCTTAAAAATACATATCTCCCCTGGGGTCCACGAAGTAATTTCTCTGAATAGCTATTATGGTTATTATTTTGAGTTTTATAAGTGGTTCTATAAATTTTATCATATTTAACCGACTTAAAAAAAAAGGGTTTTGCTTATTTTACGATTAGATTTTTTTCTCCAGTTTTTGCTTATTTTGATTGATTGTTGGCTTGTTTATGAAATTTAGCAATTTTGTTGAGCGACTTTGTCATTTGAAAAATGATGGGTCATTTTTCGGTGAAAGACTACTATAAAACTAAATTTCTGCATCACGGTAGACCTCATATCCATGGGATTGTATGGTTGGAAGGTGCTCCTGACATTTCAGAGCTAGATCGAAAGTCATTTGAAAAAAAAGCTGTGATTGGCAACTATTTTGGAAATTTGGTCACAACCATGAATTCGCATATCGGTAAACCTGCACCGATAGTAAAATTCATTCAAATCATGTACATTATTCTGAAATAATAATCGCGAGGTCTAAGTTCGTGGCGAACTACTAGTGTTTAACTTGTGTCAATTTATGTACAATAAAGAATTTACAATACAATAAATGAAATATAACTAAAATAATAATAGGTATACAAAATGATAATAAATGGTAAAGAACTAATATAGCAAAAATGAGAGACAATCTTGCAATATTTTCCCCTATTTTTATGATGGTGTGTTTCCTGTCAATATAGAGAACTTCATGTGACAAAAACCAAAAGTTTAATAATGGAACAATAGAGGGACAGAGCTGACTATGTCCCACGTCGACGTGACATAAGTCGAAATAGACATAATTAAGAGTTCAAAGCGGGTAGGTGTCTGAGTGAGCACACGCCCGAGTGAACTGTCCGGGACAATTTGGCGGACGAGGAGAAAATACGGGGAATAAGTGGATTTTGGGGAAACAGCGACGTCCTTGTCATTTTATTTTGGGCTCGTACGACATCGTCTATTTTCGGTTTTACGAGTAAGTATTTGGCTGGTTTCATTTTAATTCGGATTTCGAATGCTTAAAGAAGTATGCACATATTTATTTCTTCGCTTCCTAAAGAATTAACACTATTTTCAGCCAGTGTTAACTTCAGCGTTAATGTAATTAGGATATTTGATATTTGAGCCCATGTAGTAGCATGAGTTCAGTATAATAGTGCGTCAACTGTATAAAAGTTAACTATTTAATAATATATGCAAATAAGTGATATATACATGTAGTCATTGTAACTTACATCCTGAAATCTATTAAGTACTACGGTAGAGTCATCTGTCATCTGTTTTATGATATATTCAACGGACTCGATTCTGAATGTTTTACCATTTTTCCTTCGGAATCGATTTAAAAATTGACGTAAAATTCTATCCACTACCCCGCTCGCGAGCACCTCAAATATTACCGAGTTACATATTCATAGACTGAATATTCGCGACTGACCCGTCCTGCACTCACAAAGGGCAAACACATACATGCATACAAAATGCGCTGTTGATGTCAAAAGGCCATTTGTCTTTTTCCAAATCGTAGCAACATTTCACGGCAATGTACTCACATTTTATGCTACCCCTGTTTTTCTATTTTCCTCACTTGATGTATGGGACGCATTTCCGTACTTTGGAATACCGTTTGTATTCCCTTTGCTTTTAAAAATTTATTTGCTTTTAGAGGTGCATCGTGTCGGTGGCGTATGTGATTTGGTAGTTTGATACGGTGCCCTGGGTGTGAAATAAGGGCCCATCATGCGCAAAATTCGAGGAGGTTTCATTAAGTTCAGTACTTTGATATAAGTTTTATAATTTTATAATTTTTTAAGTATGTTTATCTCAATTAATAAAAAACATCTTGCTTGCCGCCAGTTAAACCAAGAAAAGTTGTTGGAGTTATCAATTTGTGAAAACTACATTACTTGAAAGTATTTATTTTATTTTTGTTGCTTTTAAACAAAGCAAAATTACAATAAAAATACAGGATACTACAACTGATTCATCTGTTTTCGTTGTAATTTGGTATTATCACTTGTCATGATCAATATTTTCAACGATTTTAGTTAACTATAATAATATATTAAGAGCGCTATTTGACTCGAAAACTATGACGTCATTAGTCTATTGCGTATTTCATACAAAAAGGTTTGTTTTGACATTTTGAAAAAAGTATCTTACCTATTTTGAGTTGTTGGAAAGTAGCAAATTGAAATGCGCACAAATTTCGATTTTGGTACGTGCAATAATACGAACCAATCACTATTTACAGGGAGCCAGTTTGAAACCTGCCCTGACGCCACTTTCCACAGATATGGCCACGTTACGCGATGGAATAATTCAAGACAATATTTCCTTGTTTGAATCCTTGACATCTAGTTTGGTAGGCCGGAGATAGGGCTTCGCATTCCCATCTCGTATCTTGTTCTGCGCGTCATATCGTACATCTATGAGAGGTGAATGACCTTAGTTATTGTGTGTTTACTTCCCACTTCAATGGAAATCGTCATATAGATCAAATTAGATTGAAAATTGTTTCTAGTTGTGTCTTGTACAGTCAATAGAGGGGTCAGTTACCTTTTACGCACCTTTAAGAAGAAGTATATAAGATACTTTATGGGTAATTACTTGATGGTTATTAAATGGTAAGAAGCATACACAATTACGATTTGTGGCATGTGGCGGAACTTATTGTGTGTACTTATACAATGACTAGGTGTCAGAAAGCTATCACCTGGTAATACTTATTACGGTACATAGGTACCTACTTTTCAATTTCATTAATTTATTAATTCTAACATAGGATCTCTGTGGCCTAGTGGTCATCATACTGTAGGTCCCGGGTTCGAGCCTCGGTCAGGCCAAGACGTAATATAATCTTTTCCAGATTGACCTGGGTCTTGGATGTTTATTTGTATATGCATTTGTTATAAAATATTGTATTTTGAGTAAGTATCCCATAACACAAGTCTCTAACTTACTTTGGGCACAGATTACTAATCAGTCTTTGGGACTAGCTCAATCTGTGTCCGTATGAATTTATTAATTTTATAGGTATGATAAAGTCAGTATATCGAAAATATAACGTAATTCAAAAATGCCATAAGTATTTATTAGTTTAATTTAAACTTGAAATGAATTGATATTAAATATTTATTTACAAAATTGTTATGTGCGGCATTACAAATTAATTTATGCATTTTACAGTGTATCCATGTGGAGGTATTTGACTAGTAAACTAACGGTACAAATCCGGGTACATAGTAAATTTAGTAGAAAGATACTTACTTCTTTCTATGCTATTTACAAATAAGCAGTTTCTTAAATTTATATACGGATGTATGAAAGAACGGGTAGTACTTAACGTCCTCTGTGCAAAGTAGTGAGAACCAACCTGCAAGTCAAGTATGGTAATTACGGACTAATCCTTCTTTATTGGAAGAGGTTTTTTTTTTAGCCCGGCAGTGGATTGACGTAGGAAGAAAGAAGAAGAAGAAGAAAGCTCTAAGACTTGTTGAAGACCTCGACAGCTGACGCAGAACTGCAAATTTATGCAGCACGACTTTCAGTCAGAACGAAATGTTGAAGAAAGATACTATACTGTGTTCAAAATCGCAAAAAGCAATGCAAACTAAGCATTACCGTCTTGATGGTAGGCATGACGACATGAACGTAAGCTATTCCTAGGCCCATCGCTTTTTGGGAATATATAAAACTGGCATTAAAGCTAGAACAAAAAGTCCCCCAAAATCTTTTAGAAAAACATGTTCTGGACGATAACTAGAATAGGTATACTTAACGGAGTTTCATGAAATAGATAAATCTATTCCCCTTTTCATGAACTTAGGAGATTACTGAAACATTGAGTTATATGAAAGATCGCGAGTACAAAGTTTAAGGCGAACTACTATCAAATACTGAGAGGTTAACAGAGTTTACATACTAGTCCACTTGTACTATGTCACACAACCGCAGGCTACACCACAACAACTAGCGGATGACTCATTAGTTATGCGAGGACATACTTGTGATGCCACATTACCGGGACATTATTGCGTATAATTCACTTATAATGTCCGCTAACTAAATGAACAATGACATTTAATAATGGCGTGTGGGTTCCGGCAGAGTAGAATAGGACCACTCCAAGTCCGTAGAAGTCGTAGAAGCCGACTTAGGAAATACAAGCTAAACAAAGCTCATAAACATAAATGAGATCTGTCCTACCCGCCTGATCATCGTGGAGAATGTAGGTCAAGTTCTCTGGCTGCTTTGGCCAAGTATAGCTCTGGTAGTGCAGAGAGGGTCGAGGCAGAAAGACGTGATGATGAAGATGATTTAATAAATATTTTGTAGTTTAACAACTACTTCATAACAAAAGGTGATAGTGAACTACACTACACAAGGGATAAATTGGTAAGTATTTATCTTCTCGTTAATGCACATTGCACAACAAAGCTGAAAAGTTCCTGATTCGATTCCCACCCGGCCCTCTGAGTTTGTAGTAAGCTGTAAGACTCATGCACGGTCACTTTTATCGACCGCTACTTACTTCCGTTGAAAGAAATATCGTAAAGAAAGCGGCACATATATTTGTTCTCTGGTTGTTATAATCAGACGAGAGAAATATAAATGTAAGTAAAATATGTAAACATAAACTGTACGCTATTGCATTAGGTTGAGACTGCAATAATAGTGTAGACGCATGTATTAATTGAATAATAAACAACAATAAACTAGTGTGTGAAAATTAGTATTATCATTAGACAATATTGAGCTTCGTCTAACTGCTTGCTTGTTTGCAAAATAAAACACTCGATAAGATCGCAGAGTATAATTTCTATCAAGTTGAGAATCGCACCCATCTCATGAACGTGTCAGAGACTTGTATGAGCCGCACGGTGAGCAAACTAAACGTTTCCATTTTATCATCTGACACTTATCTAATTACAGAATCGTATGGGATTTATAAAACCGGCGCCTTCGATTACAAAACTAATGTTTGAATTAATCCCTAACTAATAACTGTCGCGACCTATAATACTTGTATAGACAACAGTAGAAACAATTATGCGACATGCATCTTTGTAGAATGGTAATAGAAGCGAGATTGCGATATATTTTTGTTGATGTGTGTGTAGATACATTATTCGTTTGTTTATAAATGCAAGATTCAATATTTTTTGAGACAGAAGTTTTTGCTTAAAATTAAATGTATTAAGAAGAGTTCGACACAAAACCAGTTTTTCTCATTGATTATAAATAAAGTACTAATGATAGATCTCATGAGTTATTTTGACTTTGTAAGATTTGTATCTCTAGAAGTAAAAGCTTCAACATACATGCATACATTCTACCACGTCTTTATCCCTAATTAGCGTGAAGGTGGGCGAAAAGATGGGAAAGCAATCAATATAGTAATGGGTTTCTAGTCGCATCGTCTATTACCATTCCATTTCATAAAAGCTTCTAAACCTGATTTTCAAATGAAAATTGATTTGAATTGAGGGTATTCAACATTAGAGAAGAAAAAGAAATAAGCGGCCAAGTGCGAGTCGGACTCGCCCATGAAGGGTTCCGTAGTAATATATATTTTATTTTTTTTATGTTTGAGTTAATTGAATGAAAGGTAAATTGCAGTTTATGACATATTAAAAAAAAACTTCTTACTAGATTTTGTTCAAACCAATTTTCGCTGGTAGTTTTCATGGTAATGAACATCATATATTTTTTTTAGTTTTATCATTCTCTTATTTTAGAAGTTACGGGGGGGGGGACACACTTTTTTCCACTTTGGAAGTGTCTCTCGCGCAAAGTATTCGGTTTAGAATAAAATGATACTAGAAACCTCAATATCATTTTTGAAGACCTATCCATAGATACCCCACACGTATGGGTTTGATGAAAAATATTTTTTTGAGTTTCAGTCCTAAGTATGGGGAACCCCCAAAATTTATTGTTTTTTTTCTATTTTTGTGTCAAAACCTTAATGCGGTTCACATAATACATCTTCTTACCAAGTTTCAACAGTATAGGTCTTATAGTTTCGGAAAAAAGTGGCTGTGACATACGGACGGACAGACAGACAGACAGACATGATGAATCTATAAGGGTTCCGTTTTTGCCATTTGGCTACGGAACCCTAAAAAGCGAAAGACGCAATAAAGAAGTACAGCTCCTTAGCTGAATTTTTGAGACATAAAACTGCCACTGGGATCGCACTAAGAATAAAGAAAATTCAGCACTTGTATGAAGGCCTGCTAGTAAAGTTGAAACCAGGTTGACCCAAGTCGACTATGTTCGTCAGTCGGAAAATCACATTTACGAGATACCCAGCACGTAAGTTGGACCAAAATGGCGGCTGTCGGCGCAAGTATAATTCGAGATAAAAGTGTTAAACCTTCTCAACCCGTGTGGCCAGCGTGGAGACTAAAAGACCTGATGATGACAATAATGTCAAAAAGTATTAAAAATTTTTTTTTGTTCTTTATTCAAAGCCGAAGTTATGTTAGACATGTTATAGAAATGTAATTCTAAAACCAAACAACGACCGCCATTTTGGTTCAACTTATGTGCGGGGTATTGTAAGTAGATACCCACAAACCATATGGTCCAAACTACACCATTAGGTCCATCTGAGTTCTCAACCTCTGAATTCTAAGATTAATGGTAAGAAACGTCCCACGACAAAGGTTTCTCGGAATGGCGTTGTTCGCGGCCCCTAATTGGCTAATTGGCATACGGGATAGATCAACGCGATCTCTTCCTCAGACGCAGATAATCTAACCACCGCCGTCGCCCTGATGAAATGCCTGATCGGTATCAGGACTCCCATTGAATGCTTCTTAAAGCGTAATTGTAATATATTACAGTCGTAATTTAAGACGACCGCTAACGGGCTTCGCTGCCGTTTTCTGATGTCGTGTTGTTTGTGATCGAAACGCTGGACTATAGGCAAGGTTTATGGCGCGATTAAATCAAATCTTATATTGAGATTGTTAGAAATATTCTATTATTTCATTATAAGTTTATAAGTTTTATGATGCAAAAAAGTCTTAGAAAAAATTACATCAACTGTTTATAATTAAAGTAGGTACCTAGACAAATGTTTTTATGTAATGTAAATATTTTTTATACTCCCATGCTGGTCTGGGCGAAATAAAAAAAAACTTAGAATGTACCAGCTGCTTCTCTTCCCGCGCAGATCACTGTATTGATTGCTTTTTCATCTTCTTGCCCACCATAACGCTAAAAGTGGCTTTTGGGTCTTGCGGCCCTGGGCTCTGCATAGAACCGCAAGACCCAAAATGCTCTGTCTGCCCCATTAGGGATAAAGACGTGATAGTATGTATGTATGTATGTAAATATTTTTTGCCAAACCGAAAAACCGACTGCACCCCCAAACTACACAACCGATTTTGAAAAAATTTCTACAAAACCACCTTACAAGTATGCCCTTTCAAACAGAAAAGAATATTCTAAATCGGTACAGACGTCTTCAAATAATGTACAAATATAATAAGTGAATATTCATAAAAAATAGAGCACGAGACGAATTGAAAACCTCCAAAATTTTGGAAGTCTGTTCAAATGACACATCGTATTAATTGAAACGTACCTAATGTAAAAAGATAATTTAACATTTAGCGTACACCACAACCGGTAAGTATTAAAACATATCTACATTATCTACATTGAACACAAATAGGTCACAATTTACTCGTACAAGGAAGCTAAATATACATTGTGTGTGGTCTCACTAAGATTTCGTATTCTGATAGGACTCTAGTGAGAAAAACACGTGGTACCTAATAAGATAACTAATGTAATAATTAATTCATTTGCTGTAAGTATGCTAATAATACTATAAACATGAAAGTTTGTGAGTGTAGGTGTTTACTGAATCATACAAACATTCATGTGATCAAGGTTTTGATCAAGGTCGCTGGAAAGCACTGTCCCCTTTTGATCGGTCATTTTGGAAACCTTTGGGAGAGGCCTATGTCCATTCCAGCAGTGGACGTATTGCGGCTGAAATTATAATGATTATGGCTTAAAAACAGCTGAACGGATAAAAATGAAACTTGGTATGTCGATTATTTCAAGGATACTCTATTGCTTATAGTTTTATTTGGATTGGCATAACTAATTTAGTTGTAAAAGCTATGCATTATTTTAAGGATTCTGAGTACATATTATTTGACTTAGTGAAGAAAAAATCAAAATAAATATAAATGATTGAATTAAGCCTTTACGGGTACTATTTCTCGTCGGTCAAAGTCAAAGTCAAAATCATTTATTTATCTTTGGATATTTAGATCACTTGATAATTGTCACTTTTTTTTCTGTATCTAGGTGTAACGAGTATGTATAATGGATATTACGATATTACACATCTGTGTAAGCCATACGCCCATAATATCCAATAAATCCATAAATATTTTATGTATCAACTATAATAATAATTTGCTAAAAACCTACGTTAAGGAAAGACCACAGCTGAGAAGAAAAAATGTAGCATACAAATAAGCGCTTGATACAAAAGAGAACTTAAACATCACTAAAGGATTTGATTTGCTTCATCAAACAATAAGACAAATTGTTGTTCCTTATCTTAATTCACATCTCACGCGCAAAACAATTAAGTATATCTCCTTACAAGTCATAGGTTATCGCACACGCAAGCGTTCTATCACTTCGAGAATAGGCTAGTAGAAAGTTTACAGATCTTAGTTAGTAAAATTAGATCTTATAAAAGCGTAAAATGAGAAAATGTGGCAGAATAAGTTTTTATACAGTCGGCGTCTTCATCGTAGGCTGAACTCTTAAGTTCATAGACCAATCTAGTTTATGTAGAGTTATTTAAAGAACTAGGGAGGAAACTCGTGTATTCGAAAAGCAATATAGGATACTTGATTCCGCTTTGTGGTTATCGCAAATGTTTTTGAGTGGTCTGATATAAAAGCTATAATAACGCAGAAATGTGTGCTTAAATTACAATTTTTTTCAACGATATCCATAAAGGGAAATATTACAGGTCTATAAATAACTTATAAGATTTGGTGGCTTCAAAAAAAATTTTTGGAACCACGCCGAAAACAAATATTTCTAAGCTGGTCTAAGCTTTGCTTCTAGCAAAAGAGCAAAAGAGGTTTGTCAGGATCGTAGCAAGTGGAGGTCCACAGTCTCTGCCTACCCCTGTGGGAAACAGGCGTGATATTATGTATGTATGTCTAGAAGACAATAAAAAATAAATACCTAATAAGTAGCTTGTATTAGCTGCTTCTCCTTTCATTCCATGCAGATTGTAAGGGTTATTTATGTTATGAAAAATCTGGAGATCTTTAATTTAAAATTAATTATAACAAAGTGACTCTATTTCTGACTCTTGTTTCTATGTAAATATCTTTAATTTGGCTATACGTAGCTTATTGGATGTTATGTTATGAGGTTATGACGCTTGGTTCTATCTACCTCGTAGTGATAAGTGTATTTATCTAAAAATAAAAAAATAAAAATGCAAAGTCGGTATAATTTTTTTACGTACGCGAAAGCATTCGTCAGTTGTAGAATAGACCCCAGTAGAAAGTTTCATAGCTCAGCCTAATTTGGCGGCTAATTAGATGTCACAGAGATCGTGAGGAGAGAAGTTGACGATTCGTGAATGCTCAAAGTTAAACGCATAGATGAACTATCAAAATAGACACGGATAGTTACAGAGTCGCATTTGTGATTTTATTTATTATTTTAGATGCTAAAAAAGCAAGCCCAGCTATAGTTATGTCCATTAACAGTGAAATCTACACTAAAATTAAAAATGCGAATTTAACTCTATCCGTATCGATTTAGATAAAATTTGGTATGGATATAGTTTGAGACCCCGAGAACGACATAGGATAGTTTCTCCGAAATTCTCACGGGGAGCGGAGCCCGCGGTTTCAGCTAGTAGTATGTAATTTTATACTTTATATATTTTAAAATTACATTTTTTAAGCTTATGTTAATAAAAAATAATATTTTAGGACTTGATCTCAATTTAACTGACTAATATCGAATACTTTCTTATTTCGAGTTTGAATAAATTTAAAAAAAAAGCAAAATTATACGTTACTACGAATACAATTATTATTTTCAAGTTACAATCGCTAAGTTACTCTCTAGCTTATTAGCAAAAAATGCTTTAGTTAATTAACGAAGGTAAGGGTTTATGTACTTATATGGAATTTTAAAAAGATCTCGAAATGCTTCGTTTTGTCTATATCTTTCCATATCAATGGCTAAACCCTAATCACTTCAATGATCGCTCATAAGCTTTTGAATAAGACGTCAGGTTAATTCGGGAATGATTTGTGGACTTGACATACGTAGGCCAGTTTTGGATGATTTGAGAACTGTACACGTCTGTTTTTTTATATAATGCGCTTTCTGTTAAATAAAATTGTTGTGTAATTAAAGAAGATATTTTGTTAGTACAGAGAGATTTACTATTACTTAAAATTACCTTTAATTATTTTAAATCTATCTATTTAGCTCTGATAGTTTTCCTTTAAACTACTTTTATATACTATAGCTGTGAGTTTTTTCACGTGGCCATATATAACCGTTTAGCAGATAGAGGGGGGGGGGGGGGGGGACACTTGCCTCCAACAAAAATTTGCACCCAAATATTTCAGAAACGGATCCCTAAATCGAAAAATGGTGTTAACAAGCTCGCATTGTTTTTGAAACACCTATTCAAAGACATCCCACACAATGCGTTCGTCGAGAAAAAAAAATATTGACTACCTCTTTACTTGTATGGCAGCTAACCTAAAAAAATATTTTTCCAGATTTTATTTTACGACTTTTTTGCCATGATTAATATACATATCAATACCAAATTACAGTATAGTTTCTGAGTGGGTGCGCGGACGGACGGACAGACAGACAGACAGACATGGCAAAATTATAAGGGTTCCTTGTTTACTACGGAACCCTAAAAAGGCTAGTTTATTAACCGACTTCCAAAAAGGAAGAGATTCTCAATTCGTGATGTTTTTTTTTACGTTATATATGACAACTAAATCGATGTTAAAATTACATAAACAATTGAACATATGATGAAGCAACTTCCACACTCTAAAAAAAAAAACAAAAAAATACTAGTTGCTAACATAATACTGTGCGACAAACTTAACCACTTTATAATACAGGCGTAGACAGTACAAACAATGCGACCTTTTAGTAATTCCCTCTGCTAATATACCCTAGACAACAGCTCGTTAATAGTGTCCGAACGTGTCCAGACACCGGGATTACAGCGCGGCGCTTCGTTAACGCGGGATTTAACCAATGCGGGATACGGGAAGGAATCACGGATTTTTCGGTATTGTTATGGATTCATGATTAATCTCTCAGCGCTGCGTTGTGAGGGATTAACTGAAGGTTAATTGCGAAAAATGGTGCCATTGGGTGCGACATGTTACGGAGAAATAATCCTATTTGCGTAGTACATATTTTTATCTAGGTATAATGTCGGAGTACGGAGATGAAAGACAGGAAGTTATGAAGGTAATAGGAAGACAAAGAAAAAGTGATAGAGAAGTAAGCCAAATTGGGAAAAGGCATAAAGAAAGTTGACAAAAGAAGGTTGTTGTTTATTAATTTAAGAAAGAAGTATCTTAATGATTTTCTGATATAAAAGCTGATTACGCAGAGTTTAAATCTGTAAAATGTGTACTTCAATCACTAAATAAAATACTGTGTTATGGGTTACATTTTCTTCATTGATATTTATGAAGGGACACATTATATGTCTATATAAGTGTAATTTATAAGCTTCATGGCTCTTGTAAAGTGCAGTTAGTTACAATAAACGTAGCGCAAATAATGTTTACAAGCAAAACGCCGATATTTTTTATCACTTAAGAGTCCCCTTACCCTAGACTTCTCCATACAAACGTAGTCTACGTTTAATTTTGAAACCACATGTCAGATTCCGCTAAAAATTGGTAATTGTAAAGAAATTGCAATTATCTAGGTTTATAACTGGTTTCCTACTGTAAAATTATGAACTGGAAAGAAAATATAACAATTTAAAAGTTTCCCATACTGATGGTCAAAAATTATAAATAACACTATATTCTATTTAAAGTTCATATTTTACCGTTGGAAACCAGTTATTAACCTAGATAATTGCAATAATTAATCTTTGAAATTACAAAATTTTGTCGAAATCGGACATGTCGTTTTGAAATAAAACGTAGACTACGTTTGTATGGAAAGTTGTATTTTGGTCTAGGGTAAGGGGACTCTTAACAATTTAACATTCTCTCCTCAAAACTAAAAACCGGCTTCATCCCCAAACTAAACAACCGATTTTGATAAATTTTAATGAGTCCACAAGTGCTGACAAATATAGCCTTTTAAAAATCCAAATCGGTCCAGGCATCTTTCAATAATCGGCGATATATCATCATAACGCGATGAATTAATAACCTTGCCATGTGGTATCCAGCAGAGTAGAATCGGGCCACTTCAAGTCCTCTCATGGATGTCGTAGAAGGCGACTTACGGATTACAAGTTAAACAATCTTATAAAAATCTGTGAGACCTCTCCAATCCGTCTGGCCAGCAGCGTGTAGAGTGTAGGCCACGTCCTCTGGCTGCTTTGGCCAAGTATGGCTCTGGTAGTACAGAGAGGGTCATGCTCTTGTAGTGGAGACAGAAAGACCTGATGATGATGAATTGATAACCTCCTTCTTTTTTGCATGTCGGTTATAACGTATTAAATGAACATACACAGTTCTCGATAGACATACTGGTAAAAACACGCAACAGTAGAAATTAACAACTAATTAACCTTAGTTTAAATCACTAAATCAATATAAATCGCTACAAATGTCTTGTTGGTATTTACAGAGCATGAAGTAAATTGAATAAAATAATTTATTACTAGAAAGCTGCTACTCGGCTTTGCGTGTAGGATGTAAGCTCGCCATCATCCGCCACCATTCGTTTACTTACAGGTTTACAGTAAATGGCGATGTAAATATCATAAATCATAAAGAAATATACTTATTTCAAATCATTTTCTTAAAGTGTTATGTATATAATAGTATTTAGAACGCAATGCCATATGAATGTAGACTAAAAATATTTTTTGGTTTATTAGGTAGATCAGTAAAAATATTGTATACTTACGTATTTTTTCTTTTCTCTGATTAGATTATAATTACGAAGATACACCGCATTTAAATTAAGCATGACGTCACGATCAAGTACGATTTTCACTAGATTGTGACATTTGTGACGGAAATGACGACTCACACTGAATTATAAATTTTTACTACTCAGCTAAACGAAAAAATATGGATCCATTATTTTTTGATAATCTAATTGACGAACTAAATAAAATAATATTATAAAATAAATTTGTTAACAGTCTGTTCGGTATTTTCTGTATAAGTTATACGAGGAAACTTGATCGGTTTTTACTTAAGTTTATTGCTATTGATAATTTATGTAACTGTTTGTTTACCCAATAAAAAAAAAATTAAACATTATTTTTTGACCGAGTCTATAAGTATCCCTATTATACAAATGAGTAAGGTCTATTTTCAGCAGTAAGAATTGAAATATTCTCATACACATTACGCACTAGATGCACTTTGCATAAAAATACAACAAGTTTTTCTTTTCGGTGTTTCGAAAGGACGTTGAGCCTTTGGACTTGGCAGTCATCATAAAATGGCACTGTTGGTACTTACAAGAAAGAAAGAAGGGTATCCAAAGAAAGAAATAAAATTACCTAAAAAACTATCCATCCATTTTTGAATAAACATCAGCAAGAACTGACAATGACAATTTACCTCTCAGACCTCCATTCATTCTTAGGCATGTCTCGCTCGAATAAATTATCGAATATGTCAGCAGACGAGTACAGTAACGTGTGTAAAACTTCATTTGAATAACGCAGTCCCATCGCCGGCTACTCGTACTACACCGGCGGCTGCCTTTATATATTTTTAACCCATTGTATGAGTCTTAATATGGAGGTTAGTGTTGTAACTGCTATCGATGTGAGTAAAGATGTGTAGGAAGATTTTGCACAAATTTTCTGTCTTAAATAATTTTAAATTGATTTCTAGCAAAGATAATTTAAACTTACTCTGAGTTTGTGCCAGATATTTTTAAATTATAATTGCATTAAAATGAGGTTACTTGCTAGAGTTAAAATTTAAAACTTTACGAATATTTATGAAATCTATTTGAACTCTTATTGAAACAGATAGTGCCATTGAGGTCTAAAGCGGCAATTGCTTCGCAGCGTATTACAAAGTTGTGAACATAGCGAACTATATTTATCGACAAACCAAAACATCGATAGCTAAACAACCCTCTCAAGAAATGTATGACAAACATTAATGAGGTGTACAACGCACATAAAGAGACAGCATTTTTTTTATATTCCCTTATTGATACAGTGATATAGTCAATACATTGTTTATAAATTATGTTGAAGTGCTTATTTGTACCTTTTGAATGTCAGTTACCCGGTTCAAACCTACATGGCAGGGAATTTTATCAGGAATACCGAATGAGAATAAATTATACGTGGTTAGCATATTTGTGTACAAATTACTTAGAATATACGAACGTCAACTGTTATATCAATCGTTTAGTCGAATTCAATATTCTTCTATCGTCTTTACGTTAAGTAATGGGTCGTTGTTCCAACAAGAATTTGGGGGTAATGGGTGTAAAGCACCTTTTTATGTAACGAAATGGATGGTTACATGTTTCTAATGATAGCTGTTTTGTTTTCTGAACTGGAAACAGTACATTTTACTTAGTCTATGAACGATAGCTCTAATTTAAAATCAATACGAAATATTGGGTTACCTAGTAAAAAGTTTTATCGAAATATATGTAGTAGTTTTCGAGTGACTGACACTCAAAAACTGCTCAAAAGTTTGCACAATGTTAATCTATTCTCGTACATAACAAGAAAGGATGTTTTACATCCACGGTTAGAGAATCCAAGGTATAGATATGGCTAAATTATCTAAACGATTATAACAATTAAGTCGCAGAATTGGACTTTCATTTGAATTAAAAAAAAAGAATTCGTGGTTTGTTCAGGTGTTTTATACAAAATTCAATACCGCTGATATTTTTTTGTGATTTTCAGAAATACAGGACCTTTTCTGACCAAAATTGTATAAACGATAAGGTATTCCAAAATGAATAAGAATTAATAAACCGCTATATCGAACTTGAACAGATTAAAGCATAATATTTAAATAAACATTGTTTTCCGTACTCACATCGGCCAATAAAATTTCGCAACATTTACTGGCTCACGAATTTTAAATTAGCTAGATCGTTAAGTATCGATTATGCGTACCGTTAAACAAGGATTTTGTATGGGAATTTCGCCAATAAATCACGTTAAATATTCCTGGAAAGATAACATTGTGTTTGCACAGCGGCCGGGCCCAGTTTGTTGCATGATCATTGCGCTTAATAACTCGTTTTTGAGATTTTGAAAAGTTTTATCCGAAGAAAATTGGATTATAATTATGATGATTTTTCAGTTTTCTTTGTTTGATTAAAAATTACATCGAATTTTGCATTGAAATAAAATAAAAAATTTAAGTAGTAGTGTGTCGTGTAGGTTTTAAACTTAAAATTGAGGTTATAAAAATATATTTTGCTCCTTTATTCCTTCACTCAGACTTAATACGTACTAAGTGGGTATGTAATGTTACAAATGTGATGTTATGTTTTTGCTGGTCTGCTCTAAGCATTAACATCATAAAGATTTCACAGAAGAGATATTGGATAATGTCATCTGCTATATTTAAATCCAGGCCAACAATTTTGAAAGATGAGAAACACCTTTTTTATTCTTTCATTCTAACATACAATGAACCTGTGCTGTGCATAAATTGTCTTGCACTTCTATTTCTTGACTTTTATGTCTATTTTTCAGCTCGTCTTAAAACGTGCTATTTAAATCTATTAGTAAAAGTATTCATCATTCACTTGTTACAAACGGGAAAAGAAAGTCAAAGGTCAGCTTAACACACCACTAATGTACCTGTAAAGTTAAAACATCGACTGCACTATTATAATTAGATACAAACATAATTACTATTAAAATATTCCGAGCACGCTGACAGCGACACTACGACCGACTTTTAAAAAAGTAAAATAGAAAAAAGCGATCCAAAACACTCACTATAATAGTGGCCCTACATATCTTGAATATAAATTAGCAACAAACATTGGAACAAAAAACCTACCTTCAGTAATAAAACCGGATGGACAAGCATGTCTAATACAAAATTTATTATCACATTACGATTATTTTCTATCACAATGACGCTTTCGAGACATGACTGATTGTTAAAATTCGATACGTTGCTTAAGAATGCATCAGCTACTTTTATTCTAGCAGAGATCGTAAAAACCGATTGAAGGAATGGGTGAAATTCGAATCATGTAAATACGTAGCAACCTATCAGTATTTTGATTCCTTCTTCCACCTTCACATCCACTATGACGTTAGGGTTACCAAACCAACTTTCACCTCAAAGTTCTAAGACGGATACAGATACAGAAAGGCTTCGTTTAGACGTGGCCTTTGGTTACGGTCTAGTCTACCCCGATAGGGATAAAGATGTGATAGTGTATCTGACAAATAGGGGAGGCTTTTGCCCAACTATGGGACCTAAATGGCTAAATAAGAGAGTGTATCTGAATCCGTCTAAAAATTTCGAGATGCACACGCGAAACGCTAATGGATAATTAAAATAAACTAAATAAAAATAAGGTTTCCATGAATTAAGGAGCGGAAAGGGTCCACGCATATCGAGACCTTTTAAGAAACCTGTACACTTGAATTCCATTCCGTGGCCATAGTTAAAATGCTTCGAGAATAGCTATTCATTAGCGGGTGCGAGAATAAGAATTCTTCAGGCACTCTGAATATTCCATTGCCTGAGAGGTTGTATTGTCTTAAGAAAAATGCATTGGCTGGGTGCTAAATTATGTCGGGCCACAACATCTTGACTAACGACTGGGACAGAGCGTTTGAGATTCAATAGAGACTTTGTAAAGAGTTCTGGGAACTTTGAGGTATTTTTCTATCTTATTTTTTCGTGGAACAAAACAGCGTTGAGAATTTAATGTCCTAGGCGTGGACGGCAGTAAATTGTAAACTTTGACTAGCATATCTTAGTTTGCTGTTCATATGAAAAAATAGATTTAAAAGAACAGTCATATTCATAGAAAATCTTCACTCCTTATATCAGTTATATAGTACAATGCTACATTTGAAGAGCGTTGATTTTTATGTAAAATTTATCAAAAGTCCTTAAGATAGAAGATTTTCTTCTAAGTATCAGATATCTAATTCATTCCAAATTAAAATCCAATCAAAACTTCTAGATATGGAAGTATAGCCACATAACCAACGATAACATTATTTATAGTATAAGTAAATATAAATATTTATTTATTTTCTGTTTCATAAAACCGACAGGCCATTAATTCTTGCCTAACAGGTAAATCTTTTTCATACACGAAAATGTCAAAAATTATTTAGCATTCTATTGTAAGTCTGCAAAATAGTATTTTTTAATGTAAAGTGTAATTTTCATGACAAGATGTAAGAATCGAGTTCCTTGACATGGTTTTTCAACGAAAGTCCAGAGGATTAGCTCTTTGAAGTGGCAGTGGATGGGACACAGCGCATCGAACCTATGCTCGATGGGACAAAAAGGTTGGAAATCTTTGAGGGAGGCGTATGTCCATATAGCCTATCGGTATTTCAATACTATATAGTAGGTAGTATTTGTACTTATTAATAATGTTGCCCTCTCTAACAGCTGCTAAGGCACTGGCTAAACGCCTGGAAGGCGCAAGTTCGATCTCCATTGGGCGCGACTTGTCTGAAATCAAAAGAGTTTTACTTATTACCCATCATTTATCATACACTCATACTTTTACAATCACTTGCTTTCATTAAAAGAAAACATCGTAATTAACTCTACACATTAGTTCGCTAGTGTGTATAATGACTGTTGTTTGTCAGTATATGTATTAACTAATGTCAACTCGTCGCGTTTCTCTCGCCCTTGGATACAACGCCTTATTACGGAAAGCTGTTCAGAGACATGAACCGCCTTTTAAAATATTTGCACATAAATGCAAAAGGCTTTGTATATCTAATAAAGAACATCCCATAATTCTCACCCTCACCTGTTGCACACAAAACCGCCTAGCATTTAAACAATCCCCTTAACTCGCGCTTTACTCGATATTCCTCTTACCGTGTCGATGCAACTCGAAAACGTTTAAATTAAAAGGACAAGCAAACCATTAAGAGCGTGTAAAATTATTCAGCGTCCTGTCGGAAGGCTACAAAGTTTGCACTTTGCATATTTAAAGAAACAGTCCCCTTATCTGGCTGATCGGCGATTCTGTTCGGATATTCCAGGGAAAATAAATCCGGACATGAGCAACACTCGATTATATGTTGTGGGTTCCGTAAGGTCTCAATAATACTGAAAATCTGCTAGTTTCCAATTAGTCAAATTGATACTTTTTTCGAAACATGAAAACAAACATTGCCTATGGGATTTGTTCGAAATAGCACGTCGTGACGTCATAGCACTCCTAATATCAGATTTGGTCAATGACAAGAGATGTTATTTTGTGACGTTTTGTTCTCATGTAAATACAACATTATTTATTTTTGACCCTAGATACTACCCTATTCTTAGATTTAAATTTGAGCCTATTGGAAGAAACATTAAACATTAAACAGTTTTTATAGAAGTACTAAAAGTCTCCACGTACTTTATTATTTAACTTAGTATGTTTCACATAAGAAAGCACTAAGTAAGAAAAAAATAATTAGATTCTATAAGTAGTCTATAAGTAAACACTTTTTTTTTTAATATAAAATTAAGATTTTAATTTAATGTTATTGATTTCTCTATAATTACCACTAAAACTGCACCTCAACGATTTTCAGTTTGACAACGGAACCCTAAATTTCTGCTCCCGAACGCATTAGGAGGAAATTAAGTGCTGTTATATGTTCCCCCGTCACATTAAAATACCGCGGCTACTTCATTCCGCTGCCAAGGTAAAGTCTCCAAGAACTATCGGCCATTATTCTATGGAAACTTGCCTTAGGAGTATCCTAAGGTTACTGCGTTAGGGAATGTATAGTGGTTCATTCTGTATTAGAAACTTCACTTTTTAAATCTTTCTATATTCAAATATATAAAAAAAATGTTTGCTAGAAAATATATTTCGCAATATTATTGCAGCAAATATAACAAAAAAAGAACTAAGGTTAGTTTGATTACCAAAATTGCAATGAAAAATTTAAAAGTTGAAAATTACACAGAATTTTCTTTATACGGTTCAATTTTAAGTAAAAAGATTTAAATAAGTACCTTTGATAGGTACTTTTTCTCATTAAAAACAAAAATAATATGTCTAAATTTCTTTTGAACACTGAAGATCATTTTACCCGCAAAAAAAGGAAGGGCATAAAAAAAAATACTCTCAAATTTAAAATGGGAGCATCTAAAAATTAAATAAGCGAAATCGAAAAGTATTTCTATGGTGTGAAAACGAAAGTATAGCGAAAGGATTTGTCGAGACACCAATAATAGTAATGAAGACAAATGTACTGCAGCAAAGGCAAGATACTGACAAGGTGCGCGAGTAATGGCTGAAAGTGTTGATATTTTTAAATTGATATAGATTGCAAATAAATATCAAGAACAGTTTCTAAAGTATCTGAGGTGAGGTTGAATTCGAATAAAAAACCTGAAAAGGTTCCATTTATACATAAAGTTTGACCATCATAGCTTTTTAGGAGTTGCTGTCTATCAAGCTGAGGATAATTTACGTGATTGTAAAAAAGTTAGACAAAGACAGACTTAGATCTATATATAGGTATATATTTTTTTATCCCTAAAAAAATTTCGGTATCGGAGTTTTTCGAAAATTAGAAACATCGCTATGTCATTTGATTTCGAAAACCAAAAAGAAAAATAGATGCTTCCGAAAGACAGACAGAGTGTAAAAGGAGAAGTACTCTACCTGTTCCAAAACAAGAATAATGGAATTTTCCATTTCATTCGCTGTCCTTATACTTAAATAATAATTGTTATGAAGCATACATGATTCATGGGACAGGGAACCTGTTAAATTCTATTTTTTATTCCTCTCTATTAATAGAGTGATGGCCGTCAGCTTCTCAAACGCTTTTCATTCAGTTTCAAGCAGAATAGTATTATTATTTATTTTCTACTCCTGTACTGTTAACTGTCTTTTAAATGGTTCTGAACACTAATATAAGAACATTGATAATATGATTGCAGAAAAAAGTCTATACTCTATGCCTCATAATAGTCATAATAGCACATGTGTCGTTATTTCACTAAAACGATACACCTAGCCATAGACCAAGAACATTTTTTTCTATAGATTTACCACATTTTCTATACATACTGCCAACATAAGAAAAAAATGTTTTTTAACATAGTCACTAAAAAGTCGTCAATTAAAAAAAAAGTTTACCATAGATACCATATAGATCAGTACTTGTATATTTTAAATCTGATTTACCAAACATATGTACGTCAATAATTTTTATATTTTCTTTGTTTGTTTTTGTATTTTATTTAGTAAATATAGTCGTAGAAAAAGTATTGTATGCAACGTTGTATAATCTCGTGGCTCGTTATGCTCGATGGCGTCTAATTACGATGCTCGCCAAGGCTCGCATCATAACCTGTGCCACTCGCATTTTTTGACCGTTCTTATACAACTGTTGCATAAAATACTATAATAGAACCTGTATTATATAACCTTTTCTAAGACCTTAACACAATTTGTACAGCCATATATAACTTTTGCCCATATGAAAAAAAAACCATGCGGGAGGGTTGGTGGTAGCAGATAATATAAAGTCGTTGCACAGAGGACACCGCTGCTCATGTATAATAGCAGGGACTATGAATGACCCAGAACACCCCAAGTGCTGAATGACCTTTGACATTATTTTTTTGGGGTTCTCAAGGAGATTGTGAGCTCACGCGCGGGGAATTAAATTTTATTATAAAATTGTTATTGTTTTATCTGATAATGGTTGTAAAACACACTTGATTTCTGGGTTTAAATAGTTTTTACGCGTAGTGACAGACATTTATTTCCATTGATTACAGCGGAAGACGCCGTCGATGTTAGAAAAGGCTTTACCGCTCGCTATATTACTTTATTTACATACTTACCTATTATGACACCCTTGAGAGAGGAAAGAGGTAAAAGCGCATATTGCATTCTACTTTGCCGTCATCACACGACTCGACAAACAGACTTAAAAAACAAAACAAAACAATCCTTTTCGATAATAATAGACGCAAGACACGGAATTCCCTACAAATCAGTGACCGTAGCCTATTCCATTTTTGGAGGATGACTCAACCGCATCGTCATTTCCGTGGCGAGTCGATTCGTCTCAGGCATTGAGAGCAATTATGTCTAGTTCTGTACGAGATGGAATCCTGCGGGAAGCCACGGGTTACGCTCCAAACTGGTTGATTTCTAAACCCGTTCGCACGAAACTTTTTTGCGGGTTATTTCTAAAATACAGTGATTGAGTCGAGAAATGAGAAGGATATTCGAACGACGTGTCGTTTATCTATAATTAGTAGACGACCTTCATGGTGTAATTCTGTTCACGCTAGTCCGCCAATCCGAAGGTCCTGGGTTCGATATCCAGCCAGGGCAAGTTGGAATATAGCCTTTTTCAAATTGTCTTGGGCCTTGGGAGTTTATTTATATACGTATTTATTATATTTGCATAGCAAAAATATTATATTTGCATAGCAAAAATATTATATTTGCATAGCAAAAATACTTGTGTATTTTAATTTTGTACCTTTGGAAGTCCAACATACACGCAAAAAAAAAACGAATAATTACTAAGTGGTAACTATATTTTAAAAATGCAAAATACATATTTAATGACGTAAATGCAACCTGTATGTTATATAATAGACACTTTGTCCACTTTGAACACCCACGGCGTTAAAAAATTATTTCTATAATAAAAATAACTACGCAGTTTTTCCCTCGAGCCCTTTAATTACTGTGTAGAAAGACTGACACAGTCCTGCCTGTCAGTCACTGTCAACATGCTGTTTATTCTGTCAACTCGTGGCATGGACCAGTTATTTTAACTTTCAAGTATTGTAAATTTTTAATTTTTTTTTTTATTCTACTATTATCTTTATTGCTGTGTGGTTTCCGGCAGAGTAGAATAGGACCGCTCCAAGTCCTCCCGTGGATGTCGTAGAAGGCGACTTAGGAAATACAAGCTAAACAAAGTTTAGTTATAAACATAAGATCTCTTCAACCCGTCTGGCCAGCGTGGAGAGTGTAGGCCAAGTCTGCTGGCTGCTCTGTCCAAGTATAGCTTTAGTAGTACAGAGAAGGTCTTGCTGCTGCAGTGGAGACTAAAAAGACCTGATGATGATGACTATTAGCTTTATGTGTAACTTCTTTTTTATAAGTATGATATGCATGTGTTTTTGTTATTTTTTTGACCTCTACTTTCCCACTCTGTATAAAGGTCTCCCACATCTCACTCATATCTCGATTATTTGCCACTTTAACACATTTCTTCTTAAACTCTCGTAAGTCGTCACATCATTGCTTTCGGGGCTCTCTGCAACAGGAATTTAATTACACTACCACTAATGATAGGTACTTATATGATCTTGCAAGAATAGCAAATGCGCAGCGCACTAACAAAAAAACAACAATACGCAAGAAATTTGCTTGTCGGGTATAAATATTGTATTTTTTGAGACTCTGGAAATAACCAGATCGTTTTTGTCCCGACAATTCATCTAATAAGATGAATTGTCGGGACAAAAACGACAAATCTCGTCCATATGAAAACCCTACTCAACTAGTCCTACTAGCCTATTTAAAGGAATAAAAAGCAATAGACTTATTCTAACATTAATTTTATTGATAATGGCTACATGCAGTAGTAATAATATTACTAACGTGTAAGACAGTCCTTATCTCATATTTCTGTTCCGATGAATATTAAACATCTTGATACATACAAGATGAAAAGCCAAGTTCGCTGGAAACAACCTAAGACTGTCAATAGGGGTGCGAATTGCGAAATAAAAGGATTAATTAAAAAATCTTTTTTTTTTAAATAATCTATATTTATTTAATTCATATAATACATGTAGTTTTTATGTATAAATGTATGTTCTGCTTTCAAGCCAAAATGACTGAACGGAATGGGATGAAAATTTACGTGTACGTACACGTATTATGAAATAGGTAATTGAACAAGCCACAGTAGCTAGTGGTTCGAACTTGAATTCGAAAAATCTATCTGCGATATATTATTCATCGGTAGACGATACTTCGAATAATTGATAATGCGATGTCTTATTTATACGAATGTTCGAACATTGATGCTACATCTAGTATGTTTTTTGTTTTAAAAGTTAAACAGAGTCCATGACATATAAGCATTTCATTTGTAAACCTATCCATATCACTGGTCTACAATGATTGTTCTGCAACAGCCTGTATACAACGTGGAAGGGACATACCCGTAATAAACTTAAAAGTAGACGGGTATAGAGGAAGAGGAAGGCCGAGAAAGACGTGGGAAGAATGCGTAAGATTGGACATGGGGGAATGGGGGGTCAGCACAGAGATGGCAAAGGATAGAAGGTTATGGAGGGAGTTGACATACAGAGCCGACCCCAAATAGGGAAAAGGCAAGGAAGAAGAAGAAGGCTATACTGGACCACTATAGTATAATGAAATTAAAATAACAGTAAAGAACTAAACAAAAATTTCGGCATTTCCATACGAAAGTGTGCAGTCTCACGGGAAATTTATTGTTATATTATTATCATTATAATATAGTGATTATCTGTCGTTCGATTTATTACGGGTATGTCCCTTCCACGTTGTATAAATGTAAATTATTTATGCTAATATAATATTTTACGTTGAATGTCACATCCCTACCTGTCAGCCATTTAAGTAAACTGCGAATTAATTAAATCAACCGTTAAGCCGAGGCAATTAGAGTAAACAAAACTCGTTTGTCGGTTGCCGGGCGTCTTATGTGATCTCGCCGTGGGGTGACAATAATTCCATTAATTAATGGGATATTTGCATTATTAGTCATTAACAGACGTGTTTATGGATTTGGAATGTTATTATAAGTATGCAATTGCATGTTTAATAAGCATTAAATATTGAGGCATGCGGTTAAATATTGTGTATTTATTATATTTAATGTATTTTTCTACAGTGTGTTTACTGCAGAACTACTGCCGAGGCAGAATACAATTTGTCACTAACTCTTTCTTCTCCTATGGATGTCTTTAAAGATGTCTAAAGGAAATAAAGGTAAAAGATAACTGGCAGCAGCGTTCTCCTCTATCTATGCAACGACGTAACCTTATATGTATTGCTATCACCAACCTGCCTGCCGAGTGTTGATTATGTATATTTTTTTTATTGGTAAAGATTTGGTATAATAGTGTACTACTTGAGGTTTGTAAAGAATGTCACTTTTGAGAAATGTTCATAAAAAATAAAAGGATCACTATCTATATGCATACAAATTTAAGCTATAATATCACATAGCATACTGGTTTAATGCACAATCGTTTTTAAGCATAACGTCCTTTCGCATAATGGAGTATGCGTAATAATTTTAAGCATAATGTACCTAAGCATAATCATTATTTAGCTCAAACATTTTAAAGCATAAAAGGATGTAAGTAGGATGTAAGTTGTTTTTGTGTATGTATTAGTTTCGCCCTAAGCTAGAGTCGCTCGCTCGTGTTTTGGTCACAGGAAACCTAACTAACCTAACCTATACTCTGTGGCAAAGATTTTTTTTGTGTCTGTGTTATTTTCGCCCTAAGCTTAAGTCGCTCGCTCCCGTTTTACTCATTTTATTCGTAGAAATACATTTCTTTATTATTAAACTTATAGTTACTATGCCTATGGAGATTATGCCAATTAACATTATGCCGTAACAAATTAGCCTAAAATATAATTATGCCCAACTACCAGTATGCCAAAAAACAACTTATGCCTAAAAACTATTATGACAAAATATTTTATGCAAAACCCAGTATGCCAAAGCATATTAGGACAAAATTATGCAAAAAAAGGGGTCCCAAAATAAAAATATGCAGGATAAAAAAAGCTGTCTGTAGAGAATGTTACTTTGATTTAAAATACACTCTACTTTAATTCACAAAGTATTATTTTATTTTTGTCATCCTTCGATAAAATCCGTTCTCAAACTTCCAAACTCATGGTTACAATATTGAAATCAACGTGCCTATGTAAACACGGCAAAACTGAATTATGAACAATTTCGCTACTCTATAACATGTTTGCGGGTAAGCAAATTGATCGCAGGACTACCTAGATTATATATGGTACTACTTACTGCGTAATAACAGTTTGCATCATATTCCTGGCTCACTGATATGTTTAAACTCTAGATAGGAAATGTGCTTCTAAATGAAAAAAAGTATTACAAGTACTTTTATTACATTTCCCAGGAAAAAAATGGCAAAATAATATAAACGATTAACTTAAGTAAATAAAATAAGTGATTCTCCTTTTGCATTTTGACTATTTTTTTTAAAGATAATATCCATGTAGCTATGCCTAGGTGCTTATTAAAATAATCCAATCGACAGGAAAAAGGCGTATATCAGGATTCACTAGGATATGTAGTTACCAATGTCACTGGAGACTACTTCAAATAAGGTTGTTTTTCGATACCCTGGTCTCAAGATCCAAAAGTCACAACTTTGTGACATAATACAAGTTCCAATAGAAATGTTCACTACCAATTTTTGCTATATTCATGTTTAGCTTTTTAAATCAAATATACTATATTGTACCTATACTTTATACAAGTTCTTTTTGATAGGCAAATTAAAAAAGGCCCCGAATTTTAAATAGTTTCATCTGTAAACGCCATCTAGTGATGAGCGGAGGAACTAAGTAGTAGAATTAATCCGTATCGCTAACGTAACGTACCTGTAGTGCCATCTATTATTTGACACGCAAACAACAAAACCCCCGACTTTCAAGCAATAACTAAATAATGTTTAAACGACCGAACCGATTTTCACCAAATATAGCTAAGAGCAACCACAAGGGAACTAGCTTTCACGTTAAAAAAAACATCCGTTCGAGCGCTACGATGCCGCAGACAGACAGACAGATATAAGCGTCAAATATTTTATAATCTTGCCTCTTTTTTGTCGGGAGTTAAAAACGTAACAGAACAATACTAGACGGTTTAATTTGGCTTGTGGTATCGTTTTATGACGTGTTTTCTGCAATATACTGCCTTTACTAGAATATCACTGACAATTTTATGGCACCTGTCCACTTTGCGTAAATAATCGATTATTTGCGGCGGCTAATATTCTGAGAAATTCAATCAGCCAGCTCACTATCCACACAGAATAAAACGATGACTTTTCAATTATCTGGTTTCTTTCGTTACGATTAAGAAGCAAGTGAATTTATAAAGAATTCTGAATGACTATGGCTTTTGTTTGAAAAAACTGTGTGAATTTTCCTTAGTGACTTATCAAGTCATTGTCACAGTAAGGTCTGCATTCGGTAATGTTTTGTTTTCTTAAATTACTACTTTTTTTTAACACCCGACGCAAAAAGAGGGGTGTTATAAGTTTGACGTGACTGTGTGTCTGTCTGAAAACAGCAAAATTTCAATTTGCCAATTTGACAATAAACTTGTTCTATTTATATGTAATAGCTTTACATTAAATTGTACTGAAGAAAACATGAAACAAATTAAAATGTTTAAAGCAGTAAATACTTCTACTTTTTAATATATGCAGGTATATACTTATTTTAGTTGTCTAATTTAAGGTCTGTCCTTTTTTATCACAATAACATAATAAGAAATAGTCTTAGAGCTACTTACAGAAACTTACAAGAAGCATGTTGAATAAGTTGCAAATCTGAGTTGCACTTTACCAGTTTTTTATTTTTATAAAATATTTTCCGTGACCAACGTTCATACCATGCTAAGTTGCAAATCCGAGTTGCACTTCACCAGTTTTTATAAAATAATTTCCGTTAGCAACGTTCATACCGGGTCAAGCGTGCCCTACAGAAATTCCCTTAAACCGAAACACCTTATATTAATGAAATATCGATCCGTATTATAAATTCATAAAGGCCGGACACTATAATTTCCGTGTTTCGGTAAACCTGTACGCGTAAAAAGGAATGCGCAAATTGGAGCGGGACATTTGCTGAGGCGAAGCGATATTGTACGCTGACGTGATTTTATAAATATAAAAAAATACAACATTGAAAAAGCAATGCCATCTAGCTGACCATCTGTCGCTGTCATACATGAATGTAATAAATTATGCTAATCAGTTATTGATATGTAGTTTGACATTCCTTTATACTTAAATTACCGTTTCAGCTGCAGCAAACACATTGCACGAAAAAGTTTTCATAATAGATATTATGGTCAAATATATACTGATGAAGAATATGTTCATTATTGGATATTGCCGGTGTCTCATGAACATTTTTACGGAAGTAGTACGTGTTGAGTTATTACTAACCCTCTTAAAAATTTACAAATGTCATTTTCTTACAATATTAACCCGTCAACGACCGGAATCGCAGACACAATAGATTTCTATTGTTAACGGGTTCACATGTGAACCGTCGGGGTTTGATAGATTAAATATTGAAAAGAGTGTTAGGGACAAAAAATATTTTAACTAAAATAGGTTTAGCAAACATTTGCAAATTTTAATGAATAAGGGGGTGAGTATATAGAGATTTTAGCAGAACCACTCGAACACGCACGGCCCGCCCAATTAAGCTCAATGCATTATACTTTCAGTTTGCGTGGTTTACCGTTAACTAAATAGTCGTATTAATCATAATCTTCTGTGGTGAGATTCGCACGTTGATTTAAATGACAAGAATGGACATAGTCAATCTATTCTTCTTAGCGAGTCGGGATGGCTCCATTTTCAAAAGGTTATAGACCAGTATGTGGCAATACTTACCCCTCTGTCATTAGTCGAGTTTAAATCAATACAAGAGGTTGGGCAGTTGGGGCATTGCAAAGGTGGGCCATGCTTTGAACATCTCCACATTCACAAAGGCCGTTGTTTGAGAAACTCCATTTGACTCGGTTCTCGTGGCATCTTCCAACTTCAGTCCGGAGTCTATTTAGGGACTGCCAGACAGCCCAGGGGAGATCACCACCTAATGGGAGTGCTTTGTCGTTCTAAATTAAAAGCCTTTTATTGCTGGTACTTTTAATACGACCTAGTTACCCGTATTGGAAATTTTGGCACGAAGACTGATAGAGGAAGAATGATGAAGGAAATCATGAAGAAATGTTCTACATATTAGTGGAACCACGTAAAAATCGGGTCAATGTAGTTTCAAAGTATGTCGAGTACAGATAGGCCTATACATGGATTGGGAGAGTTTATTTTACAACTAGCTGTACCGGCGGGCTTCGCTCCCCGTGGGAATTCCGGGATAAGGAGTACCCTATGTCCTTTCCCAAGTTTCAAACTATATCCATAGGTACCAAATTTCATCCTAATCAGTTTAGTAGTTTAAGCGTGAAGAGTAACAAACAAACAAACAAATATACAAACTCACTTTCACATTTATAATATTAGTAGGATAGTAGGATAGGATAAGTATGGATGGATGAGCTAAATGCGTAATCTATATTTACATATTTTTCATTTTGCATTTGTTGCTTCTATAGATATGATATCAATGTATTCGGCCAAGTATTTTAGATGACGGTTATTAGCCCGCTTATGAATTGCGGTAGTGTATTGTTGATGAGTCTGCCCGTAATGGAATTTTGAGAGTTCTCATCAAAACTCTTTATTTTAAGTTCAATGGTTTAATTTTTGATTTTCTGAGTCACTTTTGTATACATGTGTGTACAGTTCAATCGAACTATCGATTATATACATATAACTAGTAGTTCGCCACGAACTTAGACCTCGCGATTATATCTTCTACTACCAAGCAAAGCAAGCAAGCAATCCAATACACGACAATTGAACACAATTAACCGACTAAACAAATTAAACAAAACTTTAAACAAGCAAGACAACAAAAAGTCATACGATTAAGAAAAAATCAAGTCAATCTTGTAAACATAAGGAAAAATAACCATAGCGAGTTCTAAGAGTTTTAAAATTTTTGTTGGACATCTACCAACATAGTTATTGCTTTTTGTAAACTATATGGTATTGAATGTACGCAACAAATATTTGTAAATTTTCCTTTTTTAAAAATAGTGGTCAAGACATTGGCCTTGTAACTCGGAAGTCGCGGGTTTAATTCCCACGCGAGACATGTATTTTTAAGAAAGTTGTTCAGTAACCTGGACTGAATTCAATATTTTGTAAGAAGATTTTGTATTGTATATCCGTCACGGCTCAGTCAGCTAGACTTCGCGAGTCACCTTAAACCCTTTCAAGTATAACGTATAAAAAAGTTGTCCAGACAAAAAAGTTGTTCAATTAAAAAAAATGCGTTTTTATAATGGCAACAAAAAAGTCAAATGACATTTTTGAAAATATTTTGAAATGGCAAATATATGACAGTTTTAAAATTTTAAACCCCCATATTTCCGCCATTTTGAAAAATTCCGAAAAACTGGCTCGACAAAAAATTTCTATTTAGTTGCTGAGCCTGCTTGCAAATTTTTATGAGAATCGGTTAAGAAATGCGACCTGTAGGCGAGAAAAGCCAGACAGACAGACAGACGGACAAAAGAGTTTTTTGCTAATCTCGAAACTGAGACGTTTCGCTCGCTTCGCTCGCTCGGTCAATAAACATTGAAATCGATGTAGTAGTTTCCAATATGATATTCTTATTTATAATATATATTTCGTCTGCCCAGCGAGGAGAGTAGGCCAAGTTCGACTCTGGCTACACTGGCTCTGGTAGTACAAAGAGGGTCGTGCTCCTGCAGTGGGGACCAAAAACCTGATGATGATGATGATGATATATTTACAAGAATTGTTTATTCAAATTAATTTGACTTCACCCTTTATAGCAATATATTGCGTTTAATTACCATTTCCTGCACTTTTTTTTTAAACGAAAAAAAGTTCTTAAGTAGAAACCATTCCGGCTGCTTCAGTGTGGGCTAAAGCAATAAAAATACGTCTTCTATAAACTAAAATAACATTTATTGAATAAAACACTCAATGGATATCATTTTTATAAGACAATAATATTCTGATACAAAATAAATACACATGGAGATCGAAGACGCAATTATGGTTTTTTTAACCCCCTACCGATGCGCCGGTCTTAAAAGCCCATATGATATTTGTCTTGCGTCTTTAGTGTCGGCTCTCGTAGCGCTTACATCAATAATGACCCGTAAAAGGATTTCTACACGCGAGCTATAATACATTTCTGGCGTTTTTATTATTCCAGTTTTATAGGTCTGGCAATCGATTCAGAAATAATCACTGTTAAGTCGTTATTCGGTTTATCACGTGGCAAAAATATAGTAATTTCATATAAAGCTAATTTTTATTGCACTGCTTATTATAGTATGTAGCAAATTTGAATTAAACTGGGAGATAACGAGAGCCGATTTATTTAAATACAGATGAAAAAGTGGGTTAAAATTAATAATCTTAAAATCCTCTACTGTATTTTAAGATTATTAATTTGAATAATGTATGTGCAATAATTAACCTATTAAGTCATAGTTATTGTTAACATTGAAGGTGTTTGCGATAATGTTATATGCCTCATTAAAAAACTACGTATTCTCTATATCGTGATAAATATTGTTTTCAACAACTACCCTTAATAAAAAAACACTTTTTTGCTTTTTATGGAATTCCATCAATAAGAAAAAGCCCGTGATATGTCATAGGCTGAGTATCCTTGTGATTTTTCTGCCTGTGTTGAACACCCTGTGTTGAAATAGACGATCTAAAATGAATTTTAGTACGTACATTCTTGCTAGACTGCTTGACTTCTGTCTTACAAACACCAACAAAAAATCAAATAACATTCTTGCCGTTTCAAGCAAGGACGCTGTCATTTCTACGACATATCTCTGGGTTGTCACTTCGTATTTATTTTAGAGTGGACAGAAAGCGCGGCTAGGCGGCTATCGAATTAACTCATCATGCAGACATTATCGCGAGGTGACATCAGAAGCCGGTCTGATCTGTCGTCTGGTCCAACTGACCGTCGTATCGCGGGAGGGTGTTATTGACAGTTGTAAAACATTCTTACATTAGTCATTTTATATGGAGATGTGATTAAAACCGATGTTGTATGTGTTACAGGTTAACAGTTTCGAGATATCGTATGACACCTTAAATTAACTCTACCAAAATGATCGTAGACACATTTTTAGTTTAGTGAATTTTTTACTGTGATGTGAGTGTAGATTTTTCTCTGTTCGGGTCAACGGATCTCAAGTCCATAAGATCCTAATCCCCTGGCCACAGCCCACGGAGGCGCGGATTGCGGCGCGCATTGCGGCGCGGCAGGCGGTGAGCGGCGAAAACAAATGGTAGGGAATGTATGGAGTATGCCACAGCTGCCGGCGACGCGGATTGCGACGCGGCGCGCGGCGCGGGGTGAGTCGCGCGGTACGCGGCCGCGCGGCGGGTGGATGAAACAAATGTATGCGCGAGTATCGAGGCGGCCACAGCTCGGCGCGGCGTCAGCGGCGGCAGCGGTGGACGTAATCAGCGTCGCGCGACCGAAACAAATCATTTTGTTTTTACCGCGCGTTGAGCTCATATAAATACCGAATACGGAACATTTTTATAAGTGAAATACTGAGTAGACCAGCATCATGGATGTCAAAAAATTCACATCATAAATATAGGCAAAAAAATTATGGATCGAAAAAAAAATCAATTCCCTTCTATTTTAATAGTTAGCTGTTCTTTAAATACTTCCACCGCTGCCGCCGCCGCGGTCGCAACATGTGAGCTGTGGCATACCACCGCGAGCCGCGCCGCACGCCGCGCCTCCTGCCGCACCGCAATCCGCACCGCCAGTGGCTGTGGCCAGGCCGTAACGGCCTGCCACAGCTCACATGTTGCGACCGCGGCGGCGGCAGCGGTGGACGTATTTAGAGAATAGCTAACTATTAAAATAGAAGGAAATTGTTTTTTTTTTCGATCCATACATTTTTTAAAACTTGCCTATATTTATGATGTGAACTTTTTGACATCCATGATGCTGGACTACTTAGTATTTCACTTATAAATTGTTCCGTATTCGGTATTTATATGAGCTCAACGCGCGGTAAAAACAAAATGATTTGTTTCGGTCGCGCAACGCTGATTACGTCCACTGCTGCCGCCGCTGACGCCGCGCCGAGCTGTGGCCACCTCGATACTCGCGCATACATTTGTTTCATCCGACCGCCGCGCGGCCGCGAGCCGCGCGACTCCCCCCGCGCCGCAATCCGCGTCGCCGGCAGCTGTGGCATACTCCATACATTCCCTACCATTTGTTTTCGCCGCTCACCGCCTGCCGCGCCGCAATCCGCGCCGCAATCCGCGCCGCAATCCGCGCCGCAATCCGCGCCGCAATCCGCGCCTCCGTGGGCTGTGGCCAGGGGGTAAGGCCAATTTTTTCTTATGTTCGGTTCTCTTACCGAAATGTCTTTTTGATCGAAATATTCACTCGGGATATGTATTAAAGATATGAACCTTATTCTAGAATCAGTCCATCTTTTGAAGAAAAATCATTGCGTATTAAAATTAATTGTGTAAGTAGTTCATAATATCTGTCTAAGCAGAGATCTAGATCGATCAAGATCTCTGTGTCTAAGCGTACGTACCTATAGAGAGACAGAAGACTGCGGGACGAGACTTAGTTTCTAGTTATGTATGGATGTGTAAGTCTTAAGGATGTCAGCTTATGAACTTCTGAGCTGGTGAATGTGTGTATTTGATTGATTGGTCTGATATTCAATTACGCCTTAATACCTGAACTAACATCTTAGTCTTCAAGCTACTTAATACTGCATGATGAAACCTGTCATGGACCCAATTTTCTATTTATATGTTGCACTGCAGTCATGTTGTTCTTTGCGACAAACTTGGGCAGAGGGCTTTAAAGGCTTCACCACTATTTTTCCATCGCATTCGGTCTTTAGCTACGTGCTTTGCTCCGTTTTACCCCAAGTTCTTTGTAGATTGTAACAAATGCTAGAGTGAATTGTATACGCAAGCGAAGCATTGCGTTCTGAACTTCTGTGTGATAGAGCATGGTATTTAGTATACACGCAAGGACTCTAGATGACGATTTCAAAATATTTGAATCACCGATCCGTGGGCGAAACTAGCAATCAATAACGTAATAGATACGTCCCACCCACGCGATTGCTTCCAGCGTTGATTCATCTCAAAACATGCAGCACTTCTATACGCCCTGCGGAATCATTTGCTAAGACAAAAAGTATATAATACCACGTTGCATTCTCACGTACCAATGATATATGACATTTGTTTAATAAGCTTAGCTGTGACTGTGATCGTACTGACAATAAAAATTTGAGCAAGTCCTAAAGTCCTAAATAAAAAAAAAGTTAGCCGGATTTAAATGATTTCGCAGGGCGACTATCTTATAAAGTTGTCAGCGAATAAAATCCATAGTTCAGATCGGAAATAAAATCGATTATTGCTAAAACAACATCGTATTAATTTTAATACCATGTCATCTTAGATTTTAAAAGTTAATTAACGTAACATTTAGATTAACAAAAAACTAATTATCATGCGCTCATCTCCGGCCGTCCGCCCGATTATACCGATCACCAATACTCCTCGATTCTTGACCGAACGAATTATTTATCCAACAGTTTTACGATGACGTTTATATCAATTTCGTATCCGTCATTAAATAGTAATAACCAATCGGGTTGATTAATATTGATTAATTAAAACGAATCTATGGCTTATTATTTCTTTTGACTTTATCGCTCGGAATGTAAATTAAAATACAGCCAATTCTTCTAAATTATCGATTTTATAATACTGGAAATAATTTGTATCGGCATCTAAGAGGATTGAGATTGAATGAAATAATATCCGGTAGTCATTATTAAATCCAAAACATTGCAAATCCATAATTTCATTCGGTAAGTACCTATTCGGTTTTATATTATCGGTTTAAATGAAACTAAAATTGTTAATAGATTAAAGGTATAATAAGCTATATTTCCTTCAGAATGATTAAGTACAGTACTAATGATCAAAACCATAGCACAATTTGAGTTGTAACTAAGCGATGAAGGGAACTTACAACTATGTAACACATGGAAATGTGATGAAAAATACCAGTTCCCATTTTGGAATTATTTCTGGGAGATTATTAGCGTCAAACTTATAACAACTCTCTTTTTGTCGGGGGTCTGTGAATCTGTCTGTTGGCATCGTAGCGCTCGAAAGGATGGACCGATTGCAATGCTTTTTTTTTTTACGTGAACGCAAGTTCCCTTGCGGTGATTCTTAGTTATATTTGATAAAAAGGTTTAGCCGTTTAAAAGTTTTGGGAACTAAAGCTTGAAGCCCCCGGCTTTCAAGCGTTAATTCCCAAAACATTTTTAATTTGCCTGGCCAACAAACTTGTTCATAAACTTATTAAATGTTTACTTGCGAATATAAGGACGTTTAAAGTTTTATTCTGTATTTTTGATCTAAGGATATCGTACGTTTTGTGACCATTTGGGAACGTGTTCAAGTTTTATGGGGGCATAAATATCGGCAGTCGGGCCTCATCGGGCCCGTTGCTTGGCCGACTCGGGCGCAAGGCCCCTACTATTTGATGCAACTTTTTTTCTTTTAGTTTTCAGTTTTCTCTTAGTAGGTATAATACTTGACGCATGGTGCTATTGTATTTAACATAAAACAAAGAATTTAATATACTGTTATACCTACGTAAATAAATAATACATGACCTTTGTATTTTTGCATTGCTTTAGATAATATTTTTTGTCAAATATTCTTTAATATCTAATTTTAGTATGTTCGTATTTAATAATCTTAACGTAACAATACTGTTGTTACTCAATAACTTTTCATTAGTTACCTTGTTACTCAATAACTTTTCATTAGTTACCGTAAGTCTACAAAAAGGTAGAGCTTAGAAAGATATCAATTGTTTTTTTACTGTGTGGTAATATAAAATTAGGTAGTTCTTTATTAAATTCATATAAAATTGATATGCAATTGACAGCTTAAATTTGTTACATCTTTAAAAAAATACACAATCATATGCCCATTATTGTAGTGTAAAATGATATTCTTCTTCTTCTTTAATTTTGTTTTATTAACCTTTACTGTCCCACCGCTGAGCAAAGTTTTTCTACATGATACGAATACATCTGATGCCGAAACTGAAACGTTTCTTATCGAGACAAAAATATATTGCTCGGATCGGACCAGTAGTAGGGGCCAAAACCGCGAGGATGCAAACCGGTCGTAATTTTTGTTTGCCCGCTGTACAATTTCGGTAAATTTGTTTGCTTGTACAGCTTTTGTTTGAACATTAGCGTCAGTGGAGTTATGGTCGCGATCCTTCATAATTACGATGGCCATGCAACATGCGCTTTACATATAAAACATTGCACATTTATTATCCCGAGGTCGTATACAGTGAATATAACTTTTAATTCTTACATTACCCTGATTTATTTTTATTAGGTACCTTTTCCAACATATTTGTAAAATGCGTAAGTTGAGATGTTGTTTTATTTTTATACAGCGTGCGTTAAAATGAACAACTTTATAAACAATTTTTTACCGAACAATGCTTTTCTTATGCACTTTACACAAAATACATTAAAAAAAAGAACTAAAAACAACTAAAAACTTTTTACAGACCAAACAGGCGAATAAACTACTGATAAAAATTTAGTCAATCCAGTATTCATTCATCTGTTTTTTAAATGCATTTTTCGAGTAAGTAGAGCAGTTGAGCAGTTAGATAAAATATCTCATCATTATACGTACTTCGGTTGTCATAGACTACCATATATTATGGATGATTATAATTTTAATGTTGTTTACGGACGTAAATATAAGATAAAGCACCCATACTACGTACAATATCGTTCCAGTAACGAGATCTCAATATTCCATTACTATCATTTAAGCTATTTATTTTAATAATGACGTTTCTATGACCTTTAAAGGTTTGGGCATGGGCATACCGCGGCCCGATTTTTGTCCGATATAAGTCAGTCTAAATGATGCATTGTATTTAGTGTCCCACGCATCTTTATACGGGCGAATATCAGATCGAGTTAAGAATTAGCTATCCATCATTTAACGATAATGATATTTGACGGTTCTTCCGATTATGTGCCTGATAAATTTAATACAAGTCAGTTAACGATACAGCTTGTATTGTTGTGCTAAAATTGTATGCAAATAACTGAGGATGTGGCGGCGTTGTCGTAAATAATAAAATGTCTTGCTGTTTTACTTCTTTATTGTAAAATATTTGAAAAATGGCGATTGCGTTGGTCATAAAACGCGGAACTTTGTGTGCGTTGTAATAAAAACTTTTTAAAACCTTCGATAGGTTTGAGGCCTTAAATTTTGATTTACTGAGAATTGTAGGTTCTTGTAAGCAGTTTTTTTTAAAGAATATAAGTTACGACCTCCATGGCGTAGTGGTAACCATCCTAGTCCGCCACCTAGAGGTTTCGGGTTCGATTCCTGGTCAGAGCTATTTGAAAATTGTCCTGGGTCTTGGATGTTTATATATAGTTTATTGGTTATAAATAATAAATATATAGGGACAAATTACACTGATTGAGCTAGCCCCAAAGTAAGTTCGAGACTTGTGTTATGGGATACTTACTCAACGATACTATATTTTGTAACAAATACATATATAGATAAATATCCAAGACCCAGGACAATTTGAAAAAGGCCATTTTCCAACTTGCCCTGATAAAATATAGTATCATTAAGTTAGTATCCCATACCACAAGTTTCGAACTAACTTTGGCGCTAGCTCAATCTGTGTAGTTTGTCCCTAAAAAAAGTTATATTTTGGAAATCAATCTCAATTTTATCATGCCTAACTTTCTACAATTTCTGTTTTTGTTAACTTAATGTGTAGGTAAGTCTCGTTTGTAGTATGATGGTTTTGGCAGAAATACTTGCTTAGCACCTTCAATTTTATGGATAATAGCTACTCGTACCTGGACTTTGTGCACCTGGTAATACTCGTAACAAGACAGAGTTCTCATTTTTCTTTCACAGTCGAATGTATAGGTATATAATCTGGAACGCACATATATTATGCAAAAGGCGTAGGTACACTAAGTGAACCACCGATGTGGAGTCATTATTCTTTCCATTAATAGGCCACTTCGACGGTGCAGGTGTATGGAGTAGATAAATTGATTTCACAGAGCACGCTAACAACTGTTAGAACCGCGTACAGTCACCTTATAACTAAAAAGATCACTGGCTGGCAGCACACAAACCAGCCTGTTGAACAAGCAAGTGACTAGTAAGACTACCTATTCATATACACTATTTATTTATTTTATTAAAACTTTATTGATCCACAATTATTCAAAAAAACTTATAGATACTTCGCAGGCTATCATACAATATGTGATCTCTTTGGCAGTCATAAAGAAGTACACCTAGCTGAAAAAGCAATGTGGAGTCCTAAGATTAAAGAATGTTCTTAAGGCCCAACGCAGACGACAGACTATCCGTGACGCACTTAAGTCTGTGATGTCTGTGATAGTCTGCGAAAATAAATCCTATGGAATCATACTCAGAAACGCACACGATGCGCGCTGGACTTTTTGCGCGTCGTGTGCTTTACTGCATGTGATTCCATTGGTTCTATTGTCACAGACTAAAAAGTGCGGCACGGATTGGTCTGTCTGCGTTGGGCCTTAATCTGAGGAGATTTTACAGAGGACGCTAACAACTGTTAGAACTGCGTACAGTCACCTAATAACTCAGAAGATCACACCGATACTTCGCCGGCTGGCAGCACACAAACCAGCCTGTTGAACAAGCAAGTGACTAGTAAGACTACCTATTCATATACACTATTTATTTATTTTATTAAAACTTTATTGATCCAAAATTATTCAAAAAATTTATAGATACTTCGCAGGTTATCATATAATATGTAATTTCTCTTTGGCAGTCATAAAAGACGTACACCTAATTGAAAAAGCAATGTGGAGTCCTCAGATTAAAGGATTTTCTTTAATCTGAGGTGGAGTTATCGATTTAACCCTCCAATATATAATCTGCTCTCTTTGGAAGTCATAAAAGACCTACACCTAAGTGAACTTGTGGAGTCATTGATTCCACAGAGGACGATAACAACTGTTAGAACCGCGTACAGTCACCTAATAACTCAAAAGATCACACCGATACTTCGCCGGCTGATTAGCACACAAACTGGCCGTCTTCCTGTCTTCGGCATCCACACAAAACCGTGAGAAGGGCACCGAGCCGACGCTTCTGGATCACACCGTTAAAATGAAAATTGCATTTTTATAACGCCATTGTCGACTATTGCCTGCCTATCAGATGGAGATGATGAATGGGACTAAGCGAATTTGAATTTTTGGTATTGAAACGTTTTGGACTCTAATTTGTCAGGAATAACCGTGCTCATTTGGATCTTTTTGATTTTATTTTTCAATCGAAGTATGAATGAAGGTATTAGGGTGTAATTTGTTCATCATTAGTTATTAGTTCTTGCGTTGTTAAAAAATATCCAACATAGTTTTTTTTTTCAAATTAACTTATACTATTTGACTGCTGGGGAAAGGAAAATCTCGTTATTTTTGCATAGGATAGCATATTGTCTTCATACGCGATTGAGTAAAATAAAATTTTTAATTTTTCCATTTACATTAGTAGGGATTAAATGGTGATTTTAAAACTCAGTTTTACACGCCATTTTCGGTCATTTTATTCCCTCAATGGCGTATAAAACTGAGTTTCAAAATCGCCATTTAATATCTGGGAATTACTTTACCTTTAGAGCTTATTTTCAATCGCTCAATGACGTGTTTTGAATCGTATAATAAAAGAGCACCTAAAAATCAACGTAACTTCACATATAACACTATATTTCGAAAGTCGCGTAAGAGATATTTGTGTAAAACTTACCAATATTAATTTTCAACTCGATCCGCAACACATTACACCACTTTAGAATTTTAACTCTAACAAATTCACATGTAACACTGCTTGTTTCAGTTAAACACAGACATGTGACATGTTTCACTAGACACTCAGAAACACTGAGTTTTAGCAATATAAAATTGCTGGAACCTAAAAGATCTGACCATAGTGCATTATGCAATGGATAATCGCTTTACCAAGGGCGTTTGCTCATGCTGGTGATCTAATTCGTGGGCACCTTTAATAAATATAATAGCAAAGTTGTAACTTTTCATTTTGTTAAGATACAGCGAAGGTGACAGTCAAGTTAATTAAATTGTCTAATTATGAAATTTATAAAACAAAAGGAATCCTTAAACTTACAATGTATTTGCCCTACTATGCTGACGAATGGGGTTAAGCGACATGGCAACTTGTTGCCAAATACAATACGTTGCATTGTATGCGGACCATCAAGTTGTGGAAAGACAAATTTAGTGATAAGCTTATTATTGCATGAAAATGGTCTACGATTTCGTAATCTGTACGTATATTCAAAATCTTTATACCAACCAAAATACTTATTTCTAGAAAAAGTATTAAATATGGTGCCAGGTGTATCGTTTAAAAAATATAGTCATAATACTGAAGTGTTGAATCCGCAGGAAGCTGATTCAAACTCTATTATAATATTTGACGATGTTGCCTGTGAAAATCAAAATAATATACGGGATTATTTCGCTATGGGACGTCATAAGAATATTGACTGTTTTTATCTTAATCAAACTTATACCAAAATACCGAAGCAACTCGTGAGAGATAATGCAAACCTTATTGTATTATTCAAACAGGATGATGTCAATTTAAAACACGTTTATGAAGAACACGTGCGTTCTGATATGTCATGGTATCAATTCCGTGAATTGTGTTCAACAGTATGGAAAGAACTGTATGGTTATGTTGTAATAAATAAGGATTGTGAGCGAAATAAAGGATGTTACAGGATGAAATTTGATACATTTATAGTTATAGATTAGCATTAAAAAGAAACTGTCATTATGATAACAACTCACTTTATGTGAGATTCTGAACAAGAACGGATCATAAAATGGAGAAAAAAATAAAAAAACAAATCGTGAAATCCGCAGCTGCTGTAAAAAGAAAGGTGGGTTTGATAAGAGATACAAAAAACGCGAGCAACATGGCTTTAGAAACAATATTCAAACCTATCGTTGATCCACTTAATCAACTGTCAAGTAAAAACATTAGAAAATATGACGAAGAAAAAGAGGAGAATTATATACCCGAAACAAAAATAAGGAAGTTAAGTGAAAATGAAGAATCATTTTTTACTAAAGAAGACTTAGATGAACCATTTGACGAGGAAGAACACGATGAAGAAAACTATGATTCTCATGAACACAATTCTAACAAAACCCTTACTGTATCACCCTCTGAACACAACCTAAGTGATGAGTCCTTCAAATCTGTTCGCTCATCACCGACCTCTAAAGATCAAACACATCATGATGATATGTCTTGGTCATCCGAAGCACTTAATGATATTCCTTTTGGTATCAGACATGATCGCGGAAAAGTCTTGCTAGGCAACATACGTATCTTCGACCAAGATGTAACATGGAAAATAGGAACTCGTATTATTAAAAAGACACCGGGTTTAAAAGAATTACTTTTCAAGAAAATACCAAACATGGATTTAATTACAGATGAAGATTTACAATATTACAAATTGTTGTTATTGGAAACCAATGCTCATCGACGTAACTACGATCCTAAGAAGCCTATTAATAGTAATAAAGGTTTTAAATACACGAACATCATTAAACCTCTATTTAAATTTACTAGAACTGTAACCACTAGTACTGAGAGTCTTTCAAAGGGGTCAGGTATGAAGCTGTTGAAAAATCTTAAAAAAAATACTGATTTGGTTTATTGGAATGATCCTAATGAGTTAGTAGAACGACTAAAATTATTGTTAGGGTCACGGGCAGCTGGTAACACAGGATTAGATAACGAAATTATTGAAATTATAACAGAATTACAAGAAGCTGGGATAGTGAATGTACAACTTAAAGAGCATTCACTGGGAAAATTAAGTAGTATTATATCTTAGCAGTATCGAGAGAATTTAGGAATATATAAAGAGCATACATTAAGAGATTTGAGCAGTTTACATATAATATTCGCTCTATATACTTATATTATATTGCAATGAATATAGACAAATTCGGTCACCACGTTCATAAGCGTTTAAGAGTTTCTAAATATTTTGACTCTCTAAACGACCTATTAACCAAATCGGAAACAGGAGATTACAATCTAAAACTAACAAGATTAAAGGGATTGTTACATCCAAAGGAAGATAACGACGCGGTTAACAAAGCCTATTTGGATAAAGAAATTCAAGATTTAAGAGCTGAATTAAAACAAATACAAACAAATGTAAAAAATTATCTTAGTGGTTTAGAAAAAGCTGTTTCGTCTAATATAAGTTCCACATACTATACAAAAACTGATATAGATTCAATGATGTCAAGGTTAAATAAAAATGAGTAAACGAAATATAGTTGACGAGCTCCATAGATCAGCGAGAAGGAATTTTCCACGTCGTTGTACAATTATAAAAGGAATGGATGATTTGTGGCAAGCTGATCTTATAGACTTACAAAAATATGCACAGTTTAATAAAGGATACAAATACATATTGGTTGTTATTGACGCTTTATCGAAATATGTTTGGGTGAATCCTCTTAAAGCCAAAACAAAGGACTGTGTTACAGATGCAATGCGACATATATTGACTGAATCAACTCGAAAACCAAGCAATTTGCAAACAGATTTAGGTAAAGAGTTTTACAATGAACATTTTCAAAGATTGATGGGCAAATATAAAATAAACCATTATTCTACTTATTCTGTAAAAAAAGCATCGATAGTTGAGCGAGTAATAAGAACATTAAAAAGTCATCTATACAAATTATTTAGTCTTTATGGACAGTATCAATGGTTAGGCAGTAATTTGAAATCCGTTGTTCAACGTTATAACACGACACCCCATAGCATAACAAAGTTTAAACCAATAGACGTTAATAAGTATAATGAGACTTTAGTCAAGGCTAATATAAATAAAACTCAAAAACAACATATCACGAAATCCCTGTTTCATGTTGGTGATCATGTTCGAATTAGTAAGTATAAAGGAGATTTTAGTAAAGGTTACACCCCTAACTGGTCAACGGAAATATTTACTGTTAAAAAAGTAACTTGTACCAAACCACCTACTTATCAAATAGAAGACAAACATAAGCAACTAATTTTGGGAACATTTTACGGTTATGAATTACAGAAGACTAAGTTTCCTGATCTTTATCTCATTGAAAAAGTTATAAAAAGAAAAGGAACTAAATTGTTTGTAAAATGGTTAGGACTAAGTGATTCCGAAAACAGTTGGGTTGACAAAAGTGCGCTGTTGCAGTAATATAAGTCAAGTATCGGAAGGTTAAACATCAGTTTCGGCTTATTCATGAAGAAAGGAAGTGGTATTATTAACAGTTTAATTGATAAGTTACCGTTTGAACTACATTTACCCGGATATCAGTTTTGCGGTCCAGGAACCAAATTACAGAAAAGGTTAATAAGAGGCGACCGAGGTATTAACGATTTAGACAGGGCGTGCATGTATCACGATATTGCGTATAATAACAGTGATATTAACATTCGACATAACGCTGATTTAGAACTTTTAAACATGGCAAAACAAAGGTTAAAATCCAAAAATGCAGGTAAAAGAGAAAAAATTGCCTCATGGATTGTAAAAAATGCTATGAAAGCAAAACTAAAAGCAGGCGCAGGAGCGCAATCATTTATGAAAATTGTGAAAAAAATACAGTCTGGTTTGAAAAAAATTAAACGTAAAGACAAAAACACTGCTATTAAATATGCTTATGCAGCTGCAAAGAAAATATTTACAAACAAAAGTGGTATGCGCTTACCACGCTATATACCTATTCCTAAGTGTGGTGGATTTTTGCCTTTGATTCCCATCTTTGCTGGATTATCGGCTCTCGGTTCACTAGCTGGTGGAGCTGCAGGTATAGCAAAAGCTGTAAATGATTACAAAGTGGCTAAACAGAATCTTCAAGAGTCTGCACGACACAACAAAACAATGGAAGCAGTTGCTCTTGGAAAAGGATTATACATCAAGCATAGTAAAAAAGGAGCGGGATTATATCTTAAAAATTCAAAAAACTAATGAAATGGCTACCCAAACGACCACTTACTAATTTCGATTTGTTAGAGTATGCTAACGATATACCTTATTTTCGTGGTGTGTTTATGAGAGATTCTTTACCTACGAAACCAAGAAAAATAGAGTGCGCAATACTCAACCTTGATAGTTGTAATAACCCTGGAACTCACTGGGTAGCCTACGCGAAGCTTGATAATTATTCTGAATATTTTGATAGTTTTGGCAATCTAAAACCACCATTAGAGTTAATAAAATATTTGAAAAATACACCCATTAAATATAATTACATTCAACATCAGAACTTCGGATCCACGAACTGTGGACATCATTGCTTGAATTTTTTAATAAATTTTTGGAAAAATGTATTTAAGTGAATAAAAAAAATTTTTTTTTTAGTACAAACATGTCTTTCACTGTGTCAATAACTGGGGTGGGAAGCTCCTTGACAACAAACTATTCACCAACTCTAGAATTACTTGGAGATTATGAATGTGGTCTTTTATACTTTTCTACTTTTAATTCGATTCCCAACATAGACGAGAGAAATAATAAATTATATTATGGAAATGAAGTTATCGAGATTCCAGAAGGGTCTTATGAACTTCAAGATATACAAGATTTTTTAAGTAGTAATATTACAAATGCTTCCTTTAAACTTACTTGTAATAACAATACACTGAAAACTAATATTTTCTGTTCCAAAGATATTTATTTTGAAAAACGTGATTCAATTGGTAGAATTTTAGGATTCGGAAAAGAGACTGTTAAAGCTAATAAAAGTACTGAATCTCGTTATCCTGTCAGCATTATATCTACTACTCTCGTGCGCATCGAATGTGACGTAGTGAGCGGATCTTTTGTAAACGGAAAACCTAGTCACATAATTCATGAATTTGTGCCTAACGTACCACCTGGTTATCGCATTATTGAAATTCCCAAGAATATAATATATTTCCCAATCAACCAAAATTCGATTACTGATCTGAATATCAGATTGCTGGACGCTGAAAACAATCAAATCAATTTACGCGGTGAGGAGGTTCAGCTGTATTTACATTTCAGAAGAAAATGATTAATTTTAATAAAAACCCTATTCCATCCTCTCTTCAAGTTAGTTTCAAGAAAACATCTCAGAAAAGAAGACCTCTCCATTCTTCACAGAAGAAGCTTTCAAAAAATAACCAAGAATATTTGAAATTGGTAGGATTATTAAAATGAATATTTTAAATATATCTCAACCAACAGCCTACGACAACAGCGTGGAAAGTTTCGAATTTCATTCGTACAAGCCGTACGTGACAAGTTTCAACAAGAATGATGAAATCCGAATCCCTATTAACCAACAAGACTTGAACATATTACCCTCTCTCAGCACATTGTACATTGAAGGTAAAGCAAACGTATACAATAGTAAAACAAAAGAAGTACTTTCAAGTGTTAGCTTTGTCAACAATCCTGCATTATTTTTATTTCAAGATATTCGGTATGAATTAAATGGAGTTGAAATAGATAGAATAAAAAATGCTGGTATTACTACAACCATAAAATCATATCTTTCCTTAAATGAAAATGAATCTAAATCTGCAAAAGTATGGGGGTGGTCTCCTACTGGTACAACTAATGTTCATGACGGTTCATTCTCTGCTTCAATACCATTAAACAGAATATTAGGCTTCGCGGAAGATTACGAAAAAATCATAATAAATTGCAAACATGAGTTAGTGTTACTAAGAAGCAACAGTAACCTTAATGCATTAATATTAAATAATGAAGAAATTGTTGATGATATAGTTATTAATAAAATAGTTTGGCGAGTTCCACACGTCAAAGTATCTGATCGTGAAAGAATTAATTTATTGAAACATCTGGAAAAAGATCGTGCTATTACATTAGCTTTCCGGAATTGGGATCTCTATGAATACCCATTACTCCCCAGAACTCGTAAACACACTTGGGCAATTAAAACTACATCGCAAACTGAGAAACCACGGTTTGTTATTATTGGGTTCCAAACCAATCGTAAACATCAACCACAAACGTCAATGGCAGAATTCGATCACTGTAATATTCGTGATATAAAAGTTTTTTTAAATTCATCGTATTACCCCTATGAAGGATTGAACATAAGTTTCTCAGAAAATAAGTTTTCTTTATTATACGAACAATATGCAAGATTTCAGCAGTCTTATTATGGACGTCGAGCAGAACCTTTGTTGAGCTTAAAATAATTCAAAGACGTTTCTCCATTATTTGTTATCGACTGTTCCCGTCAGCAGGAAACATTGAAGGGCTCTATAGACGTGAGAGTAGAAATTGAAGCTGACCAAGAAATACCTGATCAGACAGCAGCATATTGCTTGATATTAAACGATTGCATATTTGAATACAAGCCTTTGAGCAACATTGTTAAAAAGATATCATGAATAAAAACACAATTGTCGTAGATCTACAAGGTTTCAAAAACCCTAGCAATGAATTCATTGTAAAGGAATTTGCAATAGCTACTGAAGAGCATACCCATATATTTTTAATAAAACCGCCTTATGCTTTCTCCCAACTTACCCCTGAAGAAAGGAAACGTGTTCGGTGGATCGAAAAAAATCTCGGATATCGATGGGGCTCTGGATTTGTCGATTACAAAGAATTTCATAGGATTATAAAACCTTATTTAAATGGACGAAAAATTATTGTGAAAGGTGAAGAAAAAGTGTTGTGGGTTCAGCAGTTATGTGACCACCAAAATATTGAAGATATTACAAATAAAAATATTCCAAATTTAAAAGAGCTTCAAGCTAAGTATTGTAAAGGATCTTTTTCATTAAATTGTTTTTTTCATCTAAGACAATGTGCACTAAAAAATGTTTTATGTATAAAGAAATGGTTGATGGAAAATAAAATAATGTTATAACTATAAGATTTTTTTAGTATAGTTGATAGAAAATAGAGTATTTTTGTAAATATAGTTCATGGTTATGGATAATAATAAAACAAGAAAATATATACCATCTTTTATTTATCACTCAATTAATTCTACAAATACATTATATCATTTATATTAAAATATGTTTATATAACTATTACTAAATTTATCAAAGACATACTTAATCTTAATTATCACAAAAAATTATATACTATCTTTTATTTATTACTTAATTAAATACAATCATTTTTATTAATATAAATAAGTATATACACACACATATATATATATATATATATTAAAATTAACTAAGTTTATTTACAGCATAAGTACTTAATCAAAATTATCACTACTAAGTTTTTTACTTATCTTACTAATTACGTTTTCAGTCAATTCCAATATTTCATCAAATGAGTCACTGATCACATATTGCGCACTTAACACCACACTATCATCGTCTTGGCGTTGAGTTGGAGAACTTGGAGGAGACAAAGCACTGTATGTTGGGACACGCTCACGCTCGTTCTCTAGATCCAAGATCTGAATTTTAATCACCCGGATGCCCTTTCGCGCCTTTTTAATTACATAAGACGATGATGCAAGTTCCTTGCTTCTCTTCAACGCAGCCTCCTTCTTATCTTCGATTTTCTTAAGTTCTGCAGCCCGATCTCTCAACACATGAATGAACTGTAAGTCTTCTGTAAGACCTTCGTTGGGATCTTGAGCGTATTGAGAGCACAATATGCAAGTGTGAGTTTCTTGTGAGTCCGACATGATCTGTAAAGAACAAAACATACATTTAATAATAAGTAACACATATAATATTTAGACATTAAGTGATATTAATAAAAATATGTCTACTTACATTAAGTTATAAACCGCGGTGGGTTTGAATCGGTTTAGCAGACGATGATGTATCGCAGATTGGCTGTTCAATAACAACTGAAAAACGATTATAAACAGCACGAGTCTTTTATATAACCATATACATTATGATTGTATTGCAAAACTCGACGTTCCTCGCAAACCAAACAAGAATAGACATGTTCATCTCCACTAGCCAGGTGTTAAGTTCTAATAGCTATCATATTTCATACACATGATTCAATAATATCTTGTACCTTTATACGAGCAAATCACCTAAACACCACTGTTCAACATAGGTCTCAAAAATGAAAAAATCGTTTATTGACGTTACCATAATATGCAATAGGTTCCAAAACAAACCATAGCCAGTTTTAATTCGCTTTCACCGCCATCTAGCGGAGGCGATGTTAATGATATTAATATAGGGGGCGCTGGTTTATATGACAACCACCATATCGTTGTTCATATTGTGTGTTTGTTTGTTTGTTACCTCTTTACGCTTAAACTACTGAACCGATTTTGATGAAATTTGGTATGAATATAGTTTGAGACTGGGGAAGGACATAGGGTACTCTTAATCTTGAAATTCCCACGGGGAGCGAAGCCCGCGGGCACAGCTAGTATTATAAATACGAAAGTGAGTTTGTATATTTGTTTTTTACCTCTTCACGCTTCAACCACAGAACCGTTTTAGATGAAATGTGGTATGGATATAGTTTAAGACCCAGAGAAGGACATAGGATAGTTTTTATTCCGGAATTCCCACGGGGAGTGAAGCCCATGGGCATAGCTAGTAAAATTGTATTTTGAACGCCTGCTTATTTTAAATACTGTCTATCACGCACGCCGAATACATTTAGTAGTATTTATTTTATATTTTAAAAGTAGCATATGAAAAAAAAAACAACTAAATATGGTATAGTAGGTGTTTATTTTAAATCATAATTAAAAAAGACAATATACAATATAATATCTTTAGTACATTGCAGATACACAAGTTTATTTTTGATTACAGTAAATCATATTTTAGTCGTCTCCATCGACTATTCGTCATACAAAAGAGTAACAATAACAATATATCTATTTTAAAACCAACTTAATTGATGACCCCAAATAAGGTATCAACTAAATATGGTACTATAGATGTTTATTATAAATCATAATGAATATGTATAGACAATATACAAAATAAAATCTTCAGCATCTTGCTGATACACAAGTTTACCTTAAATTATAGTTAAACATTTTTTTATTCATTTCCATCGACCATTCGTCATACAAAAGCGTTAACATTTTATTTTAAAACCAACTTGATTGATGACCCCAAGATAAGGTATCAATTTTATTTTTTTGTATTATGCGTTTATCATCGCTAGCAGAGAGTGCAACTTTTTCTACTGACTGTGTGAAAAGTTCATGTTTAAGAGATTTAAATAAAATATTTCTTTTCTTCAGAGATGTATTATAAATCAAAACATCATTATAATCTTTTATATTTAAGCTTTTTATTTCTGATTTTTTGACACCTTTAGCTTTTTTTATTTCCTTTTCTTTTGTTTTAATACAATATAGCTTTGACCTAAGACCTACAAATTCCAAAAGCAGATCTCCTCCGAATTCATCTTTAAAGAGCCCAGGTATTTTTTTATTTTGACATAAGATTCCATACTGATTGTTATTTTTATAATTACTCGTGTCAAAGTATGATTGAAAAAAACATTTAATATCTTTGTATACGTCCTTTGTCTCAATAGAATATAAAAAACTATCAGTGTCTGTATAACAAAGCTTTAAACTTTTCCCATAGAATGGTTTCATAATAGAATAGTGAAAATCATACATATGGTGTTTAGACATTTCCAATACTGTAAACCCTATGTAAATAGGCTTATCTAAGATAACTGACTCGGGTCTCATTTGTACAGCTACAAAATTTTCAGAAAATATAGTACAGCTATGAAAATTTGGTTTTGATATTAGTTGTTCAGCTGAGTAAGTTTTATTTGTTTTGTTTCTTGTATCAGTCCATCGATTTACTAAATGAATATTAACCCTTTTCTCAGAATCTTCTAGTGTTTTTCCAAAAACACTATTATTTAATAATTTAAAAAAGTCCTGTTCAAATGTTGACTTAGCCTTTTGACGTAATTTTGTGTTCAAATCAATATACTGTTTTAAAAATGGATGTTGTTTAAATTTTATTACTCTGTGAATTTTCTTTAATATCAATCCATATCGTACACATGTTTTTAAATGAACATAATGAATTACATAATAAAATTTATCGTATAAATTAGGAATTAACTTTGGAGATTTAGATGCTAGTGGTGTAAATTTTTGTGGGCAAAATGGTAGGTCATTGTGAGCATCGTGGAGATGTTCAGGATATTCCAAATCAACTTCCAAGATATAACCATATTGTGAGTCATCGGGTACACTAAGAATATTAAGTTCATTAATTTCAGATTGGTTCATTAACGTAAAATCTGAATAGGGTAAATAAGAGCACATAGCATAACCATACAAATTATTACAATCTATATACAGCAAATAGTTATCGGGTAAGGATGAATTATAATTATCCAAATATTGATTATTTGCTTTTGCATATCTGGTAGAGCACAAACAGATTCCTCCACGAATACCCTGTTGTATCATGCGTATAATTTCTAGGTCGTTTATAAGTTGAAGTTTTACTTTAGTTATCAATAACATTGCATCAAAACTTAAAGACGGTGCTGTTAGATAAAATGCTGGGTCTAATTTATAATTTGTTTTACAAGTTATACGGAAATTTTGAAAAACATCTGCCAGTAAAATTACGTCTGTTTTTAGGTATAAGTCCGTGTATTCACCGAGATCTTTTAAACAAAATGTTTTCCAAACTTGATTTGCATGACGATAATCAGACTCTGAAACAGAGTCGTTAGTTAAATGGCTATAGAAACAATCTCGCGATGGTAAACTAAGTTCTTTATACGAATTCCAACTAGTCATATATTCGTATGGGTACACACCTTTTCGTCTTACTAGATCAAAATGCTTTTTCTCTGGAAAAAAAATTGATAGGTGCTTAAAGTCACTTTCGTTTAAGTTTGCAGCAAGTTTTTCTAAACTAGTACCTAAAAATTTAAATGAATCCACAAACCGCACCGGTATATATTCCTGATAACCTGTATTAAAAAATTTTGTAAATGATATGTAGTTTTCCTTGTTTTTCGCAATTACCTTTAAGTTGCCTTGCATTTCACCTAACTCTCGAATAAATAAGTGACTATCGTATCCGGACAAATTATGAAAAAATACTGGAACAAATTTTGGTAACTGATATTTAAGGTTACAGTAAGAATGAGCCGCTCCACGGTATGTTCCTGTTAGGTGACAATGATCTTTTACTTTGTCATCAAGTAACAATTTTTCGCAGAGAAAACAAAATTTTGATGTATTAAAATTTTCTTGCTCATCTGGTGTTAATGAAGACATAGGAATTGGAGTTTTCAAAATCTTGTATATTTGTTTTACGTCTTTACCAAGAAATTTCAGAAATTTTTCGATACAATGTTTCCCACGATAAGACACATATTTATTGAGAGAGCTATTAAAAGAACAGACGATATAATAGCCAAATGCTGCTGGTACATGTTTCTGCATAATAGATGTACATTTCGAGTCATGATTTTTTGATTCGGGTTCAACTAATAAAGATTCAAAATCAGCGTATAAAACAAATGGCATATCTTGCATTCTTTCGAAATTATTAAATTGAATTACAGTTCCTGGTTCAGGTAAAACTGTTCGAACCCCACCACAAATATGGTCATCAAATTTTTGTTTTATATTAAAAAATATCATGCACTCATCACAAAAATATATTTTTCCGGCATGTTTTGTTAACTGAGGTCTCAGTAATTTACTCAAATTTTTTATGAGGCAATAATGACGAAATTCACCTTTTTCTAATAGTAACAAATTGACATGATGTTTTCTTTTATGGTTAGTTTTGTATAAAGGACCCACAATTGTTGACTTTTTTCCAAGACCGTATACATTGACGCTAATTAGATGATTATTTTTTTCAAAGATTTTGATGTCCGAGAAACCAACGGGAAAAGTCATATTTTTGATATTAAGTTTATTTTCAAATCTGGGATAAGAAGATATTCTATGTGGATTGTTGACAGCTGGAAATAATGCAGCCATTATACACCACAAAAAACAAAACTCATCATTATTTTGTACATTGACACAGGCGCGTTTTAATTTTATAGATTTCGGTAATTCAATAAATCTAGCACCTCTCAAAGGATTGTACTTATTGATGTTTACTTCTAAGTACAAATTGCGTAGAAATGTCCAGCCGCTGTCCCTTTCTTGAAATTCATCTATTTTATTAATAATAGTACAAACGACTTTGGAAAAAATTTCGTTAAAATTATAATAGTTATGTAATATAAAGTTTTTAGTAGAAAATGATTTTATATCGTTGTTTAATGTTGAAGGTAGATTAAATTCGGCAAACAACTCAAAGTTAACTTTGATTGAATTATATGTAGCGCGTCTTGCGGCTAATAGATGTTTTACACGAGATCTTAAACCTTGTAAGAATTCCATTGGTAGCGTTACTGCATGGTCATCTCCATCTGCGACCATAGGCAGCACTCTGTATGAAGCAATTCTATTTCTGAACGCCCCACCTATATTTTGAATATCATTACTAATATCGATAGAATAATTGTTTTTATGTATATTACTTCTAAGATGACTTGAGAAAGCGCGACTCTTTACTGATAAATCGCAAACAGTGCAGTAGACTGTTTTATTAGTCATATTTACAGTAAATATGCAATAAAATTTACTAATATAATAGGTAGGTATGAGTGAAGAGTAAAATAATTATTTAACTCATAAATATAAGTTTATTTTATAGTTTAATTCAAAATACAATTGTAACTTTATATTACATAAATTTTAAAATCGAATGGTTGATGGAAAGAGAGTTAATATGCGGTAATTGAATAACATAGAACATTTGTTATTAAGAAAAAAACAATTATAGTATTAATGTAATAAAGACAAAACTTGTCAAATTATAAAAAATTGCTATCATATGTAAAGTCCGTTTTGCACTTTTTAAGAAATCTTTTAGTGAGCGCAAATCTTACTTATGTTATAAAAAAGTATTAATGAAAGTTATAAAAAGAACTAAAATTACTTATTAGAAAAAATGCCTTCAGCTGTAAAGTGCGCTTTGCACTTTTTAAGAAATGTTTTAGGAAGCGCAAAACTTATTTATGTTATAAAAAACTATTAAACAGGTAATAAAAAATATTAAATTTTCTTATTAGGAAAAAATTTGCCTTCTTCTGTAAAGTGCGCTTTGCACTTTTTAAGAAATGTTTTAGGAAGCGCAAATCTTACTTATGTTATAAAAAACTATTAAACAGGTAATAAAAAATATTAAATTTTCTTATTAGGAAAAAATTTGCCTTCTTCTGTAAAGTGCGCTTTGCACTTTTTCAAAAAACCTTTTAGTGAGCGCAACTCAGGAGCGTCACCGTCTGCTCTAAATTTTAACAGTAAGACAGCGTGCTCCCACCTATCTTTTGGATCAACGAGAGCTATATCCGCGGCGTTGTATACCTTCACCTCTACGAATACATCGCCGTCTAAGTTGGCTGTACGTCTCACGACACCGTCCGCCACTCGCCGTGTTAGAACGGACTGCAGGGTCTGCGGGCTCTTGACAGTCTTATCGTAGACTTCGTCTTCGGTATCGCTGTCATGCCAACCAGTCTTACTAGGTGCTGCGGATTTTTTCGGTTGCTGTCTTGGCTTCGCTGGCTTGGATCTGCATAGTAGAGAAAAAAAGTTGATTTATTTAGCTGAAGTAATAATTCTTCTATAAAACTTTAGTGATTAGGTGTAATGAATTAAGTGTGTAACATAATTATCAATACAGGAGTATGAAGTATTACAAAATAATGTGAACAGACAGAAATAAGAAGTAGAAAACTATGTATACTCCTTTTAAATCTAAGGTAATTTAAGTAATATTATAAAACTTACTTTTTAGGTAAGACTTCTTCGTCTGACTCGATTATGTTGTCCACTAACTGCTGTCGCTTTTTCGACTGCTTACTGGCAGCGGGGCTTGATCTGCAATCAATACATTAAGTATTAGAAAAGCATTGAAAATATAAACACTATGTTGATTAACACTATTCTAAAATCCTTTCAGGCACTTTAAAATTAAATAATGTTTAAAATAGTGTTTTAAGTAGTTTTAATATATTTTATAGAGGTATAATTTAATTTAAGTAGTTATATAATTTAAAATTAGATTTATATAGTATTATGATTTCGTTTTCATAATAATTAATTGATTCAAATAATGAATGTTTAAAATTGATATTTACCTTACTCTAGAAGTTGATGGCTCTTCGTCAGAGTCGAAAAGTGGGTCCCGCACTTGTTTTTTCGCTCCCTTAGTAGGACGCTTCTTGATGTAATCAGACTCCGACCTGAAATTAATGATATTATTAAAGTCAAAGTCAAAATGCGAGTCTGACTTACACGACAAATAAAGTGTGGATAAATCAATATATTGCAATCTCGTTATCTTATTTTAAAAAATCAATATAACGAATATAAACTTACGAACATTATAGTTCTCGCGTAGATTCTCGTCTTGAAAGACTGGCTAGCAGCTGGATCGGCGTTGCTGGTTAGCAACAAGCAGGGAGACGTCGTAGAGTCACACACACACACACTAGTGCTTCAGTAGACTGTGTCTAAGTTGGCACTCGTCGAAATTAATTGGGTGAAAAACCACCCTACAAGATTATATATACAGCGTTTTAGCCGAATCATGAATATTTTTACAGATATTGTAAACCTTTAGGTGTGCCGAAGAAATTTCCGATTCACATATAAAAATTAGCAATAATAATACATGACTTAAGCCAAACGGTGTACAAAGTCTGAGTTTTGATAGCATAGGTAAGCACTTTATTTTAGTCGAATTTATTAAAGCAGAACTCGAAAACAAAAGTTTCATGTTGCAAACTTCCTTTGAAATACGATCATCAAAAAAGGCCGCCTATGTCAATAGCTAATTAACCAACTGACAAAAGAGGGTTAAACAACAGAAAACAGGAACTGTATCAGACCTTCATCCCTTACGGTAGGCAGAGCCTAATATGGCATTAAGACCAAAGGCTACGTTTAGCATATATTGGTGGTGCATAGGTGGAAAATAGAACCAAATAATGATGTGTTGCTAACCACATCAGCTATTACCATAGTTCGTCAGAATTTTCCTCAAGCGACTTTTACAATCTGCACGGGAGGAGAAGCTGCAAAGGGTAAAAATTGTATGTAAAGGTGCGATCACATTAGGTGTTGTTTAAAATGACTTGTGTTCGTACTACTAAACATCTTTTTGCAATCAACATGTAGTGATATAGGTTAAACTAGAAATCATATCTTGTATAGGTATTATTAGCAAATAAAAAACATTTTCTACAAATTGCGAATCAAAGATATAAATTTTAGACATGGAGAATTAAATTTGCTAAAGGTATTTTAATTCACAAGTTATAGGAAAGAGATTTTGAAATTTAAATGGAGAGGAAAGAAAAAAAATATTTTGTACTACCTACTTATACTTTATATATTTGCACTTGGTCGCAACTATCCTTTACAACTGTTTTGTAAGCTTAGGCAGTGTCGGTTTTAGCCCTACCAGTGCCCTGGGCGAAATTTCTAAGGTGCCCCACCTAAATGTAATGCAAACCCATTCGAAACAAGATTTACGTTTTAAAAACTAATACCTGATTACGGAAGCCATTTACAGCTAACAATGTATATATTTTTGAAATGTGCTAATTAAGACCTTCCATTTGATATACATCTCGAAACCAAAACAAAAAAATTATGCCCCGCAATTATTGTATGAAGAATGCTTTATATACATTTATTGAATACAAATTGTAAACTTTGTCACCCGGACAATAAAGTAGAATCGATTGACATCTCATTTGTCAAAAGTGGATAAGCGGTATGGATGCTAAGGTGAAAAACACATAGATATCCACAATAAAATGAATATACGTAATGAAATAGTTGTTTATAAAAAGTAAGTAGGCCTCGATCAATTAGCGAGGGGATATACATGAGCAGTCATGGCCCCCTTTATACCGGCGCCCTGGTTGGTCGCCTAAAACCGCAACTGAGCTGAGGTAAGCATAACACGCTATGACATGTACGCTCGTGGTATATTTCCGTGGGAACGAATAATGCAGATTATACAATTTTGTCGTAGTGATTTCAAGATATTAGAATCGATAAAATTACATGCAAAATAATTTATATTACAACTAAACTTTTTTTTCAAGTGGAAAGGTTTTGATTATAACCATAAGTATATTTAATATGAAACGGGTGTTACCACAAATAATTACCCTTAAGATATATTTATTGTATTCTGTATAAACGTTACATATACGAGTATTTATTTAATAATTCATTTTGATAGTGACTACAAGAAATAAATAACTGGTTACAGTTCCCGTAATTATTAGCAAATTTATTAATGAGATTGTTAATGTAATCAATTAATTGCGATTGAAGAATATCTTAACATAATTATTCAAAACTTTTATCGATAGTTGATCGATGTCTCCTTCACAACGTGCGTTCGCAACCCTATTAATTTACCTACCAATGCATTTCAACTTGGACCGTTGCATTGTAAAGTTGAGTAAAATGTAATATAAATTTACTGAATTTCTAAATGGATCCCATATGCTTTGTGATAGGATTTATCGTGGTCCAGGATGCCAACAATCGAACTTGGTGTGGCACGAGCAAACGGCCTAGAAACATCGAAAAGTTCTCAGCATGGTCTCGGTGGGTATTTTTTACCAATGTCTTAACGGGTGACAGTGCTCTCGTATTTACTGGGTGCCAATAGCCAATGGGTCACCGGCACGACCAATCGGGCCAGTAATGAGAAAACTCGATCCCAAGGCGTCCCGATGACCTTGCGACAGACTATTCATTCTAGGTGTCCACCAATTAGATCATCGGCATGAGCAAACGGCCTTGGTAAAGCGATTATCCATTGCATTATGCACTATGGTCAGATCTTTTAGGTTTCAGCAATTTTATATTGCTAAAACTCAGTGTTTGGGAGTGTCTAGTGAAATATGTCAAATGTCTGTGTTTAACTGAAACAAGCAGTGTTACATGTGAATTTGTTAGAGTTAAAATTCTAAAGTGGTGTAATGTGTTGCGGATCGAGTTGAAAATTAATATTGGTAAGTTTTACACAAATATCTCTTACGCGACTTTCGAAATATAGTGTTATATGTGAAGTTACGTTGATTTTTAGGTGCTCTTTTATTATACGATTCAAAACACGTCATTGAGCGATTGAAAATAAGCTCTAAAGGTAAAGTAATTCCCAGATATTAAATGGCGATTTTGAAACTCAGTTTTATACGCCATTGAGGGAATAAAATGACCGAAAATGGCATGTAAAACTGAGTTTCAAAATCACCATTTAATCCCTACTTACATTCCAAGTTTGTATAATACCTTGAGTGCGTTAGCCTGCTGCTGTAACTTTCAAAAAGTGCTGTATTAGGTTTACTAGACCTGTTTCTAAACTTTCCTGATGTGCGTTATTGGGTCTATAGGACCTATTTCGCACTTTTTTATAAAACTAAAATATATCTTAAATCATTAGACTTAGCGTTGAATTTATGCTTGGGACGAGTTTATATTGAGTTACTTTATCCTAACTTTACGTTCGTCCTGAAGTTTAGTTGTTTATACATATTAAAAAAATTAAAACAATATGTAGGGTCGGTAACACCCCTTATCAGTACAGAAGAGTAATTATATCGATAAACTTCTAGTGTTGTAAATTAAACATCGATAATGCAAAAAATATTTTTTTATATATATTTCAAAAATGGAATGAGCATCGTTATATCAGACACGTTAGTAAGTTTTTTAGTACTAGATACAATAGCTAGGTCATTAGTTTTTCACTTTTTTGGTACCCTCTTTGCTACTTGTGATTTTCTTAGTATATTAAAACAATTAATTAACGAACGCACCTTTTTCTGACGCATTAAAATATTTCGTAAGTGTTATGTCGATTTCTCACCCCTTTCTTTTGTTTTTATTGCATCACCACCATCACACATTTCTAATATTCTTCTTGAACGTTACTTTCGTCCGTAACATTCACGCATGTAACTAGGTAGTCAACGTCGATACTTTGCTACGATTATCGTAGGTATTTATACACCACGCGACTACGTCATCGAGTATTGGACATCACTAACGGCCTGACATGCAATTCCAGTGCGGCTACCGGGTCATCGGGCATCAGGTCTCAAACACCTAATACGCGCACCTGAGGGAAATAATTTTCTTCCAGGCTGTAACAGGTCTTAACAACCCGATACGTTTTAATTGTTTTTATTGGCTACTATTAGACGACACAATACCAATGAATATATTTGTCACTTTCTTACTGCAAAAAATCCTATGTTTATGCCTCCCGCACCTTGAGATAGCAATAGATTCACGCGCCCACACAGCAGGACAGTTACGCAGGCTTTTTAAATCCGATACCGCACCGAACATGTACAAATCAAAAAAATAATTTTACACACAAAATAACCTATTTAGGTTAATAAATAACAAATATTGTAACAGGTGGTTGAGCTGTCAATTAGTGGGTTTCTGAAATAAAGAAAACAAAGAAACCCATTACTCATAATGACGTGTTAGTATTTTTACACTAGGTATTAGAGACATAGATTTACAACGTGGAAGGGACTTACCAGTAACGAATCGAATATATTAGATTACACAGACTATACAGATCACTATATTATCATATAATAAAATTACAGTCTAAAAATTGCCCGCGCGGCTTCAAACTATTGGATGGAAATGCCTTTTTTAAAGTTTTTGACACTTATCATATTATTATAGCCCGTGGTTCGGTTCATAATGGGTATATCCCTTCCTTGTGGCATAAAAGGAAAAATGCAAATGCTCGTGATAATTTAAAAAAATAATCATCTGATAAAAACGCTGATATTAAAAAAAAATCTTTTCTATATGTATATCCAAAATAATTTATATTGTCTTGATTGATATTATTGACTCCTTCCATTTTAAATCTAGAATTAACAAATTAACATGAATAGAAAAAATAATCCAGAAAAATGTAGATCATAGTTAGATTTTTTTACCAATAGGCTCTAAACTGTAATTAATCCAATTATTATTATCTTACATGCAATAGCAGTAATTGCAAAATTTAGTTAAGTTTTTATTTCTTGTATGTAACTTTAGATACAATTGACATTTCTATTAAAAAAAATTACAGGAAACCGTTCTAAAATTATTTTGAACGTAACACAATGGACTTGTCATTTGAGTCTCGCAAGTGACTTATGAAATATCCATTTATGTAGTTTGTCTTCCTAAGTGGCCCATTACGATGATTACACAGTGCAGACGTGAACTACTTAAAAAACAATCACTAGCATTACCACTTCGCGTTGAAAGAAACGATTTAAATCAATTACCTAAAATAGGACGTCAGAAAGTAGCACAGTCGTGTTTGCTGAACAGAGGACTTAAGGCACCTCGCACACTAGACGGTCGCGACCACAAGTCGTGGTCGTGGAAGCTTCAGAAGCTACGGTTTGGCTGCGGTCAAGTTTGCGGCTACTACGTATACAAGCCATACTACGTAGGTTGGTAGCAACGATCAGTCGTGCCAGTCCAGTGTGTACAATATATAATTTCTAGATATAATAATTAATATCTATTAAAAATGCGTTTATAATTATTTTTTACCTGGGGCTTTTATTTATCCCATTATCACGTTTTAACTCGATAAATTAAAAGTATCAATCCCTCCAAGAAAATAATGTCAATGCGAGTAGGGATTAAATGGTGATTTTGAAACTCAGTTTTATACGCCATTTTCGGTCATTTTATTCCCTCAATGGCGTATAAAACTGAGTTTCAAAGTCACCATTTAATATCTGGGAATTACTTTACCTTTAGAGCTTATTTTCAATCGCTCAATGACGTGTTTTGAATCGTATAATAAAAGAGCACCTAAAAATCAACGTAACTTCACATATAACACTATATTTCGAAAGTCGCGTAAGAGATATTTGTGTAAAACTTACCAATTTTAATTTTCAACTCGATCCGCAACACATTACACCACTTTTAGAATTTTAACTCTAGCAAATTTACATGTAACACACATGTGACATGTTTCACTAGACACTCAGAAACACTGAGTTTTAGCAATATAAAATTGCTGAAACCTAAAAGATCTGACAATAGTGCATTATGCAATGGATAATCGCTTTACCAAGGCCATTTGCTCATGCTGGTGATCTAATTCGTGGGCACCTTTAATAAATATAATAGCAAAGTTGTAACTTTTCATTTTGTTAAGATACAGCAAAGGTGACAGTCAAGTTAATTAAATTGTCTAATTATGAAATTTATAAAACAAAAAGAATCCTTAAACTTACAATGTATTTGCCCTACTATGCTGACGAATGGGGTTAAGCGACATGGCAACTTGTTGCCAAATACAATACGTTGCATTGTATGCGGACCATCAAGTTGTGGAAAGACAAATTTAGTGATAAGCTTATTATTGCATGAAAATGGTCTACGATTTCGTAATCTGTACGTATATTCAAAATCTTTATACCAACCAAAATACTTATTTCTAGAAAAAGTATTAAATATGGTGCCAGGTGTATCGTTTAAAAAATATAGTCATAATACTGAAGTGTTGAATCCGCAAGAAGCTGATCCAAACTCTATTATAATATTTGACGATGTTGCCTGTGAAAATCAAAATAATATACGGGATTATTTCGCTATGGGACGTCATAAGAATATTGACTGTTTTTATCTTAATCAAACTTATACCAAAATACCGAAGCAACTCGTGAGAGATAATGCAAACCTTATTGTATTATTCAAACAGGATGATGTCAATTTAAAACACGTTTATGAAGAACACGTGCGTTCTGATATGTCATGGTATCAATTCCGTGAATTGTGTTCAACAGTATGGAAAGAACTGTATGGTTATGTTGTAATAAATAAGGATTGTGAGCGAAATAAAGGATGTTACAGGATGAAATTTGATACATTTATAGTTATAGATTAGCATTAAAAAGAAACTGTCATTATGATAACAACTCACTTTATGTGAGATTCTGAACAAGAACGGATCATAAAATGGAGAAAAAAATAAAAAAACAAATCGTGAAATCCGCAGCTGCTGTAAAAAGAAAGGTGGGTTTGATAAGAGATACAAAAAACGCGAGCAACATGGCTTTAGAAACAATATTCAAACCTATCGTTGATCCACTTAATCAACTGTCAAGTAAAAACATTAGAAAATATGACGAAGAAAAAGAGGAGAATTATATACCCGAAACAAAAATAAGGAAGTTAAGTGAAAATGAAGAATCATTTTTTACTAAAGAAGACTTAGATGAACCATTTGACGAGGAAGAACACGATGAAGAAAACTATGATTCTCATGAACACAATTCTAACAAAACCCTTACTGTATCACCCTCTGAACACAACCTAAGTGATGAGTCCTTCAAATCTGTTCGCTCATCACCGACCTCTAAAGATCAAACACATCATGATGATATGTCTTGGTCATCCGAAGCACTTAATGATATTCCTTTTGGTATCAGACATGATCGCGGAAAAGTCTTGCTAGGCAACATACGTATCTTCGACCAAGATGTAACATGGAAAATAGGAACTCGTATTATTAAAAAGACACCGGGTTTAAAAGAATTACTTTTCAAGAAAATACCAAACATGGATTTAATTACAGATGAAGATTTACAATATTACAAATTGTTGTTATTGGAAACCAATGCTCATCGACGTAACTACGATCCTAAGAAGCCTATTAATAGTAATAAAGGTTTTAAATACACGAACATCATTAAACCTCTATTTAAATTTACTAGAACTGTAACCACTAGTACTGAGAGTCTTTCAAAGGGGTCAGGTATGAAGCTGTTGAAAAATCTTAAAAAAAATACTGATTTGGTTTATTGGAATGATCCTAATGAGTTAGTAGAACGACTAAAATTATTGTTAGGGTCACGGGCAGCTGGCAACACAGGATTAGATAACGAAATTATTGAAATTATAACAGAATTACAAGAAGCTGGGATAGTGAATGTACAACTTAAAGAGCATTCACTGGGAAAATTAAGTAGTATTATATCTTAGTAGTATCGAGAGAATTTAGGAATATATAAAGAGCATACATTAAGAGATTTGAGCAGTTTACATATAATATTCGCTCTATATACTTATATTATATTGCAATGAATATAGACAAATTCGGTCACCACGTTCATAAGCGTTTAAGAGTTTCTAAATATTTTGACTCTCTAAACGACCTATTAACCAAATCGGAAACAGGAGATTACAATCTAAAACTAACAAGATTAAAGGGATTGTTACATCCAAAGGAAGATAACGACGCGGTTAACAAAGCCTATTTGGATAAAGAAATTCAAGATTTAAGAGCTGAATTAAAACAAATACAAACAAATGTAAAAAATTATCTTAGTGGTTTAGAAAAAGCTGTTTCGTCTAATATAAGTTCCACATACTATACAAAAACTGATATAGATTCAATGATGTCAAGGTTAAATAAAAATGAGTAAACGGAATATAGTTGACGAGCTCCATAGATCAGCGAGAAGGAATTTTCCACGTCGTTGTACAATTATAAAAGGAATGGATGATTTGTGGCAAGCTGATCTTATAGACTTACAAAAATATGCACAGTTTAATAAAGGATACAAATACATATTGGTTGTTATTGACGCTTTATCGAAATATGTTTGGGTGAATCCTCTTAAAGCCAAAACAAAGGACTGTGTTACAGATGCAATGCGACATATATTGACTGAATCAACTCGAAAACCAAGCAATTTGCAAACAGATTTAGGTAAAGAGTTTTACAATGAACATTTTCAAAGATTGATGGGCAAATATAAAATAAACCATTATTCCACTTATTCTGTAAAAAAAGCATCGATAGTTGAGCGAGTAATAAGAACATTAAAAAGTCATCTATACAAATTATTTAGTCTTTATGGACAGTATCAATGGTTAGGCAGTAATTTGAAATCCGTTGTTCAACGTTATAACAGGACACCCCATAGCATAACAAAGTTTAAACCAATAGACGTTAATAAGTATAATGAGACTTTAGTCAAGGCTAATATAAATAAAACTCAAAAACAACATATCACGAAATCCCTGTTTCATGTTGGTGATCATGTTCGAATTAGTAAGTATAAAGGAGATTTTAGTAAAGGTTACACCCCTAACTGGTCAACGGAAATATTTACTGTTAAAAAAGTAACTTGTACCAAACCACCTACTTATCAAATAGAAGACAAACATAAGCAACTAATTTTGGGAACATTTTACGGTTATGAATTACAGAAGACTAAGTTTCCTGATCTTTATCTCATTGAAAAAGTTATAAAAAGAAAAGGAACTAAATTGTTTGTAAAATGGTTAGGACTAAGTGATTCCGAAAACAGTTGGGTCGACAAAAGTGCGCTGTTGCAGTAATATAAGTCAAGTATCGGAAGGTTAAACATCAGTTTCGGCTTATTCATGAAGAAAGGAAGTGGTATTATTAACAGTTTAATTGATAAGTTACCGTTTGAACTACATTTACCCGGATATCAGTTTTGCGGTCCAGGAACCAAATTACAGAAAAGGTTATTAAGAGGTGACCGAGGTATTAACGATTTAGATAGGGCGTGCATGTATCACGATATTGCGTATAATAACAGTGATATTAACATTCGACATAACGCTGATTTAGAACTTTTAAACATGGCAAAACAAAGGTTAAAATCCAAAAATGCAGGTAAAAGAGAAAAAATTGCCTCATGGATTGTAAAAAATGCTATGAAAGCAAAACTAAAAGCAGGCGCAGGAGCGCAATCGTTTATGAAAATTGTGAAAAAAATACAGTCTGGTTTGAAAAAAATTAAACGTAAAGACAAAAACACTGCTATTAAATATGCTTATGCAGCTGCAAAGAAAATATTTACAAACAAAAGTGGTATGCGCTTACCACGCTATATACCTATTCCTAAGTGTGGTGGATTTTTGCCTTTGATTCCCATCTTTGCTGGATTATCGGCTCTCGGTTCACTAGCTGGTGGAGCTGCAGGTATAGCAAAAGCTGTAAATGATTACAAAGTGGCTAAACAGAATCTTCAAGAGTCTGCACGACACAACAAAACAATGGAAGCAGTTGCTCTTGGAAAAGGATTATACATCAAGCATAGTAAAAAAGGAGCGGGATTATATCTTAAAAATTCAAAAAACTAATGAAATGGCTACCCAAACGACCACTTACTAATTTCGATTTATTAGAGTATGCTAACGATATACCTTATTTTCGTGGTGTGTTTATGAGAGATTCTTTACCTACGAAACCAAGAAAAATAGAGTGCGCAATACTCAACCTTGATAGTTGTAATAACCCTGGAACTCACTGGGTAGCCTACGCGAAGCTTGATAATTATTCTGAATATTTTGATAGTTTTGGCAATCTAAAACCACCATTAGAGTTAATAAAATATTTGAAAAATACACCCATTAAATATAATTACATTCAACATCAGAACTTCGGATCCACGAACTGTGGACATCATTGCTTGAATTTTTTAATAAATTTTTGGAAAAATGTATTTAAGTGAATAAAAAAAATTTTTTTTTTAGTACAAACATGTCTTTCACTGTGTCAATAACTGGGGTGGGAAGCTCCTTGACAACAAACTATTCACCAACTCTAGAATTACTTGGAGATTATGAATGTGGTCTTTTATACTTTTCTACTTTTAATTCGATTCCCAACATAGACGAGAGAAATAATAAATTATATTATGGAAATGAAGTTATCGAGATTCCAGAAGGGTCTTATGAACTTCAAGATATACAAGATTTTTTAAGTAGTAATATTACAAATGCTTCCTTTAAACTTACTTGTAATAACAATACACTGAAAACTAATATTTTCTGTTCCAAAGATATTTATTTTGAAAAACGTGATTCAATTGGTAGAATCTTAGGATTCGGAAAAGAGACTGTTAAAGCTAATAAAAGTACTGAATCTCGTTATCCTGTCAGCATTATATCTACTACTCTCGTGCGCATCGAATGTGATGTAGTGAGCGGATCTTTTGTAAACGGAAAACCTAGTCACATAATTCATGAATTTGTGCCTAACGTACCACCTGGTTATCGCATTATTCAAATTCCCAAGAATATAATATATTTCCCAATCAACCAAAATTCGATTACTGATCTGAATATCAGATTGCTAGACGCTGAAAACAATCAAATCAATTTACGCGGTGAGGAGGTTCAGCTGTATTTACATTTCAGAAGAAAATGATTAATTTTAATAAAAACCCTATTCCATCCTCTCTTCAAGTTAGTTTCAAGAAAACATCTCAGAAAAGAAGACCTCTCCATTCTTCACAGACGAAGCTTTCAAAAACTAACCAAGAATATTTGAAATTGGTAGGATTATTAAAATGAATATTTTAAATATATCTCAACCAACAGCCTACGACAACAGCGTGGAAAGTTTCGAATTTCATTCATACAAGCCGTACGTGACAAGTTTCAACAAGAATGATGAAATCCGAATCCCTATTAACCAACAAGACTTGAACATATTACCCTCTCTCAGCACATTGTACATTGAAGGTAAAGCAAACGTATACAATAGTAAAACAAAAGAAGTACTTTCAAGTGTTAGCTTTGTCAACAATCCTGCATTATTTTTATTTCAAGATATTCGGTATGAATTAAATGGAGTTGAAATAGATAGAATAAAAAATGCTGGTATTACTACAACCATAAAATCATATCTTTCCTTAAATGAAAATGAATCAAAATCTGCAAAAGTATGGGGGTGGTCTCCTACTGGTACAACTAATGTTCATGACGGTTCATTCTCTGCTTCAATACCATTAAACAGAATATTAGGCTTCGCGGAAGATTACGAAAAAATCATAATAAATTGCAAACATGAGTTAGTGTTACTAAGAAGCAACAGTAACCTTAATGCATTAATATTAAATAATGAAGAAATTGTTGATGATATAGTTATTAATAAAATAGTTTGGCGAGTTCCACACGTCAAAGTATCTGATCGTGAAAGAATTAATTTATTGAAACATCTGGAAAAAGATCGTGCTATTACATTAGCTTTCCGGAATTGGGATCTCTATGAATACCCATTACTCCCCAGAACTCGTAAACACACTTGGGCAATTAAAACTACATCGCAAACTGAGAAACCACGGTTTGTTATTATTGGGTTCCAAACCAATCGTAAACATCAACCACAAACGTCAATGGCAGAATTCGATCACTGTAATATTCGTGATATAAAAGTTTTTTTAAATTCATCGTATTACCCCTATGAAGGATTGAACATAAGTTTCTCAGAAAATAAGTTTTCTTTATTATACGAACAATATGCAAGATTTCAGCAGTCTTATTATGGACGTCGAGCAGAACCTTTGTTGAGCTTAAAAGAATTCAAAGACGTTTCTCCATTATTTGTTATCGACTGTTCCCGTCAGCAGGAAACATTGAAGGGCTCTATAGACGTGAGAGTAGAAATTGAAGCTGACCAAGAAATACCTGATCAGACAGCAGCATATTGCTTGATATTAAACGATTGCATATTTGAATACAAGCCTTTGAGCAACATTGTTAAAAAGATATCATGAATAAAAACACAATTGTCGTAGATCTACAAGGTTTCAAAAACCCTAGCAATGAATTCATTGTAAAGGAATTTGCAATAGCTACTGAAGAGCATACTCATATATTTTTAATAAAACCGCCTTATGCTTTCTCCCAACTTACCCCTGAAGAAAGGAAACGTGTTCGGTGGATCGAAAAAAATCTCGGATATCGATGGGGCTCTGGATTTGTCGATTACAAAGAATTTCATAGGATTATAAAACCTTATTTAAATGGACGAAAAATTATTGTGAAAGGTGAAGAAAAAGTGTTGTGGGTTCAGCAGTTATGTGACCACCAAAATATTGAAGATATTACAAATAAAAATATTCCAAATTTAAAAGAGCTTCAAGCTAAGTATTGTAAAGGATCTTTTTCATTAAATTGTATTTTTCATCTAAGACAATGTGCACTAAAAAATGTTTTATGTATAAAGAAATGGTTGATGGAAAATAAAATAATGTTATAACTATAAGATTTTTTTAGTATAGTTGATAGAAAATAGAATATTTTTTGTAAATATAGTTCATGGTTATGGATAATAATAAAACAAGAAAATATATACCATCTTTTATTTATTACTCAATTAATTCTACAAATACATTATATCATTTATATTAAAATATGTTTATATAACTATTACTAAATCAAAGACATACTTAATCTTAATTATCACAAAAAAATTATATACTATCTTTTATTTATTACTTAATTAAATACAATCATTTTTATTAATATAAATAAGTATATACACACATATATTAAAATTAACTAAGTTTATTTACAGCATAAGTACTTAATCAAAATTATCACTACTAAGTTTTTTACTTATCTTACTAATTACGTTTTCAGTCAATTCCAATATTTCATCAAATGAGTCACTGATCACATATTGCGCACTTAACACCACACTATCATCGTCTTGGCGTTGAGTTGGAGAACTTGAAGGAGACAAAGCACTGTATGTTGGGACGCGCTCACGCTCGTTCTCTAGATCCAAGATCTGAATTTTAATCACCCGGATGCCCTTTCGCGCCTTTTTAATTACATAAGACGATGATGCAAGTTCCTTGCTTCTCTTCAACGCAGCCTCCTTCTTATCTTCGATTTTCTTAAGTTCTGCAGCTCGATCTCTCAGCACATGAATGAACTGTAAGTCTTCTGTAAGACCTTCGTTGGGATCTTGAGCGTATTGAGAGCACAATATGCAAGTTTCTTGTGAGTCCAACATGATCTGTAAAGAACAAAACATACATTTAATAATAAGTAACACATATAATATTTAGACATTAAGTGATATTAAAGAAAAAATATGTCTACTTACATTAAGTTATAAACCGCAGTGGGTTTGAATCGGTTTAGCAGACGATGATATATCGCAGATTGGCTGTTCAATAACAACTGAAAGACGATTATAAACAGCACGAGTCTTTTATATAATAATATACATTATGATTGTATTGCAAAACTCGACGTTCTTCGCAAACCAAACAAGAATAGACATGTTCATCTCCACTAGCCAGGTGTTAAGTTCGAATAGCTATCATATTTCATACATGATTCCTTCCTAAAATATATACTTATAATTATACCTTTAGTATTGTTGAATATATAACATATACCATAAACTAAAAATAAAATAGCTAAATACAATAATCTCTTTACATTATTTTTTCAAACATCGCGCAAAACGTAAATTGAAAAAAAAAAGCTACCTCACATATATAAGGTCTAACAAAATATACTGAAACTATTTTAAGAGTGATTTCAGCCCGTAATACTGAACAACTTTTCCCAAGGAACATATGTCGAAAAATGAAAAATAATTTTTGGCTTTTCATACAAACTTGGATCGCTAATCAGTCAACTTGTATGGGTGGGCAAAAATTACTTTTCATATTTCGATACATGTTCCTTCAAGAAAGTTGTTCAGTATCATGGCCTCAATTCACCCGTCAAATAGTTTCAGCATGTTATTTTTCAGGTTAGACCTTATATACGAGTAATTCTTTTTTTACTAGGCACCTATACCTATGTTTTACCCTCATTATAAAGCTTATATACTGCAGAATATAAATACATAAGGTGTTAATACTTTACGACTTCCAAATATTCATTACAGATTTTTCAATTCGCACGAACAAATTTTTTCCACACCGGCTGCTTTAGGCGCCAACAAAAAATAATATAAACATCATAAATCTCTCCATTATGCTTAAGTCGCTAGTTTGGCTCAATAGCTTCTCAGAATTGTCGCGGCAGCAATCCTAAATGTAAACATCTGGTCTCAGTTATAAAAACAATGTGATAAGGCGTGAGCGCGCCGAAACGTTGTTCATATTGTGTGTTTGTTTGTTTGTTACTTCTTTACGCTCAAACTACTGAACCGATTTTGATGAAATTTGGTATGAATATAGTTTGAGACTGGGGAAGGACATAGGGTACTCTTAACCTTGAAATTCCCATGGGGAGCGAAGCCCGTGGGCACAGCTAGTATTATAAATACAAAAGTGAGATTGTATATTTGTTTTTTACCTCTTCACGCTTCAACCACAGAACCGTTTTAGATGAAATGTGGTATGGATATAGTTTAAGACCCAGAGAAGGACAAAGGATAGTTTTTATTCTGGAATTCCCACGGGGAGTGAAGCCCATGGGCATAGCTAGTAAAATTGTATTTTGAACGCCTGCTTATTTTAAATACTGTCTATCACGCACGCCGAATACATTTAGTAGTGTTTTTTTTATATTTTAAAAGTAGCATATGAAAAGAAAACAACTAAATATGGTATAATAGGTGTTTATTATAAATCATAATTAAAAAAGACAATATACAATATAATATCTTTAGCATATTGCGGATACACAAGTTTATTTTTGATTACAGTAAATCACATTTTAGTCGTCTCCATCGACTATTTGTCATACAAAAGAGTAACAATAACAATATATCTATTTTAAAACCAACTTAACTAAATATGGTACTATAGATGTTTATTATAAATCATAATGAATATGTATAGACAATATACAAAATAAAATCTTCAGCATCTTGCTGATACACAAGTTTACCTTAAATTATAGTTAAACATTTTTTCATTCATTTCCATCGACCATTCGTCATACAAAAGCGTTAACATTTTATTTTAAAACCAACTTGATTGATGACCCCAAGATAAGGTATCAATTTTATTTTTTTGTATTATGCGTTTATCATCGCTAGCAGAGAGTGCAACTTTTTCTACTGACTGTGTGAAAAGTTCATGTTTAAGAGATTTAAATAAAATATTTCTTTTCTTCAGAGATGTATTATACATCAAAACATCATTATAATCTTTTATATTTAAGCTTTTTATTTCAGATTTTTTGACACCTTTAGCTTTTTTTATTTCCTTTTCTTTTGTTTTAATACAATATAGCTTTGACCTAAGACCCACAAATTCCAAAAGCAGATCTCCTCCGAATTCATCTTTAAAGAGCCCAGGTATTTTTTTATTTTGACATAAGATTCCATACTGGTTGTTATTTTTATAATTACTCGTGTCAAAGTATGATTGAAAAAAACATTTAATATCTTTGTATACGTCCTTTGTCTCAATGGAATATAAAAAACTATCAGTGTCTGTATAACAAAGCTTTAAACTTTTCCCATAGAATGGTTTCATAATAGAATAGTGAAAATCATACATATGGTGTTTAGACATTTCCAATACTGTAAACCCTATGTAAATAGGCTTATCTAAGATAACTGACTCGGGTCTCATTTGTACAGCTACAAAATTTTCTGAAAATATAGTACAGCTATGAAAATTTGGTTTTGATATTAGTTGTTCAGCTGAGTAAGTTTTATTTGTTTTGTTTCTTGTATCAGTCCATCGATTCACTAAATGAATATTAACCCTTTTCTCAGAATCTTCTAGTGTTTTTCCAAAAACACTATTATTTAATAATTTAAAAAAGTCCTGTTCAAATGTTGACTTAGCCTTTTGACGTAATTTTGTGTTCAAATCAATATACTGTTTTAAAAATGGATGTTGTTTAAATTTTATTACTCTGTGAATTTTCTTTAATATCAATCCATATCGTACACATGTTTTTAAATGAACATAATGAATTACATAATAAAATTTATCGTATAAATTAGGAATTAACTTTGGAGATTTAGATGCTAGTGGTGTAAATTTTTGTGGGCAAAATGGTAGGTCATTGTGAGCATCGTGGAGATGTTCAGGATATTCCAAATCAACTTCCAAGATATAACCATATTGTGAGTCATCGGGTACACTAAGAATATTAAGTTCATTAATTTCAGATTGGTTCATTAACGTAAAATCTGAATAGGGTAAATAAGAGCACATAGCATAACCATACAAATTATTACAATCTATATACAGCAAATAGTTATCGGGTAAGGATGAATTATAATTATCCAAATATTTATTATTTGCCTTTGCATATCTGGTAGAGCACAAACAGATTCCTCCACGAATACCCTGTTGTATCATGCGTATAATTTCTAGGTCGTTTATAAGTTGAAGTTTTACTTTAGTTATCAATAACATTGCATCAAAACTTAAAGACGGTGCTGTTAGATAAAATGCTGGGTCTAATTTATAATTTGTTTTACAAGTTATACGGAAATTTTGAAAAACATCTGCCAGTAAAATTACGTCTGTTTTTAGGTATAAGTCCGTGTATTCACCGAGATCTTTTAAACAAAATGTTTTCCAAACTTGATTTGCATGACGATAATCAGACTCTGAAACAGAGTCGTTAGTTAAATGGCTATAGAAACAATCTCGCGATGGTAAACTAAGTTCTTTATACGAATTCCAACTAGTCATATATTCGTATGGGTACACACCTTTTCGTCTTACTAGATCAAAATGCTTTTTCTCTGGAAAAAAAATTGATAAGTGCTTAAAGTCACTTTCGTTTAAGTTTGCAGCAAGTTTTTCTAAACTAGTACCTAAAAATTTAAATGAATCCACAAACCGCACCGGTATATATTCCTGATAACCTGTATTAAAAAATTTTGTAAATGATATGTAGTTTTCCTTGTTTTTCGCAATTACCTTTAAGTTGCCTTGCATTTCACCTAACTCTCGAATAAATAAGTGACTATCGTATCCGGACAAATTATGAAAAAATACTGGAACAAATTTTGGTAACTGATATTTAAGGTTACAGTAAGAATGAGCCGCTCCACGGTATGTTCCTGTTAGGTGACAATGATCTTTTACTTTGTCATCAAGTAACAATTTTTCGCAGAGAAAACAAAATTTTGATGTATTAAAATTTTCTTGCTCATCTGGTGTTAATGAAGACATAGGAATTGGAGTTTTCAAAATCTTGTATATTTGTTTTACGTCTTTACCAAGAAATTTCAGAAATTTTTCGATACAATCTTTCCCACGATAAGACACATATTTATTGAGAGAGCTATTAAAAGAACAGACGATATAATAGCCAAATGCTGCTGGTACATGTTTCTGCATAATAGATGTACATTTCGAGTCATGATTTTTTGATTCGGGTTCAACTAATAAAGATTCAAAATCAGCGTATATAACAAATGGCATATCTTGCATTCTTTCGAAATTATTAAATTGAATTACAGTTCCTGGTTCAGGTAAAACTGTTCGAACCCCACCACAAATATGGTCATCAAATTTTTGTTTTATATTAAAAAATATCATGCACTCATCACAAAAATATATTTTTCCGGCATGTTTTGTTAACTGAGGTCTCAGTAATTTACTCAAATTTTTTATGAGGCAATAATGACGAAATTCACCTTTTTCTAATAGTAACAAATTGACATGATGTTTTCTTTTATGGTTAGTTTTGTATAAAGGACCCACAATTGTTGACTTTTTTCCAAGACCGTATACATTGACGCTAATTAGATGATTATTTTTTTCAAAGATTTTGATGTCCGAGAAACCAACGGGAAAAGTCATATTTTTGATATAAAGTTTATTTTCAAATCTGGGATAAGAAGATATTCTATGTGGATTGTTGACAGCTGGAAATAATGCAGCCATTATACACCACAAAAAACAAAACTCATCATTATTTTGTACATTGACACAGGCGCGTTTTAATTTTATAGATTTCGGTAATTCAATAAATCTAGCACCTCTCAAAGGATTGTACTTATTGATGTTTACTTCTAAGTACAAATTGCGTAGAAATGTCCAGCCGCTGTCCCTTTCTTGAAATTCATCTATTTTATTAATAATAGTACAAACGACTTTGGAAAAAATTTCGTTAAAATTATAATAGTTATGTAATATAAAGTTTTCAGTAGAAAATGATTTTATATCGTTGTTTAATGTTGAAGGTAGATTAAATTCGGCAAACAACTCAAAGTTAACTTTGATTGAATTATATGTAGCGCGTCTTGCGGCTAATAGATGTTTTACACGAGATCTTAAACCTTGTAAGAATTCCATTGGTAGCGTTACTGCATGGTCATCTCCATCTGCGACCATAGGCAGCACTCTGTATGAAGCAATTCTATTTCTGAACGCCCCACCTATATTTTGAATATCATTACTAATATCGATAGAATAATTGTTTTTATGTATATTACTTCTAAGATGACTTGAGAAAGCGCGACTCTTTACTGATAAATCGCAAACAGTGCAGTAGACTGTTTTATTAGTCATATTTACAGTAAATATGCAATAAAATTTACTAATATGATAGGTAGGTATGAGTGAAGAGTAAAATAATTATTTAACTCATAAATATAAGTTTATTTTATAGTTTAATTCAAAATACAATTGTAACTTTATATTACATAAATTTTAGATTATTGTAGATTAGATTTAAATAAATCGAATGGTTGATGGAAAGAGAGTTAATATGCGGTAATTGAATAACATAGAACATTTGTTATTAAGAAAAAAACAATTATAGTATTAATGTAAAAAAGACAAAACTTGTCAAATTATAAAAAATTGCTATCATATGTAAAGTCCGTTTTGCACTTTTTAAGAAATCTTTTAGTGAGCGCAAAACTTACTTATGTTAAAAAAAGTATTAATCAAAGTTATAAAAAGAACTAAAATTCCTTATTAGAAAAAATGCTTTCAGCTGTAAAGTGCGCTTTGCACTTTTTAAGAAATGTTTTAGGAAGCGCAAAACTTACTTATGTTATTAAAACTATTAAACAGGTAGTAAAACATTTTAAATTTTCTTATTAGGAATAAATTTGCCTTCAGCTGTAAAGTGCGCTTTGCACTTTTTCAAAAAACCTTTTAGTGAGCGCAACTCAGGAGCGTCACCGTCTGCTCTAAACTTTAACAGTAAGACAGCGTGCTCCCATCTATCTTTTGGATCAACGAAAGCTATATCCGCGGTGTTGTATACCTTCACCTCTACGAATACATCGCCGTCTAAGTTGGCTGTACGCCTCACGACACCGTCCGCCACTCGCCGTGTTAGAACGGACTGCAGGGTCTGCGGGCTCTTGACAGTCTTATCGTAGACTTCGTCTTCGGAATCGCTGTCATGCCAACCGGTCTTACTAGGCGCTGCGGATTTTTTCGGTTGCTGTCTTGGCTTCGCTGGCTTGGATCTGCATAGTAGAGAAAAAAAGTTGATTTATTTAGCTGAAGTAATAATTCTTCTATAAAACTTTAGTGATTAGGTGTAATGAATTAAGTGTGTAACGTAATTATCAATACAGGAGTATGAAGTATTACGAATAATGTGAACAGACAGAAATAAGAAGTAGAAAACTATGTATACTCGTTTTAAATCTAAGGTAATTTAAGTAATATTATAAAACTTACTTTTTAGGTAAGACTTCTTCGTCTGACTCGATTATGTCGTCCACTAACTGCTGTCGCTTTTTCGACTGCTTACTGGCAGCGGGGCTTGATCTGCAATCAAATACATTTAAAATATTAGAAAAGCATTGAAAATATAAACACTATGTTGATTAACACTATTCTAAAATCCTTTCAGGCACTTTAAAATTAGATAATGTTTAAAATAGTGTTTTAAGTAGTTTTAGTATATTTTATAGAGGTATAATTTAATTTAAGTAGTTATGTAATTTAAAATTAGATTTATATAGTATTATGATTTCGTTTTCATAATAATTGATTGATTCAAATAATGAATGTTTAAAATTGATATTTACCTTACTCTAGAAGTTGATGGCTCTTCGTCAGAGTCGAAAAGTGGGTCCCGCACTTGTTTTTTCGCTCCCTTAGTAGGACGCTTCTTGATGTAATCAGACTCCGACCTGAAATTAATGTTATTATTAAAGTCAAAGTCAAAATGCGAGTCTGACTTACACAACAAATAAAGTGTGGATAAATCAATATATTGCAATCACGTTATCTTATTTTTTTAAATCAATATAACGAATATAAACTTACGAACATTATAGTTCTCGCGTAGATTCTCGTCTTGAAAGACTGGCTAGCAGCTGGATCGGCGTTGCTGGTTGGCAACAGGCAGGGAGACGTCGTAGAGTCACACACACACACTAGTGCTTCAGTAGACTGTGTTTAAGTTGGCACTCGTCGAAATTAATTGGGTGAAAAACCACCCTACAAGATTATATATACAGCGTTTTAGCCGAATCATGAATATTTTTACAGATATTGTAAACCTTTAGGTGTGCCGAAGAAATTTCCGATTCACATATAAAAATTAGCAATAATAATACATGACTTAAGCCAAACGGTGTACAAAGTCTGAGTTTTGATAGCATAGGTAAGCACTTTATTTTAGTCGAATTTATTAAAGCAGAACTCGAAAACAAAAGTTTCATGTTGCAAACTTCCTTTGAAATACGATCATCAAAAAAGGCCGCCTATGTCAATAGCTAATTAACCAACTGACAAAAGAGGGTTAAACAACAGAAAACAGGAACTGTATCAGACCTAGGGCATTAAGACCAAAGGCTACGTTTAGCATATATTGGTGGTGCATAGGTGGAAAATAGAACCAAATAATGATGGGTTGCTAACCACATCAGCTATTACCATAGTTCGTCAGAATTTTCCTCAAGCGACTTTTACAATCTGCACGGGAGGAGAAGCTGCAAAGGGTAAAAATTGTATGTAAAGGTGCGATCACATTAGGTGTTGTTTAAAATGACTTGTGTTCGTACTACTAATCATCTTTTTGCAATCAACATGTAGTGATATAGGTTAAACTAGAAATCATATCTTGTATAGGTATTATTAGCAAATAAAAAACATTTTCTACAAGTTGCGAATCAAAGATATAAATTTTAGACATGAAGAATTAAATTTGCTAAAGGTATTTTAATTCACAAGTTATAGGAAAGAGATTTTGAAATTTAAGTGGAGAGGAAAGAAAAATAATATTTTTTACTACCTACTTATACTTTATATATTTGCACTTGGTCGCAACTATCCTTTACAACTGTTTTGTAAGCTTAGGCAGTGCCGGTTTTAGCCCTACCAGCGCCCTGGGCGAAATTTCTAAGGTGCCCCCACCTAAATGCAATGCAAACCCATTCGAAACAAGATTTATGTTTTAAAAACTAATACCTGATTACAGAAGCCATTTACAGCTAACAATGTATATATTTTTGAAATGTGTTAATTAAGACCTTCCATTTGATATACATCTCGAAACCAAAACAAAAAAAAAATTTATGCCCCGCAATTATTGTATGAAGAATGCTTTATATACATTTATTGAATACAAATTGTAAACTTTGTCACCCGGACAATAAAGTAGAATCGATTGACATCTCATTTGTCAAAAGTGGATAAGCGGTATGGATGCTAAGGTGAAAAACACATAGATATCCACAATAAAATGAATATACGTAATGAAATAGTTGTTTATAAAAAGTAAGTAGGCCTCGATCAATTGGCGAGGGGATATACATGAGCAGTCATGGCCCCCTTTATACCGGCGCCCTGGTTGGTCGCCTAAAACCGCAACTGAGCTGAGGTAAGCATAACACGCTGTGACATGTACGCTCGTGGTATATTTCCGTGGGAACGAATAATGCAGATTATACAATTTTGTCGTAGTGATTTCAAGATATTAGAATCGATAAAATTATATGCAAATAATTTATATTACAACTAAACTTTTTTCAAGTGGAAAGGTTTTGATTATAACCATAAGTATATTTAATATGAAACGGGTGTTACCACAAAATAATTACCCTTAAGATATATTTATTGTATTCTGTATAAACGTTACATATACGAGTATTTATTTGATAATTCATTTTGATAGTGACTACAAGAAATAAATAACTGGTTACAGTTCCCGTAATTATTAGCAAATTTATTAATGAGATTGTTAATGTAATCAATTAATTGCGATTGAAGAATATCTTAACATAATTATTCAAAACTTTTATCGATAGTTGATCGATGTCTCCTTCACAACGTGCGTTCGCAACCCTATTAATTTACCTACCAATGCATTTCAACTTGGACCGTTGCATTGTGAAGTTATGAGTAAAATGTAATATAAATTTACTGAATTTCTAAATGGATCCCATATGCTTTGTGATAGGATTTATCGTGGTCCAGGATGCCAACAATCGAACTTGGTGTGGCACGAGCAAACGGCCTAGAAACATCGAAAAGTTCTCAGCATGGTCTCGGTGGGTATTTTTTACCAATGTCTTAACGGGTGACAGTGCTCTCGTATTTACTGGGTGCCAATAGCCAATGGGTCACCGGCACGACCAATCGGGCCAGTAATGAGAAAACTCGATCCCAAGGCGTCCCGATGACCTTGCGACAGACTATTCGTTCTAGGTGCTCACCAATTAGATCACCGGCATGAGCAAACGGCCTTGGTAAAGCGATTATCCATTGCATTATGCACTATGGTCAGATCTTTTAGGTTTCAGCAATTTTATATTGCTAAAACTCAGTGTTTCTGAGTGTCTAGTGAAACATGTCACATGTCTGTGTTTAACTGAAACAAGCAGTGTTACATGTGAATTTGCTAGAGTTAAAATTCTAAAAGTGGTGTAATGTGTTGCGGATCGAGTTGAAAATGAATATTGGTAAGTTTTACACAAAATATCTCTTACGCGACTTTCGAAATATAGTGTTATATGTGAAGTTACGTTGATTTTTAGGTGCTCTTTTATTATACGATTCAAAACACGTCATTGAGCGATTGAAAATAAGCTCTAAAGGTAAAGTAATTCCCAGATATTAAATGGTGACTTTGAAACTCAGTTTTATACGCCATTGAGGGAATAAAATGACCGAAAATGGCGTATAAAACTGAGTTTCAAAATCACCATTTAATCCCTACTAATGCGACAAGATAACGGGGTCTATTAATCTAGTTTATTTTGTTAATCTAGTCGATGCTGCCACAGCGGCCACTGATCGTGGCCGTCTAGTGCGCGAGGTGCCTTAATAATTTTACACACAGAGGTGACATAGGGAATCCTTACGTAAAAATTGAGTATAATTTAGTCTTACCAAAATATCACCCCTCAATAGCGTGGCCAAAACGCTGGCAGCATTATCACATTCTATGGCAATACGTACTCTACAAGTCAAATACTAATAAAACGATTGATGTACTCGTACACTACGCGAATGGTCTGTCACTATTGTATGCAGCGAAGTTGATGAGAATTACTCCTATCACTTTTCAATAAGTCAAGTGGGTCAGGTAATATTGAAATTACCACTTTCTAATACTGGTTATAATATCAATTTGTTGGACATGATGAGTAATTACTCTGAGCCAGTGGTCTTGACAAATGTGTTGTGAAATATGTACCGTAGAAATTTGATTGGATCCGGTGCGCGTCCGTGGATGAGAGTTAGGAATTTTGGATACGGCAAATCGTGGATGATAATGGTTGATGATGTTGAACATTCGATTATTTATCACTTTAAAACGAGTATTTTCTTGCATAGAAGGGGTTATAACGTCCACAATATTCAACTGCTGGAAAACGCTCCGTGTATTTTCTCTATTGGAAAACTTACACATTTACTTCGAAAGTAACTTCGTTCTAACCGAGTGTTCCACCACGTTATTTTTCTGAACACCTTTTTTCATCCAATATGTATATTCCAACGGGTTGGGTTGAGGGTGATTCGCCTTTTTAGGGTTCCTAATAAAATCTGGAAAATATTTTTTTTTAGGTTAGCTGCCATACAAGTAAAGAGATAGGTAGTCAATATTTTTTTTTCTCGACAAATACATTGTGTGGGGTGTCGTTAAATAGACCTTTAAAAAAAAATTGTAAGCTTCTTTACACCATTTTTCGATTTAGGGATCTGTTTTTTAATGTTTGGATGCAATAATTGATGCAAATTTTTGTTGGAGGCAAGTGTCCCCCCCCTCTCTATCTATTAAACGGTTACGTGAACGATATGGCCACGTGAAAAATTCACAGCTATAGTATATATAATTTAGTTTAAAGGAAAACTATCAAAGCTAAGTAGGGTATACAAATTAAAATGTTATAGGCGATCAACTTATAAAATGTACTCGGAAAAAGTAATTTCATACAAATTCAACAAATAATTAGTTTTAAAACGGTTTTAGTGGCATAAACTCAAAATTGGCATTCGGATTACATACGGACCTAACTACGGAACCCTACACTGCGCGTGGCCCGACACGCACTTGGCCAATTATTACTATTATTTTTTTTCTTTTTATTCAGATTATTTTCCGTGAGCGAGTCAGGGCCGCTAAGATAGCGGAGAGCTACGTCAAGCTGTAGAGCATGAAGAAGCACACGGCTCTGACTGGAAGCGGTTGTGGCAGTGAAACCTCGTAGTTTCTAGTTTGGGTGCAAGCCCCACATACGCACCTGGCTTCTTATGGCCCGAGAGTCTTTTCCATACGAAAATAAAGTGGGTGATTCGCAAGGTATACAACTCACAGAGCCATTTGTATTAAAGTTCGTCGTTAGACGGACTTCAAAGTAACACAAATGAAAACGTGCGTCAAAAGAATATCCACTAGTTCCCACGTCCACGTGAGTTCAGCATTCCTGTGTCGGATGTGGGGCGTCCAAATCCGAGATCACGAGTCGCAGGTAAACAATCGCGGCCACGACACACGCTCGCTTTGATTAGTGGTACTTAACCCACCTCGCACGATGTGCCACATTTGCTCCTAAGTCCAGGATAGACGTGACTTGGGTTTAGACTAATTGGAGTTTTGATTAAATGTGCTAATAGCGCTTGCAACTTTGTTGTATGTATATTAGAATGAACTTTGTCTCAGTGAAAAGTGGTCGTAGATAATTGGGTATGACTGCGTCAAAAATTCGGTACAGTTCACGGTTCATAAAATAAAAAGTCTCAAAATACTGTCACTCTTCATTGATCATATCCATTTTCAACATGATTGTATATAAAAACTCATATTAAAAGCGCTATTCTACTTCAAAAAAGCATAACGTCACGCTTTCATATTTCATACAAATTCCATAGCAAATGTTTGTTTGACGTTTAAAAAGAAGAGTTTGATTTCACTTGATGTCATCTAGCGGATTCGGTTTTTTATAGGCTCAAATAAAGTAATTTGTTCTTTGCAGCAGCGTCACATGAAGTCACGTCATATGTCACATTTTTATAGATTTTAATGTGATAGTTTACTAATATTATGTACTTAATTCATTATTATTGATCAACATTTTGTTCCCACTCAATATCAACATAATACGGAAGTTTACCAAGAAGAATTTAATGATCATCAATCAAAAATAGTAAAGCCGGGAACAATGCATCTAAACTGTATGACATTTTAACAAAGTAGTATGATACAACGGTACCTGATAGTATCTTTCTAGTTCATTCATCAACCCGGTGGGAGTAAATATAGCATGCTTAAATAAACTAACCACTTACGATACCATCGGCTAACTATTACAATTTTATGGCGATGAAAGGCCGTTGAACTTTTAATGTTTGAAAATTCACAGTATGGTTTTAGTTACGAGCTATATTTTTTTTATTATTGTCTCGGCCGTGGGGTGATGGCAAAGTAAAATAAAATTAGTCAGCACCCTCTTTCCTTTCTCATTGGTGTCGTAAAAGGACACATACATACATACATACTATCACGTCCTTATCCCTAATGGGGCAGACAGAGCATTTTGGGTCTTGCAGCTCTATGCAGAGCCTAGGGCCGCAAGACTCAAAAGCCACTTTTAGCGTCATGGTGGGCGAGAAGATGGAAAAGCAATCAATACAGTGACGGGTTGCTAGCCGCATCGCCTGTTAAAATGATTCGCATTTTTGCCCATTCCCTCGATCGGCTTTTACGATCTGCGCGGGAAGAGAAGCAGCTGGTACATTCTAAGTTTTTTCGTTTCTCCCAGACCAGCATGGGAGGTATATTTAACGGAGAACAGGTAGAAGCGTCCTCTGTCTGTCTGTCCTGGTTCCTGTTTACCCTTTGGGTTGCGGAGGTCAGACTGCAGTCGCTCTGTGTAAAAACCAGTAACCTCGTTAAATCTTCTTGGCAAGGTAGAGGAAAATTGAAGTTTTTTCTTATTTACAAAACTTTTTCCCCAACCAAAGGAAATTTTAACAGATTATATATTTTTGTTGCCCCTATAAAGAAAAATACTAAAAATATAATAAAAAATATATTTAAATGGGGCTCCCATACTAAAAACGTGATTGTTTATAGTTAATGGTAAGGAATCCTTCGTGTGCGAGTCTCACTGAATCGAACTCAGCTGGTTATTTAGCTATTTATATTTTCACTGAAATTACTGTAGCTTTGAGGAGCATTACGATTACTAAGCAACCCTGGACCTTAATTGGATGGAAAAAAAAACATTGTTTCCTTAAAAATTTAACCTTTCAATGTCCTTACCTGATGCACTAAACTAGTAAGGTATAAAAAATCAACCAAACCCACCCATTGTGTAACTCTATCAGGCGTGAGGTTCGAAGCTCACCCTTAGCCGATTCATTAAGGACCTGTTTGATTGATGCGGCCGATTAAAACCAAGGCCATGTTCAGAGTGTTCGAGTAGCTCCATCTAATTATGAACTTTACTCGTCTCGTCTACGAGTAGTCAAGTCAAGTTTTAATTACATGCCTTTAAATGCTTAGTTGCACTTGATTTTAACGGTTCCGTATCCAAAGGGTAAAAACGGAATCCTATTACTGAGATTCCATTGTCCATCTGTCTGTCACCAGGCTGTATCTCATGAACCATGATAACTAAATAGTTGAAATTTTCACAGATGATGTATTTCTATTGCCACTATAACAACAAATACTAAAATGAAATATATATTTAATAATTTATTTTGTGATTTTTTTGTCGCGGAAACCTTATGTGTATGAGTTTCGCACTTGGCCAGTTGTTTATCTATTCATTGGATTGCATTTATTTTTTTTCTAAATGAAATCGATCGGACTGCAGACGATTTGCACGACAGCAAATTTTGCATGCCAGATTAATGAAAAGTGCTTGTGTTTATATTTTTGTATGTTTGTATAGGTATATATATATTTATAAATTTGTGTGATCTCGAAAACAGCTCTAACGATTTCGCTGAAAATTTGTATATGGGGGTTTTCGGGGGTAAATAATCGATCTAGATTAGTTTCATGTTTGGGAAAACGCGTGTTTTCGAGTTTTCATGCGTTTTTCTTTCCACGCAGAATATGGTCGCTAATTTCGTCGCGCCGATCGCCTTGATTTTAGCTCAGTGATTAAGGATACCGACCGCTAGAAAAAGTGTTACGGGTTCGAATCCCACTCAGTGACTTACTTTTTTATATTTTATATTTAAGTTTATATATAATTTTTTATTTTGTATTGTTTTTAGACAAGTTTAAAAAAAACTAGTTAATGTTTGAGATGTAACCGAGCAAAGCTCGATCGCCCAGGTACTGTATTATAAGTACCGTTGTTACCCATTTTCTAGCAAATAAACTTTAATTTAATTTAATTTGAAAGTACCTTCCAACAAGAACCTAATAAAATAAAGTAGGAATAGCGTCCTAGTTAATAATCTTGCCTTGCAACATAAATTGGTAATTTCTTTCTTAAGTAGAGAATACTTACGTGCAATCCTGACAAACTGACTCTTGTAATGTATTGGGTATAATTGCACTCATACAGTAGGCAAGTAAAGTGACAAATTGTTAATGGTCGCCAATACACTCGCAAACTGTGAATAAAATTAAGGGGTGTCACACATGCCTTTTATACACTTCATGAGCCAACATTAGTCAAACGAATGTTGGTATTTATCAGTCGGATTAACGATGTGTGAATGCGCCTTGAAATGGTTATTACTTATGTCCGTATGTATTCAATTTAATGAGCTAGTGAGTGAAAGATTGCAATACTTAAATTTTATCGAGTATTTAATTACTTGTGCTATGGTAATTTTTATTAGTTTGTAGGTAAAAACTACTGGCGAGACTGTAAATTCGTGCTTTGTTTTAATTATATATAATATATACTTGTCAGATTAATAATAGTTTTATTAACTAACTTAACTTTTGGGAACTGTCAGGAAATAATTTAAAGTAGTGCTTCAAAAATCTAAAATGACATCTACCTATGAATTGACAAACACATTAATACGTCTAAATACATTATTCATGGCTTTTAAAACCATTTACGTAGATCTAGAGATTTATGCATCCAATCAGTAATTTTGGAAAGCGTTAGGGGAGGACTATGTCCAGCAGTGGACTTCCTGACTTGAAATTTTAGTTATGGTTTTCCATAATCGGTTTTGTATTTAAATATGTACACTTCTTATTAAATATGTGTTCTTCTTTTATTTATATAACACAAGTGTGTAATGGTCCTTATAAAGCCCGCTGTCCTTTTAACCCTTTGATAGTGTATTCATAAATTATATGAGTATAGAGTCGTCACATATCTGATGAAGAGACAAAACAATGTAATTCACGATTCAACAGGTGAACATAGCAGCTGCCAACGAAATTCAAAAGATTGTGTTGTTTCGACTTTTTATAGAATCACCTAATTAATCAACTAGTCAAGCAACAAGGTTGTCGAGTAAATTGAAGAGATCGAGTAAATTTTTAATAATAAAACTTGCTTTACATTAAGCTTATTTGTGTCAGGCATACTGTCATTTACATCACTTACGGTATAGGCAGAGCCTAGAGTCGCAATCATCATCATCATCATCATTAGGTCTTTTTTTTCTCCACTGTAGGAGAATGACTCTCTTTGTACTACCAGAGTAGGAGAGAGCAACCAGACGATTTGGCCTACACTTTCCACGCTGGCCAGATGGATTGGAGAGGCCTCATTGATGTTTGTAAGCTTTGTTTAGCTTGTAATTACTAAGTCGCCTTCTGCGACATCCACGGGAAGACTTGGAGTGGTCCTGTTCTACTCTGCCGGATACCACAAGGCAAACTAGAGCCGCAATACTTAAAGGTAGGTAACTCTCATCGTGATGGTGAGCGTGAAGGTGGAACAAGGGAATTAAAATAGTGATGGATTGCTAGACGGAGCGCCTATTGACATGATTTGGATTCTTGCTCATCCCTTCGATTGGCGTACAATCTGATTGGAAATAAATTCTATTTTTCTTTTTCAATAATTTTGAATTTGAAATTGGATGTAAATGTTATATATACGCTATTTATGTTTTAAAATGATCTTAAATATATCACCTCTACGATTGTACATATATTTAAGACTGTCCGCATAGAATTGTCACCTAGGAAGGGATCGGGTATCGTCGTGTTTTCGATTTAGGCCCGATGTCGCGTTCGATGTCGTATGTCTTGTCTGCGAGAGTTATCCGAGTGTAGTCTAATCTGTGAACATTTACATTTGATGTTGACCATGAAACTGATACTTTGTATTTGCATCTAAGGCCAGTAAAGCGGATGAAAATCCAGGTAAGTCAATTTCCTCATTCAAGTTTTTGGAATATTTTCATTATTGAAAGTGGGATTTAGTTTTATTTTTGACTACTTCAAACTACCGTATTTTTTGTTTAGATTTTTTTGGAAGGATTCGCAACGAGCTTTCTGGAATTACAGTTAGATACTAGATTATTCGTTGGACTAATTAAATTTTATATTAATTTATTAAAAAAAACTTAATAAAATGTTGTATAAAGCTGTAGACGATTTGCTATTTTCCTGCGCATAAAATGTATTTATTTTTAACTAGACAACGCTCCACATAAGCAGAAAAAATGTAGTCAAATTGGCATGTCCTGACTAAGGCGAGTATGACCGGTAGAATAATGTTTTTTTTAAATAAAGCTGCTGAATCGTCCATTCATCCTAACTCGGGTACTGTGTAAAGTCGATCGGCGTGGGAGTAGCTCGCTGTTTCCGTTAATGTTACTAGGACCGTTGAAAATATTGATGGCAAGAACTGATGTAGTTTCCATTGACACGCTATCCTGACAGGCCGGATTAATGCGTAGTATGTCCAATACTTCAGTCCTCGTAGCATGGCACCGTCGATAAACCCAAATAATGTTTATATCGCGCGATGGGTAGTACCATCTCACTCGTTAGAACGAGATAGTGATAGGTGATTGGGCTCGAATTCTTTGTCGATTTTGACGAATGATTTTGTGGATAAAACTTGCTATAAAAGTGCATTAAAAATAGATATGCCAAGTTTCTGATTCATAAAATCGAATAGATTTTATACCTCATGTCATTTCCACAATTAAGTCGAGACCTTTTACTTCAGCAGTTGAATAAAAGCGGGTAGGGTTTATTAGTTCCTTTTGATATGTAAAGCATCAAATACACAAATACACACTAAAACATTTACAGCTCTATTTGTGCGTACCTATCCGTATGTCCCAAATACAAGGGATGACCACATTGGGATTTTACTATTGACATTTCTCCTATAAATGTGCTATAAACGCGACCCTTGTGACGAATAAACCACCGTTCGATAGCCATCATGATACTATAATATGCATAGAACCCATTTTATTTGAGGCTAACTGTAAAATATATGGGACAAGTATGGGGGTCAAGGGGACAATGGTGTAGAAAGAACGAACATTGTGTGAATGTTTTGTGATACATTGAAGGCATACAAAGTGTTAACAAAGATTTTTCTTTTATATAGTTTGGTGATTGGTAAAATCAAGTATGAAACAGGTTAAGAAGGATATGTGAGAATAAAATTGGTATGTAGTTTACAATAACAAAATATTTGTTACTATTTCTGAGGTTTGTTTTATTTATTTTTAATCTGAACTTTTTGCAACTAAACCAATTGCAAGTTACTAAATTGCGATTGCCGTTTGGTTTCCGGCAGAATAGAATAGGGCAACTCCAAGTCTTCCCGTGGACGTCGTAGAAAGCGACTTAGGGAATACAAGTTAAACAAAGCATTTAAACATAAATGAGACTTCCCCAATCCGTCTGACCAACGAGGAGAGTGTAGGCCTCTGGCTGTGCTCTGGCTGCTCCGGCCAAGTATGGCTTTGGTAGCACAGAGAATGTCGTGCTCCTGCAGTGGAGACTGGAGGACCTGATGATGACCATTGCAACAAAATTTATTTTGTTTTTGAAATTGAACAGTACGTACACATCATTCTGAAGACTAATATTACACCAATCAAAACAAAAGTAAACCTACATGTTGTAGTTTTTCAACTAGCATACAACCAAACTACGTTCAGTGTGACACAGCCTTACACAAATACTAGAGGCGGCATCACAGCCGACATAAAACTTAACAACTTGGTTTGAGGACCTTCGGACATTGTCAATTTGGCGGCACTCGGATTCGTTTGCCGTATTTCAGGGGGTCTGAATAATATATTAAGATAAGGTGTACAGGGTACGATTTATGAAGGCTGGGTAGGGTTTTAATCTCGTAGAACGACCATAACAAGACGTATGGGCAAATTACTGAATTTGTTATGAGACAGAAACGATTTAATAGCTGCTTGAATTCTGGCCGAGTGCTCTTAAATATTTTATTTGATAGATTAAAAGGATGTAGATTTGGGTAAAATATGGCCAGATTTGTTGGAGTTTTTGAGTTTGGGATGCGTGTAATTGGTTTATCTGTCTTTTCAGGTAATTTTTAAGTTAAAATGTAAGCTACAGGATTTAGAAGTAAACTGCTATTTCTATTATTGTTGGGGCTTGGTCAAAACAATATTTTAAATGATATTTCCGTTTCCTTTCAAGTAATTTATTTAAAACACTGGCTACTTCAAAATTCAAGTATCCCCTTTAGTTTGTTAGTGTTTAAAATAGAGAGCTCCGAAATAGGAATCTTCATTGTGTGTCCCTACAATTCTGATTCTCCCTACAAAAAGCCTTACTCTTTAATAAAAAATGAAATAAGAATGTATATAGTATAAAAAGTTTAGCCTATGTATTATACTCTAACATTACGATTAAGTATTTAAGTGTGCCATATATTTATACGAAATTCAATTAACAGAGCTGTAATGGTACTACAAACAACAGTAATGTATTACATAACTTCCTGCAAATTTAATTACACTATTAATTATTTAGGGCAAACCGCAGCTACTATGTTTGTATAGTACATACATATACAGAATATATGGCTCGATGTTTATTTTGTTGTTCGTGTGTGTAAGTGGCCTATACTGGTAAACTGCCATACAACATAATAACAGTCGAGACCAACGGCTTACTTGTTTTCCGAAGTACGCAGGAGCTCTACAATTTTTTTTTTGCCACAATTTGGTCACCCGTCATATCAAAATCTGCGTTTACCATCAACAAGGAAACTCCGGTGCACTCGAGCCAGTCTGTTTGCAACCACGAAGGATTTAACTCCTTTTCCAAATGTTAGACGAAACAAAATAAAGGTTCGTGCTAAGCCCTGTTTATATAATAAGTTTCAGTATATTTTATAAGACCTTATGTTATATGTTCCTTGAATGTCCCAAGCTCCGACACTGGACTCTCTCCGTGTCGTATACTAATAGCCGCCATTTGCTGACGTCATGATGTCGTGTCTCGGACGGTGACACGCTCTCGTCTTAGATGAGAGCAAATTATGGACAAGACTGTTTGAAGGTACTTTTGTTTCAATTTGTCATATGCAAGTCTTTTATAAGACTGTTTTTATAACACCGCGCAGATGACTTAATTGATTTGACTGAACAATGCTAAGTTTTAACATTTTGATATTGACGCACTGATAGAGAAAGAGTCCACAATCTTATATCTATTTAAAAAACTATAGAAAAAGTAGATAGCAAGGTTTAATAATAAGATTGTGAGAGACTGGTGTGCCTGACCGAACTATGCAGAGCCTGTATCTCGGTACGCCGGCCTTTCCCCACTAGAAGCTAAGCAGACTTTAAAGTTATTTTAATCTTAGAAGGACTAAAAAGAAAATAAAATAAAAAAAGTATTATATCTTATATTGGTAGTTAAAACTTGAGTCAGACATATCGTGGTGCAGTTTATCGATATTAGTCAACTTTCTCTGTTAGACTTTTGTAAAAGAGTTTTGTAAAACAAAAGTCTGTGTTAAGACTGTCTTGACTTCGATCTGCTCTCAACCTTAATTAGTCAGGGTTCACGCGGCGTGACATTGCCTAGATGTAGGCGCCCCGGTCAGAAGATAACCGTGTTTTTGAAAGCACGTTAAGCCGCTGTTAAATGAATTAAATTGTCTATATTTGTGCTGAAAAAAGAACTAAACGGATTTAGATGCGGTCTTTTCATACACCTACAACGATTCTCCAAGATCATTCCATCGGGTTTATATTTGATTTATACCACTAGGAATCTTAGTAAAACGTATTATACTTATATATTATTTCAATTAAACTGCGGTTTATAATTATTAAGCCGTTATAAGTAATTTATTTGCTCAAAGTTGGAAATGCTTAACAAATTACCATAACCGCAAGCCATGTCGCATTCCACTATGTGTACACACATTGATATTATCTTTTTAGTCATTATTTAAACATCAGCCGTAGAGATCATGGTCTTGGACAGTTGCTCTCAAACCTTTAGTCTCATAATATATATTTATAAAAATTAACAACTGTTTGCTAAACCTATTTTGGCTAAAACATGGTTTGTCCCTTTTACTCTTTTCAATATTTGACACTGAAAGAACGAGACAAAACATATTTTAAATAAATTTAATTTGCAAAGTATTATTATTGTAAAATAAATGTTCATAAATTAAAAGTATGATAGGAAACTCTTATTACGGCAAAAAAATACAAACTCTCTTGTTGATGCTTTCGTGTCATTAAATCAAATAATAAATGAGGTGCAGTAAGTAGACTTACGTAGTACTTTCAATAACTTAAAATAGTCATAAGCAGTTAAGGAGTTTTTAATTGAGCTGACTTTCTTTCATATAATGTACCTTTTCAAATTGAAAGGAAAGAGAAGAGACCTTTGCCCAACAGTGGATCAGATATAAGATAGCTCTTAAAAAGATCAATATATTTAATTTGAGAAGTTGTTCAGTATCATTGACTAAACTTGCACTTCAAAAATATGAATTTAATATTATATTCGAAACATTATATTATATTCTCATTATAATCTACAGTTTGAGCACCCGTGCCATGTAGATATTTTATACTATAGAAACAATACGCGTTACCGCTAGGGGCGTGCCCACGCGTGGGCTCGCTGTGGACATTGTTCAACAGATCACCGATACAAGCCTATATCCGATCCTATCGTAATTATAACGTTCCTCGATTGGTATTTACATGAGCATCTCGATGTTATCGACTTCTTAAGATGAGCTCCGTATGCCTCAAATAATTGTTCGGTAATATTTTTATTGTTTTCGGAGTTTTTTGAACAATCGGCTTTATATATAAAGTACGCTAAATTATCCAAATAGGCTTTGGGAGAAATTCACTCGTTCAATTAGTTAATTGGATATGTTAATATGCTAAACAAAGCTTATATACATCAATGAGATCTCTCCAACCCGTCGGGCCAGCGTGGAGAGTGTATGCCCAATTCTCTGGCTGCTCTGACCAAATATGGCTCTAGTAGTACGGAGAGGGTCGTGGTCCTGCAGTGGAGACTTTATAGACGTGATGATAATAATATGTGAATATGTACAGAATGTACATGTATGTACATATAATCACGCTGTTTCCCCACGAAGGTAGGCAGAGGCTATAGACCACTTACTATGAAACTGACAGACCTCCATTGCTTCGTCTTCACTTATATGTCATTACATATTTTCTATTCACAAACTTTACAATACATCCTACTGAAATTTAACAAGATATACTTCATTAAAGGAGGACTTAAACTTTATTTAAAAACGCATATTTTTACTTTAACTTACTCATCGGTTACACAAGAAACAACAATTTACTACTATTTTACAATTTACAACGAACCTGTGTAACCGACAAAGGTAAAACGAACGTTCCCAGTTTTTAGCGAGCATTGCCCAAGCTTGTCTGTTTGGAAATACAAAATACACAAGAAGTACTCGTCAAGTCTAAAAAACTGAATTATTACAGGGTCTTCTCGTATTCGACTCGTGGCAAAAAGAAGTTTCAATTATGCGTAAATACGAGTCCCACTTAAGCCGAACATTCCTTTGTTTATCGTAATAAATCGGACTCCAAAATCATGGGTCTCATTTAACGACATGAAAAAGTAGTCGATAAAATACTGTACAGTATTAAAAACATTTTCCAATTAATGAAACAAAATAAACGTTTTTTCTCCACTTCGCATGGTTTTTGGCATCCGTTGAAAGAAAAAAAGAAAAAAACTTTATTCGGTGCTAATTTACAGGACCTAGGTGATTGATCATTATCATTAATATCTTTTGGGAAGAAAAGCTTAAAAGTGCAAGTTTCCATAATGCGATAATAAGCAATCAAGTCAAAAATATTCAAGTGATATACCTTGATATAATTAGTTTTTCTTTATTAGGTACTCTATTGTTAAATCTTTTATTCGTAAATTACTTTCTGACTTCAGCGTTAAACAATTAATATCTACTAGTAATAAGTATTTGTCAAGAAAATCAAATAAGCTCAAATTCGATAGGCTTCGTATTTTAACTGAGTACTTTCTCGATCTTTTATTTCGGCTCTATTATAAGACTAGCTTTTATCCAATAATATCTTACTAATACTTAATAGTTATAAAATATTTAGCAAAATGACTGTTTAGTCCAACACCGGAAACTTAATTCGACAAGATTAGATTACATATTACATATCTATCAATATTGAACTCTGACTGAAATTAAAGATTTTGTAAGTAAGGATGGTAGTATGTAGCAAAATATTGAGTAAAATCAAGCTAGAAACAAGCTATTTCCATACCAGTATTATAAAGGTGCAAGTAAGTTTGTTTGTTACAAACCTGCACAAAACGGATCAAAGATTCCTGACACCTGAATGAAAATAAGAAAGAGTTATCAAAAAGGTGTCAGTTATATAAATTGCTTTTTCCACATTCTGATTCTAACGTCACACACTCGTCCACATGTCATGAAGTCGACCGATACATAATGCATGTTTCCATTATACCTCGAATTTTAACTCTGATGCTAACTCATCCATAAATAATCCGCGCTTTTTAGTCTCTCAGTTTATTTGGAAAACCACTTCTTGTTACGCGTCCTGTATAAAATGAGTCTACAACCCGAATGCATTGGACATAAAGTTTTTATGAACCATTGTTGTTTTACCGCTGGGTTGTCTTCTATTCATGTCTTGGGTATGTCAAGATTGTTTTGTAAGCCAGGTAGAATTTGAATCCAGCGTTATTTTGGTATACTATAAAACATTTTGCAGGGTGTATTTATTAGGTATACATTTACTACACATAATATCAAAGATGAAGATCAACAAGAGTTAAGTAGAGTCTGAATCAAAATTTCTCTTTAACCTGGTCATATGGTTTTATGCAAAACTTAACAAACGTCTACTTAATTTATTTGGTTAAAATGTAAGTCTCATACTTTTAATGACAAAATATATTGAAATGAAAACAGAGATAAGAACATAACACATTATAGCTAAAATAAATTTTATCAGCAAACGTTTACAGTATCATAACGAGAGTCAGATTTAAACTTATTTTTGTTAAAATAAATAGGTGCTTAACCTAAACATAACTATGGCTGGTGATCACGATGATAAAGCACGCTATCATAGTAATCGACCAATATTGACTATGAGATGTGTTTTATTAGTGACATTTGTTTTACCCGGCCAATGTTGACATCAAGGTACGCAAATGTTTGTGCACTTGCCACCGACTGATTAACGAACTACGTGGGCTTCAATATATTAAGTTGAGCACTTAGTATTAAACACTTTACCTCCTCTTAGTTTCCCCATTCTTCATAAATAACGTCTAACAAAATATACTAAAACTTTTTCGATTCAGTCCATAATTTTGATCAACTTTCTCCAAAAAACATGAAATGTTTTTACTACTAAATTCACCCTTAGAAAACTTTCATTATATTTTGTTAGACCCTGTATACGGATTTGATAAGGCGAATTATAGTCATTAGATATAGAAGTTGTAGTCAAAACCTTATGTCTTTCATAAAAAGAAACAAAAGTAAAGCATTAAAAACAATCTTGTTATTTGTAGCGCACTAAATAGGTTCCGAAATGATTTTCGATTTTATTGTTCATTGTGTGTTGATGGTTTTTAACCCCGACGAAAAAGAGAGGTGTTATATACTTAAGTTTAACGTATCTCTGTGACTGTGTCTGTCTGTGACGTCGTAGCGCCTAGGCCTAACGAATAGGTCGATCTAGATGCGGTTTTTCTGTTTGAAAGCTGATATGATCGAGATGGTTCTTAGCTATGTTTGATGGAAGTAAGTTTAACGGATGAAAAGTTCGGGTAAATGCTTTAAAGTTGAAGTTTTTTAATTTGCCTAAAAAATACTTGTTTTATTTCGGAGTACCATTGTGGTGACAGGATTGGCCAACCTAAAGTCTGCGAGACAGACTGTTATGTAGCTGAACCGGAAAGTGCAGTGATTCCTTAAAAAGAAGATTCCGTCAAAGACATTGGCATCTCAAGCATCGGCAACTAACTGTATTGAATATTTGACTGCCTATTGACTCACACGATCCGAAGTGTGCCTCCAACTCAAACACTCGTGATTTGCTATTCCGAACCTCTGTCTAATATTTGTGTTTGTCGCCAAAGACAAACTAACCGTGGCCGTGTCTTGTTTCGGCTACAACTAACTGCCAGTCATTTAGATGAGTATTTACTTGCTGAGACAACTTAAGGACTCTAACTTAAGTTAAGGAACAGCGAACTAACAAGGAACTTGAATTTAAAAGCATAAAAATTTGAAAAGTGGAATACTTAGCCATATTTTTTAATTAAATCGATGCAGGCAGCTCTAGATCGGATATTTTGTAAATAATTGGAAGAGTCTGTAACCAGCAGAGGACGTGCGGGTGAAATGATTTATTTAAATACCTACATTTTTTATAATTTATTTTCACGTGGAATTAAACGCCTATATTATGGCATATTCGCAAACAGACATAAGATAGTCTGTGTATTTTTTAGGGTTCCGTAGTAAATAAGGAACCCCTATTTATTTCAGTAACTTCACGAGTTCATAATCATGACACACATAACGTGTGATATAGAAAACATTTTAGCTTCGAGTGTGAGTAGGTCTTAATTTTTTTTTTATTCTTCTTATATTCCAATAGGGTTAAAAGTATTATTCTAATTAGTCCGTCTTTTAGGTAATTCAAAAATAATAAACTCATATTTTCCAGTTTATAAAAAAGTAGAAATTCACAAAGATTAATACCGAGCAAAGCTTCAGAGTGGTTTGCTTGCAACGTCTCCGCTATGTCAAAATCGTAGCTAGTCCTGACATCATGCGAAATTTTAATGCGCTGTATCTTTGTCAATTTTTGTTTCTCAGATAAAAGAAAAAATACGCATAAAATATTTTTTAATAACCTAACCGGTTTGCCAGAAATATTTTTCCAGTCACGTCTGATGTCCAAGTTAAACGCCATAGTTGTATTTCGTATTGTTTTATCTGGTATTTCAATCGGCCAACCGACCACTGCTATCAAACGACCTAAAACAGCTAATTCACAAAGGGACCACCAACGGCGCTCAAGAGCAGGAACAACGTAATTATTGCAGCCACTAGTAAAAGGTACACGTTTATGTTTAATGTATATTCTCGTAGAAGGACAACTTGACAACAAGTTGTGTGTTCACTTAATTATCACTCACGCAAGCAACAAAAAAATAATTCCTTTTTTTGCACATCAATTTTTTACTTAAATTAATTTCTGTTCTTATCTTCGAAGTTGTAATAACAGCTGCTTTTAAATAGTTTAACTGAAGTGGCTTTTGAATTCTGCTACTGTCTGATGTTTATTTTTTGAGGATGTTTAACATTTAAATTGAGAATTACGCAGAAAATATTTATAAGTCTAATTCCCTTCTTGTAATTTATTATAAGTCAATCTCTATTTTATTTATGAATATATGACATATATAGTTAGCAAAGAGTTATGCTTATACTGTTAATCATCATCATCGTCATTATTACAGCCGCATAACGATATAATATATATATTATACGACCTTTTTTTGTACTTAAACAGTACAGAAAACGTAATATTTGCTTATTACAGAGAGCATCATCATCATTTCAGCTCTTCTTTCACCCACTGCTGAGCATAGGCCTCTCTTTGTATACTCCACCAATCTCGCCGACGTATAGAGAGCATGGAAAATACAATAATAGAAAAGTGTCATGGCAATTAACCCACCCACAAGGTGGTCTGACGACCTGACCAAGGTCGCTGGAATGCGCTGGATGCAAGTCGCTCTAGATCGGTCATTTTGGAAATCTTAGGGAGAGGCCTATGTCCAGCAGTGGACGTTATGCGGCTGAAATGATGGCAATAAGCCCCCAAAAGAAAGTTGATCATAGTGTGTATATACAACCTTTTTCTAATGCCTGCATATTAAGGCCATACCCAAATTTTCCGGGGTCCAGTGGCGCCGCCATTTAAAATAAATCATTTAAAAGGAAACGGAGATATCATTTAAAATTGTGTCTTGGTCAAGTTCTAGATACCCATTCAAAGTATTTTTTAAACTACTTTTTGTAGTTTAAAGTGAGAACGTGAAGCTTTTCTACGCACATTTGCGAAAAACGGCCACTTTTAGCTAATGTGCGTAGAAAAGCTTCACGTTCGCACTTTAAATTATAAACAGTAGTTCATAAAATAGTTTTAAGGGTTATCTAGGGCTTGACCAAAACACAATTTTGAATGATATCTCCGTTTCCTTTTAAATGATTTATTTTAAATGGCGGCGCCACCGGACCCCGGAAAATTTGGGTATGGCCTTAAGAGCTGGGTAGGTACTTTAGAAATTCCATCATGTTATTAGTTCCCGATTGTACCTACCGTATAAACAAATTAAGCGTGACATTTCATGTCTCCCGGGACGCTAATCACTAGTAGTACAATGAATATTACAATGACAATCGGCACAGGAAGCCCGTAAACCGATTATGCTGATCGCTCGTCATTCGATATGACGGCCGCACAATCGATTCAAACCGATTTATAACTGAGATATAGCGGTACCGATTCTTATCGATAGTGATTAATCGGGCAGTGTCGTTTCATATGTGGGTGACTGATCAAATGTTTGAAGTTGAACGGTACATCCTGGGGTTAATGCAATCAATGTTCTTGGAAATTAATTGGGAGTTAAAAAGGATATTGGACAATTGGTCGAGTTTCGTTTGATCTAATTTATTAATTATAGGTTTAAAGGAAGTAGATTTAATTTCAGATAGAGTCAAGTAGTCATTAAATATAGCTGACAATTATGAGCAAATCCTAATATATCTTAGTCTAGTATGTTAATCAAAAACCGAACGCTTATTAAGACTACTACTTATTAAATAACAAGTTTATTTGCTAGGCTGAATAAAAAAAAGTCCCAACGCCTTCTAGTGAAAAGTTGTGGAAACACATAATATTCTAACCAATGTTAAGTGGAATTGATATCCGTAGCGTAATCTATGATTTGCCAGGTAAATTTCATCTTTTGAAACCAACTTTGAAGCGTTAACACCCAATAACTTTGGAACGACTGAACCGATTTTCATTAATTATGGCTAGGAACCACCGCAAGGGAAGTTGCTTTCACGTAAAGAAACCGAATTGAAATCGGTCCATCCGTTCGAGAGCTATGATGCCACAGATAGTCTGACAGACATTAGCGTCATACTTACAAAACCACTCTTTTTAGTCGAGGATTAAAAAGTAGGATCTTATAATGACTCGTATTATGTAAAAATTACAGCTAATACTTTTAAACTATTCCAAAACGGCACTATTGTTTCGTAGTAACCATCAGAATAGCCACAAGCGCAGTTTACCGCGGGTCACAGAGTCACAGTGCGTCAATTTCGATACAATTTTCAAAACAAAAAGAGCAAACAAAGTCAGATTGCAGGCCGCGATCGCCGGCGGAGATACAGCGAGAACAATAACCGATGCACTTCCTTTGAGCATTCACCTGGCAGACCATTTGCGAATTTGTCATTTTGCGTCAGATAGTATTGTAGGCACTTTCAGTTTTATTTCTGCATTATTCTCTCCCGTTCTTCTTATTAGTCCCGGCTGTCATCATTGTATGGCAGTCGTCAAGCTGTGTCAGATCCTTTAGGCAGCTTGACAAATCTAACACCAATATTGGCCACTTACACACACGAAAATATTACACATATTTATTTATATTTATATTTATATTTATACGAAAACAAAACAAAGGCGGATAATGGTTTAATTAAACCTACATCATTAAAGTAGGAGTAAATTTTTTTTATTCAATGTAGGATAAATTTCTTTCTTATTGGAGGTCATGTTTAGGAATTAGTTCAGTATTGGGATACTACATTTAAGATTCCTGTAACAAATTTGTTTGGCAGGCGTATTAAAAAACCTTCGACGACACCATCTAGAGTGATGAGAGGCGGAACTACATATTTCAACCGATCTTAAGTGGAATTAACATCCGTGGCTTCATCTATTATTTTCCAGATAAATTAAGAAGCCCCAACTTTAAAGCGTTATCCCCAACAACTTGTAAACGGCTGAACCGATTTTTATCAAACATAACTAAAAATCGTCGCAAGAGAACATGTCATGAAAACGCATTGAAATCGATTTATTCATGTTAGAGCTACGACGCCACAGACGTACAGACAGACAGACATTAGCGTTAATCTAGAGATAAGAGATAAAAATAATCTTGTCGGGAGATAAAAAAAGTTCTCGCTAAGGTCACCGTATAAGTTTACCAATAGCAATGCTTTTACTTTCTGGAATCTTATGAAAAGAGCAAAACCACTCAAAACCACTAACCGAGACCCTTCTTTTAGAATTAATCTGGCAGACCATTTGCGACTTTGTCATTTTACGTCAGCAAAAAAACATATATTATGTGAACAAACACGCATATTGCTGTATAATAGTTACCGAAGTCTATGAACACCTGCAATGGCAGCCACTGTCTTGCCACACTGTAGAAATAATTCCAAAGCCTTTTTAAATAACTGTTGGTTCAGTCTCTCAGGACAATAGATCCGAATAGACTAAAATAACAAGGCTGTCTATTTTTTAACCGACTTCTAAAAAGGAGGTTATCATTTCGAACCGATTATTCGAAGACGCCTGGACGAATTTTCGATTTTTTTTTTTTGAATATTTGTCAGGTGTTCCGATAGAAATTTTATCAAAAATATAGTATAGTTTGGGGATGAAGTCTGATTTCGTTTTGAAAAATTATTATTTCCGCAAATGGACCAGTTGTATTTCTAACAGTCCCAAACAACCGATTTGGAGCAAAGTTTGCGCATTAATTAATGCACACATTAAGAGTATCGTAAGTTTGGTAGTTTAGTGTCTCAAGACACTGCTGAGAAACGTCACGTAGAATGAAACATGCGAATTTACTTTACCGTACTTTATATGTGCACGAGGGCCGTGGAAGCACTCCTGAGATAATTACTTATCTAAATAAATAAGCTAAATAGTGGGAATAGAAATATTTTGCAATATAAAATTTTCTGTCTAACCTATTAGGGAAGATTGAGAGGTATTGGGAAAGGTATTGTAAAGTGAGTTTATAAGGCCAAAAACACCGAAAAAAATAGTTTGAAAACTATTCTTAAAAACGTATATAGGTCTTTGTAACAATTCATGTTCTTACTCACCACATTTCTTCACCATTTTATTATCTTCAAATTACGAATTCCATCATCTTTTTATCAAAAAATTCAATTTTTTAATTATTTACACATCTATTCCACATGTTTCTGACTCATTCCTCCTTTTCTAGCTACCCTGACTGATACTCATAACAACTACTTTTAATTGTATAATTTTATCAGTTCAGTCTTTTATAATAATAACAAATAAATTTATTAACCTAGTCGTTTCGTTTCGATCTCTTGCTTTACGATGTCTTCTTTATAATCATCATTAGGTCTTTTTGTCTCCACTCCAGAAGCACGACCCTCTCTGTACTACCAGAGCCACAATTACTTAGCTAGAACAGCCAGAGGACACACCTATACTTACCACGCTCTGGCCACTGCCTAGACAGATTGGATAGGTCACATTGATGTTAATAAGCTTTGTTTAGCTTGTATTCCTAAGTCGCCTTCTACGACATCAACGGGAAGACTTGGAATGGCCCTATTCTACTCTGCCGGAAACCACACGCCAAACTACGACACCTACTTGTACACATTTCATGTTAGAGCATACCTTCTGAGCTAGGACGGGTAAAGTTCCCACAATTCCTAGGACGATATTTTTTTAATTTGTGATCTTTGATTTTTTTTTTCTTATTACTACCGAAATCACAGAAGATTTATTATAAGATTCAAGTCAAAGTATAAGGAAAAATAAAAAATATAATCGTTTTACTGTATGAATATTACTCACTTATAGGGTGTCTATTAGAATACAGATTTTTTTGACATCGAATTTCATTTCCCAGAAAACTATTCCACGATTTTTAATACATTTTTTTCTTAATAAAACGAATAGTTTATCATCGCAGTTTCATATTATAATAACAACATTTAAAAAAATATATATTTTAAAATGGTTTTCTTTTATAGAAAAACGGTATATCGAACTAACATTTCATATAAAATATTAAGTTATCGATAAAACTGTTCATAAAAACATGTTTCAATATGTAACGGTACACATAATAACTCGCTTCGCTCGCTCAGCTCTTGCGTGTCTTGGTCGCAATTCTAACATAACCTAACCTACCTATAGGATTGCCCTAACCTAGGAAAATGGATAGAAGTGTCTTAGCACTCGCCGGCCGCTGCCGCGGCACGCTCGCTTCGCTCGCTCGGCTCGTGCGTGTGTTGGTCGCAGTTCTAACATAACCTAACCTATAGGATTGCCCTAACCTAGGAAATTGGTTAGAAGTTTCCTAGCACTCGTTTTAAATGTTTCAACTATTTTGCAAACTAAAACTTAAGTGGAAAAAAAATTATGGGTAATAAAACTTTGATGTTACGCTATTTTGATAAAATACATAAAATATGAAAAGAAATAACGATAGACTGAGTTTGTCAATAACGAATAATCGAGTAAATGAAATTTCGATGTCAACAGATTTTAGGATTTGTTCAATATTGTATTAAAAGATTTGCGAATAGTTTTATGGGGAATAAAAATCGTTGAAGTTAATTGCGAGAAAGTGATGGGTTCCCCTCACTTATAATTATTGAATTTTACTTTCTTTTTCAATATCATTAGAAAATCAAATCTATCTATGAGATAATGACATCATTTCTCTTATGACTTCTTAAGTAATAAGATGATCAACAACATATGTTATATATGGCCTTACTTATGTTACCAGACCACACATTATTTAAATAATTTAGCAATTTATCGATGTTAGATATGATTTGAGTTATATAAGGCTATAGACACATGCAAGATATGTTTTGTATTAACTTATCCTCGTAATCTTGCTAATATTATAAACGCGAAAGTTTGTAAGTATGGATGGATGTTTTCTACTCTTTCATTTAAAACGACTAAATGGGTTTTAATAAAACCTTATAGTAATATAGCTTATACATCAGAATAACACATAGGCTACAATTTATAAAGATATTGTGTGATTCTGCGCAGACGAAGTCGCGGGCACCAGCTAGTAATGTAATAATATTTTTTAAAGCAACCTTTAATGTGTTTATAAAGATAATGTGTGATTCTGCGCAGACGAAGTCGCGGGCACCAGCTAGTAATCTAATAATATTTTTTAAGGCAACCTTAAATGTGATGTCTAAACTAAATGGGGATATCAAAGCAATCAAATTAAATTTTTGTGCAAGAAGCTGACGTGCCGCAGAAAACAAGATGCAAGGGATATTCAAAGCTTCGGAGTTGGTGACTGGCCACAACTGGTGTGAGATTGATTGCTAGAAAGTTGTAAGAAAAACCTTTTTTGTCTAATTGTCTCTGAGCTGGGCAAAGTTCTCCTCGATTCTCTTCCATGTGACGGCCCTATCTCCATCCATATAGCCATTAGTAAGTCAAAAGTGGAAATAGAAACCAAATGCGTGGGTAAATATCCGTTTTATTATAAAAACAGGATTAACTTTGTTACTAGGTTTAAACCATTATCCGCCCTAATCAAGTTGACATCTAGTAAAGTGAAACTAACTCATCTGTCAATGTCAACTTGAATTGGGTGGATGATGGTTTAAACCTAGTAACAAAGTTAATCTTGTTTTTATAATAAGATATTTACCCACGCATAGACTAACCAGTCGAAATGCATATAAATCTTTAAAAAAAGACGTGTGGCACTCGGGGCCTGCCGCGGTAAAGCTATTGCAAACAAGGAAGGACGGCAACGTCGCAAACGGACGACGGAGACGAAGCGGCAACCTACATGGTAGGCGGAGTGGAAAGCGTGAGGTTTTTTCGTTACGGAATTTCTGGATTCGGTACCCGCGCTCAAGGCCCGCGATAGAAGCTATGCAATAGCTTAAAAATAAATGCATACAACTTCTAACCATCTTAGCGTACTCCCGATTGCAAGTTTAGCTGTGCTGCTTCAGGGCCTAGAGTTTGCTCTTCTGCGTTTTTGGGTTCCGTAGTAAACAAGGACCTTTATAGTTTCGACATGTCTATCTGTCTGCCTACCTTTCCGCTGTTTTACTCAGAGGATATTAGTAGTAGTCTATCTTTGATAGAATCATGACAAGAAAGTGGTAAAATTAAATTAGACAAGATTTGTTTGTTAGGATTGTTCCCATACATGTGAAGTTGTAGTAATTTTTTTTTCTTGACTAATCCATCTTGTCGAGTATCATTGAATAGGTCTTTCAAAAATATTGTGATCTTAAGAACGTCATTTTCCGATTTAGGGATCCGTTTCTGAAATATTTGGTTTTATAATTCATTTGGTTGGATTCAAGTGTACTCCTCTATCTGCTAAACAGTTATATATTTTCGCTCTAGTCGGATTTCGTAACTACGAAACTCTACACAGCGTTTGGCCCGACACGCACTTGGCCGATGTTTCTTCTCTAAAGAATAATAATGCATTACTTGTCAACGATGAGTTCACTGCCCTATTTAAAAAAAAGTAATGTAACCGAAGACGAAATACAACATTTATTTGCAGTGGCGATAGATTTTTAAAGATTAATTACCATCATTATAATTGATGATTTGTTTAGATTGGAGATATTATTTTTATAACAGCTATCTTTGATAATTATCATCATTATAATTAGACAGTTTAGATGGAAGTTTGTATTTATAGTTGTGTCGATATAGGTAGTTATACAGAATGATGATTGCTATTCTACAATAATTATTGTTAATTTTATTTTATTATGGTTTCTTGCTTATTTAGTTTAACTTAATAATTTTGTGCAATTGTCTTTGCAAAATACTGATAATATATTTTTTTTTACTAGAAAGTCCGTAAAAGTGTTTCCTTGGAGTATAAACACCGTATTCTCAAAAAATGCACTCTTTTAATTATTTTGTTACTAGTATAGTACAGACATTATACAATTACATTTTTTTTTCATTCATTCTATATAATAACAATGAAGTTACGTTCACAACCGTAATTGTCCCGAAATGTATTGAATTAGTGGATTACTTACAAATTACTGATATAGGACGGCAGATTTTTTATAAATATGACGGATAAAACTTCTAAAAAGTTATTGTTATTAATTTTTAAACTTTATTTACCTCATATACGCCGACTAAACGTTGTCGATAAGACTTAATATAAAAACTTCAGTGAAATATGTAAAAAATACAACAAAACTTTTATTATCCAAAGCAGTGCCCCACTGTTTACTAGAATATTTTAATAGCACGTCTGGGACAGTATTACCCTCATTCCTTGTATGATTTACGAGTGTTCCTAAGATCACCTATAACCGATTTATAATCTTCATGATTTATTGATACAGTAAAAACTTTTTGCTTCAACCTCCTTGAGTAATATATTTTTTTGTAAGACTGTGTTTACACTTGTCAGAAGTTGTAAAGATAAAAAATGGCAATATCTAGTAGAAATATCGTGGAGATTATGGCTGAGTTTTCAATATTACTAGTTCGACTTGAGAGTAAGCTCTTTAGAGCGAATAGGTTTAAAATTGTATGTGGCATATACAGTTTTTTGCACAGACGCACAGAGATACATATATTCATATTTTTTAATCACACAAATATATCCTTTATTGTGCTATTTAGTCTTAATAGGTGTGTACCTAATTTAAGTTTTGTCATAACAATAAGTTTTCCAACATTTTACTCAAAGAGAATATAATGACTTTTTACTCTACGCTTTTGTATAATGATAAACAAATGTTGTACTTTTAAGCTTTTAAGCTTATAACTGCTATCAGTGTTATTTTACGAGAGATTCTAATAGGATTATTTTTATTAATGCTTATTGAAATCTATCATTTATGATGACGCACATAAAGACAGAATGTCATCTTACGATTATACGAATACAACAACGACATTCTGGTTCGCATATCAGGGATATTATTGTACTTTATGGTTATTGCAGGAACACAAATGATTGGAATCTCTTGAGGTAACAATGTCTTCCCCATTCCTATTGTATGGCTGTTTATGTCTTCAGGCGATTGAAGACTTGGCTTTTTCTTTGCTGGTCTAAGAGAAAGAATAAATATAATGTATTAGCTCTTCTCTACCCGCGCAGATCGTGGGAATGGCAGAGAATTTGAGTCATATCAATAGGCGATGCGCCTATATAGCAATTTATTACTATTTTGTTTCCCTTTTTTGAATTTTTACGTACACCAGTATGTTTAACTGGGCCTTTGGGTTTAATAGGCGGCTTTAGGCTCTGCTTGGCCAGTTAGGGAGAAAATCGTGATAGTGTTGTAGTGTACGTTTTAAGGGTTAATTCTCTATGGGAATATCTATCTTTCTAATTGCATTTATGTTAAGCAAACAAAGTTTTCTAAATCCACATGGACAACATGTATTCGATGACAAGTTAAAGGAAATTTATAAAAGATGAGACCAAACGTGTAGTGTTACTAAAAATAATTGCAGCCTAGACGTAGGCGCCAAAATTTGTTTAAAAAATTAGTCACATGATAAAATAACAAAATGGATCTTAAACTATCTTTTAAAAATGTGGTAATAACCAACCAATTCCTGGTTGCTAAAAATGGGATGCTCAAAAATCTCACGAGAAAAATAAAGAATTCCATTCACTGTAAAAGCAAATATCTCTCAATGTCACCAATTATCATTCACATGTTAACCCTTACCAATCCGCATGCCAATACAAAATAGCCCGACTAAAGAAAACTTACGCGAGTAATTACAGTGCTTATCCAATTTGGCAGGGCAGAAAAACGCGACCCCCCGTTGTACCGGAAATTTGTTTTAAATTTCGACAACAATGGGGAGATCGGCGGATAATTGCGGCGGTGAAGCGTCCGTGACGCGCCGTTGGTATAATATAAATCCGCCAGCAATGAACGGTTAATGATAGCCTGTGCAAAATATAGAGCACTTAGCGACATGGACTTTTTATGGCGTATAGTAAATTAATTTATATCTTCTACCATCATAATCAGGTCTTTTTGTCTCCACTGCAGAAGCAAGACCCTCTCTGTACTACCAGAGCTATACAGAGTAGCCAGAAGACTTGGCCTATACTCTCCACGCTGGCCAGAAGGGTTGGAGAGGTCTCATTGTTATTTGGACTTGGGGTGGCCCTATTCTACTCTGCCGGAAACCATACGGCTTATCTTCTATGCAACGATTTTATACCATCTAATGCAATGATTAAAGCGTGGTGATGGGCAAATACTGACTTAATGGGAGAGGTCAATCTTGAAGTTCTTAATAATGTAAGCAAGAAAAAAACCGGCCAAATGTAAGTTGGACTCGCGCACAAAGTGTTTTGTACTATTATCTATCACGTTTGTTGTATGGGAGCCCCACTTATTTTTTTTCTGTTTTTGTTTATTGTTAAAGCAGTAACAGAAATACATCATCTGTGAAAATTTCATCTAGCTGTCACGGTTCATGTCATGTAGCCTGGTAAGAGACAGACGAACAGCGGGGTCTTAGTAATTGGGTCCTGTTTTAATCCTTTTGGTATGAAAGCCTAAAAACTAAGAAATTTTATTCATAGTTTATTCATGGAAACACCGAGACCTCCATACTCTTTAAAATTATAAGATCAGTCGATGTCAGCGACAAATCTTGGCAAGAGATGGTTATGCTCAACAGTGGGCGGAATAAGTGCAGGGATGATAATGATTGGCATTATATCCCCTTCACTTGCTACGCTTTGCTACTACATACTGTGCGAATAGCTAGCTTCATAAATTAATAGACTATAGATGCAATTAGCCCGGATGAGAAAAGAGGAGGGTTGACATGGAAACCATCATGCTGTTGTAAAGTGGTAAACGCCGAATATCAGGCGGAGGCCAGCCAAGCAACCTGACAAGGGAGTAAACCCTCTAAAATCACTGACGTAGTAGGATGCGGTAACCCACCACGAGTATTTATCTTTCCATAATTATTCTCGTTGCAAAGAAATAGAAGGTGTGACCCTCGGAAAAAAGGATAGGAGAAAAAGAAAAATGGTAAGATATTTGTGGATTTTTAAGTGTTATCTACAAAAATAAGTTACCTGTGTTCAAGTTATACAGGCGCACTCAATGGGACCCCATGTAGGTGCAATCTGCACATCTGCAATTGGAAATCGCATGTCTTGCGCCACTTAAAGGCTTCAACGTAAATGAAGATATTTCTGAAAGAGATACCTGTGCTGTGCGACTGTGCGTGTCCCACTTTTTTAGTTTTAGGTTTTTAGGCTTTCGTAGTTACGTCGGTCATCGTCATCATCCGAGCGTTTTCCCGGTCGCATCCTCAGCGGTAACGCTTCAGAGCCCGGGGTCCAGTGCCTAACCTTGGTGATTTGGCGAGGTTACCTATGCAACCCAAAGGACAGACCAGTGTTTATTTCTCATACAACCAGAACCAATCCATGGATAGACAAACGCTAGATAGCCTTCTGAAATACGAAATGAACTTTCTTTTCGGATAATCAGGTGTTTCAAGCCTGCACCATCCTAAACCGACTGGATACAACTTTTCATAAAGTATACTTCCCAGTAGGATTTGAACCCGAAACCTCCGGATCACAAGATGATCACAGCCTTGACCACTGAGCCACCGAGGCAAGACGAAAAATAACATTTACAGTCATATCACAGCTGTCGGTACTGTTGACGCAATATTTGTTTTGGTGCGCTACTTACGTAGTAACTTATTAGTAATCTGTGGCGCTACTAAGTCGCAGTGGAAAAAATCTGAACTTTTGAATTTTATTATTTCTAATGTACCTATGTAGTTATAGGAATCTCTTTTTATTATATTACTTATGTACAAATTAATATAAACTTTTCTCTTTGAAATTCGGTAATATTTACTCCATGCAATATTTGAGTAATCTCTTATATTATTTATCTCATTACACCATGTCATTCTTCTTCTTTATCTTATACCTTTAAACGAGCAATTCTTGTATATATATATATATATATATTTATAAATTTCTGTGATCTCGAAAACGGCTCTAACGATTTCGCAGAAAATTTGTGTATGGGGGTTTTCGGGGGTAAACAATCGATCTAGATTAGTTTTATGTTTGGGAAAACGCGTTTTTTCGAGTTTTCATGCGTTTTTCTTTCCACGCAGAATATGGTCGCTAATTTCGTCGCGCCGACCGCCTTGTTTTTAGCTCAGCGGTTAAGGATACCGACCGCTAGAAAGAGTGTTACGGGTTCGAATCCCACTCGGTAACTTACTTTTGTTTTTTTTATGTTAAGTTTATATATAATTTTTAATTTTGCATTGTTTTTAGACATGTTTAAAAATATTTATTTTTGCCCTGGTACTTATTTTATAAACCGAAGTCACAAAAGAGGTTTTGACTTCAATTACTGTAGTATTATGCCACTCTTTTCAACAACAACTTGACTCTGAAACCGTTTCGATTCTATGTCGTTGTTCGCCTTTCAGTCAGGAAATGCTAGGCACTTAAATTTCAATATACAACGGAAAATGAAACTGAACGGATATTAACAAAAATGTTATTTTAAAAACATCAAAGAGGCTGAGGTACGTACCTAGTTGTTCTAATCGTCGATTAGTTATTTATCTACTTAGTATTCGGAGTAGGTATCTTCTTTTACAGTTTTTACATACCTTTATTACAAACTTCTTCCATGCTGGTCTGAGGAAAAAGGAAAAACCACCAGCTTCATTTCGCACGTAGATAGTAAAAGCCGATCGAGGTAATGGGCTAGAATTTGAACTAGGCTAGCAACTCATCACTATTTTGATACCCTCTTTCCACCTTCACGATCACCATCATGCTGTTTTTTGTTTTCGTGTGTGTAAGTGGCTAACACTGGTGTCAGATTTAAAATAAATAAATAAATATATATATAGGGACAAATTACACTGGTTGAACTAGCCCCAAAGTAAGTTTGAGACTTGTGTTATGGGATACTAACTCAACAATACTATATTTTATAACAAATAGGACTTAGGACAATTTGAAAAAAAGGCCATTTTACAACTTGCCCTGACCGGGATCGAACCCGGAACCCATGGGTGGCGGACATGGCGACCATTACGCCACGGAGGTCGTTTCCGGGCTACCTAAAGGCATCTGGCATAGCTTTACGACTGCTATACAATGATGACAGCCTAGACCAACGGCTTATAAGGACGGAAGAGCTTGAATTTTTTTTAAGTCACTTTGGTCACCCGTCCAAGTGCGGACCACGACCGGTGTCGCTTCACTTGCGAAAACGATAGTAACGCGCATTGCCACCATCACGCCAAACGTGGCCATTGGGCCTATTTATAGGTTCTGTCTAATTTGTTAGGGATAAAAACGTGATATTGTATCTGCATCATGGTTTATACCCGTAAATCCGTAATAATTCGAACTTCGGGCTTATACTAAATCACTTTAGTATAATTTAATTACAGTAACAGTGGATTATTTTTTTAAAATCAGCATTTCCATACAAAAGTTTGCAGCCACCTGGGCAATTTGTATGGCAAAGTGGAATTTTTCTTTGTTTTTTTTTTACTGTTATTTTTTTATCATTATACTATAGTGGTCTATAATACAGCCCGTGATTCGACTAATTATGGTTATGTCCCTTGTATATATGTAATCTTTTGCTACAAATATTTCTGATTACATAAATAAAATTTCGCAAGTGTTTATTTGAACTCTGACCCTAGCTTATCGAAAAGGGTACCCTAGAATTAAACGTCATACCCAATCCCATCCATTCTGGACACTTTTCTAACACCCCTACGTTTACATTTGACAGATGAGATGTCAGTAGAAAATTGGATTTCTCAAAATAAACATATCGCACTTCCTTGGATTGCAGTGGAGTGTTCATGCAATATAAGACTCTATTTCGATGCAGTATGACTGATTTGGGTTAAATGTTATTAAATTCTTGACTGCAAGGATCGTAGGCGGTGTTACCTTTGTGACTGTTCCGCTTAGCAAAAGCAAAAAGTAAAGACATTTTGTTCAAAACAAGATTTTGCTTTTCAAGCGACAGTAAGTAAAATATTATAAATTAAAATATTTTTGAAGCGAAAACTTGTTTAGGCGCGTTGGGACAAAAACATTTAACTCGCGACACCGTCACCATCACCAAGTTTTCACCTCCGGTGTTCCCTTTTTTTCATCCATTGCGAACAGCAACAACTTTATATTTAAGCTATTCGTGATCTCATTTTTAGTATGAGATTAAGCTGTGCTGTGGTGTTAGAAAAGGTAGTTTATTATAAGTGTGTTTCTAGCCCGATACCTATGTAGTAAGTCCAGTGTCACCCTCATTTTAAATAAATTGTTTAATCTTAAATGAAGAAAAAATAACCGGCCAAGTGCAAATCGGATTCGCGCACTAAGGGTTCCGTACCATTATTTATAAGAAATCGCGTTTGTTGTATGGGAGCCCCCCTTAAATATTTATTTTATTTTGTTTTTTAGTATTTGTTGTTATAGCGGCAACAGAAATACATAATTTGTGAAAATTTCAACTGTCTAGCTATCGCGGTTCTTGAGATACAGCCTGGTGACAGACAGACGGACAGAAAGACAGACAGCGAAGTCTTAGTAATAGGGTCCTGTTTTTACCCTTTGGGTACGGAACCCTAAAAATTGCCAAGCATTAGATTTATTTTGCTTATTTAATGAGCATTGTAGCAGGCATATTGCGCGGGACTTAGGAGACTCCGTTCTGTATGTTATACTTTTATTAAATATGTGATCTTAGTCGAAATATTATGTGGCCGGAAAAAATTATGAATCGCAAAAAAATATTTTAGATTTTTTAAGCAAAACTTAAAATAATTTAATTTAATTATGACTTTCACTCCGCCTTATTTTTTTCTTGATGTGAGTGCCAAAGATTGGCTTTACAAACAGCTGTAATCCAAATATGGCAAGATTCTTTATTTGCTTTAGGCGGATTGAGCCCGGCATCCCGATGCAACATGTGATTATAAGGTAACGAGTTCTGAGACAGATTTGACGAATTCATTTAGGTAAGATGAGTGAGTTATGTATAATTTTTAAGTGGTTATTATGTTATTGTCAGTCTTTGAGGTCACAAGAATTTTGTAATTTTGGATTTAATAAATGACATGGTAAAACGAGAATAAAAAGAAGATATTTGCGAAAATAATTGCTTTTGAGTTAATATGACATACAATAATACTTATATTCTACTCGTATAAACTATATACGAACCTACTATATGATCTAGAACAGTGAAATAAAAGTACATACTTAAAAAAACGTTAATAAAGAACTTTATTACAATCATACAGTGCCCAGAGAACTGTTAACACGACTAGGCTTCAAAATTTCTTCTTAGTTATTATAAAAGCACTTAATATACCAAACCACCAAAACAAAGGCAACATAAGACGGCAACAGATGTCAGACTATCGAGCGAGATGACGTCACAAGCGCATTGTAGGCCCGTCAATCGGGCTGAGTGACGCGCAAGTCACATGTCGATTACACGTCATTGCCGACCGCGCCGGGACGTGTCCCGCGTGGAATGTCGGGAATGACAGGTGTGCCGGCTTTGCTTTTTAATTAAATAAGTGGTAAAAGTATTGCTTCATTTTGTTTTTTATCGGCACGGTATAAACGTAAGCCGCTAAATTTATTAAAAGTTATATGTGTGTCTGGTCATCTGGTCCAATTGTCCGAATTCAAGGCTTATGTTTATGTTTAATTTTATTATTAAAGGATATAAGAATGTTTTCGCTAAAAAAAGCTTATTTGATACTAGCCATTATTAAAAATTAAATATGCGGGTAGGTAACTTTAACAACTTAGTACCTGGGCGACCGAGCTTTGCTGTTACGGTTACATCTCAAACAATAACTACATTTTTTTAAACTTGTCTAAAAACAATACAAAATAAAAAATTATATATATATATTTGAACATAAAAAAACAAAAGTAAGTCACCGAGTGGGATTCGAACCCGTAACACTCTTTCTAGTGGTAAGCATCAGAAACCGCTGAGCCAAAATGGATGGCGGCCGGCGCGACGAAATTAGCGATCATATTCTGCGTGGAAAGAAAAACGCATGAAAACTCGAAAACACGCGTTTTTCCAAACATAAGACTAATCTCGATCGATTGTTTACCCCCGAAAACCATATACCAATTTTCAGCAAAATCGTTGGAGCTGTTTTCGAGATCACAGAAATTTATAAATATATAAATAAATATACAAGAAGTGCTCGTTTAAAGGTATAAGATACCTATACTCAAAACATAAACAACTCAGTTGCATCTCGGAAAGTATTCATAAAAAAAAACTTTTATGTGAGACTTATAGCGAAATAAAAGGTGATACACATGAGCGTAGGAGATAAAAAAAAGCTGTCATTTTATTAAAGAGGACAGCTTTGTTTTAATAGTTAGTGACACTAGTCTACGCAATTTGTCTGTCCCGCGCTATAAATTGATTGTAAGCCCAGCGTGTCGTCCCACCAACCGACTTTATATTCATAAAATATTACATCTTACCATCTACACAATACTCTTAATCTATTTATAAATATTACAAAAACATCAAAATTCCACCGTTCTACAACGTATTATAGTAAATTTTTAAATAGCTTGGACAAAATCAAGTTGCTTATGTAAGATGCTAATTATACTAAAAAAGCAATCTCAATTTTTCACGAACACGATCTTGGTCTATTTTTTAGGTAAAGCATAGTTGACACCGTGTTTTAACGTGTGGTCGAAATTTAAAGAATGTAAAACAGTTTAATATTGTCGTTAGATGATATATCATGTCGAAAAAGATGTGACCACCCTGTGAGAGTTAGGCAATTAAGTAAATAATCTTTCTACGTGCAAAAATAAATTATTGATATATTTCTGGCAAATAAGTTATGCTTTTATTAATTTTTTTATCTCTTAGATCTTTTCGTAATGTTTTTCGTTGTTTGATTTGTTGCTCTTCTTTATTAATGATTCCATGGTTTTTGATGTTAATGTTTAGGGGCATCTTTTGGGCACTAAAAGGCATTAAGATAGTGTCTTTTCCTGAGGTCTTTCAATTAAAATAATATTTTAAAATTAGAATATTTTATAGTTTTGCCGTGTAAAATACAATTTGTCACCACTTAGATTTCTAAATCCCGGGTGTCGTTACAGGCAACTAACATAATAATTTATTTCATTTGCATTTCAAAAGGCTATATACATACGAAAGTCTAAATACCAATCACAAAGTTACACAAGTTACATCAGCCATTAACAATAGCATGCAAACCTTTATACAGAATTAACTAACAAACAATGTCACAGATAAAATTAGAAATAAATCATGTCGTTATGCGTCAACAATTATATTACTAATTAGTATAAACAATTTTGTAGTACTAGTTATGTCCTGAAATTGAGAAACTCTTGCACTGAGTGACTTGCCTCGCTCATTCAAAAAAAGAATGACGTCACGGTTGGTTATTTCATATAATTTCCATTGTTATCATAAAATATAGTATCATTGAGTTAGTATCCCATAACACAAGTTGAAAAACTTAGTTTATAAATAAATAATAAATATATAGGGACAAATCACTCTGTTTGAGCTAGCCCCAAAGTAAGTTTAAACTTGTATCATGGGATACTAACTCAACGATACTATATTTTATAATAAATACACATATAAATAAACACCCAAGACCCAAAACAACTTGAAAAAGGCCATTTCCCAACTTGCTCTGGCTGGGGATCGAACCCAGAATCTCCGGATTGGCGGTCTAGCATGTTGACCATTACGCTACGAAAGTTTCCAAACGATACGATACTTTGGACTTAGCGTCTGTGTGATATGTACCTAATTTATCCCAAAAAGTTTAAAATGTTTATCGAAATTCAATGCAAGCAAAGGCCATCTTTACATATTCAGGCTAAGTAGATACAGTCAGCAATAACCGGCCAAGTGCGTGTAGGCGCGCAGTGTAGAGTTCCGTAGTTACGAAAGCCGAAATGTCTAATTTTCAGTCTGAGTACTTTAATAAGTTGGTCGTCTATAACTTTTTAATTTATAAAGCCTACATAGCTGTTTTCCTTTAAATTTCGTTATATATACTACTGCTGTGACTTTTTTCACACGTTTGTAATTATAAAATCGTTTAGCAGATAAAGTTGAGGGACACGTGACTAATGAAAATTTGCAAACATATACTGACAAATCACACAAATTGAGCTAACCTATAGGTAACCAATATTCATACACACACCCATACAAAATTACAGCTTTCTAGTACTTATAGTCTTTGACCAGAACCGCGGAAAGGCAGATAAACATTGCGAAACTATAAAAGTTCTTTGTTTACTATGGAACCCTAAAAACGACTACCAAACAAACCAGCATAGCAAGTCTATGCAACTTAAACGTGACACTTCTAAAAAGTAATTTAACCAAATTAGGAGAAAGCAGTAGCTGCACGAATTGACTAAATTCACGCAAGTTAATGAACAAATGAGGTGTGGACAGGTAGGAAGGGCTCCTTTACGACAATTTTATTGCTTGGAGTTAACATCCAGGGATGTTACGTACGTTCAATTAAGTCATGCTATTTAAAGGCTTGTTTAATCAATGGTACTGAATAGCTATATCAATTCGAAGTAGGTACTTACTAGTCGTTTTAATACGAATGTATAAAACGACTAGGTACGGCCCTTATATTTCTAAAAACCTATACGTCACAATTTATAGCCTATGACACATCTACATACTCGTATTTCTGTTAAGGCAGATAAAATAAAGAATCGCCAATACATATATTCATACATACATGAACCCTGCAACCGTGACACTTAGTTTTTATAGTAGGTATTTGTATAAAACCCTTTAAGGTTTAAAATAAAATTAATACGTAGGAACGTAAGTAATAAAATATTCATTAACATAAATAAAATATTCAATATCACGATTAAACTGTTCATAGAAATAACATGGTTTCTATACATCTTTAAACCTTCTTACATTGTATTTCTAAGAATTGCTTTGAAACACAATTTTTGAGTTATTATTCCTAGCCACAGCGAGGAGTATCTCAAGAGAACAAAATATTGGTCCTTTATATTCACTATGTTTCCATTTCTACTAAAATAAACACATCTTCAGGGAATAAACGTATGCTGTAACAACAAGAATATCGAAATAAACGGTATCTTTTGCAAATAACGAATCGTTTGCAATAGGTATTTGTAAAAATATTTTTAAAATGTTTGTTTCTGTAACATGTAAGTATACCTGCCTACTTATTGATTTCTATAAAAAAATAACTGATACTATTTTAAGGGCAGATTCAGTCCAAGATACTGAACAATTTTGCCTCAAAACGATTTTCCCTCAAAAACATATGCAGAAATATGAAAAATAAATTTTCACTATCCATAGAAACTCGGACCAGATTATGTCATTTTTTTTAATCTAAAATGTCAACTTATTTGGCAGGCCAAATTCATATTTCGATACGTGTTCCTTGGGGGAAAGATGTTCAGGATCATTAACTATTTCAGTATATATTTTTTTAACCCTGTATAACATTAGTTCGAAACAATGTCACAATTGAAAATATGTGATGAAAAAATGCCATTATTATATGATTGTTTTGACTTATTATGACAGAATTTCAAATAAGTATGATTTTTAAGTGAGCAAAATAATATGTTTTTACACCGTTGTATGTGTGGTTTTATGGTTTCAACTCTACAACTTGGAAGGGACATGCCCGTAATAAATCGAACCACGGGCTATACTAGACCCCTTTAGATAAAAATAGAATAGCAGTCAAAAACTAGAAAAAAATCGGCATTTTCATAAAAATGTGTGCAGCCGGCAATTTGAACGAGCATGTAAATTTTTTTTTTTACTTTTCTTTCATTATCATTATGACATAGTGATCTAGTATAATAGCCTGTGGTTCAATTCATTACGGGTATGTCCCTGCCACGTTCCATAATGTTTAAAATTTAGTCTGACGTCGCACAGAAAAATCAATTTCCTCAACTCCGTCATCGCCCATGGCCATTTGTTTACATATTAAAATATTCATTTAGAACAGTCCAGGGCCGGGTCGTTGACCTCCGAACCCTGGTAATGAGTGAGCCGTCACTCCGACGTCACCCGAAGACTTCATTTTCTTATGCACTTAATTTGTGGTAAGAAAAAAAATTGTTTCGTTTGTTAGTGTGTTGGTTCCGTATATTTTTTGTGATTTGCTTAGTAGTTTGTTTGTTAAATAAGTGAAGTACCTACATAATATGTCAAATAAGCAAGTTTATATTTCTAGTAACTAGGTATTTTTGTTTCTTCGTGTGTGTAAGTGGCCAACACTGGTGACAGGTTTTTCAAATTGCCTTAAGGCATCTTATATACCTTGACGACTGCCGTACAATGATGACAGCTGGGCCAACGGCTTATACGTGCTTTCCCAAGCACGGAGGAGCTCGAGAAATTTTTATGCCACTTGTGGTCACCCATCCGAGTGAAGACCACGCCCGGTATCACGCGCACTCCTGCCGGGATATAGGTATAAGATATTTTAATGTTTGTAGCAAGTACAAAATGTATTTCTTGTCATAAGTAGAGTTTTTGATTACAACAACATTATTCTTATCAAATAACTAGCCCAAGCCCGCGACTTTGTTCGCATGGACTTTATTTCTCTGGGAAGTGCTCATCAGGCTAAAAAACTTTTGCTAAGGCGGCATTTTTTATATTTCTTATAGTTAAGCTGGACCATTATAGTTCTGCATCAGGTGTTCCATTTTTCAAAATCATTTATATACCCAGGCTTAACAGTTAAGTAACAAAAAAGTTTCATTTCAATCTGTCCAGTATCAGCAACCTCCACCAGTTTGACCTTATATTTTTTCAAAACTAAAAACCGACCCCCAAAGCAATGTTGATGCATCATGAATTTGTGCTTTCTAAAAGCAAATACGTATGCCTGTTAAATTCAAAGAGTTCCCTCGATTTCTCCAAGATCCCATCATGAGATTCTGACTTGATGACAATAGGACCATCTTGAAACTATACCCTTTTAAACAAAAAAAACATTTTCTAAATCGGCTACGCGTCTTCAAATAATCAGTAAACATAAAAAAGACCACCTTTTTTATTGAAGTCAGTTAAAAAAGGATGAAAAATGTTTTGTTTGGAGCATAATAGAAGGTTTTTTTATTTCAAGAAGTAACCCTAACATGCCAGATCTGTTGAAGCAGACCTCCAGGCGGTCAAGCTCGCAGAGATGAGCGCCCATCACGCGTTGTTTATCTTTAATTAGTTTCAAATAGCTGAATCACTGTCGACATTTTATGTCTTAAACTAAATAAAATTAAATAAATATATAAATAGAACTAATCGCACTAATTGAGTTGACCTAAACAAAATGCTAACATTTGGATCACAGATTTGAAAGCTAGCCTATACCCGCGGCATTAAATAACAATAATACGATGTATTTAATACTTTATTTACAACAACAGAAATACCTTTATATTTATTAGTAAACTATATAAATTGAATAAGACTAAAAAGAATACGAAAACATATATAAAGTTTATTTGCCAGGCAAAATAAAAACCCCCGTCATTCAAGAAACAAAAAAAAATAGCTTCTTTTGGAAACTCTGATACAACAACAACAAACACCATCTAAGTCATACTTATCAAACGCTAAGCGCCTGCTATTTTGAAATCTTAAGCAGATATTGTTAAAATTCTAATCAAATCTAACTACGATATTATATTTAGATCCGCCTACCCAAAACAACTAAACTTATCTAATAAAGCTATTACTTCAGCCACGGGTATTGTACTCGTATTTAGGATAGAATTCTATTTAACACACCCCTAACCACTTCTAACACATCGAGCATGGAAACTGTAGAGATTGTTTCGTCATTAAAATTTGCAGTTGAGAATATAGCAGACTAAAAGTAGGTTGAAATGATTTTCAACACTGCGTTTCTGCATACGGTTTTGTTGACTTTGATTTTGGGATACCTTAAAAACGAATAGTATATTAGTATGTGGCATTATTATCATTAACTATATCAAAAGTACGTGATTAATATACCTGTTGTTTTTATTTATTGATTTTGACTTACTGATTTTTGCGGCGATGTACTCACCTTTAGAAACAAAGAGTGATCATCATCAATCATCAATAAATTTAAGAACTAGGTTCTTGTCGGTGGAGTATTTTCCATGTCTGTAGTGATAATCTACCTATAATCATTTAACATTAGAGGCAACTATTTTTTTTTACTACATTCTGCATCTTATTCGCGAGATGTAATCATAGATTTAAAACGCCGTTAAAACAATCTAGATCTATGATTGTTATAGTCAAAGCATTCGAGTATAACTACAGCAAAAAAGAGAGCCACAAATTATTTAAACATATCTAAAACAGTTCCAAACACGGCTCAATAAACAATTAAATTCGGTAAAAGTGGTAATCGGCTCAACGATTTTCGCTGTCAAACGGGGTTTAATAAAAGGGCCCGTATACACCGCAGATAGCATCAGACATAAACTCGAATAAAACTGGCTGCGCCAATTGGCCGATACCCTTTCATACCAATTTTCCTTTATTGAATGCTCCCGAATGTCCTCAAATAGAAATGAGCGGGTTTAATTGAATTTAACTGAGCCAAAGGGTGGGTAGAATTTAAATTAAGTGCAATTATGTTTATACTGTGTCAGTGAGATTTTCGTTGGCAACTGTGGGTGCTAAAATTGTACTCTGACAAATAAATATACTAGTAGGTGCATGGCATCCACAGCTTTCGATCTAAGTAGGTAATGATAAGTTACAACATTTCTTTGAATTTGTTGCCGATGTAACGTATGGGCGTATATTATTATTTAGAAACAGTATATATTTTTGACTTATGGAAGATCTACCAGTCCTTCTATTAAGTATGTTAATTTTTTGCATGGAATCGTAACAATCAAAATCTAAGTTGATTATCCAAAGTGGAGGACAAAAAGTAAAGAAAAAAATCTTAGTCTCCGAAACACCACTTTCAAGCGTGTAATTTGAAACATTAGAAAAAGTACTAAACAGAGCAGGAGAAAGGTGAGAATTAATAAATGGAAATAGGCGAGGAAATATGTTAGAAGAATTCCGAAGGAAGAAGAGGAAGAGGAAAAGCCAGACACTGCATTATAAAGCAAATAAAGGAGAAAGTAAGAGTGGTGTCGTACGAAGACGTCAAAAGGCTGGCTGAAGAAAGACAGGAATGGAAGAAACTCCGCGATAAGAGCATCGCTTCTAAATAAATAAATAAAAACAGAAACACGCAGAAACATAGATACTTATTTAAGAGAGAACTTAAGTTTTGCGTAAACAACCGAAACCAACGGTGCTCCCCAAGAATAGAGTTCAAGATAAAAAAACAGCTGACTGGCATTGAAATGCCAAGCTCAGGCCGTTGCAGGCTGCACAGCAAATTGCACCACATTTTTAAGAATGTAATTTCTATGAAACCTAATTTAACTACGGCTAAGATGAAATCCAAACATGACCTCTTAATTCAAGTCGCCAGGGGCTCAGAATAAAACAGAAACTCATTGCGCCAGTTCCATCTCCGGGGTGAACAACCTAGTTGAATTTTTAAAGAATTTTATGTACTGAAAACTGGCTAGCTCACTTGAATTATAACCACGCACAGAGAAAAAGCTTTGCTTCACAAACGAACGTCTTTCTCTTCATTTGTGTATTTATGTTCTTTTATTTTATACTAGCTCGCCGGGTAACCCGCGTCTTAATTAGCCTATGTGTTAATCCTGTTTACTTAATTTTATCAAAATTCATCCCCATTTACGCGTGAATAAGTCACAAACACACACACACACACTTATAAGTTTTATAATATTAATGTGATGTGATTATAATTACAGATCTAGTGATCAAAACAAGCTGGAATGAGCTTGTAACCGTCCAGTATATTAATAAAATGCTTAACATTGTCAATGTTGAAAGTAATGCACTATCTCAAATGAGACGTGCAATGAAATATAAGGAACAATAAATAAGCCTGCAAACTTGCTCATTCCTATCAATTTTCTGAGATTAATATACCGATGGGTATCGTAGTGGACATCAAATTGCAGAAAAGTAAGCATCTACATATTATGCAAAATGAATGACTCATAGTATCACTTAGCCTCTGTACTATTGACATTCTCTGCTGAGATGAAGCTAGTATCTCGGGGCGAGGAATATTAAAATTCTTCACGGAGCCAGTCCTTAGGCACAATGCACATTGTCAACGCATATAAAGATACACTGTTGCTTTTATATCGCCATTGTGTGCACCCTTGCAGTTTCTTTACTGTTTTCACGGCGTATTCTAGTGTTTTATTATTCATGTAACAACTACCTTATGCGCTACTCTGTAATGTTAATAATTGAAGACTTCCGTGGGGAGATGCAGGATGTAGGTGTGAGACATTTCGCAAAGAGACACTTTGGGGCAGTAAAAATGTGTTATGTCGACTTTGGACTTTAAGATTTTCTTTGAAATATGCAATGCAAAATATTAAATAAAATAGTACATTATGGTACTAGTATGTAACATTGGTGATTACTCCCGTGGCGCCATTGAGACCCGAGCCGTAGGCGAGGGTCTTAAAAGAGCCAAGGACGGTAATCATCAATACACACGTGTATCATACGACGTTTTTCAACACACTTGTGAATAAAATAACAATAAAAACTCATTTTATTTAGTAAATAAAAAGTTTATTTAGAGAAACAATTAGTAAATGTGCAGTTAGTAAAATTATAATTAACTGTTTTTGATGGTATAGCGGTCTCATCAATAGATTATTTATTGAAACACTTTCATGTTCTATTGTAATTTGAGGTGGCTCATTATTCGTGTAGGTAGGTGAAATCCAATCATTGGATGTACTTGGTGTTTCGTCAGTAGGAATCTTTTATAAATTTTTCAATATCGTCAGACGATAAAACCTTTGATTTCTTGCTTCTAAATCCATCGGTTAATTCGGATAGTCTCTTTAGATAAGCTGACAAATGAAAGTATGTTTTTAAGTCCACTCCATTCTTTGTTCGGACTGTACTTTTTAACATTGAGTATAAACACCACAAAGAGCTAGGTTTGTACTTAGAAGATAATAATTTAAAGTACGCCATGAACACTTTTTTATGAAAAAGAATGCGTATTCTTGCTGTTTTGCCATTGTATGAAATTTTGGTACGCTAATAGATATTTTTCCTTGGAGTTTTCAGGTAATAAACTTTCTATAACGTTAAGGGCTTCACATCCTATATCGGGCGGTGTACAACATAAATCATTTTCTTCGTAACTAGTACTTGTAGACATTTTATTAATAAATAACTATAATTTCAACAGTGAAAACGAGCTGTGAAAAATGTTTCGCTATGGCGGTAAAAATTAATCAGTTTTCGTATGCGCGCGCATTGCGATCGGCCACAGACTAAAGAGATGAGGTTTTTTTTTTATTTTCCGCGCATAGGGTTTGCGCCTATTCTGCCAAGTACAAAATGGGGAATTTAAATTTTTCTTTTATTACAGAGAAAACAAAAGTTATCTTTGAGTGAAAGTTTTACTTATTAAACACGTACGAGTTAAAATTATCTATTTCAATAAGAAGTTGCATGAAATGAGCAAGCAAAAGGAACATTAATTTGTTTGTTCTATTGAACACGATCTTTTTTTGAATAAAAACTTTTTCAATAAGAACAAAGCAACTCAACCAATAAAATTTAAAAAAAATCTATAACTCACTAGTGACTTATAGCAATGAAAAAGTCACAGTTTGATAATATGGGTGTCATTATGTGCCTAATTGCGGTGACCATAGAGCTACTTTATGAGCAAGTGTGTTGAAAAATTCTTTTTCGCATTATTTTTAGCAAAATTTGCAAGTAGTTTGGGAAAAACATTCAGTACAAGATTTTTTTAAACCTCTTGTTAAAATTGGTGCTCATGAAAATCTCATTAAACATTTTTATATCTTATCTATACAAATAGGCTTTTTTAACAGACTAATTATTACATTTTTGATATAAAAATTGGAAAGTTGTCATTATCATCCGATCGTAGGTTGCATCCTCAGCGGTAACGCTTCAGAGTTTGGATTTCCCTACCTAACCTAGGTGATTTGACAAGGTTACTGGTTTTAACACAGATAAACTGCTGCCTGGCCTTCGCAACCCAAAGGGTAGACCAGAACCGTTCCTTGGATAGGACCCACAGTTTATATATCCTTCCGAAACACGGAATCATTTTTCTTTTCGATTAATTAAATGAATCAAACCTGCAATATTCTAACCAGAGTGGAAACATATTTCACAAAGTATGATTCCCAGTGGGATTCGAACCCACGACGACAAATCAGACGCCTTGACCACTAGACTATGAAGGCAGTCTTAATAATTAAAAAACAAAAATTGAAAAGTCGCGATTCACAGTTTTATAATAGTGTGAAAATTACTTTAACCTTTAACATTTCACATTCAAAATCTGTCAAACTCACACTCAATAAACATAAAACGCAAAAGCCAATATCAATATAACGATTGAAAATATATTTTTATTAACAGCGCATTAAGATAAAAACATAAAGTCTTAAGTGCACATTGTTTCAACTAAACGCGTGCGTTTTTATATGTAATCGTGCGCAAAACGAGTCGCAGTCCGAACGGGTTTGATACTATATATTTATGAGTGTTATTGAAATAAAGTCTTATTTCATCGCCTGCATTATGCGTTGATATGAACTCTTGTTTATAGCTCATTGTTTTCAATGCTATGTGGTTCACGTGGGGCGAGTGATTTCAGTAGAGTCGTTTTACTCGACTCTTACGTTTGAGTAGCTAGGTACTTATGTTTACACTATTACCAGAGGTGGCAAGTGGACACAATTAAACCAATTTGTGTAGGTTATGTTACTGTTAGTTATAGAATATAATAATGAGAAGTTTCGACTTTGGTTACCAATGCGCTTAAAACATAAATAGACATAAATCGGAATAATTTTTTTTGATTCCACTGTGTACAATGTATAGGTACTCATATATTATTTATCTAGGCTTAGTTAGTAACCTACTCATACTGAAAGTATATTGTTTATACGATAGCGTTGTAAGAAATTCAGTCTGACAGACTAAGTATTTAATTTTAATATAACGATACTATGATTGCCATCCTAATGTTATTTTTAGTCTATAAAGATATCTTGTTTTAAGTCTATACTATATCAAAGTACTGCTTTTTAGGTGTCACATATTTTATGTGTTTTACTAAGCAGACAAAGTTTGTCAAATACTTTAGGTGTTTAACGACTCAACTCGCCAATATACTTTAACAATGTAAACATTTAACTATTTAACTGCTGCTTAAAATACTTCAATGAGGCTTTGATAAAACTCAAAACAAAAGGTCAAACGTATGAAATATTAAAAAAAGGATTATTTATCGTCTATTGAGTGTGGCTCGCTGTTTATGTTATGCAAAGCCGTTTTGTTATCTGTGCTTGTAATGAAAATGTTGCAGTAACGGAATGCACAACGAAAATTGCATGCGGTATGTAGTTTAATGCGCAGAGTTGTTTTAAAAATGTTTAAGGGATGTATGTTGAGTTAAAGTCGACCATTTTCAAGATGTAGCCGAAATGAATAGTTTTACTACATTTCAAAAATTACTCCCCTGTTCTAAGGATTTCCAAAATTACCGATCTAGAGCGCCTTGCATCTAGCGCTTACCAGGGACCTTGGTCAGGTCGCCAGACCACCTTGTGCGTGGGTGTCCTGCGGTATTTTTGAGTTAGGCCTATGTCTAGCTATGCGGCTAAAATAAGTTGATGAAAAAATTACTCGTAAGTCTGTAAAACTTCGTTACATTTCCTTGAAAAAGTGTGCTGGCAATGAAGAGTTATTCCTTAATAAAATAATTTTATATTTAAAATAAATTTGAGACTTGTAATCAAATATCTTGAAAAAATGTAGTTTGAGATTTTTCTTTGCACTTGCATTTTGCGTAATTGTAGGCAAGAAGATGGAAGAAGTGAATTAAGTTAAATGGTGAAGCCATATCGAATGAATTAGGTTTTTTTCCGTCCTCTCATCGATTTATACACAAAAGGTTTTATTGATATGAAGCAAACAGGTTACTTACGTATAGAGACAGCTACTGATGGACATGTTTTGACCTCATCTGGAGGTTTTCCTTAAGGTGACTGTAATTTGAGGACGCGCACATGGTGTCGTCTCCAGGCGCAGTGATTTTAGCGGTGCGTAGTATGTAATACGTTTGATAATGTCTGTGTCTAAGGTTAGTTTTAACAACAAAAAACAGGTAAGTTTTAATAAAATATTGCTTCGATCGCTACCGTTTGTATAAAAAAAACTTCTCTAAATTTTTATCTAACTATGATTTAATACATCCTCGTCCACACTTATCGAGTCGTTCACATTGCATTTGAATAACAAATTCATCACTAATTGGGTGTTATGTGGCTGTATACGACTTATCTACCCCATTTATCTTTGTAAGTTTAAGGAATATTACAATATGTGTTTTTGTTAAACAAGTTTGGTTGCGAAATAATTTGTACGAATTCCTTGATGGCACATTACCATTTATTAAGACGTAGCGATTGTTCGTGTGAGATAAATTTTAAAATTGTGACTTTGAGAGGTCTGACTCAAAATTGTATTGTTTTCTTTTGTACAGCTTTACACCCAAAGACAACAAAGAACTATCGAATATAAATAACGATGTAGAAAATATAAATACCTACATATACATATAATAATGATGAAGAAATGTTAAGGGTCTGTTCACACTGACCAACGGATTGAGCCTTATTCGTCATAATGTCGAATAAGGCTCATTTTTTCGTGTCAATCAGAAGAAGAAGTAGGCACGATGTATTTAAATAAAATTTCACAGAATATGTTCTTTTTATATACGAATTAGTATGATAATTCGTTTTCTAAATTGGCATTCCTTTACATCCAATGCAATGCACGAACTAAACTTTATCCAACTTTACACCGAAATTTAACAATATAATACAACTTTTCTTTAACAAAAATAAATAACAATATATAAATAGCTCTGTTTACACAGCCCACCTTAACACTAGGTTTGTCTCCTTATCGCAAAGCCGGAATCTGTGACCGGTCCATATTTTATCATTCTATGACCGGACCTCAAGAAACTGCATCCAACAAAGTTGCATTAGGATCGATTCCTACATCTACCAATCACACTGACTAAAGTTACTAGATAAATTAATGTATAGTTATTTATGATCCATCAACAACTAAGCACTTAGTATTTTGCAGTAAAGATTTACGATCAGTAATTTGATTCTGCTTGACCAATGATACCTAATACGGTGACCTATGTACTGCGCTAAGGTTTTAGAGCAGGTGTAAATAACATAGCAAGTAGAACCTTGTCTCAGTGCGCGCTGGTACAACGGTTTGCACTTACTGAAACGTTTTCTGCAGTGTTATTGTCTTCCGCAGTCTTCGATGCTCTCAGTGGTTATTGATTGGGTCCAATTGAATGTACTTATTTAAATTGGTGAAACTAAACCTGTTTGTAGGTTATTTTGTTCCTTGTGAGTGTAAATACAGCTCTTCTTTTAAAAAAAATTATAAGTTGTCAATTTATTGACTTACTTTCTCAATACATATTTGTCGGTAGTGACAGACAGGTGGACAGACGAATGGACACACAGACGGACGGACAGACGGACAGCGGAGAATTAGTAAAAGAGTCCCGTTTTTACCCTTTGGGTTGGGAACCTAAAAAAAAGGTGCAATCATTTTTTAATTTTTTGATCCTATTTGGAAATGAATTCATGACGTCTTAGAAGACTCAGCTTGATTGAGAAATACTGAGTTGAAATTAAAGTAAGTATCTGTGAAATACAAAATTGACAAACTAAATTGGAAAGATTTATATTCCAACATGACCAACTGATTAACAAACCAGAGATTCTATTGTTTCAAGAGTCTTATATGTACTAACTTTGACATAATATTTATTGACAAGAAGACTTCTTTAAAATCATAGTCTTCTGGATGGATGTTTCTTGAATTAAAGAAAACTGTTTTTCTATTTAGTAAGGAACAGCAGGAAGAGAAAGAACTTCATCTTGGCGCAGACCACACCACAAGATGTTTTTTTTTCTTCATAATAAGCATTTACGTTATGACTGCTAATGAGTAAAAATAATGATACACATTCCGAGATGACCTCCCATCAAAATTACTTTTAATTTCGACAATGAAACATTTAGGTACTTTGTATTTTAGTTCCTCGAACGAAATTGTGTCGTATTCATAATTAGACCACACGTAAACAGCCAAAAGAATTTAAATTCAGAACGTTCGAGGAAAAAATTCATGTCGCTGCCGTTGGCAATGCCCTCAACGTTTCGTTTCACGAAAAAATCTCTTTGAACGAAATGCGGTGGTTTATTCCACGAATTGTTTAGGTCTAAAGCACGCGAAACAAACTATACGATTTACGACGTGTTACATTAAACTTTAAGTCTCAAATTCAACTCTTTGGGTGGGCTTTGTTGATTAGACCATTAACTTTTTGTAAGGATTTAAGAGCGCAATAGGAATTGTTGTTGTTTTATCAGTTGAGAGCCGGTCGGCTAAATATCTTAGACGGATTAGGCAGCTATCTAAATTTACGCTTCGACTGAGCTAAGACAAGTTTTTAGTTTTTTGCTAAGGTTGATGTGCCACACAGGTATACTTAGTCTAGGTAGTCCACATTTAATTTATACACACATTAAATTAATATCTAATTCGTTAACGATTAAGGTTTTTAAATTGTCATTCTTTCATCTCAGGTCAAAACAACCAACATAAAGCCGAACAACCAACATCTGGAAAAAAAACAAACTTGCATTCGTATTACTTTAAAACCATCATAAAAGTAATACATAATATAAATAGGTACTTACCTGTATAGGGACTTATAGTTATCATCACGCATATGAAGCTAGCCCCGAAGTAAGTTTTTAAACTTGGTCACAGAATTAATAATAGTATTACATAACTTGGTTTAGGATACTGACGTCATGATACTATATCTTATACCTTTAAACGAGCAATTCTTGTATGTATGTATGTATATATATATATTTATTTATTTATAAATTTCTGTGATCTCGAAAACGGCTCTAACGATTTCGCTGAAAATTTGTATATGGGCGTTTTCGGGGGTAAACAATCGATCTAGATTAGTTTTATGTTTGGGGAAACGCGTGTTTTCGAGTTTTCATGCGTTTTTCTTTCCACGCAGAATATGGTCGCTAATTTCGTCGCGCCGCGACCGCCTTGATTTAGATCAGTGGTTAAGGATAGCGACCGCTAGAAAGAGTGTTACGGGTTCGAATCCCACTCGGTGACTTACTTTTGTTTTTTTTATGTTTAAGTTTATATATTTTTTTATTTTGCATTGTTTTTAGACAAGTTTAAAAAAAAATAGTTAATGTTTGAGATGTAACCGAGCAAAGCTCGGTCGCCCAGGTACTTTTATAATAATCAAGCTGCGTCTCGCGGTGTTACCCGCGGAAACAGTAGCCCATATGTAGTTAATCTAGGGTGTCAACTGTGTGTATGTGATTGTATATGTAAACTTCTTGCATACCAAATTCGATAAAATTTGGTATGCAAGAAGTAACATACACAATCACAAACTTTCGCCTTTATAATATTATAGTGTTATAAAATTAATTTGTATTGCATTGTATTATAAGTTTTGTATAGATAAGTGAAATAAAACTCTTTCACTATCATTATTATAGTTAGTAAACGGGTTACTCACGTATAGAGTCAGCTACAGGCTTTGGCTATCCGTAGTTTTAAAATTTTAAAAATAACTGTGGCTGGCATGATACGTGTAAATCGTAAAGTTAAGCGCCCCTAACCCTTGCTTAACCTGTTTTACCTTATTCTTGCAATGTGAAATATTCAAAAGTGATAGGCATAAACATATTATTTCACCAAAATAGATTTAGCAAACATTTTTAAATTTTTGAAATACAAAGACATAGACATGAAAGAAGCAAACTCTGACATCAGAACAATGGCACGTCGCGTTACAACTCAAAGACCTTTGTGCAGTGAAATTGATACAAAAGTTCACTTAACTTAAAAGTCTCGAATTCAATACGTCACAGATACAGATCCGGAGCTTTTTCCCAACGTATGACAATGTATTGTTGCATTTTGTGCCACATGTTTGAAAGGAAAGTTACTGGCATAGAGATGTGAGTAAAGAGTTTATACAGAGAGACATTTTGTGATAGACTGACTGTACAATCAATGTGTGTTACTGGCGATGACTTAAGGCTCTGAAACTTGGTCCCTTACTATAAGGTCTCATTAGAAGGCTCAAGGTCGCTCAACGCTATGGAGAGGTCTCTGCTCGGTGTTTTTCTACGTGATCTGTGATCGGACTATTGTGATCTACGCTTCGCTTGCCAGTACATGGTCATCATTCAAGAACCTTTTGCCCCATCGGCCATCGGTTCATCGCGCTATGTGTTCTGCCCACTGCCATTTCAACGAGATAATCTGCTGGGCTATGTTAGTGACTTTAGTTCTCCTACGAGTTTTCTCATTTCTGATTCGATCACTTATAGAAACACCGAGCATAGCCCTTTCCATAGCGCGTTGCACGACCTTGAGCCTGCTTATAAGACCAATAGTCAGGGACCACGTTTCAGAGCCATAAGTCATCACTGGTAAAACACATTGGTTCTAGAGCTTAGTTTTGAGACACTAATGTATTTTTGATGAGAAGACACTGCGTAGCTTCATTGGTGAAAAACTGAGTATATGTATTTAGGTACTTAAAGAAGGAATCAAGAAAACAATCGTTTCATTACGTCGCCTCATCTCCACATGGCCACAAGTATACTGTCTTGAACATCGTCAAAAGAAATATGACATCGACAGAAAAGTATATACATTATACATATTTTATATTGCTCCCCGTCCTATCTTTCCGACTAGTATCAGTTTAAAGCCCTCAGTGACAGATGTTGCCAGAACTACGTGACGCAAATGTGAAATAACAAAGTTTAAAAATAAATCGGAGTGGTTTTAGGGAGTTCTTTTTGGGATGTGTACACACGGGTATTAGTTTTCGTTCCATTTGGATGTTACATTTTGGGGCCATTTTTTCAGGATTCAAATTTAAGCTGACTTGAAATATATTTGGTATCATATCTTGCATGTGGAATATTTTTTAGTTTGGTTACAGAAAATCTCGTATTATGGTCGTCCACACGACTAGCTGGTGCCCGCAACTTCATTCGGGTGAAATTTTAAAAGACAGCAATTTTTTTCCTGATATCAGATTTCAGTGAAACAGAGCCTATATCTATGTTGCTTTTAGCTGAGCTTAATATATTATTAAAATATTTGTCATACGAAAGATAAGCGTGAAAATACATAGAGACAACCAAAAAAAAATTTCTTTCTTTTGTATTCAGTTACTCTTTTTTTTACGACGCACACTCATTGTTTAGTAGACATCAGTTTGCACCAAGCTCTTCACTATAAGGGTGCAGATGTGGTCCTTTCGTCGTCTTTTCTGTTATATTGCATTTTGGGGAGGAAAATATTGCATCATATTACCCAACTTCGATACGTACGCTCTTGGACTACGTAATCATGTAATATCTTTGTTTATATAATTTATGTTGTATAAAATTTAACACACAGTTGTTCAATGTATATGTCGTATTTAAATTGTAAAGGCATTACAGCTCGGTTTTGTAAAACAGCTGGAAATCGTTCAGCTGGATTGTTAATGAGTTCGTCATTCTTTCTCCTTCTATTTTTCTTTCTGTGAACATTTTAACAAAAAAATGCAAGTTGACAATTATTATTTACTTAGTTATGTAAGAATAAAATTAAACGCTACAAAGCTTATTTAACGACACCGCCTTTTATTTAAATACTCTGTAGTTACAAAAACCGCCATAAAATAGGTCTATTTGGACAGCGACACGTAATCTCACTTAAGTACCTGTGCAAGAGTGCCATGTTCACCGAGCGAGGCATTCAGGGCATCCTAGCCAAAGTCTTTGCCATATTTATTGTAAAACTGAAAACATGGTTAAATACTTTAATTATAACTATAAAATTAAGGCTAGCCCATCGCATTTTTAGGACAGATGTTTGTTTGTTTGTTCTTTGTGTGTGTATATGGCCATACTGGTGTCTCCATTTTCAAGGTGCCGAAAGGTTTGGGATAGCTTGATTGCATAAATTTGTATACCATGTGTGGCGTATAAATCAAATGGCCATTAAGTGCGGACCAAGATCGGGGTTGCTTAACTTGTAAAAACGCTAGCTTCTTACTTCTCGTTTGAGAACGTTTTCTAGTGAAAAAAATATAGTTAGAAAACATTTTTAAATAGATGGCACAAAATAGTTTTGAAATCTTTCTGTCCAAAAAAGGATAGGTTTGGTTCTATCCTATTAATAAATTTGTAATTGATCAATCAATCTTGTATTTTATATAATTTACACAGGTATGTAAACATTATTACGCATGTTTTAAAAAAATATTCCTAAAACAAACACACTATAAGAAAATTAGATGAATGAGGCATTGAAAGATGTATTATAAGTGATTGCTGCGTTATCTATCCTATCTTCATTATCAGGTCTTTTTGTCTCCATTGCAGGAGCACGACCCTACATCTATTTGATATGACTGCATTATATTATTTAAAGAAAACGCCGCATTACGAAATTAACAGATAAATTATCAGTAAGCTATATAGTACAGTCTATCACATAAAAGTGTTTCGTTGTCCCAAGTCATAGAATAGAAACTGTACCAACCAGCCCAGTGTAGATCCGGAGCATTTAAGATTTAGGGGATTGCATTTACACTGTAGAAATATAGAGTAAGTCTGTATATTTTTATTAAAATCTTATAAATAAATTTAACTTAGCGCTACCCTATATAAGTAATTTTTGTTTTAACATTGAATAATTTAACAATCAAATTACTGTATAAAGTTGTTATGTATTTTCAATATGCTTATTACAACCTTATAAACGAGCACTACTTTCTGGCTCTCCCCGAGCCAAAGAGTGGTGCTTTGCCCTCGTTTTTTTGTTTGTTTATTAAGTACGGTTGTAATAAGTGTATTAAACAAATATTTATACAATCATTATTATCCTGGAAACGGGAGGCTAATATTCAAATTCCGATTGCTACGTGAGCTAATTATTGTGATAATTCGTATCTAGTCTACAACCACGTAATATGTGTTACAACTTAAATACATACTTTTACATGCTCCTATAATTTTCCCCAAAAACTAAAAAGGGTGAAACATTGCATCATTCGGTGTAAGCATCAGCCTGTCTTATCCAACAAATGCGAGCAAATCCGGATTGTAGTATTTGGCAGAGTGCTGCGTCGCAAGCGACGCCCCGCGGCGGCCGCCATTTTGTCCGGCTCGCAACAGCATTCTGCACTCCGCGGGCCAGGGCTTGGCTCCTGATGCGGTCTTAATCGAATGAGCCAAAAAATGAAGACAACTAATGGACTGAAGCCAAAGCTGATCATCGGTGGTGTTGCATTTCGCTTCGGAATGGACTGTGGGGCTACCGCTAATCTCCCGGCTTTGAGGGTTATAAATCTGCAAAAGAAATAAAAAGCGACTTTTAAAACGTGCATTTTTTACTGCGAGTTGTATGACATACACATGTATTTAAGTTAGACTTCATTTCAGTGACCTTTCCTTTGAAAAATCCAAAAAATGAATTGACAGCAAATTTACATATAATTATCGAACTTGCTTACAAAATTTCACTAGATTCTGTTGATAAATGCGACTTGCAGCGATGCGAGAAAAGCCGGATAGCCGAATACCCGAGCAGACATAAGAAAAAGCATTTTTGCCCTTCCTGAACCAGAGATGCTTCGCTCGCGCTTTCCACTCTTATCGGTCAAATACGGAAAATCAAAAACAAAACCAACTGAAAAAAATAATTATACTTAACGCAGCCTGGAAACTTATAAGTAGGGAAATAAGGAGCCTCTAGTCTGTTATTACTATAATGTTAGATAATTTAATAATCAGTTAACGTTAAACGTCCAGCACGTAACGATAACTTGTTAGTAGTTATTACAAATAAAGTTTTTTTTAATCATGGGAATATTCCAACATGTTATTTTGCTTCGATGTTAAGTTTTGTAAAATAAATATATTTTTTTTGCAATTTTAACTTTGCCATTATTTTGGGACTTTTTTTCTTGTATACTTTAATTGTAACAATGCTGTCATATATATTCTATACCCTATAAAGAACAGTAGTTATTATCATATTGTATTCAAATATAAAATAGTGTGAGAAACTTACAGAGAAAATACAGGTAAAAAAAATATAGGTAAAATTGCCATAAACAACTAGCTAAAATTAAAATCCTACTCAATTTGGATCTGATATGTACATATGATTTTTAACCCATTAAAACGAAAAATAGCCTTATGTTCCTTAATACTTTATTATTAGTCGGTTATTATCAGCACATAACTTATCCATGAAACTTTTTGCTTCTAAGTAAGTAATGAAATGAATTCACATTAGATGTTTGTGTGATTGCCGTGTGGTTTCCGGCAGAGTAGAATAGAGGGCCACTCCAAGTCTTCCCGTGGATGTCGTAGAAGGCGATTTAGGAATTACAAGCTAAACAAATCTTATAAACATCAATGAGACCTCTCCAACCCGTCTGGCCAGCGAGGAGAGTGTAGGCCAAAGTCCTCTGGCTTCTCTGGTCAAGTATAGCTCTGGCAGCACAGAGAGGGTCGTGCTCCTGCAGTGGAGACAAACAGACCTGATGATGGTAATGTTGCTGTGTGTAAAAATTAATACTTTATTTATTACAAAAATAAAATTAAATATTCTTACATCTCTGCAAATAATGACATATGAATACATTTTCTAAAAAAATAGTAAGTAATTCATCATACAACAACAAATTTTCATGAAAGACGACGCTTGCAAATGGCGTTTGTTTAAAAATCAATCAATGGCACATGGAAAATGTGAGACCTGTACTTAAGTGCATTAGTAATATCGCACATCAAAGACACGGGGACCTATGTCCAATATACAACTGTTCAAAAGTCAAAACTAAAATTAATCTGTCTAAATCTGACAGCTGTATTATCCACGGTAGACATATTTGAAAAATAATCGGTCATAAACGTTTTGTATTTTACGAGTATGTTCACTATTACAAAAAGTAAATAATGCTTCAATATGCGTAAAGTAGGTTTTATAGGCAAATCTTATATGAATAAAGTCCTATGGTTTTTAATAAGTTCATCATTTATTTTATAAAATGTATGTCAGATAGAAATTAAAAAGTTTAGTTAGTGATAATCCGTATTTTTAAGTCCATAAGGCATTTATGTACCTAACTCGAATCCCACAATACGAGTTTTCAGATCAAACGACTAGTTTGTTCCTAGTGCTCTTTCTACATTTGTCCTTTCCATTTACCATGTTAAAGGCTCATTTTTATTGGTCGTTCTGACACTAGAGGTGTTATATTAGGGTCAGATATCGGTATTCATGTTACCGAATATATCGTATTGTCGGTACCACGTTCCGGTAACGGTTGCCCAGGAACCGTCAGGAACGGGCGGGCTTACTGGCTAAATGTAGCGCATTGCTGGCACGGATCGCTTTGAGAGGCTTGGTTAAGAACTTTCGAATACGATACGAGTTTACCTCGCTCTTGTTAGACCGGACAACCGATTAATATATTTTATGCGAGGAAAATGTACGAACGACTGAAAAAAATGCATAATTTTTATAATTAATTTTTTGATTTATATTTCCCTTTATACTTTTAACAAGCTTAGGACTGTCAAAATAACATCAACGCAAAATGCGTTCTAAATATCAAATATACAGTGAGAGTATATTTGATATTTACTCTCACTGTATATTTATTATATCGGTATCGGTCTGTATCATAGTAACTCTTATATCTAGGAACGGCTGGCGCGAGGCAGGTAACCGCTTGAGGTGCTAGATATTAACTGTTACCGGGTAACCGATTACTCCGATATCAAAGAATCTAATATTTTCGTATTATGATATTATATCTGATATCATGTTCTCGGTAACGGTTATGAATTATTCGTAACACTTCTATCTGACACGCATTCGGGGTGCGGGAGATTTCTGAAACGCATACCATAGCAAGCATGCGAGTATTCGTTTTCACTAGTTGATGTAGCTTGAATTCGGGGTGCTAAATATTTCCGTAACGCATGCAGGAAGCCGTTTTCACTAGTGGATAGAGTAATGTACAGTCGATATACAGCGAGTGGGGTATAACCGCAGTTAGCTTAAAGACCACTGCATCGACTTATGGCTTTCATTGGTCGTTAGTCCACGTACGAAGAGTCCCTGCATGCTGTATTGACCAATGAAAATGAACGAACACGTATTTAGCTTTTTATATTTTACCATAAACAAAAGACAAACATTCTAAGTAGACGAGTAGATAAAGCCTTGCTTTAAAGTAAATTACTATGTGAAGGAACTTTATGTCCGTATGAAGAATACTTCTAGTAAACAAAAATTACATTAATTCTACATACAAGTACATAAGAAGAAGGGCAAAAATGAAGTATAGATTTTGTGTCAGAAAGGTAATGGTTAATAAAATATGAACAGAATTTATGTACGCTGTATGAAATGATTATCTCGTACGATTTAGTCTTTCCCTAAATGGTGTCAAGTTTTTAGAACTACGGGGAACACACCACGAAAAGGGATAGCTAGGAAACGTTTAGAATTGATATAAATCGACCGAGATCAATTCATCTTCTTTAAGACCATTTCGTGCGTGGGCAATGGCCGAATGACATCTATCTCTGCCCGGCGCGGAACAAATAAAATATTCAAATTCAATGATGCTTGGCGATTTTGTCGCTAAGAATAGAGAATGAATATACGATATTTGGAAATGGCGTCTTGAGTACAGGTTTCCTATCGCTAAATAAGATGATATCATTCCAATTAAATAGAGATACTTACTTAGTTTTTATTATTTATTACTTAGTTTTTAAAGTTTGCAAGAAAATAATTTTACCCAATTCCGAGCAGCGACAGGGGTTTGAAGTGCGAATTTTAACTACAAAAGCCTGAAACCCTCATTGAAATCAACAGGTTTATGGAATGTCGCTTTCGTGCAAACTTTTTCTATTATAACACAAAAAGATCGATATTATTTCTGAATGTGCACTTCTTTTGCCAGGTCTGTACCGTGCGAAATGAACTTCCAAAAAAATTGCAAACCTTAAACCATAAAATGAAGTATGTTTTGAATTTTAAATTCAATGAATATATTTGAATTTGAAATTCAACTACATCAAATGCCAAAACAACAAGGATATCACACGTGGGCGTAGGTTTGTACAGCTAACACTTATAGATTTTGATATAGATAGTCGCAGAGCGATATGTAACACAGTAGCATGGTCTGACTATTTGTGTTATAGGAGATCGCTGCATATAAATGGTACTAATCTCATATTTAACGATTTTATCGCGATAACCGTTTGTGCGAGCCGCAGCTGTGGTGACCACACTTGATAATATAATAGGAACTTGATATTGCCTCAAATTATAAGTTACTACCTAATTACAGTATGTCATATTTAAGCAAAGTTGTCATTTAATAGTCTCCTATTTGTATGTTTTACCTATGTACTCATATTGGAAGAGGGTCATAGGATTTGAAAGACATAATGAGCCTAATAAGAATATGGAGAGACTTTGGCCTTGATTTGTGTGGTTATACATATGTATAATGTTTGAAGAACATTTACAAGAGAACCGTTTAGGGTTTTTACTCATATTTATCAAAAACAGTAGTTGATTATGTTAAATAAATTTAAAATATTGCCATTAATTATTTGGTTTATTTAAAACTGGCATGGTTTTCTTTCATCGTCTACATCCTTATTTTCTGCATTTCACATGCTGCAAATGGGCTGTAATGTAACACGCACTGTCATTTATGATGAAACGTGTATTGAACTAAGATATTGTTAATACCCATCGTGGGATCGATCATCTTTTTATGCTTACAATGAAAGTTACCGAATATTTTATACAGAAAAATTGGTAACACTAGCGAAGCTAATAGACTCTATATTTTTATCAATACTTGATATCAATAAAATATTCTGCACAATTAATATCCCCCGATATAAACCCGCTCGTAAACGATATAAATTATAGCGTTTTTAACATGCATATAACCGGCACATTGCTTTTTAATTAACAAGAATTAAAACACGATTATCAGTTTATAGGTAAGCATAATATAGAACACGTATTTCATTGAATTCTTGTCAAATAATATGAATATTATCATATTATTTAACAAGAATTTATTGAAATACAAAAAAAATGAGTACTAACAACTTTAAGTAGTAATATTATGCATATTAATACTCAAAAGGGGTTTGTACACCATTCCGAAATACATTAGGGCAAATATAAGTTGTTTTATTTAGGTAGATTATAACCATATATAATATGAAGAAAGAGATTGATGAGTTTAGATGAAAGAGTTTTGTCAGAAACGTAACAAGTGAAGGTCCATAGTCTCTGCCTACCCCTGTGGGAAACAGGCGTGATATTATTATATCATTAATATAACCATAGATCTACTAAACAAAATTCTAGATTGGTTATGACGCGAAATACATTTAACATTCTACAACAAAATGAAAATTAAGTTAGTTAAGGTAATAAGTTATGTCTTACTTACCATGTTTGTGCTTTATCTCAGAATAAACACACTAAGGCCCCTCGCCCACCGCGACTTTCTGTCGCGATGCAGTCGCGCGATAACGAAACGCGCTATCTCTACTATATAATCACTACTAACGCGCGTTAGTCGCATTTGCAGCGCGATACAGTAGTGATGCTAACGCGCTACAGTATCGCGACTGCATCGATACAAACGCGCGACTGTCGCGCGACCGTTTCGGATGACATCGGGGAGAGAGTGGAGGGAGGGTAGCACGTGTGGAGAACCGAACATCAGCGTCCAATATTGACGTTGCTTCCGTTGCCCACGCTTCGGCTGTCTACTCTTCGTCTGCTTACGTAAAAGCAGCACCAAAGATAACGTGACTAATGTTGCCTCAACGGAGTCCATCTTGCAAATGTGACGATGACGCATTTTTCCGTCGCGCGTTTGCATCGCGACAGAAGCGCGACAGTATCGCGTTGGTATCGCGACTGCATCATGTTTAGGTGGGCGAGGGTACACAGCTAGCGACTGCATCGCGACTGCATCGATGCAAATACGCGACAGTATCGCGTTTGCATCGCGACAAAAAGTCGCGGTGGGCGAGGGGCCTAAATATTTGACACCGGATTACGTGGTTATGTGGCTTAAAACTTGCTTTGTCGGGGGGATGCTAAGCTAAATGATAAACATGGTTTAATTTTGACCAAAGATTAAAGTTATTTTACTAGTGGTTTGCTACATACAAGTTTCCATATTTAATCCTAAATGTACGTACGTACCTATACATTAGACATACGTCATATTCTTTTCGGGCAGATAGTGCCGAAGGGCGAAAGAAGTAAACATGGGCCTTGATTTTTGTTTCCGGTTCTGTTATTATATAGAAAATAATTATTGAACATCTCATCTATAAAAAAATGACAGGTGATTCAATCGTTGTAGTTTAACTAAAACTTTATTAGAAATATTACAGCATTATTTATAATTTAAAATTATCTTTAGTGTGTTTTTCTTGACAATAATAAATATGTATTAAAGCAAGTATAAAAAACGAAGCAGCCTAAAATAATCGCTTTGGGCGAGAATTCAAATAGCGTATTCTAAATTAAATCTAGGATAAACCCTGCTAAATGTTCAAATTGTTTAGCTCTGACACAGAGTTTAGCACCAAATACCCTTCTTTTTAATCGACTTACCAAAAAGAAGGAGGTTATCAATTATCAATGCGATCTTTTTTTTATATGTTTACCTTTTATTCGAAGACACCTGGATCGATTTGGAAAATTATTTAAAATGAATATGACTACCACCTCGCGTAATAGTTACTCTCTCTCCTTCACATCTGCGATCTACAATAAAAAGGTGTCAAATAGAAGAGTGACCATGTAGTTTGAGGGAACCCCGTAGACGCATGTCAGTCTGTCATTCAGTGTCATCACTCCTGTCACAAACTATCACCGACTGACGCCGACCGTCGCCGACAAGAGTCGCGGGAAAACTGTCGCTCGCTGTAAAAGCCATTATTCGTAAAGTAAATAAGTAATTTAACAAATCAGATTTTAAGTGGCGTAGGCGCACTAATCTTTATTCCGATCAAATTAACTCATGGTCCGCTCCCTAAGGTTTATTTGTAGATAATGAGCGGTAATAAGTAACTAGCAGGAAACGTGCCCGTATAGTTAGCATATAAATGAAGGCGAAACGTCGAATACAGTTTCTTTAAGATTTTTAAATCCTGTCTAGGATTAGTGAGCTTATCGGGGATCTAAACGGTGGGATCTAGTAGACAGGACTGTGGCGTTGGAATGGAGATAAAATGGATAGATTCGAATACAATTACTTTTTTGTATACAAACTATAAATAGCAACTTCACAGGGGACAGGGAGATCGGTGGCCCGACGGGAGAATGTATTGCTAGCACTTCCGCAAGATAAGCAACACTGAGCGTTGTCCGCACGTGGATGGGTTACCACAAGTGGCAGAAAATGTCTCCAGCTCCTCCTTGCACGTTAAGTCATTGAACCCGGCTGTCATCATTGTACGACAGTCGGCAAGCTATGTCAGCGGCCTTTAGGCAGTTTGAACAATCTGACATCTCCATGATTCTTATCGAGTCGAAATGGTTTCAGTGTAGCTTCAATTTCAAATTATCTTTAACCAGTATACGGGTCCTTTATTTTTAATCTAGTTGACGGACTAAATAAAATAATATATGTTTTACCCGCTTCACTGTTTTCACAACTGCCTCCGTGGTTTGGTTAGAGCGTTCGGCTCATACCTGGAGGTCGCGGGTTCGATTCCCGGCGGGGGCAACGACTTTGTGCTGTTGTCCTAGTTTGGTTAGGACATTGTAGGCTGATGACCTGATTGTCCGATAAGTAAGATGATCCGTGCTTCGGAGGGCACGTTAAGCCGTCGGTCCCGGTCACTGTCTTTGACATTGGTCGTTACCTTAAACCAGGTCAGAGGCCTTTAAGGCGGTTTAAAAACTCTGACACTAGTGTTAGTCACTAACACACACGATAAGAAGAAGAAGACTCACTCCACATCCCTATTATGAATTATTCAAGTGAAAGAACTTAAGTGCGAAAAGTTTTTCTGCGTTTTACGATCCTGAACATTCTAAAAGACTTAAAGTAACGTGCTGCCCTTACCGCGCGATTAAATTTTAAAGTTCACCCACACGAGCCGCCTTAAATCGCCTTTGTCGTGATGCGTTTCGGATCCCCCTTAAATCAACCGCAATTTTAAAATCCATTAGAAATCCTAAAGGGAAATACGTAAAACACAGGACACAAAAATCTGTTAAAAATATAAAATTAAGTGCGAAATTTATATGTGAGTTATGCATATAAACTATATAGTTTAGAAGGTAAGCTATTGATCATTATTATTACTTACATATGATCAAGTATACCGACAAGATTCTAGTTCTTAAATTTCTTTACTGATGATAATCATTATAGAGTTAAATACTTTAAGAAGTAAATGTTCTATACGAGTGTTATAGACATACCATATATGTATGAAAATGACATATGTACGTACGCACACACATAGATAAGATTAGAGGAATGTGATTCAGAAAAAAACTATACTCGTATATTGCCAAATTTTGAAACTTAGTTTATTCAGTATAAACATAGTACAGCAACAGAGGATGCACAGGGAGAGATGGTCCAGAATCGCAACACAGTGTTTGCCTATAGATGGTTACCTTAACCCGGGTAGGCCAAAAAAGCACTAGCGAGACGATCCCAACACATTTAAAAAAAGATTTTCAAGCCTAAAACAGGAAAGAGATAAGGAAGAAGATGGGAGAGATCTGTAGTGCTATTTTTCATTGAAGGACTCACCGAAACACAAAACGTGTAGTTTTTCAACTCACCGCTCGCGTAACATACCATTTGGTCGTATTTTTGAAATCATCGTGTCATCAAAAAACAAATTTTGTTTAACGCAGAAAATGTCTAAAAATTTAACCATGAATAAAGAGGTAGCGTAAAACGGAACGGATTTTCCATGAAAGATTTCTTTGACAAATCTATGCTACAAATAAAATTACGAGTGGTCAAGACCACTCGTAATTTTATTTGGTTGCAAATCCTTCGCATACGATCGATTAAAATGCGCCCGTTTGGAAACGCTCGAGCAAACCATTCGTAATGTGACAAGTGATTTCAAAAATGCGTCTCCTGTGCCTAGCAATGGGAAAAACATTTAATTTAAAAAAATGTTTAAACGTTTTTTTAGCTGTTCTTATTCAAACGGTTATGCGATAAAAAGTAGCTCATACCATCAATACGAGCATGTAGCTCGGTAGTGCAAGTGCCGCCCACGCGACAGTCGGCAGCGACTGCTATTTGTCAGTTGTCGTCGTCGCCACGCGTTGACTAATTGGCGTTATAAATCGACACGCGCCGTGCAATCAACAATCACAAGTGTAGAGCTTCAAGCGGATGAGATAATTGATGAATGAGAGAGAAGTAAAGTTTCCTACACCCAATGCTGGTGGCATAAACTGCCGTGAGTGTTTTACACCTACGCTGTCACGCGGCTTGCCCGGCGGCATAGCTGGCTGCAGTGTTGTGTGAATGACTCTTCTAATTTAGTAGTCTATACTCAATGTGTGTCAAAAACCGTGTTTCTTCACAAACAATATTTTTTTAAGTTAACTAGATTATTCATATTCCATTAGGGCTGGTATGGTTAAAATGGACTGCAAAGTCAATTTGAAGTGAAATTGTTTTTCCTAAGGAATGTAATTTGTGAATAACATCCATGGATACCTGAAAATTATCCTCATTGAAGGCCTAAAAAGTGTTGGTGGAGTGAAATGACCTTTGTGCTCAGGAGAAATAATTGTATAAGGCGATGGGTAAGCGTGGTAAAGGTAAAAAAAACTGTTACCCGCTCGTCTCTCGTTCTTTACACAAGGCAAATCACAATCGTAGTAGTACATATAAGTGATGATGACAAAAAGCGCAGGTAATCGCTTTAACTAATTACGGACCGTTAACGTCATTTGGCACTAATGTACCGATACCTTTACAAATGATCTGATTTTATGCAAATGAAACAGAAACTACCTGCAGTTAAGTGGATGTAGTGGTTTGTTCTCGTAGTCCAATAAGCCATTTTCAGTTAATTTCCCAATTCAAAACTTGGAATTTTAATAGAATTTATATTGTCGTTTATGCAGAATAAAGATTTTTATTTGTTTACGGCAAGCTCGTTTGAAATTAGTTAAGTCCAAGCAAATTATTGTAAGACAAAGTTCAATATGATGATAGTGAACAATTTTCCCAGTGATTTTCTTTTAAATATTTCCCATTGTCATGGATGAGTTATCTTTTTTATTATTATTCAGACATATTGTTTTCTGACCAAAAATTCAATGTAACCTGTCTGAGTATTTTAATTATATAACCTCTTATTCTTTCATTTAATAATTAAAAGACAATAATATGACAAAGCCTTTCTGACAAGTAGGCGACCAATACTGTGAAATTCAGTTTCTTTCCGTGTTTCTTCTTAGCAGTGGTCGTTACGAAGAGCCGGTATGCTTGCTTTTCTTTTAAAAGAGAAAAACAATATACACTACACGTAATGAAAATTATACTTATTGACGTGTAAAAGTGTCTGTAAAGGTCTAATTACTAAATAAATATTTGAATTTTGTGAATTTTTGTTATAATAATTTAAATAAACCACACATTTTCTCAAAGCCCTAAAGTTACTAAAAGCTGTTGCACACTCAGCCCTGTTCTAGATTAGGAGGTCACGACAAATTTGGTAACGATAAGGGATATGGCTGACTCTGGTTTTATAGAATAAAGAGCACCTCTCTGATGCAAAATATGTTGGTCTGCCTGCGTGGAGTGGTTGCGTTACTTAGATATGGCGCCTGAAAAGTTGGTTATCGTGACCAAAAAAAAAATGATAAGGGATATGGCTGACTCTGGTTTCACAGGATGAAGAGCACCTCTCTGATGCTAAATATGTTGGTCTGCCTGCGTGAAGTGGTTGCGTTACTTAGATATGGCGCCTGAAAAGTTAGTTAGCGTGACCAATAAATGATAAGGTAAATGGCTGATTCCAGTTTCACATTATGAAGAGCACCTCTATGATGCTAAATATGTCGATCTGCCTGCGTGAAGTGGTTGCGTTACTTAGATAGGGCGCCTGAAAAGTTAGTTACCTGGACAAAAAAAGAAAATTATAAGGTAAATATCTGATTCTGGTTTCACAGGATGAAGAGCACCTCTCTGATGCTAAATATGTTGGTCTGCCTGCGTAAAGTGGTTGCATTACTAAGATATGTCGCTTAAAAAGTTAGTTATCGTGAACAAAAGAAAAAAATAATAACGTAAATAGCTGACTCTAGTGAACTCACAGAACAAAGAGTACTTCTCTCATACAAAATTTGTCGGTCTGCCAGCGTGAAATGTTGTGAAACTTAGATATGATGCCTAAAAATTTGGTTATCGTGATGAAAAAATAATGATAAGGTAAATGGCTGACTCTAGTTTTACAGGGTGAAGAGTACTTCTCTGATGCTAAATATGTCAGTCTGACTATGTGAAGTGGTTGCGTTACTTAGATACAGTAGCGTGCGTTCATACAAACACATGAAATTGTCTACCCTGTGTCACCCTAATATTGATGCCGTAGTTCACAAATGTACTAACTACAAAATTTTCGATTTTTACTTTTTTAGTACCAGATAAATTAACTCTTTCTACCAAAAACTTAGTGTTACGGTTGTACTTTTTAAGATTCCGGCGTTAACATTAATTAGTATTATTATTAGTATTGACTGATTTCAACAAAATCATACGCATTTATAACATTTACACACGTGTTAAAGTTATGCAAGTGCATAATTTGTTACCGATTATTTGAAGGTGCCTTCACCGATTTGGAAAATTCTTTTATCGAAATCGGTTGTGTAGTTTGGGGGTGAAGTGTTTTTTAGTTTTGAAAAAATATTTGCCTGTTAACATAATGAGGTTTAGTGCACAAATGGACTAAAGTTTATTTTACTATTTTTGAAATTAGACAACTATAATGCCACAATTTTTGGATATAATGCACTCAAAGGAACTCTTGAATAGACGTGAAATTATGTAATTATTTTTGTGCCGTTCTGGACTAAACTTTAGAAAACTTTCTAAATTAAATGCTCTTCTGAAAAGTTGTCAAAACTGTTGTTAGTACAATTGTGAACTGCGGCATGTATATATAATATCGGATACTAACGATAGATGTATTTTGCTCGATATGCAGCCGTTCAGAGTCAGTCATTTACCTTATAATTTTACTTTTGATCACGATAACATACTTTTCAGGCGCCATACCCATATCTAAGTAACACTAGAACTTCACGTAGGCAGACCGACAAAACAAACAAGACTTCACCGACAAATTTTGTATCAGAGAGGTATTCTTTGTTCTGTGATACTAGAGTCAGATATTTACGTTATTATTTTTTCTTTTGTTTACGATAACCAACTTTTCAAGCGACATATCTAAGTAACGCAACCACTTCACGCAGGCAGACCAACATATTTAGCATCAGAGAGGTGCTCTTCATCCTGTGAAACCAGAGTCAGCCATATCCCTTAACATTTTTTTTTTTTGGTCACGATAACCAACTTTTCAGGCGCCATATCTAAGTAACGCAACCACTCCACGCAGGCAGACCAACATATTTTGCATCAGAGAGGTGCTCTTTATTCTATAAAACCAGAGTCAGCCATATCCCTTATCGTTACCAAATTTGTCGTGACCTCCCGTTCTATTCCCACGGAGGCAGCGAATCCTCGAAGTGTCCAGTTTTTCTGCAAATAGTTTCTCCTGTAAATAGCACGTGGTAATACAATACTTAGGCATACCATCTGTTTCGCGTCGGCGACCGTGCGTTTTGCGTACATTTCTTTGTGGCTTGTTCTGACTGAGTACTTAAAATCAAATTTTATTGAGCATGTTGAACCATAGTTTTAACACGGAACTACTCAGTAGAACAAAGGGTCAAGTCTGTAAAACAAGTCTTACAGCCATTTTGTATTTCTACCATATTCGCCTAAAAACCTGTACACGCTCACTCACAACCCCAAAACTACTGAAATTTATAGCGTCACGAACTTAGCCCTGTCCCCATGGAGACACTGAGTCCTCGAACTGTCCGCAAAGGGTTTCTCCTGTAAATAACATATGGTAATGCAATCCTGAAGCATACCATACGCTTTGCGGGGGCGGCCGTGCGTGGCGCTTGCAACTAAAATGCTGAGCTCGAGCGTTTTTTGTGGCTTATTCTGATTTCAAGTAGGTTTTTCAATTATTTCTATCAAAAGTGAAAAACAACACAAAGATGTTGCTTATCTTAATTGAACAAACCAGTAAGTTAACAATTGTTTCTGTTTGTGATAGATAGCTTTAATATGTATAAAGGTCGTATAAATGTTTCCTAAATATGTAGTTACGAAAACTCGTTAAAATATTTATCTACTAGAAATCCTGTTTAAATTTGGGCGTGCCTTGATCTTCAATTAGTTTAATATTGACGAAATTGGTGATTTTAAATTAAAAACTACATGTACGGATAACGAATGTGACAAGTACTATAATAAAAGATTGGGGGAATGGATAAAATACCTAATCGTATATTCTAAATCTTTGGATAATACTCACATTCTGCAAGGACCCTACGTAAAGTGGTATAAGGCGAGGAAAAAGAACAAGTTTTTTTTTTTTTTTGGAATTGTCATATTCTCTTCTTTCTTTAAACTAAGTATTAAAAGCGTTTACACACGATAGCGGCCGCGCTCATGTATTATTACTCCACATTTGCAAAGGACACTTCATATCAGCCGTTATGTACAGTGTTTCTATTGAAATACAGTAGTAAAAGCGAAGCGGCCTCAGAATAGGGATAGGGTTTTTACATCAGTGTGGAAAGTTGCATAAATTTGGAGACAGCAAAGTGACTTCGCTTGTTCGCAGCACGTGACTCTATTCCGGGACTTTGCTGCTTTTGGTGGATTAGTGTAATGTTAGAGTTATACAGAAAGATTTATTTTCCAGATTTACTTTTTTTAGAGAGTTGTATCCATGGTACTGACTGAAAAAAAAGCTTTGTTTCTTTCCTATTACTTATATAGAGCTATAAAAATACTGTTAGGAGTTTATTTATTAAAATTAACGTGAGTTGAATTCAGTTATTTTATTAGTAACTTTTTTTTTGATAATTTGTAGGTAAGGTACACAACTATAGCATCAAACGGTCAGAGATTTGATTGTTTTCTTTTTGTGATTCCCTGTAAAGGTAAAATATACTTATCATAGTATCTAGTTAAGTTTGGTGTTTATTATTTAGTTTACATGGGTTTATCTTTTTTTTTTGCTTCTTTATCATTCAAAAAATACAGGTACAGATAAATATTATAACATTTAATTTTTTTCAAAAGGTAAGTAAATAAAACGCCTTGAAAACTTTTTCTAACATTATTAATCTAAATTATTATCTTTTACGCCATTGTAATACATTTAATAGAGTAAGAAAAATTGTGCACATATTTTTTTCTGATAAATAAAAATTATTTCTATTACATAGTACTGACAACTTGAATAGCTTTATTATCATTCCTCTAACAATGTAATGGAAGATATTTGCCCAGTGGCCGAACACGACGAGTCAACAGAATTGTTAAGTCGCTTCCTGCTTGAGTGAGAGCCTTCGAGAGCACTCACGCCTGTTATGGGACGACAACGTACAATCAACTGTCAGTGGATCGTTTGTGTGCCGTGTTTGTGTGATTCAATGTTTTTTTTCTCTTTATATTAAATGAGTGTCGTAGTTCGAGCTAAGATTAAATTAAATGAGTGTATTATGTAGTTCAAACTAAGTTGAATTTTTCGACTTAGCTTTGAATCATAAAATTAGCAGTGATACAAATGAAAGTTAAAAATATATTTACAAGTGAAGATGAAGAAAACAGAATTTTTATTATTTTACCTATATTAAGTTAACCACATATATTTAAAAAGGTAGATCTATATTTAGTAAAATATCGCCTATCGGTACATGTTATATGTACTGAAATGGGATGTTCCACTCTCATGCGGTTTAGAAAATAGGTTTTAACTCTATAAGGTAAAGATAGCAAAGATGTGTTGAACTATAATCGATTTATAAGTATACATAAAAACATTTCAAAAACTAGGTAATTTTACTTAATGCGTAGACATAAGTCTACTCATAAATCGATTAATATAAAATTTAAATGTGCGTTAAATATAAGAGTGCGTATCACTAGCGCTTTCGCAAGTAAAGCGACAACGGGCGTGTTTCGAACTTGAATGGGTGAGCACAAGTGGTATAAAAATTTCCCGAACTTCTCCATCATCATTGTATGGCAGTTGTCCAACTTCGCAAGATGCCTTCAGGCAGCCTAAAAATCTGACACCGGTGTGGGCCTCTTACACACACAAAAAAAAAAAAAACATGCACCTATTTCTATTTTGTTAATATTAAATACTACCAATTAATATAGTAAATTCACAACTAAATAATTTTTTTATACCTAAAGAAATAGGGATTTCTTAACAACTTGCTTAATTTCAGATACGTGTGAAGAGATCAAAGTATACATATAAAAGAGAGAATCCTAAAATTCTAGCCCAGTATGTTCGCTTTGTTCCCTTGCATAGTGTATTCGTTCAGCATACCCTTACACGATCTACAAAGTCAACAATTTAAAATTTCCCACGTTACACCGTAACCAATATTCGCCATATGAAATTCCTCATCTGCAAAATTATTGCCTTCTATGCTGTAATATCGTACGTGTAAATTCAGATTAAAACAATTTGCCTGTGATAGGCAATATCGTAGTTTCGTGCAGGTAAGATCCTCGTAGCCTGGGGTTAGGAAATCATGGTGTTATTGGATTATTCAGGGCGATGCGACGTCATAGAATAACGCTACGTCTCAGCTTGTGTCAATACTGAGAGGACGATATAGCGTCTCAGCTTATACAGTCTCTTGTGAATGCGAGGTTCTTTGTAGTTTTAGAGATACAAGAACTTTGATAGTTTTTACAAGTTTTTATTTAACTTGCAATGTATCGTGTACGTATGTATGAATGTTTGTTTAGGTCAAATCTTGCAACTCAATTTACAACCAGTTGCTTTTATTTATTTATCTATTAAAAACTTTATTACAAAAATGTAACAGGCGGACTTAAGGCCCAAGGCCTTTTCTACCAGTCAACATACAGGTGGTGCTGATAAAGCAAATTTTGGGCGAGAGTAGTAATTGGAACAAATTTTACAATAAATCTATACATATGAATATATACACATACATAAGATAAATAATATAATCTAATGTATCAATAAACCTTCATACAATATACATAAATAGGTTATATTTATAAACCATACATAAACTACAACAATATTAATAAATCTCTATGGCAGTTTGTGAAGATAATAATATGCGCGTACAGCATTCTTAAACGCCTGGCGACTAGGGTCTTTGCGAATACCAACAGGAAGGAATGTCCTAAACTTTTGTATTCTTATGTAAGTCGGATGACAATACAATATTATAAAGACAATGAGCTGTTCTGGTAATAGAGCCGGGATATATTCGACGGAACTCAGTTATAAAACAACATAACCTCATTGAGTGGGACTCGTTTGATTTGTGTTGACGAGCACTTTATAGTAGACGATGCCTAGGTTCTAATCACGGAGACGGAAGGTGGTCCATGGAACTGAGTTGGAGCTTATTTCATTTGTGTTAGTTAGTTACTTTGGCCTCACAATAAAAGCCTATATATATATATATTTTTTTTTTCAAAAAACTTAAAAAGCGTACATTGTAGAACGAATGCAGGATTATCAGGTCAAATTTAAAGAAAATAAAACAACAGAATATCAAGATGTATGGTGGCATTAATACAAAAGCTGTAGTCTTGCAGTTGCTCTATCATTGAAGTAGGCAGATACTGTTAGGGCTCTCGCAGACGAGCAACAGTATACCTGCGACACAGTTCGGCTACCGTCGGCGACCGTCGCATGACAATAAGTCAACAAACTGTCAAAAGTTGCCGCGCGACCATTGGCGACAGTAGCTGATTATCGACAGGTGTAGCGTACGTAAGAGAAAAGTATCTTGTCTGTAAGAGAGCTTAGTTTCATAAGGAGAGGCATTGTTAATAGTTTAAAAATACTTATATGGTCTTGATAGCATTTCTTTTGCATTGATGCCATGTAGTTTAAACATAGTAGCTAACAGAAAAATAATTTATTTATTTTATTGGTTCATGTAAACCTGAAAATTTTACAAAACCTTATAAAAGTAAATATACTTAGTACAAAGTTGCTACTTATTTCTTAAGATTTATTTTCAAGTTCACTCGAGAAACAAAATGGGAAGAAAGAGTTAATTGGCATATACAATACAAAAATAAATACCTAGTAAATATTTTTTTTAAATAAACTTACATAAATACTTTAATAAATATGTAGGTACTCATAAATTAATAAATCCATAACATAATATTTCTAAATATGATCATCAGGATGATAAAGACAGATACCTAGTAATATTTTACTCATTTCTTAAACGTCGTTACGGATTTAGAATAACTAATAAGAAGCTTATGTTTAAAACCAAATTCTTGAAACAGTAAAAATACGAGTCGAAACCGATTCAAAAAACTGCTGGCCTGTACATAGTTATTAGATATCATAGATTTTGAATTTCCTTCTGCACTAATAACTAGTCTTTGTCCAAACGAGATATTGCGTTGCAATATAACCTTATTAATGAACGACAAATACTAATTTCGCATGCCTTTGTGCTAAGCCGATAGTCCAAGCAATATCTCTGACATTTATGACTAAACACTGAGCTCACAAAATAAGACAGTTGCAGAAGTTGTACTGAACGTAAAAACAACAAACAACATAATACATATGATGTTGTCTAAGTAGTAATCAACTTAGTCATGTTCTACGTTGATTACTATTTCGGACAACATTCTATCATTTAATGTTGTGACTGATACAAAAAATTATGAATCTGGAAAACTATTTCACAAATTGATAATAAAAGAAAACGATTTCGATTTTAAACGGCAATGTCAGATTAACAGAAATACGTAATAAAAATGAACGTGTTTTATTTAGGTATTTCTAAAGATAAGATACAGAAGAAAAGTCGAAGATACTGACTTTTGTTCCAAATATTTTATAACCACGTAACGTTGTAATAAAGATACAAAAATTGAAAATGCGCAAGCAAATTAAAACTAAACCTGGTGCCACTTTGTACGAGTATATCACAGCATACTTTAAGTTAGGATGTGTTTTTTTCTGTACTTTTTTATTTTGTTCAATGACTTCGTCCTGTGTGGTTCAGTCCTTTGTCTCATTTATGATGAGAATTCTGCAGTGAGAATTGAAAGCCAGGTTATAATTGAAAGTTAAAAACACTTATGTCTATGAGAAAATCAGTAAATGACATTTACAACTCTGAAATGTGTCAGAAGCTTCCTGTGCTGGAATATATTAAAATATTTATAAATTACCACTAAAATATTTACTAGTTTATTTTTATTAGAATTCGCTATGTGATTTTTTGTTTATTTAAGTAATATAAAATGATAATAATTTATTTATGAAGTTCTTACAAATATTAAATTTTACAATATTTATTAGTGAAGTGATTTTTGTCAATCCTTAATTTTAAAATTAAAAAACAGGTGTTCTGACTATTACTGCCTTAGTTTCTCATTATTTTCATAAAAATATGTGTCATAATATAGCTTAACATAATGTTTTTAAATAAAATCATAATTGTAAATAATACTTTATTTGTTAAATTCATGTGACTACATTGATATTTGCATGCCCTAGTTTAGGTAGAACACATGACACTAATTATATTATTGCCATCCTATGTACCTGCGTTTGAGCAAATAAAATTATTCTTACTTGTATTCTTAACAGCGAAGATTGATGTAATCTCTTTCCATCGCCATGTAAGCCCACCAAAATTAATGCAAAGCTCAGTCTATTATTCAAGTCCACTAAAATCATAATCCCCGTGCGATTCCTTTTGAAATAACGAAAACAGTACATTTTTTAAATTAATTATTTTACAGTTTGTTTAGGAGAAACAAGTACTTTTTATTGCGATAAGGTTAATCCCATCACACGTGACAGCGGACTCTTGAGTCAAATTTGAGAAGAATTTGAGCATTCCAGTCACACGCCTTAAGTAAAGCTGCATTTGGTCTTATGGATGGCAGCGTATTTTGACTAATTCGCCTTTGAACAGGAAAACCAATATTCCTATAACATAGGCTTTTGGCGTGATATTGAAAGGCATATATTTCTGAAAATTAATTCAAATTCAGTACAAATTTATTTCAAAATAAGACAATCGTTAGTCATCATCATATTGCTTAGGAATACAAGCTGCATCGTTTTTCTAGAAAAAAATAAAGCAGGATTATGGTGTTAACAATCTTTATGGGTTATCTATAGATAACCCACTAGATAAGAGAAGGTCACACAGGGTATTAGGCTTGTACCAATTATCGTTGGAGAGATACGGTGCAGGATTAGGAACTTTACTTACCTGAATACAATTAAAAATAAATTCCTCCAAAACTTCTCCGCTTTAGGTCGCTAAGCCAGCGGAGTACATAGAATATCGCTTTCATCAAAACCGCAGCCTTCATAAAGTTTATCTCTCTTCCAGGCAGACATCAAGGAAAATATTTACTAAATACGAAACCACGGGCCCCGTGGAAGACATCCGTCTAGATAACGCAAGAGATTAACTCTAATTAACGTATCTTCTTATTAAAATGAGGAATTGACGAGATTTGGGCTAGAAATGTTGGGCCCATGGTAAAATTGTTTTATTTTATCTTAAAAGTACGTGTTTGAATTATCTAGAGTTCTTAGTGGCCTCTGTAGTACATTGATAACAATCAGCTGTTCAGAGCTGCTGTGCTCATGCTGTGCTGAGCTGCTTCTTAGTCACGGAGTCTTGGGTTCGATATTCAGCCGGGGAATGATGGAATATAATCTTCATCAGTTTGTCTTTGGTTGATTGTGACGAGCGAACACCACATACCTGAATGAGTGCCAAGTACACTGGTTTACCAAGACTGCCAGACTCAAATAGGATTGGGCGGGACATGTGTGCCGTACGCAAGCAGATAGATGGGCCCATAGGATCACCTTGTGGGTACCAGATGGTAGAAGACGTAGGGGTAGACCAAGGAAGAGATGGCGGGATGACATCGAGGGTTTCTTAAGTAGATGGCAGCAAATTGCTCGGTATAGAGATAGATGGAGAGGAGAAGGGGAGCCTTTTGCCCAACCTTGGGACAAAACATCAGTCTATTAAAAAAAAATTGTTGATAAATAATCAAAATCGAATCATTTATAGGACAAACATAGATTTTTACTAACTAGCTTAATCAATCTCAAGTAATTAAGTTCGGAAAATGTTTTTTACCCCCGACGAAAAAGAAGGGTGTTATAAGTTTGACGTGTCTGTATGTATGTGGAATCGTAGCGCTTTAACGAATGGGCCGATTTTGAGCCTTTAAAAAAATCTGTGTTGATAAAAATGGTTATTATATCTATTTGATGGAAATTAGTTCAGCAATTTTAAATTTATGGTGGCTGAATGCTAGAAAGTCAGGGGATTTTTTTAATTTGCCTAGCCAATAAACTTGTATCAATTGATTTGATAATTTTACAACAATTACTTAGTGGTTATTACCCTGGGGTAATCTGAACTATAATAAGCTAAAGTACCAAACGAAACCAAATGCATAATATTACCCGAATATTTCATCATCATTAGCAAATTGAATACAATTGAATTATAATCCGCCCATCGCATAGTTCCCTCAATATTCACAAAGGTTATGGATGCTATGACTTCATTGGAGCGCATGGAAATGTCATTAGAATCATTATCCTTAGCCATGCAATTACTAATGACAACGATGAGAAATGGAAGGGAAACTATTTTGTGAAGGATTTGCAAATTAAAGATTGCGGAATTTCGGTTATTATTTTAATGAGAGTCTAGTTCTTGTACTAAACATTTGTTTCACATGTTTTTGTAATTTCCATAATTTAGTGAGTTATAGGTTTCTTGTTAAAGCTGTGCTCTTTTTGAATTATGAAACTCATAATATAATTATGTAAATTTTCTTAGGATACTTATGTATAAGTACATACATATTAACTTTGTTATTATCACTTACGGTCTAGACAGAATCTAGAGCTTGCAACATTTTTCATGTTGACGATTCTTCGATATTTGTGCCCACTTCTTTGATCGGCCCTTATAAAATTAGATAAGACTAGCTGCGCCCCGCGGTGTTATCTGCGCCTCAAGTAGCCTATGTGTTAATCCAGGGTGTCAGCTTCCTGCATAGCAAATTTTAATAAAATTGGTCCAGCCATTTGCGCGTGAAGAAGTAACTAGTGTGATAATATTTTATTTGCATTAATTAGGATGTACAGTACAAAGTATGTATCCCTTTAAATGTCGGACGCCCGGAGCGGGCGTCTGATGTATTGTTTTACTATTGTGTCTGCTATGCCGACATTTGAAGGGATAATATACGAATACGCTTTGTGCGGAAAGATAGCAGCTTATACGTACATTAGTAGATGTTTCTTTCCTGTCGAACCTACATGAAAGTTTCAAACCACAATATTCTCATGATGACACTTTAAATATAAACAATGCACTTTACTCAACGTTACAACACCGAAGTACCTATTGCGTATCGAACGATTTCCACAATAACCGTCTGTGCACTGGTAATTTGCAAACGTCTGAGAGACTTGTAATCAAGAAGTCCTGGCAATATCGACAATGGCTTTGGAAACCGTCAGCTGCGCCTTAGGAAACACTTAAACTGTAGTTTAAATAGCATTATTGTAACTAGTAGTTTGGTCGCTCATTCAATAAAGTAAGGGAAAGGTCTAAATGTGTTTGGTTTAGTTAATAAAGAAATTCCGGTTAAGTGCGAGACAAACTCGTGCGTTTAGAGTTCTGTTCTATTTACCTACCATGTAGGCCTTATCTTCAGATGCCCTATTTTTCAGATTTTCGTTTCTATATATTTAAAAAATATGTTTTTTGGCAACAACACTTATACATATAAACAAACACCAGCCTCACTACGCTCTAAAAACTTCCTTCACTAGGGTAATACTGTTAAGTATCCTAGATCAGTCTAGGATACTGAAAAATATTCCCCAATATTCACCCTTAAAATAGTTCAGTATAGCGCAACTAGGGTTTTTGCAATAACTGAAAAATTTTAAAGCTTTAAAATAACAAAACCAGTGCTTAAGCTTTCATCATTGCTGCCTACGGCAAACACTTGGCAATTTCTGCCCTGAGAAGATCTCTAACTGCCAATGATAATGGTAAATACACGTTGACAAGCAAATTATGCACCGCAAATGGACATGGTTAGGCCATAACTCTCAGGAGAGGCCATACATATCCCGAAGTGCTGGAGTAGAGTACCCAGGTCAAGCAAAAAATTGGTTTTGTCAAGAATACTTGTAGGCACACAGTTGCGGCAAAGATGAATACAATAGGGGAGACCACATGATTGTAATTAGTCCGTCTTTTAGATTATCCAAATATAATGGACCCATATTTTTTTTAGTTCAGGACTGCGACGTCACCGCTAAGTAATATTTTTTCAAAACTAAAAACGGACTTCACTCCCGAATGTATTAATCGATTTTGATAAAATATCTACCTATTATATAAGATTTTGATAAAATATGATGCCTACTCACAAGTATACACTTCCAAACAAAAAAAGAATTTTCAAAATAGTCCAGGCGCCTTAGAATCATCAGTGAACATACATAAAAAAGATCACGACGAATTGATAACCTCCTCCTTTTTGGAAGTCAATTAAAATAGTATATAATACAGTCTAGGACTGTATCTATGTCAATTTAAGTTTTTAAGAAAAAATGCGTGTACAATATTTTTTAATTTTGAAACGCCTTTAGGCTAGTAGCTGGTTGCGATAAAGAAACACTGTTGAAGCCACCGCAATGTGGGCCTTAGGACCTTAAGTCAAGTAAGTCATTAGTAAGTACTCTCCCTTTAAAACTTGTACTCTGCAAAATTTGTCTTTTCCCTAATTAAAATAAATAAACGTACATAAGTTAAAAACTTTGAGAAGCCAGTCAACAGTTGTTTTCTTACGTAACATTTAAGTAAATTAGCAGGATGCTCGCCTACCGAAGATCACGAGAATCCTCGCTTCTTTTAACAAAGCGAAACAATTCCAGGGAACAAACTAACGAAGCCAGTTAGCATAAAAATATTCATGACGTCGCGAATGCAAAGGGTGCGACAAATACCACTTTTTTAAACTATACTATTTTTGAAGAATATTTTTTTAGTACAGTAATATAACGAATACAAATTTTGCTTGTTCTATAAAAGATAATACGTTTAATACTTTAAATACGCATAACGTCTACTGCTGGACATAAGCCTCTCCCAAAGATTTCCAAAATGACCGACCAAGAGCGGCCTGCATCCAATAAAAAGTTTTTAATATCAAATCTTAATATTGTACTCGTAATATTGTCAAATATTAATTTAAAATTATGTGTAAACTTTACGCGTATCTAGACTAGTGCTAAGTAAAGTTCAACATGAAAACAGCCTGTATGTGTACCAGAATATTCTTTTAAATAACTGCGTGGCTTTATGTAAATAATCTTCCTGTCTTGCTTGGGTATACAAATATTAAAACATTTGTCGATGGTTTACGGTAACTTGATTTTTGACGGATAACGTAACTAAGCCTGTTTATATTTTGGTAGAGCTGTTTCTATGACATAGTTAAATTACCAAAAGTAATATACTTTAAACCGTGTATATCTATCTATACATATAATAAAACAGTAAAAAAAGTGTGTCTGTACATCTTCCAAAAAAAATATTGGGGGCGATGGAGACGTTGTAATAGAGTAAGAATTAAAAAAAAACTGTCAGTTTGTCAGTTTGTCTGTTTGTCTGTTTGTCTGTTTGTCTGTTTGTCTGTTTGTCTGTTTGTCTGTTTGTCTGTTTGTCTGTTTGTCTGTTTGTCTGTTTGTCTGTTTGTCTGTTTGTCTGTTTGTCTGTTTGTCTGTTTGTCTGTTTGTCTGTTTGTCTGTTTGTCTGTTTGTCTGTTTGTCTGTTTGTCTGTTTGTCTGTTTGTCTGTTTGTCTGTTTGTCTGTTTGTCTGTTTGTCTGTTTGTCTGTTTGTCTGTTTGTCTGTTTGTCTGTTTGTCTGTTTGTCTGTTTGTCTGTTTGTCTGTTTGTCTGTTTGTCTGTTTGTCTGTTTGTCTGTTTGTCTGTTTGTCTGTTTGTCTGTTTGTCTGTTTGTCTGTTTGTCTGTTTGTCTGTTTGTCTGTTTGCCTGTTTGTCTGTTTGTCTGTTTGTCTGTTTGTCTGTTTGTCTGTTTGTACACGCTAATCTCCGGAAATGCTAGACGGATTCGAACGAAACTTTTTTTGTTATATAGCTATTAAGCCTGGGCAACATAAAGGGTATAAATGATTTTGGGAAATGGAACGCCTGATGCAGAACCATAATGGTCCAGCTAAACTATAAGAGATATAAAAATGCCGCCTTAGTAAAAGTTGTTCAGCATGGTGAGCATTTTCCAGAGACATAAAGTCCACGCGAACGAAGTCGCGGGCTTCGGCTAGTTTTAAATATAGTTTTTTACCCCCACTTTAGAAATAAGCATTACTTTTATTTGTAACGTTTAGTTGCTATGCCGTGTGGTTTCCGGCAGAGTAGAATATAGGACCACTACAAATCTTCCCCTGGATGTCGCAGAAGGCGACTTAGGAATTACAAGCTAAACAAAGTTTATAAACATCAATGAGACGTCTCCAACCAGTTTGGCCAGCGTGGAGATTGTAGGCGAAATCCACTGGCTGCTCTAGCCAAGTATGACTCTGGTAGCACAGAGAGGGTCGTGCCCCTGCAGTGGAGACAAAAGTACCTGATGATGATGATGGTGATGACAATCTCGTAAAGAGTTAACTACTCTGTTTACTAGTTATACACAGGTTTGAGTTAATATGACGGGTTGACTTTCAAAATGGCCAGACCGTGCGAAGAAAGAGCGAGTCGTTAGTTTATTTACAAAGACAACAAAAACAAGACACACCAAGTCGTATTTACATTCTGTATTTTTAGTAGACGTACTGCTTCCAGTCATTTACTCAATGAGTCGAGGAGATATTGACAAAAGACTTGGTAATGCAGAAAATATGCAAAACAAGTGGGCTACCGATGACGACGTTGTGTGGTCTGCTACTGCTTGTTTTTCTGTGTTGTGTAGAATGTTGTAGGCTGATGTTAGAATAAAAGTTGTATCGTGAAATGAACCAGCATATCCTGAAATTAACCAGTAAATTGCCCATAAACACGACAAACTATGTTCTTTGTTATAGTGCTTATATAAAATCCAATAAAACCTATGTGTGTACCAACATACAAACATACTACCTAATATAATAAGTTTAATTTAAAATAATGCACGAAAACGTAATAATTTCATTAAAAATCAGTTATGAACATTGATCAACTTACGCCTTTGATATAAATTAATAAATTAATTAAATTAACTTTATTACAAATGTAATAGGCGGACATATAGCCATATAGGCTTTATCCGACAAATAAGAAGTGTTTAGAAGGAGGTGTAAAATATATAATATTAAAAGATATATTACTAATAATAATTATATGATTTGCATTGTCTATGTTTACTTACCATTTCTCAATCACAGATAAATAATTCTGCACAAAAAAAAAAACTGTATCAATATGAGTTACGGTTTTTCTGTTGGGTAGAGATTTTTATAATTTTGCTGTACGTTGCATAAAGAAATATCTCGGAACATCTTACGTTTACACTCTTTAATCTCTCTTTAATTAAAAGGTTTGTTAATTATTTCACACATTCCGGGTCACTCACACAAAAACAATAGAAATGACAATTCCATTACATTAAATTTCCTGGAATGTGTAAAGAATGTGAATTTAGAAGCCATCATTACAAACGATATTGCTCTATCATAGCAAATTTTATTTGCTAACGAGCACGATATAGCTTCGTTTTTGTCGGTGGAAAGCAAACAATTTGCTGCACTTTGTTTACTGATGCTAATTTTAAAATTAACCTCTGTATATAGCAAACGTGCCTTGCTGGACCACCGTAGTTGATCGAGGAATTATGAACATCGTGGCCTGAAAATAATCTCCCATTTTTAACGTGCCCCTATTTCTTTTCTTTCTAAGAATTTGGCCATACTGGACAGATGGGTTAGTGGTCGAACAAGATGGTTAATACTGCAAGTTGCACTATGACTTAGGTCAGTTTTCTGAAACCAGTCGTCTTTTCAACACACGTGGCGTGGCAGAGGGAAACTGTAGTGTGACTTAAATTCAAACTTATTCGATGTGACTGTGTCTAAGATTTATTAAATAATATAATAAGAGATCGATTATATTGTAATTATTTAATTTGCACTTTCTTAACAATTGTTCACATTATAGCTGCAATTGAACACATGCTTTGTAAAAAAAAGTGGAAGAAACTCTTCATATTATATAATAAATTTTATATATTTTTTTTATTTAGGATAGTTGGAAAACATTTTTAAAAATATAAATGAAACAATGAAAAACTGTATAACTGGTTATGAAATACTAAAAATACTTTGACTCAGATTTTTCGGGACAAGGCATAAATAAACAGAATGGTGGCGCTGCGCACGCGTTGTTTATTCTCAGCTGTTATTTATTGTTTAGGATTACATGGTCGAGAGATTGCGGCGAGCGATCCAGTTTGATTCGTCAATTTTCTTCACCGTTTTGACATTTACTGCATTTACGTGTAGTGCGTGATTATTCAATGGTAGTTGGTAAGTTAACTAAGTTAGATTTGTTTTTATATGTTTATTTCGTAAGATTTTTCAAGCTGCCTTAAGGCATCTGACATAACTTAACGACTGCTATACATACAATGATGACAGCCGGGACTTATGGCTCTCGCCAAGCCATCGAGCTCCTTATTTAGGTGCAGGATGTTGAAAAAAAGTTGATAAATTTTTAATGTCTAGGATAGCTACAGCCATTTTCAGAGAAAATGTCCACTCTTTAAATCAATTATACAGTTTAATGATACCGATATTAGGAGCGCTGATTTTTCTGTCTTAATTATAGAAATATCTACAACATACGGACCAATAGAAATTCTCCATCAAATTGAAAAAGGAGTTAGTAACTAATCTGATCACGACCACATCACGACGCTCAGCAGTGAGCAGACGACTGAAGGAGGAACTAATCTGATATTTTCAATATTTTTGTATGGCGCTGAGACGTGGACCTTAAAGAACTTAGACCACACCAGACTTGACGCTTTTGAGATGTAGTGCTGAAGAAAAATGCTTCGGATGTCAATTGCACGTTGGACTAACGCATCTATCCTCAAACAACTAGGAAGAAAGACCAGACTCTCCACAATATGTCTACGCAGAATACTTGAGTTCTTCGGACATATTTCCAGGAAACGTGGAGTTCAGAGAAACTTCTGTTTACAGGCAGAATAGAAGGGAAAAGATCCAGAGGACGCAATCCCTTTCGTTGGTCCGACCAGATTCGCTCGACACTCGAGACCAAAGTTAGCGACGCTATCCGAGCTGCAGAGGACAGGATAGGACTAAATGGCGGGACTTAACACACAAGAACGTGTTGCATAGAGTTCGTCCCTCAGTAATGATTATTACGATGCAAGGAGCAAAAGGAATTTTCGGTCAAACTAAAAAATCTTCATTACTTGTTATAAACTTGTAAGTTTACTTGAAAGATTTAAGAGGATATTTTTTTTTGTGAATTTGGCAGTTCTTGATTTACATGTCTTTAATTTGTGAATATAATAAATTTTCAGAAAAAATACGCCGGTCGCAAAATAAGCCGTTCATAAAAAAAAATGTTTTGGACAAGTAAAACCAATTTGTTAGGTAGGTACATCATTACCTGTGTAAGTCATTTAACATCCACCACATATCAGGTCATCTTAAGTTTTGAATGTGTTAAAGACACATTCAAAAATTAATAGTTATATGTTAATATCATAATATGTTAATAGGTATCCTCGCCTATCACAATATTTTATATCATAATGTAGTTTCAGTTTTAACATAACATCGCTTGCAATTTTACTTAGTTCAAGTTATTATTTTACAAGAACAGGTTTACTACTGATTTCTTTCATATCAGCTATCGGATCGAGAACGTTACGCACCATATTGTTTCCAGCTCAATATCTGACATTACACCGTCCAAGATTACATTGTTGGAGTCTAAATCTCAATTTCCCATCGCTACAGGACTAGTCATATACGGAAGCTGAATTTAATTACAGTGGACCGTTATAACAACGTACAACCGCCAAAATATAAGATTGCAGAGGGATAACTTGGGGTCGTTATTCCTTTTAAAGAAATTTCGGTTGAAAATCTGCCCGCTGTCGTATCGACTTGATTGTCTTGCCTTGATACGTTGTTGTTTAACAACAATGAACGTAACGATATAACGATAAAGCCTAATTTGCCTCAAATATTGAAAAGAAAAACACAAATTAGTGTTAAATAGCACAATTAAAATGAAAACCTTGCGACTTGATTAACTGGAAATGAAAAGACAGATATTACCTCATAACGAAGTTTCTATGATGATAACCTCATTATGCGGTGAATTACTTAATTGCTTATGTGATGTGGCATCTCACACTTTCTGTTATTTTATATAAGGGAATCTCTCTCTTTGTTTATTATCTTAGCGTGTTGCCGTTTGCATCCTCAGTAGTGCTGACATTTTTGAGGTATAGCAGCACTACTGAGGATAATTTCAGATTTTTCGGTGGATCAGATTGTCTTCGGCATCCAATCATGGCCATTATATGAAAGTACCACAGTAAGCTGTGTCGCTTCTACACTATCTTTATTTCCATTTACTAGTCCCATCGTTCGATGATATTAATCATTGACTCGCTTGATTTATGCGATAATTCTATGGGATAGCCTATCCTGTTGCTATTAAGATGCTTCTTCTGCCAGGGCTTATTGATATCAATTTATCTGGTAAATAAAAGGGATATTGAATACAAGAAAACTGATCCAGCTCCTTATGTTTTGCAATCCTGTTCAACATGATTTTTGATTTTTATTCAAAGGTTTAGATTAAAATATTATGTGGAAGATAATTTAAGTGGTTTTCTAAAACAGCAAACCTCCTCTTATTCCAGAATTTATGTTTTTTTTTTTGACTATATATTAAAGTTATATAAATGAATACAAAGTATGGTTTTAAGTAGTTATTTATATATTTCGGTAAACTAATAATTTATAGCTGTCTTTTGTCATAATTATATAATTTTTTTATAAAAAATAACTTTGTATCAAACGGGACTTTAATGTACCTATTTTATATCTTCAAACAAGACTTTGCTTATAAAACTTAGGCCTCCACATCACTAAAGCTTAGCGAGATTTAACAACAACCATTACTATTTTTCATTTCATTATTTTTCACACACCTAAAATTTTATAATAACCTAAAGGTTGGCTGTTATATAATGCTTTTAGCATAAAGACTGCCTATTGTGCCATACAAATTGTATTTTGTACAATAAAGGTTAAATAAATAAATATTTGCCCAAGTCCGCCCGTGAATGTCGTAGGAGGCAACTTAGGAAATACAAGTTTAACAAAATTAATAAACATCAATGAGATCTCTCCAATCCGTATGGCCAGCGTGGAGAGTGTAGGTGAAGTCCTTTAGCTTCTCTGCCTAAATATGGCTCTGGTACTACAGAAAGGGTCATGCTCCTGCAGTGGAGACAAAAAGACCTGATGATGATGGTGATGATGATAAAATAAATATTTAGTTATTCACACTTATTAAGTAGCATAACTGTGTACTATCAACGGAATTCTATTGATTTACCTATATACAAATTGTAGTAAGAGATGAAATGAAAACATAACGAAATGATAGTATGTGTTTGCTTTCATGCGACAACTACTACTTATGATTTTTCACATCGTATGTTTAAAATGACACGTCAACAATCACGCACGAGTCAAGGACACATTTGAGCCGGTTTGCAAGGAAAAGTATAAATTGCGAAATGTCATTATGCGTTTATCATAACTGCCATACCTTTTTTAATTATAACATTTACGTTCGTTTAAACTCAACTCAATGTCAATCTGTGTAACGGAGACAGAGCAAATTACATAATTCATGTTAATTATCTTTTCACCATTCATTTCTGTATAAATATAAACTGTTATTTTCTTTATTTTATGATTTTGACTCTTTGGATGCACTTTTTTCTTTGTAAATATACATATAAGTATAGTGCGGACACTTAAGGTATCGCAAATGCATTTCTAGTGGTTTAAGGAGGGTGATTTTGGTTTTTAACACCTGATGAAAAAGAGCGGTGTTATAAGTTTAACGCTAATCTGTCTGTCTGTCTGTGACATCGTAGCGCTCGATCGGATGGACCGATTTCAATGCAGTTTTTTTACGTGAAAGAAAATTTCCTTGCAATTGTTCTAAGCTATGTTTAATAAAAATCAGTACAGCCATTTAAAAAATATTGGGTTTAATTCTTGATGGTCAGCGCTTTCTCTAGCAGATTACTTGTTTGTTTTTCGTGTGTTAAAGTGGCCAACACTGGTGTCAGGATTTGCAGGCTGCCTAAAAGCATCTGACATAGCTTGACGACTGCTACGCAATGATGACAGCCGGGACCAATGGCTTCCGAAGCACGGACGGAATATCAAGTTGTCGGGTTTTTTAATATGCCTAGCAAATTTATTTGTTAATTGCATCTTCTTTCGTGTCTTGTTCATGCGTTCTACAAACTTCAATCAATGTTTTTTGACGTCTTAGCAAAGGTTAAACTATGTGCAAATATCAGAAATAGTACGAGTATGATTAATTTTGTATATTTTTATGTGTCATTCTGTATGTCTTTGTTGGTCGTCGCTTGAATTTAGTATTTTATCGGCAGCGAGTAATTGTTACTCATATGGGTCTGTAAGAAGGCTCAAGGTCGTGCAACGCGCTTAGGAGGAGGCATAGGAGAACTAAAGTCACTGACATAGCCCAGCGGCTTGGCTCGTTGAAATGGCAGTGGGCGGGACACATAGCGCGACGAACCGATGACCGATGGGGCAGAAAGGTTTCCGAATGGCGACCACGTGCTGGCAAGCAAAGCGTACCACGAGGTGGTCTGATGACCTGACAAAGGTCGCTGGAAAGCGCTGGATGCAGGCCGCTCTAGATCGGTCATTTTGGAAATTCTTGGAAGAAACTTATGTCCAGCAGTGAACGTTATGCGGCTGAAATAATGATGAATGACGAGGAATTGTTACATGAAAACTTGTTTTAAAAGTTATTTTCTTAGCATATATAATATACAAAGAGGTAAAAAAAATCTCGACCATGGATTTTAGCACGGTTGTCAGCACCATCCTGACTTTATTCCCATTTTTATTAATGGTCAATGTGGCCACAAAATCAAAGGTATAATTGCGAAACATTTCAGATTTTTAATGAATAATTAAAATGTTTGGAGTGTTTATTGGTCTGATAAATTTTATGGTGCGAAATTTGAGGTTCTGAAACGTTTTGCAAGGTTTTAGATAATAAAGCGATTGGTGTGGTAAACTTTTATGTCGGTTTGATGGCATTTAAAATGCAGCTTACGAAGCTTTATTTACCTTTGCGGCTTGCAGTGAATCATCGTTTCTGCCATTTTAAGATTGTAAATGTATTCAGTTGACCAAATTGTTTATGACATTGGGTATCATAAAACACAGAGAGAAAAACAAGGGAATATATGTTGCACATTGAAAATGATTACAATAATGAAATTGGGAAATCCATGTCTTCCCGTGGATGTCGTAGAAGGCGACTTAGAAAATACAAGCTAAACAAAGCTTATAATTATCAAGGAGACCTCTCCAACCCGTCTGGCCAGCGGGGAGAGTGTAGGTTAAGTCCTCTGGCTGCTCTGGACAAGTATGGCTCTAGTAGTATAGAGAGGGTCGTGCTCCTGAAGTGGAGGTTAAAAAGACCTGTTGATGATGATGATGATGAATTAAATTGGGCGGGATACATTATAACGCTACAAACCATTGAGGTTCTCGAATGGCGACCACGCACTGGCATTGATGCGTCACCCATCCACAAGGTGGTAAGACGACCTGACCAAGGTCGGTAAAAAACGTTGGATGCATGCATGTAGACCGGTCAGAATAGAAATCGTCGGGAGATACAGCAGTCGACTTAATGGATGATGAAAATAATCATGGATTTTGCTTTTTATTTTGATCGACAATTTTGCCTGCGGCAGGTCTACATTATTTCAGCGCCATCAAGTGATATAATCTACGTTTTCAACCAAAATTTGCCTTTTTTAGGTCTACATTAAGGCCCTAGACGATGCAAGTTTCTTTCCTGTTGCGTACCATTTTATTAAAGCAATAAATGATTTGTAAGGCTGACGTTTCGTTTAGATGAAAGTTATCTATCGCTTCAATAAAATAGTATGCGCAGTAGGCAAGAAACTTCCACCGTCTTATTAGATAGTAAATATAGATAGTAAAGTAAGTATAGATAGTAAAGTAATAACAAATAGGCCTTTATTACATCCCAGCTTTACCTATTGGCATATTTTTAGCCTAATTAAGCATAAATGGTCAAAAAAGAGATGCTAAAATACACGTGTAGTAAATTATAATTTTTGAAGCCTGCACGATTGCATTTTATTAATTGCAAGCAGTAATCTCAACTGCACTCCTGTCCTCTCACAATTTATGATGATTATGATCGTGAACTATAACTCACTAACATTCAATAAGTATACCATATCTATGACCCATGTTTGCCACTTCACACTATCTTACTGTAATTTAATTACTTCAATTAACTTACTAAGGAAACGTGCTTTATGAAATTGAAGTCTGTAGTGAATAATAATTTTGATATACGTTTTGAAGTGTTTATTTAGTTAATTAACTTTAAGACATTATTTTAAGACTGCCATACATAGTTAAAATTTACAAATAGCCCTTATCGCCTGAACGACTGCAAATAAGATTGACGGATCAAGATACACATAAAATATAATAATAAAAAAAATAGTATTAAAGTAGTATATTAAAATTAACAATGTAATAATTTCTTGACCTTTATTAACTTTACGATTTAACGATCGACGAATTTAATGATATCACTAGAGGGATATACTATTATGTATTTCTTTCAATATCATTATTAAAATATCTCAGCCTATCGCTCTTTCAATGGAGTTTAGGCCCTAAGGCTGACGAGTAAAAACAATATACTATTAATTTAAAATGTTACTCTTTGCAATTCTTCTAATCATTATCGACTTTTTTCTTTAAAACCGAAGCCTTGAATCATTACTAATTCTGGTCCTGATTATGGAGTAAACTCTTCGGAACTGAAACTTTAATATCAATTTTTTGCCTACATTTAATTTATTCCTTCCATGCTGGTCTGGAAGAAAAAAGTTGTGTCTCTTTCCGCAGAGATCGTTCGAAGGAACAGGCGATAACGCAAATCATGTTATTAGCTTATGCGGCTAGCAACCCACCACTATTTTAATTCTATCGTTTACCTTCTCACCTACCGTCACGCTGGTCCTTAGGCAGAAAGACTCAATTACCACTTTTAGCTGGTCATTGAGTCTCCGCCTTATGCTCTGTCACGGTACAAACTTTGTCTGATTAGAGCTGCAAGACCCAAAATGCTCTGTCTGCCCCGTTAGGGATAAAGACGTGATAGTATTTATGTATGTATGTACATTGAATTTAAAACACAATTTGTAGAGTACATGGAAGTACAACAATGCAACATAAAAACAAGTCAAAATTTGTTTTGGTGCTTACAAATTTACAGCTCCAGACAAAACAACCCACTTCATACATTGTATAAATTAATTAATAAATGACTTAAGACGAAAAAGACTACATTTTTATGAGATGATTAAATAAAAAACCGGCCTCGTTGTAGATAATACGCACCCACCTGAGTGGGCTATTACTGTCGGCGTGTTTGTTTTGCTGTGCACTCACACTATATAAAACTTAAGACGCCACGTCTCGAACGCTTTCAAATTACTTACTACAATAAAATTGCCTACTAGTCAAAATATACGAAATGTGAAACAAAAACGAAATATCAACCCGAAAGGGAGTAATCAATATAAATAACTTACTGTGGGACCATCCCTGAAATCGCAAAAAAATACCTACCCTGCCAAAATATATAGATTCAGAAGGATATGGATCGGGTTGATACTCCCTTTTCGTTACTCGTTGTATAACTACTATGATGTACTAGATGCTTCTCTTCCCACGCAGATCATAAAAACCGATCTAAAGCATGGGCTTCAATAGGTACAATTTTGATTCCTTTTTCCACCAGCTAAAAGTGGCCTTTGGTTCTTGAGATGCTGAGCTCTGTCTGCTTAAATGAACAAGACTTCTGCTCAAGGAGATAGAGATGCGTAATAGAGTATCCTTTATCCGCTGTCGCTGGGGGAATTCCACCCGGCTTCCATTATCTTACTATTGTGTCTGGGTTTTGTCGCATCTTAAAGAGGTATAATATAACCAGAAATCAGGAGTGAGTTAGAAACCAACGTCACTCACTCCCAGCACTCAGTCTTCCTTCATGACTTGTTCTGCCTTGGTCGGAAACTGGCGATTAAGCGGACGATAACAGATGCAGTTTGACTGTGCCCAGACATGCAACTGTATGATTATTTGTTGATTGATTGTGAAATTGTTTGTCATATTGTTGAATCGACCGTAAAGAAAAAAAAAGTAGGTCAAGTCTTAAATAGGAAGGACAACTACATAATACTATATTCCTTGTAGTGGCTTGTAGTTTCTCGTGCAACAACTACATTCAAAAGGTATAAAACTTTTCACAGTGAATTGTTACATAAAAAGTAACCTAAAAGGATTGGGAATGCTTTTTTTATCAAGAATTTCGACTCTGTGGACTTTAGCTTTCCTTTGGTCTAATAAAATAATAAATATTTTTAAACAATAATTTTCACTTGATTCACATTTGCATCCCCAAGAAGTCAAATAAATAAAAAAACTAAACGTGTTTATTATTCATACCTGCATATTTTCCAAATGGAAGGTAAATATTATATTTAATTTATTTGACTAATTTAATTATTTAAGCCTACCAACTAATAAAGGAATTCCTGTGGCTGATATGGTTATGTTATGTATGATATTCAGTTTATTAATTACTAACTTTTAGCTCGCGACTTTGTCTGCTCAAATTTAGTCCTTTTTAATTAGTCAACTGTTGTATGCCAAAAAAGGATTCTCCATGCAAAATTCCTACCCTTTTCATTCCCTTAATGAATGATTTTTGCAATAATTATCTTATGTCCTTTCTCGGATCTCAAACTAAATCAGTAACTTTCATCTAAATCGGTTTCGTGGTTGAAGCGTCAAGAGGTAACAGATAGACGAACGGAGTTACTTTTATCTTCTTCTTCTTTTTATCGTGTGTGTTAGTAACACTAGTGTTAGAGTTTTTAAACCACCTTAAAGGCCTCTGACATGGTTTTAGGTAACGACCAATGTCAAAGACAGTGACCGGGACCGACGACATAACGTGCCCTCTGAAGTACGGATCATCTTACTTATCAGACAATCAGGTGATCAGCCTACAATGTCCTACAATAACCAAAGTAGGACAACAACACAAAGTCATCCCGCCGGGAATTGAGCCCGTGACCTCCGGGTATGAGCCGAACGCTCTAGCCACTACACCACGGACTAGTTACTTTTATAATATTAAATTAGTATATAAATATAGATTGTATAGATTTATTTTTTACTCTGACAAACAAATATATTTTCATAGTATTTGTGGGATAACTCAAATGAAGTTTATCCTTATGTTATTGAATTTTGAAGAGCACACCATTGTTTGTTTTTGCAAACAAACTGCAATGTAGTGCCATAAAATCGTCTAATAAACACAATGTTATGGCTTATGTGCTATTCCCTAGCTCATAAACTATGAAATGTGTAAGGCCACTTGTAATTTGACCTATCGAACCTATTTGAATACAGCTTCTGTACTAAAAATGCTGATTTAATAAATTTAATTGCTGCTAAATGTCATTGATCTTTCTTTGTTAAGAGGCAGTCTTCAAAAGAGCTCTAAGTTAAACATTTTTTTTTAAAGATTCTTGAACATTCTCAAACAAACTGAATTATAAATGCATCAGGAATAAGAATTTATTAATAACCTTAAATAATAAGATTTTATTTAAAAATAGTGTTAAATAGCAAAAAAAAAATTAAAGTTGGAAATTGTATTATCTGTCGGGATAAAAGTATGAAATAACTACTTTTTTTAATTTCTTCTTATTTTTATTTCTGTATATTTTGCAAAATTCTCTGTGATCTAGTAGTTATTTAAAAAAAAATCTATCTAAGTAGGTATAGTAGTCAATCTACAAAATAGGACATAATATTTTAATAGGTTTTATTTATTTCAAATATTCCTAACACTGTCTAAATCTTTTCCATTCGTTTTGTTTTACTAAAATTATAATTTATAATACTATATTATATCTTGTTTGTTTTGCAATGTTTGTGTGTTTATTATGGTGCAATTAAGTTAATTTGTATTGTATTGTTATACTAGTTCCCATTAAAACTTTTGAGTTTGAAGTTTGTGTAGTAGGTAGTACTCTTAACAACTATAGTTTCATCCATAGTTTCTAAGTACATAAATCACTAACAAGAAACCTCAATTATCGTTACAACAAATTCGTTAAGAGTCCATTTATCAGAGTTGATTGGCAGTTCCCAATGTTCAACCATGATACCGTAGAACCATCGTTCATAGCTACTGGCAAAATTGCTAGTTAAGTCAATTACCTTTTTGTTAACTATCTTCTTTTTAGACAAACAACAGGCTTCCAATATTGACACCAATGACAGATGGAAATATTAATGGATTGTGTTTGTGATTCAATAAAATTGAGGTCTTGAACTTTATAGTTTGATTTCATACTCGAGAGGTTTTGTATTTTTTGTGTTGTGTACATTAATCTTTAGATTGACTGCTGTGTAAAGTGTTTCACATAGCTGTTTTTTGTTTAATTCTTATAAAATGACTTGAACTTGTTAAGCTTTTGACGACGCATTGTTATGCACATCTGTTTGTCATTGCAAAAACTGTGGATCTTTACTTGCCACAATCTTAACGTAAGTTAAATTACCGTCATGTAACTGCATAATCATGAAAATTCTTTCAATACGCTTAAGCCCATGAAAACTATAATGCCTAAAAACTTTGTCTGACCAGTGGTTTGGCCGATATACATTTAGGTACATCTACGTCGGCCCTTCGTATCGTTTACCGTATTTGCACTACTACACTACTTTGCCTTCTTTTCTTTCCGACTAAACCTAAACCGCTTATTCCTTTTCTTTCTAGGTCGTACTTTATCTCTGAAGCCATCCACATTGTGTTAATAATTTTACTAGCTAGATGTTCGGTATCTCTCCCGTTAATGTGTCTAATGTAAAACAGTGGCTACTATACTAGTTCTACTTTTATACATTCTATAATCTTATTCCCTTAAACGAGCAATTCTTGTATATTCATTTATTTATATGTTTATATGTGTATAAATTTATTTCCGTGATCTCGAAAATAACAATTTCGCTGAAATTTGGTATATGGAGGTTTTCGGGGGTAAACAATCGATCTAGATTAGTCTTCTGTTAGAGGAAAACGCGTGTTTTCGAGTTTTCATGCGATTTTCTTTCTACTCAGAATATGGTCGCTAATTTCGTCCTGCCAGCCACTATCCGCCTGGCCCAGCGGTTTAAGACGCGGTCGGCAACAAAGAGTGTTACGGGTTAGAATGCCACTCGGTGACTTACTTTTGTTCTTTTTTATGTTCAAGTTTATATATTGTTATGTAATTTTTATTTGTTTTTAGACAATTTAAAAAAAAAATGTAGTTATTTTTTGATATTTAACCGAAATCTTGATCGCCCAGGTACTAATTTTATTATACGCACAGCGCATAAGCTTCGACATTCAGTGGGAAATGCTGCCAGTGTTTTGGGTACGTTGCTAGGTGTGGTGCATTTGACGAATTGTTTTATCTGTAGTTTTACCTGAATTGTGATTAAGATTCCGAAAAATTAGGTTTTATTATAGGAAATCACAGTCTTTACTAATATTTACCTACTGTTCATCCCTAGATCAGTCTGTGGTAAATTTCCAATTCACAGACGGATCAATTGCAGTTCACCGCAACAGAGCTCGCGCCTGCTGGAACTAAACTTTCTAACCACAGCTTGTTAAATTACAAGTGCCTTTGTTTTTACTGTAACTCTGGTAGAGATTTTGATCTTTGCGCAATTAGATAACCAATTTTAATAATTATCATCATTGGGATTTAATTTGTCAGAACAGAAAGTTCTGACAAATCAAAACGACCCTCTTTGTACTACAAAATACATGCTTAAGCAGAGTAGTCAGAGGATTTGGCCTACACTATCCACGCTGACCGGACGGGTTGGAGAGGTAATATTGATGTTTATAGTTTTTTTAACTTGTATTTCCTAAGTCACCTTCTACGATATCCACGGGAATTAGTCTTATTCTGCTTTGTCGAAAACCGTACAGCAAACTTTACTTCAAAAATACCTCCTCCTCCTCAACCTTTTTTAATGATAACATCAATTAACAAAAGTGTTGTCATTATTTGAATTCTCATAAAATGTTATTTCCATTTTCTAACGAATTCCTAGTGAAAAGTAACATTCTTAAATTTTTTAAGCTAAGCTCTTGTCGGTATCATTAACGTCCACAATGACGATTTTTTTCAGCACAAGTAATGACTGGCTATTGTCCTGACATTTCACATACAAGTAAACGTAACAAGTGTGCAGGTTTCCTAAAACGATATTTTCTTTCACCGGAATGTTGTTATCTGCTAAATCAGCAATATATTTATGAAATTACTCTACCGATCTCATTAAAATTACAGCGAGTAAATAGTATCTAATGAAAATATATTGAATTAGAGTATCGCATGTCGAACCGCAATAATGTAGGCAATAACTAGCGTTACAGCTTAAGTGTACTGCTCAAAACATGATAACAGGATTAAAAAGATATAGGTAAAAAAGAAAAATAAGCTATATTTATCAAATAAGACTTTAAATTTACTTAATTACTTCGTACTAGACGTATAATAATTAGATATTAGATATTAAGAACATATAAAAAGAATCAAGTGAAAACAGACTGCTTAGTGCTTAGAATAATAACACTATTCTAAGGCTTAGTGCTACAGCTAGTAATTAAAACAAGTAGGCAATTGATTTGATAATTTAAATGTTTATTCAGTAATTAGACCTATACAGGCATTTTTACACGTCAAGACGTTTGATGAATAACTAAGCCTAAAATACAGCGTGGAAGAGACATACCCGTAATAAACCGAACCACGGGCTGTTCACTATAGTATAATGGAATTAAAATAAAAGTAAAAGAACAAAAAAGATTGGTATTTCCACACTATGATGAATTGTAGGCACACAAATTTAAAAAAAAATTATCAAAAGGTCTGACAGTATATAAACAACCTTCAAATGAAAAAAATGCAATAATGTTTTGGCAACTTTATACAACTTTATTTCTTCCCTTCTCTAATCCAAGGCTTCAAATATTTACAAAGGGTGAAACAATGTAATGAGTGATTAGCCACGTGTGGTCGAGACGTTATTGTGTTATTAATTTACATAAAACCAGCCGGCGGTGAGCCGTTTGCAATTTTGTATTATTGTTTCACGGAGCGCGCTTTCATTTCTGTCAGCTATGGGTGGTCTGACGGTTTGACTTTTAGTCTAAGACTAAAATTGCTATGAAGTAATTACCTAAACTTTTCCTTCTAGGGAAGAAACAACGTAGAATTAATGCAGTAATATGTGGAAGCTGTTTTCAATTATGTCCACCAACTTATCTAAGCGTTGTCTGGTTTTCACAACCCTTTAAAAAGTAAGAGAGGCCTATGTTAAACAGTGGACATTATGCGACTGAAACGATGATTATGATGATGAAAGAAGTGGAATGGTATTTGTTTTTTTAAGATATTTTTTAAAGTCTGATGGACATCATTTACAACAAAAATTAATTTATAATTTAATTTTTTTAATGAAAGAAGCTTAATAGACAACTCCATAGACAAGAGCATAGCTTTTAAATATTTTTTCTTTAACGGCTTCCTATTTGCTTTATTATTGTTTAAAGTTTGTAATGTGTTTTCTTAAAAAAACAGTAAAAATATTAAAAAGTTCCTAGATATTTGCTTCTTGATAAGGAAACTAAATGGAAGCTAAACGTTCTCTATGCAGAATATCACTCGAAAGCGCATATAGGGGTTTATCCTCACATCGCGCGCTATCATAAAAGTGTCGCAGGCGCGCTGCAAACGAGGATTTACGATCGAGTCTGCAAATGAGCTGCCGATGAAATAAATCGGCCGGCGGTGACGAGATAGCGTTGGTAATTCACCGCGCGTTGGCGATTTTATTATTATTCTGTGAAAACCACGCTTCATTTGTGAAAAAGTTAAATGATCTATGTCCTAGATCAAACAGTATTACCGGAGGGTTTATTCTGAAAACATTTCTTTATGATAATACTGATAGCTTACCTTCTATGCTGATCTGCCTGGATATATTAACTATATTCTCTTCATTCATTAGTTGTAAAACCGCACATTGAATGTCTTCTGTGTGTATATTTTATTTACTGTATTTTCTTTGTTGTACAATAAAGCATGACTTACTAACATACAATATTGTATATTGTATTTTATTAGCATACTAGCTGTGCCCGTGGGCTTCGCTCCTTCCCTGGGTATTAAACTATATCCACATCAAATTTCATCTAAATTGGTTCAGTGGTTGAAGCGTGAAGTGGTAACAAACAAACACTCAAACAAACCAATATACAAACTCACTTTCGCATTTATAAAAGAAGTAGGATAGGATTTTATGTCTCTGTTGTTTGTTTGCCTAGTTGTTTTTAATTTTAGCTATTCAGGTATTCAGGAAAGGTGAAAAAATTATTGAATGCTCAGTCGGTGATATAAGACACCTTACCAAGGAAAGAAATTTGGAAATACTAACGACATTTTTGTATGTAGAATTGTACAAATAAAAACAAAAAACTGATTACTTCAAACTTAATTCCCGGTCATACTTAGTTTCAAACTGATACTATTAATTTAATTTTTGGTTTTACTTATACCTATCTAATTTATTTTTCAATTCCGGGCGTATATCATCTAATTCGTATTTTAGAACATTTTATAAAGCTTAAATACTGTAGTAGTTTCGAAATTCGTTCGCAATTTCTGATAACTCCTTTAAACACTTCCACTCGTTTGAAATTGCAAATCCTCTCCCAAGTCAACTGACAGATGGCATGTCTAAATTAAATTAACAAGGATACCGCTGGCTAGACCCAAATCACTTGCCCGTTTTGACCCCGCGGTTGAGAAACCTAGCATAGGCAACATTAAACATAGACTGAGAAATGCACTATTTTTAGCCCCCGACAAAAAAAGAGCGGTGTTATAAGTATGTCTGTGTGTGTGTCTGTGCTCGAACGGATGGACCGATTTTAATGCGGTGTTTTCACGTGAAAGCAAGTTCCCTTGCGGTGGTTCTAAGCTATGTTTAATGCAAATCGGCTAGGCCGTTTTAAAGTTATTAGGGGTTAACGCTTGACTTGACAGTAAGGCTTTTCCCTAGGAAATAATAGATGGCGCTACGGATATCAAGTCGTATCGGTTCCACTGCTTATCACTTGATGGCTTCTTTGAGAATAGGGGGTTTTTTAATTTGCCTATCAAATAAACTTGTCTTCAAAAGCTGTGGTCGAACCATCTAAAAGTGCCTTCATGCTGGTCTGGGAGAAAAGAAAAAACGTCGAGTGTACCAGCTGCTTCTCTTTCCGTGCAGATTGCAAAAGACGATTGAGGGAATGGGCGATACTCTGAAGTACAATAAAAACAATCATATGTTTTTGAATTTCTTCTTTGGAGTCAAAAATGCTTAATCGTGTTTTATAGTATGTGTCTCTGTAGACAAGACTGTTGCTGTGTGTAAATTCTATGTAAAAAAAATATAAAAAATCAGTAGTTTTATTACAGAAATCTTTTAAAAAGAAAGTAAAAATTTCTTGGTTCAAATTTTACTTGCAAGATTTGACCCAAACAAACAAATAGCTAGTGCAAGAAAGCTAAAGCTTTTAAAAGAGTATTTTTATACATAAAGTAATTTGGCTTTTTATGAAAAATACTTCTTGCTTTGCATTTTTATAAGAATTCATCATCGCTTTCTATTTTGATAACCAATCTGTGTAGGAAAACGTCTTGGGAATCAAAGGGAGACTCGACAGGTTCTTAAGAGATATGTTAGTGTCTTGAAGTGGTGAAACTAAACATTATAGAGATACAACTGTTGGGTACTGTTACATTCACAGGCCGGTTTTATACTGCGTGAGATCTTTATTAGTGTTTAATGTATATAGCCTGACTTGCAAATCATACAGGCCATCAATACAAAAAATGATTTAGTAGTCACTTGCACTGTATGTACCTACATAGTCACTTCACCCTACTAAATAGATATATAGATTTTAAAAATGTAAAATTTTATGAATTTTGAGTGAGTGAATTGAGATTGTGAGTTTAGATTTTTGTCATAGACACCTTATCTTCTCTCATTATGTCTCTTACAATACCTGTTTACAACTCCTTAACCGACTTCACAAAAAGGAGGAGAACCTATATAAAAAATCTCTTTTTGTTTGAAAGAGTATACTAGTCAGGTGGTCCCATAGAAATGTTATTAAAATCGATTGTGTAGATTGGAAGTGAACTTGGTTTTTAGTTTTGAAAATATATTATTTAGACAAAGGCTACTTATCTGTACAGTCACTAGACACTAATTTTGCAAATAATCCACTATTTTGAAGCAGAACACCAATTACAAACTTGAAAAAATATCAAATTCTCCTCAATTAATCTCCATGCCAGTTTATGGTCTCTCATCTAATCATCTCAATTTAATATGGGGCTATCTACTTATCTGTATAATCACTACAGACTTATTTTGCAATGTAAAATCCGCCATTTTGAAAAGCACTAATTACCCGGTATAACCAACATTGAAAAATCAATTTTTCTTTGTCCAGACACTGTAATTGCTAGTCGCCGGCTCAAATTGCAGGCGGTGCACCTGGCTGCGTGTACGCAGGTACTTGCTACTTCAATGATGCTTTATTTTGAGATGGCGTATTTAATTTTGTGATAAAAATCTGCAACGCTAAATATACTTGTATATCATTTTAGCCGCATATCGTCCACTGCTGAACATAGGCCTGTCTCAAAGATTTTATATACTTGTGTAATTTCAAATATTATTTTACAAGTGTATATTCACCATCACATCTTAATCCAAGATGGCACAGACAGAGCCAAGGGTCATGAAATCTAAAAACACAAAAAAAACTTTAGGATTTGTATGTCATGTCTAGAGATAAAGTGATATCAGTGTCGTAGTAAAACAAAAAAAAAAGTAAGAAACCTCACTTGAATCGCTCTTTAATTTGAGTGTAAAATTAAATGGAACTCAAAAAACGTGAGTTTGTTAAGTGAGCACGTCTAAGTTTGTTTAGGAAACCATGTACAATAAAATGTGTTCAAGGGCTCGATAGAATTATACTTGAATTAGACTTTTAGTATTTTTTTTGAATATAGTGTAGAATTTTAACGATGACGTTTTTCGGTAATTTTGGAAATTCTTAAGCGCAATTGACTTCCTCGCTTTGATTTTTTTAGTATATAAAATAATGACTTTCCTTACATTTAGTTAAGGTTATTTTACGTCATAAAAGTATTAAAAAAAAATAGTTATATATTTTGCAGGGGCAGCGACTTTTATAGTTATGACCTTACCAATGCTATTTGTTGTCAACATGATAATTAATGAAATTCTATGGAAAAAAAAGACATAAACAAAATATAAAAATATACCTACTTAAAGCAGAAATGTAATAATTTTTTTTGCTATTATAGAGTGACTTTTGTTAGACTTCGAATATTAAAATAGCTGTATAAATACATCATGTAGTCTTACTTTAATTTCACCTGCGGCCACATCATCTTGATTCCACCTACTTATTTCATCAATTAAGTAATTAAGAGCGTTTTAAAAATTCTTTAAAACTAGCCACTTCAGTCACAGACATGGTAAATGGATAATTGAAATGTCATGAGTTTAATAACTTTGTTTGACATTAAAACTTGCTATTAATAATTCAAAAGCTGCATTTCAGATTAAAGCTGTTGAATGAAATGACATTATTAATACAATAATGCTTGATTAATTATCATAATGCTTATGTTTTATTTAATTACGATACGTATTTGTATTGGTACTACCGAGTAGTCATATTTTTTACGCTTCCGGGCATAAACACAAGCCTTTATGCTCGCTGGGCGCGCTGCAATTTTGGTCACTTCCTAGCTATGGGAATACCTAAAATTGAATAAACCTATACTAAATGCAGTCATCAATTTTGACTAAGCCTTAGATTCCAACTATCTAACTCCTTCTTCTTATAGAGTATTATAGTCGGAATGACATTTTACTTCTAATTCTACGCTATAGATTTAATTTTTTAATTTGAGACTTTGAATTTAATTTCATCACTATCGGTGTCGTTATAATAATTTTCCATTTTTTCTTATTGTTAAAAAGCAGATACTTATTGCTGTTCCTTATCATATAAACCAAAAAAAGTCCACTGCTGGACATAGGCGTCCATCAGGGATTTACAAAATGGCCTATTGATAGCGGTTCTTTGAAGTAGTTGTTGATTCCAACCATTGCTATTAGATTGCTAGGTACATATTTAATTTAGGATATTCAAAAAGGCAATTAAAATAATCGAAAACGTTGCTTAACTTGACTGGCAGGAAAGGTCTTGGGCTTCGCTTGAAGTTTAAGTAGATTTAAATCGTGTATGACTTTTCGATGAGCTTCTTTTCAAGAATAATTTTGATATATATAGCTTTTTGATTAAGGCCTTAAAAGAGTATTCGTAACCATAAATTGTAGTTATAAAGTTTATTATGAACAAAATGCAATTACATTCTACATGATGGTTACGGGGGCAAATAAATTAACACTGCGTGTTTAAACTGAAAAGAATAATTTATTGTTGCTGTAATTAACTCAGAATTTTAACAATTAAATGCTTTCAATTATCATAAAGCTTTATTACTTGAAAACAACTACCCGTTTTGGTTTTACTTTGAATGTATTTTATTATTAATATTTTTTAAATAAATATTCGCAGAAGTAACGATCGAGATAAGAATTATTGGATCTCGAGAGTTATATACTTAGTTCATTTGTTGTATTAGTATGCACACCGTCGGCGCGCAACAAAGCCAATACCTATGTGTGTATATGGTGTAAAAAATACTAAAACTATTTTAAGGTTGAATTCAGTCCGTGATTCTAGACAACTTTTCTTAAAGAAATAGTCGAAAAATGAAAAAAAAATTTAGCTTTCCATACAAACTCGGATCAGCTGATTGATCTTATTGTATGGGAGGCCAAAAATTACTTTTTATATTTCGGTACGTGTTCCTTGGGGAAAGTATTTCAGTATCTTGGACTGAATTCACTCTTAAATTGATTTCATTATATTTTGTTAGAACTTATATTATATGATTTTATGATAAGTAGAGCTGATGATAAGTAAATAGGTAGCTGTTTTCCGTGTTGCCAAAGGATAGTTCGTTATATATATAAGCCAACATGCCAAATTTTATTCTAATATTTTCAGCTGTTTCGGCTGAAAAACAGAAAATCATCTATCCTTATAAAACTGAATTTTACTCCTACCTACTTAAAATCAAAATTGAAATTGAAATTTCGTATGAATTTTATAATTAAATAGTAAGAATTAATTAGTTAACACATTTATTACACAGGTAAGGTAATAAGTAAATAACGCTTTAAACCATTACATAAGTGCTTAAACACACTACAAATTAAGTCCAAATTAGACAACCGCTAGCTTAGGAACTCGTTACATTTGTACCGCAGATTACATCCATCTATTCGTAGTTAACAGCTATAAAGCTGAAAACCCACTAGCTCTAAACATATTTATTATTTAATGACCTTATAAACTTGTTAAATTACTGGTACGTCAAGACTTCCTGGACTGGGCAAATGGAACGGTTTGTTACATATAAAATTATTATCAAATCTTTACGACTACCAATGCAACAGAGTAAAACCTCGTAAATTAAGTAAATAGAGAGTCAGAATATTACTCATATACAATGTCCTTTTTTATTAAGTACAAATATTTTAAGGGGTGATTCAGTCCATAATTTTGAACAACTTTTCCCAGTAAATTTTTATCGAAATACGAAAAAATAATTTTCATTTTCCATAGTAATGATATCACGTGACTACTTCGATTTCTATGAAAACCTTAATTTTTTTTTTCCTATTTCGATATACATTTATTGGGAAAAGTTGTTCAAAATGATGGTCTGATTCACCCCTTAAAATATTTGTACTTAATAAAAAAGGACATTGTATACTATCACGTATTTATACCTTATGGGGCAGACAGAGCCCTAGTCCTAGGGCCTTGCGGATCTGGGCAGAAAGGACCAAGAGCAAAAAGATCCAAAGGCGTTTTGATAGGCGAGAAATTTTTTTTTAAATCGCATCGCCTATTTACATGAATCATAGTTTCACTGGCATAGCCCAGCGGATTAACTCGTTGAAGTGGCAGTGGGCGGAACACATAGCGCGACGAACCGATGGCCGATGGGGCTAAAAGGTTTTCGCTTACTGGTAAGCTAAGCGTAAGACCTACAAGGTGGTCAGATGACCTGACCAGGGTCGCTCGAAAGCGTTGGATGCAGGCCGCTCACGATCGGTCATTATGGATTTTTTTTGGGAGAAACCTATGTCCAGCAGTGGACGTTATGCGGCTGAAATAATTAAGATGATATTTTCCCTTGATCTTGATTATTACTTAGATAAAATTACAGACATATAAAGGAAAGATACTTACTTACCTTTGCATGTCTGTAGATAACTTAATAACTTTACCTATAGAGGATTTTAAATACGCTCAAGTACATAACAAATACATTTTCCTTTTATCACATTTCATAAACCAATGGAAGCTTACCTCACGAAGATTTTCAAGGTCACAGCGGTGCATCTTGTTTGTCGGTCGAGCTGTCATTTTGTGGTCACAAAGTATTATCCGTGGCCGCAGAACTCTTGTTACGACGACAAGCCACTGCCTTTTTGTTTTAATACTGGTTAGTTTTTGTCAGTTACCGTGTGCTACTGTTATTACATGGAGATGAAGAAAGGTAATTCTTAGCTATTGAGTTGACGTAATGACATCGTTGTCTCTTTACAAAGAGGCTTATTTTAAATTGGTTTTGAAGTCTATTGTAGAAACTATAATTTTGTTTTAGGTATTTATCATCATAATAAAAACAATAAAATGTCTTGATCGGCTAGTAATATTTTAAATTGGAACTTCACGCCTAAACAGCTGAAAGAATTGGAATGAAATTTGGCGTGTAAATTAATTAATTAATTGTTTAATAGGATTCGGTTTATTCAATTAAAATACACATAGGATTGTCAAAAATTTACCACGCGGGCATCGCATCAGCTAGCCAAAAATAAAATTAACAGATTTTTGAAATATTTGACACAAATGAAATATCGATAAAATTATTTGAAATGAAAATAGAGAAAGGCCTAAAATAAGCTACCAATGTAAACTGTAAAGTATAATATATAAAATAATAGCTGTACCCGCGGGCTTCGCTCTCCGTGGGAATTTCGGGATAAAGAGTACCCTATGTCCATTCCCGAGTCTCAAACTATATCCATACCAAATTTCATCCAAATCGGTTCAGTAGCTTAAGCGTGAAGAGGTAACAAACAAACAAATATACAAACTCACTTTCGCATTTATAATGTTATATATATGTAGTAGGAAGTAGGATAGGATATGATTCTGCTGGTTCAGTGAGACAGTTGATCCTAGTGCTTAAAAATAGAAAACACCAAAATATTCTGTTTTGAGGAGATATCCCGTAAAAGATTTCATTTCACTCAGACCAGCTTACCACGTATTAAGTAGGTGCAATGTGCATCAAAAATGTACACCTATAAATAAAAAGAGAAATAATTATCTGTAAGAAAAAATCAAAACAAACGACTGTCGAAATATCATGCTGTTTGAAATCGTGTCATAATCATAAACGTCATAACTGCAACTGCATACGGAGATAAAACGGAACACAATTTATAAACATAAGTCTACAATATCGCCACAAATCGAGTCGAGATATTTCCAGTTCAGCTTCCGAGCTGCGCTGTCACAAAAGCAAGCCAACGATATTCATAAGCAGGATCATCAAAGAGCGTGGATGCGTTCATCGACTCTGAGATATTGCCGAGGCAATCGCAAAGACAGTCTGTCCACAGCTTTATTTATAACGTGCGAACGTTTCGTTTGATAGCTCGAATTAAAATAGCGGATGTCTACGCAAACAAATGGAGGAGTTGACGATGTGGCCTGTGACTATTAATTTTGTGGCTTTTAGATGTTTTAGTATTTGGAGATTTAGTTTGAAAATGATGGGAGGATTTTGAGGTTGGATGTTTATTGCTTTTTTAGAATTTTGTTATTTTTTTATTAAGTCTTCTAAATATTTACAATCAAACTATATCTGAATGAAATAACGGGAAGTTTTGTGAATAAAACGTTGGAATGGGTATCATACATATTTAAATATATAGTACCTGGGTGACCGAGCTTTGCTTGGTCGGTTACATCTCAAACATTAACTACATTTTTATAAACTTGTCTAAAAACATAATAAAAAAAAAATATATAAACTTGAACATAAAAAAAACAAAAGTAAGTCACCGAGTAGGATTCGAACCCGTAACACTTTTTCTAGCGGTCAGCATCGTTAACCGCTGAGCTAAGCGGATGGCGGCCGGCGCGACGAAATTAGCGACTATATTCTGCGTGGAAAGAAAAACGAATGAAAACTCGAAAACACGCGTTTTCTCAAACATAAGACTAATCTAGATCGATTGTTTACCCCCCAAAACCCCCATATACCAATTTTCAGCGAAATCGTTAGAGCCGTTTTCGAGATCACAGAAATTTATAAATATATAAATAAATAAATATACAAGAATTGCTCGTTTAAAGGTATAAGATAATCATATTTCTGACCATGGATAAAAATTCTAGGTCTATGATTCTTACGTATTCTTTTTCAGAATGTCAGCAATTGGTCTGGACGCATTATGTTACTTAACCTTATTTTTTTTTACTTTCATTTTCATTTACTAACGCTTCTGATGTTAGGAAAAACTACAGGTTATACTGAAATTTAGCAAATTCAAAACATTCAAAGTTCCAATCAGTAATTTCACTTAAAATAACTACTGTAGACGTTGTAAGTTGGCTATTATTTATGAGGACTAGCCAATTTGCTATTCCTACAATAGACCAAGTTATTAAGTATCGATCCCTACCGACGAGTCCAAACTTAAATCTACATGAAGCCTCATTAAACATTAACATATCAGCCACCGGAATCAAGTTAATTAATCAATCAATCAATGAAGCATCCATTGTTACCGTTTTGTTCGGATCACAAAGGATTCGCCACAAAGCTCCTACCGACAAAAGATGTTGAACTTTCACCTTACACGGCTTTTGTATGCACTTTTTTCATGGTAATTCGATAGAGCTTCGCAGACTCCGGAAAAGATGCTGAAGTTTTGAACCATCGAGCCTAAACTTAATTCCGAAACTAGCGTAGTAAAATTTGCCAAAGCACGTGGTGAAATTTTGTATCATGTATATTGAAACGAAGGCAGGCAATCTGTACCCGATCATACTTACATACATACATACATACATATTATCACGCCTGTTTCCTACAGGGGTAGGCAGAGACTATGGACCTCCACTTTCTACGATCCTGACCGACTTAATACCGCGTGAATGAATATCCCTTTAGAAACGGTTGTAGCAAAAGCTTCATCTTAGCATACCTTACAGGTGACAGTTATAACTCCTTAGTACGCAATTTTATGTCACATCTTTAAACTATATTTTGTTAATGTACAACTGTAATTGAGTGCTTCTAGAGAACGTTTATTTAAAGGCGGGAACAAACCAGCAGCGCGAAACAATGGTTTAAAACCCGCGTTGATCTTCCACCCTCCACTTAAATTTGCATTCCCTCTTGAACTGCTGGATGTACTTACAAAGTGTACAATTACGCAATTTGTGTAATGGTATGCCTGTCAGTTTGTAAGTGAACGTCAGCGGCTTATTAGTTATGGGAACTGAAGGTATGTTTGCGAAATTTGATGTTTTGGAGAAAATACGAGTATTAAGAAAACAGGTACATTTATCATAGCTTTATCTCTAGCCAGGCAGTAAGAGCAAGACCGTAAAATACTCAAAAGCTTTTTAAGTAAGGCATCAAAATAAAAATAACTAAAATAGTTTCGTACTATTATCTACAAAAAATCACGATTGTTGTATGAGAGAACCACTTAAAATTATTTTATTCTGTTTTAACTATTTGTTATTATAGCGGCGACAGAAATGCATTATCTGTAAAAATCTGTCTAGCTGTCACGGTTCCTGAGATGAATGGACAGACGGACAGCAGAGTCTTAGTGATAGGGTCCCGTTTTTACCCTTTCCGTCTTATTATAAAACGCCGACTAACTTTGTTACTAGGTTTAAACCATTATCCGACCAAATCAAGTTGCCATTTTCAGATGAGACAATGACATATTACTAGATGTCAACTTGATTTGGTCGGATAATGGTTTAAACCTAGTAACAAAGTTAGTCGGCGTTTTATAATAAGACGGTTTGGGTACAGAACCTTACTAGGAATCAAAACAGTGATGGGTAGCTAGCTACATCGCCTAATCGTATAAAATAACGCCACACAAAAAATCAAATACTGTAAGATGTTAAGCAAGTGTTAAGCGAACGCAAGTGTACCGCAATGAAACTGATGGCTAGAATAATGATGGTGAAAAACAATAGAAATTTATTGAATTATTTTCTGTATTTTACCATATTTCCTTGGGAAATAGTCGTGGTTTGACATTTCTGTAAAGATTTGCTGCTTGGATGTGTCTTGCTGATGCTTGTGCTGCTCATATGTTACAGTTAATTACTCCCTTAACATACATGAAAGTCTAAAATCTGTGATCTAGCGCAACTCTCGCAACGCTTTCTCTTGCACGAAGTAGGTATTGCACTGGGGCCATAGAGCACGAGTTTCCAGATTTTGAATGTAGTTCAAATTTTCAGAATAGAACAATGTAAGAGCTGACTTTCCATTGGTTTAAGATAAAAAATTCGTATAGTAAATAAATTCCTCTATCCATAAACATTTATTGTATAATAAACATGAAGACAACTTAAATAATACAAATATATTATAATTAGATTAAATTAAATAACGTAATCCAAATTTGTTTATGACATAAGATAAAAAAGTTGCGAAAATGATTTTCGATCTAGACCACGTAGTTACGCCCGTTAAAACTGCCACGTGACCCGGATGAACTCCGGTCAACCAGCAGAGCATGGCGGCGGCTTTTTTGTTTCAGATTTTTTTATTTAATTAACTGATTAGGTCTTACTTACGATCCTTATAATTGGACTTCGACTCCAAAACCAGTGAGAAATCACTGTGTAGGTATTATTGCACAGTACAGTGTGTGTGTGCCTTATGGTTTTCGTTTTAGAACAGGACCACTTGATTTATATCTGTGGATGTTGTAAGACTAAAAGAATAAGCCAAACTATAGTTCGTGAAGTCTCAAGGATGATTGTCTGACCAATTTCGCACAAATGCATCTGTAACGAGAGAAAAACATAAAAAAATTCGCAGTTACCAATGTGTCAATTGACCATGTGCGCTCAGTGTCACTTGTTATTTTATTTTATTTATTTTGTAAACAAAAAAAATTGCCTTGTGCGGACAGAAATAACTTTTTAAACAAACATCAGTAAAGTTTCCACTAATAACTAACCCATAATGTTTTTATAATGTACAGAGACTACAAAAAAAGAAAACACAAAAAGTAACAGAAGAATTAAACCAAGAAAAATAAATACATTTAATAATAATGAAGCGTCAAATTTTACAACCTTATTAATAGTTTTCTTCTCAGTCCGTTTCTAAATGAAACAGGTGAGAGAATGAAGGGATCCAGGAAGTTAATAATATTTACTCACCGACCACTGAGCTCCTTTTGAACAGTGAAAGGTTTAACTGTATCAGAAGCAGAAAGCAGACTTAGTGGCCACAGTTCAGGGTCGTGAGCCTAGCTTAATTGGGCCCCGGCCGGGTGACACGGAGACGAGATGCATCGTTCCATGTAGAACGCATAAATTTTGTGGCCCATAGTTGTCCTCTGGCACTTTTGCTTTATAGTTTTGCAATATCCTATCTCCTCCATAATTCATCCGCTTTTCTTAGTGTCGTATCGTATCGAGAGCTGTCTTCGTTGGTCACGGATTTGATTTTCAAAGGTTAATCCTCTTACTGGGAAGAGTCTCTGCAATACTATTTTTCTACGTGCAGCAGGAGCAAATGACATTTTTAATTTTTGTTAGAATATTTTCATTTAAAAGATTCCCTAACTTCTTTTCTATTGAATTTTATAACTATGAGTGATAGTATGTTTTGGTTTTGTCAAACCACAGCTAAGATGATTGTAATTTAGTAAATTCCATTTTTGATTTTTAAAATATCTATATTATTTAACATAATCAAAATAAACAATTTACCTTTCACACTCATAATTATGTTAACAGCTCAGACTCTATAAAGAACCAAAGACTTGTATGCTTACAAAGATGGGTAGATACGTTTTATTGTATACCAAAAGAAAAGCGTAACGCGGAGAATTAATTTTACATTAAATGAGTACAATGGACGAGGGATTTATAGGAAGAAAAAACAGAAATTACAAACAAAACAATATTCGCAGTTTTATGCCAATTCCCTTAACTAAAGATGTATGCGAGAGAAGAGCCGAAATACATTTCGGCATAAGACGTTCCTGTTCTAAAATTAATAAACTCGTTGGGGATTCATGCCGATCTAATGCAATTTGACTAGTTTCCAACGCGTTGGGTCTCTCAATTGCTTTAGACTTACAATTAGTTGGTAACTTCGTAACTAAGTTTGTCCAATACCTGTGATCTTTGACTTTGACGCCTGTCCTTTGGGATATAACTTAATTGCCAATATTTAAAAAAAGACAACTTATTTTGTTGGCAAATAATACATGAATATTAGATATCGCATACGCACGGTATTATGATAGACTTTGACATGGTAATCTTGATTGTTGGTTTTCTTTATTGTACAAACACGATGTATGATATGACGAACATCATACAGGCCATATTATGATGATTCTTATAATGTAAAAAGTTAACAATTTCTTTATCTTATTTCCTCAAACATCTCATAAGTAATGGATCTCTAGAATTCCAGTAACTGAATTGAAAGAGAGTATTAGTTGTAAATAAATAAAATATAGACGGAATCACACAGATTAAGCTAGCCCCAGAGTAAGTTTCAAAACTTTTGTTATGGTATACTAGCTTAAAGACACTATATTTTATAACAAATACATACATAGATACACATCCAAGACCCAGGTCAATCGGAAAAAGATCATTTTTCATATTGACTTGACCGAGGATCGAACTCGGGACCACCGGTAATAGCCTGGCATGATGAATACTAGGCAAAAGAGGTCTTAAAAGCAAAAATATTATTTTATTTGGTTGTAAGAAGTAAAGCCAGTTTTTACTTTTCCCATTAAGGTCTGATAATACTGTCTTTGACCAAATGTAAGGAATAAAAAATGATATTATTGTAATCATAGCTTACTAACGACTCTTCTTCTTCTTAGCGAGTCGGAATAGCTTCTTTATTAGATTGTGGACCAGAGTGTGATGTCAAGTAGGCATGCTACAAAGATTACAATTTTGTGCAAAATTAACTTCCAAAACAAAAAACCAATAATCGTGAGATTAGCATGCTTTGTATTCCAGACCGTGCTGAAACCCCTTCATAAGTAGCAAATAGAAAATAAAAGTTCACAATGGACCGATAGCGCGGTAGTAAACGTGAGAGCGCGAGCCGTTGACACATTTGAAGATAATGTGCCCGTGTCCTTCTGCTAGCGGATTGGGACAAACTGTAAGCTTTAAGCGATTAAACAAACATTAACTTCATTTTAGTTTTATTAAGATTTTAGTGCTAATGTAAGATTTTTTAGGGTTCCTAAAGGCCTATTGCACTGCTGCAATAAAGAGTTTTTCATTAATTTATTTATTCATCTGACATGGATTGATGACTGCCATGTAATTAGGACAGTCGGGACCGACAGTTTATATGTGCCTTCCCAAGTACGCAGAGAAGCTCAAGGATTTTTTAAACCATTTGTAGCCGCCCATTTTGCAGACTTCCGGTTGGCTGTCAAAACTGTCAACATCGAATCCTGTGCATCAGTGAAAAAATTAACGCAGCTATAGAAAAACGACTAAAAGCACTCCTAGAGGAAAATAAAATATTAAAAAAAGAAGTGGAATATCTGAAGATTCTCAAGCAAAAAACAAGTGTGTCAAACACACTAGAAGGGAACTATGAAAATCAATATTATACTAAAAGGCATAGAAGAAAAAGAAAATGATGTAAACAATTTATTTTGTATTGAGTATTTAAGACTCTAAATAATGTTAGCAAGAAAGAAGATTCAAACGAATGGGATAAGTGGGAGATAAGCAAAATTCATAGATTAGGGAAAAAAAACAAAAAAAAATAAGACCTTTACTAATTACCTGTACATTGAAAAATGGAGCTACCACGACACAAGAAACTTCTTCCTAAAACATATACGTAACAGAAGATTTTCCAAAAGACGTTTTGAACAAGAGAAAAGAGCTTAAAGCAAAAATGCATGAGGAGTTTAACAACGGCAAATATGAATGATATAGCCGGGTAATCATAAAAGAAAGAACTGCTGACAAGAGGAAGCGCTCACCATCGAACTCTCCAGATCTTCAGGCTAACCAATCAACCAGAAAACTTAAAGAGGGCACTTTACAAGGCCCGACAGCTCAAGAACAAAGAAGATATCAAACAATAGTACCTAACTAATCCATAGACCCAACAGCGACCGGAATATCACAACGAAAAATACGTCAACTTTAAACAACTCAACTATCTACAAAAACCCATTCCCCAATTCGCTTGGTCAACGCGGGGAAGTAGACCACCACCCTTCAGCCAAAAATACATCAAAATCGAAACGAAATATATAACAACAAAACACAACTGGAGGAGAACTTTGCCGAAGGGCAATCAGCCCTGCAGAATAAGAGGAAAACTGATATAATCGAATAGCGAGAACACTAGTCTGGAAAAAATAAGGCTATAATAATAAGTCGCCCATTTAAGTGCGGACCACGCACGCTGTCGCTTTATTCGCGAAAGCGTTAGTGATGCACACTCTCGCCGGGCCACCGAGCTCCATATACTTCTTCTTCTTCTTCTTCTCGCGTGTGTTAGTGACTAACACTAGTGTCAGAGTTTTTAAACCGCCTTAAAGGCCTCTGACATGGTTTTAGGTCCTTATACTTTAAGCTGTTATTGCAAGAAAATAAAAATAAACTAAACTCTGCCCAAAAAAAATCCAGCCAAACCTGACTTGAATAATTGTTATGATCATCACTTCCGGCGAACAAATGATTTTACTTAGCGACGTCTGCTCTCTGAATCTTATGAAATCTACAGTCAACGTTAATAATCAAAGTTCTACAGTCACGTTATTACCACCGGTAACACACAATGTATAGTCCTTCCTCTTGAGAAGGCACAAAAAGATGTGGGTGAGAATCTACAGCAAAGCTTTCTCGATACTGTACTACTTACCTGTTTCATGTAAATAAATTTCCCTTTTTAATGTGACATATAACAAACTAAATTATCAAACAAATTCCGCTCCCTCTTCCAACTTGAATTGAAGACGTTGTTCTCATGAATACGGAGCGGCGGCGGGCGAATCGTAACGAGTGTGCATTTACATTTCATCTGGTACAAATGACGCGATGCACAGGTTGAGGGCCGTGGGCACACTGGAGATCATATTGACATGATTATGAGCTTCCTTCTTTTCATTTTCAGGTCTTTTTTGCTCCACTGCAGGAGCACGACCCTCTCTAGAGCCATACTTGGCAATAGCAGCCAGAGGATTTGGTCTACACTCTCCACGCTGGCCAGATGGATTGGAGAGGTCTCATTGATGTTTATAAGCTTCGTTGAGCTTGTATTTCCTAAGTTGCTTTCTTCGACATCCACGGAAACACTTGGAGAGGTCCTATTTCTATTTTACCGGAAACCACACGGAGTTCCTTCTTTTATTTACCTCTTATCAGTGTACGGCTTAACTAAATGATTCTCTTAAGAGAATTTGCCCGTAATCATTACGCTGAGTAGTCTTTTATAGGTTGGTGATCTCAGAAGGCAGTATTAAGTATTTGCACAGAGGAGTTCTGGAGGCAGCTAGTTTTCTGTTGCATTAGTTGCATTTTGTCTCATCCTTGGAGGGTGAATACCCACTGTTCTGTCGTGACGTATTGTTAAGATTGTGACCGGTTTTTAACTATTAACATAAAACTTTTTAATTTAATTAAATAAATATAAAATAAATATATGCGGACAAATCCCACAGATTGAGCTAGCCTCAAAATTAGTTAAATATAAAGATAAACGCCAAAGACCTCTGTATTTCTAAAAGATAATTTTCCATCTTAACCTGATCAGGGATCGAACCCGGGACCTCCGGTGTGACAGTCTGGCATGGTGACCACTAGGCCATAGAAGTCGTCGGAATTTACTTATGAACACCACAATCTGAAACAGGATAACCAACAGCAAGCCCTGGGTATGGGAACAGCATAAAGATATCCGTTAAACAAAATAAAAAGAAGACAGAAACGTATCCGCGTACCAACACTGATATCAATTCTTTGCTAATTTCTTCTCAAACTGCCCTAAGGCATTTGGCAGTATAACGATCTTACCAAATAACGGCAGCTGAAATTAATAATTTAATGGCTTCCAAAGCTTATAGCCGCTCGCGACACATATATACCATGTGTAGTCACTAGTAAACGCATTTCAATCAAATAACCTCAGTTTTGAGTTTTCAGAAGTCATACAAATTCATCCTTCTCGTATTACAACTTTAAATTGTTTTATAGTTTAGAAACTCTGAACGAACACTCTTACAGTAGATAATTGCCAGATTTTTGCTGACCCATACATATAAGTTTCAATATTTACACCGATTTAAAATCAGCAGAAATGCCCCATTTGTATCTTATTTAAGCCGTGTCTGCGGTGAAGTGAGAGCCGGGTTGCTCTTAAATAAAATAAGGCAGTTATGTAAATGACGCTTTGCTCCGTCCCCGAGTGCACTGCTACAGCAAAAAAGCCTTTGTTCCAGTATAAGGGCGGGGATACAGTGGATTAGAGTAGGTAGGGGTTTAGCAAATACGTTGTAGCGAGCGGTTGCAGGACTGTTTGAGAATGTAAAATCTCGCAGGCATGTCACTTTACTTGCAACTACAATTATTAAAATTGTAGGTTTATAACGTCAATACTATTGATAATTAATGCTGTTAAAAATCAATTATTGAAACAAAGCTTTCTTTACTTAAATCAACTTTCAATTCATCTAAATTGTATACCACACTTCTAGATAGTGAGTGGTAATAAAGAACAACGCATGCTTCAAATGCATGTGTACTATAAGAAAATTCGTCAGGTGATTCGAATTCACGGTAGCACAATTGGTAGTGTACTCACGGCGGTGTACTTCTAACCCCATCCGTGGCGAAATTTTAATCTTAAGAATATATTGAAAAAGCTGTACGTACAGATCTAAAAATAAGTTAAATAAAAGTATGATAGCTCATATCAAAGATAGGTAGAAACATCATTTTGCAAGGTACAGATATCCGAGCTTCTTTTGATATTTCGAACACTCTAATGACCTTTCAAGAACATTTAAACACTAGAATAGCGCAAAAGTAGTAAAAAAGTAAGTAACGTAATTTGTACCAGATAGATGTCTCTTTCAGTCAACCTATAAGACACTTACATACAAATAATCATGCATATTTTATATGAGACCATTTGCATTCAAACCTCTTTAGAAATAAAAGGAGTATTTTCAGCACAGGCTCATTTCATCGGTCCGCTCCTGTCCCCACCATAGCCGCACCTACAAACACGAACAGCGTTACACAATTCGAGGCATGCTCGCGAACCCGATTACAATGCACGTCCCTCCTCTATGACGGGCTAATCACGGCGTGTCAACAGACTTATTACTTCCCGCCTTCGCTACATTTGCGTATTCTACGATATGTAAATGTATTGCAAAGGGGCTAATTAAACAGACACTCATTGTCAAAACATTTCGGTTTTTTGGCATCCGGTCTGGATACGTGCCATTTAGTTTATACAAATATACATTAAGATTGTGATTACGAGTAAGATATACTTCCATGCTAGTATAGTAGCAAAGAAAATACAGAATACACCCGCTAGGCGGCTGCTTTTCACCCGTTATACGTCGCAAGACTCAATAATTTTTCAAAACTAAAAACTGACTTCACCCCCTAACTACTACCGATTTTAGGCGTTTTTAAATAATCGGTGCATAAACATAAATAACCGGCCAAGTGCGAATCGGATTCGCGCACTAAGGGTTCCGTACCATTATGTATAAAAAATCGCGCTTCGATTTGATTTGCGTGTCGTCGCGGACAGACGGACAGACGGACAGACAGCGAAGTCTACAACTACACTACAGCTCGATTTCGCAGGAGCTTCAGCATCTTTGGGTAACCAAACAATAAAAAAAAGACGTGTGGCACTCGGGGACTGCCGCGGTAAAGCTATTGCAAACAAGGAAGGACGGCAACGTCGCAAACGGACGACGGAGACGAAGCGGCAACCTACATGGTAGGCGGAGTGGGGAGCGTGAGGTTTTTTCGTTACGGAATTTTTGGATTCGGTCCCCGCGCTCAAGGCCCGCGATAGAAGCTACGCAATAGCTTAAAAATTATAATTCAAAACTCTTTTTAATTCCTCTACTTACCTAATCAATTTTTAATATTCTCTTTGAAAGCTCTCGCTACACGACAACTTACAATGAGAATTTAAGGCAGGATTCAAAAGAATTTACCGCAAGTATTTTTTTAAAAACCAAAAGGCTTATAGGTACTGTTCCGAAAGATCGTTTAGCATTACTTAAAGCGATTTATATTACCGAGTTACGACAAAGCCATATTGTAGTCAAGAAATTGTTTGTAAAAAGTATAAAATGTAACGAAGTGCAGAGTAAATAAAGCCATTTTCATGGATGGGCCTCGTCCGCGAAGTATGGATATGACCAGCCATTGCTTGCCGGCTGGACATCCTTGGTGGTGTCCATGCTGTTTAAAAAAATTTAAAACATGTTTTATAAATTGTGAAAAAATGTAGTTTGCCGTGTGGTTTCCGGCAGTTTATAATAGGACTTCTTCAAATCTTCCCGTAGATGTTGTAGAAGGCGACTTAGAAAATACAAGCTAAACAAAGCTTATAAACATCATGAGACCTCTCCAACCCGTCTGGCCAGCGAGGAGAGTGCAGGCCCAATCCTGTGGCTACTCTGACCAAGTATGTCTCTAGTATTACATAAAGAGTTGTGCTCCTGCAGTGGTGATTAAAAAGACCTGATGATGATGATAGTTTGTGGCAAATCCTCCCTTTATAAGGAGAGGCCCGAATAGCCCAGCCGTGGACTGACATAGGCTGGTAAAGAAGTAAAGAGAAATATACTGTATGCTTATTAAAGATCTACGGATACGTACTACTCGTACGTATCTTTAGTCGTTTATAAAAAACTCACAAAGAGTTATTTAGGATCTGATTTACAATACATATTTATTTCAAGTATCTGCTATGGACATACACAAAATTTTTATCGGAAAATGGTTTCCAAAAGATGTTCAACCTTTGTCAGCGCGCCGTATATACTATAATTCTAGTTCTACAGTAATTATTTTTGTTAAAAGTTCGGATATCTCGTATTGTATAGTCACCATAGCTACGACAAAGAAAGACCAGCCCTACACATAATCGTGGACCATCGGCCAGGATTATGATGTATTTATTTTTTACGCGGTTCCTCCAGCAAATTACGGATAATTTCGCTATACTCAAACAACTGTGGCTTAACGTTTTATGATATTTTAATAGAGGCTCGAGGCTGTGCTCCGGTCCGCTTTTTACAAACATTTGCTAACATTACGATTATGAGTGTCTCAGTATTCCCAGTGCTGGATGCAATTTGACTTGTTTTTGAAATGGCTGTTTTTGATGGGACTCGAGTGAAGTTATTAGGCGATGTGGCTAGCAACTTTTGATTGTCGCTAAAAGTGGCCTTTGGGTCTTATGTCCCCAGGCCCTGTTTGCCCCGTTAAGGTATAGATGTAATAATGTATCATCCTGAAAGATGGGCAGCATATAATCACAAACTTCGGGCGGCCAAAGAAAGAGAGAATGACCAAGAAAGAAATGTGCGGACGACCTTACACGTCTAGGGACCGCGGAAAATGAAAACAGAAAAGCTTTTGCCCAACGATGGACTATTTATAGCTAAAAAAAATGTATTTGTATCGTGTAAAGTTATATACAAATAATACAAAATACTTTGCTTATTTTGTTGTTTTAAAATATTTGGCCGAATAGGTTCATGATATAACAGGCAACATAAACACTGAAATAATTATGTTGTATGTAGATTTAATTTTCAAAATATTTTGTACAATATTTTGTTGCTTTATTAAAAGTTTGTAAAGAGATGATGTCGCTCTTACTATTAGCTTGGAAGGCAGTCAAGTTAAAATGGTAACAAATCTCATTGCAGAGTATTAGCATGGACTAATCCCAGTTAATTACATGCAGTGTTGTGCGCCATCTTTGTTATCCCGGCAGTTCTATGAATTCGGATATTCTGCTTGCGTTCTGTATGCAGTTATAATGCGGCCTCTTCTGGTGGAATTGGACTTTTAATCTATTGCTTTTTTTTCTGATAAAGAAGTATTTGTTGAGAAAAAAGAAGTAACAACAAAAAAACTTAACTAAACTAAACTAAGCTTTAAACTAAACTTATACTACTGCTGAAGAAATGTTACAAAGAAATGTTAAAATGTACTTTCTTACTAATATATAAATGCGAAAGTAAATTTACATCTATTTATTGAGTACCTTACTTTTACGCCTTCTACGCTAAATTCTATTTATCCCGAAGGTTGGCTGGTAGAGAATGCTATTAGCATTAAGTCCGCTTTTGTATCATTTATTATTCGTAGGTGAATAAAGTTTTAAATAAATAAATAACTCTTTCTATATGTCTGCCTGTTACTTCTTCACGCTTTACCCACTGAACCAATCTAGATAAAATTTGCTATTGATATATTTTAAGACCCAGAACAGGACATATGATAGTTTTTATCAAAAAATATTTTTAAGGGACTGAAAAGGGCAGTGGAAGTGGAACTTTATTTGGGGATTCCTATTTTGCCTTTCAAAAGTAGACTTTATTACAAAGTACTATATAAAAAGCCCTGTGGTTTCCGGCAGAGAAGAATAGGACCACGCTCCAAGTCCTTCCGTGGATGTCGTAGAAGGCGACTTAGGAATTACAAGCTAAACAAAGCTTATAAACATCAGTGAGACCTCTCCAACCCGGTCTGGCCAGCGAGCAGAGTGTAGGCCAAAGTCCTCTGGCTGCTCGGGCCAATTATTTCGTTAGTAGTACAGAGAGGGTCGTGTTCCTGCATTGGAGACTAAAGAAACCTGCTTATAATGACTTTATCAAATTATGTAAAAGTTAGTATGTATATAACATCATTTTTTTATGTCTATAGCGTAAATAATTTCCATGCTGGTCTGGAAGAAAAAAATAGAACACACCAGCTGCTTCTCTTCCTGCTTGCATTGTTTACGATCTGTAAGAGCCAATTGCGGGAATTGGTAAAAACTAATAATGTTCGGTTTATCCTGTGCATGCTTTTAGTTAACAGCGTAACAGATTTGTTTTGATCCAAAATATACTACCAAACTGATATAACCAAATATTGTATAAACCAGATTTACCAAATAGCTTTTCGAGACGGTAAAATGTTTTAATAGTCATTATTTCAAGTTGTTTTGAGTAAAAGGCACTTCTCCCAGGTATTTAAGTAGGTAGGAACCTACTCAAATAAAACTACGTTTCATAAAAATATGACTGCAACATTGTTAACCTAATTTCCGCAAAAGTGATATGGTAGACTTGATTACCATAAAGAGAGTTTCATTAGGCAAAAGTGTACTTGTGAAAAAAGCTGATACCCACGTTTTCATTTACTTGCTGCAGAATAAGTTATGTTTTTTCAACATTATTATTTGTTTTCCAAAGTTCCAACTCTAGGAGGTGCGAGTATCTGTGCTTGTTCGATAGTCTTACACAAGTATTTGTTCGATACTTTAATACGAATAATATTTCACATATGAATTTATAGAAGCGCTGATATAGGTAGCTTTTCTTTAAAAAATAAATAAAATTTTAATATACACTACACGTAATGCAAATTATGCTTATTGACGTGTAAAAGTGCCGGTAAAGGTTTAGTTACTAAAGAAACTTTGGAATTTTGTATTTTGATTTTTTTAAATCAGAATAGTTTTCAGCAAAATCTGATACCAGTAAGTGGGCTTATGTATACTGGGGTAAAGAAAACCATTTTGCGTTTGGGCTTAGCTCCATAGTTCAAGTGTTTTTGCTGCATTTTGTCAAAAAATATCACAAACAACATAATAACCTATTGTCGAAATATATTTTTACAAAACAAAGCGCAAGGAATAATATGATGCCATTTAATGTCTACAATTTTATATTCTTCACTCGAAGGGCTCATAAAATTGATTTTTATTTATCATCATCTTCATAATAATTAAATTCGCTCTCAGACGAAATCCCATAATGAAACCGTCAGTGCAAGTTTTTGCTAAACGACATTCCGGGATCGTGTCCGATTCCTTTAGCAAAACACGATTGGTTGATTGCATTCATCAATATTAATGTCGCTCCCGGTTTTGCCAATGATGTATTTTAATACATTAATATCATGGGCTCTAGATTTGCCGCCCCATTATCAGTCAGCTACATTTGAGAATCAAGCTCTTCTGGATGTTATTGTACGGAAAGACACGTACATAATGAGTATTTTTGGCATGGGCCGCCCCATTGTCATTTAAAAAAACCGAAATAAATGAGTTGATCATCATACCGTATGGTCAGAACTCGCTCTCTATACAACTAAGGATGCAAACTCAACAAATACTAATTAAAGATATGAGAGAGATTCTATAAAAAAAAAGTTTTAGCTTAGTCTCGAAGTTAGTCAATGAAATTACAGAAGATGTATGAAACAACAGAACATACAAATATTGATGACAGGAACAATGTACCTATTTAGCTACCCCCTTCGCATATATCATCGCTGACCGTTATCATATATGACCGGTTTGCATTTGATACACAGGTATTAAATAATAATAATTAGGTAGCGAAATTTAGGATAGACAATTTGCCCCACAATATTTTATGCCATATTTGCATGGTACAGGAGGCTGCAAGAGACAGTTTGATCCACACCGTTTTCTTAAGCCACCTTTGATGTCTCTTCGTGGGATGCCATAAGCCTCCCCTCATCCCCACACCGCCTCGGGCCATGGTCTTTCATAATACACCATCGGGTTTGCTCATGTCAATCCGACTCCGAAAAAGTGCATCTTATATTGCACGGGCTATAAATTAAGCAATTAATGCTAATGGAATGATTTTGCTTGCGTGTTGATTTAATTTCGTGATCAATTTCATTTAATTAAGTTCTTAACGAGTAGATTTTCATTGTTTTTGATTTTAATTTAATTATACCAATTTAAAAAGGATATTTGATCACGCCACGTACCTAGAGTCAAAATATTTTTATTGAATATCCTTTTATCGTAAATATTTGCACACGAATGATCCTTAGCATAGGAAATCCTGTGCGAACATTATTTTCTACTTTTTTAAATTCAAAGCTACGATAATAAATAATATTTTCGAAGATGAGAGAAGCTACAAAACGAAATTACCAACAAAAAAATAAAAATTACATACCAAACTAATTATTGAAGTAAATATGTAGACTTTAACATACGTTTGAAATTGAAAAAATATTTTCAGTACTTCGAAAGCTTCTGCGCATGTAGGTACGTTTACTGACATCTTGTGGCACACATCTGAACTATTTATTATCACTTCACTCCGACAGATGCCGCGACGCGTTCGTCTTTGTAATAAAAGTGAACCGGATATTATATTCTTTAAGGGATATTATATTCCTTTGATGTTTTTTGTTTTAGGGTTTTTGAGTAACTAAAAATAATGTTTCTGACGAAACGGGTTATGCTTGATATAATTTATATTTTTTAACTAGAATTAAAGTTTTAACCAAGTTGTTAAAACCAATTCTATTTTTATCCGAGGTAGATTAACTTTACTGGTATAATTTTAACTCTTTTTTTGAACATAAAATTTTGTATTTACAAAGAAACTTAGAAAATGCAAACTTTGTATGCACTCACCAGTAACGGACTTTCAATAACAATGGCTCAATAAAAGTTTATAAAGCCGCAAATTGTCAAAGGATCCATAATGGGCCATAAATCACTGGTAAGTACTTACTTGTGTGCCTCTACGACCATTTAAGAACCTACTTGTTGCGAGGCATACTATGTTTGTAGTCATAGCTCATTCACTTGGAGATACGAGTATGTAATAGTGATTTTATATAAGACTAGCTTACACCGGCGACTTTGTCTGCGTAGGAATAGAAAATGGTGTGACGTCACCAAATTTCATCCTTCTAGGAATTGAATTTTGAAAAATCCTGAAACACTTAGGACTTACTCATTTTCCGCAAGGAGCACTTCTACGAAGTTTCAAATAAAATGGTCTAATTAATCTTGTTTCTCCATACAAAATTCGGACCCTGGTTTCACCCCCTTAGGGGTGAGTTTTTAAAAATCCTTTAAACCTTATAAGGAACCTAGGCTATGTGCCAAAATTGGAGTCTCTAGCCCCAGTGGTTCGGCCTGTGTGTGGATACATGAGTTAACCACTTTTGCCTTTCTTATATAGAAGATAGATAGATATATTTAACTTTCAAGTAGAACTGAAATATATAGTATACATAGCATACATTAAGTACATATCATACTTAAACCATAAAATTATCGTTTCCTACTACATGAGAATCACTTCCTCTTTTTTTACTTTGGCTGATATCGTAGATAATAACTGATATCATTTTTAAATTCCGAAAATGAAATATTAATTTACCATTTAGCATTTTAGAAGAACTCCATAGCAAGAATTAGCCTTTAAGCTGCATAAAAGGACGTCGTCGCTTAAATGTTGCAAGATTTACTTAATTAGCGTTAGAAGGGGTCATTTCAAACATTTCTCATTTTTTTTATATCCTACTAATATTTATAAACGCGAAAGTTTGTAAGTATGGATGGATGTTTGTTACTCTTTCACGTAAAAACTACTGGATTTTAATAAAACTTTACTATGCTTATAAATCAGAATAACACATAGGCTAAAATTTATAAAGATACTGCGCAGACGAAGTCGCAAGCACCAGCTAGTTTGTTATAAAAGCTTTGATGCTGGACGGGAGAACAACAAAAAAAAAGATTATACCAGCTGCTTCTTTTTCCATGCAGATTGTAAAAGCCGATCGTACGGATGGGCTAAAATGCAAATCACGTTGACTGGTATCATATCATGGAAGCAACTCCACCGACAATAGCACCGTTCTTAAATTATGATGATGATGATGTTGACAGGTAATGTAGCTAGCAGCCCAACACTATTTTGATTCCTTTTTTCACCTCAATCAATATCACGCTAATGTGAACCGGAGGACTAAAATGACTGTACTTCTTTTTATATCTTGGTTCGCGTGGACTTTATGTCTCTGGAAAATGCTCATCAGGCTGAAAAACTTTTACTAAGGCGTCATTTTTATATTTTATACCCTATATTTTGTCCAGGCATAACCACTATAAAAGAAAAAAGTTTCATTCGAATCCGTCCAGTATTTCTATAACTATGTCTCCATCAACCCAAATATTTTTTTGGAAATATATTTAATGTACAGACACACTTTTTTTACTGTTTTATTATATGTATAGATTAACCCACTACCTCTCTTCCTTATACGTTTTTAGCACTTAATTTAATTATACTAATGCTAACTTGCATTTGCTTTATATAATGAACAGCTATACTGATACTCCCGTCTACGTTCAGTGGGAACTTAATTTGATAGGTACCTACCTATACCGGTATCGGTGACATTACCGGACGTAAGACGCTTTCCCGTAATAATGGACACTTTCAAAGGACCCTCCTGCTTCAATTTTGTTAATCCTCAAAAGAGCAAGGTGGAACTATCAGTAGATGCAGTGCAAGTCTGTATAACGTACTTACATATATGTATAGTATGTAGGTATCTTACGTACTAAATTAAGCCTTATATTTTCATTTAAAGAAAACTTTACTGTTTTCAATAATATAATGATAGAGAATGCAAGGAACAAATGGGTTTTTTTAAATTTAAAAGAAGTCATATTTACGTGCTTAAACTATAAGTTTATTTATATAGGTACATGTCGACCAAAAATATAGGTATGTACTTTCAAAATCGATATTAATTAATCCTTCAGAATTTGACACAACATTAAATATTATGACGATCATTATTATGATTTTTGTTTCGGTGTTGTAATTAGATAAAATAAGTATCTATTTATACCAACGAAAAAATACACCCACACCAATATATTTAAATTTGGAACTTCACAACGAGACTCAAAGTTGGTTAACCGCTTCGCAATTATCGAGAACTCACGTCCCAATGGAAGCGACAAATTAATAGTGAGCGACATAGCCAGCCAGCTACTAATCACCACTTCAATAGGGAAACGCTGTGAAAATCGGTATTCAATACAGACCAACTATCGAAATGGACCACTTGAAAAGGTTTCTACGTAATTGCACTGTAAATTACGAATTGCTCAGTATAAATTCAGAAAATATAGTACTAAATGCAACATTAAATGATCATTAGTAAAAAAAATGTAACAAAATTAATTCGGACATAAAATATGAATGATATCACTTTTTACTATTGATACTATTTAAATTTATCAATCCGACTTGTGCTGAAGACGACCACAGTTTATGTTTCCCAATGCTTTAAATCAGTACAAAAATACTCCAAAAGTAATTATAAGATGTCAAAATTTTGTTGACAATATACTTTTGTTTTTGCATTTTTCTTATTAACTTACATACAAACATACATAATATCACGCCTGTTTTCCACAAGGGTAGGCAGAGATTAATACCTTATTTTATATATTTTATTCAAATCAACCGCTCCCGATTGATAGGCCGAGACAGTTAAGTTCTGATACGTTTTTTTTATTTCGTTATTAACATATAGAAAAAGATTAGTATACTATCTGTCGAGTGAGATCGGTATCCTATTGATTGTCAACACAGCATAAATACAGTCTCAGTAGTTGTGTCTTGTACAATCTATTTGTATCTGTTTGTCAGTGTTACTCGCGATTACCAACTCGCTCCGCGCTGACGATTTACGGTATAGCGATGATTGATAGTTGGGAAACAATAAATTTCCAGTTTATGTTCAAAATGCTCTCAAAACCTATGTTTCTCTCTTAGGAGTGGTTAAGGATGTAATTAGCTTAGTTAAAGTTAATAACTCATCTACTTGCATCGCAATTAAGTTAAATGGAATTTAAATTTGTATATCTCTAACTTGTCTAGACTACCTTGCCAACCTAATCAATAACTGTTATTATTCGCAGGTTGCCTATGATTTTTTGGATTTGATTTAGCTTTACTTTTACAAAAATTCTTATTTTAACTAAGTAGGCCTCCTTTCCCTTTTTTTCTTTTTATGAGAATTGAACAGCTGCGCCTCATCATATTACAAATAACAAAGTTTTGTTTTATCTTAGCATCATAATTAAATGTATGTCTAAAATACCTTGAATTAGTTTTACAATATAGGTCAAGATAGCATACGAAGCTTAAGCTATGTATTATTTTAGAACAAAAACAGGCAATAGGTTGGTAGGTTTATAGTGTATCTAAAATTAGTGAGTTACGATTGTGACTGTAAGTACTGTACTAGTAAGTATCTCTACATGTGTGGGTGTAATGCTCTCGTAAAGAAGGATTGTACTGCGCACATAATTGTAAATCTTGAGGGCTTTAAACTACTGCGCAATTGGACATGCACTTTACCGACGTGTTCCCGTAAAAAATAATTAAAAATTTTTTTTATGTCAATTTGTATGAACATATACCGGGACTTCCTTCTAATAATCGTACATGAAACAAACTAAACAATTTAAGTTATAATTTATTAAAAATCTCGGTTTTACCCTCGTTACTTTTTTGTCTTTAAGGCCAAAGATTCCGAACTTCTATTCTTTTTTGATGATTGTAATATATTTTTCAGTAAGAGCCTCTTTCATAGCTTTCTCGTTTTAACAACAACATTAATAAATAATTAATAAAGTAAGTAAGTTCGAGACTTTTGTTATGGGATATTAAATATATAAATAAATAATAAATATATAGGGACAAATTACACTGATTGAGCTAGCCCCAAAGTGAGTTCGAGACTTGTGTTATGGAATACTAACGAGACTATATTTTATAACAAATGCATATACAGATAAACATCCAAGACCCAGGACAATTTGAAAAAGGTCATTTTCCATCTTGCCCTGACCGGGGACCGAACCCGGAACCTCTGGGTGGCGGACTAGCATGGTGACTATCACTACGCCACAGAGGTCGTCAACATTATTTTAATAAATACCAAATGTATCAAATTATAGACAAACCAATTACAATTACTTAACGAAATTATTGAAGAGTGATAATATTCTAAATAAAATAAAATCTCTTGTCTATTTTGGGTCTTGTTTGATAAACTGAACATTATAAACTATACTGAACTAAACTGAACATATTTCTCAGAAAAACGGACTACTTACATTTTGCTTACAAAGTGCTCCTTTTGTTTTTGCCTAGTGTTATAGAATTTGCAAATATAAAACTATTTACGAACGTTCAAAGCACTGGCTAATAAGGTATTCTGAATCGGATTGTATCTGTCAGAATTGAGTGAGAATAAAATACGAGTATAATAATTTTATTTTGTTTGATCATAAAATTGTGCTATAAACATATGTAAACCTGACAGCTGCAGTGATTTTGCGTTATATTTTACTATTTATCATTTAATTGTCTTTGATTATAGTTTATGATGTTATAACTCCTGACACTGGTCGTGTAGGCTTGAATATAAGCAAGAATTCAGCTATAAATCAAAACGAGGAAGGTAAATATTATTTAGAAAACAGAAATCAGAAATATTGACAGGTTGCTAGCCATGGATTATTTAGAAAAGGCTTTTCTATCTTTTTCCCGAATCTATTCTTCAAACTAAAATTAAGTTATAAGCTTTGAAACAAATGGATCTTATTATCCGATAATAAAGAAATTTGAATTGAAATTGAATTGAATAAAAAAAACAATGTGTAAAAAAAATTGAACTGATGTTCTTTTGCAAGTTTTCATTTACGTTCAAAGGGTCGTGTTTTTTATTTAAAAACATACAGTTCATTTTTATATTTACTGATGAGTGCCTGAATTTATAATATGTACGAGTGTGTAACAAAAAAGAAAAATCTTTAAAATATCAACAGATCGCCTCATTGTTTTCCTTTATTAGAGTTAGTCTCGAATGCAAATAGTCTATGTGGAAACTCGTCTAAAAAGCAAGTCGTAACTTATCCTTTTTTGCACAGTTCCTGGGTTTTAAGGCAACTCAAAATGAAAGTGATAATTTTACTGTCATAATTTATACCAAAAACGTCCAGGTTAGGAAAAAAAAAAACATTAAAAGTTACATAACTTTTGTTTATTATTCAATTACCGTCCTTTTTAATCAAAGTTTATCGTCATAAACTCCTTAGTATCCTATCGGGATGTCAATAAAGCAGGGGCTTTATTATTATTTGTATTAAATGCAAGCTTTCATAGAATAAACTGCACTAAGCGGCGATTGCAGCGCTGGTAACGCATAAACGTTTATCAGGGAGACAGAGATGACCTCTATTGTATAAGTCGTTTGCTAGACACAAGTAAGACTTAAGACAGACAGACTTAAACAAAAAAATTACATGAATTGGTATGACTGCAAACAAACATGTCACAGAAAAGTTGTTGCATGCACCTCACACCATAAAATCCGATCAATATTATTTATAAACATGTCAATCAGAACAAATTTGTTTCGACATTTCAGGTACATTTTCGAAGGTTTACACATTTTTCATTTAATACACAAGTGTATTTGACAGGCAAATTTAAAATACCCGTCTTTCAAGCGTTCGCCTGTCGCCTGTTTGTAAAAAAAAGCAAAAAACTGAATCAAAAGCGGCCATTCGTTCAGGTGCTATGATGCACATATAGACAGACATACAAATACACTCACAGGCACACAGAAATATCAAACTTATAAAACCCCACTTTATCGTAAAGGCCAACAATATTTTTATGTAAATTTCTATACGTTCTTGTTTCAACTGCGGTTAAAACAATCTTTCGAATTCTTTTTAATCGACTGGTAATAATATTTTTTACTTAAATAATTCACATTATTCTATTATTTGCTCTGTGGTTGAAAATTGAACCAAAAAAATCTGCAAAATATTTTTTACGAAACGTGTATCTAGTAAAGTGTGAAATAAGTCGTCCGAGAAATGCAATTTAAAATGGTTTTCTCGGATGAAGTCGATGCAGCGAGAATTGGCTCACTGGACATTTGTTGGATTTAAACCTCAAACGTTTCAATTGGCTGCGACTTGGGTGTATTTTTGAATTAGAAAATATTTTATTGGGTATTTTTGAAAAAGTTGTCATATTTAGTGCGATATTTTATATTTGTGTATTATTTGGTTTAAGCCAATCTAATGCTTTGGTTTTAGTTGATAATTTTTTAAATCTAATACTGTGGTTATAGAAGATCAATTTTAGTAAGATTAAGGGCCCATGTTAACGAGACGGTTTCTACCTGGGCCGATGCACCGGGCCGGTGGCAGCTGAGCTTGTTAACGAGCTCGGTTCGTTAACAAACCTCCATAGTACGGTACTCCGTAGGCACGGTTCAAAACCGTGCGTAGACCCGGAAAGCCGTCGAGTTAACAAGGGGCGTAGAGTTACAATTTATACAGGTTGCGTATTGTACTATCAACACCTTGTTGTGAATCAGCCTGATAACAAAGTTTTTTATAGGAATCATGCTGGGATGTCTTGTCTTATTAGTTGTATATAAAAAGTTATTAAAAAATATATTTACTCGTACTTGTTTACATATATCGAAGAGCTCCCTTTACGAGAACTATACGAGAACCTATTTTCTTGAAGTTTGTAATAAAATTATAGATAAAACTAAAATTAATCAACTGAAGCTGAACATGTTAATATTGGCCAAATTAATGCACTAGTCCCGAATGTATTATTACTTAATAATATAATAACTTTAATATTTAAATTAAAACGAATATCACCCAGATGGCCCAATTCCGTCGATATAAATTGTTAGGAGTAAATTAAATCAAAACAGCGGTGTATTAATGTATTGCGTTGCAATAACAAAATTTCGTTTTTGCCTCCGGCTCGTAAAATCCTGTATTTATTTGATGTAATTTTAAGCTTGTTACGGCATTTTCTACTAAAATTGCTTGTTTGAATAATGCGAGTCACTGATTTAAATGTAATAAAGTTATAGCTTCTGAGAAGAGCAAATATTGAGAATAAATATCTTGGAAAGTTGTAATGCTTTGTTAACTTAGATTAAGTTTGAATAAAAAATGAGTTTTGTTAGAGTCATGTTTAATGTAAGGATCAGACGTTGATTTCAATTTGTAGGGTTATTTTAAAGTAAAAGAAGGTACGCTCAAAAATATTTTACAAAATTGAATATTTGAACATGAAAATTATATGATTGAACGTAAAATGTGTGTATGACAATGTAAATATCTTAAACATAAGTAAAGGACCATTTAGACGGTACACATTTCTTGTCTGTTGCATACCATTTTATTGAAAAGCAATAAATTATTTGTATGGCTGACGTTTCGTTTAGACCATGCAAGTTATCTATTGCTTCAATAAAATGGTTTGCAAAGTGCTAGAAACTTGCTCCGTTTAAATAGACCTTAGCTCTATCTCAAAGTGTAATTATATCGTCAATAAACTGTCTATATCTATCTATAGTACCTGGGTGACCGAGCTTTGCTCGGTTACAACATAAAAAAACAAAAGTACGTCACCGAGTGGGATTCAAACCCGTAACACTCTCTCTAGCGGTTCGCATCCTTAACCGCTGAGCCAAACGGATGGCGGCCGGCGCGAAGAAATTAGCGACCATATTCTGCGTGGAAAGAAAAACGCATGAAAACTAGAAAACACGCGTTTTCCCAAACAAAAAACTAATCTAGATCGATTATTTATCCCCGAAAACCCCCATATCATATATCAATTTTCAGCGAAATCGTTAGAGCTGGTTTCGAGATCACACGAATTTATAAATAAATAAATATACAAGAATTGCTCGTTTAAAGGTATAAGATTATGTAATATCTATGCTCTTACCGATGGAGTATGAATTTTCTTCTATTTATCTCTCTCGTCCGCTAGCTGTTTTACTTTTGGAACGAAGTTCCTTATCGCGCGTTGCGAAAGGAGGCTAGACGGAAAAAATTAAGACCAAAAGTTGTAACGACGCTTTTTGCTATAGTTATAAGCCGTGCGGCGTGCGTGTATTTCTCTGTCTGTCTCTCTCTCTCTCTCATTAATCGAAACGAACTTCGTTCCATCCGGGTGTCCCTTGACACCTCTCAAGTTTTTTTTCACCTTCTCCTTATCTGTTTCATGTATTCCTTCTGGTCCTCTTTTCCCTTTAATCTTCCCTTCAATTATGCTTTTTATAAAATCGTCGTGTCGTTTCAGTTGACCTTACATCTTTCCTCATCTTTTCTTAATAAACTGTGCATTGTTAAATCACTTACTTATACCTTTATAAAATACTATCAGTAGCATTGATTTGGAAAGCAACCAACTACAGCCAAGTATCGGTGAGCCTCGTTTATTAATACGATCGCGCCGCCAAGTGCCAACTTGGACGACCTCCAAACTTCTCCAATTTGGCAAGTGATGTGCACAGATGTCACGCATGCACCTTACACTGGTTTGGGGAATATTTAGCTCTTGACGCTTGAAATGCATTTGTATTTGGAGACCATGTGTGGTGACAACAGCCAAGTACATTTCATATTTTATTATTCAATCTTAGACAAAGAGTATTTTAAATTAGGCCTGTTCCATACTAGTATGTATTACGTCTATCTGCCAATTACGTACAAAATACTAGACTAAAAGGTCATTGCTTCAGACCACTTCACACTGCTGGTGAGGTTAGAAACTCGGGGGTAGGCTCGGTTTTACACTAGTAAAACGACACCGGGTGTGATCCACAGTTGGATGGATGATCACAAGTGGCATAAAAAATTATCCAACTCCTCCGTATTTCGTAAAGCACGTATAGTAAGCCGTTGGTTCCGGCTGTCTTTGTATGGCAGTCATCAAGCTTTAAATATGACACCAGTGTTGACCACTTACACATACAAAAAACAACAACAATTAAGTACTTTAAACTACAACTACATTCACCTTTGAATACAGGCTTGTCTTTTCAGAAGTCATAAAATAAGTACTAAAGGGACTTGGTCACACACATGGTCGAAAAATGGCTAAGGAATAAAATTCACCTGTTTTATTTATTAAACAAGAGAGTAGAAGAGAATCGTTCTAATAATAAGAGAGAGAAGGTTAGATACATAACATAATGTCTACATAATGTATCTATTAAGTTAATATTGTATAAACCAATAGCTGATACTGTAATTGGTAATTCAATTAATTAAATGCACCTAAAGTTAATTTTTTTTTTCCAACTCGTCAGATACGTATTAAATAATTAAGAAATTTGTTCTTTACTTTATTAAAATTTAAAGTTAAATTGGTGACAATCAGTTGTAAATATTTTGTTTATATATGTTTTGGTAAATCTATAATAAAAAAAGAATTAATCTCTTTACCTTTTTTCTTGGTAACTAAAGGAAATGATAAGTCATACCTATATTTCCAAAATAACTTCTGAACATGCAAAGTCGCAAAATTCCCCGAAAAATCCACGGACGTACATAAATATTTACTCTTAAGTAAAGTTCGCCATCTCATGTCGTAAAGACCATTACATAATTTGCATAAGAAGTTTGAATGGGCAAGGATGAAAGCCTCGTGTCGCGTCTGGCATGGGAATTACTTTATATTGACTCTTTTACTTGAGCCAACAAGGAGCGACTTTTGCCTTCAATCGTGTGCCTTTATGAACTCTCGTTTTCATATTTTCGGTGACGCCAAGCGTAATTTTAATAACTTCATTTTGAATCAGACCATGGGAATGGGAAATTAAAAATTGAAACACACGGAAAACAATACTAGCCTGTCGATATATGTCCAAAAAATTGTTCAGTTTTTAGACGAAATATACAATTTATTTAAATAAGTAAATGCGTTACTGTGTACGCTATTGTTATTGTGTAAATTACATCACTTCATGTCATTTCATTTATTAATCGCTAACATTTGCATAGGATGACAAAAAACTTTTTTGCGAAGAAAATAAAACAAAGATTAATTAAAACATTTACTATCATTATGTACCTATTTGAAATAAAAATAAAAAATTTAAGTGTAGGCAAGTTTTGAGCTACAATTTATTTACACAATACGTAATCATCACGAGAAATAAACTAGGTATATATTTTTAACTAGAGATACTGCAATAAACACAGTAAATACTTTAATTAAAAATAAATCACGCTAAGCCATACCCAGAAATAATTGGTCTGGATATGAGTTTCTCTAATCAAAATCAAGATTAGAATTCAATTTATATTTCCGGACAACCCCGGTCCCCACTTCTGTTTTAAATCAAAACCACCCTTAGACCTAAATTTGCTGATTCTTATCGCGTGACCCTGCCCGCAGAAATATTGAAATATCGATAAAAATCTATCAAAACAAATAATTATTACTATTGTTGTCATGGGAATTGGAATGATATGATATTTATTGTCAAGGGTTATGTTTATTTAGTTTACTTTTTCTTCTATATTTAAGGGCAAGGCTCTTGTCGGTGCTATTCTATGGAAATATATGCACACAATGATTATTTACCTACTCTTGATAATCACAAAATCTATTTTTCATCTAAGTTCTAGTAATTGTATCATAGACAGTGCGTATAACTGGGATGGATAGTCTACTGGTCGCCTTTTACGGAACAATGTTTAGAGTGGGAACCAGTGATTAATTATTTTATAAACTTAACTAATCTTAATGCTTAACCCGTAGGTACTTTGTTAAATGCTTGAATACGCTGAACAAAAAATAGATTCAAAGGACTTGCATCCAGATCCATAAAAAAAATGACGTAAGTCAATGGTTTCGTGTGTTTTTGTTGTTCACAAAAGGATATTTTTTGAGTTTTTTAATTATAATTAAATTAAACGACACTGAATTTTATAGACTTAATTAGAGTAATTTTCAATAAGAAACAATCTCGTGATGTGATGAAGCTATTAAAAAAATGTAATCGTGGCACTTACTACACAGAAATACCGGACATCCACAAACAATTAAAAATAAAATAAATTTTTAAAGTTAGGTATGCTTGACAAATATTTTCTACGTGTATGTGGTTATAAAATCTTCAAATCTCTGTAGTTATATTATTATATTAAAACAATATGAGTATAATAGAGACCGTTGAAGTCCAGAAATATATTTACCCTAACAGGTTAGAGTAGAGCACTACCTCAACGCTCCGTGTAAGAGACGTGCAATAAGATATATTATTATTTATTACTAGCTGTGCCCCGTGGGCTTCGCTCCCCATGGGGATTTCACGATAAAAACTATCCTATGTCCGTCCCTAAGTATCCAACTATATTCATATCAAATTTCATCAAAATAGGTTCAGTAAGGATAGTAAAGATACTTGCTACAAAAATGTATACATAGCAAATTAAAATTCCAGTGCAAACTCGATTAGAAACATAAATTCATCTCATTAGTCTAAATTCATCATTAGTCAGCTGTTGTCATGTTGGCGACTATCAATCCTTTCATAGTGAAGTCCACTGGCGACAAGCTCCATAGAATTTTATCAATAGCCCTCGTGGATCTAATCTTGTGTCCTCGGACATTGATTAGAAGCTTAGAATCTTCGTGAAGCTTGTCATGAGTGAATTTGTATCGATGAATAAAAAAATGTGATACAATAAGGATGATAAGAGGGTCAGAAAACTGTTATTTTATTTAGTCCGTCAGTTTAAGTGTCTAAAATTAATGGACGCGTATTTGTAGATGTATCTTTATCATCTGCCTCACCTCATCCCATTATCTGGGGTCGGCGCAGTATATCTTCTCCTTCTACAGTCTTCTGTTTCCCGTCAAGGTGGGTTCCTTGGGAATGACCTTAAAAATTCATGCTTCTAGATCCAGCACTTTCAGCTGTGCGTTGATCGATCAGACAATACCTCTATATAGATTATCAGCCAGTCAGTTTCTCCTTTTACATAGATAGATTAAATACAGATACAGACACATTTCATGTCTATATCCCTGACGGGTCAGACAGGGCCCAGGGCCGTAAGACCCACAGGCCACGCTTAGCGTGATGGTGGGCGTTAAGATGAAAAAGGAATCAAAATAATCAATAGATTAAAAATGGAAATAAATGTTTCAAAATAATATCACAGTGCATTATACCGAATTCTTAGCACTTAATACACGTCACAATGTTTGCGCTGCCATTAGTTACAGCGAAAACATTTCCTTAGGACGATCTGATAGCATTTCGGGTCAACGTAGAGTTAGCGTGCTTCAATGTACTGGAATTATTATACAAATACCTAGCATGCTATGGTGGTTCATTCCGAGAACAAACTCACTTTGAATTTCACATTTTTACAAGCTTTTATTTTAACTTGCAATGTATCTTGTATGTATTTATGAATATCTGTTCAGGTCAAATTTTACAACTCAATTTATCCTTAACCGGTTTAGCTGAAATTTTGTATACTGTGGTTGTAAGTCGGATGACCATACATATTATGAAATAAATGAGCTAAGCCGGGAGATATTAGACGGCACTCAGTTATAAAACAACATAATTATTCTTATTAAATAGGACTCGTTTATTTGTTTTGACGAGCACAAGGTGGTCGATGAAACTTAGTAATAAACGACGCAATTCTATCAAGCTTAGGTTTATTTAATTTGTCTTAGTAAGTACTTTACCAAAATAAAAGCTTGTACAAAAAATGATTTAAAAAAAAACTTTTTAGACCTATTAAAATATATTCTGCTGTTTTCTCCGCTCGTGGCAAAAAGGTTTGGGCGCTGTTTGTTGTTTGGTTTTTCGTGTGTATGCTTACACGAAAATTAAATCAACAAAATCTGACTAACACTGGTGTCAGATTTTTCAAGCTGCCTAAAGGCACCTAAACCTTGCCGAAACGTAGCGGAAAAAAATTGTGTGACCCATCCAAGTGTGGACCACGCTTGTTGCTTGACTTGCAACAGCACTAACAATGCATTCACCTACTAGTCTCGTGAACTTCCAAATTTGGTCGTTACTGTCGTCACTTTCCACGAAATACAAGTCATTCGTCAGTGCCACTAGGGCGAGAAATTGCCAATTAGGAATAGTCCTAATTGAGGTGTAGACCTGAAAGCGATGTGACAGCAGGTTTACAGAATAGCTCCCAACTAGTACGGTTCCACGCAAACATTGTACGGTTGCGCAAGTTAGATAGGCTATAGAAACTCCTACACGGTCCTGTCTGTCTTTCAAAACAATTATGCTTCCACTTTATAGACATATTTATTATGATGAGTGTTCTACTGTTTACTAGTTTCCTAAGTGTACTAAGGAAATTGTATATTTGAATTAATCTCTTTCGTCAATATTATTCAAGTACATTCAACGTTCTTCTCTGCTCATAGCTGCTATCACTTTGCTATGTCTTGGTCAGTCATCTTTACTCAAAATTTAAAAATTTGTCATATTGAAAGTCAGCGAACTTTTAATATGCCAAGTTTTTAAATAGTGATTAAGTTCAATTTACTATAGCCTAAATCGGCTTAGGCATCCACTTAGATGTTACCATTTAATAAACCGCCTATAGAAGTTATCTGGATGGCTGTACACATTTTTATTTCCGTTCACTTATTAGTACCACTTGAACAACGTGTATCACACTTTAAATACTGAACCTATAAGAACAAAGTCATCTATAAATCTTTCTGACTTAAAATTTTATACAAGATCATTTTACTGATCTAATTTAAAAGTGTTACTTGTTGCAAAATACGTCAATACAAAAACAGAAAATCAAGTTATAAACCTTTATACAGTAAAATATGAACCTATAAATTAATGTTGGAGCGATTCTTTAAAATTAAAGACAGTGCAAACGGAGGTGATGCATTTTAATTGATTGATTAAGGAAATCGTAATTTTTCAATCCGTTAATTCTGTATAATATATAAATGCCGTATATTTATAACATTAACCACAAACTAACTAAAATTGAAATGCTCAACACAGACAGCAGAATGCTTAGATTTTTTGTAGTTACTTTTTTGTTTAGCTGTGCGCTTGCTCATGCAGGTAAGTAAAACAATATTTATTTAGTTTCTACTTCAGATACCTTATTTTATTGGACATACTTATGTGCGATGTAAGTCTTAAAAATCTCCTTTATTCACCTCTTCATGAATAATATTCTAACATTTGTTTTAGTTTGCAAAATATTGAGCCTTGCCGACAAGTTGGTATTACCTAGTAAAAAATTTTTGAGTCCAAATTTATATTGTTCACGTGTACTATGAAAAAGGTATAATGACGCCTGAGTTTTTAAGAAATATCTTCAACAAAGGGATAGAGATATGTGTGAAAAACGTAGTAACACAAAAAAGAGAAACTTTGGAGTTTCTAATTGCAGGTGTAAAGAGTATCTTACTGATTCTTACCTCGCCATTATCAAAGACACACACACTAAACAAACTTGAAGGGGTTGCTCAGTGTATACTTTTGAACAAGTTTTCCTTTGGAAGCAATACTTGGATCCGATTTTTTTTTTCATCTTTTTTATATTGTGTTGTTGTACAGTATGTTTAAAAACCTAGAAATTATTTTTTTTCTACAATTTTAAACGAATCTGTAGAATCCTGGATTGAGTGTGCCAAATGGACACAATCAATGCAGGATCTTTAGATAATCTCGATGATACTTTATCTTTTCAGGCTTCTATCGGTCGTCAGTAAATTGCAGGGAATATGACAGAGGCTGTATGTTGAGAGCAACAAATGCCTATTATAAGAAGATAGTCGGAGGAATACCATCACTGAACATAGAACCTCTAGACCCTATCTACGGCGATGTTATTTTCGGAAATTTTGACAATCTTAGATCTGATACAGTAGTGTATAATCCAATCCTTTCTGGGTTAAAGGATTGTTTTGTGACTGAAATTGAGTAAGTTTTTTTACTTGTGAGTTGAATTATTTTCTTGGTTTTATCTCTTTCTTTACTCCTGGTTGCGTCTTCACCAGTTTTTTTCTTTAATATTATAATGATGTCATTAGTCACCCAAAAATGCCAAACCTCGTGAACTGAAGAAGAAATAGCCGCAAATGAATTATGAATAGTTTTCCGACTGGCCATCGCTGCCTGACGTTTGACTACTTTTGGTAATGCATTTCTAGGTCGAGATGTTTGTGCTTATTTCTTTGGTCGCATCTTACGACATCTACAGTAAGAAGTGTAATTTATTTGCGCTACTTTTATTTGGAGACCGTAGTTTATTTTACTCCAAAGATGGTATACATGTCATTGTTAATAAATAAATATACACGAACAAATCACGCACTCTTTGAGATAATCCCAAAGTAAGTCCAAAACTTGTGTTATGGGATACTTACTCAACGATACTATATTTTAAAGCAAATAGGTACATAAACGAATAAACATCCAAGACCCAAGTGAATCTGAAAAAGATCATTTTCCATCTTGACCTGACCGGGGAACGAACCCGGGACCTCGGGTGTGACAGCGTGGCATGATGACCACTAGGCCACAGAGGTCATCAAAGGTTGAATGTTTTTTCAGTAGCACGGATTGAATGTTTAATTGAAAGTACCTGGGCGACCGAGCTTTGCTCGGTTACATCTCAAACAATAACTACATTTTTTAAACTTGTCTAAAAACAATACAAAATAAAAAATTATGTATAAATTTGAACATAAAAAGAAACAAAAGTAAGTCACCGAGTGGGATACGAACACGTAACACTCTTTCTAGCGGTCAGCATCATAAAACGCTGAGCCAAAATGGATGGCGGCCGGCGCGACGAAATTAGCGATCATATTCTGCGTGGAAAGAAAAACGCATGAAAACTCGAAAACACGCGTTTTCCCAAACATAAGACTAATCTAGATCGATTGTTTACCCCCGAAAACCCCCGTATACCAATTTTCAGCGAAATCGTTAGAGCCGTTTTCGAGATCACAGACATTTATAAATATATATATAAATAAATAAATAAATATACAAGAATTGCTCGTTTAAAGGTATAAGATATGATCCAATTTCGGTATATTATTTTGCAAGACGTTGTATCACAATGCAAATTTTTATCTGATTTCAGGACAGATATGAAACTGCGTCGACAAAGATACGTACTTACTTGTCCTCGGCTGCGTATGAGTGGTTTCTTGGTTCGTGGGAAAGGAAATGAAAAGGTGCCATTTGAAGCTGAATTGAGTAAGGACACTTCTTTAACTAAAAAAATATATATTCTACCCGGTATGAAAAATTTGATCCTTTTCACATACAAGTTCAAGTTGTCAAAAAACAAAGTATTGCGTGCCAGTTTTTTGTACAAAAAAAATTTAAAATTAGCAAATGATATTTCTGTTATAATAAATTTTGCTGTTCACTCTAATATTATATAAGTTTACGTATTTGTTAATTTTTACAAGGAAATGAATGGTTTACAGATGACTATGTGATAACAACTAATTTTACGATTAGCATCCAACAAAGAAGTGATGGCAGGTACATGCAGATGTATAGATATGACATGGATTTTGTCCCTCGTGGACCCTTAAAAGCGCGTATAGAAGACGGAAGAGATAATACATGTGAGTTTTTAACTTTAATAAAGATTTTTACAGACATTCATACAAAACAAAGTTTATTTTCCTTGCAGATCGTAGAAAATTAAGAGAATGGACGATATGCGTAAACCTAAAATTCCTTTAAAATAGGCGTTGGGCAAGGAACCTGCCTCTTATCTCATTACCGTTTACTGTATATATGTAATTATAAAGGTCTATCATCTAGCTAAGTATCGACTTTGAGTTTTGAAACTTGGCCCTGTGAGGAATTATTTATTTATTTTAAGTAACTTTATTACTATGTTAATATGGAAAAATTAATAAAAAATATACAGGGATGGGATAACGAGAACTTTTATCCTTTTTCTGGATCTTTTGAAAGATTTAACAAACTTTTCAAATTATTTCTTATGTTTACAGATGTTTCACCTCTTATCAGACGCTCAAGAGAGAATGTTGTGGGCGAGTATATGCGCTATTTCATGGATATTTACATGAATAGAGCTAACAGATATATGGCTGCCACGCCCTTGTATGCGTTGTTTTCTGAGCCAAAAAATTACGACAATCATTACCAAGGGTTATACTAATTTTATAAGCTATTTCCGAATCTCCCTCAGTACTTATTTATTATTAAATAAATTTCTTGCAAAATTTCTTAATATTTTATTTTATGGTGAATCGGTTTGATTATTACAGATAATTTACACCTTTTTTTTCTTTTCTCTGAGAAACAAAAAATGACAAAGATACAGCGCATTTAAATATAGCATGGCGTCTTCTTCTTCTTATCGTGTGTGTTAGTGACTAACACTAGTGTCAGAGTTTTTAAACCGCCTTAAAGGCCTCTGTCATGGTTATAGGTAACGACCAATGTCGAAGACAGTGGCCGAGACCCCCGGCTTAACGTGCCCTCCGAAGCACGAATCATCAGACAATCAGGTGATCAGCCTGCAATGTTCTAACCAAACTAGGACAACAAGACAAAGTCGTTGCCCCCGCCGGGAATCGAACCCGCAACCTCCGGGTATGAGCCAAACGCTCTAATCACTACACCACGGAGGCAGTTATGGCGTGGCAGCATGGCGTTATGGCTAGGTACGATTTATACTAGTGGTGACGTCAGAAGCCCACTCCGAAACTTTGATGCTCCATATCTTTGTGAATTTTTACTTTTTTTGTAAACTGAAAAATATGGGTCCATTATTTTTTGATAATCTAAAGACGTTTACGTCAGAAGCCCACTCCAAAACTTTGATGCTCCATATCTTTGTGAATTTTTATTTTTTTTGGAAACTGAAAAATATGGGTCCATTATTTTTTTATAATCTAAAGACGTTTTCATTTATAATAACACCTATTGTCCGTTCACTGCCCTGTATACCGTAGATGCAATATGATTGTCAAAGCCACCCACTTGTGTCCATCTGATGCTCAAACACGTTCCAATCTAGGCAGCCATCATCACGACTCCCCGATTTGCATATAATGACTACTTAAAAAGCGACTAGCTTGAATTGTGTGGCAGTTAGTACTCCAGATGTCATCGCGTCTGTTGATTACTTTATTGCTAGGAGGTTTCATGAATTATAAATATTGGAATGAATTACACGGCCGATTTATATGGAATATGAGTGCTGAGTCTTGGAAGTGATTGATATGAATTTATTTGCATAATTGTTGGTTAGTTATATTAAGGTTTATATGAATTTTATGGTAATAACTTATATGCAGTTTACCGTGAATACATTTTTTTGTTAATCTAATTTTCATAATATATATTCTTTTTAAGATTATTTAGCTATAAAAGGTAGGTACGTTTTTAATGTTGCCTGGACTTAATCCATTTTTTAATCAATTATTTTAATTTAGGAATAAATTATCTTGACTATGTTATTGTTTAGGAAAAAAATTTTTTATTTGATATTATACTATATAATTTTATTAGCCAACGGTAGCGTATCACATCGCGTCGATCCCATACATAAACGCGATGCATCTGGGCATGCAAATGTGCTTACCAAACAATTCATTAATAATTCCCTTTCAAATAGGCCACATTAAAATGTAAACCACAAACAGCTCCGAAGTAATTAAGCAAGTCTGCCTAAACCGCTAAATCAAAGTAAATTGTTGGGTCTCAAAATATTGACACCAATTAACTACCGTTTGACCGAACTTACCCTTCCCAAGCCCACGGGCTACAACGGGTCATTTTCTGACACCTCAACGGTTCTTGATATAATCCGGTATCCAGTGGAATCCAGCGGCCCTTTTGATCCCGTCATAGGCTTCAAAGGCACGGTACAATGCAATGCGGAGGATTTCGATGTTTAGTCATTGAGGGCAATAATAAGATTTGACATTATTATAATAAGTACCTGGGCGACCGAGCTTTGCTCGGTTACATCTCAAACATTAACTACATTTTTTTTTAACTTGTCTAAAAACAATAAAAATTAAAAAGAAATATAATATAAACTTGAACATAAAAAAAAACAAAAGTAAGTCACCGAGTGAGATTCGAACCCGTAACACTCTTTCTAGCAGTCCGCGTCTTTAACCGCTGAGCCAGACGGATAGCGCCCAGCAGGACGAAATTAGCGACCATATTCTCCGTGAAAAGAAAGACGCATGATAACTCGAAAACACGCGTTTTCCCAAACATAAGACTAATCTAGATCGATTGTTTACCCCCAAAAACCACCATATACCAATTTTCAGCAAAATCGTTAGAGCCGTTTTCGAGATCACAGAAATTTATAAATAAATATATATATATAAATAAATATACAAGAATTGCTCGTTTAAAGGTATAAGATAAAAAACTAACGTGAGGTAAACTCATTATTAATATTACTAAACACGGTTAGTTCATGTAGTCTGGTAAGTAGACCGTGATACCGTCAGGTTTTCCGCCACTCCTAACACTCGCCCTGATGATGATGGTAAAAATCGATCAAAATTTAGTTATTTCCGACTTACGTGAGTTAATCATGTTTTGTATTATTAATAAGAACTGACATCTTATGTCAAGAACACATTTTAAATACTGATACTGATAGCCATAATTAATTAAGTACTAAATTATTGCCGCGTGGTATGACTGTAGTGTCGACATCTTTTTTTCTACCAAAAGGAGGTACCTACAGGTTAGGGCTCTCGACAGTATGCCCGCGACACAGGTCGCCGACTATCGCAAACGATCTCGTGACAATGTCAATCTATCACAAACTGTCAAAAAAATGCCGCGCGACTGCAGCGAGAGTCGCCTGTTTATCGGCCAGCGGTCGCTTGTCTGAAAGAGCGCTTCCAAAGACCAGGCAGTAGCGTCCTCTGCACAACGATTATGTTACTACTACCTGCCAAGGCTGGTTACAGGCAATCCTTTCGCGTGAGGTTCGCAAGGATGTAGTAAGTAGAAATCCATAGTCTCTGCCTACCTGGAAAACAGGCGTGAAAATATGTATTTACGTATGTATTTCAAACTGGCCAAAAGACATAGACTTGACTAATACAAATCTTGGAGTTTCGTTCGCTATGTCATCTCCGTGTAAATGTTTCATTGCTATAGGCTGTAGTACAGTTTCCTTGTAATCTCGGATTAGCCCGACGTGTCATGTACCCACTACACGTTGCTAACTAATTGGTGAGTTAGTATTGTACAAGTGTTTCGGACACGGAACGAAACTTAGATCAAAGATACGTAATTGAAATGTATAGGACGGTACATTGTTGGTAATTAATCCTTTCTGCGGATTTGCATGTTTGGTTATTTCTTGATAACAAAAGGGCTTTTGTTGTTCCGGTCATTAGGAGTAAGTACCTACTTGAACCCTGAGCCTGAGGGTCTGTCTAGCCTAATAGGGTTTGGTTTTGATTGTAAGTTCAGTCTTCTACGACATACAATTTGAAGCTTACCTTTAAGATTTTCATTCATTAGTCTTTTAAAATCTTTGAATTTAGTTGGAGGAAAAATTGCAACTTAAAACTTCGCTATGCATATCCAGAAGTTTTATTTTGTTTCGTGTTTGCTAATATTTAAATTTGTGTATCTTAAATAAATGTGTCGAAAGCTGCCTATTTTTTTTTTTGTAAAACATCAGTTTGACTGACTGGCAAATGGATTTTACTTATGCTATAATTTAATAACAAGCAGAGAGAATACATAATGTAGGTAAGTGGCTACTATGGCTTTGCCAGTAATCCTAAATCAGGAACAAATCTGTCTCCTGTACTTTTGTTTTGATTTAAGATCCTTTGTTGTACCAATCCAACCTCTTTTCAATTACAGCCTGGCGCTTATAATCCGTATCGTTTATAAACACGACGCTTTGTATACAAATGATCACATTGTAACCATAGAGTCTAAATTCAAGACCGAATGATTGAATGATCCAAGTATTCGCGTTCATTGTCTGCGGCATACGGGCACTCAGGGCCTGTACCATTTGTCAGAGCACGTCGTTTGTCGTGCGTCTACGTAACTAATTGCTGTTGTAAATCGTGCCCGCACGCGTCGCCTCGTCGACGACCGGATGAATGAACGGTGACCGAATGAACGGATGGACTCTGGTGTTGCCTTTCTACTTAGATCCACCGCAGCTTCTTAATTTTTAGATTTCTTGTAAAATTTGTCAATAAGTGTTAAAAGATATAACAGATAAAGTTTGCTCTGTTCGTTGATTATGGTACAAAGTAGAATGAAGATTTGTTATATTTTTGCTTATTATGTGGGAGAATTAGTAGGCAACTAAACGGGTGTCAAATAGAGTCGAAAGTCGAAAATCTAGCATGATCAACAAAAAATAAACGAAGGATTAGACCGCAATTTCTAAGTCGATATGAACAAAACTCACTTAATTTTTAACACCGTAATTTGAATCGTAGTAAAAAAACACTAATAATAATGTAAAACTAAACTAGGTTCAGGGAGATTATGTTTTTCAAGACATCAAATCAAATCAAAGTTTATTTGCTAGAAAAGTGGTAACAAGGGTTATTAAACTATATCAATCAATCAATCTACGAGACAATAAGGTAAGTATAGATACTCGTATGTGAGATGTGAGGAACTCGGTGGCCCCGCGGGAGTGCGCTTTACTACCGCTCTCGTAATTTAAGCGACACCAGGCGTGGTCCACACTTGGATGGGTGACCACAAGTGACATAAACTTTTCTCGAGCTCCACCATGCTTCATAAGTCATAAAGATAAGTAGAAATGGTAACAAAGAGAGCACACCGCATGAATGATTTTATAAGATTGGATGCTAGTGATATGCGAAATGCATTACCGCGATGAACGAACCGATGCGGTGACTAACAGCAAATTCAGTCGGAGAATGTTTGGGAACCACTGGGGATTAGTCATCTAGGCCTAGTAAATATGAGAGAGGTAGGCAATTGATCGGGTTGCGAAAATAGATGAATGATGTTGAACTGAAACGGAGATATCTCATTATCGATAATGGATGAATTGATGAAGGTTTTGAAGTTATGATATCTTTGTTCCTTCATACTGTAGTGATTTGAGACAGTGTACTAAATATTATCAATGGGCGATGTGCAAACTAACAATCGCTTTTTCAAATTCTTGTTATCAAATTATTGTTAATCTTTTCTGATTTAAAATATACATATATTTTTGTTACCTACTAAGGAATTTTTGAAGAATTTTTTATGTTGCTAATTTTTAAAGTAACCATACAAATTGTCTTTAATACAAATATCACAATGTAAAAGTTTTACATTCAAAATACTAACATCTTTTAGAACAAGCAAACTGTGAAAAATAAGGGATGTCATTAGGCATCGTTCACACCACGGAAGTAAGTACAAAGACAGATGACTTCCTTTACTCTAAAATATGGGTGTAATTTACCAATCTCTGCTGAAGTTGAGTACTGGACTTAACACGATGAGCTTGATTTTTGGTTTAACCTACCTAATGACAACGCAACGTGAAAAAAAAAGGTTATTTATTATTATAAATAGCCTGTATGTCTTTGGCATACTGTCTGTAAATCAGTTGATGAAGTTTTTTTTAGGCTTGATCGGAAGATGAGGTTTAGATTTAAGTTAATAAAAGTATAAATATTTATCTTTTTGTAGTTGTTTCACATGTATGTATTAGGTACTAATATCCAAATCACAAGACAATCCCACTATTTTGATTTCTTTTTCCACCATTTCACCTACCATACTTAGAGTCGTAAGACCCAAAATGCTCGATTAACCCTATAAGAGATGAAAACATAAATAAATAAATAAATGTACAGGGACAGATCACGCTGAGTAAGAGAAAAATTTTAAACTTGTATTAATGAATACCAACTTAACGATATTAAATTGTATATTAAATACATATACTTATAGATTAACACCCAAGGCCCAGGACAATTTTCCAACTTGCCTTGGATCGACCCCAGGACCTACGGCTCGGCGGACTAGCGCGTTGACCATTACGCCAAGGAGGTTATCAAGAAAAATATGATAATATGTACATGTATGCATTACTAGTAAGATATTATTGATAAGCTTTTAGTCGCTGTATGAACGGATATGTTACAGAATTTCGAAGACATGTCACAATCAGTTCACAGTAACGCATCTATCACTAATACACGTCATTTGTCACCGCGACGCCTACACTGACGCTATGGGTGTTCGTAAGTGCGAAGGATATTTTTGAACTAGTACGCGTGTTAACAGGTTTTACCATTTATTTATTTTTTGAGACGCTCTAAAAATACAACGTGAAAGGAACATACCCGTAATATAATTAGTATAAAGTGATCTAGCCCGTGGTTCACTTTATTACGGATAAGTCTGCCTTTGTAATATGTTTTTAATTGTGGTTTTTATGTACAATGAAGAATTTTTTTACATAAATGTACTATATAGTATTTAGATTTGTTTTTTATTGGAACGAAGTTTCTTATCGCGCGTTGCGAAAGGAGGCTAGACGAAAAAAATTAAGACCAAAAGTTGTAACGACACTTTTTGCAACTTACTTTTACTTTTTTTTTAGTTGTAAGCCGTGCGGCGTGCGCGTGTTTCTCTGCCCTTCTCTCTCTCTCTCTCTTCAACTTCGTTCCATCCGGGTATTCCTTGACACCTCTCAAGTTTTATCTTTTATTTCTTGCTGTACTCTTCAATTTCATTATTTTTTTCCTAACTGCTCTCCTATCAGATTCGTGGCAAACGGGAAGAAATTCCATCCTAGGATAAGTCCGCCCTTGTACAAATTTAATTTTTCTGTTTGTTCCTAGGTTATTTGTTTCGTACAATAAAGAGACTTCAAACAAACAATCATACTGGTATTATTCTTATTTATTTATTTTTGCAAACAACCAAGAAACTTGTTGAAAATTACACACATATCTGGATAAATATCTTCTACGGTATGTTTATAGATTTATTAGTCAATTAAATTGATATTAGTTAACGGTAAACATCTCATAGTTGAATGTATGAATCCGCTTTACAGTTGCATTTATCGGAATTAAATCAAATTAATAATTGTACTGTTGGATTTCAAGCGAATTCACAAACCAAATTGTGCATTTGTATGTTAATTATCTGAATGCTATTTTATGCGAGGTCTAACATTTCTATGAGAACATACTTAACATACTTGTTTGTTGTATTGGTCACACAAAAGTATGTTACATTAAATTTATCCTTGTTACCTATAATATTAGGCATTAATAGTTTAAATAAGCATACTCCTTATACATGGCTAAATGTATGATCTGAAATTAAATATTCAATTTAAGAAGGTACTCAGTTATAGGTATTTCTTAGTAAATATGTAGTAGGTGGATGGAGATGTAGAGTAACATGGTTTGAAATTATATTTAAAGCTGTGATTTTAAAAGCAGCGCTTCGGATCACGAGGACAGTAGGAACGGTACGACCAATGTTTTTTTTACTCCAAATTTTTCCAAATTTAATGACATCACCCTATTCATGAATCCGAAATAATACAGTTTAGTGTTCAAAGTGTTATATATTTATGTCTTCTTCCTGCATCATTAACCAAGTTCATTTTCTGCATTTTATCTTCTTTAGTCAACAAACGGTTACAAGGCCATTATTACTCTAAAGTAGTATCATTTTTAAAGCCTAAAATAACTTAAGACACCACGGATTACTTCGTCAACGCCTGGAAACTGAGTGCGGCGCCACGCGTCACGAAATGAGATATAGCTTAATTAATAAACGAACATCTTCAAACAAATCCGCTGGATTTTATGCTTATGTCCATAGAGGTTGGTTTGGATTGAGTTGCGTGTGATTTCTTTATGAGATAGCTGGGGATGTGTGAAGTAAAGGCGCCGTGCTGTAAGAGACGAAAAGATAATGTTATTTTTATGTTATTGCAGTTTTGATGTATTTTATAAATATAAACTTAAAAATCTTTTGGCAATTTACAAATATAACACCAGTGTTGGCAACTTACACATTCAAATAATTGGCCAAGTGCGTGTCGGGCCACGCGCAGTGTAGGGTTCCGAATGCCAACTTTGAGTTTATGCCACTAAAAACGTTTTAAAACTAATTATCTATTGAATTTGTATGAAATTACTTTTTCCGAGTATATTTTATAAGTTGATTGCCTATAACTTTTTAATTTGTATACCCTACTTAGCTCTGATAGTTTTCCTTGAAACTACATTGTATATACTTATAGCTGTGAATTTTTTCACGTGGCCATATATAACCGTTTAGCTATTAGAGGACACTTGAGGACACTTGCCTCCAACAAAAATTTGCATTTTAAACCCAAATATTTCAGAAACGGATCCCTAAATCGAAAAATGGTGTTAAGAAGCTTACAATGTTTTTGAAAGACCTATTCAACGACACCCCACACAATGTATTTGTCGAGAAAAAAAATATTGACTACCTCTTAACTTGCATGGCAGCTAACGTAAAAAATATATTTTTCCAAATTTTATTTTTCGACTTTTTCGCCATGATTAATTTACCAAAAAAAAAAAGTGAAAACACAACACAAGATTAACCTTCATTGAATTCATTAAACTTCACTGCGAAATAGTAAATTCTATGCGATATTTTTACTAACTTCCTTTAGTTTGGCAACCACTTGAAATCGTATTGCTGAAAGGTTACATGAAAATGTAATGTTCTGATTCATCAGCGTCGACTTGATTTGGTAAGTGTTTTTTAAACTTCGTGCGAAAGTTTTCATTATATAATAAGTTGTATAATAATATAGATTTGTAATAAATCTTTCATACTTTAATATAGCAATGCTTGAGTAAGTAAGTAAAACTTTCTTGTTCACCAAAATAAAAAACTCACAGAAAAAACATTAAAATGTACAATGAATTCCTGACGACTGATTGACGGTGAGAATATAGTGAAACTTTACCAGACGGGCTTGAGCTCAGTCTTAACTTTTTTTCTTCTGAAATGAGATGTGCATGCGTTGGGCGGAGTAAATCAAACAGTGCACGGAGAGGTGCAATCAACATTCCCTGATGTCCGGCCATTTCCTTGCTCATTTAGGGATTTTGCATATGTTTATTTTTCTGTTCACGCAATTTTGAGTCCTACCTGAAGGCAAGAAGGAAAATTATTGAGTAGCACAAAGCACAATTATTGAAACTTTTATTAAAAGTTACATTCAATAAATCGCACTACTCGAAGAAGAGTAATCGATATTGCTTGTGGCAAAAAGGCATGGTTTATTGTTTTTGGTCTTTTTATAACGTTGTTTGGTTTATATACTTACTTATATATAATTATATCTTTGGCCAATATTTTTTGCATAATAGGTTTGATTTCAAAGTGGTTTATGAATACAGACTTTTAGATAAGACTATTTCACTAGTGATTGCCTATCAAAATCATTTTTAATATTATAAGTATATTATGACTATTCGATTTTAAATACTCTTTATACAAGAGGTTTGTTAAGTCAAAAAATCTTTTTTGTATAGGTATTTTTAAATTATTACATGTATATTTATATACATGAAAGCGCACCCTTCATTTAAATATTGAAAGTAGCCGATTAGACTTTCCCACATCTCATTACGATATGCGAAATAACTCTGCCAATCGATTTCGTTCCGCTTACCCACAGACCTAAATCGATATAGGCAAAACAACATACGACAAAATAAAGTTTTCATTATATTCTATGGGTTGTTCACAGTATATGCTATAGTCTTATAGCATATACTGTGAACCCTCATATACTATACCCTCACATGCATATACTAGTTAACTCACCATTTGCAAAGCATTACGCCTTTCAGAATTTTCATGCACATAGATAAGTATAGATTTAGGCTGCGTTTCCACTGAAGCGGAGCAGAGCGGAGAGGAGAGAAATTGACCAATCACAATGCTCGAAATCCTCCGCTCCGCTCTTTGAATTGAAGTGGAGCGGAGATTTCAAGCATTGTGATTGGTCAATTTCTCTCCTCTTCGCTCTGCTCCGCTTTATACACCTTACGACTCAAAGACACATGTCATATTACTATGCCAATATAACTTTAATGACTGTAGCATTAACTAAACAGTATTACATTATGATCTGATAACTAATAGTAGGTATCTTAAAACAAGGTTGCCAATCGCCAAAAGCTACATTAAACCTGTTATTGTATAACAAAATTACAGACTTAAAAACAAAAGCAAAAAGCAAATTAATTTTTACCCAAATATAAAAACGCCGTCATCAAAACATCAATAAAAAAAAACATTAAAAGTATACAAAGTCCTTTTTTATTAAGTACAAATATTTTAAGGGGTGATTCAGACCATCATTTTGAACATCTTTTCCCAATAAATATATATTGAAATACGAAAAAATTTTTTTAGGTTTTCATAGAAACCGAAGTAGTCACGTGATATCATTACTATGGAAAATGAAAATTATTTTTTCGTATTTCGATATACATTTATTGGGAAAAGTTGTTCGAAATGATGGACTGATTCACCCCTTAAAATATTTGTACTTAATTAAAAAGGACATTGTATATTGGTCCCATTGAAATTGAAATTAAAATTGGGTGTCAAATTGTCTTGCTCGTAAAATAAACGTTGACTTGTAGAATAAACGTAAGTAATTTTTTTAAACTTATATGTATATTTAATAATCCACAGCTTGCTATAACAGTATGCGCATGGACTAACATGTATGTGTAATCTATACAGGAAGGCAGTCAGTGCGCTAGCGCAGTATTTTGTATGCACGTTTAATGCAATCTTCCGAGCCAGTGATCCGGAACCGTAAATATTTATGCGAACCCACGGCCAGGCTAGCTTTAGCGTATCATATGTAGGGGCGTCATATGGTAGCTTTCAAAAGTTTAGAAAGTGCGAGTACATTTTAGGATTTTCTAAAATTTACTTATACTTTCTAAACTTAACAAACTACTTTCATCAAAACTACTTGATGTAAACCTAGTTTCAGTTATTACGTTAAGTAATTAATGTAAATTTTAAATGCACCAAAAAAACTATTTTTCTTTTTTTCAAAAATTTGCTATACCTTTTTTAATTGGGGCACTCAAGAAAACTAATCAAAACGAACCTACACTTCAGCTCTTGACTCAGACAATAAACACTGTAGCATGAACTTATACTTATATTTAACTCTAGTAAAATAACGCCTTTTTATCAAAACAAACAAATGTATCCAGCGATACGCACATACGTTATTTAAATAGGTCACTCACAATATTCTTTTATTACACAAAATGGTTATATTACGCAAAAGCACGTTCGAATTGAATATGTAATCTTGTTCCCCGAACTGAGTCTTTCATGTTATTTTAAAGGAGTAGACGGAAGGCTCTTCAAGTAAGTATTTATATGAGGAAAGTAATAACAGAAGTAGTCACAATAAGGAATGAATATTTGTACGTTTTCGACCCCTTTTCCTTCGAAGGTTTCATACATTTTGTATAAAGGTCCTCTCGTAAGATACGGAATATTATATCTTGTGTAAGTAGAATATTAGCATATTGATGAATAAGATATGAAGAGGCTTATCTTTACGAAGACATGGAATATAGGTTATGAAATTATTAAATACTAGCTGTTCACAAAGGGACCAAAAAATTTTCCGTTATAAAAAGTAAGTGAAGTCCAGGTTATAATTTATCTACATCTAATTAATATCGACGAATTATGTTACGAAAAATCCGCTACTGGTTGGTGTAATTTTTCAGAACTAAGAATCGACTTCACCCCTAAACTACTTAACCGATTTTGATAACATCTCTATACTACCTGAGAAGTATATACAAACAAAAAAACAAGAAAACTCAAATCGGACCAGGCGTTTTCGAATAATCGGTGAAAATACATAAAAAAAAATTAAAAGATCGCGACGAATGGATGACCTCCACCTTTTTTGAAGACGAGGTTCAAATGCCATTGCATGCCCTGCCACTACGGGGCCAGTAGAGCGGTTCTAAAACACCTCTTTGCGAGTTAGTCGCGAATGGTCTTAAACGCAAGTAGCCTTTGCAGCAACTCGTCTAAAACGCTGATTGTCTACACCGCATGTCGTCATAATAGGAAGTGGTCTTAGGATTAATCTCGTCCAAAAATGAGGTGGTCTAAAGTACAATTTCGTCACAGTTATGAGATTGTCTAAACGAAAACAAGTCTAAATATGAGGTGGTCTAAACCGAAACTTGTCTAAGTATCAGGTGGTCCAAACCGAAACTTGTATATGTATGAGGTGATATAAATTTTGTCAATACTGTGAAGAGAAAATTAAAAAAAATACTACTGCAATATATTTTTAATAAAAAGACACCCTGTACATTAAGACATATCTTTTTTAATAGTCTAAGTGCGTGTCGGGCCACGCGCAATTTAGAGTTCCGTAGTTGCGAATACCAACTTTAAGTTCATGCCAATAAAAACATTTAGAAACTAATTTTCTATTGAGTTTTAAGACATATACAGCATACACTTCATTATATACTACAGCTATGATTTTTTTCACGGGTCCATTTATAACTATTTGCAGATAGAGGGGGGGGACGACTGTACTTGACTCTAACAAAAATTTGCATTTTAAAACCAAATATTTCAGAAACGGATCCTTTCATCGCAAAATAGTGCTCACGGCTTATTATATTTTTGAAAAAATTTACTTCAGACATTACGAAACTATAAGGGTTCCTTGTTTACTACGGAACTTTAGGGTTATGTCAAGTACTTTGGCCTCAGAATAAAAACGTAGGTATACAATTTTTTTTTATTTTTTTTTACTAAAACCTTATAATTGCGCTAGTTTTAATGTACTCCTAATAAAAAGTTAAGTAAACAATACTCGTAAAGTCTAGCTTTTGAGAATAAAAAAGTGACATTTAATTTAACACTAAGGACACGATATTAAGAGATATTATAAATATCCTATGATAATAAAGATATATTAAGTCTTTATTATTTCTTTAAGTGGCTAATATTAATTTGATCGTCTTATAAATAATAATATAGTACACATGGTATTTCATTTCGGTATCTACTATCTCTTATTCCCGACTTCGTCTATATACGCCCGTAGAAACCATACCGGTTTTCGGGACGAATGTTATCACCATCATATCAACTACAGGAAGCCCTCTGCTGGACAGGCCTCCCCCAAGGGATAAATGTATTTTTCATATATGCAAATACATGTAAAGAAAAAAAAAGCTTACTTTTACTCTGATAGTACTAGCAGTTGCCGACTCTTCCAAAGGGTTTAGACATTTACATTATTTATCACAGCAATTTACTACGGAACTGCTAGACCGATTGTCAAGTCAGTGACATAGACGCACGTTCTTGTATGTAACGTATATGTATCTAGACCAGTTGCAGTAGTAGGCTAAAAAACATCTAAGACTAGCTGCATTTTAGGTAAAGTAACATTTTAGACTACTTGCATTTCGTACGAATTAATATTTAGACCACTTTCAGCAGTAGACATAATAACATAGGGTACTAGCTGCCATTTAGTCAAAATAACATTAGAGACTACTTGCAACTTAGACGAGTTGCTTATTAAACGAGTTCCGAGTTGCGTTTTAGACGAGTTTCTACAAAGACTATTTGCATTTAAGACCATTCGCGACTAACCCCTCTTTGCTACCGGGAAGGTGGGTGACGTGGAGCTGCCACACATCCATTTTCCTAGTAACACAGTTACAGAGTTACCCTAATAAAAGCTAAATATACTATTGCGTAGCTTAAGGCACAAGTGGCAGAAACGAATTATAAAACAAAACTTGACTTTGTAGGTATTTCATTATAAATGAAACTACAAATGCGTAGCTTATGGCAGAAGTGGCAAAAACTAACAACAAAACAAAAATTGACATTGTAGATATTTCACTATCGCAAATCCAAGACTCGTTTCAACTGAGATCCTAGTTAAGCTACAGCTTACAAGTATCAACAATATTTGCTCAAAATCCCCAACTTCTAGCACCAGATGCTCTTGTCAATATCGGTGAATCTCAACGATTTGCAACTTGTAATCAACGACAAGCATCGAACACGTTGAAGTTGAGACAACTACAGACGAAGGTACAACTTAAAGCTTGAAACGAAGTAAGGAACATACGGCTTCACGAAACGAAGTCAACAGAAATACAGCCCCTACTCTTTGCTTCTTTGTTATAGTTTAATTTTTTAAAGATTTATGTTTCTTTTTTATAAAAGTACGATAAAAACAGTTTTCTTTTTAAGCCTGTTCTTACGCTACATATCATTTTTGAGGAAAAATATTTTTAGATGCTGGTTACTTAGCATCAGTAGCGTTTTGTGTTGGAAGCAAGATTCCAAGATATTGTAGACTAAGTAAGTAAGACCGTAAAAGAGAAAGCAAATACTTTAGTACTATAATGATTTCTTTACCATTTACGGGGTAGACGGCGAGCGATAAGACTCCGTTAGCGTCTAAGTGATATTTTTCGGATTTTTGTTCATTCAATTTAATTTTATTTTCATTCAAACGTTTCCCGTTTCAATTCAAAAATGATAAAGACGTGACCCGTAGTACTGCCAATAAAAAGAGCAACTTAAAGTCTTTGACGACAAACTGCACTCGGGGCTACAATCGATAGACAATGGATTGTTTGGCATTGTTCGAAAATCGTGGAGTCTGTACGAAGACGAGAGTTCTTTAAAAATTTATTTTCTTTAAGTTGAGTGATATTTTGTTAATCTAATCATAAAAAATGTAAACAAAAAGCACGCATTGCAGATGTACACGTTTAATAATTCAAACGCTTAATGAGAATACATGAGCATTGCTTATAAATTTACAATTCGCCACGGCACTTACATCGCTTTGATTTAGCTAATAAACCAAGATAAGTGGGGCAAAGTCTCGCTGGTCTGGTCACCCCAACCTCCAGAGAAATGAAATGGCCTCATTTGCGACACCAATGCAATCTGTATAATTCGTTACGGCTCCCCCCATGATTAAGATCGAGGCGTTGGGATTAAAAGAAAATTAAACGTTTGGGACTGTCAACCCCACGAAACGAACTCTTCAACAATCCTATCTAAACCATCTCCAGCACTCTTATTATTGAAGTCATAAAGGTCAATGTTCATAGTTTTATAGTTACTTTAAGTTGGTAAGTTATCACCACAGATATCGTGAAATGATCCTAGCCCTTCAAGAATTTATTCCACGTTTGGGGCGTTCCTCCGGTAACGGCTGTTGATTGTAAAGCTTAATTAAACTGCATTATGCCGGATCTGTGCAATTTCATCGAGTGCTTAGATAAAATACGCCCTTTCGATGCTTATCAGCTCCGACTGTAGGTAAAGTTTGCTTGGCTGTTTTGGAATTAGCAGAACAGGAGGGGAAGTTGTACTAAACTCTGCATAGGTAAGTACCTTACTCTCTATAAGTCTAACCTATTATATCCGTGTAGCAACTACTTCTAATAAACCTACGTAAAGTCGTATTAGTTGTGTTTTCAGTTACAGTATATCTATGTTACTAATATAATCAAATAAAAGTAGGCCGGCCAACGGGATTAACCTAATTTACCATCAAATTTGCTCAACATAGCAAAAAATAACACGTGCTTCTCAAATTCTCCAGGTCTCCGTTCATAAATGGTTGGTAGGTAATACAAAAGTGACATAACAAAAATACTTATTTTTGCATATATATCATGTCCGGTTTAATTTATAATAACTATAAATAAATATTAAGTAAATATAATATCGTTGAGTAAGTATCTTATAATATAAAATTATATTATAGGATACTAACTCAACGATATTATATTTTTAATAAATACATATATAGTAAAAAATGGCATTAATAAAAACTTTAACAACATTTTCAAATAGCATGACATGTACATAATTTGTGTGAAAATATACTTCCCAATATAATTACGTGGGTATATTAATTTTGTGACTTCACATCGAATCGAATCGAGTTAGTTTAAGTACGTAGAATGGGGTTACTTTAAATCGCGGGGCGACATTGATCGAAACTTCTTTAGGAAAATTAAGTGCAAATATTGACAAAACGGAACGCATTAGCCAACTTTTTTTTTTCGTGTTGGCATCACTGATCGTCAGCCATCTTTCCCTTAGAAACACAGGCGTGTGCGGCGGCTCGTTTTGCAAAAAACAATTGAAAAGGTGAGTAACTACATATTCATATCTTTTTTTAGCCTGCAAAACTTTATCCGCAACTAATTAGCTATGAATATAGACATAATGCAAATTATATTCGGTTAGTTTAACTTTAATTTGTAAACTATAAAAAAATATTGTGATTTCCTAACCTCATAATTTACTTGTGTTTTTGCCAAAAAAATAACGCGGGGTGACATTGATCAACGGGTTGGGTGAGATTGATCAGTGATCAAAGTAACCCTACGTTTTAAAGTAAGGGTATGGTTATGTACTTTTATCCGATTCTTATGATTGTTTATACATTATTATGAATCTATTGCTTCAGAAACATCATGCCGCGAGATTACAAAAAAAAACCAGGAACGAGAAGATATATAAACTACAGTGACGACTTACTAAATGAAGCTTTGTCTAAAGTAGTGACAGGAGCCATATCTGTACGGGCTGCATCCAGAGAATATGATATTTCTTTTGGAACTCTATACAATAAATATAAAGGAAACTTTACTAGAACTCCAGGTGCACAACCCATTTTTAGCAATACCGAAGAAAAATCTCTGTTGAAGGCGGCAGCAAAATGTTCTGACTGGGGTTATCCTTTAACCGCACTTGATTTGAGGTTTTTAGCAAAAGCTTATTTAGACAAACAAGGGCGACATGTTGCTAGATTTCAAAATAATCTCCCAGGCCCCGATTGGGCATATTCTATATTAAAAAGGCACAAGGACGAATATTCAACAAGAGTCGCCGCAAATATAAAAAGAGCGAGGGCAGGTGTTTCAAGGGAAGCTTTGAATGTATTTTTTGACAATTTAGAGCCACTTATCAAAGATCTTCCGGCATCCAATATTTTTAATTACGACGAATCCAATTTGAGCGACGATCCAGGAAAACAGCAAGGTATCTTCCGGCGGGGTGTTAAATATCCTGAGCGAGTGACAAATTTTTCCAAAAGTGCTACGTCCATTATGATTTGCGGATCCGCAGATGGTGTGATGTTGCCACCATATGTTATTTATAAGAGCCAACACCTTTATGATACATGGAAAGAAGGAGCGCCATCTGGACCGCCTTGCTGTAATAAACGTTGTTGTGCGGGAGGAACAAGATTTAATAGAACCAGCAGTGGGTGGTTTGACTCTGAGACATTTCGAGATTGGTTTATTCAATGCTTTCTGCCTCATGCTAAAAATTTACCAGGGCGCAAGGTAATGATTGGCGACAATTTATCGTCCCATTTAGACACAGATGTTATTGGACTTTGTGCGGAAAATGAAATTGATTTCGTCTGCTTGGTGCCGCATTCCACCCACTTATGTCAACCATTAGACGTAGCATTCTTCCGCCCAATGAAGGCTGCCTGGCGTGCAATCCTGTCAGAGTGGAAAGCTCAAAATATGCGAATCACAAGTGTCCCTAAAGACACTTTCCCCCGTCTGCTAACTAAGGCTCTGCATAAAATGGACTCGGCACAAGCAAAGCCTAATACACCATTTTGCACTGAGTCTTCAGGAATAAAACGTAATCTGAAAAGTGGTTTCAAGGCCACAGGAATTTTTCCATTTAACAAAGAGCATGTCTTGAAACGATTGCCAGATAACAATGCACTTGAAAACTCAGATGCGCCGGTAGAGTCTGTTTTAACTGATTATTTACGCACACAAAGATTTGGTGACTCTTCTTCATCAACTGTACGCAGAAGAACGCGCTTAAACTTAGCTCCAGGTGCTAGCGCTTCTACAATAATTCCTATACCCGGCCCTTCGTCTCCTGAAACAAATGAAGAATTACCTGGCCCTTCGTCTTCTGAAGCAAATGAAGAATTGCCCGGCCCTTCGTCTACATCGGCTGATTTAGATACAAAGGAAAATGAAATATGTGTTGGCAGATACGTGCTTGTAAAATTTTTTACTCCTAGAGGGAAAAAAACATTTAAATATGTTTGTCGGATTATTGATACATCGCCACACATTGTAGTAATGGGATATAAGTCATTAGAAAATAAAAAGGTCTTTGAATTAGTTAGGAGTGACATTTCTGATATCGAAAAATGTGATATAATTTCATTTCTTCCAGAACCAAAGTCTTTAGTGAAGGAAGAGCCAACCTCAAAAGTAGAATTCCCGTTTGATGTAGACATTCTTGAGTTTAAGTGATGATATCGTATTGGTTATTGTTTTATATAAATTTCTCTATATGTTCAACGTTTAATTTTCCTTTAATTTGTTACTCAGAGGTAATTTTTTTAGATAAGTTTTATAATAAGCGCCAATCAGGTGTCGAAATACTGTCCAATTAATAGAGAATGTTGATTGATAGAAAATGTTGTTTGGTCAGTAGACATTGTACTTAATAATTTACATTAAAAATAAGAAAAGGACTGATTAGAATACAATTTTCTGTGATTTGATAGTTATACTATTGCTTAGTTCTAAGTTAAAACAAATCATGTTCCAAAGTCGTAAAATAAAGGCTGATTAGATTAAAATCTGTTTTTATTTATATGATCAAAGTTACCCTTAAGCATTAAAATGCTTATAAAATGAAAAATTACCGGTCGATTTTTTTTATTATTTTTTTCCGTAGTATTATTACGGGTCTACTTTCGAATTACATTATAAAATCATGGGTGATCAAAGTATCCCCACTCACGGTTTAACTTTGATCGCTTAAATTTTATTTATTTTTTCTTAAATTATAAAAATTTTGCTTGTGAAAATTAGCTTAATGAAATCTATACAAAAAACCGATTATTATACTTTTTTATAATAATAATATCACTAAAAATGAGAATGCTACAGTCATATAAAGTTAGAAATTGATCATAGTACCCCCATTTTACGGTACCTAACGAATTATAAAATTACGTTTTTATCTTTGTTTTTTCACTTATACTTTTTATGCGCATCCACATTGTCACGAAATGACTTTTACCAAGCAAGCAGTTCATAGTATTTTTTTATTCTTTACAAAAAGTTTACAAAAATTCTAATATTTTTGATTGCTTATATCTAAATAAAGATAACCTTACGTATCTTAACTTATAGGTATACTTATTTGACCAACGATTATATTACTAATACTTTCACAAGACAAATAATAATTGTGGAAAACCCGTTTTCCTAGCAGCCTTTGAAAGTTAATATTTGTATAGACATTTTAAAAGTGTATTTTCTGGACAATTTGAAAAACAAATAAGAAGGCACGTGACCAGAGTACTTGAGTTTTGTAAACATTACAAATAGTTTGACTTATATTTAAACAAGCATTGAACCTTCGAAAGTTTCTTGCTTACTTTTATAACGTACTCGTAAATGCATTTCTGATGTCTGTCAAAATATATGCGAGCTAAAAACTTAAAAAAATGTCAATAGCTTCTTTTCTCTACAAATTCGTAGTATTAAAAATCTGCCAAAGGAGAATGGTATATGAAAGATATTCATTCATTACATTCATAATAAAAATAAGCGGCCAAGTGCGAGTCGGACTCGCCCATGAAGGGTTCCGTAGTAGCAAATAACATAATATAAAAGTCTTGTAGTATGTTTTTTTTTGATTTTTTATATTTGAGTTGATTGAATGAAAGGTAAATTGCCGTTTATGATGATGACGTATTAAAAAAAAACTACTTACTAGATCTCGTTCAAACCAATTTTCGCTGGTAGTTTTTATGGTAATGAACATCATATATTTTTTTTAGTTTTATCATTCTCTTATTTTAGAAGTTACGGGGGGGGGGGACACACTTTTTTCCACTTTGGAAGTGTCTCTCACGCAAAGTATTCGGTTTAGAAAAAAATGCTACTAGAAACCTCAATATCATTTTTGAAGACCTATCCATAGATACCCCACACGTATGGGTTTGATGAAAAATAAATTTTTGAGTTTTAGTTCTAAGTATGGGGAACCCCAAAAATTTACTGTTTTTTTCTATTTTTGTGTCAAAACCTTAATGCGGTTCACACAATACATCTACTTACCAAGTTTCAATAGTATATGTCTTATAGTTTCGGAAAAAAGTGGCTGTGACATACGGACGGACAGACAGACAGACAGACATGACGAATCTATAAGGGTTCCGTTTTTGCCATTTGGCTACGGAACCCTAAAAAGAATATTGAGGCAATTGAGACAAAGAATAAAAAATAAACTGTTTGTCTGTTTTTTAACGCTAATCTCTGAAAATACTGGACGGATTCAAATGAAACGTTTTTTATTAGGTATATAACTGATAAAACTGGGCAACATATAGAGTATAACCTAGTATAACTGACTGATTTTGGAAGGAACACCTGATGCAGAACCGTAATGGTCCAGATAAACTATAAAAAATATAAAAATGACGCCCTAGAAAAAGTCGCTCAGCCTGATGAGTATTTTCCGGAGTCATACTTAAAGTTCACGCAAACGTAGTCGCGTTTCGGCTAGTTTAAAATAAACCTTCAACCTTTTTAAAAACATGTCCCCACTTTGTACCTCAGAAACCTTTTCGTTATTGGATCCCGATTCTGATTGACACATATTTATCCCTCTCAGCACTCAGGATAGAACTATCAACGAGTTTCCTCACAAAAGCTACGTGAGTATGCAGTATTTGATATTGGAGCATCGCTATTCCATGATTGATAGTGTTATGTGAATAGGGCCTTATCGTGGGATGACTATCGCGGGCTTATGACCGATTTGTGAGGATATTAGAATTTTCTAAAGCAGTTTGCTTATCTATTCATAGTGCGCCGTAGCAAGAGAGGAAGGTTACCCTCTTCGACACGGTATTTTTTGGAATATTTTATGGTGTTTAGAGTACTTTAGAGGATGTACTTATTTAGAGAAAAACCCTATATTTGAACATACTGAAGTCAATCGTTTTTTATGTAAAGTACAAGTATACACAAGTCTAAACAAATGACCTAGTTGATGATTTGTATAATATGAACATTTAAGTGCAATGTTTGTTTTTTTTTAAGAATATTTTTAAACTGAACTCAATTTTTAAATAACGTGAACATCTTATCATCTTAATCTGATTGGTTTTGGCTACTTTGTGTTAATTGGTGTTTATACACTCAGTGTTTACCTACGCACCTTATTACAATGAATTTTATGATCCTGGCGAATAAAAGAGATCAATAAGATTCGGAAAAAAATATAATTTCACTTAATAGTGTATGAAATATAAGCGATTGTTTCTATTAAGTTTGTGCCCGTGGCTTATTTACCGAATAATTGATGAATAAAAAAGATTGTTTTTTTTTAAAATATCTTTACTTAGAAGTCCCAGTTTACTATCTAAAGCACCTAGAAGTAACAACCATTCCATAATTAGTCACAAACTAGCTCTAAACCTATATTACACTTTCAGCCATCGACCGTTAGATCAACAGAAGGTATTGACATAAGAAACCTGGCTGATGATACTCATTAAGAGCGCCTACGCCTCTCGCCAATATTGAACTAGCACTTGAAACGCAAACTTAACATTAAGTTGATCCAGTTGGTAAGTCATTTAGAGGTCGGTGTGGGTTGTCAACGATCTCAAGATTTGCGACACCAGGAATATTAATCTTGACTTGATGTTTCCTGTCTTTGGTTTCGCCAACTTGATGGCGTTCTCCGACGCAAATGTTATCATGAAATTCTGCTACAATTAAGAGCTAGGCTCTTGTCAGTGTGTCTGTATAAAAAAAAGATGCACAAAAAACTCTGTTTAACCGACTTCCGAAAAGAAGGATGTTATCATTTTATTGGAAACCTTTTGTATGTTCCCCGATTATTCGAAGATGCCTGGACCGATTTTGTAAATTCTTTTTTTTAAACGGGTATACATTCGAGGTATAAGATAGGTAGGTAAAATCGGTTAGGTAGTTTGAGGATGAAGTCGGTTTTAAGTTTTGAACAATTATTGGCAGATTTATTAGACTTGCTTGCAATGGCAAAAAAGTCCATAGGCAATGGCCTAACATTTCACATTCTAGTAAACTTACGTTATGTTATGAGTCACTACTGAATTTACAAATAGAGTAACCTACCCAACTACATTACAGTTTATACACACATTTTGATGCCATTTGCGAGTTAAATTGTCTACAACGGCAATAAATTCGGTGACACATTAAGATAGCTGGGCCCAAAACTATGAGTTGCTTAAAATTCATAATGCACTACTGTATGTGGGCAGAATTGGGACTAATCTTGCGTTTTATCTCACTAAGTTACCTTTACAACACCCGTTTTGTCAACATTTTCCTTTATCTCAAACATATTCTGATAAGGGCTATCTTAATGACGCAGTAATATGCCTTACAAGATCATACTGCATATAATATCTTTATCGGCATTGAAACACTTTTTTTATTTTGTAACTTGCAGTTTTATGAGTGTGTATACAGTAATTTGTTTTATCTCATTTTATGATGTCTTGAATGATATTACTTTCTCAAGATGTAGCATTTTATAGTTGATTAAATGAACATAAAAATAAGCGAGTGACCAATTCAAAATTTTTATAAATACTTGTGTTAAGAATCAAATTGTCATATACAAGAAATAGTAATTTCAAGAATATTATATTAGTTTTTAAGGTTTTATAAAATGCAATATGGTGAGATATTTAACGAATAGTGTCTAGCTGTGTATAATATTAAAAAAAAAAAATATGGACAAATAACACTGATTGAGCTAGCCCCAAACTAAGTTCGAAACTTGTATTATGGGATGGGATATTAACTTAACGATATTATACTTTATAACAAATACTAATAATTGACCGAGCGAGCGAAGCGAGTGAGGTCTCTAAATCGAGTTGGGGGCGAAAACACATTGTATGTATGTATGAATGTATGTATGTATGTATGTATGTATGTATGTATGTATGTATGTATGTATGTATGTATGTATGTATGTATGTTTGTACCGCGATAGCCGCCGAACCGATGGTTTGATTTTGATGAAACTTGGTAGGCATGTAGGAAACATCAATAGAATTTTCAAGTTTGTTGGGCATCAAAATCGGTTCAGTAGTTTTTGAAATATTAATAAAAATGTCCGCGATTATGTAGCAAACGAAACCCGCTTTCTAACTTTGGATACCGCCATCTAGGGGTTATTTAGGAAACTGAATTGCGAAAAATAATCGCGAGGTCTAAGTTCGCGGCGAACTACTAGTATATAGAAAAAAGGCCATTTTCCAACTTGCCCTGACCGGGAAAGGAACCCGGAACCATGAGGTGGCGGACTAGCATTGCTGACCGAAGGTCGCCGGCGGTGGACGGTGATTCGGAGGTCGCCGAAATACTTTTTTTTTTTAAACTTTTCAAAGAAGGAGGTTATCAATTTGTGACGATTTTATTTATGTATGTATTCACTGATTATTCAAAGACGCCTGGACCGAAAACCGAGAAAGGGCATACTTGTCACGTAGTTGCATAGAAATTTTATCAAAATCTGTGGTTAGGGCGTGAAGTTTGTTTTTAGTTTTGAAAAATTATTAAATATCAGAGTCCGGTTCCTAAATCAATGTCTCATAAAAATCTATTCTCGGAAATTCGCCACAGAACAATATAAATTAGCCACAGAGATCGCCGCAAAAAGGCTTGAGCAAACACAATGGCGCCGACAAAGGCCCGTGTCGGGTCCCACCGCACTACATTGAATTAGTAAGTTGGTAAGCGTGACTAACTAGGCGTGATGAACACATTCTTGTGGTCGCGATCGCGATATAAAACTTGCTGGTATAGCGCCGTCTATGGAATGCCATAGAGTAGGTAAGGCTTGAATAGTCTGTGCATTTTAAGTACCTAACTGAGTTGAATATTTTATAATAAAAAATCTAAAATATGCAATGTATTCTTAAAACATGTCTGCTGCTCTTGCAGGGCCGGATTTAGAGGTCTGGAGGCTCGGGCAGTCAAAAAGCGGATGATCCAGGCCCCAAATTATTTTCAAAATAAAATAAATAACTTTTTTAAATCAAGTTTTTCAATAACTACTTTTTTTTAAATAAAGGTAGAACAGGGAAAACATAAAGGAAGAGCCTAGGACTCTGTTTTCCCTGTTAGGAAAAAAATCGTGATAATATATCTGTGATATACTAAAGTTTAGTAATTTTTACACAATTTTTAATGCAAAATTTACAAACTACCATCTATTATTACATATGTCGTCGTCATCGTCATCAGGTCTTTGTCTCCACTGCAGGAGCACCACCCTCCTGGTCTGGTTTCCTCGCTGGCCAGACGGGTTGCAGAGGTTTCATTGTTGTTTATAAGCTTTGTTTAGCTTGTATTTCCTAAGTCGCCTTCTACGACATCCACGAGAAGACTTGGAGTGGTCCTATTCTACTCTGCCTACCACACGGCACTATTAAATTACTGTTACGGAACGACCACTGCAGCTACTTAGAAGTAAAAAGATATATACAAAAGAAACTTCCATTATTTGCGTTTTAAAACGGTAACACATCTATACTAAAATTCTTTGCATTAATAAGCCGATGAGAAATCTCACAAGTATGACGTCCGTTGCATCACATGTGAAAAGTGTCGAATTTTACGATCATTTGCGGTCACATAAGTGTCACAATGTTTTATGCCATTAATGCTCGTTTATTGCTTCTCTGAGGTGTTAGTTATACTTAACCACCCACGGGTTATACCTGTTAGGCGACCGCGAAGCTGACTGATCAGTACCAATAATTTAGGATTAAAATCATTTTTTAATTGAATTGATAACCGCAGATAAATTATGGCCAATGTTTTATGTAGAAATATACTCTATATATAGTTGGTTATGGTCGATATAGTTAATATTAAGTAAAATTCAATTTATAATTTTCACAGTGTTACCTACCTTGTTTGGACAGTTTTATCCAAAAAGTACCATGTAAAACCTATTCGAGTAACCGTCTTTAACAATACCTACAATTTTATAAGCTAAATCTGTAAATAAGTTACCGAGATATGTCATGTAAAGTTGTTAAGAGTCCGGCGACCCTAGACTTCTCCATACAAACGTAGTACACGTTTAATTTTGAAACCACATGTCAGATTCCGGTAAAAATTGGTAATTGTAAAGAAATTGCAATTATCTAGGGTTATAAATGGTTTCCTATGGTAAAATTATGAACTGGAAAGAAAATATAACGATTTAGAAGTTTCCCATACTAATGGTCAAAAATGATATAAAACACTATATTCTATTTCAAGTTCATATTTTTACCGTCGGAAACTAAATATAAACCTAGATAATTGCAATATCTTTGAAATTACAAAATTTTGCCCAAATCGGACATGTCGTTTTGAAATAAAACGTAGACTACGTTTGTATGGAAAGTTGTATTTTGGTCTAGGGTCGGGGGACCCTTAATTGTTACATTGTTGTGTAACAGTTGATAGTCCGAAGTGAACGACTAGTGTATTAGAAATTATTTCAATAGAATGTTTGCTTGATCATTTATGTGAAAACAAAGTCAACATACATTTCATAATACATAGGTAATTTACGTTCATTTACGTCTTTATTCTTAACAGCTAAGCAGGACTTAAAAGCAGTAACACAACTATTTTTTGCAGGATGGGCATCAATCTTATCTAAATTACGAGAAAAGCATAGAATAAAATACATTTCTCGCTTGTACTCGGGTAGATAGGGTAGAAAAATTCGACTCTATATGAAATGCACGCTACTGCTCAAAGGCCACTCTAAACGTGACTCCATAATGATTCACAAATACAATATATTCAAGTAAGTTGCAATAAAACTGATTACTAGCAATTCTGTATTATAAAATACTATTACCTCATTAAACGACACTTTACGATAAACATGAAAAAAAAAGATACACTCGATGTAGTAGCAGACGTCTCAGCAAACGTGCGCATTTCCTTTACTGGCGACTGAATTGAATACAAATACAGATACATTTTCACGTCTATATCCCTGACGGGGCAGACAGAGCCCAGGGCCGTAAGACCCAAAGGCCACGCTTAGCGTGATGGTGGGCGTTAAGATGGAAAAGGAATCAAAATAGTGATGGGTTGCTAGCCGCATCGTCTATTACCATGATTCAAATCTCGCCCACTGAATTAAATACTTATATTATACTAATCATTATAATAAGTGTTGAATACTGTTTGATTTCAAACACAATTTTATCTATGTATCTATTTAAAACTGGCAAATAAATAAAATAACCAACATTAAAAACAAAATCAATATTTAGTTTTTTATGATTATAATATTATTTATTCCTTATATGTATATTAATACATAATACATATATCATTTCTCTAACAAAGCTAACCCAATAAAATACCGATGAATCAATCAAAAACCAATCTCACTTAAAACAAACCATCATTATCCGGCAATTTGTTAACAAAATTCAAATCGTGCATTCGACACATCGATAATAAAATATGTTTCAAAAATAAATCGTTTTTGGCGTATTATTAAGGTCTCAAAGTAGATTTATTGTGTTTGTTTCGTAATAAATATTAAGGCTTGTTAGCCCGACGTGGGATATAGGGTCTGTAAAAATAATTGTATGGACTGAAATGTTTAGCCCCGGGAGACCACCTCAAATCGCAAATGAAATAAAGGCTTTATTATAAATGTGTATGGAAAGCAACAATTACGGGATTTAGTTGTGCTGGTGACAATTCATTATATTGTTTGTAGGCACTTTGTATATTTATACAAAACACAATAAACCCAAAATAGGTTGAAGGTAGCAGAACATTGTTGTGTATTTCATTTCATGTGTTTTATATGATAGTCTGGGAAAAAGCTGAGAATGTACCAGCTGCTTCTCTTCTCTAATTGAGAGAATGGGCTAAAATAATTGCGGCTAGCAACCCATTACAATTTTGATCCTTTTTCCACCTCTAGCTATAAAAGTGGCCTTTGGAGTGTGTGTGTGTATACACTTTCTATACACTTCAAAGGCTAAATAAACTACATAAATTTAGCCCTATAGATTACTTATAGATTATACATATATCAAATGTTTGACTGTAAGCAATTTTTGTTATTATCATAAAGAAGAATAAACAATTCATTTTAAATATGTTTTTTAAATATTTGCTTCATTTTAAATATTTGCACCTTAAAAAATATATCTAAGAAGTAACCTTAAGTTTCTTCAAACTTTCTCAAGATACGTACTACTAGCGCCCTCTCTTGCATCATTCTTGTACTACATACACGAAACACGGAAAGTCGTAGTGGTAGTGCTTACGCTAAAGGCGGAAGCGATTTAAGAAAGTTTCTGAAGTTAATAATAAAAATATACCCACCCATCTCTAATAAGTACGAGTATGTTGTTTCTGAATGAATATTTTATTTTGTTGTTTTTTTGTTTAATGAATAGAGAGAATAGATCCGACTGCTGTTTTTGAACTCCTTGCACAACTTTTTAGATAATTTTTTTAGTCAACTTAGGAATTACAAGCTAAACAAAGCTTATAAACATCAATGAGGCCTCTCCAACCCGTCTGGCCATGGTCAGCGTGGAGAGCATTGGCCAAATCCTCTAGCTGCTATGGTCCAGTATGGCTCTTGTAGTGTAGAGAAGGTCGTGGTCCTACAGTGGAGACTAAAATACAGGATGATTATAATGATAAACTATACATTATAGATTATTGTTGATAAAAAATTAGGTTTAATATAAAACATGTGAATAGCCACGCGATTCTTCATTCAGCTTTATATAATAGTTTAATTATTTATTAGCGGAAGGTCGGCCATCATTTTTTCTAATCCGTTTATTTAATTATAATACTTTATCTTTCCTATCTATACAAAATTTAGTGGTAATAGTCAATTTCCGGACTCAACCCGTAATATTCTGCTCGCTAAGAAGCCTCCCTAGGCAGTCTAGAGCTCCGTCTAGACTCCGGACTGGCGTAAGGAGACATCCAGAATACCGTGGATGGCGATTCTCCAAAAACAACAAAAGAAAATTGCAGTATTGTCCAATCAATGGCCCACTTATTGTCCTGCCCATATGCCCTACATCTTTGACATTGCAAAGCTTAAATGAAGCAAATGACAAGAGGGTCGCCGTAGTCAAACATTGGTAAGGTTCATTCTAATTAAGTAGTCTTTCGACTCGAGAAGAGGAAGTGGTAACCGACAATCACAGACAACATACATTCATATTTACACGCCTGTTTCCTACAGGGGTAGGCAGAGACAATGAACCTCCACTTGTTATGATCCTGATAAATCTCTTTCGTTTCATCTACACTCATCACTCTCTTCATGCATGCCCGCCGGTTTCAGGTACTTCTGACCTCTCCTTTTTTAAGAGCGTCTGCAATCTAGACGCGGTACGATCGTCGAGGACGACCCTGACCCAGTCTTCTACTTACATTCGGTTTGTATACCCTTCTTTAGTCAATGATTATTTAGATGTTTCTGCATGCCCGAAACATCTAAATAATCATAGACTAAAATTTTTCGTGAAAAGGGAAGTGAACTAAATAGATTATTTAAAAGTATGGTACACGTATGTTTTCTTTTCTCTCATTAGCAAATAGTGACGAAGATACAGCGCATTTGAATTTTGCGTGACGTCAAGATTGGCTACGAATTTTAACCAACGGTGACGTAAATCACCCCCCCTCTGAAACTTCGCAGCGCTGTATCTTCGTGAATGTTGACTACTTTGCTAAACGAAAAACTACGGGTCCTTTATTTTTGGATAATCTAATTTAGAATCTTAATAAAATAATGTATTTTTTAAACCAGTCCAGATCCCTATTGCAGCACTTCACTCCAAAATGATGCCAAATAAAGCTCACAATAGAGCCACCGTATTGAATACTTTATAAAGTCCACATTCCGTGCATTCCTGGAAGTTGAGTTAGAATATTGGCGTCGTGGTGGTATATGGACGAAGACCTTTAGCACATCGAAACTCATTATATCAATCAAAAAAGGTGCAATAAATGTCTCCTGTTCCTGTATTCATATAAATCATCGTTTAAACAATTATTAACTTAATCAAAAGTTGCGTGATTTTGCAACTAACTGCACTAATTGGATTCTTTAAATCCGTATATAAACTAGACATTCGCGTTAATCGGACACAAATACCAAAGTTTCGTTAGCTTCATAATACTGATAAAAAAATGTTTAAATTTTTACCCATCTTATTCTTGTTAGGTTCAACGCTAGGTGGCACACGTGAGATTAATTTTTTTTCATTAAGTTTTTGGTCGAGCTAGCTTTTTTGGGTTCCATACCCAAAGGGTCAAAACGGGTCCCTGTTACTAAGACTCCGCTTTCCATCCGTTTGTCTGTCTGTTCGTCTGTCACCAGGCTGTATCCCATGAACCGTGATAGCTAGATAGATGATACGCAGTTGAGTCACATGTAATGTATTTCTATTGCAGCTGTAACAACAAATACTAATAATAAAATAAATATTTAAGGGGGCTCCCATACAACAAAAGCGATTTTTAGCCGCTTTTGCTTGATAATAATAATTCCTACGCAAAAAGAGGGGTCATAAAAGTTTGAAATTTCTGTGTCTTTATTTGTAACATCGCGTAGCTCTTAAAGTAATTGACAGATTAGGATGATTTTGTTTGAAAGCTGACGTGATCGAGAAGATTCCTCAGCCTGAGATTTTTTTTTTGTATCTTCAGATTATCCGACAGGACAATGCAGAGAAGATGATGAGCGATGTTTAATAAGAGCAGGAAACCGTTCTTGGCAGGCGGTAATCGCTGGAGTGCCCTCCTTATCAGAGCCATTAGATCCTATTTATGGAGATGTTATTTTTACCAATGACTTTGTGCCTGGAGCTGGTGTCGGTTTTTATAAACCTACACTTTCTGGGACGAGAAACTGCGTTTTTACTGGCGCTGCGTAAGTAGTTTCATACATACATTCACTCCATATCTTCCAAGCTGGTCTGGGAGAAAAGAAAAAACGTAGAGTGTACCAGCTGCTTCTCTTCCCGCGCAGATCGTAAGAGCCGATCGAGGGAGTGGGCGAGATTTGAGTAATGGTAATAGGTGATGCGGCTAGCAACCCATCACTATTTTGATTCCTTTCCATCTTAACGCTCACCACCACGCTAAGCGTGGCCTTTGGGCCTAACGGCCCTGGGCTCTGTCTACCCCATCAAGGATATAGACGTGAAAATGTATACACTCGTCTTCTTTCTGGCCTAAAACTCAACTGATTTAATAATAATCTGTCATGGCTCGTTTATAGGGTCTTTTTGCTATATACACTTGTCTTCTAGTATTTTAGGAGCTTGCTCTAGTCGGGGGATGTTAAGTGGAGATGCGTCCATTATTGTTTTATCTGTGCCATCCGTTTAATATCCTGGAAGGACCCAACTTCTGAGTTGTTTTAATTTATTGAAAAAAATCATCCTTCGTCTTCTTTGTCTTCCTTCTCTTTTCTCTACTTTTATTCTGAAAAGATTGTTATATCTTATTGAAGGTCCAATCATCTTCCTTGTTCCATTTTTTTTACTATCACGTCCCAAATTGGACAGACAGCATTTTAGGTATTTTAGCTCTTAGCAGATAGAGACAAGGGCCGCAAGACCCTAAAACTATTTTAAGCATGACGGTGAACTAAAACATGGAAAAAAAATCAAAATAGAAATGGGCCGCTAGCTACATCACATATTAACATGACCCACATTTTCGTCTATTCCCTTGATCGGTCTTTACGATCTGCGAGAGAATAGAAGCTGGTACACTATATGTTTCTGTTCCAGCTGTTGTTTTTCTATGTTGCAGACCATTCGGTATTTTTTGGTTACCGAGCGCTTAACTGAACTTCCATTGAAATGCATTTATTTAAAGAAGATAATCCAGAAAGTTATTCACGGGTCACTTTCTGGACTATTATGACATTTTGTTTGCTTTTTTTTTTTTTTATTTACAAGTTGTGATTGGCAGTCTTTTAACGATAAAATTTTAATATGACTAAGTAATATTTTATTTTACCTGGTTTTAGCCTAAGTATCAAAAATCGCACAGAATCATATGTCGTAAATTGCCCGAAACTAAAAATGACTGGCGAATATCAAATTGAAGGCCAAAAAAGGGTAGAATTCCAGCTAACAATCAGTAAGTAATAATTTTTACAAGTTAATGTGTTAAAAGGGATCCTTGAACAACCTGCATGGTGAAAAAACGAATATCACAGAAACAATTTATATTCAAATAAAGTTATTTCGTATAGGTATTAGATACAAATAAAAAGTTTGCATGCAGTTAAATAAATATATATATATCCTGCCAGTGCGTAGCGATATTATTTCAATTTTCATCAACATGCTGAATAAAAAAAAAATCATTTATAACTGTATTTTATTTTTCATTCTATTATTTGTAAACAATAACAATATTGTCGGAGCACCATGATTAAGTTTGAACGATAAGCAAATGTCTTTACAATTAACAATTTTCACAGATGACTTAATGATCCGAATTGACACAACCTTCAGCATTCAACATAGACCTGCGGGCAAGTCCACCATGCAGAGATACAGATATACTCTACGATTTACTCCTCTAGGAACCCTTGTCGAGGAAAGGGATAGTAAGTGAACAACATATTAGTATAACTCTATTTATCAATAGTTAGTTATGTTTATTATTTTTTATCTAAATAAGGTGACGCCAAAAAGATTGATATATATTTTGCCGCTATCATGTATGTATATTTATCTGTTTCCTCGAAACTTCAAAGGTATCCATTATACATCGACAAATGATGTATAGATGCTTACAGTGGCGCCCTCTATAGACTACAAAGGAAATAACTTTAATAATGGAAGGAATTTAAAAGCACCTTTTAAATATATCTAGCTGTTGCTTGCTGCTGTGCTTCCTCCAACTGGACCTACTTTTTGATAGTAGGATTTTTAGTTTTTAAAACTATAACTTGCTAACTGCATAGTATATCTGTTTACTATATCTTGTTATCAGTAGTGGCTCTGTAAGCTGTGAACCACCCGAGTCTATCGTTGTATAGTATATTAAAGCGAACTGCAACACTCCTGACGGGAGTTCCCTGGTCCCTTTAATTCAAGTTTATCAAATGAAAAAACTCGTTGTTTACAGCGGATGGTCGACATTTCTTCAACGAGCACTCAAAGGAGATAGTATTGCAATTCATTATGACTTACTTCTTGGATATCATGATGAATCGAATAAACCGAATGACGTCAGTGATGCCTATGGATGAAGTTTTCGCCGATCGAGGCTCAATGGTCTTGCCAATGCATGGACGTGCCTATATACCATAATCCAGTCGCCATGCCAATGCACGAGCGGAATCTTTACTGATTATTTACAATATTTAAATTGCGTTCTTGATAATTTTCCATCAATCCGTCTCTCCGAAATACCTTTAAATAAAGCAATTTTATGTTACCTAGTCTCTTTTTTCACTTCAATAAACTTTTTCGTAGAAGAGGAGATGAGATTAAAATATACCTAACTATTTAAACAGTATGATAGATTACAAAAAAAATCAGAACTTTTTATTATATTTCTTCTTTTTTTGTGTCACATGTTTTTATTATGATTTCTAAGTAACAAAACTAGACAATAATATTAGGATCCATTTTCAAATCAATTTCAGTAGAAGAACAAATAAAATATATTCTTTGCGAACAGATTGATACACAGGGAAAGGTCCTTTGGGAAAGTTGATAAGTATCAAATAAGTACTTCTTATAAGTAAGCTAACTTTCGATTGTTTGACTAAGAGTTATAAATATCCAAAAACAACACGTAAAATCTTTATAAGTAATAATCATTATAAGTAAAAACATCTTTTGTGCCGCTACTCTGAGACACTAACTTAATTTCAACTTTGTTTATGATTCGAATAAGCAATTATTTATGTATTTCCTTCTTTATCCCGGTCCCGGTCCTTTGAGAGGCATGCGTAGGGATATAGATCCAACACGAGAGGCCCTTTGCAGAAGTTGATGTCATGTGGCACTCCCACCAAAGGCCATTCCTAAACCTATATAAAAGGTAGTGTTTGAATAGATTTCGGCAGGAGAAAGATCTATTGCAAGAAAAAGAGAAAGGTCTACGGGTTATGGAATGAGATTGGGATGGACTAATAATGGGATGTTACAATTGAAATGTCACCTGCCATATCATGATTACTGCCTATTGTAGGCAGGTGGTAGCTTGCCGTCCACTAGATGGGCCCCTTAAACGCGATGACAACAGTTGCCGGTGCAGGTGACTCAGGTGTCGAGAGATGCGCTGCGCTTTCACTGAAATTATTCGCGGCGTGATGCCGTTTAACACTTGTACCCCTGGAGCAACAGCTCTAACGACTCCTCTCTGCACAGCCATTTAAGGCAATACAGAGCTGAGAGCCCTGCGAGCCCTCTTGGGTCTCCACCCCGACCGACGAAGACGCGTCGGGGACGAAGGCTCTAACCGGCTCTCTAGAGGACTCGGGTCCGTGGTGTCGTTACTCACCAACAGCTGAACAGAAAAAATAATAAGGGAGTTTTTTATTATTTTTTCAAAATTTTAAGCTCAGTAGATTCGGAGATCAATTTTCGTCTTATTTTATGAATAAATCAAAACTATTTATTTTACAATAACAGAAATATATTTGGATTGCAATTTTCTTTAAATCCCTAATTTGACCCCCAAAAATGAAAAATTACAAAAAGAAACTTTACTTTGCACTTTCACTTCAAATTATTTAAACGCACAAATAGTCATATTAACTTAAATCTCAGAAATACCTACTGTCCTGTCTGGTAGACCTTATTGAGATTTATTGGCAAATGTAACGGTCGAACTGGCCAAATGAACATAATGCAAAATAATAGTTGCAATACGTGACAAGTCTTCAAAGTTGGTACTAAATTAACTCGAATAGCACCAAAGTGACCCGAAGAATAATTTAGCAAGGGTTCTCATCTGTTAATGAAGAATACTGTTCCCTTGATACCTATTTACGCTAAACTTGCCCCATTAGGATAATACAACCCTGAGTTTGGTACAGGAATACCCGGGAATTCCCAGATTGGTGGACCATTTTGAAGATCAGAGCTTACATATTTTAGATTCATACAAATACACATATAATATTAATTTCTTAACTTCCAATGTGTAAATTATAACATGTCTTAGCTTGTCTTTTGCCTATGGTACTAACTTTATCCTAATTTCCGATTTTGTCTACAGATAATAACTTGACAAAATCTCTTGTATCAAAATCTCTAACAATTTACTAAAACGTTTTACGATACCTTCGTATCAAATATAATTAATATAATTATTGTTAATTCAAACAATATTAAATTTGATAAATCAAAGCAGATTCTAACGATCATGTTTCATTAAACTCTCATTACGATTCAGTGATTAAAATGTCGAAACAAACAATTATAATGTTTATCATGCAGCTCGTAAATTGTCTGCTATCGCGCAGACGACGCCGAAAGAATAAATCAAATTTATCTTCTCTGATAGAAAATTAGAAGTTGTTTAATTATACAAAAGATTACATTTTTAATAAGGCTAAATAGTTTAGAGTAACTAGTGAAAAAGACGTGTGGTTTCGGGTATAGTAGAAATGGATCTTCGCGTGGATGTAAACAAAGCTTATAAACATCAATAGGACCTCTCCAACACATCTGACCAGCGTAGGGAGTGTAAGCTTAAATATCTGGCTGCTCTGACCAAGTATGGATATAGTACTACTGTACAGAAAGGGTACGTGCTCCTGCAGTGGAGACATAAAAAGACTTAATGATGATGATTATGATAAACTGTTTTCACCAGAAGAAAATACAATAGTGATTGATACGTGAAATCTAGAGAGGAGGAGGGGAGAGGGTCTTGGCGGGTCCATATTGGCTCTCATAAAATTCTAAATCATATTCTTTATCTTACTACCGATTTGTGTTCATAATCATCACTCTTCATAATTTTATTCTTCATAATTTTTTTATTCATACATTTTTATTACTATCATCGGAGCTCATAACATTTAGTGATCATAATTTTTTTATTAATACTGTTGCTACCAAGAACAAGTTTAAATTCATAATTGTTTTTTTTAGAACTTTTTTCTTCATAACATTCAATTATCATATTGTTTTTATTAATAATGTTGTTTTCGTGGCCGTTTCAGAATAGTTTACTTTATAAAGGACAAGTATTATAATTTTTGTATTAATAAAAGCAATACTAAAAAAATATATTAACGTAGATTTGTATTTGTAACACATAGAAATGGATGACTTCGACCAAAAATTAGATGACTTTTATAAGTTTGACATATTTGTCAGTGTGTCTGTCTATTTTTCAAACAAAAATTAGTTTCTGGCTGTTGGGGTCACAGTTCTAACCTAACCTAACCTACTTTTCTGGCAGCAATTCGTTTTATTAAACAATAAAAGTAAATCCATTACTTTTAACCCTCGATCAAAAATGATAGGGTTTTATAAGTTTGACTTATCTGTCAGTGTGTCTATCTACTTTTCTATCAACAAAGTTTTATAACTTTGACTTACTTGTCAGTGCGTCTGTCTACTTTCATTTAATGAATGATTGTTACCTATTTCATTTCATTTACACTTATGATTATTTCCGTAGATAAACAATGATAATATGCATATTTTCTGATTATTTTAATTTAGATAACAGTATGAAAGTGAATATATTAGTATAAAACAAATGTTTGATTATAGATATTATCATTTTTAATAATATGGATAAAACACTTATGATTAAGAAATTTATAAAAAATATATTAGAAAAAAAACGTATGAATATAATAGTTATTAATTCGAATGATTAGGAGTTTAGATCATTAGTATAAACAAATATATGAAAACAAATATTATTAAAAACGAAGTATATGATTAGTGATATTATGAATTCCAATGATTATATTTTAAAATCATTAGTATTTCAATTTTTTTGTGAAGAATGATCATTATGATTTAAAATGGTATGAGAATTATTTTCGGACTTCCGATGATATGAGTTAAAAAGTTATGTAAGACAATGCGCACTCGGTCTTGGCATATACGGAGGGAAGTAAAAAAAATTGAATAAATGTGTCACGATAGGTACGTTCCCCTGAATGACACTTAACTTGAGAAAGTGGCGTATTGAAAAAGTACATATTTTATGTAGGAGGCAAAGTTGCCCTTGTAACAGCTAATTTGCTTCACAAGTAATATAACGATAGAATGGAAATTTGGTACACATAATGAAACTTAGTCATTCAAAGTTTTGCAATCTACTCATTTATATAATGTGACATGTGTAATTTTATGTAAGGGCAATATAATATATTTTTTTTATGAAACTAGGCCAAAATTGACGACTTTTATATCCTGGAACTGACTGACCTAAAATGTAAGGCCAGTTATAAACATCAGGAACAGAAAAGAAAATCAGAATATTCTATTATTACAGGAAAACCTATTCAAATTTTATGTTATTTAAAGCAAGTAACATACTTATGGACCTTACAGAACAAAAAAAAAACTTGAGAGGTGTCAACGGACACCCGGATGGAACGAAGTTCCCTTCGATTAATTAGCAGAGAGAGAGACAGACAGAGAAACACGCGCACGCCGCACGGCTTACAACTATAGCAAAAAGTGTCGTTACAACTTTTGGTCTTAATTTTTTCCGTCTAACCTCCTTTCGCAACGCGCGATAAGACACTTCGTTCCAAAAACCTAATATATATGCGATAGGATAGGATCATGAATAAAATGAATATATAGATGCAGCATTTAGTTTCTTTATTTAGTGCAAATAATAGCATAGTCTAATTCGTATTTCTCTATCCAAACAAAACATTTTGCCCATATATTAGCGAAATCTAAATCTGTCCACCAATCGAGTCCCCTTCACCTTTGATATCTACTCAATGGTTTAGGCATCTGGTTGGATATAGTTTCAAAGTCGAAGTAGTAGGGTCGTTACTTGATATGAGACTGCTAGGATGCTCGAAACTTCTATCTGATATATTGTTGGCAATTTGACTCAGTATGATACGTGACCGAGTTAGATTGAACACAACCCTGTGGTAACCACCCTTATGTCATATTTATCTATACCTTTACATATACCTTAACGGTAAGATACTACTTCCTATTTCATGTCTTTATTTAATAATGTTTCGAGATATTTGTAGAAGACTAAGTACATGAAGGTCAAATTAAATAACCTGCCAAGTGCGAGTCGGACTCTCGCATAAAGGGTTCCAAAGGTTGTATGGGAGCCCTTTAAATATTTATTTTGATTATCATGAGATATATAGTCTAGAAGAATTTTTGAATTTTACGACTTTGAACGGCATGGAATGTAACAATTTGACACCGGAGTTTTTTAGACTAATTTGACCCTGCTGAGTTCGATTTTGCCCGGTGTCAGACCAATTTCCCCCCCTTCCCCCCCTTTTCATTGTAAATATTTCCAAATGCAGGGTCGCATTAGTCTAAAAAACCCCGGTGTCAAACTGTTACATTAAATGCCGTTCAACATGAAAAGGAGAAGGTTTTTCAGATTTTTCTTCTAGACTAATATCCTGATGAGAGACAGACAGACAGACGGAGTCTTAGTAGGGAACGCTACACTCTGCGGGGAAAGAAAAGCAGCTCGTACATTCTACGCTTTTCGTTTCTTCCAGGTCAGCACGGAAGTTCCTTTAAGAAACATAAAAAAGAGTGGAATAATTTTTACTTCGAGGTCATAGGTTGTCAAGGTAAGATTTTTCAGGTTGAACTTAGCTTAAATCATAGACATATAAAGCGAAGCAGACTAAAAAATATTGTTTAATACGAAGGATGCCGCATGGCATGAATTTACACTTTAACTACATAAGTTTTGTTGTTTTTTTTTTATTTAACATAACTTGTAATTTTTAAAACAACAATAGTTCTGTACTACACTTACAAATGTAAAAGAGTACTTCCTTTATATTAAATCCAAAATAAGAACCAAAGAGGATACATAAATGAAGCACCCAAAGCTTCGTTTACAAATATATTATTTAAACAATTCAAAAATAAGCTGCGTGTGAAAAATTGCCACGCGTTCTAAGTACGTAATGTTTGTTCTGCTTACCTTTTTGAGGCTTAAATATTGCTTATTTCAATGAACACATTGAGGGACACTAAACATGCACAAACGTTGGTCATCATTAATTAACCAGATTAGTCATTCGTGTTTCGGGCTAATGATGTATTTTGGTCGACCTATTGGACATTTGCTTTTGTAATTAGCTGCCTAGTGCCTAGTTCTGCTTTTTTTGAAATATTTATGAATGTACAGGAAAAAGCGACTGGTATGTAACATAATATGTATATTTACAATATTAAATGGTAATTGTATTTATTACTATATTAATTTAGTATATAAAAATCGAAAATAGGTGGCGCGGTTGCGCCACCTATTTTCTTATAATACATTCCTTCTATTTTTGGTTGCCTGTAAGAGATTGGTTCTACGATAAGGCAGCCTCTTGTACCTCAATACATGTTGTTATATAATAAGTGTTAAAATTTTTTTTTTAAATTGAATTGTATTGTAACTGAACAATAGACAATGTTAGTAAACAAAGGAATGAAATAATAGACGCGCGAAGAAAAATGAATTAAGTTTACACGAAATAAAACAAAAAACTTGTTAAAATAATCGAATACTATTCTGAATTTCCCTCAAAATGTCCTTTATATATTTTATTTTTTATTTTGATCTACTGTTAATAAAGTAGGCTGTGTAACGTGATCAAGATCATACATTAATATTACCATTTATAAACCAAAAAACAAAACTTGTGAATAGAAAATAAATAAGCTACGTGCCTGCGACTGAAGCTTTAAAATAACAAAGTTCCATTTTATAACACAACAAAATAAACACCTTTATTTGTGCCGCGGGTATTATTATAAGAACAAAGGAGTTCGTATAATAACCGTCCATGAGTGTCTGGTTGCAAATTCAATTTCTTTTCAGAGCCCGCTTACTCCCATGCGTACTTTCAACGCTTGCGATACACACTGGTCGAGTTGAATGAGCGAGTTAACTAACATGCAAATTTGACCGGACACTTTCACAGCCGCAGTCATCTCTTCAAAATGAGATTTGTTGAGAGCCCTAAATGTCGGGCATGTAAGGAACTAGAGGAGACAATGAGACACATTTTGTGTAGCTGCGACTCAATGGCTGGCAAGCTTATGGACCTCTTTGGATTAGCTTTTCCGAAGTTAGAGGACTACAGGCACTACGCACCAGGTGATATTCTGAAGCTTTTGCAGTCCTTCTTCAGAAATCCCGATGCGGTTGAGTCCTTCTTCAGAAATCTCGATGCGGTTGAGTAAGGCAAGGGGGTAAGAACAATATAACCCAAAGGTTCGACTTGCTTCCAATTTATGGACCCCAAAGTAAGATAAGATAAGACAACATGCACATTTTAGCTGTCATTTTATTTAAAATTAATGGCCAAATAATTATATAATTTGAAGCATCAAACTGCAATAACTAAAACCTATAAGAGTACATATTATTTTTAGTAGAGACATAGTTGGCTAATATTTAAATTCTCAAAGCCCATTTTTAAGCGTGATGGTGGTCGAGAAGGCGGAATGAGAAATAAAAATAGTGATGGGTTGCTAGTCGCATCGCCTATTAACATAATTCGCATTTTACATCCACATGAACTTAATGTGACTAATAATATTAATAAACTTATACTTAGCTGTAGTTTTCTACAAGGGATGCTTGAAAATATTCAAAAGTTAAGATAGGAGAATAAAGTGCTAAATGCGCATTAGTAATATTAAATACCTACCTACTTATAGCCATACATAAAGCATTCAAATCTGTTTTTTTTTTCTTACTTACTTCTTTCGCCATGGTTCCCGGGTGTTCTAGGACCTTTTTCTTATGTGTACGATACCATCGCACTTCAGGAGAAGATGGCTCGTAGTTTCTTCAGACTCCATGCATGCTCTACACAGAGGACTGTTCGTGGACCTAAAAGGCTTAGGCTGAAAAGGTGTTTGTTTTGTGACAATGACCAGTTTTGATGTCAAACTCATGGCGTAGGTTCCTCCATGGCAGTGCTAATAGACGTTAGGATAAGCGGCTATCCCATTGAGGTAGTGCCTCCTTAGACTGTCGGAACGTCTGGAGGGTTTGCCATGTCTAAGCCCATTCTTCGCCATTGCGATTCCTGATCCAGGAGCAAATCATCGGTAGGGGTCCCTCCGGTGTCATGCTCGATCCTACACGACTATTTGTAATTACAAAGTTTTTCCAGGGATATGTGGCATTCTTGTACTTAGGCAAATTCCACGTATGCCACATCTTCAGGGCAAGAAGAATCGCTGCGCTATCTGTTAGGATACGGATGGACAAAAATGCTACATTTCTCCAGGTAATTTTTGTTACTGCATGAGTTATGGCTGCACACTTGGCTTGGAAAATAGAGTTGTCTTTACCCAAGGTAGGTGCAGAGTGGATGTTGAGATCATGACAGAATACACCAGCACCAACACCGATGTTAGTCTTCGAGCCGTCTGTGTATACTCTTATTTCTTTAGTACCTGAGCTGTCTGATGGTGTCTCATGTAATTGAATTTTGTACTAGAGGCAGCGCGCGGCTTCGCCCGCGTTAACCACACGTGTGAAGTCGCGGGCGTGATGCAATATAGCCTATAGCCTTCCTCGATAAACGACCTACCTAATACCGAAAGAATTTTTTAAATCGGACCAGTGGTTCCTGAGATTAGCGCGTTCAAACAAACAAACAAACAAACAAACTCTTCAGCTTTATAATAAGTATGGAAGTATGGATTTATTGTCAGCGATAACTCTCGCCACGTTATATAACACTCGTAGTACTCGCTCGTTCTTGCCACTCTTATCGACTAATGTGAATATTCGACGTTTACACAAATATTTAAATGCGTAATATAAATGGTACTTACGTCTTTACATTTAATTTTATACATACATTATGTTTGGTATAAAACGGTCTAGTTGAATGGGAGTATTTAAGATTTAGTAAGTACTTATAATATTTGTCATACTAAAAGGTATCCATGTACGGGCGACAAGTTATTTGACTAGACATAATTCCCCTTAAGTTTGTGTGAAAAAAACTTTGTACGTAAGTATAAAATTTGCGATTTTGCAAACTATTACATGCCGTTAAAAATACATTTGATGGCGACCGCGTACTGGCAAGCGAAGCGCAGGGCACCCAAGGTGGTCAGATGACCTGACCAGGGTCGCTGGAAAGCGCTAGCTGCAGGCCGCTTTTGATCGGTCAGTTTGGAAATCTTTGGGTGAGGCCTATGTCCAGCAGTGGACATTGTGCAGCTGAAATGATGATGATGAAGATGAAAAAATGCATACAAGTATACAGTTTTACCTCTACGGGAAATAATAATTAACAAAAATAGTGAAATAAATTAAGTTTGTGTCTCATGTTAGTTTTAATTTAAAACAAGGTAGATTAAGCATCAAGTTTCTTTCGTTTTTAGAGGATAATTATTACTCTAAGCTCTAGTAGTTTTAAATATACTTATATATATTTTTAAATATTATTTATAAAGCCACCACACCACCACGTGACGTTGATCTTGCTAGCATTGATACAGGAGACGTTTAATCTAATAGGTGTTACACTATCACATTTTTATCCTTAGAAGGGAAGACAGAGCCCCATGGGCCAATTCGAGTGATGTAAAGAATTACAAAAGTCAAAATACTTATGCGTTCTGTGAAAATTCGTCAGCTGCTTTTGGATGGCTCATGATACTTGTTTATAGTCTGTTTAAAATTTAATGACAATCATTAATGAAAATGTTAAAATCTTATTATAAAGTTACACAGACTTAAAGACACCTAAAAGATTAGCCGAGGAAATGGCAAATGAATTCCGAGAGTCTGTGAACACATCCCGTTTCCCTTTCAGTCGCCGGGAAGACTTATCACGCTTTAAATAAATACAAACATGGCTAACGAAGCGCCGAAGGAAAGTTAAAACCGGCAAGGCGAAGTCCCTACCATAAGATATAACTTCTTTTTATATTTTTGATAACCCCAAAACTACAATTCTTCATAAAATGTTTGATTTATGTTAAATTAAGAAATATACATTATATTTTGATAATATTTGAGGACAAATAATATAATACATTACATATCTATTTTACTTACATATATTAATTAACAGTTCAAATTTCGAATGTTTTTCATAGCCAAACCATTGCTACTTTCTACTTTTTCTTTAGATTTATGCTAGGATCATTTCTAAACGTGAACTCTACGAGTGTTAAAAGTATAATTTTTTTTTTAATAATGTAACCTACACAATATGCCTTCTTTTCAGTCAATGTCGTATTTGCAGTAAAACACGTAAAGTTTCGAAATATCTGCATAGTTCAGTAAGACGAAGATATTTAATCTTGTCAGGATTTCGATTTAACACACGTGCTCTAAATAGCTAATCCAGTACAGCGTATTCTAGTGGTTCGACTTTACAGCGCAATAAATTGTCAAACGCGATCGTAAAAGGAGACCAAAGGTAGGGACTTCGCATTTATTAATTCTGTGGATCTCGCCACTGCGTTAAATCATATCTGACCGAGCTACTAAAATATGTCGCTAGCTGGAGTCGTAAACGATATTTTTAGTTGGTAAAGATGTCTTTTTCATGTTTAAGATTTTCAGTTTGGTTAGCCAGTGTTATTTGAAGAACAAGATAGTTAACACAGACATGTTTTATGGAACTGTAGTATTATGCTGCTACCGCAGTAACATTGATAGGTATACTTAATGCAAGCAGATTGCAGACAAGTATCACTTAAAATGATGTGATACAATTTTTGTTAAAATTTAATTATATATTACTTACTAGCTGGTGCCCGCAACTTCGTCTGCGCAGGATTATCACACAATATCTTTATTAATTGTAGCCTACGCATTATTCAGTAGTTTTACGTGTAAGGGTAACAAACATACATCTATACTTACAAACTTTCGCGTTCATAAGTAGGAAAGGATCTTACTCTCTTAGTAGTTTTCGTTTCTCTCCAACAAGTTCCAACATCTCCTCATTAGTTTTTTTTTCTTCTAGCTAATGCCTCATTGTGTTGTGGCTCCTATTTTGTTAAAATATAAAAAAATAGCATATAACAGGAATTTGATCAAATAAGGTAGAAATGATGATAAAAAGTATTTTAGTCCCCTTGGGATATTAAGAAGTAAAGCAACAAATGATTTAGTATTGAGTCATGAGTACGTTTGCTTTCTATTCTGACATTAAGTCTGTGATAGTGAGAGTGATGTTATTCTAAGAGATGATGTGGGTAGTTTAATCAAATATGGCTCAAATTACATGTATAACAAGAGAGGCTGGACCAACAGGACTCCACTTCGCACGCTGATTGCGCCAAGAATCTTAAGGTTAACTAATTTGACTCCGGAATCTATCCCTTTTACGCCTACTGATTTTATTATCAGTCGTCTCATCTGATTGTTAAACAGTTATACGATTGCAAATTGAAATTGGCCGACGTTATTTTGCCAGAGAGAGGTATATGATTCACTCTTTTATAAGTCTAATCGATTGTACTAAACATGTGTGTCAATGAGTCATTATATTGATGAAAAGTTACAACGTTTATAAATTTAAACAATAAAAATTACCATATTGATTCCTTTATTCACCTGCTCGCCCACCATAACGCTAAAAGTGGCTTTTGAGTTTTGCGGGCTTTGGGTCAAGCTGCTTAGAGCCGCAAGACCCTAAGTGCTCTGTCTGCCTGCCCTGTTAGAGTAAAAGACGATATAGCATCTCAAGCGCTATAGCGAATATGTAAGGTTTATACATAATTTGTATCAAAGATCGTACGACCCTTAATATTAACCACGCAAGTTTAATAACAACAGATATCACAAAAAGCGACTGGTATCTAGTCCACCGACTATAAATTAGAATCCCATGATTACGATCTACTTGGGATTAATTTTGCTGAAGGTTCTAAGATCTATCAAATGACAATAAGTATCATGATAGTCGTGAACTCATGATTGAAACATCTTCTCACGAGAAATTTTAAGGGCAATAAATACTTTAATTCTGTAGTTTAGTTGTTGTTCTGAGACTATTCCAAAAACGTGATGTGTATATAAAACTCTTGATAAGTTTAATTTTAATTGTTATGTTTTATATTATGATAGGTTGATGGAGTATATTGGTAGTCAAAGGCCAACACATCTTTTTCCGCGCTATTTTCTGTAGACTTAGTATTCTGAGTTTATATACCAACTTTTTCTACATTGTTTTCTGACTGGTCTGGTCACTTTTCTCGACAACCATCTTGTCTACATTATTACATCAACTCTTTTCTTTTCAAGCAGTGTCCCACCGATTAAACATAGAGACATAAAAAGTTTCCCATAGATTTATCATACTTTTGATTGATTTACGACTGTACCAGTAATTGGTGAGTATCTTAATATGTCATCATCGTTAAATCTACAGTCACCTTAACAGCATTGTAGAATGAAGTCATCGCTACTGTAATATCGCTGGCCTAAATACCGCAACATGTTATCTCATAAACACTATCACGTTTTTTTGTTCAATTAAGTGATGAGAAGAAAATACGCATTTTGTTGATGCGAATGTTACTATCTCAATGTTAGAATTTTAAAACATAGAGATATAAAAATTACATACAACGCTTTCAAGTGACGCTCTCACATACAATGTATACTATATATAGTTATAACTGTCATACTGATAACATGCCTAAGCAAGCGGGAAAAACGAAAACATTAATTTACTTTTAAAAGAAATGCTCTATCAGTTTATGAAATTTTATACGGGAAGCAGACTTGTAACATAAAAAATATATACTGACGAATCACACAGATTGAGCTAGCCCCAAAGTAAGTTCAAGACTTGTGTTATGAGATACTAACTCAATGATACTATATTTTATAACAAATACATATTTTACAAGTAGATTAATTATTTTAGAAATTAAATCATGTACTAGTAACACAATATCTACAACTCAACAAACCATCACAGTAAAGAAGATTTTAAGTAATCAAAAGATTAGGAGAATTAGATTATTATTTTTTATATCCTGGCAATAACCTGTGGGCTAGTGTGGATTTCAATTTCTATCTGTCAAGTAGGAGTCTCTTTTAATGGTATTTACATGAAGAATTCTGCATGTTCTTGGATATGTGTTCATCGTAAGGGCAAAAATAAAAATAGAATACTCTAAATCTTTGTAAAAAGTGTGATCCTATTCTACCTATACATTTTTAAAGAAAAACATTCTGCAAGCACCGTATGGTACGATCTCCGTTTCATCTCCGATGTGTTATTTTAAGAATTACCATTGTTATTCAACCTTGTCCCAATTTGGTTCATAGAGTGAATTTCTCAATTGTGTTTATTTATATTGGAATTTGGTGATGATCTTGAGTTGTTGGGTCTTTGGTGTAGGGCGTGGTTTGCTAAGTACCCAGGGCGAGAAATATAATGGAGCGCCGAATGGTACAAGTTAAAATTGCAGATTTTGATAAGTGTCGAGCACTGGATACCGAAGGTGAGCACAGTACTTTATTGAGAAATCTTAATGTAAGCTATACATACATTTGAAAAAAAGACACTTTAAATAGAAAAGTAAAAAAGCTATAATAAGAAGTAGGTATCTATAAGATATTAATAATATTTTTTGCAAAATATGTTTTATTTCTGTGTATATATTAATAAGTACTCATAATTTAGCTTTTTTCCAGTAAATCATCTCTTAGTGTTAAATTTAACATTCACTATGCTTGTGCTAGTTTTGAATCCACTTTTTGCATTAAAACTTATTCAAACAAAACGCAGATATAAGTCAAAGAATGGGGGTGGCGCTAAGCAATCTCGTCTAGGGCACTGCCACTACTAAAACCATCACTGATCTTGACTAAACTGTTCCGATACTCGACATTTTGGCAGTGGCATTGTTAAGCTCGTTAGAAGTCCTCTTGATAAATGTCACGATCTTTTTCATTTCACAATGGACTGGACACGTCGTGGGTATCGCTAACTACCGAAACCCATGATAAAATATCACTCGCCTTGGCACAGATTGCAAACGATCAAGACGTATCAACATCAACTATTGTTATGTTTGATATAAAATTTTATGTATTTTTGTAACCTATTGTGTATTGTTAGTCGCCATTTAATTGTTCACGACCATTGACCTTTATTTTGAAGTACCTGATATAAAACCCAATCTTTCCTTCTATTTCCATTTATCGTCTTGATGACAGATATAAACGTGAGATTGTATCGCGTTATTTCTTAACTTTTCTAGTTTACTACCTAATTAATGTTACTAAGATATAAAGGGACTGTTTCGGAAAACCAGAAAGATAGAGCAAAACTATGGTGTAATACCTCTAACGGAACCGGTATATCGTAAACTTAATCATACGAACTATAAATTTAATGGTCTCATTTATAAGTAATAAAACCAACTATAAAGCTTTGATGCGATGTCTCACACACGCCTTTTGACTCAATGATAGTAAATCGGATACAATTGAGCTCATGGTGTGGCTGGTACCGTGGAAAATTGGTCAAATTGATAAATATGAGTTCAGTAGCTTAAAATAACATTTTAAACTTAGAAAAATGAGTTTGACCTGGTTTTTAGATTTCGTGTTGTGACCACTTTTTGTGAAAAGATTTAAGTAGGTATGATTAATGTATATAGAAAATTATTAATAATAGCAAATTAAGTGACAATCACTTATTTTGTAATTATTGATAATTTTCTTTTAATGATAATTTCCTTATAATTGTAGTTGTGTGTTGTGTGCGTGATTGAATTTCTGATATTGATAACATTGCTGTGATAATATTTTCTGATACACAATTAATTCGTTAATTTTTATAGTGTAGATTAATCTTATAAAATATGTAAAACAAAATACATATTAAAAACTATATTCGAATTATGAGTGTACGAAGTAATATTTAAAGGGGTAATTCAGTCCATCATTTTGAACAACTTTTCCCAATAAATGTATAACGAAATATGAAACAATTTTTTTTTCATAGTTATGATATCACGTGCTTACTTCGTCTTGTATGAGATCCTAAAAAATTGTTTGTCTTTCGATATAAATTTACTAAGAAAAGTTATTCAAAATTATGGACTGAATTACCCCTTTAAATATTAGTACTTAAAAAAAGACATTGTATATCGCTGTATTTATTTCAATAAAATATATATTTGCCTTTAAATACTCACAAAATTAACGACATAAATAAAGTACATACTATTTTTGTTTGCATTATATTATTGTTGATTAAATAATAGTAGTATAAAGTCAGTTAAAATATTTAGGTATACAATTCGGCACAAAGCATATTTTATCGGATATCGGATAACAATACAGCTGTAGTATAGATGTTTCGATTAATTACATGTAAGTTACAGGAAAATGCTGCAGTGTAGTTTGTTGCCGCTTCTTCTGCACTAGCGCTTTGGAAGCGGTAGTAAAATAAGCTGTAAGTAACCATTTGACGTCAACAGTTGTGCAACAAAACAATGACGATTATTATGAGATATTATAAATATTCTATGATAATAAAGATATTTGAATTTGAATTTGAATTCAGACAAACGCATGAACATTATTAATAGAACCAATCTATACATAAATAGTAGTACAAAAAGGACTAATACTCGTCTTCACTACTTTACTTTCTACTAGTCTGAGAGAGAGATAAATTTTACTTCCTTATTGTATTAGAAGTCAGACAGCTCCGAATTCTTACAGTATACGGGGTCTAGAACAAATTGTAAGGAAAAGGAGGTGCCTTAAATAAAATAAAAAACAAATAATAATATCTCAAATGTCTTTAAAATATTTACATAAGGGTACAATGAAAAATATAATAAAATGTCATTAAACATTTAGGAATACAATTCGGAAAAAAACATATTTTATCGGATATCAGATTAGATGTTCCGGACAATCGAGACAAAGTACACGAACATTATTACTAGAACCAAGCTATACATAAATAGTAGTACAAAAAGGTCTAACCCTAGGGTGGCGGGTCTGCGGTCTTGCCGTCTCGTTCGCGACGACCGCAAAATTACCCGCTCGAGCGCCTGCTAATGAGGCGAAGATTGTGCTAGTGCCGTATTTCTGATTGGATTCTGATGTTTTTAGTGGCAGATTATCTTAAATATGTAGTAGTCGTCTTCACTACTTTACTTTCTACTAGTCTGAGAGAGATACATTTTGCTTCTTTATTGTATTGCACGTCAGATACCTCCGAATTCTTACAGTAGACGGAGTCAAAATGTAAAGAGAGAGTGCCTGTGTGCCAGAATGGACAGAAAATTCTGGTAGGTAATATGCGGTCGTCCAAAATGACCAACATAATTAGCTCAGAACTGTAAACTTTAATTGAGAGCTACACAAACCTATATATTGGTAACCTCTTGACTGATTCGACTCATGACCTAATTTTCAATAATTATTTAGATTGACGATTAATTAATAAAAGAAGTGTTTTGATCTTAGCCAGTCATCAATCTCACTTGTTCCATTTATTTATTATTTAAATCTTTATTGACCATAATGTGTAAAAAAGGTGAACTTAATGCTAATGAATTCTCTACCAGTTAGCCTTTAGGAAAACCAGAAATAAATTGTGAAGTAACGCAGAATATTAAATTTGATGAAAGGATGTCAGGACTAGTCAAGTACGTTGACTCAATTTAAAACAATATTTTTAATTTTATTTCTTTTTGCATTATACATGTATTAACTTACACTAAACAGTCACTTCTAAAAAAGTAGGTACAGTACAACTACCGGCGCAGCGCGGCGGTATCTAAATCCGTGTTACCTAATTTCAGACTGCCAAAGGGGATTGGAACTATGCTGATTCATCTCAAAAGCTGCCATCTAGTTTTGATCAATGACTTAGATATTCGCTTTAATCGAAGACAATCGTAGTGTTACATAAGGTACTAAGTAATAAATTTATGTTGTGGACAAGATACATTTTTCCTTTAGCAGACTTTTTGACCGAGCGAGCGAAGCGAGCGAAGCGTCTCAGTTTCGAGATTAGCCAAAAATTATTTTGTCCGTCTGTCTGTCTGTCTGTCTGTCTGTTCTCGCCTACAGGTCGCATTTCTTAACCAATTCTCATGAAATTTTGTAAGCAGGTTCAGCAACTAAATAGAATTTTTTTGTCGAGCCAGTTTTTCGAAATTTTTCAAAATGGCGGAAATATGGGGGTTTAAAATTTTAAAACTGTCATATATCTGCCCTTTCAAAATATTTTCAAAAATTTCATTAGACTTTTTTGTTGCCATTATGAAAAAGATTTTTTTTTATTTGAACAACTTTTTTGTCTGAACAACTTTTTTATATGTTATACTTAAACGGATTTAGGATGACTCGCGAAGTCTAGCTGATTAAGCCGTGACGGATATACAATACAAATCTTCTTACAAAATATACTGAAACTATTTAAGGGTGAATTCAGTCCGGGTTACTGAACAACTTTCTTAAAAATACATATCTCCCCTGGGGTCCACGAAGTAATTTCTCTGAATAACTATTATGGTTATTATTTTGAGTTTCATAAGTAGTTCTATAAATTGTATCATATTTAACCGACTTAACATAAAAGGGTTTTGCTTATTTTACAATTAGTTTTTTTTTTTTTCAGTTTTTGCTTATTTTGATTGATTGTTGGCTTGTTTATTTAGCAATTTTTTTGAGCTTACTTTCGTTTAATCGCTACCGCTGCTTGTCTGTACTTCTGTAGTTGCATTAGTAATTATGCCATGAACTAACAAGAGATCAGCGGCAACCAAAGCCCTTGAAGTAGCTTTACGAAGAGAGTAAGAAACCAATGAGCAGCGGCATAGAGCCATGGCAATACAAATAAACATTTGAACGAAAACCCATTAATAGTTTTCTGGTTTTTCCAACAACGAGCTGACTTTGTCATTTGAAAAATGACGGGTCATTTATTGGTGAAAGACTACTGGTACAAAACTGAATTTCAGCATCACGGTAGACCTCATATGCATGGGATTGTATGGTTGGAAGGTGCTCCTGACATTTCAGAGCTAGATGGAAAGTCATTTGAAGAAAGGGCTGTGATTGGCAAATATTTTGGAAATTTGGTCACACAGCATATCGGTAAACCTGCACCGATAATGTATCCAAATCAGGTACATTATTCTGAAATAATAATCGCGAGGTCTAAGTTCGTGGCGAACTACTAGTTTTATTAGGAGTTAAAAAATAACTTTGCGGGAAGCTAGTTCTATAAACTATTATCCTGTCATCTGTAAGCAGACCGGTCGACATGCATTGTTTTACTATTGTGTCTGGTGTTTTGCACAGACGACAGGTTATACAAAAGTTGTTTTTTTAATAGTACACACGAAAAATAAGACAACAGTGCCACCGCACTCACCGCACCATTCAGTAGATGGTTCAGGTATCTTATCTTTCGTGTGTATTTTGCAAATAATTCCTTTTTTCACTTTCACGCTAAAAGTGGCCTACGAGTCTTACGGCTCTAGGCTCTGTCTGCTTAGAGTTGGCGGACTCAAAGTGCTCTGTATGTCCCATTAGGGATAAAGCCGTAATAATGTATGCATGTATGTACAAATATTTTTACGGACCTGTTCATTTTTCAAATCTGCATTTATTGCTGATGTTTTATATTAATCGTCTACTTACAATGCGTAAATACTCACACTTAAATTCGCCATTTAAAAATATCAGCTTCTTAACAAAAAAACTTTGTCTCATCTCAATCGCTTCCAAAACACCGGCGCCAAAACTCGCGTGTGTCACGTCACAACACAAATCTGGAAAAATGACACTTTATCGAAACAAATTGCTGACGCAGCGGGGGGCTGTCACCCGATCCCCTGGCTACCGTTCACGCCATCTCCGATCCAAGTCACCGGAGAGCCGTGGAGTATCGGGTTTCGCACTCGATAGATTGGACACGACGAGCCGTGTGACGTTTGTGGTTCTAAAAGGAATTTGGGAACGATATTGTGATTGCAGTTTGAATATGTCGAAGTGGCTTGAAAAAAACTAATAATAAGTTTTTACATGTTATCCTACTAATATTATAAATGCGAAAGTGAGTTTGTATATTTGTTTGTTTGTTTGTTACCTCTTCACGCTTAAACTACTGAACCGATTTTGATGAAATTTGGTATGGAAATATGAGACTCGGGGAAGGACATTTTCTCCCGAAATTCCCACGGGGAGCGAAGCCCGCGGGTACATCTAGTATAAGATAGTTCTCAAAAAAGTGGCTGTGACATACGGACGGACACAGACAGACATGACGAATCTATAAGGGTTCCGTTTTTGCCATTTGGCTACGGAACCCTAAAAACTTAGAACCAAGAACCCTATTCTTAAGAATGTGTAATGAATGATAGTAGGCGCTGAAAGGAAAATTACTTTAAAGAAATTAGCCACGTGCGTGTCGGGCTGCGCTCAGGGGAGAGTTTCGAAGTTATACGTTACAACGTAAGGAAAGTAGGCAACTTAAATGTAATATATAATATATAATATATACTAGACCACTATATTATAATGAAATTAGAATATCTGCAAAAAACTAAAAACAAATTTCACCATTTCCATACAAAAGCGAGCAACCGCCTGGGCAATTTGTATGGGTATGTCGATTTTTTCTTGTTTATTGACTGTTATTTTATTATCATTTTAATAAAGTTCTCAGCATCTGGACGACTGGTAGAAAAGGCCCCTGGCCTTCCGCCATTTAAATGTATATTGTAATGAAGTTAAATAAATTTAAAAAAATAAAGTGATCTAGTACAGCCTGTGGTTCGATTTATTACGGGTACATTGTCCCTTACAAGTTATATAAATGAGTAGCCATTGCATCTAGCGCGAACCTCTAACAATGCAATGGGGAGACCAAATATGAGAGGCTTCAGGAATAATGCTGAAAAACGCTCATAGACAAACTTAAGATCACGATAGCAGGCGAAAAATTGTAAACGAAGTGATCCCCAAACTTGCATTTAACAACCTTCATGAAGTTATAAGGAAAAGACAAAAAATATAGATGAATGTAAATAAAATCGCAATTTTTAATAATTCTAACCTTTTATTTTAATTATATACTTTTCCTACTTACTTACGTAAATAGACTAAATTCTACATTACCCTCACTTCATATTTCGTAATTAATTCAACTTAGAAAGAGCCTCAATTAATTCACAAGCGGTTCCCAGTGCAGTTAAACACTATGAAACAAACAGAAATTAACTTTCGCTACTTTCATCCATCGTTAGCTTTTTGGCTGTCTTCCAAAAATAGCTTTTGATAATACGTCCCGAATTCTTGTACCAAGACTTCAGCTGAGTTGAATATGGCCACGCGGGCGATGCCGCGGGCAGCAGCTAATTAAAGGTTATTTTTTATTTTTTTGATCTGCAAAAATATCCTGGGTAAATTTGAGCTCTTGTATTCGTATACAAGACTCGTATAGCTAGTTACCATATATAAAATATTATTTCATTCATGTAGGTACTAACCAATTTTGGCTATAATGGAGATACAAAATGTATTTTTGTATGACGTGTAAATACTTTTTATGAATAAATATGATTATGATTATGATTATGATTATTGAATATAATTTAACGTAGAAGGGACATACCCGTAATAAATCGAACCAAAATACAAAAAAAGAACTACATTCCCATACAAAATGTCCGGGCGGCTGCACACTTTTGTATGGAAATTTCGAAACTTTTTTATTAGTTTTTTAACGGTTTTACAATAACATTATTATTATACTATAGTGATCTAGTATAGTCCTTGTATAGTAATATAGATTTATTTATTTAGGGTATGTACCTTTCACGTTGTATTAGAGAACCAAACACAGGACAACATTATTTTTAAATTCACGATCTGAAGGGCATTCGCAATTTTAGCTCCACCAAACAGAACCGGTTGTTTTTAAATCCGATACAAAACCATCACAGTTTTAATGATGAATGTTCTGCAAAAACAGATTGGGACGACCGCTGTCTGCAATTTGCTATAATCACTTCGTAAAGAAAGCGCACCGTCAGTCGTGGTGGAGGAAAGTCATTTGCGGTTCTGGTATCCCCGTTTGTGGGTATTTATAGATGTATAATCAGGAATAACTGAATATACTTACGACTAGAACTTTTTGTTATATTTTTTGCTTTGATCCAAGAATGTACGCAACAAATTGGTAATATTGGTATAAAATCCATGATTTAACGACACGCATATATCAATATCGCCCTGTGGTATCCGGCAGAGTAAAATAGGACCACTCCAAGTCCTCCCATGGATGTCGTAGAAGGCGACTAAGAAATGACATGCATACATAAACAAAGCAAACATCAATGAGATCTCTCCAACCCCTCTGGCCATGGAGAGTGTAGGCCAAATCCTCTGGGTGCTCTGGCCAAGTTTGGCTCTAGTAGTACATATATAAGTTTGGCTCTAGTATACAATGAGCACGACGACAACCCTCTCGGTTGTGCACATTCATTGGAGACTAGACTAAAAAAGACCTAATGATGATGATGATGATTAATCAATATTCAAATCCATCGTGCTAAATATTTTGTTGCGATTTTCCATAGATAATCGATATGTGTAAAAAATCAGGTAGTTGATAATAAGCAATACTGGCATGTCAGTAAAAAATGTAAATTTGGGCCAAGCTAAAAACTCATTTCATATTTTTATACCAAGTTGTAACTCAAATGCAGTTTAACGTAATATTTTTGAAAATTAATTATCCAAGGCAATTGGTTTCACCGCACGATATATCAAACGGGTCGTGTTACAAGAAACGAATTCACTTAATGTCAATAAAAATCGTCTTATGCTCATTCTACTCTAATATATTACTGAAATTATATTCGAAAGCTAGAAAAGAATACCATTTCTGTTTTCCCTTATTCTGCTCAATATGCCATAAATTCTGATCAGTGTCGTCTGGCGAGGTAGAGAAGCAATCTTTAATTTTCATGGTAATGTTGGAATGTCTTTTGGGCCTATTCTTGAATTCTGTGGCTTTTGAATCGATGCAAATTGAATTAAAATACTTCCGTTACATTAAGGTAAGTCAAAAGTCTTGTAGTGGAATAGTTTGCTGCTTTGAAATAGCTTGAAGCTTTTGGATTCTAGTATATTGACACTAATTCTCAAATAAATTTACGAAATTGTATTTATACTAACTGGAATACTTATTATAACCATAATGTTTTGAAGCTTGAATCGTAAGTTTATTTTATTACTATGCGTGGAAGACTTTCTACGAATTATAAAGCTCGTCCTTTTGCATTGTTTAATAAATAGCCCCCCCCCCCCCCACCTTAAATATTCATTTTATTTTGTTTTTAGTATTTGTTGTTATAGCGGCAATAGAAATACATAATTTGTGAAAATTTCAAATGTCTAGCTATCGCGGTTCTTGAGATACAGCCTGGTGACAGACAGACGGACAGACGGACAGACAGCGAAGTCTTAGTAATAGGGTCTCGTTTTTACCCTTTGGGTACGGAACCCTATTAAAAAGTACGAACTAAGACGAGAAGCGACGTCAATTTGTAAAAAAATATTGCACATTCTAATTGGAGACAACATAAAAATACCCTAACAATTGTAATTTCTCGCGTCACTGCATCAAGGAGAAAACTCAGTTTTTCTAGAGGGATCTAAACGGTGAGTTTTATTTTTTATGACGTCATTAACTAGAGGAAGCGGGGCAAATAGAGCCTGCGGTGGTGCTCCATTTTAAACTGTTGATTACAACATAACGGTAGGTAGATTTACATCTAGCAAGCAATGCAACTTTTCCACAAGGCTGTTTTTAACTAATTTAAAAAAGGGAGGAGGTTATCAATACGTCAGTATCTCTTTTTATGTATGTTTACCGGGTTATTTAAAGACGCCTGGATTGATTTGGATTTTTTATTTATTTAAAAGGACGAAGATTCTTGTCAGGTGGGTCGGTAGTGTAGTTTGAAAGTCAACTCAGTTTTAAGTTTTGATTTTTTTTTTATTTAGTAAAAATATTTTTATAGCTGATTCAGGTCATAGTTTTTAAAAGTTGTTCAAATCTTATAATGTACCAGCTGCTTCTCTTCCCAAGCAGATCCTAAAAGCCCATCGCGGGACTGGGTGAAAATGGGATGCGGCTAGCAACCCATCACTAATTTAATTCTTCTTTCCACCTTCTCGCCCACAATCACGCTAAAAGTGGCCTTTAAGTCTTGCGGCTCTGTTTAATTCAGTACAAATATTTTAAGAGGTGATTCAATTCATCATTTTGTACAACTTTAAAAAATTACATTCCATTTATCCCGTTCCATTTTATTTTTTTATGATTTTCATGTTTTGATTACCTACTTACAGTACACTATTATTACAAAAATGTGCTTAAATATAAATTCTTTATTAATATGTTTGTGAAAGGATGTCATTTTTACTAGCTTTAAGGATACCTAACAAAAAAAAATACTTTTTTTTAAGTTTAAAAATAAAAATCTTGTCTTACGCTATATACCAATTTAGCGATAACGATCCAATTACATATTTTATACTAAATATAATTATTGAAATTTACAAATCAAAGGTGGGTAATACTTATTTGCAATAAAGGAAACTTAATAAATTCTTCTTTCAAATAAAAATAAACTAAGGATATAGATTTAAAAAAACTTTAAGAAATTACAGTATAAACTTTAAAAATCATATCTCAAAAGTGACATGTAGTGGATTTAATCATTTTCATTTAACGACGTCCAAATAATTCTTTGATCTAAAATGTACAGTAATATCCAGATATACATAAACCAAATTATCCAATACAATTTGTCCAGTAATTGAGTTATTATCTACAACAAACGAATATCTGTGTAGCAACAATACTGGAATCCACCAAAATAACAATCTATATTGCGCTGGACATGTGACAAAGTTCCCTTATTAGAAGTGATTTTTGCTGCCAAATACAAAAGGGGTCTTTTGATATTCCTTTCCGGATGTTACATTTGTCATAATGCTGGAAAATGTGTGCGTGACGACAGCAGTACTGGTAAGTTATTATTATAAACTGATGAAAAATACAGACTTTATATTTTGTCGTGTTAGAAATATGTTTTAATAAAAGCCCTATGAATCAAACAAGATGTAACTACATATTTACAAACTATTAGGTATTCATATTAGATTTTCTTAAATTTTTTCTTAGGAATATTGTATAGAAATACCTAAAATAACATACCAAAAATACATTATTGTAAATTACAAGCATTATCGTAATCATAGTTTTGATAGCTTAGAAAACATTTACATTCAAATTATCAATGGCTTTTTTTGATCCATTGGTTTTATCATTATTTTCCTCAAATATGTTTTTTTTTTTGGGTGCTTTGCTATCTTTTCCATTCCTACACTTTTCAGTTTCTTTTATAATATTTTAATTTTATCAAGAGAGTTGTATCGAACTCTAGCGCATAATCTTGTGATTTGAATTGTATCTAGACTTTTTAGGCATGCGTATGTAAAGAAAACAATCTAGATCAACACTACAAACTTATATTGTACCTAATTCACAAAATATAATGATATCTATTTTGCATGCTAATAAAGAAATGAAATTGTGTTCGAAGATTAAAGCCTTGAAGTATCAGCCACACGTAAGTTGCGTGTCGACTTCGTTTGTGCGAGTAACGAAATTTGTGTTTTCATCTCAATTATTTTTCAACACCTAGGTAGTCTTTCTTACCAAGCAGATGCACACTCCCTTAGTCCCCTATTGAGACAATTCGTTCCAGCCAAGCGTATCGAAACAGTGACGCGCGCCTTCAAGTCCAGGCCACGCGCACTATAAGCCCAGTATCATCACAAATACCATAATAATACACGACTAAAACTCGGACCCAGCCAAACCAAACTCAACTTTATCACATTATCATACAGTTTACATTACTGCAGAGATAAGTATGTAAAATGCAATACTTATCTAGCTAGCATAGAATTAGTCAAAGATGATACATTGATTTATGATCAATGAATGTCGTATAAGGATATTTAGAAAGCCGAATACCAAATGAGGGATTTGGTTTCTGATAAGAAATAAAGCTCTAATTTTCTAGTTAGAATGAATTGCCATGTTGTACTAGTTGCTAAGCTATTTGGAAAAACTACAATAAATTAAATTCCGGTTGGAAATGAAACCAGTCGATACAAGATTTTGCCTACTAAACTTACCAAATATGATTGAATTAAATTCACTGATATACATCGATAAAAATATATAGAAATTTAGATGTTCAAATAGAATATTAAGCATTTAAAATAACACAGGAAAGGATTCCCCTTTTTATTATCAGTAAAAAAAATAATGAAAAATCACCAATCGTCATTATGTTTGATCAGTGAAGCAGAAGACTGACTCACAACTATTAGCTTCAAACTAACGACTCTAAAATCAAACCCAAACCATTACAGCACGCTAACAATACCAAATTAAGTAATCCTCAAAGATGACCGGAAAAAGGGTCCAATTAAAGCACCGGGTCGGCGTATTTATTTTTCAGAGACCTCTGATGTCCCTAGCAGGGGTCCAACCCACAAGACAGGAGTCACCATGCGTACAGCGATTCGATTAGGGTGCAACTAGGGACGCTGACATTGCACCTACACTCTAAAACACCCAAACAAATTCAAACTTAACTACCTAAACATAAAGAATAAATTCCAATGTGTTACTTTTAATGTGTTTGCCCAGTTCAGTCGGTGTGTCATTTCATTTCATACACAACACTCGCAAAATAGATCGGTGACGAGTGCATGTGCCATTTCATAAAAATGAAATTGCAATATATTGGGGCGAGTTTTCTCATTGAAGTTATGAGATTTCTAAGGGGACTATTATTGAATTGCTTAACGACATGGTATTGCACTATGATTTCCTAGAAAGTAGTTATGCGGATCAAAGAAATTGAATCAACGCAAACGCGACAATGCATTTTTATAGTACAAATATCTTTATAGTAAAAGTAAAAAAAAATTTACAGATAGGTGTATATCACAAAGATCGTAAAATTACATAGTAAGATACACCTACATATGGGACAAAGTTACTGAAAATCCCAAAAAAATAACAGGTTCAAAATGGTGCTAAATGAACCACTTTGTACAAAGAAAGCGACAATATAGTCTAATTGGACAACGATAATTTTAGACATTTGCCGCGAAAAGAGGGTAATGGTGCCAATTTGAGAAGTGTACTGTACAATCCATTAGCTTCGTACATGTGAACATGGGTGCAGGCGTGCTCTTGATTTTGACAACGTAAAATGTCGTGAGATGGCGCCACAGATTGTTAAAAGCTCGTCACGTTTGAAGCAATTGGAGCTAAACGCCGGTTATTTTGTGGAATGCACAAATCGTGTCATTTGCTGTCGTGTAGTTTGTAACATGTTCGAACTCCCTGTTTATTTTACAAAGCAGGCAGTTTCAATATCATGCGATTGCTACTGCGATTGTGATCGTTTTTAATGTTTTTGTTTTTAGTAAAATTAAATATTTTAAAACGAATTACAATTTTTGCGTTATTTTTTGAGTTGACGTAAGAAATTCTTATTTTATTTTACTTTTGTACATTTGTATCAACTTGTTTCTATCTCAAAATATCGTCAAGAAAAAGTTTTGAGGCTCACCTTGTTGCTTAGACAGGCATACGCAAAAATACATTATTTTAGAGAGAAAGTAAGCCTTCTCTGGTAGTGAAACTACACTAATAGCTTCATTCATAGCTAATACTGCTATCCGATTGTTTGAGCTGCCTAAAGGCATCTAACGTAGCTCAATGACTATCATCTACTGAGTCTAACGTGAAGTCATTATTACACAACGAACTATTGCTTTAAGTACCTTTGCAACTTGCAACCGAAACGTCTAGGGGCGGATTATAGCCTTTTTTTGTTTTGTTTTATTTATGACATAATATGCTATTTCATGCTAAATAGGGAGACATGGAAAATACTCCACCGACAAGAACCTAGTTCTTAAATTTATTGATTGATGATGATGCTATTTATTTAAATATGATTGTATTCATCCATTTAATTAATTTTTAACCCCTTAGCAAAGGGTGTTATAATTTTAACGCTAGTGTTTGTCCATCTGTCTGCCTGTCTGTGGTATCAAAGTTTCGACCGATTTTGATGTGGATTTTTTACGTGATAGCAGGTTCCCTTGAGGTGGTTCTTAGCGTTTTTGATTAAAAACAATTCAGCCGTTTAAAATTTATTGGGTTTGAGGCCTGAAAGTCGAGGTTTTCTTATCTACCTGGGCAAATAATAGATGGCGCTACGGATATTAATTCTACCTTACATCGGTTGGCGTATTATGTAGTTCCGCCACTCATCAATTATTATTATTTAATATTTTTAATTATTTTAATTTATTTAATTATTTTTTTTTAATTTGCCTAGCAAAAAAACTTGTTAAAAGAGGTTTTTAAAGTAAGTTCTTAGTACTTTACTTACTTACTATTTGTATTTTGATGTTGATTTGAAATAAAAAATCTTTTTGATTGTTCATTCAAAATACAATCGTCATTATCTCATTCTAAATCTCACCATTCCGAACTACATTTGTAATTATTATGTCAAAGATAAAAAGGGTACCTACCTACTGGCTAGTCAAATATCAGATTAAAGTTTTATCAGCGAGCTCATCAGTAGTTTCCTGCTATGAAAAGATGAATTCATTTGCTACGAATTGAATTGAAATGAACAGAACCCCTAAAAAGCAAAATACGTTCGTTCCTATTGGATCTGTTTATTGCTTCCAATTTTATATTCATTCTACTTTTAAAACATTGTAAAAAATAATCTCTAGACCCCAAAAATATATTCTTATAATTTCTTTTATTTATTTTATATATTGCTCCTAAGCTCTTGATAATGAAAAGTTAATGATAATTATTCTTGTAACAAAAAATACTCTTCATGAATTTGAGTTGTGATAATAAGACAAATACAAGTTATCTTTATTCCATACATACACACTATCAAATATCTTATACCTTTAAACAATATATATATATTTATTTATAAAATTCTGTGATCTCGAAAACGGCTCTAACGATTTCGCTGAAAATTTGTATATGGGGGTTTTCGGGAGTAAACAATCGATCTAGAATAGTTTTATGTTTGGGAAAACGCGTGTTTTCGAGTTTTCATGCGTTTTTCTTTCCACGCAGAATATGGTCGCTAATTTCGTCGCGCCGATCGCCTTGTTTTTAGGTTAACCGTTTAAGGATACCGACCGCTAGAAAGAGTGTTACGGGTTCTAATCCCACTCGGTGACTTACTTTTGTTTTTTTTATGTTTAAGTTTAAATAGAATTTTTTATTTGCATTGTTTATAGACAAGTTTAAAAAAAATTAGTTAATATTTGAGATGTAACCGAGCAAAGCTCGGTCGCCCAGGTACTTTATCTCTAATGGGGCAGACAAAGCATTATAGGTGTTGGGACTCGCCCAGGTCCGCAAGTCTGAAATGATACTTTTTTCCTTGTCTTTATTGTTTATTATAAATACATAGTTACCAGCAAAAATGTAAAGCTAGGACAATCATAGTACAATAACTGGCCAAGTGTATGTCGGGCCACGCGCAGTATAGGGTTCCGTAGTTGCGAGTTTACAGGAATTAAAACGTCTAAAAATCTAAAACTCATTAATTTATAAACACAACTAAGCTCTTATAGTTTACCTTTTAACTTATATATATATATGTATATATATACTATAGCTGTGAATTCTTTCACGTATCTATATACAACCATTTAGTAGATAGAGTGTCCTCCACACTTGACCCTAACAAAAATTTGCTCTATAAAATCAAATATTTCAAAGACGGATACCTAAGAAAAATTGTGTTTGCAATCTCGCAATATCGCAATATTTTTGAAAGACCTATGGAATGATACTTCACATAATGAGTTAGTCGAGAAATAAATAACTCCCATTTTATATGTAGATAATACTGGAGCTACCCCAAAAAAATATTTTTCATCACATTATTTTACCACTTTGTCGTCATGATTAATATACATTCCCATGTCAAATTACAGCTATTTAGTCCTTATAGTCTCGGAATAGAACCACGGACAGATAGACAAAGAGACACGGCAAAACTATAAGGGTTCCTTGTTTACTACGAAACCCGAGAAACGTAGGATCCAATAGGAATTAATGGCAAATACAGGGAGAAAAAAAGATGGGTGGTTCTTATCTAGATGTAGGTCTGGAGGATTGTGGATTGTAATGAGGGGAAGGGTGGACGTGAAAAGGATACGGTACGACCCGGCTCACTTGAAAATAATTGAAGTTAAATTTGTTCATTTATATCGGGCGTAGCATAATGGCACAGGGGGTTGAATGCTAATTCGTAATTTTTATTATCAATATTTGTTCTAACAGTGTTTTGGTGAAGCTTTGTATTTATTTTGTCCGTGAAGATTTGACTTGGCGAAGAACTTTCTATTTCTTCCTTATGTAGGTATGTAGAAAATAGTCAGGAGTTGTTAGTTTTTTTTTTGGAACGAAGTTCCTTATCGCGCGTTGCGAAACGAGACTAGACGGAAAATATTAAGACCAAAAGTTGTAACGACACGTTTTCCTATAGTTGTAAGCCGTGCGGCGTGCGCGTGTTTCTCTGTCTGTCTCTCTCTCTCCTAATTAATCTAAAGGAACTTCGTTCAATCCGGGTGTCCCTTGACACCTCTCAAGTTTTTTTATGCGAGAGTCGGTTATCCTGGCGTCATATTTTTCAAGCGGCAGAAAAGCTGCTGATAGCGTTTAATGACTGCCGTCTAATGATGAAAGCCGAGACCAGTCAGCGGTTAAATCTTTTTTCTGATGAAATCATTCTGAAACCCATCAAAGCTTTTTCTTTTTTACGTGATTTTGATGCACTTTAGATTCACTACAAAACAACAATATAATTCAATCCATTACACACCTGAGCGAATTGAACAGTGCCCCGAATTCCCTATAAATTTGGAATTTCCACATTAACACTGTGTGTTCATCGGAATTGGACGACCATAATTGCCCACAGCGCGTGTTGAAGCGGACTTCGTTCGAACTGTTTCGATTGTCCAGTGCACGTTCGTCCCAAATTAATAGGGACCAGATTAGGGTTTGAAGATGGGTTAAGTGCTCACTAATCACCTCTTCAGCGACGCACGCTCCGAATTCAGCCAATTAATTTCTATTTCAAGAACTACGCGTATCGAAAGGGTATATCTACTTGAGTTGTATAATCTGATGAGAGAAGGCAGATCATACGCAAAAATTAGATTGTAATCACATCAAGTATATATCTTTTATTTTATCAAGTTGTTATTTAAAAATCTAGTGTAACTGTTATGTTAAATCATGTCGAAATGCTGCGTTGATGTATTGTTAAAATTGATATTTTTAGTTAAACTGATATGATGTTTATATGTTTATAGCACATACTTGTAGAAGATTTAAATATTGTACCTAATGACTCTTTACTTACTTTAAAACATCAAAGATTCTGCTGAACGTAGGCAAAGATTTCACAAATTGTATTAAATATACTCAATAGTTAAACATCATGCAATTATAATTCGAGTGTACATACCCAATCGAAAGCAAAAACAACAAGCCGTCTAGCTCTCTCATTGTTTTGATGACACTCAAGATGTCATACCTATATTTCGTGTTCCCACGGATGACAACTTAAGTGCACCCTCCGCTATTATGGTAGAAAGTCTGACAAAGTCACGTCTGGCTTAGTTAGCATCTCAAACTTTCCCTGTATCTGACTGCGTTGCATCTGTCGCGTTACCTGATACGGAATTGTGCAAAACAAGTCATTAGGTCACCAGACTGCAGTACAATAGAGCCTTTACCTCACAATATGAGCAATGAATATTCTTTTGAGATTGTGAGACGATTTTCCACACGTGTAGGCGTGTGAATTTTTGCACAAAAAGTGACCCAAAAAGCGCAATGCAATTGCGTCACACAACAATAGAGTCTCCGTATCTGCAACACGTGGAGGATTATGCCATTTAACTTCGCTCAGGTAAAGAGAAAGTGCGGATTCTAGCAAAATTCTGCACGAGAAAGATTTTAACTTTCCCATGTCAATCAAAAACTGTGGGAAACTAGAACAAAATAAATACTCTAGCTTTTGCTCGTGATCTGTATATATCAATCAAGAACATAATATTAAATTAAATATTAATTTATTGTAACTAAAGGCATGGAAAGGTTAGGTTAGTAGATATGTTTCTTGGATTTGTAGATCATAACACAAACAGTTAAAAATACAGATACTTTTGTTTTAAATGATTGAGAAGGGTACTCCAAAATTTTTGTTTTGATAATTGATAAAAAAGAAGCCAAGTCAGGTGTGAAATAAAATGTGTTGAGAAGCAGGTGACAATGTTGTGTTTTATTTACCAGATGCAAGGGATCCTACACCTGTTTAAAAATCTGATACATTACACTATCCAGATGACGCCTTATTTTATATTTACACAGCTTTTAAAAACCTAGTTGGCTTTGTTATTAAAAGGCTAATTAAAATATGAACCAGCCTCTGGCATATTTAAATAAGCCTGGGTTAAAAATTTTGAGGACGGAATTTTTTATTGTGTTACAGATAAAATGACCTGGAGCGACAATCCCTTAATGGTTTTGCTCATACATAAATTTGTTCGCTGCGGCCGGGTAAACAAACTGCCTCGGTCATAATAATGATCATCCACATCTATTTTACGGTCACTAACTCAAAAAGTTATTAACAAATCAGAAAAATGTTCATCGTCCCTTAACGCACCTGCCTCCTGAGACCCCATTTTTGTTTGCTTTTGATACTAATGAAGGGTACAAAGGATTTTGATACAGTAATTTTGAGGTTACTTTATCATAATTTTATGGAGGTCATTTATAAATTTGGTGACTGTTCATGTTAGATAAAAGTTTATAATATTCGTTAAATAAGGATAACTTTTTTATCTGGATAATAAGATTCATCAAAATTAATTTAAGACTTATTATGAAATTATACAATTACAATAGTTTTCTTAGAAAAGAAGGTATAGCTTGTGAAATGCTACACTTTTTTTTTGTTTTCACGCTTTTATTCTGGAGCCAAAGCATCAAATACATACATATTATTACACCTGTTACTTAAATAAACTCTGATCAAATAATTAACTATAAAAAGAAGGATAGAAGGTTTTTTTTGTTTTGCATATCTAATCCAAAATTAAAACTGAAATTAGGTAATCAATAAAAACAAATATATATCCAGTACTTCATTTCCGATTACAATAAAGATTTATTTGTCTGTATTTCGATTGTTTTGTGAAGTGAACAATCGTCGCTTCAGGCATTCATTCAATTAAAACTTTTTTGAATCAGTAGACGTTACAAATTGTGAAAGGGTGAGCCCATTATATAGAGTCATTGTAGTAGGCGTGACGCTGCTCAATGATTTAAACAAAGCTCTTAGCTGTGATGACGCGGCTTTTCTTGATCAATTTGCCTCCAACGATTTGTTTGCTGCAACAGTATTGTTCTTAAAACACACTAGATTCTTACAATGGTAATTGAGATTAGGAGAAGACTTTTGCTAGGATGTTTTTGGAAATAGTCCCATTTGATATGATTTTAGAGTTTCACGGTCAGAATTACTGTTATTAGTATTACGGGACTTACCGCGCGATCAGCGACCATGACGGCAGAAGGGTCTTTGTAATTTCTTGCAAAAACGATATTAATTTCATTAATTTGATTTGATTTGAAACGATTGCGGTAAGTCCCGTAATACCAATAACAACAGTTCCAAATGTAATTTGATTCACAAACAACTGCATTTTAAGAACAATATTTCGAAAATATCGCTATATGTACTTTTTCGAATAAGTTCTTTCGTTGGACTTGTATTATAAATATATAAAAGGATGAATATTTTTACATTAAAAGACATTTACATAAAAATATATGTATTATATTTATGTAAGTAGTACAAAGAAAATAGATTATCGTTATTTATGTTTGACATTGTTTTCCAAATACAAAGCACCTGTTATTTTAGACTTAAAAAGTATTACTATACATCATATTTGGTTGAAACAATACACACTTTCCAATATATCAGCTTATCTGATTAAGAGATGTGCAATAAATTGTAGAACTTAATTTATACCAGCGCCAGCTGTGACTTTTGGCACGGTATCAGTGACTATTAACCACGTTATAAACCTAGTCTTTGTAACAGTGACTGCAATAGCGGTATTTTGATAAATAGCCCATTTTTCAAAACAGATTAAAAGCGTCACTTGGCGTAAATCATATAAGCATATAACTGGCCAAGTGCGAGTTGAACTCGCGTGGAGAGGGTTTCGTAAATTGCCAAAGTCAATCACATTTGAAATCAAGACTATTATCCTTAAGTGAATGTATTATATTGAGTTTACCACTTTATTTTCAATTGATATAATTCTGATATTTTTTCCTGTAATTTACGAGCAATAAACTATATTTCCTTGTTTTTTTCAAAATTTATTGCTGAGTAGTTTCGCAGCTCAGTTGTTATGGTAAATTTTTGTCTCCTTTCATAAATAAAATCAAAACTATTTATTTTACAATAAAAACAAAAATATATTTTAGATCCTCATAACGTGTCCTTTTATTTGATACGCAGTAAGGTATGCAAAACTTTTGTTTTTGAATTTCCTAATTTATCCCCCGAAAATGACCGTTGATTCAAAATAAAATTCCGTAGTCCGGCCGTAGGATTACACCACCTATTCAGTTGTTGTACGTACGGATCCCTAAAAATACTTTCAAATACCTATTATGTTGTGTTTTTATGTATTAATACCTATTCCACCATACCATTATTATAACCAATTCTACTTGAAATCCGTAGCGTAGTGGTTTTCCAATAAAAAAAACTGCATCATAACAGTCCATCCGTTCAAGCGCTACAATGCCACAGACAGACCGACAGTCGTTAGCGTATGACTTATCACGCTCTTTTTTGTCGTGGTTTAAAAAAAAAAACCTCCAGGGGTACCAGCCCTAATTTTACTAACTTGTGATCTTTACTTATATTTTCAGTCGAATGAATAAACCTACTTGACTTCTGCTTTTACGACAGGTAAAACACTCGTCTCACTCAAATCCCAAACAAGGCATTTCAGGAGTCTTTGATTAGTCCTCTAAACTGACAGTTAGTCCTATAAGGGTGTGCTTAAACCACCCCAGTAGTCTTTTTAAACTGTTTGATCTTCTGTGCCTGTGATATCAAAGTGGGCCCCAGGGCGTTACGGCTAATCTTGTAAAACCTGCGTATTTTTAAGACGCAATTTTCAACCCCTGTTTTTATGCTGTTTAGAAGTCCTTTATAATGTTAATTTTGCCTTCATCCTGAACCTGCTTGCTCTTTTGAAGACTTAATTATGTTGCTTTAAATCTTTAAGAGACCACTTACTTGTAGCACTTTGTTTCTAGTTGCATTCTATTTGAAAATGTTGTCGTATTTATTTCATAAAGTTGACATTATTTAATATCGGTCGGGGTCTATTCATGTGTATTTTATTTCCAAAATACTTTTTTTTAAATATAGGTAGCTCGTACACCAAATAATTTACTAACAATTCTTTATTTAAGATTTAATTTAAGGACAAAAATTAAACACTGTATAAGGCAAGAAGTATTATAACTTGAAAAGGCATTGATTTGACGTTTTTACATTTAAAATTTAGCGTTTAATTCCATCACGTTATAAGTGGAAACATACTAAAGCTAGTTATAAATAATAATTTGATTTAGTTTAGAGAAAATCTTAGTAATTAATAATGATAATGATGACAAAACGGTTGACAGGTGGTAGTTGTAAAATCCGAAAGGTACGATAATAAAGATTGTAGTCCGGTAGAAAATGGAAATTCAAGGATAACCATAGGATCATGTCATAATTTTTATTTCGTCACTGGTGGCTCTAATTGCTAATAGTCGTTGGTCACAGACCAGATATTTGAGTGTTATTTCTAGAGGGTAATAAATGTTCACCTTTAAGAAAGGAACTCGTAGCTTCCCTATCTTCTGTGATACATGGGGGAATCTCCACTAATAAATATATTACAAAATGATGATCTATAAACACAATCAGTGACCATCCAGGAAGGGTCTTCAGATTATGTAATACAGTATTAATGGTTAAACAGAATCGATGGTTCCCTGGAGGTGTCCCTCTCCTTTATTATGACACTATTATACTATAATATGTACGGGGCCGTTTTATTACCGGCCTATCTTGAGCGATGAGGCCCTTCTGATGTATTGTAGAGAATTTATGAAAAGGCTTTTTACGGTTACATGTCCTTTATTGGCAGGAAGCCAGGGGAGTGACGACACGTGTTAAAATTTGTGGAATCTGGCAAAATATAGATACGATATTTATATCCAAGTGATAAACAGCCCAAATATTCTTGGGCAGGATAGTAAAACTTAGTTGTTACATGATGTACGTTTTTGTATTCGAAATTTACCAAAACCACTAGGAAGTCTTTGCATAAAACAAATTTTCTAGAACTAGCCAAGCTAAATTAATTTCTCGCTTCGCTTAATTCCTAAAGGCGAGTTGGTGAAGCTTATTCCTGACTTTATTCACTATTGCACGATGTTTGTATTGTTTGACTAACTCGCATTAGTTAGTTAATTGAATGGAATAAACTGCATTGAAAAGCATAAGTACAGTTAGCACTTATTTACACATTTATTTCTTAAGGGGCTTCCTACACAAACACAAGCGTCAAGCATTCACTCATAAACTTTTTCTTCCAAGATGAAAATTCCATGCTTTTACATAACCAAATTAAGATGATCAAATAAGCACTATGTTGAAACATATAGAACATCATGCCAATTAAGGCGAATGTTGATTTTAAAAACTACACATTCATATGCTACTCGTAGTTGCAGTAAGTTTAATTTCAAAGACAGTAAGCTGGATAACATTGTCTTTCACAGTCTGCTAGGATTTTTTTATTTATTTGTTTTTTTATGTTCTAAAGGAGAATCACAAAATGTTATACGTCAAAACTAGATGTTGATTTTCGAAAAAAATATCCATAGATACAGCTACCTAACGTTTAACAGCCACTTAACAGCAGATTTCACCAGCAAATATGTCAAGAAATGGTCAGTTTCAAAGCGTCGACTTCAAAAGATCAATGGCGAAAACAAAACGCGACGGCGTGTAAAGACGAACGGCGGGCTAAGAGTAAATCAAGTCGATTGCTCTCGAGATCTAAAACAACTCGTAATAGAATTGTATGGAGCCGAGTGTAGACTTTAGTGAACACAAAGTGAAACATCCCGTTTGTGGACTTTGTGCTCTTACATGAGTCTTAAGTTATACTGAAGTTAGTGAATGACGTCCATGGATTGTATTTGAAAGGTTTTGAAACTATAGTTGTGTAAATTAGTTACTTTGACACCCGATGTTTATTAAATCTTGGCAAGTTTTCCACGTATTATGGCTGTGTATTTTACGAATAGGCGGCTCGTGTGTTTAATTTCCCACACTTCCTGGTTTCTGATTGAACTGTAATTTTGTATACATATGTAAATAATTACGCAATATAATGAATGATGTTTAAAGCTACTTTGATTATGGAGCCGAATGGCAACTATTTAGCGAAAACCTTTATGGAGATGGGGCTCATTAAAATTTTATGTGTTTTGATAAAGAGCTTTGGTCTTACATAAAGGATTGTAAATACAAACATTATTTTAACTTCGCAAAGACTCGCGGTGTTCTTATGTACACAAGAAATATGCCCCTAAATTAAAATTTAAATCATTAAAAAAGGACAATAGTAGCTTTTGCCTTAACCTATGGTAAAGCTCCTGTTTATTTGTAAGTTAAACTGCATATAGCGGCTCCGGAATATGGTAAGTGCTTCAGTTAACAATCAACACACTCAGTGAAAGATAGAGCAACCACCTAGTATCATTGTCCAACAGTGAAGGATGGTATTAACAGTTCATTATGTACGTACGTGTAGTGTGTACGTTTGTTTATACTTATGTTTATTGATTTGTTTGTTACAAATATTAATCTGAAGCAAAAACAAAAATACTTATGGGTAACTCATTTCTGATAAAAATTTATTCTAAGAATATTTTTATAATTTAATTCTAAATTCTGACGAACCTTTGGAAAAGTAAATACTAACGCTTAAATATAAAAAAGTGTCTCTGTACTGTAGTATATATATTTCCAAAAAATAATATTGGGGGCGATGGAGATAAAAACTGACTGTCTGTTTGTAGACGCTATTCTCCGGAAATATAGATTCGAATGAAACTTTTTTTTTTTTATATAGCAGTTAAGCCTGGGCAAAATATAGAGTATAATTGATTTTAGAAAAATTGAACACCTGATGCAGGACCATAATGGTCTACCTTAACTGTAAGAGATTTAAAAATGACGTCTTAAAAAAAGTGGTTCAGCCCGATGAGCATTTTTTGGAGTCATAAAGAGCTTCGCCTAGTAATAAATATTTTGGGAAGTACCGAAAAATAAAAAGAAATATATGATTACCTTGACTCTTGATCCAGAATACAATATTACATTTAAGATAGAACTAGGGATTTAGATTCAAACCCGATGGAATCGGTAATCGTTTCAATTCGATGCGTATCTGATGATTGACCATAAACCTATGGATTGGAACTTATTTCTGATCAAAACGTTATTAAATTGCGGTATAAAATCATGTGAACATCTCTAATTAAGTTGAGGTTATAAACTAGATGTAGTGCCTTATTGGTTTTAAGTCCCTTACCAGTAAAAACACTATGCAAATTAGTAAAAGTTAGCTAAAATTAATGAACAAATAGACAGCCCATCTGAAGGTAATCGAAGCCAATCACATATATTTAAAACCCTTAAAATAAGTTGAATTAGTAACACTTATAATAAAATATAAAAAAGCCGTTATAACAATTGATAGATACAAAAAAAAATATATGTGCTCAAATTTTCTTAATTTACAGCACCCACTTCGCCCAGCTCCTGTTCAATATTTATTTTATTCTGTTTAAAGTATTTGTTTTATAGCGGCAATAGAAATACATCATCTGTGAAAATTTCAACTGTGTAGTTATTACGGTTCGTCACAGGCAGACAGACGGACGAACGGACAGCGAAGTAGAAGTATTGTATTATATACAAAATAAATTTATAGCATCCTCACACTAGGTATGAAATAAATTTCTACGCGTGCAAAGAAAACGTTCCTTTGCTGTCAATTAAAAAACGAGTAAAAGTTTTCGACAACAGTATAAAAGGTCTAACAAAATATACTGAAACTATTTTAAGGACGAATTCAGTCAACGATACTTAACAAATTTCCCCATACAACACGTATAAATTATTTTTCATATGACGACACATTTTCATATAGTTTCAGTATATTTTGTTAGACCTTATATACCTACTCGGGTAAAATAGGATATCAATTAAAACTTACAAATATGATTTTAGAATTTCCTACAAAAATTTGCTTCACGGCACGCATTCAAAGATTTTCATGGATTCGGCACTTATGTAAATAGAAGTTTCGTTTCCGTTTCCGTGTAGGAAAATATCGGAAAGTTCACACCTATTTGTTGCAATTCTACTGGATTTCCGAGCAGAGCTAACTGCAGTTTAAAAGTTTATGTTTGAATTTAAATTCACTAGCTCGAGAAGTTGTTTGTAGAGATTTTAGAATAGAATTTTTAGTTTCGTAGACGGTAGAAAAATTATGATCAAATTGATATTATCTGCCAAAACTATTTGCAAATAGTACTCAATCAATATTTTACCTTCGTGTCAAATTTATTTTATAGCGATAGGTATAAGTACAAAATATTTATTTATATGGTTTAGAAAATAATTTTATATCATTACAACGTTATAAGTAGCAAATTTTGCTTCATACTTAATATTTTGAGTGAAATTTATAATAAAACATAAATCATAACATAAGATTATAAAATAAACATACGTAAGCTTTAATTCTTTTGAACATCAAGAAAGATTGACGAAATGTTTGAACAATTTTTCATATATAGTTTCTCTGAGAAAGCTACAATTCTAAAGTAAGGTCGACTTTCTATTTCGCTGTTATTAGCGACCTTATGGTAATTGCAGTGCCTCGCTAATAGATGTCATTTTGTATGTATGTCTGATTGTAGAGGCTCAAAATAAAAAAGCCAAAGAAATTGCACTTTACCCTTCATTCATTCATTGTCCTCGCCATTTTCCTATTTGGGGTCGGCTCTGTATGTTAACTGTTTCCACTTCTTTCTGTCATTCCTGTCAGTCACCATATTTGCACTAGCCCCTCGTTCCTTCATATTGCACTTTACTTATACAATTAAAATTAACGATGTGCTGGAAACCGTAACAGTTACTTCAAAAAGTGATACGTAGCCGATAGTATCGTATTAAGGCAATGTCAAATTAGACTATTATCATCATCATGTTGCTTGACATTGCAACTATTTAGGAATGCATTAGTGCGAAAAGTTTCACGCCTATACTTGAAACCTCCTTGGGAATGCAGATGTAGTACGAGATGTTTGTCCTTTGTCCTTTAGTCGCCTCTTACGACATCTACAGGAAGATAAGGGGTGTTTTTTTGTAAGCCGGAAGCACAAGACTCAAGGCGAACAGAGCACTGATATTAATACTAAAATTTAACAATTTCTACGCGTTGTCAAAGCATGTATGGTAAAATGATTCATGTCTAAACTTGTAATCTAGCAAAATTTAAACATATATACATACATACTATCACGTCTTTATCCCTAATGGGGCAGACAGAGCATTTTCGGTCTTGCGGTTCTATGCAGAGCCCAGGGCCGCAAGACCCAAAAGCCACTTTTAGCGTCATGGTGGGCGAGAAGATGGAAAAGCAATCAATACAGTGATGGGTTGCTAGCCGCATCGCCTGTTAACATGATTTGCATTTTTGCCCATTCCCTCGATCGGCTTTTACGATCTGCGTGGGAAGAGAAGCAGCTGGTACATTCTTAGTTTTTTATTTCTCCCAGACCAGCATGGGAGTAAAATTTAAAAATGGCAAAATTTAAAGATATCTATCTTTTTACCAAGACTGTCACTGAACGCTGTCAAAGTTCGAGTTTTCTTGTTAAAAACTTTATAAAGGATGTCATGACTAAAGAATTTCAGAAAACAGGGTTGATGTTTGATTTTAGAGAAAACTAATGGCTATTTCTGTACTCTCCTTAACTTGTGTGACGATTCCGCAGGTGTCATTATGTGCTAATATTATAGAGTGAGCGCCGACGCGCCGACAATGCTTGTGGTACCCATATTTAGGATTCTTGTATACTTAATATTTGTTTTGATTTTCTAAAAGATAAATGCGTAGATGCAGAGAAAATATACACATCTCAGTAATATGTTATTTACTAACCAGGGAATTAAATATAACTTATGCATATAACATACATAAGCGTCGCAAAAAAGATTATTATAAATTGAATACGATGTTCTTATACTTAAAATAACTAAACTATAAATTCAAGCTTCGTAATAAGTAAACTTAGGCCTGAATGTCTGAAGTACCCTTATGAATTTTAAAGCAGCAAACTTTAAAATTAAATTGTTCCACAGTCAACAAAGATAAAAACAAATATATTCGAAGCTTATCCACTTGACCGTTCAAGTTTTCATGAAGATTATTAAAAAACTTTGGTCAAACAAGGGGTAACGGCCGCCTAGTGGATTTTGGCATATTTCTCGACACCGCCCTAAATAAAGTGAGATTTTGTAATAAACGTTATCCATTGCTTTTTTATAACGAGAAACTAAATAAAGAGTCTATAAAAGGAAGCATGTGATCAAGAAATTTGTTAAAACCGTCATATTTTTGACTAAAAGCCTTAGGCTCATGTTGACACAGAAGGTTACCCCATCTATTACTGTTTAAGGAGATAACGGCCTAAAATGGATTACAGAACATTGATTGATGAACTGTATAAGGGCACTGAAAAATGGCTGATGTTAGCTCGTAAACAGTTATTGAATTTATATTGGGAAAATTGTTGTAGGTCAAGTAATTTACTGTGAACTTTTGTATTTAAAAGAGTTTTGAATGGAAAGGAATGAACGATACATAAGAGAAGGATAGACGATACAAAGAAGATGGTGTGAAAGAGAAAGGAAGGGACGCGCGAAAAGTTTGAATTTAGATGATTGAAAAATAGTGATTACTAAGATCTGATAAGACGCTAAGCTAAGTTGTAGAATTAAAATAAGATTTATTCACCACGAACAAAGCCGTGATTTATTTCGAACAAAGTTTCTGTAGGTTTTTCTCAGCCCCACATCCCACATGTATACTACTGTAAGTTAATTATTACAACGCTGTTACTAAATTAAATATGTATCAAGCTGTATGGAAAACTTAATTTATCATTATTCCATTGAGTAGCTCGATTGTTTGTTCACCATTAAAATAAGAGACGATGTTATCGTTAAAGTTTCACTTAAACAATAAAAATGTAGTCACGCACGTTAATGTGAATAAATTTCGAATTAATGACGCTCTTACAAGAATAAAACATTTTATTTTGACATTATACCATAAACATAATAACGGCACAATTGTTTGTGCCCTTCAATAGATACTATCTCTCATACAATTTTGACCCTTACTGCTTTTAAAATAAGGAGTAATAAAATAGTGAAATTATAGTAGAGGCAATAGCCGAAAAGTCATAGAACAATAATACATCATTATATTATTAACTAACCTTCTCACCCTTGACAGCAACAATGCCTGTTGAAATATTTGATATCATTATTGGACGTAAAACCAAAATTTTACTGCCTAGAGACATGCAATACGATGTTTAGAACAACAGGTGGGGCGCAGGTCACAACTTTTAAGGAGACGTGGATATAGTACAGTTGTTTAGAGAAACGTGAGTAGGATCATATCTAAATGGATTGTCAGAACGTGACCGGATAATTTGTTTATTGCTCATTTCGTGTAGGACATTTTGCGAATTTCCTAACGGTTTTGAGAGGTTTTGTGAATGAGGGCGAACAACATTGTGAAAAATTATTTTAAAAATGTGTCTTTTTTGCTTGTAATTTTTTGTTAATTAATTCTTATCTCTTTCATGAAATCAGATGAAAATATAGATATTATAATAATGCTGGTGTTGGTCTGCAGTATATTATGTAAAATTAGGCTAATGCTTTTTTTTTAGAAATTGAATGACGACGACGAGGTAGGTAACCCTTTAAGAGAATTCCTTTCTACTGCGTGGCTTTGCGTGATTTGGTTGTTGGCTGGTTTTCGAAGGGAGATAATTATTATTAATTAAAAATATTTTTTATTATCGCCTTCAATTAATATTGCTTACTTCTCTGTTTACTTATATATTCAAGATTTTATCTGAATTAAAAAATATATTCAAAGATCTTATAACTTCAAGGAAGATAATAGTACGTGCCAAACAGGTAATATGGATGGTATCATTGAATCCGAATTTTTCAGTTCAAAGCTCTTACATGTTTTAATTGAAAGCTGCTGACAAGATAGGAATAGGTAACCGAAAGCGCGCGTGTTATTCTCGTAATCTGGCCAATTTCTAAAAAGGTACGTTACCACATAAGTGTTATTCTTTTGTTTTAAAGAAGACAATGTTATATGTATAAGGCTCTGTGCCTGCCTGTTTTGTGGTGTTATAAGTTTGGTCTGTCTGTATGTCTGTGGCATCCTAGCGCTTGAACGGAGAGACTGATTTAGATGGGATTTTTTTCACGTAAAATCAAGTTTCCTTGCGATGGATCTTAAATATGTTTGACAAAAATCGGTTCAGCTGATTAAAAGTTATTAGGTTTTAATGCTTGGCAGTCAGGGCTTTCCCTAGCAAAGAATAGATGGCGCTAGGGATATCAAGTCGTATCGTAGTTCCGCTAACTCTTCACTAGATGGCGTCCTATACAGTCGGAGGTTTTGTATAACTTACTGTAAATAAAAGTATTTCAAATATTACTGGAATATTAAAACATGGATTTTTGTTTTTATTTGTTAATTAATTTAAGGTATTATTTCTTTGCTCTACAATTAAAAATGCAATTATCAAGGTCTTACATTTAAACCGTTTAATATATTTAAGTGGATCGCTTTGGAATTTTGTTTAAGTAATTAAATGAATCTTTATATTAAGGATCAAATACAGCCACAGGTTGCAAGATCAAACAAATGTTTAATTAGCAGTGGTCATATTGAAAGCAGAAATTATATTAGGTTGTTAGCCTATACTCGTATAGAAAAGATTTGACGGCTATTTCACTGGCTGACATAATATATGATTGTTTTTAATTACGTAACATAATATTTTTTGTATAGCTTTTTATAATTTAGCTCTAGACGGATGGTGGCAACTTGTTTTTTTCTATTCTTTATTCAGTTTATAAGTACATATATAAAAGAACATTTTCTTATTTTAATAAGTGCCTCCAACTACTATGAAAGCTATAAACGAAACGTTATAAAATGTTTAAACATTTCCTAAATGTCCACTACATGTCAGAGAATTTAATATAACTGAGGAAATACGAAGACCGATTCTAAAGCGCTACGGTCGCTAGGCAGGGGCGTATTTTAAAAATAACTACACCATTTTTTCACATGGAAAAATTACCCACGTAAATGTTACAAAGGGCTGTAAATAACTAAAACTGTGGTATTTTTTTCTTATATAATTTTTTTAAATATCGGGGTCAGTGCATGCATTTTTAGTCACTTTATTGCCATTTTCATAAGACTCAACAGAATCATAACGTATTTTTAAATAAATAACATTAAAGGCAATGCTAAAGCGCATTATCTTAATTTTTGATGTATTTTGTAAATATATAAGTCTAACAAAGAATACTTAAACTATTTTAAGGGTGATTCAATCCGTGATAGTGAAACATTTTAAGGTTTCCATATAAATTCGGATCAGCGGATCGGTCAATTTAATTGTATGGGAGGCCAAAAATTACTTTTCATATTTCGATATATGTTTCTTGGGGTAAGTTGTTCAGTGTCATAGACTGAAGTCACTCTTAAAATAGTTTCAGTATATTTTGTTGGTCGTTATATATAAAGGGACAAATTATACTGATTGAGCTTAAACTGTACGTTACCGTAACTTTTATAGTAAATACATAACTACCTACTAATACAGATAAATACTATTATAAATACATATGTTTTACTACCTACCCCGCTTCTATATGTGTCCTTAATCATAGAGTAATAGAGCTTGCCACCCCTTACTAAAGTCACCACACTAATTGCTGCCCAGGGCTTTTGCCCTTTTGCTGTGAGTAAGATTCACCCCTTTTGCTACGGACATGCTCCGCTGCCGCATGTCTAGTGGGCAGTTATGAAAAATTTAATACAGCCATTTCCCAACTCAAAGGACTGGCCAAATAAACCTCTTAGTGAATAGTCGGAGATATGGCGAGATTTGCATAAGAAGGACCAGAAAGGCTAGCGATCGTGTCTTGCATCTAAATAACGTCTTATATTTGCAAATATTGACTCTTGCCCGCACCCTCTGAAAGGGTTCCGATCCTTATTATCTTAAGATAGTTTAGTAAGTGCCAAGTTGCTTAACACGGGTCGAGGATCTTTTTCGAACTCGGTAAGTATTCGGACCACAATGGACTGAAGGATTGATTCGGATAAAGACTTTATGTTCTTCAAGTTGAAGAACTTTCACATCTATTTCACTGTGTTGGTTATTCTTAGCTTAGGTCCTAGCTTTAGCTGTTTTATTATAAGCAAAGATTTTATAGACAAATTCAAAATACTGTGCTCTTATAAGTAGGAAGTACCTGGGCGACCGACCTATATCTCAAACATTAACTACATTTTTAAAAGCAATAAAAATTAATAAATAATAAAATAATTATATAAACTTGAACATATAAAAAAACAAAAATAAGTCACCGAGCGGGTTCGAACCCGTAACACTCGTTTGTTGCCGTCCACGTCTTAACCCGCTGGACCAGACGGACAGTGGTTGGCAGGCCGAAATTAGCGACCATATCCTGCGTGGAAAGAAAAACACATGAAAACAAAAGATTTCTTGATCATGAATTATGTAACCAGCTGCCATTTAGTCAAAATAACATTTGAGACTACTTGCAACTTAGACGAGTTGCTTATTAAACGAGTTCCGAGTTGCGTTTTAGATGAGTTTCTACAAAGACTATTTGCATTTAAGAGCATTCGCGACTAACTCAATGTACTTAGTAAAATAAAGTTAAACCTTTTGGGAACTATTTTATTTTCATAAATATAAGCTACCTATTTACTATGCTAAAAAAATTAAACGATAGTGATAATGAAACTCTATAGAACTCCTAGTGATATTATAATCTATTCCCATACTTACAAAGAATACACATTACACGTATCATAAATTACATGAATCATTTTACCACACTATGTCACACACCTCAAACAGCCTACTTGGCATTCAGGGCTAAATCCTTTAAGTAATTTATTTGCAAATCATGACTAGTGATTCACGGCATTATCTTTGCGGCCAGTAGAATGAGTCGAGGTTTTCGACGAAAAGGACCGGGATCTTAAGATGCTATCGGTTTTCAACTGCGAAATCTGTTAAAGTATAATGCTTTCGCAGAAATAATCGGGATGATTGCCAAACAATGTACGACAATCACTCTTCGTTTTAGTTTTTGTGATAAGCTGTCAAGATTGCAATGTGTGGTATTATAAGATCTACTTGTAGTTATACTGTTGTTTCCTTCTCAGTGCGTATTTCTTCTTTATCCTCGCCTTTTTCCGCTACACAGGGTCAGCTTTTAGGGTTCCATAGTAATCAGGAACCCTAACCTCAGTCTGTCGGGGCCTTCCGCGGTTTTACTAGAAAACTGTAAAATGTAACGGCTATGTATATCGATTACACTAATAAATTGGTAAAATAGTAAACATGTAAAGTAGGAATCATTTTTTTTCTCGACTTACCCTGGACTTTATAAGACCATTTTTTAATTTAGGGCCTTTTAGTATGTAAAATATTTAGTTCTAAAATGCAAATTTTGGTTAGAGTCTAGTGTCCTCTATCAGCTAAGCTGTACTACTATATTGACACGTGAAAATACTCACAGCAATATGTGGGCATAACAAAGTTAAAAGGAAAACTATCACAGCTACGTAGGGTTTATTAGGTAAATAGACAAACAACTAATAAAATGTACTAGGGAAATGAAAATTTCATACAAATTCAATAAAATTAATGTAAAGGCATTTTTAACACCCGGCAAAAAGCAGAATAAGTTTGATGCTAACGTCTGTCGATATGTCTGTTCGTCTATCTGTGGCATTGTTGCGCTCGAATGGATGAACCAATTTCAATGCTGTTTTTTTACGTGAATGCAAGTTCCCTTGCGGTGGTCCCTCAGGCATTGAAATCAGTACATCCGTTCGAGCGCTACGTTCCAGATACACAGAGAATCAGGCAGAATGACAGACAGAAAAACTAGCGTCAAATTTGTACCTCTCTTTAAACTTTGTCAAGGGTTAAAAATCTGACTCACCATTATTTCAATGCAATTGGAAAGAAAGCATGACTATACCACGACAAAGTCATAATAAAACCTCGATGAAACCGCAGATAGGGAAACATATGTCACCATTGTAGGATGTGATATGCTGCCTTTCCCTTCAAATTATTGCACGAAAAATGACGTCATACTATAAGCAGGATTTTTCCTGTGTGCAAATTTTAATAAAAACCTCCATGATACAACTAACAAGTATTTCAAGTACAAAGACAGACTAGCGATCCCGATAAGTAAACCTAAAGGAAAAGACTTAGAAATGTATAAAAAGGGTCCGTACCGAAGCGCAATCAAGATGTACAATAAGCTCCCAAAACACATGACATTGGAAGAAAATGATAAAAAATTCTTTAAAAAAGTAAAAGGGTTACTATTATCAAAGGGATATTACTCGGTCAATGAATATTTAAATGACAAATTATAATATGAATAGCGTTTTAAAGAAAGACTCAATACACACCAAAATATATAGGTACGTAGTTTAGTTCTAGTTGCAGTTCAAGTTTGAAATAGCATTTGACCAACGCACTTGCAGTAATTATAATATTTATATTGCTTAAAAACCTATAATGACGTAGAACAAATTTATAAATCTAATCTATAAATCTTATTTATATTAACTAATATTTTCTAACAATTGAAATCAATTTAATTTAATGTTTAAAATTTATGTATGTTAATTATTTTTTCTTCTTTACAAATATGATTCAATTAATATTATATAAACTCACATAAATTCCTATAATTTCGCAATACCCTGCCAGGGTTCATGTACTTACCTACTAACCATCTTCTGTATAAGTGCATGTAAGCGATAAATCTATACATACATATACATATAATAATTTCTATTTACAGTTATAAATTAGGCGCTTATATGAAATATGTTTAATATTCTCTTTAAAAAACACATGCATGCATATTATTCGACTTCTTTGATAAAGAATTTTAAGAAGTTTAATGTGTTATAAACGAGCAACCAACAAACAGTTATTAGACTCATTAAAATTTGGAGTAATAATGAACTATGTCATTTCAAAGTTCCACAAGAAGCCAACATCTCACGAGTTGACAGTAATTGTATAGAATTTTCATAAACTCACATACTTACATTCCCACAAATCAAAATTTCATTGGAGAATGCCATCTCTTGTTTAATTTTAATAAGAAAATAGAACAATTACAGATGTATATTAAAACAATACTCTTACATAATTAGTAAAGCTACCGAATTAAAATGATTATAAATTCGGGAACATGTTTTGAGGCGGAAATGTAAAATCTTTTAATTAAAAGTGAACCAAAGTAGGACTAATAACAGTTTATTATTATCATTTACGCTACACTGAATGTGTGGATGCATATCATGCATACAGCAATATTGAGGGAGTTGTTTTTTTGTTGTCATCTTATTTGTACTCACTAAAATAACTGTAATGATTACGTCTTATTCTTTTTTTTTGGAAATTTGGACAAGAAACGTTAAAAATTATTTTAAACCAATTTCAAAAAAGAATTAGGTAATTAAATTATTCGTCGCAATATTTTGAAGTCGATTGATCTTTTTCAGATTGACGTGGGTCTTGGATGTTAATCTATATATGTATTTGTTATAAAATATTAAATCATTGAGTTAGTATCCACATGTCTCGAACTTACTTTGGGGCTAGCTCAATCTGTGTGATTTGTTATCTCAATCCGTATATATTTATTCATTTATTATCTTACAACAATCGTAGGATGCTTAACGCAGCTAGGGCAAAATTAAAAACTTCAATACAAAAAATCTACTTTCTAACGGTCACCACATGGACAAAGTTTCCATTGTAGTCAACATTTCTCTAGTGGTCAGCGTGTGGGCTGTAAAGAGGTATTTCCTTCAACCAACTAACGATGAGTGACACACCCACTTGTATATTTTGGAGATTAGACAAGACATTATAAAGATTGTCGTTACGGAAGTGATGATAGACGGGTACTGCAATTAGACATATTGAGAGAACTCAAGTCTTTGATGAAATTATAAGAATAAACAGTAATTTAAGCGGCACAGATTTTTTGTCAAAGTTTGCAAGCAACCTAAAGATAATTTTGCCCCTAAATGGCAACGCTTACCTACCTGAGCCTTATTTATGTTCAAAGATCAAGAATTGAAGTGAATACTAAAGGAAAAAATCAAGGCAAAGTTTGTTTTTTTAATTCATGAGATAAATTTGTTTTATATATACAATGTATTATATATACAATATAATATATGATACTTCTGCCAAAGACTTCTTAGCTTGTTATCTTCGTCTTCGTAACTTCCATATCTTAAGTATCAACGTGTCAAAAATGCCGTCGATTTTTCGCGACGTGTTGCTTGTTGGGAAAGAAAGACAAACATACTTTCCTTTATAATAATTAAAAGGTTGTACGATTTTTTTTCGTCATAGTTTAAATATCACAATCATTAAAAGAGCATAAATCTTTTTTATTGAAAAGAATTTTGCATCGTCAAACGATTTTGCAGCATTCACTGCTTCTGTTTCTTTACGTTATTCTAAAAGGAAGTGTAACTATAGATTTCCGTTGCAATAAAACCTGTAACATGATGATCATTGTCAGTGGAGACCACAATGTAAACTGACAAAAAAGCAATTGCCCGACACGAGCTAAGGCCGGATATCGTGGTGGCGATTGAAAATACTAGACAGAAAAAAATATGCCCTTATAAAGACATTGTAAAATGCATAACTTGGTGTCAGTTTTATCGCAAGTTGGTATCATAATAGAAACTCATAAATATGTAACCAACATACATTTTTTTTTTCAAAATTCTAACGTTTATTAAGTAATGAGGCCTTTACAGGCACTTTTATATGTCAATAAGTTTAGAATACTATACATTCATAAAGTGTAATGCGTATTTCCATTAAAAATGTATACTTTTGGGGCCAGTTCAGACTTTAAATCCTAATACTAAAATTTCGGAAAGAACATGTAAATAATTATGTACTGACTAAAATATGAAAAAAGAAAAAGGGCACCTCACCTATACAATTCAACCGATCCAAGTTTCTAAGGTAAGCAAAAAAAAAAAACATTTAGATCTCATAATTTGGTAGGCTTTTAAAGGAAAGCTTTTCCTTATGATTGACTAAATCTACCCTATATAAAACATTTTTGCCTTTCATCCGCAGTTGAGTAAATATTAAAGAATTCACTCATTTGAAGCAATAAGGCAATAAAAGCCACATTTCCAGTCCGAGCAAGCATTGTCTAGTTCATTAACACCCCACACCGTTATAAAAAAAAAGTTAAAGCGAAGTGCAGCACGTGACCATTGACCACAGTCGGTCGTTCAGCCGTTCCCCACCGCTGGGCATCGGCTCTGTGGTTAGCAGGGCCTGAATGGTTTTGAATTGTCGATCATTTGCCGGTCGTTGGGTATTGGAGTTAGTGCGAATCTAGGCATTGTACTTATCTTTGAAGTAATGGGTTGTTTTAATCATTCAAACGTAATAAGTTATATGGTAACAACTTTTTTTTAATAACCTGTTTCATCACATTTTTTACAAAAGATATTTTTAAGTTCAATTTGTGACAATCAAAACTATTGCAGTTGATTTTTCAGTGTAACACTCAGCTTGTAAAAAAGGTGTGCTAGCACTGATTTATCCAAAAGAACAAGTGTATATAATTAAATGATTTCAACATTTTTTCACCACAGCGCGTGCGCATAACAAAATTGAACTATCCACTAATACACACAGCAAATGAACTCACAAGTGTTAAAGAAACATCGACGCCAACGTCTCTACTTTGTTTGAAGAAATTACCAAAATTTCACACTATTCCCAAAACCCACGAACAAACATGCAACGGAAGTTTAGGTCGACCAGTTTGACCAGTTCCCTAATTAACATAAAAACAAAGCTCGAAAATCATTGAACGATTTCTCTTAAACATTCTTCGGTGTCCAACCACCCATCTAACCGATATCTGTCTCATCTAGCCCTAATCCTATAAATGACATCAGATAAGATAGAGAATACATTAAATCGAATATTTTATAGACAAATTAAAATAACGAATCGATTTAAACTTGAGCAACTTGTTTGATAGAGGGTCTCTCGTTTATTTGATTGCGTAATGCTTTAAAGCACTTAGTAGTTAGATTAGCAACAAATATGCTTAGATATTCTGCATACGTTTGAGTTATTTGCATATGATCGGAAAGTAAGTTAGAATAAGTAGTTGCAATTATTATTCAATTTTATCAAGACCAGGGTTTTGCCTAACAGTTTTTTTTTTAATTATCATACATACATGGTTATTTTTATTGGTTTTGGAGCCGAAGGCCACTTCATAAGGATTGTTAGTAAGACCTAATTAATTGGTCAGAATAAAAATTCAGTAACAAAAAATGTTAACCAAAACATGAAAGTGAAATTGTGAGGTCAAGTAGTAGTGCCGTGGCTAGGCGCCGCCGGCTAGACGGCCGGGTCATCGCTCGCACACGGCAGTTTGGACGGGCATAACTACGTGGTCTCGATCGAAAATCATTTTCGCAACTTTTTTATTATAAGTCATACACAAATTTGGATTACGTATATGGATAGAGGAATTTATTTACTATACATCATTTCTTTTTCCAAAACCAATGAAAAATCAGCGTGTATAATAAAACAGTAAAAATCGTGTGTATAAATTAGGTGATAAAAAAAGGAACCGAACAATAAACAGACAAAAAAGTTTTTTTTTGTCCGTCTGTATATATGTTCACGCTAAATTTAAAAACTACGGGACGAATATTTACGCAGTTTTCAATAATACATTAAGCTTAGTTCGGAGAAACATATAGGAATTGTTTCACTGAAATCTGATATCAGGAATTAAATTGCCGTTCTTTTTAAATTTCTTGTGAACACAGTTTCAGGTACTAGCTAGTTTATCTTTTTTTCTTTTTATTTATTTTGTACTTTTGTTGTTTGAGGTTCTTCTTAATATTGTTTTTTATTTTTCTTAGTATTATATTCAACATTTATCGGACAAGGTATATTTGAAAAAACGTTGTGTTCTAGTGTGTTTTAATGATTTCACAATTTTTATTTGTATCCGCTACCCGCTACTTACAGCATCACCTAATCCTCACCCTAAGACTTTATCAGAGCCATCTCGGGCGACAATATACGATCAGTGACATCAAGCCGATCGCTGTCGAAGGCTTTGACTCGTCCGAATCATAAGCTGTTTCGTTTATTGTACTGAGACAGCGGCAAGCGCGATCAAAAGATTATTAATTTATATTTTTATTGACGTACTCACACATTACGTAACGGATACGATTTTGAACTAATCCCTTGTGTAGGAACCATAATGTGATTTGGTATTTTATCTTGAAGTCAAAATGGAGATTATTTTGTCAATTGATATGATAAAGGTATGTATCTGCAATCTGCAATTTTGTAGATTGCCATGGTCAAGTCTAGAAATACTATTTTAAGATTAAGCACCCTTCTAACAATTTGAGATATATTAAATGTATTTCTAAAAGAATTAGAAGCAAAGAGCAATCGGAGGTAAAGCAAAAATAAACCGATTTTGCTTTACGTAGCAGTAGTATTTGGATAGAATAAATGAGAGATCGTAATTATAGGACTATATATAGCAGGATAACTTGTAGAATACCCATTTGGTAGACAGGTCTAATATCTTTCTCATATTTCTTCTTTTTTATTTTATTTCTCACCATAATCCACTTTACGTGAGGATATGTATTATCTTTTTTATTTTTATGTTCATTCAATGTCTCAAGTATCTCAAACCCATGATCTTTATAAGCGTGGCCTCTATCTACTTCGTAAGGGATAAAGACGTCATAATACATAAGTATGTATGAGTAAATCGTTAAAGGATTTAGTATCGATCAAACCCGGCTGCTTCTCGAAGCCCGATCAGTGTTGAAACAAAAACCTATATCTGCGAGACTACTTAGAGCAAAATATATTCAGACGCGACACTCCTCTGAATATACATTCCAATCTCTAAATAATAGCTAGAATACATAAAAGCTAAGCTCAATTTGTTTACTTTGTTTGTTTGTTAACTTTTTACTGTAACAAAAAATTAAGATTAATAGAGGAGTCTCTGCCTACCCCTGTGGGAAAAAGACAAGATAATATTTATGTATGTAAATTTTTTTATAATAAATAGACTTAAAAATGATTATTGTTTTTCTCGATGATGGATATTTTACTTAACTCTTAAACTATCTTTATGAGATAAACTGTATGATGTGGAAGCAGTGAAAGAAGCACATACTGTGACGGTATTTATAGTATTTGGAAATTTACATAATTACTGTATTGCAAATACATTATGCTTAATTTAATGATACCTATTTCCATCGATATAAAAAACATGCTTGTCAAATATTTCAATAAATCTGTGCATGGATTATTGATTATACAGTATAGGTAAGTTTTCGGTAAGCTAGACAGGATTTGAATGTAACCTACTTATACTCCGACTATTATTTTTGATTCCTATATTATCAAATATTTCTTTACCTACCATGAAAGTTATAATTTTCACTGAACAGTTTCGTCTGTAGACCCAATTTTTTTACTACGATCTTTTCTTAACAACAATTCAACTCTTGTACCAGTTATTGAACAAGATTTTTTTACAAAACCGATCTACTTTCTGTTTGTCACTTCTGTACCTATTTAGTCTTTGGTGTCCAACCACCCTCGTCCGAACAGCTGGCGCCACAGTCACGATGGCAAATAAACTGTTTGCTTACAGATATATTAAATTAGTTTTAGGGGTTTTGTTTTCGTTTTTATGATTTAGGGTTTAGAGAGCAGTGTTAAAATTAATTTAAAAATATGATTTAAAGGAAGGGTTAATTATTTCGTATTCCTTCTAAAAATAAATACTGTTTTTGTAACTGAGTGATAAATGTAGTTTTAGGTACGAAAAGTTTAAGTAAAGATTTATTAGTAGCAATAAACTTAAATTAATTCTTCCATGCTGGTCTGGGAGAAAAGAAAAAACTTAGACTGTACCAGCTGTTTCTCTACCCGCGCAGATCGTAAGAGCCGATCAAGGGAATGGGCGAGATTTGAATCATGATAATAGGCGATGCGGCTAGCAACCCATCACTATTTTAATTCCTTTTCCATCTTAACGCCCACCTCCACGCTAAGCGTAGCCTTTGGGCCTAACGGCAGTGGGCTCTGTCTACCCCGTCAGGGATAAAGACGTGAAAATGAATCTGTATAAACTTAAAAAATAAACTACATGTATCTACAAGTTTATTGTTAACCTATGCACTTATACATATTTAACATCTTAATGATTATTTGTCTAGCGTAGGTTGCTTGTAAAATACAGTTCTAGGCCATATAATTTGCACATACAATAAACAAGCCATACATTATAGGCTGAGTCATACAAGAATTGTGCTAGGTATATGTTTTAGTATGTCAAAAGGCAAATGTTTGAGAATTTGCATATGATAATAGAAGTTATAGTATGGTTGTAAATATATGAATCATTCTCAGAACCTTGAGGCCCAGATATTATTAACAACACTGTACTACTTTCCTTGAAGTGTTTGAAGTAATTAGCATTATGAAACGAAAATTTTAGCTAAGAAGTATTTGTCCGTGTGAACCAGTAGAAGTTTTTTCTCAAGACCAATAAATAAACAGACCATCTTTTTTGCTACGTCCTAAAGGTATACTGGTAGACAATTCATTGGATTAAGTTGTATGTATCACGGTTCATTAGACAGAGCCTGGTGAAAGAGAGATGAACAGATAGATAGTTAGCGGTGTCTTAGTAAAAGAGCCCCGTTTTTACCCTTAAAGTACGCAACCCTAAAAAGGATTCTAGCAAACCTTTCGTCTTACGAAAGTCTTCGTATAAAGAAATCTTTCAAGAAATCAACTTCTAAGCTAACTCGAACTAAAATAGATACTGCGTGATTCACACGTCGTGAAGCGGTCTTTGTCTAAGTTGACACGTTACTTAGCCGCTCTATTTACAAAGCTTTTAGCACGCCCTCTGTTGGCGTAAAGAGTAAACAACATTTTGACTTCACCCTACCTATAGTTATAATCAATTATTGGAACGTCCGCTCTGCTTAAATGAAGAACTATACAGAGTTTATTGAAGAAACTTTAGGTATAGGTAAGACGGTACATCAATTTAATAAACCTTTCGTATGCCGATACGTAGATCTGCGCGAAAATGCATTGTTTAATTATATTGTATCAGATATTCCGGCATGAAAGTGGTCAGTTGTGATCTGTCATGAATACCTAGTAGTATTAGTAGTAGTAATGGAAAGTGTAGGCCAAATCCTCTGGCTGGTCTGACCAAATATGGCTCCTGCAGTAGAGACTAAAAAGACCTGATGACGATGATGATGATTTCATCTTATACTATACAAAGATATACAACAACATTAAATTTGTAAAGATACCAGTGCAGTACAATTATAAAAATATTTAAAAAATCCTACAGACTATTATATAGTTACGAGTACTTTAAATTGTATAAACTAAAACGTGCTACCAACCCGTTCCGGTCCATCATACTTTAATACTTTTTATTCAATACCCCTTTACCTTTAACGAAAAAATATCGCTTTACAGATTTCAATTGACAGTAACAGATGTAAAAAACCGTGACAGATTCACTTTGAGAGGCATTTATTAATGCTGTATGGGTCTTTTCAATACCACTACTATTTATTGATAAAAAATACTTTTTAGTTTTTAACGCTTGTAAATTGGCTTTTGTTGCGATACCCCTATGTCATAAAAAATATTAAACGATACATTGTAACATTATTTAAATGACAATTAAAGTTTTTATGTTGCTTTTTTAAAAGGTGTAAAAATGTAATTCCAGATTGGTGCTTGAGCTTTGTTTGTATGTCGTTGAGTTATTAACGCCCACATACATAATATTATATCAATATGCCTACTAAGTATCTATAACATAGGCCTGTCCCGAAGATTTCCAAAATGACCTATCAAGAGTGGCCTGCATCCAGCAGTGGATTTTATGCGGCTGAAATGATGATCTTTGATTTTATTTTATACAATCCAGTTTGGTATGTTGTTTATAAAGTTTTGTTAAGTTAAAAAACACGCTCTAACATCCAGGTAAGCGTTACAAATAAAGATAATTTATTTGCCAAACATGTGTTACAAGATACTAGTACATTTAATTTCGTCCAATCATGTTTACCATCATCGGTGTGCAAATGTAATCAGAAAGGCTATCATCTATACCTACAATACCTATATAACTATACTATAATAATATACTTTATCTATGGACCTTATTATATAACCAAAATCTATTTACAATTTATCAGATAAGAAATCCTTAATAATATAATAACATTTGTCTACCAAAAATGATTTAATTTTTTTCTTAAACAAAGTAACATTTAATTCTTTATATTGTTTTGGTATTTTATTATATATTATCGGTGCCATACCTAATACCATACGTTGAATTTCTTTATTAAAATGGCAAAAAAAATATATTAAGATTTGTAAGTACTATTCATACATCAATGTAAAATCTGAGTAGTGTAAATGGTACAAGTACAAGATACAACGGATACGTTAACTTATAACTTCTTGTAATGCACTTTGACTATTTTAATCTCTTTAAATAATCTTTTTAATAATTTTAAATCATTCATCTTCATTGTATGATTTCGCTTCAAGCCCAAGTCTTAACTTCAAAAATATAAATTGATAAAACTTGTTCAACAATATATTTTCATTTGATTACGTGTTCACTCAATGACCGACAAATATAAATAACTAACAAACAGAATGTCAAGCGCATTACTTAATTATTTGCTTTTGCTGTTGACAGAGTGTCCGACGTCAAGTTATGTCAAGTTTGTTTTAACACTTCACTAATTATTCTCTTTATCAATTAAGTCTATGTGCTCACTTAACTAAATTGAGTTTATTCAAGAGTTCGTGCATAAAATCTTGCAACTAATTTGATAAAAACTTTTACAAGGTACCTACTTATTTTCTAAAGAAATGTGTTAAGTGTGTACTTCTATTGAAATGACCGTGTATACAAAGCGACTGCCTCCGTGTTATAGTGGTCAAGGCTTTCGCCTTGTGATCCGGAGATCGTGGGTTCGAATCCCCCTGGGAAGCATACTTTGTGAAAAGTTGCTTCCAGTCTGGTAAGGATATTGCAGGCTTGAATTACCTGAGTATCCAAAAATAATCAAAAATGATTCCGTGTTTTGGACGGCACGTATAAACTGTGGGCTCGAGCACCATCTAGCGTTTGATCATCAAACTACCCAAGCATTGGTTCTGGTTTACCATTTGCGTTGCGGAGGTCAGACGGCAGTCGCTTTGTGTAAAAAACCAGTAACCTCGTCAAATCTCCTTGATTAGGTAGCGGACTCCAGGCTCTGAAGTTTTACTGCTGGGGAAGCAACCGGGAAAATACGCCCGGATGAAGATAATGACCGTGTTTTCATAGCAAATATATAAGGCAGCAACTCTTACCTGATACCTTTGTCATCAAATGCGTGCTTCATTAATATACCATAGAATAAATAAATAGGTTTGGAGTCAAAAACAAATACGTAGCTGCGTATTTGTTTCATGCGGAAGTTCCTATCATCTCAGCGTATTTCCAGTTGCATACTCAGCTGAATTGCTGCAAAGCCTGGGATCCGCTTTAGGGCTTTTTATTCTTCACTTTTCACGCTCTTGAGCATCCTCTGTAGTAAAACGATTAGCAAATTTATCATTCTTGCCGTCTAGCCAGCATTTATTGGATCTACCACGTCTGCCGGGACCCGGCGGAGGAACGTAGAATTATTTGTGAATAAAAGATAGACTTTCAACAAAAAACAAAGTCGAATAATTATCCCTTCATTCTGTTCTGGCAAACGGCAAAACATAGAATGTACTGACTACTTTTTCCCTCGCAGAGCGTAAATACCGATTGAAGAAATGGAGTAGATTCTGAATTATTTGAATAGGCGTGTTAGAAGAAAATTAACTAAGATCATAATCAAATGTTGAATAACTCATTTCATTAGTCATTAGACACAGTAGATATGTGTGTTGAAATTAGTAGCAGCCTAAACAGAGTCTATTGTATGGAACACGTGCATAATAACTGACATTATTATCAGACCCTTATTATTCAATGCATGTATTAATATTGCATTATCAATATACATTGCTGTTTAATCGACGATCGGCAGACCCACTGCAAAATTAAATGTAACAGTTTTCCGAAGCAATTGAATTATTACCGACTGACTTTTACTATGTTTGGCGATTTTGTGGTGTAACACTTAGTTATATACATAAGCAACATAAAGCATACAACCCATATAAATGCGTATAGGGTTCATGTGTGAGTCATGTTCTTGGTTCTTAGTAAAAATTTATACACACAATAATTCGACTAAATACATCGCAATTTGTTCAGCTTATTTATGTAGGTTCCCAGGTTAATATAAAATTGTAGGTATATTAGAAACCTACTACTACCTACGAGAATAAAACTTTTAAAAATGTTATGTTTATAATTTGACCTAGCTTAAACAGAATAGATGGAGTTATTAGTACTTCCTATATAATATTGTGTCAGATTTTTGCAAACTGTCTACAAGCATCTGACATAGCTTAACGACTGCCACACAATGGCGATAGCCGTAAACAACAGCTTATGCGTGCCTTCCAAAGCACGGAGGTGCTCCAGAAATGTATGTGGCACTTGTCACCCATCCAAGTGTGGACCACGACCGGTGTCACTTTACTTTCGAAAGCTCTAGTAATGCGCACTCTCGCCAGGCCGCTGAGCGCCGATCTTAAACGTCTCAATTAAATACTCCCTTTATGCGACTTCCCATGACAGTACTAAGGTCTACCTCTATTATGTAATATCTATTACAAGATTAATAAAACCTACGAAACTAGATTCCTTGCGGGCTGTCATGTCAAATCTCAATACAATTAACTTGAAACCAGCGAACTAGATGCAGTATCGGTGTTCATTAGCCATTCCTTTTAGGGTTCCGTAGCCAAATGGCAAAAACGGAACCCTTATAGATTCCTCATGTCTGTCTGTCTGTCTGTATGTCTGTCTGTCTGTCTGTCTGTCTGCCTTTCTGTCCGTCCGTATGTCACAGCCACTTTTTTCCGAATATATGTATATGACCTATACTGTTAAAACTTGGTAAGTATTACGTAAACCGCATTAAGGATTTGACACGGGGGTTCCCCATACTTAAAACTAAAACTTAAAAATTTATTTTTCATCAAACCCATACGTGTGGGTTATCCATGGATAGGTCTTTAAAAATGATATTTAGGTTTCTAATATTAATTTTTTTTAAACCGAATACTTTGCGCGGGAGACACTTCCAAAGTGGAAAAAAGTGTGTCCCCCCCCGTAACTTCTAAAATAAGAGAATGATAAAACTAAAAAAAATATATGATGTTCATTACCATAAAAACTACCAGCGAAAATTGGTTTGAACGAGATCTAGTAAGTAGTTTTTTTTTAATACGTCATCATCATAAACGGCAATTTACCTTTCATTCAATCAACTCAAATATAAAAAATCAAAAAAAAACATACTACAAGACTTTTATATTATGTTATTTGCTACTACGGAACCCTTCATGGGCAAGTCCGACTCGCACTTGGCCGCTTATTTCATTATCACTCCGCCTAATTAATTATACCGGTTTGTTGGGAGCCGTAATTCTGTCATCTGGACACAGATTGGCGTATGTCCGAACATCACTGTTCGCCCACTCTGCTGTAATTACCTAAGCGAGAGCTTGTTGACTATATTAAGAGGTATACTGATGGTAAATTATATTCTTAATTATTGCATTCTTCTTCTTATCATCTTCTCCTTTGCTCATTAAAAAACTAAGAATCAGTGATTTTTGTCGATCTTGGGAAAGGGAACACATTTTGTTTATACAATGTTCTTTTTTATAAAGTTTTATTATAATATGTATACATAAATGTTTCAAGGGGTCAGTCATTTTGAACAATTTTTTTCCTGTAAATGTATATCGAATACGCAAAAAAACTTTTTCATTGTCGTAACCATATCACGTGACTACTTCGATTTATATAAGAATCTAAACATTTTATTTACTTCAATATACATTTAATAGACGATAGTCTAGGGATATTTTATCATAAACAACATTTTTGTAAATGCCATTACGTCAAACTGAACGAATTCATTTATTTTTTGCTTGTGTAAGAGCACCAACATTTCAGAACTTTGTTCTAAAATTGTACTGACTGTTACAACTGACTGACTTTTATATCTATGTTCTTAGATTTTTTTTACCTATTCCGAAAAAAGAATGCTTTTGGTAGGTTCTTGTGATTAAACTTTCTTGTAAGTAGCTGGTGCAAAGATAATCATTGTCTCCATTTCAGCCATGTCCTCCACTGACTGCAGCATGCAGCCAAAACTGATACATAGCGGCCTGTACCCAGCGACATTGGTCAAATAATCTTACTCATATCATATTGTAATAAGGATTTTTCTTGCCAATTAGTATGTGGCCTAGTGGTTATCATGACAGGCTATCACACCGTAGGTCCCGGGTTCGATCCCAGGTCAGGTCAAAATGGTAAATGATCTTTTTCAATTTGACCTGGTTAGATGTTTATCAATATATTTATTTGTTATAAAATATAGTATCGTTCAATAAGTATCCCATAACACAAGTCTCGAACTTACTTAAGGGCTAACTCTGTGTGTTTTGTCCATATATATTTATTAATTGCTACGCAGTTCTTCACTTTAACACTGAATCTGCCTCAACGCAATCCAGGGACCGATAAACAGCTGTTTGATTTGCATTTAAAATCGATTGCTGCTGTAACTGTGTTCGCTATGAGATTGTATGTATACTAGCACAAACTAGTACGAATACGGATGAGGCATTAGCAACGAACAAAAAACAATTTTGTATTTTTTACATAATAACATATGTAGATGTGTTATCATCATTTCACGCATAACGTCCACTGCTGGACATTGGCTCCGCCCAAAGGTTTCCAAAATGACCGATCAAGAGAGGCTTGCATCCAGCGCTTTCCAGCGACCCTGGTCAGGTCATCGGACCACCTTTTGGGTGGGTGCCCTACCCTTCGTTTGCCAGTACTCGGTCGCCATTCGAGAACCTTTTTGCTCTATCGGCCATCGGTTCGTGTCGCCACTTCAACGAAATAAGTCTTTTACGAGTTCTCACATACGATACAAGTCTAGCGGCTAGCAATTAGCCACTGACAATAGAAATTTCTAGAATATATCAAACATGGATTCAAGTACATGCCCGCGCATTAAATGTAGTTCTAGTAGTAGTATGTGTTTTGAAAGGGTTTAATCAATGCTTTTATTTGACACATAATTATCTCTATGTATAAATTGTGTATAGCTTGTAGGTGTGGCATTTCTTTTTTTTCCTTAGTTTGTTGTTATGGGATTGTACACCAGACACCCGGCCATTCTATCCGAGTGATATCTCTGTAAATTATACCCGCTATTTTAATGTTGAAATATAAGATAAGGTGATAATATTTATTGTAATTAGTTAAATAAACATCTCATTAACAACTACTTATGGTCTTAAATCTTAACATTATTTAAGAACAAAAAGAAGAAGCGACATTTGATTAGAATAAATTATGATATCATATTTAGTTTGTTTTATCCTAATAGTAATAATGGAAAATGGTTTCTTGTATTTGTTTTCTTTAGCCACTGTTACAATAACATTGAATTGTCTAGTTTTCTTCAGTTTTTACAGTGAAAAAATCTCTAGCTTTTGACTGAATATTATATAGGTACTTAGGTCATTTGAATCCTTAACTCTAAAGTACTCGATACATTAGGTATTGGTTTTATGAGTAGCTACTTTTTTTTCAAGTACTCTTTTATTATTTTATAATATTTACGCTTTACCATAATTGGTTTATTATTATTTTTTATTTTTTTTTTGATAGCTATAATAGGTCCCATCGTTGGGCAAAAGCCTTATTGGTTTATTATTATTAAACTTTTTTATTACAAATAGTTACAATTGAAACTCTTCAATGCAATGAGCTATTATTCCAATAAAAAATGTTTATTCAAAAATTATCTCACTCCATGGCTCCCATAAAGATCACCCTTCAGTTATGACTTATGAATGTGAAAAAATCAACAATAGTTTTAACCAGTCACTTTAAATCTCACCAAGTCATGCGCGGTGCCCGTATTCGGGTGCGATTCGTTCCGGAGCGGCGCGAATGCGTGCCGACGCCTGCGTACGCGTTTGCGCAACGCTCTCATTAGTCCGGAACAAAGTGTGTGACGTAACGGGTAAACTGACGATTGCAGCCATATTCCAAAAATAAACTTTTCGGATATTTTTTATACAGTGCGATTATAGAAACAACAAGTTTAATTATACAAATTGCATTCTATAATAAACAACTATGTTTCTGATATCCTTTTAAAGTTTTGATCAAGTACTTAATACATTTTTATGTATCATCAATTATTGTCAACTATTATGCCATTTTGTTGTTTACAAATGTTTCATAGACTAAAATTGCCTAAAATAAAAAGTGAGTCGATACTTTAGAGTATTATTATTGAAAGTACATAAATACTGACTTACCTGTCTTCACGAATTATAATAAACATATATAATATCATACTATAACAGTCTTATTTAAACATTAACTACAAGTAAGACTAAAATGTACCTCTTTTCTAAAATTTATAAAGTAGAGATACAATACTCTTAAGAAACATCTCCAAAAGTGATGTGATTGTAACAAAAACTTTATGATGCATCATAAGTTCGTAGTCATCGTAGTAACACTTAACACTGCGTTGACCCAATTCGCTACGCTCAGATAAAGTATTATCTCAGTGCAGGAAGTGAATATTAGGATAAAAATTGTAATGAACACGCATAGTGCTTAGTTCTTTGTTAGCTTCACAGCGAAGAAGGAAGAAAGCAAATCGCAGCTAATGTGCGCAATTTGTTTTACTCTTTGGCTTAGAGGAAATGGAGGGAAATGTGACATTGACGGCGTAATGTTGATGTGCGTGAAATTACTCCTTATTTGATGATTGCGCAATATTATAGTCATTAGAAATGAGGATTTGTATTTACGAGTATGCTTTAGATAAGTAGCAAGATAACCGCTAATTTTATGCTTTGATATTATATGATATCTGTCCACTTAGCATGCCACCGAAGATATACCCAAATAAAGTTTATATCGCGCGGGGACTAGTGTCATCCCGCTTGTTATTATTTCGTTAGGGCTGATAGTCTATGGCATATCAATGTACTAAATAATTTGTACGAATGTAATTTAAGGATTTAGAAACATAAAAATAAAATGCGAAAGTGAGTTCGTATATTTGTTTGTTATAAATTCACGTTTTAACCACTGATACTATTTAGATAAAATTTGAGAAAGATATAGTTTGAAACCCAGGGAGGTACATAGGATAGTTTTTAATCTGAAATTCCCATGGGGAGCAAACCCACGGGCACAGCTAGTATTACAATAAAAAATACTTAGATTTTGTCAACGTTTATGCTATCATAACGAAGCTTATATCCAAAGTGATGCAAAACAAATGCGAATACATTTCCTATCCAATAAAAATTATCTACTTACACCACATGACATACGACGATTGAAAAAGGAACGCTAATAAATATATTGTGGGTTTTGGAAAATGGCGAAATTTGGCGAAATCAGAGACGCCGCCTAATTGAACCGGACGGAAGGGAATCAAAGGGAATGATTGCATTCCCCAGAATTCAAGGGGATGTACTGCAGGGGAGGACACGGAGCGTGGACGGATTCTTTTAGGGTGACGTCGGAGCTACAAAAAGAAAATATGAGTGGTTATTTTTGTCAAAAAGTGCTGTCATTGTAACAAAAATTCCTTTTTTCCACCTACACGCTTACTAAGTGGCCTTTGAGTCCTACAGGTCCAGGCTCTGTCTATCCTGTAAGGTATAAAGACGTAATACTGTATCTATATTCAATTTACTTACTATATTTGTTACAAATTGAGCGCTAAGTATCTAATTTATTAAAATACCGGCTGTTATCTTCAATAAAGATAAGAATACACTTGCAAAACTGGGTCATAGGTTCACATTTTATATGTTTGAGTAGGTAAGTATGTATAAAGGTTGATTGTCAAGTCAACGTAAGTATTTCTTTATTCGTAACCCTTTTGAATGTTTTGTAGTCTTAATAAAAACAAGACGAGGTATATATACAGATACAAAATATAATTGCTATTAGACGCTAGATTTGACATAGAGTAAAAAAAAAATACACTAACAGTAAAAAAATAATCGGCCAAGTGCGAGTCGGACTCGCACATGAAGGGTTCCGTACCATTATCTTTAAAAACATCACGCATTCAAATATTTATTTTATTGTTTTTAGTATTTGTTGTTATAGCAGTTACAGAAATACATTATAAGTAAAAATTTTAACTGTCAAGCTATCACGGTTAATAAGATACAGCCTAGTGACAAACAGATCTTAGTAATAGGTCCCTTTTTACCCTCTTTTACCCTTTGGGTACAGAACCCTAAAAAACATTAAGTATACATATATCAATAGCAAAGTTTCGTAGTTCCACGGCAGCCCATAGGTCAAAAACATGGTGGGCGAAATACCGTTGCAGTAATGTCATTGCTACGGTTATGGGTGAATTGCTTTTTACAATTTGTTGGTTGGGGAAGGACCCGAAGGACAGATATGTGAGGTGTTCGTATGTGCATAAATAAATAACTAAGCGTCTTTTAGAGGTTTTTTTTCATTGAGGAAAAGGAAGGTACGTCAATTGGCATCTTAGGGACCAAAGAACAACTTACCATAAACTTTTTTTGCAGTACATAGAGTAACTTTATTAAAAATCATGCCTTGCAACATCGTTTGTAGGCCAAATGGAAGATAAGACCATATTTTCACTTATACATGTAGAATAAAATACCCCCAAAGAGGTCATATCCTCATAAGCTGAACAAAAACTATTCATCATTCATCCCGTTACAAATGCAATCTAGGTATAGTTTTGGTAAATTGGGGTTTTTTAAAATAAGACTTACTCTTATTTAAATTTAGATACGAGAATGAGGTTTAAAAATGGGGTAAAAACAAATAAGACTTACTCATTCTTTTATCTTAAATAATGGGGTACCTATTATTTTTATTATTTTACGAGTTTAAAAAAAACTAGTAAAGTGATAAAAAATAGAAAGGAATGAGTGTAGGTTTAGAAAAAAAAAAACGATAATATAATTTAATGCAAATAATGATGCAGCAATACATTACGGGTAAAACAATTTATTGGATGGTCTGGACAGATATATCAAGTCCTGAGCCCTTGATAGGATTGTGTTCGTACGAGAAGTACTTATGTCACTTCGCGGCTCTGAAGTTACCGCAAAGTGGCACGCGACCTTTTTTGGTAAGGTTTTGGTTTTTATTTTTTGATACAGAAATATATTTTGTTAACTGCGCTTTTTACGCCAAGGTTTGTAATCGGTGTTAGGGATTGGACTTGCTGTCAATATATGCGCACTGAAAATTTGATCTTACAGCATACGTATAATAAACAGGCATCGCTTTAATGAGATCAGAGCGAATTTGGGGCGAAATTATATTTTTAATATTTTTGTCGACAAGATGATTAAAGAGGATTACTATCAATTATTACGTAATGACTTGTATATCTTCTATCTATTACTACGTCATCTACATATAGGTAGGTACTCAATAAAAACCAAAACGGAATATTTATTCTTATTGTACTTAATTTTAGGTTTATTTTTGTTTTGTAATATATGAACGATTGTACATACAATTTTGTGTGAAGAGAGCGAAACAAAATAGAGACGTATTCAAGTTTTGATTAAAAATCCATCTAACCCATTCATCAGTTCATCCAATGTTATTCTATAACAGCAGTTTGATTAAAACTAAAAAGAGGGGAGATCCAAAGGGAAATAGTAACATTCGTTATCAACAGATGTGGATGAAGGGTTTCTATGAACAGAAATGGAAGCCACTTCAAAGGCGGCCCGACAAAGTAAACACTTACACCATTTTTATGGGAACATCTTTGTGATGTTACGTTACTTGTGGTTTAGGTGAAATCTTCCGGTCAAGAATATTTCTATTTAAAGTAACATTTTTTTAAGTATAATTTAAATATTCGTTCTAACTAATCATGTTTTAATAAATATATACATTTATATTTTACAGTAGAAGAATTATAAAAGCGAAAAGTGTACTGTAAAAAAATGGTATTAGTTCGTTATTATTTGCAAAAAATCTATAATAATCTAATGTAACTCTAAGGTATAATACCTACAGGATTTTTTGCATAATAACACAACAATACATATTTCATGATCACAACTTATGCTATTGAGCTTATAAGAGTGTACATATAGCTAGCAAAGACATACCTATGCACTGTAGGTACTTCATTTGCTAATAATAAAATAAATATCCAAAATGATTCCGGAGCAAAGCTCGTAAATTTTATTGCATATGAATATGATGAGAAAACTCAGATAGAGTTCATGCTAATCCGCTTTTACGCAAAACAAATAGATACAAGCATAAAACAAATACCATAATTCCGTAATATTCCCTGATTTATCCCATAAAATGTTCACTGTTTTGTCATAAATTTGCGAAACTGCGCCCATGAATATAGAGGCCGGCTATGAAAACAATATTAACCCAAATATTATGACCGAACACAAATGTGACCTATAAAAATATCCCGCTGATTTCGATACACAAATCAAGGTAAGATATTTTAATACACCTAGAATGCAATTCAACTTAATAGGTTTTTTTCTGGAATTGAGATGGCCAGTATTTTTGAATACAAGCTTTTTATTTTTCGAGTGTTATAAAGGTTTATTTAACCATTGTTGTGCGTCCATTTATCTCCTGAATTTATGGGGTAGCGTCGCGAATGTGTTCCATTTGCGTCGACGGGCTGTATTGTGACTTTTTGCGGTAACTACCAGCCTTCTCGATCCGTCACGGCCTCCAATGCGCTATTAGCCATTGTTTGAGCTTTCTTTATGCGCCCAACTAATTTACCTCGGTTTGAATGTTGCACTTGCAGTCGACATTTATCAAGCGAGGTGTGAAACCCTGAACAAAGACCACCAAGATTCGTTTACTTGATGGCTACTGTTCCGACCGTTCCCCATTCATTAATTACAAACACCATTTCGTGTTTCTCAGAATGGTTCGTGTCGTGAGTCATAAAAATAGTAAGAAATGCAATTTGATTTAAAAAATGCTGCATTTCTACTTTTTTGTAGTGGATTTCATCTTTGTTCTATATACAAATGTACGTTCTGCAACTAAAATAAACACAATTAGTAATTGTAATAAACAAAGACAATTAAAAATATGGTACGTTTTAACCACTGTTGTACTGTACCAACATAGACTTTTCTAATAAATCTGATGTGTGTGCATGGTTTTATCCAATAAATCTGGTGATTATTTCTAAACTATGATTATTTCTATAAAACGTCAAAATAGGGTAGGGTTATCCTTTGCTAGCAAAACCAATCAAATATTCTTTTTACAACCGCATTTCTTCACCATGCTTTTCAACAGAAATAATAAAATAAACATTTAGATTTAAATCAGTCTTCTTTCTTGAATTTAACATATTTATGTTACTTTTTAACATACTTAGCTATATCGTAATCAGAGTGAAAAATTATTTAAGTAATGTGAACTGGTACGAAAAGTTCAACACGGAATATCGCCGATGCAGGTCGAGTATTCACGCTCCGATAAAATCTACCTACACATTTGTGATAAAATATTTGATTAGTTTTGTTAATTAAAATTCTTTCACACGTACGGGTGATACTGTTTTTGGTCATTTAATTGGACTAAATGAAGGTTATTTAGCCAAGCTGTTTGGTTAAATAAAAGATGTCTTAAAACTTGAATTACGTATTTCTTTTTTCGCGGTAACAATTTAAGGCTGGTATAAACGGGGCAATTTCAATCTATATTTGTCTCTCTTTTGATTATTGTTTAGGTTTCGTACTTTTAATCTCCCCAAGTCCATCGTTTACCATCGTTTGTGTCTTTTAGAAGGTTATATGTAAGGCTTGGTATGATTCAAATGTCTCCACCCAAAATTTAATAATTTTTGCTTAAAAATCGGATATATGAGGAATGCTTTATTTGTAGTGTTTACTTACTTACTTACTTACTCCGTTGGCTCAGCGACCCGAAGTGGATCTTGCCTTCGAGACGAAAGAGTGCCATAATTTCCTGTTCTAAGCGATATCTTGCCAGCTGATAATTTCCATCTCCTGCAGATCAGCCTGCACCGTATCCACCCATATCTGGGACGACCTACAGGTCTTCAGCCTGATACCTTTCCCATATATACTGCCTTGACGCCACGATTCTCCTTCATTCTTTCCAGATGTCCAAGCGGAATGCTTTAAGTAGTAGTGTTTAACAATTATTTAATAAATGAAGGAAAATCTGATTTGAACAAACCCTTTCACCTAAACTTGAGATTTTTGGTTGTCAGGGCATTCACATAGGTATTGATTTGATCTAATGATATACAGAATGCTGAGTTGAACACGTTCTAGTAGAGTGAGCTGTCAGTAACATTAATCGTAACTATCTTCGACAGCTCAGACTGCTCCAGTAGTGGAATTGATGAGAAGTGAGCGTTTCCAAAATCCTGTCACACGATATTTACATTAGTAATCATCCATATGGTATTTATTTATGAATATATATTAATTTAGTTATTTATATATTATAGAATGTATTAATTATTTATTATATCTATAGTGATCGTATTGTTATACATACATGTGTATAGGAATATATTATAAATGATATGATCTTATTACGTTCTTGTAGGTGTCTAATTTAGACTTTTCAATATAGTTCTCACATTCTGTCGCACCACCCAAATTATTTCTCTACTTGGTTCCGTGGTTAATAGGCAGAGAACGCCATATGACGTTAAGTCCGCCATTTGTAGATTTATTTCTTGTGCAATAAAGTTCAAATAAATAAAATACTTGCAAAATAGTAACACACAAGACATAAGTTGATAAACGGAAAAACTTTTCGGAGACTCAAGAGGTATTGATACGAGATTACACGTATTGTTTTAGGTAGAGTGAGTTATTTAGTGACATCAATAATAACTATCTTTGACAGTCCACTGTGTTACCGTTTGCTACTATGGAGATGGACGTACAGTTCAAAATTTTTTTCGTTTTACAAGTGATCACCGAAGGATGCCAAAGAAGAGGAGAAGAAAAATCCATTAAAATACTTGACTGTGCCTGATGTCCACCATCCTAGGGTATGCCGTTGTTTAAAAAGTTTCAAAAACTGTCCGCCACAATTCGTTTTCCCCGCTTGAAGACATTTGTAAGGCGTCTTAAAGCAGCAGCTACATAGTGATTCTTTAGTAGCCACTTTAGTCATCTAAAGAAAAAAATGAAGTGATTCTATTCTAGACAGAAAACCACACGATATTTTTTGATTGTCGTAGCGTAGTACAATGGTAATGCGCCATACCAGTCCACGACGTCACACGGGTCCGGTATAAACGCAAACAGTACGTGTGTAATTCACCGATTAATTAAAACTTATACAAGCGTGACCGCTGTAATTGCTGGGATTTGTGGTGCGTTGACTGTTTTATTGGCTGTGCCTTTAAGAGCTTTGCTTTTGAATTGTTAGAGATAAGGAAATCAATCATTGCAATATCTTTCCTACTAATATTATAAATGCGAAAGTGACTTTGTATATTTATTTGATTGTTACCTCTTCACGCTTAAATTACTGAACCAATTTGAATAAAATTTGGTACGAATATAGTTTGAGACATAGGATACTCTTTATCCCGAAATTCCCACGAGGAGCGAAGCCCGCGGGTAGTTGAAATATGAAAAAGTGTATTAACACTTGGTTTTTGATGATTATGACCCGATTTTTTTTACGTTTTTTATCCTACCTAGAAACTACCTACTGCTTTCAAGGTCTACTTAACACTGAATGGGGAAAAATAAGAGGCGGTCACAAATCACGATGGGCAAACGATCTAGTTACGTATGACAAGAGCTGGTGAGATATTGTTACTGACAGAGATATTTGGATAATTTAGAGGATACTCTGAGACTATATTGCCTAGCTAAAAAGTCTAGATAAATGCTGAAAATCTAATTTGTTCTAGGTTCAAAATACTGCAATGTTATGTTACAAATTATATAAAGTTTTTATTTTTATTTTTTTATTTTATTCTGTTTTATTATATCTTTCTTACCATCACATATTATGTTAAATAAAATTATATAGATGTATTTATAACTGCATTTGCGCAATAAATTCCCACCATTCCGTCAACATAAAGGTATTTCAAGTATATTGGTGATTTTTATTTGAAATCGAACACTTTTATGAGTTTTTAACTACTATTAGTCATGATTTTATGATCTTTTAATGGAAACGCTCAACAACTATCGATTGGTTAGATTTGATGATACATAACAATGATGTGATTAAGTCCACATCCATAATAATTTTTGGTTTTTACATGCCCGTAGTGGGAGGCTTTTATCTCTTCATCAAAATTAATAAACTAATAACAAGAAGTCAATAAACCTATAAAAGTCTCAAGAAATGTACGAACTCAATTCTTGTTAAGATTGGCAGGTTTCAGCCTTTGACTAAAAAGAATGACAATTCCTACCTTTCTTAAACATATATTTTTAAAATCCGTTATAGGTTACTAAATAATAAATAAATATATGGGGACAAATTACACTGATTGAGCTAGCCCCAAAGTAAGTTCGAGACTTGTGATATGGAATAGTAACTCAACGATACTATATTTTATAACAAATACAGTATGTATTTGTTTTATTATAATATATTTTTAATTGAAGAGCAGTGCACGAGGGCAATTCCACTGCATAGAGGTGTAAGACAGGGAGATGTTATATCTCCGAAACTGTTCACCGTTGCACTGGAAGATGCCTTCAAGCTTCTGGAATGGGAAGGATTTAGCATCAACATCAATGGCGAGTATATCACTCACCTTCGATTTGCCGACGATATTGTTGTCATAGCAGAATAGATGGAAGACTTAAGTACTATGCTCGGAGACCTAAATCGAGTTTTACCAACAAGTGGGCCTTAAAATGAACATGGACAAAACCAAAGTAATGTCGAATGTCCATGTTGCGCCCCTACCTGTTTGTGTTGGGAGCTCCACCCTCGAAGTTGTAGACCAGTATATCTACCTGGGTCAATTGATCCAGGCAGGAAGTTCCAGCTTCGAGGAAGAGGTCTTTCGACGAATCCGACTCGGCTGGGCAGCGTTCGGGAGGCTACGCAATGTCTTCTCGTCCAAAATACCTCTGTGTTTTAAGACTAAGTCTACAACATCTACACATTGGTTGTAAAGTTTACAACCAATGTGTGTTACCAGTGATGACTTATGGCTCCGAAACGTGGTCCCTAATGGGTCTCATAAGAAAGCTCAAGGTCACTCAACGCGCTATGGAGAGGGCTATGCTCGGTGTTTCCCTACGTGATCGAATCAGAAATAAGGAAATCCGTAGGAGAACAAAAGTCACTGACATAGCCAAGCGGATTAGCTCGTTGAAGTGGCAGTGGGCGGGACACATAGCGCGACGAACCGATGGCCGATGGGGCAAAAAGGTTCTTGAATGGCGACCGCGTACTGGCAAGCGAAGCGTAGGGCACCCACCTACAAGGTGGTCAGATGACCTGACCAGGGTCGCTGGAAAGCGCTGGATGCAGGCCGCTCTTGATCGGTCATTTTGGAAATCTTTGGGGGAGGCCTATGTCCAGCAGTGGACGTTATGCGGCTGAAATGATGAATGATGATGATATTTTTAATTTGCCCAAATAAAAAGTCTAGTGCAGTATATTCTATCTTTTAATGTATATTTTTTGATCTTGTACTACATTTTATACCTTCGCTAGCGTATATCCCTTAGAGGGATAACATAAACTGGTAGACAATGCTTATAGCATTAAGTTATACCATTTGTATTATAATATACCTTTCCAAAGATTTCGAGACCGACCAGTTTAAATTTGTTTTTAATTTTTTTTTAAATAATTAGATGAAGATTAGAAACATATTTATACTCTGTTTGGTTAGGTATTTAAATAAATATAAACAATCTTGACATGTCTTTTTATTGAAAAATACACTTTATAAATCAATACCTTTGGAAATTACAAATTAGTTATGTTACATATTATAAATTACATAATTACTATGTAAATTGCAAAGGTATTGATTTATGAAGTGTATTTGAATAAAAAGACATGTCAAGATTGTTTACATTTATTTAAATACCTAACCAGACGGAGTATAGGTATGTTACTGCTTAGATCTTTCCCACAAAAGTGATAAAAGATATTTTAAGGGCACAATCACCATTTACTTAATATGTTTTTAAAGTTCAAGAGAACACATTTTGTTTCTACTCGAGTATAAATACAATCCACAACACCAATGAATAGCCTATTATGAGAAGAGAGGACCAAGAAATAGCATAATAATCACGTAAATTCTATTTACATTCAGAATTTTAAGATCTGATGCAAATCATAGTTCAACTATTGTGCAGTCGTGACCAGTGACCAACCATGGTCATTATAATATTCAAATCCGATATATTTACCTTTTCTCTACGCTTGGGACTTTTTATTTCAACAGCACTAAGAGTGGTGAAGAACTGAGGATCTCTAGAGCTGTTCTATTAACACGGAGGTAGGGTTGGCACGGAGTTTGGATTTTTCCATTTGTAATCTTAAAACATCCTGTCTTTAAAAATAGTGTTAAAAAAGTTGGTAGCTATTAAATTTAAAAACATATGTATGTATGTCCAACGTGTGCATAGCACAACGAGGCAACTATTACTAGTTGCAGCCTCAGGAAAAAACATTCTGACAAAATTTTCTCACTGATGCACCTGAAAAACGGACAAAACTATTTTAGTAATAATTATCCATCATCCATTATCCACGCTCTATGTAAATGTAGAGAAATTTGACCATTGTACAAAAAGACTGTTGACGAACAAAGGAACATGATAATTTCTCTTTCAGATATCACTCTCCACTTTTAAAAAAAATCTTTTTATACGATGATTCGTCAGTGTTCATGTTCCACTTTTTTTTTAAATTTTATTATACGATAATTCATCAGTGATTTAAACAACAATAATAAAATATTGCGATCTTAAGTCTTCAAAAAATAATGGTAGGTAAGTACTTATTTTTTAATAAACTTTTGCGCTCTATTTTTCTTGATATCGTACAAATTCAAAACGGCAACCCTAGCTGCAATTCATTTAAGTATATTCGTAATGTAAATGTTATAGAAAATTTATGTAAATTAACTTTATTACATTACACCCGATAGCAATTTACGTCTACATAAATATGAATGCCTGCTGAGTTAGCGTTTAATACGGACAAATATAGTGCTTTTGTTGAATTGTAAAAATTGTAGAAAGTTTTCTTAGTTAACGTTATAAATGGCTGTTATACAAAAAGAGTTTGACGTAATATTTTTTAGTTAATATCAATTTGTGATACCGGATTTTTGTGACTAATAATTTAAGAAAGAAATCGGTAGATGTATCGTATAGGATCTTAATTTATCATAAATTAAGAATTAGTAGGTATAAATAATAAAAAAGATGATGCGAAGTGAGTTTGCCACAAGGCTTTACTCTTACTGTCTGTTTATGCCAATTATTTTATGGAAACGCAAAAAGGTTTAAAAGATTTACAATTACTATGTCACTGTGTGTAAGTAAGTAGTTAATAATCCAAAGTAAAACATGCTCTTAGATCGTGGTTAAGAGGCATCAGACACCCTTTGGGCCTTTGCCTTACAGTTAGTATCTCAGGCGACATCTAGAGAAACTGTATTATTATTGGCCTGATAGAATAATATGTGGAAAGTTGTAGTCGAAGGTCATTAGGTACAAATTGTTTGTCGTATATAACCCATTTAAGATGATAATATCGCCAATGTCTGGGTAGAGGCAAACATTGATAGATTACTGACAAGTGCATAATATTTGGTTTTAGATTATTGTTGTTTGTAAATATCATGCTCACATACTATCGCGTCTTTATCTCTTAAGAAGTAGACCAAGCCAATTTCTTTGTCCTTGTAGTGTAGCTGATGTGGGGCGTACTATGAAGAAAAGTAGAGTTTTAAATTTAATTATTAAGGAAGCCATGCTTTCAAAAGCATGGATTAAATAATTGTACAAAGTGTTTAAAACTCTCTATGTTTGCGGACCTAAAATGGAACTAAGGAATGCGTCTGGCTAGAAGGTACAATGGATGATAGAGTAAAGCTATCACCGAGTGGTATCCCAGGGAAGTTTTTGACGTCCAGCAGCTGTGTGGGTCGATGACGTCAATCGGATTGCTGCAAAGAACTATATCGAAAAGATTAGATATAGCTTAGGAGAATTACCTGTTATGTCAGTTAGTTACTTGCTAAATTACAATTGAGTGTCGTGGTACTCACGGTTGGAACAAAGTTACAAAAATTGAAGCCCCTAAATATCCCCAAAAATTACCAGCACTAAAAATTTCGTGGTGGAAAAAAGTGACAGAAAAAACCTACACTTTTTTTCGCCTAGACCCCTATCCGCCAACTCCGTATAGTCCGAAAAGAAACTTTATTCTAACAACTTGTTGTAACTAGTGGTAGTAACACGAAACTAGCATATACATATAATTTACATACATTTTCTCACTACTTCTCAATAATGAAATGCGATATTTAAAGGCGGCATCATACTAAAGCAGTATCTCACAGCATATTTATTTCAAGTTGGATTTATGAACACCTGCGCGGACTTCCTAGTAATCTATTAGAATTCTAAAGCCATTTTGTTTGTTCGTCATATTTAGTTCAGCGACCGGTTATGAGTTATTTATGATACTTTATTGTTAAAGGTTGTTTAATGGTCATCACGTACGAATTTCTTATTGGCAATGTGCCCAAATGTCAGGAAATACCTGCTTAAGGATGAATAAATATAATACATTCTGTTTTTATTTAGTCAGTATTTGCTGTCTTATGCTAAAATTGCATTACTAAGTACTATACCATCAGTTACGCAATCTTTACTGAAATCTTGTTTACAGTGGATTTAAGTGCAAATTATGTACATTATATAGTAAGAATCAATTTAGTATTAATCTATAAATATCCTATTATACTTATAGTTAAAAGTAAATAATTTTACTTTTTGTAGGTGCTAAACCATCTGCTTCTAGGTGAAGGTCCAAAATAAAACGTATTTCGGACTGATTGGGCCTCAAAACTCGTCGATTGCGAGCATTGATGTGTAGGTAGGAAGCAACTTTCGCCCAGTAGTCAGTGAAATCTCAATCTAGAAATGTAACTTACAAGCTTATTGTAAAAGTATCTAAGTACTAAGAACATGGTTCTCTTTTCATGTACATGGTTTGATGTCTAAATTTTATTGAACCAGAATCGGGCTACCTCTATTTAGAACGGGAGGTCACGACAAATTTGGTAACGATAAGGGATATGGCTGACTCTGGTTTTATAGAATAAAGACCACCTCTCTGATGCAAAATATGTTGGTCTGCCTGCGTGGAGTGGTTGCGTTACTTAGATATGGCGCCTAAAAAGTTGGTAATCGTGACCAAAAAAAAATGATAAGGCATATGGCTGACTCTGGTTTCACAGGATTAAGAGCATCTCTTTGATGCCAAATATGTCGGTCTGCCTGCGTGAAATGGTTGCGTTACTTAGATATGGGGCCTAAAAAGTTGGTTATCGTGACCAAAAAAAAATGATAATGCTGACTCTTGTTTCAAAGGATGAAGAGCACCTCTCTGATGCTAAATATGTTAGTCTGCCTGCGTGAAGTGGTTGCGTTACTTAGATATGGCGCCTGAAAAGTTGGTTATCGTGAACAAAAGAAAAAATAATAACGTAAATAGCCGACTCTGGTGTCACAGAACAAAGAGTACCTCTCTGATACAAAATTTGTCGGTGAAGTCTTGTTTGTTTTGTCGGTCTGCCTACGTGAAGTGCTAGTGTTACTTAAATATGGGTATGGCGCCTGAAAAGTATGTTATCGTGATCAAAAGTAAAATTATAAGGTAAATGACTGACTGTGAACGGCTGCATATCGAGCAAAATCTAAATATGTTAGTCTGCCTGCGTGAAGTGGTTGCGTTACTTAGATATGGCGCCTGAAAAGTTGGTTATCGTGAACAAAAGAAAAAATAATAACGTAAATAGCCGACTCTGGTGTCACAGAACAAAGAGTACCTCTCTGATACAAAATTTGTCGGTGAAGTCTTGTTTGTTTTGTCGGTCTGCCTACGTGAAGTGCTAGTGTTACTTAAATATGGGTATGGCGCCTGAAAAGTATGTTATCGTGATCAAAAGTAAAATTATAAGGTAAATGACTGACTGTGAACGGCTGCATATCGAGCAAAATACATCTATCATTAGTATCCGATATTATATATACATGCCGCAGTTCACAATTGTACTGACAACAGTTTTGTCAACTTTTCAGAAGAGCATTTAATTTAAAAAGTTTTCTAAAGTTTAGTCCAGAACGGCACAAAAATAATAACATTATTTTACGTCTATTGAAGAGTTTATTCCTTTGACTGCATTATATCCAAAAATTGTGGTATTATAGTTGTCTAATTTCAAAAATAGTAAAATAAACTTTAGTCCATTTGTGCACTAAACCTCATTATGTTAACAGGCAAATATTTTTTCAAAACTAAAAAACACTTCACCCCCAAACTACACAACCGATTTCGATAAAAGAATTTTCCAAATCGGTGAAGGCACCTTCAAATAATCGGTAACAAATTATGCACTTGCATAATTTTAACACGTGTATAAAATTTATACTATAAATGTTATAAATGCGTATGATACGCCAGACTTTGAAATTTTGTTGAAATCAGTCAATACTTATAGATTGAATTTATAAAAATAAAACGCCGGAATATTAAAAAGTACAACTGTAACACTAAGTTTTTGGTAGAAAAAGTTAATTTATCTGGTACTAAAAAAGTAAAACTCGAAAATTTTGTAGTTAGTATATTTGTGAACTACGGCATCAATATTAGAGTGACACAGGGTAGACAAATTCATGTGTTTGTATGGACGCACGCTACTGTATCTAAGTAACGCAACCACTTCACACAGTCAGACTGACATATTTAGCATCAGAGAAGTACTCTTCACCCTGTGAAACTAGAGTCAGCCATTTACCTTATCATTATTTTTTCATCACGATAACCAACTTTTCAGGCATCATATATAAGTTTCACAACACAACCATTACAAGCTGGCAGACCGACAAATTTTGTATCAGAGAGGTACTCTTTGTTCTGTGACACTAGAGTCAGCTATTTACGTTATTATTTTTTTCTTTTGTTCACGATAACCAACTTTTCAAGCGACATATCTTAGTAATGCAACCATTTCACGCAGGCAGACCAACATATTTAGCATCAGAGAAGTGCTCTTCATCCTGTGAAACTAGAATCAGCCATTTACCTTATAATTTTCTTTTTTTGTCCAGGTAACTAACTTTTCAGGCGCCCTATCTAAGTAACGCTACCACTTCACGCAGACAGATCGACATATTTAGCATCAGAGAGGTGCTCTTCATTATGTGAAACCAGAATCAGCCATTTACCTTATCATTTATTGGTCACGCTAACCAACTTTTCAGGCGCCATATCTATGGCCATATCTAAGTAACGCAACCACTTCACGCAGGCAGACCAACATATTTAGCATCAGAGAGGTGCTCTTCATCCTTTGAAACAAGAGTCAGCCATTTACCTTATCAGTTTTTTTTGGTCACGATAACCAACTTTTCAGGCGCCATATCTAAGTAACGCAACCACTTCATGCAAGCAGACTGACATATTTGGCATCAGAAAGATGCTCTTAATCCTGTGAAACCAGAGTCAGACTTATCATTTTTTTTTTTGGTCACGATAACCAACTTTTCAGGCGCCATATCTAAGTAACGCAACCACTTCACGCATGCAGACCAACATATTTAGCATCAGAGAGGTGCTCTTTATTCTATAAAACCAGAGTCAGCCATATCCCTTATCGTTACCAAATTTGTCGTGACCTCCTAATCTAATTGAATTGTTGGCAGCAGTATGTAAGTCATCCCAGGTGCATTCGTTTGAACACCTTGTTCATGACAATTTGCCCATTATATTCCACCTGACCAATTAGTCTTTGCAGTCTGTAAGTAAATAGGCCACGGAAAATCATTATCAGAGGAAGTTCCTCGCGTTGTGAACTAGGCACAGTGTGGCTTCTCTCCCACAGATTTAGCCGGGCGTCTTTGACATTGCACTCTAGAGCATTCGTGCTCTTTAGAAAACTGTGTCGGCTTATGAGTCTGTTAGGATATGGTTTGTAGTTAGGTAAAGAATATGGTAATCTCCATCGACGCGACACGCGACTTAGTGGCGGCATGTGTTAACTCACTTTGTTTTATCGTAAGAAAGGATGAGATTCCAAGAAATGTTCTATATTTCCAACTTATCACCAAATTAATGTCTTTATAAATTTGATATATTTTTCCTTAATGGTTTGTGTGTCTCTAGATATGTAAACAGCACTTTACTCATCTATTAGATAATTAACAGTCTTGTGATTTTATAGTAAACTGACAGCTTTTTTTGGCATTGAGGGTTAAAAGTAAACATTCGATTTGATTGAGAACCTAATCTAAATCCCTCCATTGGTTTCTGTATTTATTTTTCAGTCTATAATTTACACAGATTCTGTAATTTTAAATTGAAGAGATAAGAATTTGTACTGTCTGAGTACAGTTATCCCGTATGGGTAGTGATATGTGTTTGTTGGTGTATTTAGACGTTGTAACCGTGTACACTTAAGCTCTGTATAAACAAAGCTATACTTAGCCAGCTCAGCTGAAGAATTTGGCCTACACTCTCCTTGCTGACCAAACGTGATGAAGACAGGAGATGGTCACACTGATCCTTATAAGAAAAAATACTAAACGTACCTTATAGTTATAAAAATGCCCTATTATATACCAATATTGTTGGAATAACTTCTGTGTATCACAATATAATTAGGGGTGTCAAAGCTCTGGTTCCAGTGACGCATGTAGCCATAGTCATAAAAGCTAGTAAATAATATTGGAACTGAATCAACAAAATACCGATAACTCACAGAACAATAAACAGTCCACATATAGGGCAGGAGATTAAAATCAAACAAATCAATTCTATTTGTTAAGTAAATGAAAGCCCACCCGTATACAAAAAGACAGGATCATAGATTGTGTTAATAAAGTCTCCCCTATTATTGGTGCCATTGTCTCTGCTACAGATAAAGCAATTTACTTAATTAAAACTCCCACACACATAAACTATGTGGTTATTAAGACATTATGTTGTGTGCAGTAATTAAATAATTGTAGTTTTGTGGTGGGTCGGCGAATTTAAGCTAGAATTTATTGAGGATTAAAATTAAGTTTGGTCAAGATCAAGAGTTGTTTGCACAGTAGAATAGGGCTTCTCAAAGTCCTCCCCTGGATTTCGAAGAAGGCGACTTAGGAAATACAAGCTAAACAAAACTTATTAACATCAACGATACCTCTCCAATCCATCTGGCCAACAAGAAGAGTTTGTGCCAAAGTCCTCTGGTTGTTCTGGCCAAGTATAGCTCTGGTAGTTTAGAAAGGAACATGCTCCTGCAGTGGAGACAAAAAGATCTGATGATGAAAGATCTGACCTACATGTTTTTATGGTGGTTTAAAAGCAAAAAGGGCTCTGAGTTTGCTAGTTTGTTTCTCTTTCCGCGCAGGTCGTACAAGTCGATCAAAGGGTAATGGGTGTTATCTAGGATATTTCATTTTAGTTTTAATAGAAGGTATGTTAATCTTGCTAGGCTTAAAACTATAACGGGGGTAGAGATGTATTATTTATAGTTATCATCATAATTATTATACATTAGACATTGGTGTTAATATTATATCAGGGTATTATTGATCTAAGATAATAGGAACAAAAATAAAGTTAAGCATACTAAATTCTCACTACTCCTCGTCAGTACGCTACAGGTACTCTAAAATATATTCTTATAAGAAAACCTGATAGATAAAACACAAAATAAAAATAATAAAATCCACATTTGATTTTCATTTGAAGACAGAGTAACAGGTGATATAGTGAGATTGATGTGCTTTGGCAATGAATCTGAATTTAAAGTACACTATTACATTCCTAAAGATACGTGGCATAGTAATAGGATGAATATTGTTTACATCAATCTTTGTACTAGCTAAGAAATAGAGTATGTTGAAATAATACGAGTGCTTGTTTCAATATTTGAATTCATAGTGTAAGAATGTAAAGGTTTGTCTCTTAGATTATTGAATATCGTAGAACAAGAGTCATTACCTGCCTTATAGTCATTTTATACTATTTACTTAAATCAATTATGTAAGTAAGAAAAAATATAATAAGATAATTACATTCTTACTTTAAGCTATATTTATAAGAGTCGTTACCTGCCTTATTGTCATTATATATTATTTACTTATTTCAATAATGGAGATATAGAGAGATAGGAAAAAATATGTAAGATAATGAAATTCTTACTTTAAGCTATATTTAGCTTTTCAGTTTAATCTTTCTTTTTCTGTAATAAATTTCCATTTTATTACGACATGCATTTAGTTCCATTAAAATTTATGAATCAACTGCCACGCCCCGGTATCCCTGCTCGAAAACGATATTCTTTTTGGCTTAAACCATGATATTAAAACGTCGTATTTGAAGATACCAAAAGAATAACTAATTTACTCGTAAAAAGCCTACGAATGAAGTAGTCATGATAACTTACGTAGGAGGTAAAACAAATAGCTAACTTGGGTGTCCTTACGCTAATTAGATTCTTCCTAAAAAGCCTTAGCTATCAAACTTGGTATTCTAATTGCTATGCAATCACCTGCCTGTTCGTTCGTTTTAAATTTAAACATTTCCGTTAATGTTTGAGTCTATAATTGTTGGGTCAAACCACCGTAGTCGATAATAACAGGTTCGGATTTAAAAACAAATATTGGGCTAAACGGATTTTTAATTGGTGCTCTTTTGGTCTTAAGATGTTATATATCATCCTGCAGACAAATGAAATTAGAATGTTTAACGGTGGAAAAAAAACGCGTTTTGTATAGGTATAAGAAATCCAGAACGCGACGAATTAGACAAATTTAATAAGGTCTGGCTAAATTTAAAAAGATATGGAGGAGGCCTATTTCCTGAAAGGATAACATAAATGCTATAGATAGATAGATAGAATATGGGCTGGAAAGTAAAACACAAAATCAAACTAATGGAAAAATTAGAGGAAGGCCTTTGCCCAGCATTGGGACCTATAACGGAACTAATTATAAAATTGGAAGCTATCAGGAGGCATTATTGCAAAGCAAAGTGCTACGTCCCGTTATCTAAACGAGTAAAGAAACGAGAAATTTATTTAATTAAATAATAACAATAAGTAATTTAACTATAAAAATGTTATTGAATGAGATTCTAATTATCATAGTTTTAGTAAAAAATGTATATACTCGAGTAAATATAAAATATATATTATTATGTGTAATTGGAGAGTTAAAAGTTAGTGCCAATGAGGTATAATGAACAGTACCTGGGTGACCAAGCTTTGCTCGGTCGGTTACATCTCAAACATTATCTATTTTTTTAAACTTGTCTAAAAACAGTGCAAAATAAAATTTATTAAATTTGAGTGGGATTCGAACCCGTAACACTCTTTCTAGCGGTCAGCATCCTTAACCACTGAGCTAAGCCGATGGCGGCCGGCGCGCCGTAATTAGCGACCATATTCTGCGTGGAAAGAAAAACGAATGAAAACTCAAAAACACGCGTTTTTTCAAACATAAGACTAATCTAGATCGATTGTTTATCCCCAAAAACCCCCATATACCAGTTTTCTGCGAAATCGTTAGAGCCGTTTTCGAGATCACAGAAATTTATAAATATATAAATAAATAAATATACAAGAATTGCTCGTTTAAAGGTATAAGATAAATAAATAAATAAATATACAAGAATTGCTCTTTTAAAGGTATAAGATTTACCGATTTATCTAATAAAAGAAATGTACTTTATAAAATAATCATCATGATTTTCAGTAACCTAAAACTGATTGCGACGACATTTTTTGTCACATAAAAAGACTTTCTTGAGTAATCGCTCCAAATCACATAATAACCAAAAATTGATTCTGGGCAACTCAAAGCGTCAAGTCATACTCGTCATCACCCTTTCGGAAATCGATGGGGTTAGAGAAATACTTCAACAAAGTTAATTGGAATTCAATTTGCACGAATTTGGGGGTAAACTTGCTTTATAGGATTTCCTTAGTGCACCCCTGACTATGTGAGGCTTGAGAAATCAATGGGTTCCGCCAGGGGAGCATTTGGATAAATCGCGTCTGGACAAAGTTTTTATATTTACACAAATATTATACCCCTTACTTACAAAAATTATAATTGTTCCAACTTGGTTTGTCGTAGTTAAGTAAAAGTGTAGATAATGATTGATACTTTTGAATATAATTATTAACAACAAGTTATATTTTATATTATTATTCTCTCAAGTGGATGAAACTTGGGAGTATAATAAAATAAGAGAATACTTAATAGTAATACTTTAGGTACTTATCTACTACATATTTTATTGCCTCTCACATACTCATTTTCTTAAACTATCTATCTGAAAATTCTTAAAATATCTGTGATAAATTCCATGTCTTCATAACCATAACTTCAAGGTGATTATCTCTTAAAAATTCAAGAATTTATAAACTTTGTCCTTGTTGATTCATCATCATCATGTCTTGAGTCTCCACTGCAGAAGTATTTGGAATCATTTTTACCGTTCAAAATCGATACGGGTAAATCTAACCATTACGTTGTTATGTAAACATTTTGATGTTACGGACCACCATTTACGTTATTTAACTGTAGATATGGTTTCTGGTATGTAATTTGAACATTTATCGTAACGGATGTATATTATTACTATGTTATAAAACTATGGGAATTGCGCAATCACTCCCTAAACGGTGTCCAGATGTATAATTTTATCGGAGAGAAACAAATATTGTTAAGGTTTGTTTACACTATGAAATTTAGAATTGTGTATTTGGATAAACCAATTAGATTTATCTTGTACTTTTTTAGTGCTCGTCATAATAGCAAAAGTATACGCAGTAAGTTAGCCTTTTTAGGGTTCCGTACCCAAAGGGTAAAAATGGGACCCTATTACTAAGACTTCGCTGTCTGTCCGTCTGTCTGTCACCAGGCTGTATCTCAAGAACCGCGATAGCTAGACAGTTGAAATTTTCACGAATTATGTATTTCTATTGCCGCTAAAACAACAATACTAACAACAAAATAAAATAAATATTTTAGGGGGCTCCCATACAACAAAAGTGATTTTTTTGCCCTTTTTTGCTCGATATCAATAATGACAACAGGTAGGCACCTGAAATATTCACAAAATACTCAGTTGTATTTTTATTTTAATAATAAATGAAAAAAATAAAATCCTCTAAGGGACTCTAATACTAAAAGGGACTCCCATACAAAAAACTTTATTTTATAGATAATGGTATAGAACCCTGTGTGCGCGAGCCCGACTCCCACTTGGCCGGTTATTTGTTTTTTTTTTATAAATCTTTTTTTTACTTAACTCTTACTGTTATTTTGGTATAATAATATAAATTGTGGTATGTAGATCTATTATTAAAGAACGTTAACGGAATAAAGTGGTCACAGTGATACATAAAACTACATACCACAATTTACATCGATGTAGCTTTTTTAAAATGTAGGAACTTACTTTATGGCTCCTTGAAATGTCTCTGAGTGTAAATTTACTCTTTGAAAAACGTGATCTTCTGTACAGTGATAACCTTTATTTTGATAAATATCAGTAATTTACTTAGCGTTGCATACATACGTGAAATACAAACATGAAATCAAGTGTAATTATTTTTTACATACTCAAAGAAGGCATAATGACTGAGTTTTTGTGCTGGTATCCATGTCAAGGCAACAATTATCCGTGATCAATGATGAGACATCCGCCAATTACGAGGCAATGATCCGTACATATAGAATGTTGGATCGTTTGTATTACATAACATTTAATTTGACACATTTTTGGGTTCCGTAGTTAATCAGGAACCCTAATAGTTTCGCCCTTTCTATCTCTATTTCTTCTGCTATAGCTTCTCTATGTCTATTTATTTGCGGTTGAGGTCAGAGAATAGTACTAGGAAGCTGTAATGTGGTATACGTATAAAAATTAATCATATCAAAAAAGTGGTAAAATGAAATGTAGAAAAAAAAATGTTTGTAATAATCTTTATTGTATCTAAACAAATTTATATACAAACACAACCTAATGTTTTTTTATTTGCTAATTACATATATATTAAACACATAAACTTTCCGAAATGTGTTAGCTTTTGCTATATTATTTATAATTAATATACCATGTCACTGTTTATATTAATTTAACTGAGTAAAAATGTGGGATCGGGTGTGTATTCGCCTTAACATTTTAATATTGACTCTTCTGGTCTGTCAAGTGCTCTATAACTATTATCAACTTTTTTATTAATCACCAGCTTATAATTACAACATTTATTGTTTCTCACAGCAATAAAATCCGTTGGATGCTCACTGCTCGGTCACATTTCAAGCGGCACTCTATTGAATTTAATTGCAGTCATTTATATAATTGCTTCATTGGAAGTTACTTTCTCGTTGAAAGCTCGTCGATTCTAATGTGCCTAATAAAGATTATTATTTTGTTATACCTTTCTAATTTACTTAACAATGCTTAACGAGGCATTTTTTATTTAAGTCGGATGTGATTACCTACTTAATGTGGTCTAAGTGTAACCTACTTTTTATTTTCTATCCATATATCCTTTCCTCTATACTGGTCTGGGAGAAAAGAAAAAACGTAGAATGTACCAGCTGCTTCTCTTAACGCGCAGATCGTAAGATCCGATCGAGGGAATCGGCGAGATTTGAATCATGGTAATAGGCGATGCGGCTAGCAACCCATCACTATTTTGATTCCTTTTCCATTTTAACGCCCACCACCACGCTAAGAGTGGCCTTTGGGCCTAACGGCCCTGGGCTCTGTCTACTCCGACAGGGATATAGAAGTGAAAATGTATCTGTATCTGTATCCATATTATACAACGTGAAAGGGACATATCCGTAATAAATCGAACCACGGGCTTTACTAGTTTAATATTGTATAATGGAATAAAAATAACAGAAAAAGCACAAAAAAAATGGCTTTTCCATACTAAAGTGTGCAGCCACACGGGCAATTTGTATGGAGACGTTGATTTTTTGTGGTTTTTTGACTGTTATTTTAATTTTATTACACTATCGTGATCTAGTAGAGCCCGTGGTTTGATTTATTACGGGTATGTCCCTTCCACGTTGAATATCAAGAATACCTGTCTCTCTTTAGGAATACAAAAGCCACCGTACTTTTCTTTTGTAACTCAGTAAGTGATGAAACTCATTAAATGTATATACACATTATTGTAAGGCACAAGGAAATGATTACAGTTTACGATATAAAAGCTATGTCTAAAGTCCAGTTGGTTAAATTAAAGGAGGGCTTATCGTCTTGAGTGACTAGAGTTCGAATCCTTACGGTTTATTGCTTTGAAATTGATTTCAAGTTATTTTTAATTTGTGACAAAATTCCATACCAAATATTAACATACAACGTTACTATATTAAAAATAATGAAACAAACAAGAAAATTAACTAAAACTAAACTAATAACTTAAATACTTATACAAAAAGCCCTGGCAAATCACTGCCCCGTTTTAACGTGCCCAGAAGGCTGGCAGCATTGTCACTTTGTACGTTACTATTACTTCTATATTTGCAAATTAGCAACGGTGTGTGGCCCAAACAAAAATAGTCCGTCTTTCCGTCAGCTTTCTAAAATTAAACAATAACCCAATTCTTCAGTGGTCGCAGGCTATAAATTAAAAGGCACTCAACAGAAACAGTCCATATGTCACCTCTTGAAAGCGCTTTCAAGTGTAAAACAAACAATATTTTGCTACCGTTCCTATAATTCAACAGATGGGAACAAAAGATTGTAACCCTATTTGAAGGAAGTAAAAAGAATTTGACAAAAAGTAGTGGCTTCCAGGCGTTTGGGCTTTGAAATAATGAGACTGGACTACTGTCGCCTATTGTCATGTTAAGCCCCATGGGTCCTGATGGTCAGATTTAAATTCTAAGAACAAGGACTTTTACGTACGAACAATTTGTTTTGCTTCTGTTGTAGTTGCTTCTATTGTTGTTATTTTTACGTGCCTCTATTTTTACAGGATGCTTGTTGTACATGAGATCTACGTGCTATAGTTAAAAGGTGTCAAAGCTTTGAGTAATATTGGGATTTATTTGCAATCTTATCGATATCGACACAAAGGATAACGCAATGCCCTCTTTTTTGTCTTTACGAATTTTCTATAAATATTTAGTGTCTTTAATGGATCACAAGAATTAAATGTAAAATACAGTTAATATTTTAGCCATAATCTTGAAAAAAAAAATACAAAAAGGGATACATTAGATTTTTTATGGAGTAAAGTTTATTAGATCTTGTAAAAGAATGCGACGTTGACTAAATTGTTTATTTTTCTATTTTTCTATGACTCGGATTGTTTTGAAACATCAAAATCTCGGCCTACCTAACCTTAACTATAGTTAAATGTTTTCAATACATCACGTTTGTTTTATAAACTTTGTGTTAAGTATCGCTTACGGCTTCTATTTTTTGACATATACCTATTTAACACGTGTTGTTTTATGGTAAGCCTTTATTTCAACGTCCACCATCTCGTTCTTCTAACTAATAAGTAACGAAAAAGGATTTTTTTTTAATGTAAAATTTCTGGCCTTTGCTCACCAAAAATAAAAACTTAAAATAATTAGAGTTAACTTAAAATCGTAGATCGTACTTTATACAAAAAGGATAAATTTAATATAAAGCTTAAAATGTTTAGATTTCAAAATCTTTCAGCTTGTTGCTCTACACGTGTTATTATTACTTATATGTTTGACAGCTAATCAGAAATCTGAGACCTTTGTGTGAACACAAAGAAAGAAAAACATCAGGTATCGTGTATCAATGCGCAATTTATCTTTTGTGGGGACATTGCGACTTAGTATCCATAGCGGAATAACAGAAATTGCGTTCCGAATGCAATCGAATATTTTGGCTACACAATAGTTTGTGAACAAAAAATTCCGGACAATTGGCTCTGTAAACTGAATACTGATCATTATCTGGATTTGGGATAGGCTTATCTGCGTTGTAAAGAAGCCGATCGTATTCTAATTTAGCCTTCTGTTCAGATGCTTTAATATGTTTCCCCTCGATTACTCTTAAGTGATTTAATTTGGTATTTGAGTCTTAAAAGCTGTCGTGTTCTTTACTTTTCAGCGTTTTGTATTTAAAGATTTACTTTGCTTTGTAAAATGATAACCAAATTTGGTTGATACAGTGATTTTAATCTATTAATTAGTAACATATATTAATTAATATTTATTTTGCATGGTCTACGGCACGCGCTTGGATAACTATAAATACGGGAACGGGAACACGTTAAAGCAAAAAATAGGTAATATTTTATTTTTGAATAAAAATAATATCATTCATCATTATTGTTGGTTAGAGCTCTCGCTCATTCTTCTCTCTATACATACTATCACGTCTTTATCCCTAATGGGGCAGACAGAGCATTTTGGGTCTTGCGGCTCTATGCAGAGCCCAGGGCCGCAAGACTCAAAAGCCACTTTTAGCGTCATGGTGGGCGAGAAGATGGAAAAGCAATCAATACAGTGACGGGTTGCTAGCCGCATCGCCTGTTAAAATGATTCGCATTTTTGCCCATTCCCTCGATCGGCTTTTACGATCTGCGCGGGAAGAGAAGCAGCTGGTACATTCTAAGTTTCTCCCAGACCAGCATGGACTCTCTATTTCTCTCTAAAATGATTTGTCTGCCCTATTAGGGATGAAGACGGGATAGTATGTTATAGGAAAAAATTGTATGTATGATGAGTTTTGAATTTATGTATTAATATTTTTAAGAAAGAGCGACGTTAATTCCATTCGATTGGATATGCCCAGTATCATGTATGTTAGTAATTATATTGTATTCAACGTGGAATAGACATACTGGTGTTAAATCGAACCATGGGCTACACTAAACCACTCTAGTATAATGTTAATAAAATAACAGTAAAAAAAAAAACACGATATTCCTATATAACTTGCCCGGGTGGCTGCACACTTCTGATGGAGCGGCGCACAAAATACCGATTATTTTTGTTTCAATAAGTATATACCATATTGATCTGATACAGCTCTGGTCCGATTTATTACATGTATGTTCCTTCCACGTGGTATATGTAAAATACATGACATTTTATTTCGGTTTTAATAAATATTTTGGGGGCAAACATTCATAATTTTTTTACTTCATTCCCCAAAAATGAAATCCCAAAATTTTTAATGAAAAGAAGGAAAATAAGTTTGTGGTAGGTAACAAAAGTGTCTAATTCCGACATTGATTGATAGAGCACAGTTGGTTGCACAATGGTGCCATGATTATGAAATGTAGACGATCCTAAGAAAATACTCCAAGAACTTTGGATGTTCGGTGACTCAGTAATTTTGGGAGAAGACCCACGACTATTGAATAGTTACGATACCGACTGTAATGTTTCGAGTCGATATGTTTATGTAGGATATATTAGTTAGGGTAGATTTGTGATTTTTTTACTACTTCTCAGAATATTCATCGTCTAACTTGGGTAAATTGTAAATTCGATACTATGACGAGATGAGATCAAAAACGATAAAGATAAAATTAATAATTTAGGTTAATAGGTACTTACTTACTTGTCGTCAGTAAAGCAAAAGAAGATTTTTAATTTTAAAATTATTAGTGTTTATCAATTTTGCTAATATTTTACTAATTATTAACAAAATTGTTCACAAAACAACTTCTATATTCTATATGTACTACCCACCTATTTTTAATATTCTATCATATTCCGCTTTTTGTAAAATTGTATCTCTAGCTATTAACTTAGACATGTAATGCACTACTTCAAACGCTCCGTTTATGAAGCGTGCAATAAACATATGCGATATCGGTAAGACGAACTTAATTTAAAAGAACACCGTGTCCGCAAAATTCATTGCAGCCGGGGGTGTGATCGACGAAGCGTGACGGCATAAATCGATGAGACTATTAGAAACCTCTCGAGACCATAGAAACACAGCATTGTACTCTAATCGATTGCTAACCGAAAACGACTGTAGATTGAATGGCGCTTCGAAACGGGAGGTGTGGCGCGATACTCAAAGAAATAGAAATTAAAATCGAATAGTCGATTTTAAAATATAACGGAGCTATATTGTGGATACGCGTGCAAGTTTCACGGTATGTTACGGTCATGAGTTAGAAAACCCAGCAGCTGTCAACCATACTTTGGACTGGGACATGCTGCCTTTGTCCTCCAAGATACGACTTCATATAAATGCAGTTTATGTGAATCCCAAAAGAATGGACTCTCAAGAATTATATCTCACGAAAAAAACACTATTGTCGTTTCTCTATACAATGCGCGTTGGTCGTATCGCTGGCACATTAAAAAGTATTCATGCGGTATCTTTGTCCGTCCGTCTTTGTGCCAAATCGCAGAGATCTTGACACTCCGATATTTTGTCATATTTTTTACTTTCATCCCCTGAATGGGGCGATTTTTGGTGTCATTAAATTTTGTTTCGGTTAGGATGCAACATTTATTCCGTACAATGTATGATTTAAGAACCATTTTTCTTGCGATTTACAGAAATATTAGTAATATTTAAGGGCAAACGACAATAACAGTAAATAACAAAATAGGTTACAACGATATAAATTTCTTGATCTCCATATCTCATATTTAACCAACCCTCGAAACTTTTTCGGTACAGGCAAACATCGAAAAAAGACTTATTCAAAAGAAGTATAATACCTATCACTAATGAGATCAATTATAGAGATAACGCATAACATCCTGTTGACGAAAACAAAGTCCAAAACACAACCGTTGGATTCTCGAAAGACCAACAGAGCACGCAATCGTCATTGGTCACAATTAAAGAGGCGTAGAAACAATTGCGAAAGTGGTAATGAACTGGCCGTGATCATTGAGCTTTTTCATGGTGAGGTTATGGATGAGAGCTCTATGGTGCACCGTGACGGAGTATTGTCTCAATCAAACGGCAATGGGCATTGGGGACAATGACCGTTGAACGATGGGGAACATTCTTTGGCATGCGATGATGCGACGCTTCAATGCTGCGAAGTGCGTTACGGACAGCGATGAAAAATTGGAAGACGCGTCAACTATTGTAATAGTCACTTGCACTTCAATACTATTGTGTTCCAATTAAAGTGCATTATCCTTAGGCGATATATGGCCATTGCAGGAGCAATCCACTTTCAACCGGGAGTTTTGGAAATTCTTGGGAGAGGCATCTGCAATAATATGTCCCCAGCAGTAAACTTCCTATGACTAGAAATTAAATGGCGAAGTAGTTAAAAATAAATGTTTTCAAAGATGTAACATCGATGATAACATTGTAGAGGCTTCCTTCAAACTTTTCCCATATGGATTAGAGTCTGAAACATGCGGTGGTGAAAACTTCTATATGTATATATATGTATGTAACAGTTTTAAATTCGGCAGCAGTAGTAATGTAATGATAGAAAAATATCTTTTTTGTTTCTTTGCCAGGCGGCCGTCGTATCTTCACACCATGTTTTACATCTGTGATTAGAAAACGCATTATCTGGACTAGGTTTTTCTAAACAGTAGCGCGTTCCTTCGTTTGTGGAATATCTAATTTGATATTAACATACGCATCGGGTTTTAAGTAATTTTCATAAGTAAGTATGTAATGATAAACTTATTCATGGACTCATCGCAATGTTGTGTACTTTGGCACTTTCTGTGATGTGGCACTTGATATTATTTTGCTTTTATTTGATTTGAAATTGTTAGGAACTCATTTTCGAATAGATTTTGAGGCATACATATTTTGATTTAATTAGATTGAGTTAATGTATTCAGTATTATTAGAAGTATTATTGGTTGCTTTCAAAATAAACATAAACACTATATTTTATGTTAGTTTTCTATGTCCCGGATTCTTTTCAATTAAATTAGAAGATATATTTTTAGAAGACCAAAGATCGTGATTGTTACCGACAAAATCGAAAATAAACACACAAATCAACAATCAAACAACAAAGAACACAACATCCCAAATTACCCCAAAACGCCATCCCAAACAAATTATTTTCGATGAAATTCTCAAAAATTATTCTAGCGTTAACACATTTCTTGGGAGCGGCTATAAATCTGTCATAGTGCTTGTTAGTAAATGCTTTGATTTTACCACGATCAAAGACATTCGCGCAGAGGAATCTTGGTGACAACTAATTGGTTTACTCACCAGTAGTACAACATAAATCTATGACAGAAGAATAAGTCAGCAATCTCGCTAATGTGCGAAAATCTGAAACAGTGAAAAGTTGCGGTAGAAAAATCTTCAAGTTTTACTGTTTCCCTTTAGTCAACTTTTACGACTTGTCCAAGAGAAAACAGTTAGTACATTAAACTTTTTCTAGAATGCATAGACTTTATTTTTAATTAAAAATAAATTAAATGTGTGACATTGTTATAATATAGCAACTTGGCCCATACAAAATCGGATTCGGATGAATATGCAGGCCAATGAGAACATTGACATGGTTTTGAGAACAAAACCAAAGAAGTAGAACCAAAGAAGTAGAAGACCGAACGAAGTGGCAAAGAAATAGCCAGAAGGCTGACCCCTAACTTCAAGGCGATGTAACTGAATATACAACTAGGAACACGCTTAGATGTGAAAGAGAAAGAGAGAGAGAGAGACGACATAGTCCCTGCCCCGTGCAGTTTTAGTTCTTTATTCTCATTATTTTGTGACCGTAGGATCCAGCAAAAGTTTATAGTTAAATAAGGATTGAACGAGTTTATATTCGTCACACATGCTCGTATAAATCGTAAGAGACCTTGTATCGCCTCGTCACGTACGCGGAGACAAAATTCCAATTGTGCTTGTAAATGTAGCTATAATGATGGTGTAATACGTTAATGAGGTATTGCACGCACGTATGATAAAAGTATTACGGATTTTGAATGGCTAAACATATCGAACCAAATGCAAAGGAGAGATAGATGTATATCTAGCCAATAGGATAGATTTTAAAGAATTCAAAACTATTATAAATGAGATAGTTAAAAAAGGCTTAGCTAGCTCCTGTAGTTTGCCAAATGATAGTATTTGAGTTATCTTCTTTTGTATTATAAATTTTAACAGTCAACTGGAATAAACACCTAGTATCCTAAATAGAACAATCAGAAATCATACTACCTCTTGGAATCCAACACAATGTAATTTTAAAACATCTACGAGTACATAGGTACCTACTAACTAAAGATATCTCAAAGGTTTGTATAAATGTTAAATAAACCTCTGCAGACACGATTAATTAAGACATAAAACTACATTTATAGGACAACCGCAATGTAGGTGGGTAAATCTTCACTTGTCCATCTGACTGCGTGCATCAGTTCACTTGACTGGACGGGTTAGGCTGGTACTACAGTGGTTTGTCGCAATTCCATGTAAGTTATTATAATTTGAAAGGGCATAATCCTAAAATGATAATACAATAACCATTAAAAAAAACAACAATTTTAACATTCCCATACAAATTGCCCGGGCTTCCATACGACACTTTCGTATGGTAATGCCGATTTTTTTTTCAAGTTTTGTCTATTATTTTAATTTCTTTATATAATGAGTGCTATAGTATTTATAGCCCGTTTTACGATTGATTACGGGTATATCCCTTCGACGTTGTATTTTTACTTTATTAGGATATGGGATGTATTACTACATCTACCTGTGACAGTTAGTTTTTCTTGTATTTATACCAACTATCACAGAAGACATGTAAAATAAAAATGTGGTACAAATTGTTGGTATTTATAATATCAGGCACAGGAACTCCACTGGTGAACATAGGCCTCTCCCAAGGATTTCCAAAACGACACATCGGAAGTGGCCTGCATCCAGCTAATTCCTGCAACCTTGCTCAGGTCTGGCCACCTAGCAAGTGGGTGCCGAAATAGTTGGTATTATGTGTAAATTATTTATCATGTCTTGCGAGGTTGGTATTTAACAGAAGTAGTGAAATAAAGATTTGACATTTTACGTACAGTAAAGTTGGTATTTGCTATCTGTGCACACAAAAATGTATAGAGCTGTCACCGCGTCCGCTCAACAGTTTGTCAGTGCCCGTAACTTCACACGCGATCAGCGGCAGAAGCGAGCGTAGCTTCAGGTCAATCCACTTTGTTTTTGCATCGCCCATAAAAACAAATTACCTACGCTTCATTTATCGATCGCAAGTGTATGCTTATTGCACCACTATGTTGGTTCCTGTTCATCTCATTGTGTTCTATTGAAGTCTATTTTGTTATATTTTCTCTGTCTCTCTCTCTTTCTATTCTTTGAATTCATTAACTACTGGGCCGATTTTTATAACTACTGTACTACTATTAATGTACTTACTAGAGTAAAAACTGCTTTTTATCTTATACATTAAAGGGAACTTAAGGCGTTATTTTGTACCTTTTTGTTTTTTATATAACTTCATTACAAAACATGTAAATAGCCCACATAAGCCTAGAGTCTCTTCTACTAGTCACTATAAGCGATGGTGAGAAAGTAATCTTTTAGGGTAAGTACAATACAAACCAATCAAAAAATTAAAAATAATAGTAAATTTAAGTTAGAAAGTAAGTCGTTATTGTATCCTATTGTATACCATTGCGGAAAGCCGTGTGATTTTCGGCAGAGAAGAATAGGACCACTCCAATTCTTATCGTGGATGTCGTTGAAGGAGACTTAGGAAATACAAGCTAAACAAAGCTTGAAAACATCAGTCAGACCTCTCCAATCCAACCCGTCTGACCAGCGAGGAGAGTGTAGGCCAAGTCCTCTGGCTGCTCAGGCCAAATATGGCTCTGTTAGTACAGAAAGGGTCATGCTTCTGCAGTGGAGACAAAAAGACCTCATGGTGATAATGATGATGAGGATTGAATACCATTAGTTCTTTGTTTGTGGACTCAAGTAGAACCCACCAAATCGCAATAACCGCATGCGACTAAGCTAATAAAGGAAGCACGCAACCGGTCGTCTGAATAGATAGACAATTATTACTTAGTAATTTATAACTCAATTAAGGTTTGGTAAGTCAAACAAGGCGAATTGCGAACGTGTTGACATAAATATAGGAATATGGGTATAGCTAAGCTGATGTATTATTATAAACTTTGAGTGTACATTCTAATGTGATTTCCAGGTCTAGAATAGGACTTATCTATTTCTTTGTTAATATATTATAAGAGGCGGAAGCAGCTAGATAGGTGGACAAAATTAACCACAGAATGGATTAATGCAGACGGTTGCAGGAAACCGGGCAGTACTAGAAAACATTGGAGTGATGATATCAGATATTTTAAGAAGAATTGGTCGCAGGTCGCACAAATTCGGGATAGTGGAAGGATATGAAAAAGACCTTGGATCATTAGTGGGACAGTAAAGGTTAAAAGTAAAGAGGCGTTAGGACTAGTACTCATATTGATATCTTGCAGTGGCGATTATGAAACTTTTAGAATATGTAATAAACAATACATATATATGCTCACCTAAACTGCCGACTACCTTGTGAAGTGCAGCTGTGATTAAATAACGCAACCAACTAATAAAAATAACACAAAGGATTTAATTACTCTAAAGTAACGCAACCTCTATTTCAGTATAAGATCTCAGTCTATGATCTTAGTTCGAGCTTCGAAAGGCATGAAAAGTTTTGGGTCCCGAACACCATCTAGCGTTTGCCCGAACCTATTCAAGGCTTGGTTCTGGTCTACCATTTGGGTTGTGAAGACAAGACGGCAGTCGCTCTATGTAAAAACCAGCAACTTCATCAAATCACCTAGGTAAGGTAGCGGACCCCGGGCTCTGAGGCGTTATAGTTAGATGATGATGATCTCAGTTTATGATCTTAGTGTACTTAGTGTAGTATCTTAGTGATATAAGATAATACCTCAACATATTCACAACAAAACATATAGTTTTGTTGTAGTATATACTATACAATACAAAATTTAATAATTTTGTATTGTATAGTATAATTAGACAAGGTCATATGTAAATGACACCTACCTGGGATAATCAAAATGTAACGCATTACAAAATACCTTAGCAAAATTACTTGCAAAGATCAAAGTTCATGTAAAGTATCACGAGTAAGTAATTTGTTTTTATAGTCGATGGCATGATATAGGTAATTCAAGGAACGGTGTTCATGTCATTATGTTTTCCTAAGTGTTAAGTACATATCTCTATTAAATATTGTAATTTTCAATAAGAACGTAATGTTCACGACCTGCTTGAAGTCAAACATTGCATTCAGTTGTTACATTAGATATTTCTAAAATGCTTACGATTTGTCTTTTAGAGATATAAGAGTGGTCCAGGTACGGCTCAGGTACAGAGAGGGTCCTGCTCCTGCAGTGAAGACAAAAGACTTGATGGTGTTGTTGATCATGATGATAGAGTGGTCCTTCTACACGGTTTGTTAAATATGCAATGTGAAAAATAGATAATGCCATATTATGATTAATAATATTAATAAAATAAATAGATAAGAACAAATTACACTAGTCAAGCTAGCCTTAAACTAAGTTAAATCTTGTAGGTATTATCTTGCCCTGGCTGGGATCAAACCCAGAACCTCTGGATTGACGGACTAGCGTGAGAAGTCGTCAAAGAGACCTTTACAAAAACAAAGTATTTCCTGTACATTTTGTTTTTAAATCATAAGGTGTAGTGTTAGTAATATTTGAGACCTCGCTCCAATGAAAGATCGTAAACAATGACATAAATTGACTGCATATGCTTCAAACATTGATATTCATTATATATGTTAGTGTATTTGTATGTTCGTTTATAGTAGCTATATGCTAGCGTGTTCTTTAAATGCATACGACACCAGATTACTAGGAATAGTCTATGATCTGATACTTTCTCACGGTATGTTTTTAGTAATACCTACTCGTCGACAACTTGCATGAAGATTGCGTCACAAAAATTGACTGCTTTTGTTTAAAAAGCATTTAAACAAATGCATTATTTTTGTAAATGTTATTATATTGGGATTATATAATAATAATAAATACTATTTTTAGAAAAATTATAAAGCTGTTTGTCTTTCTTCTCTTAGCACGATTAAGACGACATACGTGGATAACCGACCAGCATATTATCTCTTACGAGTTTGCAACCACAGTGTAATTTCATTGCGCATTTCCTAAGCCCATTCAATAATAACTCCTCGGCAGTCTTATGATACTGTGGAGAAAATACGGCTTCTTTAATTTTCTGACGATATTACAAGACTTTTATTTATCCCCCTTAAACTTAGATAATAGCTATCCATTTTTTTTTTAATATAAACTTTTTCGTTTCACTTTAACGCCAAAACGGCTGACCGTCATGGAAAAAAATGGCATATAGCTGTATCCCGTGAGATTACCGTGGGGTTGTCAAAAATGTTACCACGAGGGCAAAGCCTTGCCACCGTCATCAGGTACTTACTAAATATACTCGGTGTTTTTGTATCGGTTTTGGAGCCGAAGGCCGCTTCATATCCTTATGAAGCGGCCTTCGGATCTTTTGTAAGACCTTATAAGTTAGTCAAAATAAAAATTTTAAAAACAAAATATGTTGACTAGAACTGAAAAGTAAGATCGTGAGATCACTTAGTAGTACCGCCGCCAGGCGCCGCCGGCCGAACAGCCAGAGTTCATGGGGTCACGTGGCAGTTTTGAACGGGCGTAACTACGTCGTCTCGATGGAAAATCAGTTTTGCAACATTATTTCTTATTTTATACACAAATTTGAAATATGTATACGGATAGAGGAATTTATTTATTATAAGCTACGCCCCGCGGTTTTACCTGTGGTTGCCTATGAGTTAATCCAGGGTGTCATCTTCCTACATACCAAATTTTATCAAAATTGGGCCAGCCGTTTGCTCGAAAAGAAGTTACAAAGTGATTTAGGGTCGGCTCTGTATGTCAACTGTTTCCACTTCTTTCTATCATTCACCATATTTGCACTAGCCCCTCGTTCCATATCTGTCCTTACACATTTTATCTACTTTCTTTACAAACTTTCGCTTCTACCTATATATTTGTCTTTAGACAACACGTGACTATTGAATACGATAGCAAGGATCAGTAGTGCATTAACGTGTCTGCCCTGCCCGACACAGATGACCGCATTTAAATGCACATACAAAATATCGATACACAATGCGAATACTGGCCTATCACAAACATAAATCTGCATCTCCAAAATCTATATTCTAATCAATATTAAACCTTATATGCTTTAATATAAGGATATAACTGACTAGCAATTTGCGCTAGTAACTGCAAAGTTAAGGTGGTATAAGTACAATGCTGGACAATAATGCTGACATGTGCTTGAATGCAAAACAGTTTACATGTCATGCCATTTTAACATGGAATCTTAGTAGGAAGTTAAATATGCAAATTGGTATTAATATTTCAGACTTTAGCTTTTTTTCAATGCGTTTGTAAGTCTAGACTTTTCTGCTGAATATAAACAAGATAGAGAGATTCATTTAAAAAATAATTAGTCTTATATTCAAAAGCTTTATTTCTTGTGACATCTAAATTAAAACAAACATATACATTATATACATTATATACATATACCTTATTGTTTAGTGTGAGCAAATTAGTAGCCCATTCAATGTATAAAATGACACTGAACGTACCATAAACACTTTTCGACAAAAAATTAAACAAATAAATTTGGTTCTTTTTCTTTTAAAAAGGTTTTGGATATAGATAAGGGTTTATAAAACTTGTAAATTGCTTCACGTTATAATAAAGCTAATCTTATCCTCGTTCCATAAAACCCACAATTTGCATGTCAGCTGATAGGATAGCTAATTGCACAACTTTACAAATTAATATGACTGCAGAGATAAAGTTTTTTTAACTTAGAGACATACAGCTACAACTGATGCGGGCATCTCGAAATATATAGCAAGTTATGTAACTTTTATAAGCGATCGTTAGTTTTGGCACAACGTATATTTTTATGCAAGTGATTATTTACAAGTAATTATTGTTGACTACGCAATAAAAATAAAATTAACCTTTTTTTACTTTGCATTTTGCTTGCTGTATAAAAGAAAGTAAAACAACATATTGTATAATAAAAATTAAAATTTGGTATTATTTAGTCTTGCCCATGCATGTAATTCAAAGCTGATTTAAATTTTTACTTTTTACTGAATTCAGAGGAATTCTTGTGTCAAACGGTTTTACTTGCGTTTCGTATATACAACAGCAAATTTTCTTCTATCTCTTTAGTATTTTGTGACCAGTTGCATGTCACGTTATCTGCACAGCATTGTATAGAAATATTTGATATTTATCTAGAAAATTTGACAGCTGATATCTTTAGTAAACTGAGGGTAAACACAATAGTGGTTTTCACTGTTGCTAAAATTAAAATGTATACTGAACGCGGGAATTGTTTATAAGTGTAGGTATTTCACATACAATGTAAGTATGTACTAGTAAAATTTATCAAGTTAATGACATACAGTCCGCTTGATTATACCTATTACCGTCTTATATGTTTATAGCAAAGTATATATCATCATCAGGTATTTTTGTCTCCACTGAAGGAGCACGACCCTCTCTGTGCTACCCGAGCCAAACTTAGCCAGAGCTGATAGAGGTCTTGGCCTACACTCTCCACGCTAGCCTGACGGGTTGGAGTGGTCTAATTGATGTTTATAAGCTTTTTTAGCTTGTATTCCCTAAGTCGCCTTCTACGACATCCACGGAAGGTCTTGGAGTGGCCCTATTCTACTTTGCCGGAAACCACATGGCGAAGCAAATTACCTATATATAAATAAATGCATAGTATACACATTAAAAAATCTATCTCAATAAAAATTTAAAGGTGTTCTAAAACTTACTAGGTAGTTGTAGAATTATCTGAGATTTACTTGCTAAATTACGAGTACCTATTATTTATAGAAAAAAAAACTATGTTTAAGGATATCATAGTCATTAAGCCACTAATATTAGACTCAATTGATTGAAATTTCTAAGAAGAAGGTATTAACATAAGTAAAATCAATCAGACAAATAATTCCCTTTAAAAGGAAGTAATTAATGCTACAACAAAAGTCTATAAAAACATAAAAGTTAAACATCCAGCACAAAGAGCATCCACGTTATTAAAAATGCTTGAAACACGCTAAAAGACGGGCAGGTTTAATTTACACGGTTCACCAGACCCGACCCGCCGTCCATTAAAGTGGCTATTACAGAAACAAACAAGAATTCAGACGATAAAATAATTATCGCCTTTATCTCCGCCTAACCTACGAATCCCCAGAGCAAACATAATATTAAGAATTTCGAGACCCTTCTCAAAAAAAGCAATCTAAAATCAGACAATTAAATAACGTAGCCGAATTTTGAAAGGAACCGCCGAATGTTTGTGGCCAAAACACCACCGTGACGGCCTAAAACAAACTATGGGTTCACAAATGATATTTCGCCCTATTTCTTGAAGGTTACATCGAAAAAGCTACTTACACCTGTTTTGAGCACCTGCTTTCTGACCTGTTATTAAAAAGTAAAAAAGTTTTTACACAAACTACTCTAACAATAGCGGTCTTGCGTCTGTTTTATAAGTTCTTCGTTTTGTTTTAAACAATAGCATTTTAGCTATACTACTTTGTTTTTTTAATTTGCATTCTGGCTGTATATCAGATTTCCATGCTGCCTCGCTGTAAATTAACGTATATTATCTAAAAAATCATTTCATGACATTTAATAATCTTTAATTTATAATTAATAAAACTAGCTTTTTGTTGTTATGTTCTTAGATAGGTTTGCCTAGATGGGAAGAGCTGGCAGCAGACAGAGATGAGTGAAGGAACAAGGCAAGGGGGAGGCCTTTGCCCAGCAGTGTTCTTACGTTTCAATTATTCAAAAAATATATATTTGGTTATAATTTGATATTAGTATCCTATACAAACTCATCATATCAGCTCATTTAGTCAAACTCCAACTTAAGAACTTAACCAACTGATACAAACTACAACATTAATGTTTAAATAACTGACTATTCCTAATATTTAACAGAGTTAATTAAGGCGCATTCAGGCCCCGAGGTATCATTTGCTATTGTGATAGACCCATCGGCTCCTTCGGGGTCCATAGCTTTGTTGTTCCATTTAATAGCAAAAATGATAAATGCCTCTACCGGGAACGAATCTCATAGTAAATTCATAAAGTTTTTCAAGCTCCGATCCATTACATCGGAATAAACGATCGTTGTATCATTTTGTTTTTAATTATCTACGATATTTTGGGAGAAATGTAACAAAGCATAATTCTTTCACAAAAGAAAAAAAAAATATCACAGCAATTATTTACGTCATATAAATTAGACTAGCTTTGAATGAGATACGTATTATTTCTTTATAAGGTAAGCATATATTATACTTAGTTGTACTGTACAGTACAACCGTCTAAACACACGATTTCTTTATAATTTTGGGTCTCGTAGCCTTAGGGTCTATCTACCCCAGACGGATAAAGACGTGATTCCTACGTGTATATTACAGAGAAGGTACTAATTACAGCATAGAACAAAGCAAACGCGTATCCATCATAAAATCCTTTGGATCCCCCACGTAGCGGGTCTTCCTTTGAAATGAGCGATGAAGAAAAAAACTTGTAAGATCACATAGGCATGCTATCGCCTCAAACGTGATTGAATAAAAAGCGCAACCCTTTTAGAGGGAAGTCATGGTTAAACGCCTTAAAGCAAGATACTCTTAAGTACGCTCTTAAAGATACTAGCTCCCTTTTAATCCTCTTACAGCACCGCTTCTTTTGTTATTCTCCGTGGTGCAGTAATCCTTCCAGTTTTATAAACAGACTTTGAATACTCATTTCGCTAAATACCGTAATTTGCTGCGAACAAAAGAGTCCCAGCTTCTGTGTGTAATTTAGACCTTAAATCCTCAAATCTATTCTTGGTTACCGGAAAGAGTTTTTAAGTTGATTTATCTTTCGGTCTAATTTGAAAGGGGTACCTAATCAGCACTGTCAATCTTAATGAAATTTATTAAAATGTGTTATTGTTCAAGCAGAAACTCACTAGACCTCGTACGTCTTTAAATACAATGGTCCACATGTGTTTTTTGTTGTCCTTAGTTGCATGTCCCTCTGTCCGACAGCGAAAGGGTTGGCTTGGTTTTTAAGGCATCCGTATGAAAATTATCGTTTCATCGCTTTTTACTATTCAAAAGTTTGTTTATCTATCTTTATTAACATAAGAAAGGACGTTTTTAGATCACATTTCCTGAGTTATGCGTGACTAACTAACTACGTAAGTAGTAAACATCTGTCTTAGTAAAATAACCTCTTAGTTATACTTATTATTATTACCTATTACTCTAAGTGGGTACTATTATTGTATCAAAAAGTAAAAAACAAATATCATGAAAATTTGTTGCACAAAAGTTCCAGCAAAAGATTAAATAATATTTTGCTCACATGAAGATATTAAGAAGGCTCGCGATAAATATAAACAAATTGCTAAAACGAACACACAAATTGTAATTTCATCGTTACCGGCTACAGCATTATAAATATTAACACCAGTAATGCTCAACTAATTATTCATAAAGTACCTTAATGTACAGATTAAAGTCAGAGATAACTTAAACTCAGATCAATATAGCCATTAAACACATTCAACTGTCCGAATATTATTGATGGACGTCGCAAAAAACCTCAGAGGAATTCTCTGTAAGGCACAATGCAACGGACCTGCAGTAAAAATTATTAATACCCATTGAGACGAATATCCAACGCCGCTGGCCGGCTCAGCCATTCAGCCTCAAATGGAACCCAATTAAATAAAAGATATGACCCAAATTCGTTTGTTTTATTGAAATAAAGACTTTGAAATGGAATTTAATATTCGTATTTGAGTCTGGGTTGAGTGGGAGTGTTCAGTTGTTCGTACCTTGCCGGAAAGATTTATATTACATGCATTTTCGTATGATCTAAAATTGTCGGGTCTGGGTATCGGCGACGCCATTGTGGCTCCACGCCCATGCACTCATAACGACTATTCAATGAATGAACGATTGCTCTTTGATATAATTTGAGTATGCGATCATGCGCTTGCGAAAAAAGATTGTAAAGCGATCTCTTGGTGTAGGGTTTAAACGAGGTTTAATAAAGTCAGCATAATGCGAAACCTCTTGAGAAGGAAGGCTGGAGTTTACGAGACGCGAACTGTTCATAATTTCTGGTTGAGTCTGTTTAATTATCGGGCTCTTTGTTATTTTAAGACACGAAAGTTGTAAAATATGTTAGGTAAGAATAGAGTTTGGTCTTTTAAACTATGCCGTTATATTTTATAATAGTAATAGCTCAGAGTAATAGGTATAATATACCGATGAAATATACTAACTTTGTGGTGAGAAACTTGATGGTCTAGCGACCGGTGTATTATTACTTTCTTAGGCATGTCAAGCAACCACGATTGTAGCCCATAATTAGGTTGGTTGCTACAAGTAGCGTTAAATATTTTCATACCTTGAAAGGCATACATTACTTAATTAAGATACTTCAATTTTGGCTACGACAAGCCTTAAAGAAATACAGTGTCTATAGAAGGAAAATAAAGTATAAAATAAAAGAATAAGTCTAGAACTCTTTATAAATTATGTCTACAAATTCTATAATCACAAGTAAAAGAACGTAACATTTCACAACAATAATATATACTTATGGATATAGAGTAAAAGCTGCAATAGTCCTCACAAATTAAAGCCATTCTATTGCTATTAAAACTTTCTGGATAATCTAACGTTAGGTACATTATCAAAGTTCCTTGATATGAAATATTAATAATAAATCAAACAGTAAACACAAAGGAAGCGGCATGTCGCGTTACTAATCATCTCAAGTTCACGTTATCGGGTGACCTCAAGGGTTACGTCCGACAGCGATGCGCGGAACGAATGCGAGGTTCGTCTGAGTTTTGTTTCGTAACTGCACTACACGTCAGAGAAATTGGATGACGTGTGGTTTTGGATGAGAGCGGCACTGGACCGAGATGGGCGACTACAACGAAGAAAGGTCTATACTCAACAGTGGGCGGAGAAAGGGCTGGGATGATAAATAAATAAATAAATAAATAAATATATAGGGACAAATTACACTGATTGAGCTAGCCCCAAATTAAGTTCGAGACTTGTGTTATGGGATACTAACTCAACGATACTATATTTTATAACAAATACATACATAGATAAACATCCAAGACCCAGGACAATTTGAAAAAGGCCATTTTCCAACTTGCTCTGACCGGGAATTGAACCCGGGACCTCTGGGTGGTGGACTAGCATGGTGACCACTACGCCACGGGGGTCGTCATGATGATGATGATGATGATGTTGTGATTTGGACAGACTCTTGCTACGTAGATGTAGGTAGATATTTATTTTTAAAACCATGGTACCAAATAAAAATCCCTAAGATACAAGTATGAATGCATTGCCTGATCAACAAATGCTAAAGTAAAAAAATACTGGTCTTGTGAACTAAATCGAACATTTTAAAAATCTTCATTGTCATTACGTCTTTTTTGTCTTCACTACAAGAGAGCGACTCTTGCTAGCGTAGCATTTTTAAAGGGGTCCATCGGTCAATACCTATTAAGTAAAAAGCCTGTGTAGGCCAAAGCCCACTTCTTACACTCTCCATACTGACCAGACGGGTTGAAGAAATCTTATTGATGTTTATAAGTATTATTACTTACTGATGTTTTGTTTTGTTTTGCCTTTTGCGACATTCAAGAGAAGATATGGAGAGGTTAATTCTACCCTGCTTAAACCAAATGGTAATACAAAACTTACGAATGCATTTAATATTATGTATGTAATCGAATTGATCTCATTTTCTTTGCTTGAAAATTTCTCAGTATACATAATACTAGAGATAAAGAGGAAGAGCTTTACTTTTGCATTCAAAATTTACTTTTGTTTTCAGACCACACACACACACTCCACATTGACTTATGTATATCTATAAGTAGTTTAAATTTTAACTTCAAGTATTGTAAACAAAAACAGAAGCTACAAACAACCAAAACAAATACATTATTGATACAACTCGTGACATCGGGGATGCACTCTGAACCAACCAGTGCATTAGCTTGAAGTGGGCATTCTCACGAACCACTCGATTGTTCTACATCCTTTTAACTATGTGAGGCCACGACCCGGGGTATAAAAACTTTTTGTGTTAACCCTGAAGATACTCGTTTGATGTGAAATTGTCTGCTAGAGTCTCTATAGTGCCTCTAGTTGAGTTAGTATCCCAACACAAGTTTAGAAACGTATACTTTGGGGCTAACTCAATCTGTGTTATTTGTATCCATAGATCTTTAATAAGAAGAGGTATATATTATGTATTTATTTAGGTACTAGCTGTGCCCGTGGGCTTCGCTCCCCGTGGAAATTTAGGGATAAAGAGTACTCTATGTCCTACCCTGGGTCTCAAACTATATCCATACCAAATTTAATCCAAATCGGTTCAGTAGTTTAAGCGTGAAGAACAAACAAATATACAAACTCACTTTCGCATTTATAACATTAGTAGGATAGTAGGATTACCTTTTATTTTAAAATTCAACTTAATTGTCCAGAAGGCTTTTACCATTTCGCTTGGAACGCCACATTTTACTTCTTCAAGACAACCAAATAACTTTCGTGACGTCGGCCTGCGCCAGGTAGTCCTTGTAATTAAGGGGTAGGGCCCAAAACAGTATACGGCCTCAAATTATAATGCCAACCTTTTTTGGGTTTCGTAGTAAACAAGGAACTTTTATAGTTTTGCCATGTCTGTATGTTTGTCTATCCATCCACGGTTTTACTGAGAGACTACAAGTACAAGAGAGCTGTAATTTGGTGCTGGTATGTATATGATAGACATTACATAACTTTATTATAAGCATAAAGATAACTTAAATAATACAAATATATTAAACTAAACAACAAAAAACTAAATGTAACTCTATTAATTTTTTATTTATAATTATTTATTTATTTATTTTTAATAAAAAACTTAACTAGATATAAATGCAATAAAAAACATTAAATAATAAAATAATATAATGTGTACTAATTATGGTAAAATAAAATGGTAAAAAAATTTTTTTGTGTGGCTTCCGTACATGTAATGTGGGAGTCAATTTTTTAAAAATATCGACACTTCTAAACTCCATTTTTTGATTTAGGGATCCGTTTCTGAACCCGACACTGTGCGTGGCCCGATACGCACTTGGCCAATTATTATATTTAAGTTACGTTGACTGGCTATCCCTTGCGGCTGCTTGCAGCTTGATTGATGTGCTGTCAATAAGAAAACCTGTTTTGATGTTTAGATAGGCTAACTATAACTCATTGAAAATGGCCCCACCTACTGACTTCTTATCTACTTGTGTAAAGAAAGACCAAATTAGGAAACTCAGTGTATGTTAGCATGTATGTATGTATAGGTTCGCATTAATTAAAAAATAATACATCAGTGAGAATCAAGAATCACTCGACCAATGATTCATTTCTATCTTCCTTCCAAAATTGTAACCAAACAGTAATTTTTTCGACTCGTTTGCTTCTTACACTGAACTCGGGTATTACAAGTATAGTTAATTTGCTGAATTGGTGTGTAGGTATAGCATCTATGTGCTACAAAGGCTGCGCCTCTGAAAAAACCGACATAGTGAAAATTAAACGAATATAATCCTATTATTTTTACACTTTTCAACACACGTAAAACAAAAATCGATTTATAAAAGAAAATAAAAATCTTCATAATCCACATGTTTCACGAAACGCCAATTATTTTTTTTATTGTTTCCTGGAGGTTTCCTGCGACGGGAAACAAAGTCGACAACATTCTGCATAACCCAAGCGTAACCGGATCAGGACAAAACAAGCAGCAAATGCAGCATAATGCTATATTACTTAGTCATAGAGATAATTATCGAGCGAGAGTGCCTTGGGCGCTTTTAAATTTGAAAATACTGGGAAGTTGACCTTCCTCAAGTAGCTTGATTGTTTGGTAGCCCAAAAACTAAAATAAATAAAAGTTTAAAAGTGTAGTTCATTTGAGTTCAGTTCAATAGAAACATTTTAAAGTGCAACAAAAAATAAAGATTAATAAGTATATTAAAGTTTATGTAAATTTAGTAAGTATATTTGAGTTATGTAAGTTTATTTTACGTACGTGTATGTAGGAAAGTTTATTAATTTATTTTCAACACATTCGCTCGGAAAGTGCTATTTACCACACTGATTTCACTTATGTAATGTCATTCATTACGCATACATTCGAAATCGTGCGGTAAATCACTTACCGCACTAGTGCGGTAAAGTGTTTTTTTAAATGTTTAGGAATAAGATTCTATAAATCCAAAATACCTATCGAATATTATTTTTGAAACATAAAATCTCTGCATGCAGCCAGCCTAGACTCGTACCGAAACCTTGTTTTACTCAAATTATTCCATTTTATATCCTAGTAGGTGAGTAAAATTCTTGTAACAACAGTAAAATGAATTTATAATTCTGCCCTGTTTGAAAAAAAAACATTTTTTTTAAAGTAATCGTTGGGCTGTTGGTGGATTGATTTCTGTGTCTCTCGTATCAGTACAGATTCGCGCATGCGCGAAATGCGCCTAGAAAAATTAAAAATAAGCGCGCCATATTTCAAATTTTATTTAGCGAGATTTAAAATTGTTTTATTATTGAAGTTATTGTTTCCTCACCAATGTGTTGAAAAACGTAGTATGGCACACGTGTGGTATTGTCCATTACAATACAAATCTCGGCTCCATAGACAAACGCGCGGGCTACGCCCGCTAGTTTGTCAACCCGCCTCGACTGTAATGTAATGAACAGTTTACCACACTTGTATCATAAACTACTATTATGTATACTGCATTTTTTATTTGGTATTGTATACGCCAATTTTACCTTTCTTCCCATTTCCTCTCGCGGATCTACTGGAAATAAGTAGCACCTATGTTTTACTTACTTTTTAATCTAGTACCAAAAATATTTAGAATGAGATGTAAGTCAAATCAGTATCTACCTACATAATTTAATGCAATGTTGATATTCTTCACATTTTCATTTCTATAGATTCCCATATTTACTGCTTTTCCTCAGTTGTTCTTCACTTAAATTAATTAAACGCTGATTTCTCATGACTCATCGTTACTTTCACAAAGTTTAGTTAGGTGCATACATTTTTGTTTAATCTATACGACAAGCAAATATAATAAGTATTATAACAGAAGTGTTATTGATCATCCTACATTTGTTCCTGGTCTGGGTAGGCATAAAATTAAGTACCATCAAAGGTATAAGCATACATGCAATTATTGATCTTAATTTATTATTATACTGCTTAAGCACCTAAAATGCAATATTTCCCTCATCGTGGCGTATACCCAATTTAGGTACCTCTTTATGGATAATAATATGCATTAAGGAACGATTTATAAATTATGTGATTACATATTATATGCATTAGAATACAAATGTAAATATAGCAATCATTAACACAGATACTATGCAAATTACCTATAATACGCTAAGATCTGTTTTTCTAATGATAGACAATTTTGAGATGTTGAAAGCAACCGTGTTTTGTGTTATCTTAATACGCTCAAGCACGTAATATTTTCATTTGAGAAGATATGAAGTTACTGACACACTTTCAATATTTTTTGTTTCTGTGGTTAATAAAATAGCGTGATGAAATAAAGTACTTAATGTTTAATGTTCAAAATCAGAAACAGATACAATTTTAACTTCATTTTTGGCTTCAAAACTAAGGATACCTAACGAAGATCGTGCAAAGTGGAAAAGCAAAAGTTCTAAAGGAGATTCCGGGCTTCAAACCAACACGCCTGATTCAACTCGAAACACGTAATAGTATTTTATGCAACAGTTGTATAAGGAAGGTCAAAAAATGCGAGTGGCGCAGGTTACGATGCGAGCTTTAGCGAGCATCGTAAGAAGACGCCATCGAGCATTTTTTGACGTACACAACGTTGCATACAATACTTTTTCTACGACTATATTTACTAAATAAAATACAAAAATAAACAAAGAAAAATATGAAAATGTATGACATCATTTATGTTTGGTAGATAATAGGCATCTATGGTAAACTTTATTTTTTTTAAATTGACGTCTTCCTAGTGAATATATCACGAATATATTAATAAAACGTTTTTCTTATGTTGGCAGTATGATAGATTAAAAAAAAAAAGGTTCTAAGTATATGGCTAGGAGTATTGTTTTGGCGAAATAACGATACAAGTGCTGTTATGGGGAATAGACTATAGACTTTCCTGAAGTCATAAATAATCAATGATCATTAGTGTTCGAGACCATTTAAAAGACAGATAACAGTACAGGAGTAGAAAAAGTGTTTAAAGCCATGTCGCGCGGTCACCTGGTGACCGACAAATTCACAAGTCACTCACTCACTTACACTAATCAAAGATCTATTGTGTCTACAATGGTGGCAGTCAATGTGTTAAGAACGAGATTGAGTAATAATTACTTTTACACGCAATAAGAACTTTTTTCTACTCCTGTACTGTTATCTGTCTTTTAAATGGTTCTGAACACTAATATAAGAACATTGATAATATGATTGCAGAAAGAAGTCTATACTCTATGCCTCATAATAGCACATGTGTCGTTATTTCACTAAAACGATACTGCTAGCCATAGACCAAGAACATTTTTTTCTATAGATTTACCATACTGCCAACATAAGAAAAAAATGTTTTTTTAACATAGTCACTAAAAAGGCGTCAATTAAAAAAAAAGTTTACCATAGATACCATATAGATCAGTACTTTTATATTCTAAATCTGATTTACCAAACATGTAAGTCAAACATTTTCATATTTTCTTTGTTTGGTTTTGTATTTTAATCTATACATATAATAAAACAGTAAAAAAAGTGTGTCTGTACATTAAATATATTTTCAAAAAAAATATTGGGGGCGATGGAGACGTAGTAATAGAGTAAAAATTTAAAAAAAAATGTCTGTCTGTTTGTCTGTTTGTCTGTATGTCTGTATGTCTGTTTGTCTGTTTGTCTGTTTGTCTGTTTGTACACGCTAATCTCCGGAAATACTGGACGGATTCAAATGAAACTTTTTTTGTTATATAGCTATTAAGCCTGGGCAACATATAGGGTATAAATGATTTTGGAAAATGGAACGCCTGATGCAGAACTATAATGGTCCAGCTAAACTATAAGAGATAAAAAAATGCCGCCTTAGTAAAAGTTGCTCAGCCTGATGAGCGTTTTCCAGAGACATAAAGTCCACGCGAACGAAGTCGCGGGCTTCGGCTAGTTAGTAAATATAGTCGTAGAAAAAGTATTGTATGCAACGTTGTATAAGTACGTCAAAAAATGCTCGATGGCGCCTCCTTACGATGCTCGCTAAAGCTCGCATCGTAACCTGCGCCACTCGCATATTTTGAACCCTCTTATACAACTGTTGCATAAAATACTATTATAATAATGAAGCACTTTTGTCAAAATTATCTTGTAAGATAAAAATGTGGGGAATAGAGCTCCAGTATTTTATACAGTCACATTAAATCAAGTGCATAAACGATATAGTTTATCTAATAATATAACGGTTATTGTTAACCATGTGCACTTCTACAGAATTCAGCGATGCGAAACCCGTGTTCTCAGATTGCCATAAATCTCACTTAACTAGCCAAAGTGACAGTTTAGTAACAACATAAATAAACCACTCCGGTCCTATCTCCATTATGTTTAATTATCACGTGTTTTGCAAACAAACACATGTTCACTTGCTATGCGCGCCTACATTATTCTCGTGCCTGCGTTTCTAAAAATTGCGCATTGTACTCATTAATTAAGATTTACCCGTTTGCTGCCTCAGCAAATCTGAACATGCTCAATTTAGGCTTTATATAATTGATAGATAATTTATTTTTTTATTATAGCTTTATTGATCCACAATTAAAATTGTTTACAATGGGCGGACTTAAAGCTAAGAGCGTTCTTTCCCAGTCAACCATAGGGATAAACAGATAAATTGTTGCGGCGCAAAAAAAAATTACATACATACATAATATCACGCTTGTTTCCCACAGGGGTAGGCGGAGACTATGAACCTCCACTTGCTACGATCCTGACAAACCTCTTTTGCTTCATCTAAACTCATCAGGTATTTTTTTTCCACTGCCGGAGCACGACTCTCTCTGTACTACTGTACTACCAGAGCCATACTTGGCCAGAGCAGCCAGATGATTTGGCATAAACTCTTCACGCTGGCCAGAAGGGTTAGAGAGGTCTCATTGATGTTTATAAGCTTTGTATAGGTAGCTTGTATTTCCTAAGTCACCTTCTACGACATCCACGGGAGGTCTTGGAGTGGCCCTATTCTACTCTGCCGGAAATCACACGGCAAAATTTTGTATCCCATGCTGGTCTGGGAGAAACGAAAAAACTTAGAATATACCAGCTGCTTTTCTTCCCGCGCAGATCGTAAAAGCCGATCGAGGGAATGGGCAAAAATGCGAATCATTTTAACAGGCGATGCGGCTCGCAACCCGTCACTGTATTGATTGCTTTTCCATCTTCTCGCCCACCATGACGCTAAAAGTGGTTTTTGAGTCTTGCGGCCCTAGGCTCTGCATAGAGCCGCAAGACCCAAAATGCTCTGTCTGCCCCATCAGGGATAAAGACGTGATAGTATGTATGTATATAAAATTTTGTATTATCGATAACAAGAATACTTAAAAGCCTTCATTAATATATAATTACTGCTTTAGATGGTTTTGGGACATTTAACTCTCAAAAGTTAATTTTTTTAATAAAAATTGTTTTAAATAACGATCATATTGACACTGACTTATTCTAAAGGGAACATTTCCATACATCTAGAATTGTTGTTAAAATTATATTTTAGACCTTTGTTTGACTAAGGTTTACACATCCTTGTTTAACGAACAACAAGCGTTGTAGACTTACAGATAAGCAGTAGGCTACGAGGAAAAATTGCATCACCCTTTTGGATTAAGTATGAAGTCATTTCGGCAAATGAACAATGTAAAACATGTTAGGACTAGTTCCACCATTAGAGCTTATATAGTCCAAACACTGGGTCAGAATTGTTATGAAGTTACAATGTAGAGCTCCCATTAAAACGTGGTTTCATTTTACAACGTCAAATTTTTCGAAGCTTGTGTTACACTGAGAAATCATTTTTAACTAGTTAATGTTGTCGTTTGATCGAAACGTAGGTACCAAAATTTACCAGCACTGTTTAACTATGTAATATCTCACTGATCGAAGGACTTTATATACCTTAAGTAAGGAAAGTAAAGATAAACTACCAGGCTTTCACATCAAAGTTATTACTTACTTTAACAGTCTTATAATAAAACATTTTATCAATTGATTTAAAACCATTGTACGCCTTAAAAAAAGGCTCCTGCAAATTTTCATCATTATTATGTCACTTTGCCCAGCAGTAAGACAGTATAGGTTAAGTAAAAAAAAAAAAAAAAAAAAATTATGTCACTGTCAACTTCATTTGGAATATCGCTGATCACACGAATCATACTAATATTTTGTATGTGTATGTTTGTTACTTCTTCACGCGCAAACGGCTGGACCAATTTTGATAAAATTTGGTATGCGGGTCGCTGACACCTTGGATTAATACAAGCTTCTTAACACCGCGGAGGACAGCTAGTCTACATATAAAGCTCGAACATTAAAACCGAAATATCAGCAATAGGAGAAGGTAAGCATATTATTTAATATATACTTTAATAGTGCATTCTTGTTATAAAATAACAGCACTAACAGTTTTTATCTTCGCAATAAGTACATGACACCTACAAAACTATTCGTCAATTCATAGACAGCTCCAAGATTATTCACATCATTTACTTCTTCTAATCATGGCTTACACGATTTACGCCAAAGCGGCTGTCAAAGATTTTAAAGATAAAACCGGAACGACCAGTTAATCTGAATTGATCAATATTACAGTCATTGGCCCAATGTGGCCCAATCCTAAGAAGCTTTGGCATATCAGAGGCAGTTTCATTGCATCCGTGGACACACTTCGCCTGAGGCTGCCTGTTAACTGATGAACTAGTAATTTTAACCGTTCCGTGGTACAGACATATTTTTATGTAAATTTTATGCGTCGATACAATTTTAAACGACTCGTCAACGTTGACGATCGCTTCTAATTTTGTGTATCGTAAAATTGTGCCATTAATAAACAGTTTCTTAATAATATAGTAATTTCATAGATATTTTAACGAAGTTTTCATAATATTATCGTTTTATGACGTGTCGTGATGGTACAGGGAGTCGGTTTGGAGCTATTTGTGTCCCAATTTTGATGCCTGTTCATGTTTATCAAACAAGATATTGACACTCAACTAAAGCTTTAAGAAGTTATAAAAGCTTAAAAGAAACTAAAGTACACCAATTTTTCACATCTTCAAGAAACACAAAATGTGTAATAAGAATCAATTTACTTTTAACCTAAATCCTTTTATAAATTATAAATTGTTTTATTATCTGAAAATTTTTCAGGTTCATGCATTATTCAAGGCCCTGCTCTGTAATTGACAAAGACGTCAAGTCACGTTTGGAGCGTAAATTTTTATCTCCAAATAATTATGTTATACCATTTAATCCTAAGTATATAATATTTTAAATCAATAAAATATTTTGAAAAGCGGATCAAAACATCTCTACAATTTTAAAGTTACTTAAACTCGTTTCCAATATTGGAATTATGTGAGCTTCGTCATTAGTTCAAAAATCCCAAAAACATTTCCACGTGAACATTCAGATTCGGAATCACAAAAACGGAACCTTTATTGGGTGTCCGTTAGGCGACACGACTTGCATTTTAAACCTCAATAAAAGTAAAAGTTTAATATTTGAAGATGTGATAGTTAAGATAAAACCAATGCGATGCCATCAGATGCCACCTGCACTCATTTACTGAAATATCTCATAGAATATTAATCTCTATTATCCTTGGATTAAGATGGGTTTTGGCGTGTGGTGTTTTGTCAAAAGGAATACTTGATGTGGTAATCTGGTATGCCAAAGCTATACTCCCGGGCTGCCTGCATTACACTGCCTGATGTGACTATTAAATATCAATATTTTATAAGAAGGGGCGAGATATTTTCGATTCTTATCACCGTTAACACCTTGTTTGTTTATAGAATAACTTTTTTACGATCTTTTGATACAGCATCTGCTACGGATGTTCTAATTGTCATCTCGTGATTAATGCGTTTAGAAATTATTAATGGTTTGTTAAAAATGTTGTAAAAAGAGTGTATCATATTTCATAATTGGGGAATCATTAATACATGAATGTGAAATGTAAACATCTGCTTACCTGGTTACTATTGCTGAGATATTGTATTAACTTAGGTATTCATTATGACTGTATAGATAAATAAATTATAAGAGGGCCAGCAGTTAACTAGATCAAAAGAAACAAGTTTAAGTTACGGATATCCAAGTAAAGCTTTAAAGATTTGCGCAAAACTTTTTAGTTTGATTATCCAAGTGGAATTCGCCCGCTCTTCAAAACTATGAAAATTGAACGGTTTTACCAGAATTATTCCAAAACCTATTTCTATTTTCTATAACATCAACTTCTCTAAAGCTCCTGTAGGTATGTGTTGAATCTCTACCCCTCACAAACCTCCCAACCAAAGGGCCGGGTAAGGGTACCAGTCAACCGAAAGGATACTAAATTATGTATCTATTCCATTTCTTGTATTTCTGCGAGCAAAGGAAATACAGCTGCATCAGCTCCCGCGCAGGTCATATAGTAAAAAAATGGGCGTCATCCTGCAGATCTATTATACATCATTTGTTAAAATGTTGTACACGCGCGCCGTCGGCGTGTACACCCATATAGCCCTTGCCTTTGAAAAATCCGATCTACCTTTGTCGGCACGCTGAAGGCATACCAACCAATTGAACGAATTCACTATATTCTAAATACAAGTGAGTACGCATTGCGCTAGCAATATGTTAAATACTTTTTTGTTTTCTTTATCTGTCTTTGCCTTACCTTACGACCCCTGGCTTTTGTCTATTCCCAAATGGATAAAGATGTGAAAGTGTAGTATATGCTTCTTGTCTGTGAAATCGTGATACAGATTATGCGGTAAGATAGACTTACATAAAAGTGTACTTTAATAGATTCTTTACTTCCATACTAAGTACAAGTTTTTTAGACTGTTTGCTTAGATTTATGTGGCTTATAGATGGAGCCTTAAGCTAAGACTTTATTCAAGATGATAAATAATGATGAGCTAATCCTTAATGTGTCTTATCAATCAATAACAAAGCTTATAAAAATTACTGAGATTCCAAGTCGTTCGGCCAGCGTACAGAGTGTAAGCTAATATACAACGTGAAAGGGTAATAAATAGAACCACTTTAGTTTATTGAAAGTAAAATTACCTTCGTCATTAATTATTACAAGCTTTTATTTAACTTGCAATGTATCTTGTATGTAGGTATGTATGAATCTTAGTTTAGAAGAAATCTTGTAACTCAATTTTTAACCAGTTAACCTCAACCGATTTAGCTGAAATTTGTCTAATTGTGAAAATCGCATGACAGTAGATAATATGATGAAGTCAATGAGCAGTTCTGATGATGAAGCCAGGAGATATTCAATGGAACTTTGTAATAAAACGATGCAACTCCATCGAGTTGAGACTTAGTCTTAGTAAGTACTTTGACCTCATAATTCAATTCTTTTAATTCATAGCTAAGATCCAGTTTGTTAGTATGCAGTAACTTAAAAATAAAAGTTTGTATAGAAATTATTTTATTCAATTAAGTTTTTGTGATATTAAAGTGTACACAAGGCGTGTGTGTCAACGCGCTAAGAGTTTTTTTGCTTACAATGTATTTTGCTTGTTGTCAGAGGTCAAGATCAAGTCAAAAGCACATCCAATTGCACTGCACATCCTCCCATCAATAGACAAGATCTGATATGAAATCTCTTATACACGAGGTCGGGTCGGTCGAGTCATGTTATAAGAATAACTTTCAAACAATGACACTAGAGAATTTTCTGTTTGTGATTTATTTATAGCAGTAAATAGGTTCACTTGCATATATTTATTCAAGGAGTATTGAAGAAAGGTGATTTGAATCAAAATGTTAAAAAGAACAAGTTACACATTTTTTAGGTATAACATTTAGGCCTCAGTTAAAAGCAAAGATCTAGAAATTATTTTACTGTAAAAAAAAATGAAAATTTTTTTTGCGGGGAAAATTTATCTTTTCCACCTATACGCCCATAATCAAGACAACACGATAGCTTGTCTAGTCTACCCATTAAAGAAAAGAGACGTAATTAGTACTTACCTCAGGTACTTACTTATTTAATATGTAAGCCTAATTTACGAATAAGTACATATTTTCAATAAACGATACCTTTTACCAGGCTTAATCTAGTTTAATGTTGTTCATTTTAGTATCAGTAAAAAATATAGAAGCGTCACTTATTGCACCTAGCATTATATCACAAGGTAATTTCTGACAACTATTAAGGGGGTACCTAAAAAAATAGATGTTTTTTATGTGAGTGTATCGTCCAATTAGGACAGTGAAAAAATCTGAACTAAATATATATTTTAATTGACTATATACCTGAAATATTGATCAGGCTCAAAACATATTAGCATATAATTTTCTCGATACAAAATAAATCCAAAGTTCCCTCTCCTTTTTTTTATGTGAGTGCAGTACATAAAAGAAGCATGTTTTACCAGCAAATATTTGTTTAAACCAACGACCACTGATGTATCTAGGGAACAGTTAGAATAAAATTATTTTAAAAAATATATTTATAATTTATTAATATCTGGCCACTAATATGATAAAGTGCACGAAATAACCCAAGCACATTGATATCCCCTGCCTCGCTCTTCACTATGTGAAACCCATAAACTTATCCCTTTCGCAAGCGCCGCCCATTCGCCCATTCGATGTTGATGAGGTCGGACGTGTGTCCAATTTTGTCAGCCGCGAAATTGTGATTTTTACGAAAGATTTCTCTAAAGCTCCTGTAGGTATGTGTTGAATCTCTACCCCTCACAAACCTCCCAACCAAAGGGCCGGGTAAGGGTACCAGTCAACCGAAAGGATACTAAATTATGTATCTATTCCATTTCTTGTATTTCTGCGAGCAAAGGAAATACAGCTGCATCAGCTCCCGCGCAGGTCATATAGTAAAAAAATGGGCGTCATCCTGCAGATCTATTATACATCATTTGTTAAAATGTTGTACACGCGCGCCGTCGGCGTGTACACCCATATAGCCCTTGCCTTTGAAAAATCCGATCTACCTTTGTCGGCACGCTGAAGGCATACCAACCAATTGAACGAATTCACTATATTCTAAATACAAGTGAGTACGCATTGCGCTAGCAATATGTTAAATACTTTTTTGTTTTCTTTATCTGTCTTTGCCTTACCTTACGACCCCTGGCTTTTGTCTATTCCCAAATGGATAAAGATGTGAAAGTGTAGTATATGCTTCTTGTCTGTGAAATCGTGATACAGATTATGCGGTAAGATAGACTTACATAAAAGTGTACTTTAATAGATTCTTTACTTCCATACTAAGTACAAGTTTTTTAGACTGTTTGCTTAGATTTATGTGGCTTATAGATGGAGCCTTAAGCTAAGACTTTATTCAAGATGATAAATAATGATGAGCTAATCCTTAATGTGTCTTATCAATCAATAACAAAGCTTATAAAAATTACTGAGATTCCAAGTCGTTCGGCCAGCGTACAGAGTGTAAGCTAATATACAACGTGAAAGGGTAATAAATAGAACCACTTTAGTTTATTGAAAGTAAAATTACCTTCGTCATTAATTATTACAAGCTTTTATTTAACTTGCAATGTATCTTGTATGTAGGTATGTATGAATCTTAGTTTAGAAGAAATCTTGTAACTCAATTTTTAACCAGTTAACCTCAACCGATTTAGCTGAAATTTGTCTAATTGTGAAAATCGCATGACAGTAGATAATATGATGAAGTCAATGAGCAGTTCTGATGATGAAGCCAGGAGATATTCAATGGAACTTTGTAATAAAACGATGCAACTCCATCGAGTTGAGCCTTAGTCTTAGTAAGTACTTTGACCTCATAATTCAATTCTTTTAATTCATAGCTAAGATCCAGTTTGTTAGTATGCAGTAACTTAAAAATAAAAGTTTGTATAGAAATTATTTTATTCAATTAAGTTTTTGTGATATTAAAGTGTACACAAGGCGTGTGTGTCAACGCGCTAAGAGTTTTTTTGCTTACAATGTATTTTGCTTGTTGTCAGAGGTCAAGATCAAGTCAAAAGCACATCCAATTGCACTGCACATCCTCCCATCAATAGACAAGATCTGATATGAAATCTCTTATACACGAGGTCGGGTCGGTCGAGTCATGTTATAAGAATAACTTTCAAACAATGACACTAGAGAATTTTCTGTTTGTGATTTATTTATAGCAGTAAATAGGTTCACTTGCATATATTTATTCAAGGAGTATTGAAGAAAGGTGATTTGAATCAAAATGTTAAAAAGAACAAGTTACACATTTTTTAGGTATAACATTTAGGCCTCAGTTAAAAGCAAAGATCTAGAAATTATTTTACTGTAAAAAAAAATGAAAATTTTTTTTGCGGTGAATGCGCGCCCGCCGCGGTTGCACTCGCAGTTTGGCTGTCAGGGGGTTGTCAGAACTTTGAACATTGCTACTTAGTCAATAAAGTTTACATTGGAATTTACTGAACACCAGGTCCTGAATGAGGCACCGCGCGTTCATCGCGCGTCCGCCGTATAATACAATTCTTATGCTGATTTGGCAGAAAGAAAAATTTTTAAATATACTAAATGTCTTTTTCCTTGTAAACCGTATAGCCGAAATTAATGGAATATTATGTTAAAACTTTAAAAATCCGTCAATATTTATCTTTTCCACCTATACGCCCATAATCAAGACAACACGATAGCTTGTCTAGTCTACCCATTAAAGAAAAGAGACGTAATTAGTACTTACCTCAGGTACTTACTTATTTAATATGTAAGCCTAATTTACGAATAAGTACATATTTTCAATAAACGATACCTTTTACCAGGCTTAATCTAGTTTAATGTTGTTCATTTTAGTATCAGTAAAAAATATAGAAGCGTCACTTATTGCACCTAGCATTATATCACAAGGTAATTTCTGACAACTATTAAGGGGGTACCTAAAAAAATAGATGTTTTTTATGTGAGTGTATCGTCCAATTAGGACAGTGAAAAAATCTGAACTAAATATATATTTTAATTGACTATATACCTGAAATATTGATCAGGCTCAAAACATATTAGCATATAATTTTCTCGATACAAAATAAATCCAAAGTTCCCTCTCCTTTTTTTTATGTGAGTGCAGTACATAAAAGAAGCATGTTTTACCAGCAAATATTTGTTTAAACCAACGACCACTGATGTATCTAGGGAACAGTTAGAATAAAATTATTTTAAAAAATATATTTATAATTTATTAATATCTGGCCACTAATATGATAAAGTGCACGAAATAACCCAAGCACATTGATATCCCCTGCCTCGCTCTTCACTATGTGAAACCCATAAACTTATCCCTTTCGCAAGCGCCGCCCATTCGCCCATTCGATGTTGATGAGGTCGGACGTGTGTCCAATTTTGTCAGCCGCGAAATTGTGATTTTTACGAAAGATTTCCTTAGACACACGTGATCTTTAATTTCGAACATAGTCTTGAAGCAGTAGTGGTGTCGCGGTCTATTTTGCGCGACAAATGAATGCGCCCCGGGTTCGAATCCCAACACGTGTTTTTCAATTTTATATTTTTATTCTCTTTGTTTATTAAGTAACATAGATTAGGTTTTTTTAATAACATAATCTATCAAAATATTACAATATTTTTATATTATTATGATTTTTAGTAAGAAATTTATTATTTCTTTCTTTGATAAATCTATAACTTCTGCTAAAAACATAGTAAACACATGTCATTAATTTTAATATCATAATTAAATTTAAAAATTATCTTGTTAGCCGCGTATTCTTCTTTCGAAAGATTTTTTTAGGCACATCCAATCTTTAATTTCGTCGTGTAATGCGTAATAATACTGGAATTGTGGTCCATTCTGTGCGTCATTATGAGCGCAGCTTACAGATTCCGGGATCGAATCCTAGCACGTATCATACAATTTTATATTTTTTAATATTGTGATTTTTTGTGGGAAATTTCTTATATCTTTTTTTGATAAATATATCACTTTTGCTAAAGAAAATAGTAAACATACATCATCATTAATTGTAATATAGTAATTAAATAAAAAATGGACACATTTTATAATATTTAATTGTTTTTATGCTCACTTTGCATCTTACGCAGTAGGTACTTATTTGATTATAATTTGGGTGCAGAAATAAAATGCCTTTACACACCAATTTTTATACAAGTACATAGTAAAAGTAGAATTTAGAAGGTGCTGTTGTATATGTTACGGCTAGAACTAGGTGCAGCCTGCGATTGGCCGCACCTAGTTCTAGCCGAAATGATAAAGGCTAAACCTAGTTCTAGCCGAAAATAAATAGGATACACCTAAGTGTAACCATCTGAGACCGGCTGCACCTACTTCTAGCCGGCTAAACCTTGGTGTAGTCGCATTTCGGGTTTTAGCCGTAACATATACATACCTATGTCTATTGTGTCAATTGTGTGTGACCGGATCACCGAACCGCACGCACGGTGCACCGCATAGACAATTTTGATCATGTTTTACCCACTCCGCTCCGTAGTCGTCCGTCGCCGCGTCGCGTCGACCGAAGCACGAAGACAACAGACAAGTCTTTCTAATTACCTACGCGTTTTGTGTTCTAGTTATTGAAATTGCAGATTTTATATTATAAATAGGAAATTATAATTACATTGGTTTTTATGATAATATCCAATCCATAAGTAAAGGCAAAGATAATATAATTACTAAGGTAAGTAAGTTTAATTAGGGTTAGGTTAGATTTCTGTAAAATATTTTGTCAAATTCTTGGGTATATAAATAACCGGCCAAGTGCGAGTCGGACTCGCGCACTAAGGGTTCCGTATCTATAAAAATCAAGTTTTTTGTATGGGAGCCCCCTTAATTATTTTTTTTATTATTACAATGAAAATATAACTGAGTATTTTGTGAATATTTCAAGTGCCTACCTGTTGCCATTATTGACATCGAGCAAAAAAGGGCAAAAAAAATCGTGTTTGTTTTATGGGAGCCCCCCTTAAATATTTATTTTATTTTATTTTTAGTAGTTGTTGTTACAGCGGCAACAGAAATACATAATTTGTAAAAATTTCAACTGTCTAGCTATCGCGATTCTTGAGATGCCTGGTGACAGACAGACGGACAGACAGCAAAGTCCCGTTTTTACCTTTTGGGTACGGAACCCTAAAAACTAATTAATTAGGTAATCAAAATGGGAAACAAAAACAGATACTTTTCAAAAGTTAAATTGAAGCAGAAATAAGCGGCCAAGTGCGAGTCGGACTCGCCCATGAAGGGTTCCGTAGTAGCAAATAACATATTATAAAAGTCTTGTAGTATGTTTTTTTAATTTTTATATTTGATTTGATTGAATGAAAGGTAAATTGCCGTTTATGATTTATGTATGACGTATTAAAAACTACTTACTAGATCTCGTTCAAACCAATTTTCGCTGGTAGTTTTCATGATAATGAACATCATATATTTTTTTTAGTTTTATAATTCTTTTATTTTAGAAGTTACGGGGGGGGGGGGGGGCACAAACTTTTTTCCACTTTGGTAGTGTGTCTCGCGCGCAAAGTATTCGGTTTAGAAAAAAATGATATTAGAAACCTCAGTATCATTTTTGAAGACCTGTCCATAGATACCCCACACGTATGGGTTTGATGAAAAATAAATTTTTGAGTTTCAGTTCTAAGTATGGGGAACCCCCAAAATTTATTGTTTTTTTTCTATTTTTGTGTCAAAACCTTAATGTGGTTCACATAATACATCTACTTACCAAGTTTCAACAGTATAGGTCTTATAGTTTCGGAAAAAAGTGGCTGTGACATACGGACGGACAGACAGACAGACAGACATGACGAATCCATAAGGGTTCCGTTTTTGCCATTTGGCTACGAAACCCTAAAAACAGCTAGCACGTGAGATGAGGAAGAAGAAAACGTATAGTACTTACCTACCTAACTACCTAATACTTTACACTTATATTACAGGTACGTGAATAACTCGTAATTTTATGATGTACGTACCTACATATACATACTTATATGTATGTAGCTAGCTTGACATTATTCACAATGCCCGGGTATTATGAACAATGACACGATTTATCACTTGTTCCATAACATGTACTTACATTACCTAGGCATTGTAAGTCAAAATTGACCGAGACTAGGACTATGACTTTGACTTTAGATTTTACCAAGACTCTTAACTCTTGACTTAGTAGGCATCTACCCAGGTATTTACCCACGCTTGGGTATTTACCCGATATGCAACAGGTATATACCCGTATCTACCCGTTTGGGTGGGTAGATGGGGATATTTATTTAAAATTTAGTGCGTGTCCACTATTTATGTGTAGAAATGTACAAAAAAGTTATTTAATGTATAAAACAATGAAGAAAATAACAAAGATGAAAATCACGGGTGCTATTCATATTAAATATACAAATTCCATCTTGTTTGTTATCTGATTGCTTATTTTAACATGTGATTAGGTCTATAAACATACGGGTAAATACCCGGCATACTGTTTTTTAGGCAACGTTATAACGAGTTGATGGGGGATCGAAGAAGTCGTCGATAAGAATATATTTTGTTGGGTCTACCTTTTATGGTAGAACTTTTTAGTTAAGAATAATAAAATGCATAACAGCGTATGTTAGAAACCTCATTTCGTAGAATTTAGATTGTCATTTCTCATACATTTAGAATCCATAATTTTTAAATTAATATTCATCTTATGGCATAAACTTGATAGCTATAATAATTAAAACGAAGAATCATTATATCGCAGACAGTTCACAGCTAGAATGGCATTTTAGCATAAAATCAATTTCTAAATAAGGCAGAATCGTCATATCTTGGAGTATGTACAGTAAGAATCATCATTTAGCTTAAGGCCATACCCAAATTTTCCGGGGTCCAGTGGCGCCGCCATTTAAAATAAATCAATTAAAAGGAAACGGAGATATCATTTAAAATTGTGTCTTGGTCAAGTTCTAGATACCCATACATAGACTTAATGGTCTCAAAGTTCTACGAGATAATAAATAACATAATATCTGATTTTATTCCAGTTAAATTACATAAACATAATACACGCTTTCCACCTTGGTATACTCCAGCTCTTATCAAAATTATAAATGAAAAATTAAAATATCATAAAAAATGGAAAACATACAAGAGAAATAGTGATTTTGAGACATTTAAGTTGTTGCGCGAGAGGCAGAAAAAGGTCCAGTTAAAATGCTATGACGGTTTCATACGAGACTCTGAGAACAAAATAAAACTAAATAGTAAATGCTTCTGGACCTTCGTAAAATCCAAGAAGGCCAATTCTGGTATGCCTGATTCAATGTTCTTTGATGATAAGACAACAACAGATGGTGTTGAAATCTGTAATCTATTTAATAGATACTTTCAGTCAATGTTTGAACCTGAGCGAAATCATTCAACGCAGTCTACTCATTCGGAATCTCATAAATCATCCAGTACTCTTTCTATAGGCTCTATCAATATAACTGTGTCAGATGTAGAAAAACGTTTAAAGCAATTAGATATAAGTAAAGGTTATGGACCCGACGGCATACCCCCAATATTTCTGCAGAGATGTCATAAAAATCTCGCTGTACCACTAACACTGCTGTTTCAACATTCATTACGAACGGGAAAAATGTCAGAGATCTGGAAACAATGTTATATAACACCGATTCACAAATCCGGTGATAAACATAACGTAAGAAATTACAGACCAATATCCAAAATAAGTGCTATACCTAAACTGTTTGAAAAAATTATCTATGATAATCTTTACCCTCTACTTAGACCAATATTAGTAAACCAACAACATGGATTCGTGGATAAGAGATCTGTAGAAAGCAATCTCTGTGAATTCACACATAAAATAGCAAAGTCGATGGATGAGGGCTTTCAAGTAGATGTAGCATATACCGATTACTCTAAAGCATTCGACAAAATTCCTCATTCTATTCTTGTGCGTAAATTGAGTGATCTCGGAATCCACGGCGACTTGTTGCGTTGGCTTGAATCATATTTGAGACATCGAAGTCAGGCTGTTTTGGTCAAGGGTTATTGCTCTACTTTTGTTCCGATCTCTTTAGGTGTCCCACAAGGTGCTCATTTAGCTCCTCTTCTTTTTAATATATATATTAATGATCTCATCATAATGTTTAATCATAATAATATTATTTTATATGCCGATGATATGAAAATTTTTAGAACTAAAAATCTGAATTTGATTGCGCCGACCTGCAAAACGATTTAAACGCCCTAAATGAATATTTCAAACTTAACGGTCTTCACCTAAACACAGGAAAGTGTAATATAATTACATTTACTAGGAAACTAAAACCAATACTATATAATTATAAATTAGATAATGAATCACTTAAGCGTGTTTCTGAAATAAAAGATTTAGGGGTAACCTTAGATTCCAAACTTACTTTTAATTCTCATGTCATTAACATTACAGCAAGAGCTTTTCGTATGCTGGGCTTTATTATTCGAATTGGGAAAGACTTCAAACTTTGTTCGACTATGATTCTACTTTTTAATTCATATGTAAGGTCGATCTTAGAATATGCGTCAACGGTTTGGAGTTCGCAATATAAACTGTATATCGACAGCATAGAAAAAATAAATACAAAATTTATCAAACACCTTAAATACAAATCGTCACGCTATGGTTCTGATCTCAATCCAAGGATTAATATAGACATGACACTAATGGATCGCCGCATTCAAAGAGATCAAATGTTTTTATACAAAATTTTGAATAATCAGGTAGACTCTCCCTTCCTCTTAAGTTGTATAAACTTTAAATGTCCCCGTATTAACTCACGTCATCATAAGTTATTTGTTTTGCAAGATACCCACACAAATTATGCAAGTAATATGTTTTTGAAAAGAGCTTGTAATTGTTACGATATGTTGTTTCAAGAACTGGATCCCTTCATTCTCTCACCTGCTTCATTCAGAAATGGGCTGAGAAGAATACTATCAACAAAGGTGTAGGATATATCGCTATAATTGTTTGATGTATACTTTTAGTTTAGTTTAATTCTTCTTTAACTTATCTTCTTAGTGACCTTTTTATGTAGTTCCTTTACACTGCTCAAAACGTTATGCGTTAGTTATTAGTGGAAACTTTACTGATGTATGTTTAAGTAGTTAAGTTATATCTGTCTGTACAAGGCTATTGTTTGTTTCCCAAAAAAATAAAAATAAAATAAATACCCATTCAAAGTATTTTTTAAACTACTATTTGTAGTTTAAAGTGAGAACGTGAAGCTTTTCTACGCACATTTGCGAAAAACGGCCACTTTTAGCTAATGTGCGTAGAAAAGCTTCACGTTCGCACTTTAAATTATAAACAGTAGTTCATAAAATAGTTTTAAGGGTTATCTAGGGCTTGACCAAGACACAATTTTGAATGATATCTCCGTTTCCTTTTAAATGATTTATTTTAAATGGCGGCGCCACTGGACCCCGGAAAATTTGGGTATGGCCTTAAGTGCTCATATTGTAGATAAGGTGTAGTAAGAAAAATGTGTATTTCATGATAGGTACTGTAACAAATCAATTGCAACCGTTTTTTAACAAACCTAACCTAAACTCCACGGCAAAATTGTTTTTGTGTCTGTGTTACTTTCGTCCTAACTTGAGTCGCTCGCTCGCTCATGTGTTGGTCACAAGAAACCTAACAAACCTAACGTACACTCCACGGCAAAGTTGTTTTTGTGTGTGTGTCTACTGATCGAAAATTTTGCGATCCGTTACACGAAAAAATATAATTTCAAAAATTTATATAAAAAAAGGAGGGAGTACCGGCAAAAAAAATGCTTGGGGGGGGGGGCATATCACTATACTCAAATTCAGGTAGCACGTTTCTAATGTTGAGCCCGTGCCGTGGTGTAGTCACAGTTCTAACATAACCTAACCTATATTTTTGCCCTAACCGAGTAAACTCGGAATGCTATTTTGTGTAGATTGTAATAATTATGGTTTTCATTATTCCCTGTATTCGAAAAATATCATAGTATGAAAAGGCTGTCTACCTTGTGGTCGCACATAACCTAACCTATATTTTTGCCCTAACCGAGTAAATTCGGAATGTTTTTTTTTTTATGTTGACCAACAATATTATCGAATTTAATGACTATGGTATTAATCAATTATTATGCTTTTTTATTAGCGTTGCAGATGAATTTAAGCCATCTTCTTAGAAGGTGAAAAAAATACTCAATAAAAGTAGTACTAATTAAATATTATTGTAAACAAATTATACGAAAGTTAATGTATGTAAATGGTCATTAAACTAAATGAAATTGTGACATGTTAAAAGTATGCTATTGTTCGAATATATAAAAATTCGACCAAATGAAAATTATATTCAATATTTTTATGTATTTGAAATGTTCTATTAAATAAGATTCTGCCAAGTATGTTATGCCAAATGAAATTCGGAGCATCAAGATTCTGCCAGATAGATGGTACCCATTTTGTTCTGAGACCAACCGAAATCAGTAGTTTTGACTCTTGGATGAGCAGTCAAAGATACCTACTCTCTATATATGTATGAGGGTGCTCATATATTGACAACGCATTTGATGTCTGATTGCTCATTTTAACATCTAATTAGGTCTAAAAACATTTGCCAGCAAAAAATATAAACTTACACCTGTCAATTTGTATATTCTCATACAACGGGTAGATATGGGTAAATACGCGGCATACTGTATTGTGGGAAATGTTATAATAAGTTGATGGGGGATCAAAGAATTTGTCTATACGAATATCTTTTGTTCCGATACCAACCCCGAAATCAGTAGTTTTGGCTCTTAGATGAGCAGTTAAAAATCTACTCTCTCTGTATGTTTGAGGGTGTTCATATATTGACATCGCATTTTATATTTTGTTACTCATTTCACCACTTATAAATATGTCTTACGCACCTCCCAGCAAAAAATGAGTATAAGTCAAAGAAGCCTACTTTCAAAGTATGATTAGTATGGTGGTTTCATATACTTTTAAGTCAGATTTGACGTCTACCTGCATTTTAAACATATTATAAACTTAATTGCAAAGTCATCTATATTGTTCACGACGAAATAAATAACTAGTACCTAATGTATATAGTTGCCCTTTTTTATTGTTCATTTGTAAGAACAAATATATATTTGAATAAGTAGAATAGGTAGGACTAGGATAAGATGTGAAATGTATATAAGTTTAGTTATGGAGAAATAAAGAGTATTTTGTTTTTGTCTTTTACTGTTAGGTACCTTAGACCCAAGCTAGGATAGCTAGCTTTGTTTGCAAGAGAGAAGTAACGTAAGATAGGTACACATTAGAAGTGGGTACTTCATACCCACTTATACAGACAAATAGGTACACTATCTTGTATATAAGTAAATAACACTTGATATAAAGTTCATAAAACTTACAGGGGTCTAAAGAAATAGGATGGTGTGATTGCTCGCATGCATAATATCGGTCGAAATTAATGCATAATTACAAATTATTTGTCAGAGTTGTATCAACATATAATATTAATCTTTATCCAAATAAATGTGTTATTAAGTAAGAGTAATAAACGGTGAACAAAATTGTCTTTGACATCACCTAATTTCAATAAACATCTTATAAGATAATACAATTTTAAAATAACTCCACGCGGACGAAGTCGCGGGCAGAGCTGGTTACTCATAACATTCAATCTACCCACCAAATGGGTAGATACGGGTATTTATCGGGTATTTACCCAATGTACCGGGTATATTCCCGAATGGGTTAGACTGGGTATTTAACTATTTACCCACCGCCCATCTCTATGAGCCTTGACTTTTGACTTTGTGATGGTATTGCACTGTTAATCCATACCACCTAACTTCCGTGACTGATTCAGGGTATGAAATAGGTATATCACAAACAAATAATTTCATGCATTGCCTAACAGTTATTCAGGCGTTGTAGATAAACATTTCGTAGGAAATGAATTTAACGTAAGTAACGGATCTAGTATATTGTTATGGATGAAGTGATAAATTAGACATTGTAATAAATGTCCGCGCCGTGTGAAAAATGCCCAATATGAGGAGGCAGTTGTGGTAAAAACTTTTAAAATTATCAAATAGTCCGGGCAATATCATAATACCTAGCCTAGTGAAGAATTAAATTTCGACCTAACAAGTGCAACGAAGGGTGGACTATTGGTTAGGTAGGTGTATTGTTTTTACAATGACAGTTATTGCATATCTGCGAGATAGGTTCGATCCTTACCGATAAATGTTTCGTTTTTAGGGTTCCGTAGCCAAATGGCAAAAACGGAACCTTTATGGATTCGTCATGTCTATCTGTCTGTCTGTCCGTCCGTATGTCACAGCCACTTTTTTCCGAAACTATAAGACCTATACTGTTGAAACTTGGTATGTGAACCGCATTAAGGTTTTGATACAAAAATAAATAAAAAAACAATAAATTTTGGGGGTTCCCCATACTTAGAACTGAAACTCAAAAAAATATTTTTCATCAAACGTGTATGGATAGGTCTTCAAAAATTATATTGAGGTCTCTAATATCATTTTTTTCTAAACTGAATACTTTGCGCGAGAGACACTTCCAAAGTGTAAGTAACTTCTAAAATAAGAGAATGATAAAACTAAAAAAATATATGATGTTCATTACCATGAAAACTACCAGCGAAAATTGGTTTGAACAAGATCTAGTAAGTATTTTTTTTAATACACACGTCATAAATCATAAGTGGCAATTTACCTTTCATTCAATCAAATCAAATAAAAATCAAAAAAAAAAAACATACTAAAAGACTTTTATATTATGTTTTTTGCTACTACGGAACCCTTCATGGGTGAGTCCAACTCGCACTTGGCCGCTTATTTTTTTTATTATATTATGTGGATATTAAGTTTGATAAGTAGGTATAAAGTGAAAAATAGCGCTAACAATTTTTTTTAGGGGAAGGGAGTCATTAATTGATGATTTTTTTAAAGATTTGTTTGAATGAAGTGGCATCCAATATTTCGAATACGTAATTCATTATAAAATGTCTATATAAAATATAATACTTTTCTGTCAATTTTTAATATACATAATATATATATCAAATTCTTGTATATTTTAGATCTTTGTATCAAATACGAAAAGATTTAGGAAAATATTTTGAATCATAACTTTAATTTACGCCATCTATCACAAAATTTTCGACGACTGATAACGACTTATCACGTTCGGGGTCGGTTCTGATAGATTTACGGAGATGGCGCCACTATCTTTCGATTCAATAAAAGAAAGCCAGCGAAAATGAGAAAGCTATATCGGAAACCACGACTGGAGACGAAGCGGGGAAGGAAGGCGTGGCTTGTGATTAGGTATTTTCGACTCATGACTGCCCTTAAATACACTTGACGTTTGACAAAGCGCGGATCCCATAATAAAACACTCTCAATTTAACCCCAACATGAAGATCAAAATCTTAGATTATGAGGCCAAGATGCACCGTATACGTAGCCCGTCCTCATCTGTCATTTCGAAATTATTAAAAAATAGAACAAGCATTTAAAAACAGAAAAAAAGTGACTGGCACCCGCTAGGTTGAGCTCAACTTACTTTTTCTGACACAAACTTTTGATCGGATCTCCTTAGAGCATTTTTTTAGTGAAATAGTTTAGCCGTAAAAATTGAAAGCGAGCGTTTTTTGTCAGCTATTAACTAATAAAATATTTCTGTTATTAAGGACAATTTATTGGTCGGAGGACATTAAAAGGATATTTTATAGTGTGGGTTTTGTAGCGGTCGGTTAAGCCGACTTTAAACGTAACTGGACGAATTTATTATTTTAAAATGACCATTTGATGGGAACATTTTCTAACAGGTGGATTCTTTTGTGCTCTTGATAGTTTTTAAAGTATTTATTTAAGTAGGTAGTTATAATCCTATTGATAGTGTCATTTATAGTCACGTCATATGCTTACTAATTGTAAGATTTGATGTAAGATTCAAAATAACGTATGTAGAACTAAAAACAGAGAACATGAGGACCACATGACTTGGACTGTATCTTTCTAATACCTATAAATTTGTGAAGCTTTTATATCAAAATTTTACCTATTTACAAAAATCTCTTTGAAATTCAATCTACCTATACAAACTACTGCTGCAGGTAACAATACTTAAACTAATTATTACCGTTAACGTTGCTGTTAATACAACATTATAGGCTATTAGCGAGTGTAAACCTATAAAACACATTCACGAGTTCTGAATCGGCGAGAACCATAAACCAGCAGGAACTCAATTTTGGAATAGAATCGTTATGAAAACTTGCATCGTATTTATAAAATTGCAATTAAATTCTTAAAAACGTTTTATGATTTTAAGCTTTTGTAGTCGAAGATATCCACTATAATAACAAATACTATAATAGTTTTTGACGATGTTCATAATTAATTGGGTTATGTTATAAGTCTTATAATGCTCAATAATGCACATATTATTCATTACTTAACATAACACGCTATGCTATCGTATTTTTAAAGACCTACTATATCATCATTCAATTATCAGTACTTGGGCGACCGAGCTTTGCTCGGTTACATCTCAAACAATAACTATTTTTTTTAAACTTGTGTAAAAACAATGCAAAATAAAAAAAATTATATAAATTTGAACATAAAAAAAACAAAAGTAAGTCACCGAGTGGGATTCGAACCCGTAACACTCTTTCTAGCGGTCCGCATCATAAACCGCCAAGCCAAAATGGATGGCGGCCGGCGCGACGAAATTAGCGATCATATTATGCGTGGAAATAAAAACGCGTTTTCCCAAACATAAGACTAATTTAAATCGATTGTTTACCCCCGAAAACCCCCATATACCAATTTTCAGCGAAATCGTTAGAGCCGTTTTCGAGATCACAGAAATTTATATACATATATATAAAGAAATATACAAGAATTGCTCGTTTAAAGGTATAAGATAATTCTGACAAAAAAAATAGTAACAAACCATTTGAAACGTAAAATAAAAAAAAGATTCACCTTCCACGTTATTTTCCAAAATGAACATCTGAATGCTAAAAAGAAGGTGAGGTTCAATTCAAACATTGAACACCAGTTACTTTTAACGCCTTACGTTTATTAAAACCTAACAAAGAGTTTGTACGTCATTAACCTTACTGCAATCCTTTTAGGTTTGCCGCCAAGATAAAGTGTGTGGTTGGTTACTGATATTGAGTTGGCGCATTTCCAGTAACAGCTAATTTTATAAGTTATTTGATAAGGTTATACTGACCTCTGATCCTTGGTATGGCAGTGTGATTTTTTATTTTTATAGTTAAAATACACAGAAAAGTCTTGGCATATAAGTACCTACTGAAGATGTTTAACTACCTTTAACAATCTTTATATTACAAGATAATATAAGTTTTACTTTTCGCACAGATCGTAGAAGCCTATCGAGGGAATGGGCGACAATGCGAATTGTGTTTATAGGCGATTCGACTTCATTGCAAGTCATTAATTACTATTTTGATTCCTTTTTCCACATTCTAGCTTACCTTCATGAAAGTATAAAAGTGGCCTTTGAATCTTATGGCTCTAAGCAGATAGAGATCTGCTACAGCCGTAAGACCCAAAATACTCTGTCTGCCCCATTAAGGATAAAGACGTGATAATATGTAAGTATATTAGAAGATAAAAAGACAAATTATTTAAGCTTTTAATGACAAAGTGTGTTAAGATGGTAGAAAAACAAATATATAGGGAGAGCATTCTCTTAATCATCAACATTAACATTTCGACTGCATAACGTCCACTGCTGGACATAGGCCTCTTCCAAGGAATTCCAAAATGGTTTATTTTATTCTAATTACTCATACTGCAAGGCGAGTTTTATAAGTAAGCTTGTTTTTTTAGGTCCAAAGCGGAGTTTCCTGTTTCACGCTGCTACTTTGTCCGCAACATGAAGCAAGCATGGGGTTCGTTTCTATAAGACATTCCGCCGAGCGATGGGAGATGGCGCTGTGATATAATTTAAGTTCTTTTGGTGTTATTTCGTAAATCCTTTGATATTTAGGTGAACGTATTATATAACATATAATTGACCAACATATCGAATAAGATTTATTACAATGTTTATAATATTACAGTACATAGTACATATAAGTACGTATAATTTTTTGTCAATTAGAAAATAACTAACTGTTACCCGTGACCTTAGGTCAAGGGGTATTTGACAATTTATCTTACATGTTTAGATTATATACGACATTACATGTAATAAGTTATCTACATGCCATTTGGTGGAACAAACATTCCTACAAACTTTCGCATTTTTTATTAATAATTTTTAATAAGAGATCAGTATTTTTAAGTTAATGTTACCTAATTCGTACCTGTATGTAGAAATATGGCTGGGATACGAAGAATGATACTTTTTGATGCCTCCTCGGTTCTTACCATTCCTGCATTCTAAAGTCATACAAAGTAACAAATAAGATAGTGCCTTTCTCATACGTTTATGTGACGCCATATTTCACGTTTAGTGTTACATTATTGACGCTTTGTTCTCCATGTTTGTTTCCACAACACGCTTACTACGGTCCATAGACAACTTTTTAATTTTCAAACGTGCACTTCAATTACCTCAGTCATTCATCTCAGTCAGACTTCATAAGCTATGGACGAGGAAAAAATTGTTTGATACTTGCACGAGATTACTTTTAAATTTCCATTTTCTTCAAACTTGACCTTTTGCGATAAAATAACAACATAAATCTTTATTTAGAAAAGTTATCGCTTAATTTCGTGAAGCTTGGAATTTATCTCAATTTTTCTTAGTTTCATTGTGTCTAGTTTTAAGTAATTTATTAACTTCAATAGTTAACTTTTTAAAATAATTTACTACAGAAAATTATTTGTAGATTTAGTTTTATCTTTATACGTTAGATTTACTTAATAATAAAAAAGTTATCAAATATTGTTTGAATAACTATGTAATTCTCGCGGTGGTGACGACATTAGTAGGTAAGGACAATTCAGTCCAGAAAATAAAATAATAAAATAGCTTTAAGTGGAAATTTTGAAAACCTGGTCGATAAATTAGTACGGGAGGTCAAAAATTATTTTTCACTTTTCGATAAGTATACATTTTACCTAGGGAAAGTTGTTGAGGATCATGAACTAAATTTAGCATTAGAATTGTTTTAGAATATTTATTTGTTTATTTATGTAACTTTAAACACAATAAAACCACACTATTAAATAAAATAACAACATAAAGAGTAAATTGACAACGGTGAACTTATCCCATAATGGAATCTCTTCCAGTCGATAGGACACTCACAAGAAGGGTAATATTTTGTTAGACCCAGTTATGTAAACTTGAAATAGGCACAGAATAATATAAGTTTTACATACATCATGGATACTCTTAGCAATATGCGTCCCCGTTCCCCGTCTCACCTTTTTAAGTGTGTCGAGGGACGAACACACACACTTTGAAGTGTGTACGGATGAAGAATTTCGTCTGTAGTAGTAGTAGGCATAAACGATACTCCGCTTCTATGAAGTGCAGTACGGAAAACCTGTGGTACAGGTATAACTGAAAGTATCAAGACAATTTCATCTTTAAACCTACAAGAACTCAAGATAGCACCAACGGTTGGCGAACGAACAATCGGGAGGCAAGTGACTCAGCTAAATTATGATATTGCTTTTTTTAAGTACCATTGATTCAACAAAACTTGCTAATGGCACCTTGTTTTGTTTGGGAAGATGACGAGCGTTAAATATCATGGAGGCATAGGCTCTTCGTAGCTTAGGAATAATGATTTTGATATTTAGTAGTTAAGATTTTTTTCTGGTAATGAAGGGTAGTAGAGAATGCAGTTTATTTGGAATAATGATAATGCTACTAAGAATTGCATTCAGGTATTATTTACATAAAAATGCGATTTATTAGAGACTAACAAAAGTAATGATAAAACTTTAGAAGTATTTTTTTTCATCAACATTACTGAACTTGCAAAGTTAGTCGGAAATAAAATTTCAAACCGATGCAAAGAGTAACAGTACTCATAAACGCAATATTTTTTGACTAATATATTATTATTACAATAATATAGATAATGGAGAAGGTTAACATTGTCCTGTCGTACAGCGAAGTTATAGAAGGACGAGAGGGACAAATTGGGAAAAAAATCATCCCCGACAATCACCGACAAGAACATTAAGAACATTATCATCATCAGGTCTTTAAACTCCACTGCAGGAGCACGACCCTGTCTGTAATACTAGAGCCATATTTGGTCAGAACAGCCAAATGATTTGACCTACACACTCCACGCTGGCCAGATGGGTTGGAGAGGTCTCGTTGATGTTTTATAAACTTTGTTTAGCTTGTATTTCCTAAGTCGCCTTCTACGACATCCACGGAAAGACTTGGAGTTGGTCCTATTCTACTCTACGGGAAACCACACGGCGACAAGAACATACCTCTTAAAAATATATGGATATCATAATTAAAAGGTACAGTCTCTTCAAATTTTTCAATAGCCGTTGAACTACTAAAGCGGCACGTGTGCTTACAAAGAACTTAACAGTACTGATTTGCATTGAGAGCTGGTTCCTGCCTGTGTACAGCATGTGTGTGTGTAGGCATTATTTGTTGTAAGTATGCATTTCGTAGCTATGTTAAATAATATAGGTACTCTTTATTTGCACTAAAAAATTAAATAATAAAATATTCTGAAAATGAAATACATATGCAATAAAAATGTATATTTCAAAATGTTTATATATACTCTTACTTTGACTCATCAGCTATTTACATGCCCTGTCAGTCACTGCGGCATTTGGCTTGGTGTTTGGAATTTTACTAGATATTATTATAATTTTACGTAAAATTAACGATGAAATTGTTTGATAAATAATAAATTTAATATATATTTCATTTTCAGAATTAGTTGGACTCGTCAAGTGCTGCATCTTGAATGCTTAAAACCCTATTAAAAAAATTATGCTAAGTATTTATTATTCATATTATGCTATTGATCGAACAGAAATACTGCTCCAAGATCCATTGGGGTATTCTTAGAAGCTCAACTTTTTGAGACGCACTATAGTGGTAAATGTGAACCGTTCAACGTTGTCAGTTTATTTAAAATATATTTATTAGAAATCACGGATTTAGATTGTGTCTGCCCCATAAGAGAAACAGATGTGATAGTACATGACACTTGTTCAAAGGTACGAGTTTACATTCCTCGCGCAAACATTTAATTCAGTAAAAGCTTTTTGTTCTAATAATATTTTAACAAGCGCTTCTTTCATCGACACCCCAGATAGACGATAAGATGGTAACGATTTGCGTAAATCCTAGCATATGAGCCAAATAAAACAAGTGCCGGCTTGAATATGTATCTGACCTACTTCAAATTCCGGGAAAATATTTACGCAAAGATATAGAACTTTACAGTTGTATAAATAAGTTTAAATACACGACTGACTCAAAACGTAAGTATGTATTTTCTTAGTAGTAACTTCGAAAGCCTAAATAAATTTGGATGTGCTTGTGAATAGATTGCAAATATTGTTTTAAAAGCTGTCGTTTTATGATTAAAATTACTTGCTTGTTTTAATATTTGTTTTTAAAACAAGTAGGTGAATAAAATAAATAAATATTTAAGGATAAATCACACAGTAAGTTAGCTACATAACAGAAAAAGTTTAATTCGAATCCGTCCAGTATTTCCGGAGATTAGCGTGTACAAACAGACAACAGACAGACTTCTTTTTTAATTCTTACACTATTACTATGTCTCCATCGCCCTGAATATTTTTTATGGAAATATGTTTAATGTACAGACACACTTTTTTACTGTTTTATTATTTATGTAGATTCTTATGTAGTCATCATGTTATATGTTAGTATTTTTTAAGTTTAAGCTAAAACGTACTGTGTCGAAGGACAAAAACGTGAACAGTTTTCTCAAAGTTTGAAAAACCTTGTATATATAAACCCTTTCGCTAACCCACAGTTTTTGTCTGGTTACTCCAATTCAGTGGGTCAGACTTGATAAAATTCCCGAACACTTTCATTCACGAACTCAGTCATGCCCGCGGTCCGGGAGCCTGGGATAATGAAATCGTTTTGTAGTTTCTCAACGTGTTTTTTGCCGCTTCGTGACAGTATTTTCGATGTGATTTATCCCAGCTCCGATTCCCATAACCCAATTTATTTTCCTCTATTGAGGTGCTTTTGGCGGTTCACGAATAATAACAGGGAAAAGCAGTTTAATATTTTCCGTTTCACTTTTTTATTATGCAAGTGATGATATTCAACCAATAAAAGTAACCGATAAACGAGTATCAGTAAGAACATACAAGGGACAATGATATTACGTAAGTAGTATATTACCTATGTAAAATAAAAATAAAAAATACACGTCTGCTACTTCTGCCTTATACTTACACGTCTGCCTTAGATATTTGTATTTTAATTGACGGCAGCACTATCTTTTTAACCCCCGATAAAAAAGAAAAGGGTTCGATCCCAGTCAGATTAAGGTGGAAAGTGATATTTTCTAGATTGACCTGGGTATTAGACGTATATCTATATAATATGTATTTGTTATAAAATATAGTATCGTTGGTTAGTATCCGATAACACAAGTCTTGAACTTACTTTCGGGCTAGTTCAATCCGTGTGATTTCTCTGTGTATATTTATATTTATGAGACTCACTACACTACTAGATGAATACTGAGTAACTGATAGCAAAATGTCCTTTCAACAAGATTTATTGAACGGCCGCTAAAATTAACTTCATCAATGCAATCAATGTGTGTTTATCTTTTCTGGGTAAAGCAGTCAGTTTTATTATCAGTTGCAGAATCAATAGACCCGTTGTTCCGTCTTGAATCATCAACAAACAACCTCTTGTCCTGTCTCCTTGTATAAAAATTAATAGTTGAACATATTCGTGAAAATTGGTTATCAAAAATGTGACTCATTCCTACTAAGATAGATCCAAAGATTTAAGTAGGAAAAGCAGATGAAGAAAAAGATGACAACTAATTGCAAATATTGGTTGTTTAAATTGGTTCTGTTCACAGACATGTATAACAAAATTATTATTATATTTTTTAGACAGTAAATCTACCGCTGACGAATGCATTGGTGGCAGAAAAATACTAATTTACTATAGTCCACCTAACCTTAGCCTAAGGTTTAGATTTATTCACTAGCTGTTGGTCCATGAGCTATATAGGCTTGGTTAAGTCCCCTTCTTTTGTTATCAATAAGATCTACCGCGGGTTGATGAGAGTGTAATGAGGATGTAGAGACTTTCACTCAATAAGTTGCGTATTAAAAAAAACGACGGGTTGCACTCTGGGAGTGCCGGCAGAAGTGAAAACTTGAATATTAACGTTGTGCATTTTTGATATTTTGGAATGGTTAGGGAATAATTTTGCACGAATTGCTTTAATTATCAGTATAAAAGTACTCTCATTTATGTGGTAGAATACAATATTTATTTATTGGGCTATCGTACACAAACATGACATTTTATTAGCACGCTGTAACATAAACACACACGAACATTCGCGCAAGCGCCCTGCGCCGTCTTACGAATTTTCGATCAGGGTCACGTGTCCTGACGCGAGTTTTAGATTTTTTACCCATTCCAAAAAAAGTGCACAACGCCGCTAAAGAAGTTTTCACTTCAAAAATTTTGACACTTTAACATTTCTCATTGTTCAACAAAAGTACTCAAACCAAAATTCCGACGATGTAAAAATCAAACTTTTGAAAAAAAGGAAAAATATCATCTTGAATAAATTTCACTTGACTTCAGACATCCAGAAATAGCATCTCGCACATGACAAAATTATACGAACAAACAAAACTACGCCTAACCCCAATCACCGCCGACAAACATCTCCTTATTTGACTTACAACAATTTAGTTAGTTCCAAGTTCGCCCGTGTTCCCATGCTCCCATTACCCGTTCCTAACAACGGACCGATGCATTGGAATTGGCCAGAAAATCACGATAAGTATCTCTCCGTTGTCACGATCCAATTCAAACCGAAGCGCTCCCGGTCGAGATTTGAGTGAGAGGACGTGACCTCTGAACAGACTTGAACCAAGTTCGAGTGTGAACCGTCATATCTAGCCAGCGGGTGGCGCTAGTGTTGGCAATGAGACTTGTCTTTGATTTCAAGACTCAAATTAACTGACTCTAATTTCAAGCCACGAGTCACCTTGTTTCCTAAAAAGTCGATTTATGTGAAGAATTACACTTCAAACTAATTATAATATTGCATTTGTTTAGATTTTCAAAACCAAATATGGGCCAACATCTAATTTTGTATTTTTGGACTGCTAGCAATAATTATTTTTCAAATACTTAGAGGACGTAGTACGAAAATCTCACACAGCACATATTTCTTAAAAAATAACTAATACAATAATATTGCTTTCACTAATTAAACTTTTTCTTATACCTAATGCAAATAAAAAGATTCATAAATTAAGTGATGTGATCCAAAAAAATTCATAGACCTCTAAATAATATCTATGGACTTGGACTTGATACTTTAAACTTAGACTTGACTGTAAATCAAAAGTAAACTTGAGACCCAAAAATTAATCGACGCCAAGCCTAAATTACAATAAGGATACATCACTAGATAGCATCGATTGACCGGGCTGTTTCGTTACGTACATAATAACTTTTTAAAAAAAATAATAACCGACTTCAAATCGAAATGCACTAAAAAGCAAAAAATAATAATTATTTATATCAGATGACCCTGAAGTTCTGGGTAAAAAATCTCTATAATACTCATTATTTATTTGGAGTCGGTGCCAATCTTCCTACCTCAGAGTCCAGTTCATGTACGAGTAATATATTACTCGTACATGAACTGTTCGGTACATGTAAAGTTCGGATAATGTAACTAAAGTTTATTTGTAGTTTACCAAATTTGGTCTAATATAACCAAAGGTTATGGAAAAATGTGTAATTGAAGTAATTCAACCAAACTTGACTAAGATTTATCTAAATATTTAACCAAAGTAGACGTTTATTACTCACAAATTAAAGACTTTAGGAATCTATATACCTACCTACCTAGGTAAGTAGGTACTTACATAGAAATCGAGATCGGATAGATCGATTTTCATAAGGTAGGTAGGTAGGTATTTGTTGGATTCTTCTCCGCCCCCATTTAACATTATAACTTATCATCATCATCATCCGAGCGTATTCCCGGTTGCCTTCTCAGCAGTAACGCTCCAGAGCCCGGGGTCCGCTACCTAACCAAGGTGATTTGACGAGGTTACTGGTTTTTACATAGAGCGACTGCCGTCTGACCTCCGCAACCCAAAGGGTAGGCCAGAACGAATCCTAGGATAGGTTTAAACAAACGCTAGATGGCGTTCGGGATCGGGACCCACAGCTTAACGTGCCTTCCGAAGCACAGAATCATCTTTCTTTTCGGATAATCAGGTGATCCAAGCTTGCAATATCCTAACCAGACTGGAAACAACTTTTCACAAAGTATGCTCCGGATCTTATTTTTATATAACTACCTAGGTATTAAAACATCGGAAAAAATACAATAATAAATTACATAAATAAAGAAAAAAAATATTTTTCCCAGACATTACATATTTCAAATAAACCATATTCTATTCTATTCTATGTATGTACATATGGAAACTTCATAATTAATTTTAGGCGGTACAAAGTTCACCGGGTCAGCTATTAATTATAAAACTTAGGTACTCCTACTAAATAGGTTAAATAAAATATTACGCTGGTAATTTAGGATAATTAGCTAAATCGATTATTATGTTTAGGTAATTAATCCTTCAGTGTAATATACATAAACTTTAGCCATACTTGCTGAAGCACATTTTACCAAACTACAATGGGATTTGCAACTGACATGCTTTTGTAAAATATAACTGAAGTTTAGGCGATGTTACCATAATTTTCTGCACCTAAACTGTTTAGGTAGATGGTTTTTTTCAGTGTACCACGTCGTAGCTCCGTAGCTCCCAAATCGATGAACCGAATTAGATTTTTTCTTGTTACAAAAGTAATTCAATCGAGAGTGTTCTTTGCTATAGAGCTCTTTTTTGAGTTGTTGAGGCTTAGGCAATTTTAAATTAATAATTACTAATGTAATATTATTTGCAGATAAAATGCGTTTTTCACATTATTTCGATTCCCGTGGCGTATTCTAAAGTACTTCAAGAATGATTTCAATGTTAAATAGGTACTTAGATTGGCACCGACTCCAAATAAATAATGAGTATTATAGAGATTTTTTACCCAGAACTTCAGGGTCATCTGATATAAATAATTATTATTTTTTGCTTTTTAGTGCATTTCGATTTGAAGTCGGTTATTATTTTTTTTAAAAAGTTATTATTTCACATCTTTTAGCAGGCAGAGAACTAAGCTCATTGCATTTATTTATTGTATGCTGAATGTTTTTTTCTGGAAATAATAAATAAATAGTTATCAAACTAGCCCGAATGGCCCGATCGGATCGCTCGACAAATTTCAACCTTATTATATTAACATTTAAGCAGAGTTCATTTAAGCGGACTGGGTCATTGACCTTGGTCTGCGAGGTTACCAAAAATCACTTAAGCCGGTATGTTGAATGCAATTTGCCTGTCGTGCGCACACCGTTGAAACTGCAACACGTTATGCTACTGTTCTCTAAGTACCTAGTATCTGTTTCGGTTTAAACTTTCAATGCGTACCTTCTTAACCTACGTTACTTAAAATTTAATATGAATAGCAAGGAAAATGCGTGTGGCTAAAAATATGAAGCCACAGACAGAAAAATTTACGTGACTGCGTATTGTGATCTGATGATTTCTCTGTTCCATGCGCTTGAACCAACGGATTTATGACATAACATATTGCTCTAGTGGGCCGTATGCTTGTTTTCCTCTTGGCATCGTGGACGGCTGTGTTACCTTGTCACAAGATGCTACAAATATATCTGCAGTAGGTATATATTAAAAAAAAACACAAATCATAAACTTTGCACTTTTTACAAGAGACTTGCTGTCTTTCTTTCTGGAGTTTTATTCTCCAGATCCAAAACCCTTCATCAGATCTTCATTCAAATTATAAGAAACTAATCTTATAGGGGATTCTTCCAAACAAACATGAAATCATTAGACGGAAAGTGATATGAGCATACATGAAGTCGGTTGAAAAAAAGAAGGTATTATTAATATTTGAGCTGCAGTTGTCTGTTGAGGAACTTCGGTCTCTAGCTCAAAGATCTTTTCTCCGATCTTAAAAAAAATTACATAGGACCAACCTTGCAATGCATTCTTTAAAAGGACACATATATTTTTTAAATCTGTTCATATTTGACGGAGTTATGAGGTAACATACACAAATATTTGAGCAGCAGTTGTCTGTTAATAAGGAATTTCGGTCTCCAGGTCCAAGACCTTTTCTCCGATCTTAAAAAAAATTTACATGGGACCAACCTTGCAAAGCATTCTTTAAAAGGACACATATATTTTTAAATCTGTTCATATTTGACGGAGTTATGAGGTAACATACACAAATATTTGAACAGCAGTTGTCTGTTAATAAGGAATTTCGGTCTCCAGGTCCAAGACCTTTTCTCCGATATTAAAAAATTTTTACATGGGACCAACCTTGCAAAGCATTCTTTATAAAAGGACACATATATTTTTTAAATCTCTTCGTATTTGACGAAGTTATGAGGTAACATACACAAATATTTGAGCTACAGTTGTCTTTTTTGAGGTATTTCGGTCTCCATGTCCAAGACCTTTTCTCCAATCTTAAAAAAAATTACATGGGACCAACCTTGCAAAGCATTCTTTAAAAGGACACATATATTTTTTAAATCTGTTCGTATTTGACCAAGTTATGAGGTAACATACACAAATATTTGAGCTACTTTGTCTTTTTTGAGGTATTTCGGTCTCCAGCTCCAAGACCTTTTCTCCGATCTTAAAAAAAATTATATGGGACCAACCTTGCAATGCATTCTTTAAAACGAAACATATTTTTTTAAAATCGGTTCATATTTGACGGAGTTATGAGGTAACATACATAAAACATATATACACGTCGAATTGATAACCTCCTCCTTTTTTTGAAGTCGGTTGAAAACAGAAAAATGTTTGAGCACGCTTTCGGATATCAGACGTCGATCAAACGCCACAGTGGACATACAAATCTATCTGATTTGATTTGACCCTGAGAACTGGGATTAGTCATTGCTTTGTGTGATGGAAGACGTAAAAAAAGTGAAGAACATGTCTACAAAAAGAGGGTTTGATTGATCGAAGGAAAATATTTTTGAATAATTGACAGGGATAAAAAATACTACTATGTAATTTTTGCTGTAGCTTATAAGATTTAACACTAAAAACCATGATGAATTGACTTAAATAAAAACAAAAGCGCAAATACCATACAAAAGATAAAAATTAATAATTAAATGATATCATAAAAGATATAAAAACATGATAATATAATAAGTTACAATATATGAAACTGTTGGCTTAATGCTAATAAGGGAAGGTAATGAAACCTATGAACACAAGTTTTTTAAAGCTAGTTCTTATAATTTGTGATGAAAATCGACAGCCTATATGAATGGAATCGGAAAAATCTAAAAATGTTTTCGTATAGTTTTTCTAAGTGGTCCTTCTTCCAATAACGAACGTATAAAGCCATTATGTATAAAGATACCAATAAAAAGACTTTTGGCTAGGTAACTGGTCAATTTCTTATCTAGTCGGGGACACATCGGATCGCGGGGAGCCAATGGTGCGTTTAACCGTGAAATCCCAGATACGTACGATATCCTCCGATATTGATAGCAGGTATCTTTGACCAGAAATGGTTTTGAAAGTATATTGGAGATAAAGCCTGCTTTTGACATGTTGATTTTCGATTTGCTCCTTTTCGTTTATAGAATATTACGTTTTGAGCATTTTAATGCCGAAAGGATGTGTGTTTAATGTGCTCATTGATACTTAGTTTTGACTTTTGAAATTATTTGCATTAAGTAAGTAGGTATCATCATCATCATCTTCTCCGTCGACTCTATGGAATTAAGTATGTGACTGCTTATTTTTATGATTTTAAATATAGCTATCCATAAACAAGACATTGAAATTTTAATGTATTCTGCACCCACAAGAGCTACTAAAGAAGAATCATTATTCATCATTACAACCGCATAACGTCCACTGCTTGATATAGGCCTCTCCCAAAGAATTTTTTAATCATTATTATTATAAATCATTATTACCTATAATAAAATAGAAGAAAGTGACACGCTTCGTATTTTTATATTTACAATCAACTTATTGCATGAATTAGTACAAAATTGACAAGTTCAGATAGTGCTCATTAAAGTCGATAACTATACAAATCAAATTAGACGGGCACCCGGGCGTTCGGATAAACATATTAATTAATCCATCTTAATCCTCAAGTGCTTTAATCAAACAAGTTTTTGGAAGGTTTTGAAAGGTAGGCACTTATTTTTCTAATTCATTGTCTGAATAAATAAAAAGGCATAAAATACTTAATTCAAAAGAACAGGAAATAAAAATCATTTTTATTAATCCGAGTGTATGCACGTATGATACGAGTTACTGATTTATTCTACGAGACCTAAAAAGAGATGAGTTGATAATCAAGATCAATTTAAAGCGCTGGATAAACAATTGCATACGACTTCTGATCAATAGTTTCAAAATAGAGAACGTCTTTGTCAAATAGCTCAAATAATGCATGATTAGCCCATATAATTTACTATTATGCTTTATCTACTTTCTTGTTTCATCGTCATCATAATCAGGTATTTTTGTCTCCACTGCAGGAACACGACCTTCTCTATCAGAGTCATAATATACTTGCCCAGAGCAACCAGAAGACTTGAGTTACACCCTCCCCAGAGATGGGCTGGAGAGGTCTCATTGATGTTTGTAAGCTTTGTTTAGCTTGTATTGTCTAGGTTGCCTTCTATGACATCCACGGGAGGACTTGGAGCGGACCTATTCGACTCTTCTGGAAACCACGACATACTTACTTGTTTATCATTATAATTTCAGCTGCAATACTTAGGATACCCCCTAATGACCTCCAAATTGACCGGTACTAAGCGAGCGAAAGTCAAGGTTTTATTGCAACCTTGCTCAGGTTATCTATCTAGTAGAGTGTTTAATTCTGCACTTACCATAAATTACGTGGTTGCCAATCGAAACAAAAAGATTTTTCCAAACAGCCATCAGGTCGTCGTACAATCTCCTTATGTAGTTTGTAAAAAAAAGATTTGTGTCCAGCAATTACTCAGAATCGGTTTCAACATGGCTGCCCATTACTTGCTTTCACTTCATTAATCTTCCAGGGGTCGGCCACTTGCGGTTTGTCAAATAAGTCTATTGTACAGGTATATTCAAATAATAACATTAATATATATCATGGTTTATCTTGTCAGTCATTTTTTGTAATAAGATATTAATTCATAGACCTATAAATATTTTTGACCTATATGAAAGTTGTGTTCTGCATTTGCCTGCAATTTTGTCGGTCTGATTGTACTTATTATTTTATTATATTTTGTAATTTATATTTTATCTTTTTCTGGGCACTCATTCGAAGGGATGTATTTAAGGGATATTTTTATATGTTTATAAGTATTATTTTTTTTAGTATTAATTTATGTTTATTTTAGTTAGGTTATATTCAATAATATTTATTATAAATTATATTATTATATTTTTTGCCTATTTCGAAATGTGTTTTTTATGACCTGTTATTTGATCCTTTTTCTAAGCTACTCCTCATAAAATTTTATTTAGTTAAAATAGTATATCTCTCAAATAGTAAATCGTGTTTACTATTAAGGCTTTATCACTATTTTATATTTAATAATAATAAGATTTCCATTAAATTTAAAATTTACTAGAGCACGAAAACAGATATTCAAGGAAAATTCACTTTATAATGAGTGAATACCTAGGTATTGTTTATTAAAAATGTTACTAGAAGGTACTATGTAAATAATTGTCAAAGTAAATTTTTAACTTCACAGGTGCAGCAGTTGGCCATGAAAGTAACTTTCTCATACTAATTAAACGTAAACAATGACAGTTGCATAGCTGCAAGGAATGTATAAAAAAATTGAGCCAGTCGGTCGACGGTCATTCAAAGCTTGTGACCATATGTCGCCAGCCGCTAAAACTCACACTTGAAAAACTATTCCAAAAAAAAATCGATGGACCCTCGGACCATGTCCATAAGGTCACGTAAATATACATCTAACTAGCTAAGAATATAGAACGTATTGTAAATCTCTTTTATAGCTACTAAGATATCCGTGACGGTTTGAAGGTTGATATACGACTTGGAGCTTCTACCTGAAAAGGGACGCGAGCATCATTATGGTGATGATTGTCGGCGAGCCGAAATTATTTCTAAAGTTTTTTTAAATCCTCTTTTCTCAATACGGCATTGGAAACAACGGAGTTAACGGACATTTGGTGATCACACAAAGCGACTTTTTTGTTATCTTTGGCGGTAAAACAAAAAGGTTTCGTATCTTGTTCTTCAAACAAGCCACAGACTGTTAGCAATAAATGATGGCAATTAGAAACAGTAAAACTATAGTTGTATTTTATCACTGTAACTGTTCTTTACTACCTATGTGATTCAGTTAAGACTAGTTTACACTTTACATCTAGTAAGCTTAGAAGTTACTACTAGCGAAAAGAGTAATTAAAATGTGTAGGTATTTAAAACAGTGAAAACTCCTATCCTATTGTAATAATAAAAATAGATTTAATGTTCATGTTGATTATTTTTTATATTTGGCTGTGTATTTCATTAGAGAATAGTAACAATTATGGGATTATTGAATAAAAAAGTTTGGTTAATTTGATGATTTTCTTTTATTTTATTAAATAAATGTAACAGTCGACATTGATAATAATATTTTAATACACAAGCTACAAAGTTAATGATACTTAATTTAAATGCTTTAATCATGTATGACATCACTTACGACTATTCTACAACACTATTTGGCAGGCTGTAACATTAAATATCATAAACTATGTAGCCAGAACTATCTACAGTATTGACACTATTCAATTCCTAACTAATGACTAGTACCTATCTATACAGAGGTTACCTTTTTACAATAGCAATTATAATATTTACCTACAAAATATTTGGTAACAGTGAGATAATATACTATAAGAAAATACTTATACAGGATTATTTTCCGCATACTGGCTATCTTTCTTAATTTTTACATAATGCATCAGTCTTAGTAAACAACTATTAATTAATTTTGTTGTTTACATAAATATTTATAAGTTTAGTATGTAAACGTGTAAGTATATAAACATACGTAAATACAATTCTTATAAGGCTCCAATCTACGTAGATACGTTTAGAAACATTTAACAATAATACAGTCTCTTTAAATACGTCACTTTACAAAGGAACATGTTACTTGTAGTTACTATTATAAAATGATAAAAAATGAATTGTATTTTTTGCTTATAACTCAAGAATTAAAGACAAAATTATACATGTAGTTAAACAAAATTTTGCTCTTTTTGTACAGTAATGATTTTGTATACTTATCACGTATCAGTAAGGCAAGACGAACTAAAAATACTGCCTACACATGTGCTTGGAATGCGTCGTTCCATTAACAAATATCTTTCATAGATAAAAATAGATTCGAACCGCCTTATCATCTGTGAGCTGGATGGGTTTGAGGCAGGCCCTCGTGCACAGATGACCGTGGCTGTAAGTACCCTTGATCGTCTAGCATAGAAGGGGAATGAGCTACGGGATGTTTACGAAGCGTATTAGGAGGCCTTGGCCGACCACCATATGGCTGTTCGTAGTTTTGAGTGTCAATTGAAATATAACTATGGTGCGGGTTATCGCCGTCTTGAAGTTGACTCGTCAATGTCGTGTTTGTCAACATCGACGTATCATCTTCAACGGTAATGCCCACATTCGTAGTGGTCGGAGTCTGAGGGGGAATAGCATCGTATTTATACCAATGTTCCGGGGCGGTCGGCGACGCTGTGTAACGAGAAGGATGCCTCCTCCCATTTGGGCCGACGCCATGATTGTAATTCATAGTGTCTTTGTTCCATTGTAAGTTAGAAATGTCAGGCATGACAAACCTAATTTTCTCCCAAAACTTCTTTTCACCCCACAAAAGAACGTTGCATGTTTTTAAATAGTTTTGGAAGTCGACATCTAAATTTAAAGCACTTACATCCGTTGTTAAAATAAACACGACTCTATGCCGTCTTATAGAAGGGTGAATAGAAGTTATTACATGTTTGAGAGCTGATTTAAACAAAATTTTGGACCATTCGTTCTGTAAGAAGTTAAAAGATACAAAAATAAGAATACGTTTAGATGATTCAGCAGCATTGGTGATTTGGTCCAATAAGTAATTTTCATGAACATGTTGCATGTCTCTGTAATGGAAGCACATTGTGTAACCAGAATGTTCCATTTCAGGGGCAACAACCTTAGATACAAAATCATCGTCTAATAAACTATATACAGCATATCCATCGTACAACCTGTCCCTGTCAAGTTCACTTTCTTGAATAGATGGGCTTTTGAATAATCTCACACCATATTTTGAATGAGCCCACAAACGCACATTTTGTCTAAAAGAGAATGCTAAAGCACCAAACAGCAAAATTAAAATAACACTTATTAAGACTACGGCTAAAAGAGGTACAAAGTTTAGTTTGATAGTGCTCACTTCATCGTACTGATAGGGTTGATTTTCAGTAGGTATAGTATTGTCCGTCACACTAGATTCACGACACTTATCAATCACGTCAAACACTGTTAAGTTCGAAACAAGTCCATTTTCATCAGTACAAAACATTTCCACAGGATCTTCATAATATTTCTTAAACCAATTTTGTAACAGTAGAACGTTGTCACATGTGCACGTAAAAATGTTTCCTTCCACGTTGACATTTTCGAGATGAATAATATGAGCCAACTTTTTGTCTAAGTCAAGCATCTTGTTTCCTTGTAAATGCACAACTCTCAAAGCAGATAAGTTCTCAAAAGTCTTGTTTGAAACACTTGTCAGGAGGTTATCATTTAAGTATAGCTCTCTCAAGTGCCTTGTTTGCGAGAATTCACTACCAGCCAACTCTGTCAAGTGATTATTTTCAAGGTGAAGGACAGTTAATGAATGTAGCCCGTTAAACGTATCGTTATCGATAGTTTCTATCTTGCTGTTGTTCAGATAAAGCTTATGTAACTTCTTTTTGCCGATGAATAGGTGGCTGCCGAGTGAACTGAAATCATTACCATCAAGGTATAGTTCCGTAGCATCCATTGGTATTTTTTCAGGTATTTCAGTGTAACCAACGTTAGAGCAGTCGATTACATTAGAATTCCAGTTGCTGTCATGAAAACATGAACATCCGACAGGACAAGTCATTTTACAGTCACAAGCCTCGAAGTCACAACAAAAACAACTAGACGAGCAATGAGTTTCGTAAGAACATAAAAACTGAGTTTCAGGAACATCCATCAAATTGGCCTTGCCCCCATACTTGTTATTTACAACTTCACAAGTTACTGAATCCAAGTCAACGAACCTCGGGTATTGCCTCATGTGATTCCATAGATTTATCTTTTGCAGCCAAATCATGTGACAGTTGCAAACAAATGGATTATTTCCAATAAAGAATGTTGGTAATAACCTACTTTTCGGGATATGGGGCAGAGTGAACGCTGATAGTTCGACAGTTCTCAATTTATTATCCGTCACAACGACCTTTTCCAACTTCTTTTTTTGTAAAAATGTACCTGGCTGGATCGTGTGAATCTTGTTGTTGTTTAAGAAAAGGATCTCTATTGAATCAGGTATCGATCTTTCATCTATGTTTTCAATCGCATTGAAACTTACGTCAAGCATACGAATGTTTTGTTCAGAATTGAATTCGTTTTCTAGTTTTGTTATATCGTTGCTGTGGAGATCCAACCATTCAAGACTGTCTGGCATGTAACTAAAATCAAAGTAAATAAGTTTATTATCGGATATATTTAACCAACCGAGGGTATTCAATTTGTTAAAAACACCTCGAATATCTGTAAGTTTATTGCCATCTAATCGAATAGCTTTCAAAGTCGGATTTGTAAGAAAAGCGTCTTGCTCTATAGTTTCAATTTTATTGGATGCTAGATTGAGAACTTGCAGCGACGGTAAAGTGCTAAAAGTGTCCTTAGGTACGCTGGTGATATGATTGTCGACGAGTCTTAATCCATAAAGTTCTTCTAAGCCTTCGAATGAAGTATTGGCTACTTTTGTAATATTATTCTTGCCAATATCAAGGGTTTTTAAGAATCGTAACTTCTTTATACCGTCAGGAACCATATTCAAGTTATTTCCATTTAGGCCTAGATCTTGCAAGTAGGTTATGTTTTCGAAACAGCGCTCATGAATTGTAGAAATATGATTATTATCCAAATATAATTGGCTCAGTACAAAAAGATTCGAAAAAATATGTTCATTCAATGCTTTGATTCTGTTGTCCGAAATCGAGAGTTGATGAAGGTTCCTAAGTTCTGCAAAGGCGCCATTTGATATAGTTTCTATAGCATTGTTGTCCAAATTTAGAACTTGCAAGTTGTTTAAATCTTGGAATGACTTTGGATCTAAGCGGGTCAGCGCATTGTTGGACAAGTTAAGGATTACTAATCGTATTAGTCCAGCAAATGTATCTCTATTAACCCAATCGTTTGTCAAGTAATTCCTTGATAAATCCAATTTTTCCATTTGATCGAGCCCCTCCAATAATCCAGGAGCTAACACAGATAGTGAATTGTTCGCTAATGAGATCTCCTTTATAACTCTCGACGATTGAAATAGTTCTGGAGGGACAGCGACTAACTTATTTCCCGACAAGTTGAGAATTTTTAATGAATTCAAGCCGACAAAGGCTCTATCTCCTATTTCATTAATTAAGTTGTTCTGAATATTCAACACTTCTAAAGATCTGAGGCTGGAGAGACCGTTGTCGGGAAGGCGGAGAATATTATTATGAGATAAGTCGAGCATCTTTAGTCCAGTATTGCAGGATTTACCCGGCGCAATAGGTCCTTTGCCCCAGTCTGAAAATCCAATTTCAGATATATCTTGCATTCTATTATTTGTCAGGTTCAATGATTCTAGGCTAAATAGCGGGCAAAATACTTCCGATGGCAACATGTAAATATTATTATCGCCTAGATCAAGTGTGCGAAGTTCCATCAATCCACGAAAACTCTCAGCATGAAACTCCATTGTCATCGCAGGCCAATCCGTATTATAGGAACGCAAAGTCAAACTGGTTAAATCACGAAGCGGTGACAAAACAGTAGCCGGCACGTAGCGTATTTTGCAGAATTCAATGCGCAAGTCTTCGAGTTTTCTTAGTTGCCCTAAGAAACTGCCGGTATTCATGTGTAGAGAACTCTCGAAGAAAAGCAGATCGGTGCAAGTTAACTTTAACTTGTTGATGTTATACGCTTGCGCAGTGGTGATATTTTTAAACAAAAAGTCTGCCGAACCGATGGTTTTGATGTTGCACGTGAGAAAGTTAGATTCACTCAACTTTGTGTCCGAATAGTCCCACTGACAGCCGTTAGGGGCGGGCGGCGCAGAGCGTGCGCGCGCACCGGCCACCACAAGCAAACACATCCAAACTTTTAACGAAATCATTTCGTGTAACTTTAGGGTCATATTTTCACTTTAAAACAGTTCATTTGTCACTTAGATATCACTAATTGTCCGTGTAGAAACTTATATTCACTTAACAGAAAAGTTCTATAGTCTTATGTTGTTGTATGCACTTCGGTTTATAGCGAATGTAAACATAGAGTACGGGTTCGCGGTAAAACTTTTGACGCAGCCATGCTCCCCTGCGGTCGGGCGGTAACTGACCTACGTAAGTTTGAACGAACGAAAGCCGCATGGGTGTCGGGCGAGGGGGGGAGACGTCGCGGGGCAAGGGGGACCACAATGACGGGTGGGACCCGCACTGCATCGGCTCACAACAGATGGCACGCGTGTTTTTTGAATACTCAAAAATATTGGAGATGCAGTATGCTGCGTGGAAGACTTATTGCGTGATGTTCGGTTGCACCTACTCAAATTTCATCTCAAAGGAGGTCGCCGTGAGATACAATACGGTAGCGCTGTTAGACGACAGAACTTGGTGTACATATTTTAGAATAAGTTAGACTTTTATTGCTTTAATTCTATTATATCTTTATTTTGTTTAAGACAAACAAAACCTTATTGAAAACATTATGTGAGTCAATAAGCGTTTTATCTCAAAAGGTTTTTTTAATTATATTAAAAATTATCCTTCTGAAACTTGATATTCTAAGAGCGGAAATTATTTATGATAATCCCGGTAACTTGGGACTTTATGACGAAAGGGGGCGGACGCTTTGCGTGCAAGTCTTACGTGAATACAAAAATGATTGACAGTTGCAGTCAATTCTGCTCAGAAAACTGACAATACCGCATAACCGCATTGTAACTTTATAATTCACTTTTGGTTTACTTAAGTGATTTAAGAACAGATGTTCAATAACAGTATCTTCTTACAATAGTATGATGACTTGAATAATGTATTGGGTGAGATGCAATTACCTTTTAAAGATTTTTTCATAACCCTAGGGCTTACTTAAAAGGAGGTTATTATCATAATTACCATCAAGTTAGTGTACATAGAGGAGTAATTAATAATTCCCACTACCACAATAAATGCTTTAAATAAGTACCTAAAAAGTAAGTATGTAAAAAGACTACGAGATTTAAAGAGACTACATATTCCATCCAGATATTTTTTTTCATATAGTATATAGTAAGCTGTGTAAATTTCAATAAAATAATTACATGTGCACAACTACAATGCACTAAAATATTCTATGTTAGTTTGTGAGAAAATAAAAAACATCTAATGTACTAAACTTGTCATGTTAATTTTTGTTTCTAAACAAAAGCAGTATTAATTGTTTTATTTAGTTTAAGAATTTTTTGTTTTGCGATTATTTTTTATCATATTATATTATAAATATTATAATATATATTGAAAATATAATGTATATATATTAATAGGCGACGTGACTAGCCACCCATCACTATTTTGATTCCTTTTTCCATTGGAACATCCACTATCACGCTAAACGTAGCCCTCGAGCCCTGGGCTTTGTCTATCCCGTTAGTTATAAAGACGTAATTAACACTTAATATGTGTATCTATTTGATGTGTATTTTTTTCAAAATTCTGTAATTTGGCAATATATGGGTAAGACAAAAAACCCAACAGTTTTTCTAGTTCAATTAAATTTAGGAAGCATGACTCGCATTACCTAAACTTTTACTTCAAGCAAAAAGAGGAATTCCTCAGTGAGATAGTTAGGCATAAAAACACGTTCATTGAAGAGGAGAGGTAAAGCCCTCGTGTTTAAGGTTTCCATGTTAGTTCGCGTTCTTGGGACATTGTAAAACTATGAGTTAGAATAGAACTGATTAATTTGCTAATCCTCTTATTATCCCATATCTCGGTAACCCCATGACCGATTCATTGGCTATCATATTTAATTTTTTTTATCGCGTCCACTTGATTAGTGAACATAAATGCACGGACAATACTGAACTTGCACTTTTTTTGCAATATTTCGGACTAGACTAATTCAGATAACGTCCACTGCTGAACATATGCCTTGGATTTCCAATAACCGATGTAGAGCGGCCTGCATCCAGCGCTTTTTAGCCTCCTATACTGCCTCTTTAACGAGCTAGTCCGCTGGGCTATGTGGGTGACTTTTTGTCCTACAAATTTCTTCATTTCTGATTAGATCACATAGAGAAACACCGAGCATAGCCCGCTCCATAGTGCTTTGAGCAACCTTGAGCCTTCTTATGAAACCCATAGTAAGAAACCACGTTTTAGAGCCATAAAGTCACCACCAAAAGATTGTATTGATTTAACTTTAAAACCGCTAGACGGGTAGTGTTTCGAAAACTAAGAATAATCTTAAAATATAAATACGTAAGGAAGTTTGCAGTCTGCTCCACCTATAGGTAGAGCAGACTGGAAAAGTACTCGTCGAATCAGAAGGTCAGCAGACAGCCACAGTCCAGAATTATCAAGAAAAATGGTAACCCTATCCGTGCGTCACCGCGAAGTAATCGCAGACCATCGGATGCTTGGACACGTGCGAGACGAATCGGGTCTACCGTGGGAGACGATCTGAGACCTCTGAGACTAAGTCCCGTCGCTCACGTACTTACATACCTCATCTGGTGATAGCGATAGTGAGATCTTAATGCTAGGATTATTTAGGTGGTCATTAAAGTGCCAGTTGTTTGGTAAAAAAAAAACTACTCTACTCTTTATATTGCTCAATCATGTCACAAACGCATAACGGGAAAGGTTAATAAAATATTAAGTAGGTATAACATTTGCGTAATTCACAGTGAAACTTAATTCGAAGCAGGTATAATACTTCTTAATATGTTGTGGTCTTATGTCTTGATTATTGTGTATGTAGATAAGGTTTTTGTTTTGATAGATAAGACCAATAACATACTTTGTTCTCCCATCACACAGTGAATCTTAAAAGGTTCACGAAGAAATAAACACAAAGTCAAACAAAACAGATACTAAGGACGCACGTGGTAAATGATGTAAATCATTGAAAGGGGTTACGAGAGGAAGAATTTTATGATCCCCTTGAATTAAATACGTGACATTTAAGATGGATTGATGTACAGTACACGCACGTTTTGTTTAGACTTTGTTGTTTGTAGTGGTATTTTATTGCCTTTGATTTATAAAGTTCTAAGGATTTATACCAATGCCTACTTCAATGTTTAGATTTTTATTTAATTTGGACTTTAAAAAATTAAAAACTTAGAATTGTAAATATGAATTTCTAGCCTCTCAAGTATCAACAAAATCCAAGCTCAGATACTTTTCTTTTTATCATCTTATAGTAATCCCGCTGCATCTTTACCTGAATTGCTTCAGAGATAAGAAACTGTATTTCAAGTGAAAATGATAATCATTGCTTTAAAATGTGATTTGATGTAAAATGACGGAAAGACAAATGGGATACCTCTAAACAATACAAAGCTATAATTTATATTAAGTTTTGGTTGATTTTGGCTCGAAAGCTATAACCCATGTTAACCTATTAAACCCGAGAAAGAATCTGAGTCATTCTCAGAAATGCGGTCTGGCACATCAAGGTCGCAACTCAACGTATCAGAGTCCAGACTATTGATATTCTCAGTCAATATTGAAAGTCAATATCTCACGTGCCTATACGGTCCAATATTTACCAGACAACATCAAACACAATATTACCACTTATCTTGTAACAAGCGTCTCCAAAAACATCTTATAGCGATCTTCCCTTAGGAACGTTACATAACTATCCGAGGAGAATATTGACTTTGCTCGATATCTGTGGGCTAAGTTCAACATGACTTTTATGTGAAAGAATGGCTTCGTTTATCTCGGAATATTTATGGCTCTTTCAATCTGTTACAGATTGGCTTTAAATGGGCACTTTAACGTGTGAACTTGTGGGATTCATTATAAATATATATTGATAAAAATAATGATCTCGATAAAAATGATTTGCATTTGAAATAATTCATGAAACAGAGCTATAAAAAGAGGACTGATTAAAAATCGATATAGAAGAGACAACGCCCTTGCAACGCATGCATTATTGACGATCGCTGAACCGATTATAAAGGTATAGAGATAGGTTAGTTGAACAACGGTAGGGAGTCAATTATCATTCATTCGATTGATGGACAGCGTTTTAACTCGATTGCTTTATTAGATGTCACATTGAAAATCAACATAAGGGAAAAGTTGCAGTAGACAAAGAGCGAAACGACACAGAAACGGAAGCTCTAAAAATAATTGTACCAGCTCCACGTGAGATGGTATAGAACAAAGGGAAACTGCAGCAGAATTGTAACCAAAACGGTGACGATAGCTCGGCGTCATTGAAAACAATTCTATTAGCCATAACCAAAAGCCTTTTACGCCAATCGAGGGTGCTTTTGTAACCAGTTAAAAGGACGAAGACAAAGCCAGGTCCCATAGAGTTTTAACAATAAACGGACAGTTTCTCGTATTTGTGACAAAAAATACGGTCTGCAATAAAAGTTCGGACGTGAATCAGTAGACAAAAGGTATCCACCGCAATTACTGTTCTGCCTCTATAAAAGCTAGTTGAGACAAAGCCCTAACTGAAAGGCAAAATCCAAAATTGCTTTACGGCTGTCAACACCGCAACTAAATGAGTATATTGTTTCAGGAATTTCTTGCTATAAATCCTTCAAATGCCATGTTTATACTAGTTTTATGAGTAGTACTTTCTTTGAAATTTTTGTTTTGTGTTATATGAAAACATTCAACGCAAAATGTTTTGTTTGGGTTTAAATATAACCACGCTGTTATCGTTTTATTGCTTCCAAAAAGTTAATTTAGAAGAGTGTAATTTACAGATGTCGAACTAAAGCTTGCCATATAGCAAACTTTACTTTAAAATTGAAACTTGGTGATTTAACGAAATAATAACATTAAAAAGGGCTATAAAGCACGATTTATTAAATGAACAGAAAAATGAGTTGGTATTTCCTCGAGACACATTTTGTAAAAGTGTCGGAAATGCCATACTATCTTTTTAATTAAGACTTTTTATGCTTAAGTTAAATCACGATCGTGGAATTTTCTCTTATTTTTGCTGTAGTAACAAAAACAGTTTCTAAATGAAATATTTTATAATATCTACGAACTGGAATATAACTGCAAAATAATGACGTCAACAAATGTGCGCAATTCCAATAAAACCCGATTCTAAATTTAAATGCACTGGGAGAGTAAAATGAGTAAAAGGACATTTCCCGAGATACATTTAGTAAAGGTGGATAACGTTTTTATTGTTAACAAGGCAGCAAGCCACGACGAGCGACGATGATATCTCTTCGTATGAATGATGACTTCGTGCTGAGCCTCTGGAAGCAGCCTGGATAGACACAACTCTCGAAGACACGGCACGAATATGGAAATTGCTTGCTTAAATTATGATTGTTTCTAACAATAATGGCCGAGGAAATAAAATACATAGTGTGTTTAAAATTTTCATTCTACTGACGAATAGTTTTTTAATAACTAATAAAATGACTGCGCTGTATAATAATTATATGCCAGCCTTCTGGGCACGTTACCACGGGGCACCGATTTGCCAGAGCTTTTTTATTCATAAGTAATTTAAGTTATTAGGTTAGTTTTAGTTAATGTTCTTGTTTAATGATTTAAATAATAATTATATTTAAAGTAAAAATTAAAAATGATACACAAAGTACAAAAGTACATAGATAGTATCGTCATGAACATAATTTGTTCTACAATTTAACTGGTGTTTAAAAGTCATCCGGTATGTCGGAAATGGTTTTAACGATATCGACCGAGAAATCGAGAATAGGTTCGTTCTCTGTATTTTTGAGCGTAGTTCAGAAACCAATTATAATGCGATACAATTATAGCAGGCGACAAAAACACGCATTACAGTTCTTAAACGTTTGATTTGGATTAGATCTAAATTATCAAAACAACATTAAAGCTACCTTACATAAAAACAAAAATAATAATAATATACAAAATATATAACATAACAAAATTATGTTAATTTATAATGACAATATTGCAATCTTCTTAAATCTATGGCCGCGACCCATCTAAAGGAGATAAGGGGTCGACGTTTTTAGCACAAAGCGTTTTCTGTTTCGGACCCTCTCAGGTTATTTGACTCGAAACGTGCCTTGGGAGTACCCTGGAGTACCTGTTTACTGAGACCACCTTTAAGGCCTGCGCAGACGAAAGTCTGACCGCGAGGTAATTTTTTGTCACTCAATCATTATTATCATCATCATGTCTTTTTTAATATCCATCCACATCTGCTGCAATAATGCCCTCTTTGTACTGATTAGGCTTACTTTCACCCTGCTATCCCGAAGAGGTCTCAATGATTAATTTAATTAAATAAATAAATATATAGGGACAAATCACACTGATTGAGCTAGCCCCAAAGTAAGTTCGAGACTTGTTTTATGGGATACTAACTCAACGATACTATATTTTATAACAAATACATATATAGATAAACATCCAAGACCCAGGACAATTTGAAAAAGGCCATTTTTCAAACTTGCCCTGACCGGGAATCGAACCCGGGACCTCTGGGTGGCGGACTAGCATGGTGACCACTACGCCACGGAGGTCGTCAATTTTAATTGTTTAGCTTCTAATTCCTACCTTAGTCACCTTCTGTGACATCCATGGGGAGAATGGGAGTGGTTCTACTTTACCCTGCGGGAAACAACATCGTGTAGTTTATAAACTGTATAAAAAAACGCAACCAAGTAGTAGAACAACGCGAAAAAAGTCCTCCGAATAACCGATGACACTGACGGATTGGACGGGTCAAAAGTACGTGATGGTTCTCGATAAAAATATAATACCCTTTGGTCCCGGCTGTCATCATTGTCTGGCAGGACGTTAGGCTATGTCAGATGACTTTAGGCAACTTGAAAAATCTGACACCAGTGTTGGTCACTTGCACACACGAAAAACAAACAACTTGACTTGACTAGGCAAAGCAATGCGCCCGGCAGACTTATCAGTTGTAATATTTTTATATTTCCAGAAACAAATGACCAAGCGCAGTGTTCTACGGCAAGTTCTCGGCGGACATTTTTGTGATGATTCAGGGATATTTGTCCTCTGCGGACAAAAATTGTTTCCCTTTATCTCCTTGTTTGCACAAGCCTTTACTTTCTGAGACCACCTTTATCGAGACGCCGGCAATATTTTGTCCAGATTATCTCTAAAACGCCTTTAACGTTCAGTGCCTAACAGATGCAATGTCTCACTTAACAAATAACAATCACGCTTTTAGGAATAACACGAGTGCTAGTGATAACGTGCCGATGAAGATACATCTGTGTTTATGGTTTTGGAATAAGATATAATATTTTAATTTAAGGTAGATTTTTCTTTCACGCTGATCTGGGAGCAAAGAAAAACAGTAAAATGTACCAGATACTGTTCTTGCGCAGATATTTATTTATTTATTAAAATCTTTACTGACCGTAAAGGTACAAAATGTGAACTTAATGCTAATGCATCCTGTACCAGCCAGCCTTTGGAAAAAACAGTAACTTTTGGATATTATGGTCCAAGGTTCGAACGCCCTTGTTAGTGATACAGACGTGATAGTGTGTCTTTGTACATCTTTTCAAGGTTTCGCTAGATAAAACTTGATCATCGTCATCATTTCAGCTGCATAACGTCCACTGCTGTACATGACCTCTTCTAAGGATTTCCAATGGTGGCCAGATGACCTGACCAAGATCCGTGGGATGCGTTAGATGAAAGCTGCTCTAGGTAGGTCTTTTTGAAAATTCTTGGATATAACTTATAACAACAAAAATGTATACACCATTGACTGCATCACAAGTTATTCCCACAATGAAACTGCATCAGAATCGAATGAAACACGGTTGCAGCCCTAAAGACATGCAATTAACGGCCACATTAGGATTGCAATATGCATGAATCAGCGTACAACCTGTTATCTGCTCCTATTACAAGCATTTACATAATTATTGACGTTAGTTCATTTCACATTTCCACTAGTCTTAATTATGGATTGGGATCTATAATTTTTGTTGTTTATTGGGATGAGGTACGTAGAGTTAACACTCTACGAGAATGTGTACTAAGCTTGTCTTTATGATACGTTATTAGTACTACACTAAAAACACAAACTTAATTTTGAAATCATGCTTTAATTATTTACAACACACGCTAACTACAATCTTTTCCATAGTATAAGATAGCTAGATTCTATGTAGGACAAGAGTCAAAGGTTAGCTCATTGAAGTGGCAGTAAGCGGGACATATAGCGCGACACCAGTTGGTCGATGGGGCAACAAGGTTCTTGTATGGTGACCGCGTACCACCACCAACAAGGTGACGATGTTTAATAAAGATTACAAATTGTAAATTGTAATTGTATTTTACAAGTTACAATTCTACAAGTTTCTGTTTAATAAAGATTACGATTTACAAATTTACAATGATGGAAAATCTACAAAATTGTAAAATTGTACCTACAATTTTACATATTTCTGTTTAATAACAATTTTCTCTTTACAGGTGACAATTTACATATTTGTAGGAAAAGCTGTTTTATTGAACACATAATTGTATTTACAAGTTTACATATTTTGTAAATTGTAGTACAATTCTGACAGGTGGACTCATCGTGTGTCAGAACTTTACAATTGATTGGAGATTAAAATGTAATAGGAATAATTCGGCCATAACACCTTTTTCTTATATCCAGTATAACAATAACTATTATAAACAACTTAATAATCTACTTACGATGGTCCTTTGTCTAAACTTTTGTCTTGTTGTGTCACATAGGTACCTATTTTTAGTCTTTGTTGTAGATGCTCAAAGATTTCAATTATTCCGCAATGTCTTAAGACGTTTTCATTTTTTATCGTGAGTTAGTTTTTCGCTTAACCTACCGAATAAAATATCTTTATTCTCGTATATTTCAGAAAAAATTGTAATTTTGTTATTGTGCTCCATTACTTTGGTAATGAATCAAACAAATAGAAAATCAAACAGTAAAACCAAATTCTAAAGAAGTATGTCAATTTATAAATTTATATAAAAATTTACATTTTATGTAAGTTGTAATTTACAACTACAAATTTGTACTTACAAATATTTCATCAAAATCTACAGGCGTTTTCTGCACTTGTAAATATTTATTGAACAGCATTTGTAATTACAATATTTGTGAAGTTTTCATGTGTAACTTTCTTACATATTTGTAAGGTTTATTAAACAGCACTTGTCGTACAATTTTACAAATTTGTCACTTATTTACAAAATTGTCGAATTGTAATCTTTATTAAACAGGGCCCTGGCCAAGGTCGCTGGAAACCGTTGGATACAGGCCGCTCTTGATCTGTCATTTTGGAAATGTTTAGGAAAGGCCTATGTCCAGCAGTGGTCTGGTAGTATACTACAGCCCGTAGTTCTATTTCTTGCAGGTATGTCCCTATCACATTGTAAAAAAACTTGTACACATACATATACATTATGTTACATATGCCTAAAAATACTCATCATCCTCATAAAAAGATTTGTCTGATCGATTCATCGCAAAAAATTGTATGCAAAAGGCATCAATGAACTCGTATTCAACACCTCTCGTTAGCAGTACTTAATCACAAGTTAATAGATGTAATTACCTCATACTTTCATCTCCATTGCGGGCTCAAATGAGATGTAAAATTGTGCCAATTGACCTTGAACCGAGTCGAATACAATGCCATCTAATTTCGTAGAGAAAGTGCGTAGAGAAATGACAAATTTTCACTGAACGTACGTGACTGATGAATTTTTTTATACGATTATTTATTTTCGTCGTGTACGGTATTTACCGCAGTGGAAAGCGGATATTAAAATTTGAAAGTGATATTTTGGGGAACTGGTAAAATAACATGGTAATTGAGTTACAAATATTATGGTCAACTAAAGTTGTTTTTTTTAAATAATACAAATAAATTAATTAATTTTATCAAATCGTAAAATAATATTACTGCTTATATACTTTTGCAGATTGTAGAAGTCAATCAAGAGAATGGGTGTAAATCTAGAAATTCTAAATAGATTATGGGCCTGTCTCTATTTCTTTTCTTAATGATTAAAAAGTAAGCAGTAAGGAATCATCCTCCCGGTCACTTCCCTGTTTGGGGTTTGCTCTTTATGTCAACTGCTTTCCATTATATATGCACTTACCTGAACCTTACACTTTCTACGACTTCCTCGGTCTTCCTCTGTAGATAGTCATCTACCTTCAAATAAACCATCCTCAGAAGCAATATCCTAAAATGAGCAGAACCTTCGCTCTCTCGTTAAAATCATACACACCAAAAGAAATCATAAAGTACAAAGCAATTTTGTCGAAGGTTTCACCAAAATAAATTGTTTTGCGTACATAATCAATTGATCAAATTGTTAAATTTATCATAATGTTCACTCGCGCGGAACTTCATTGTATCGTAAATTGAGTTAATTCTAACAAATGCTTGTGTACATAATCGATACAGTAAATAATGAGTTTATTTTACTAACTTCCTATGGCTCAGTGGGACTATTAACTTACGCATTATTAGCGCTTAGGTATACACTTAGGCAACCTGGTTTGGTTCACTCTGGATTAATTGGGTAGTTATCAATCTATGTTAGATACTATAATACCAGGAAGCTTTCAAATTCAACTATCAATGTTGGATTCACTCGTATAAAAAATAACTTCAAAAAATCCTTTATTTTTTATATTTTTGCTATCAAATATCATCATCATCATCATTTCAGGACTGCTGGACACACGTCTAACTCAAAAATTTCCAAAATGACCGATCAAAAGCGGCCTGCATCCATCCTACGTAATATAAAATAATTAAGTATGACAAAAATGTTTCTGATTTAATTTGTGTTTTTTGAAAGTGTGTGTCTACAAATATCTTTATTTTATATGTTTAGGAGATTTTAATATTGTTGGAATCACAACTTTGCATTTAAGTGACTTAATAATATTAGGTAGGCATGTAGTTATCGCATGTACTACAATTAAAAAACGTGGCTTGGGAGTTCATTGATATTTAAACACTTTTTATCGTCCATCGATATAAAGTGAAATAGCATAGCACTATTTTTTATTACGAGTCTAATCAGCGGAACGTGTACACAGTTTTTGCACTAATATCAATATATCTTCAGATTTCATTTATGATTGACGTTTACACGGCGATTACCAATCGAGTTTCTTTTTGATTTGTTATTACTATTTGTTAATATGTAGGTGAGTATATATTTGTTTTAGTAATACATAATACAAAAACAGTACTTTTATATCCTCTTGTGAGTGGTGGCATCATAATATATAGAATATATATTTTTTATGCACCTATTTTTTATTTTTTATTTTACTTTATTCTCAGTAACCTAAACAAAAAAATCTAAAAACAGAATATATTACAAATATTAATTTTATTGTATGGGATCTCCCAACCACAAAGTAATTCTTTATAGATAATGCTACGGAATGAATATTTTTATAAATATTATCATGTGTGTAAATACTTATTTTAGGTATTCATTAAATTAGCTGAATAATCAGCAATCGTACCTCCGCAAAATTTTACTTTTACGTTCTAATCAAATAATTTGCAATTCGTAATAAATGACTTGAAAGGTCGAAAAATCTTATCGTATGTACTTTTATCTCACATATAGCGTCGGCTGATAAGAAAGGATCTATCTAGAAGCTATAATAGAGCGTGGGCGTCTTTCGTCTGCACCTGACTGACTAGCCCCAGACAATCTTACAGGACGCATACAATTATTTTAATCTTATTAAAATCATGTTTTTACCGTTGACTATTTATTGTGGATAAGACACGTTTTATGAAAAAATTATAAAACAAACTAATTATATTATAAAAAACTTATCCAGTAGGCAAATCCTCGTACACTTCAATTTCAAGTAAATTTTGTTTTCTGGCACATTTTATAAGAAACTACCTGGTGCCCGCGACTTCGTCTGCGGATGATTATCACACAATATCTTTATAAATTGTAGCCTATAAATTATTCTGATGTATAAGCTATATTATTGTAAAGTTTCATTAAAATCCATTTAGTAGTTTTTACGTGAAAGAGTAACAAACATCCATCCATACGTGCAAACTTTCGCGTTTATAATATTAATAGAATTTATAAACAAATGAATTATATTATTAAAAACATATCCAGTAGGCAAATTATGGTAAACATTTATATATTTTATGAATACTTAAAAGTTGATTTTGCATCTTTACTCGGTATAAATAAAACGATTGTTATAGCTTATTGCTTCTCCATTCAAATATTTAATGATAAAATTACTTAATAATATTTGGATTCTAAATTGGGCTCGATTACTTTAACTACCTTTCGAAATTGAGTAATTTGTGTAATTGGATGGCACTTATTGTTTAACGAGTCCTTCATTTCTCCAGAATCGATATAAATTTTAAGTTATATTCGATTATTTAATGAAAAGTAGCGCGTACCGGTGATGAGGCAATGGTTATCATTATAATGAGGTCATTAAGACATAACGCGAGATACTCGTACTTGGTGACTCAAGAAATAAAAATGCATGTTTATTGTTTTTGATTTCATTTAGTTAATTTTTCTTTTGAATAGTTTAAATAAATGACCGTAACGTAAAATCAATGTCTCTCCAATAATATTTAATTCAACTCTGTAATGGTGAATAAAAATGTCTGTATTTTTTTTTGTTTATAATAGATAGTGCGGTGAATATTTTTACCCTAGTAAAAAATATAATTGTACTACAGTAAAATAAACAGAAATTTTTACCTTTTTTTAAAGTATTTATTTTTTTATTTTCTACAACCTATAAAAGACAAATAATTACGAGTCTATCTAGATACATATGTACACATTTTTAATTATGTAAAAATTAAACTTAGTTTTAAATTATAAGTTAATTTCTGAAACCAATTTTTTGAATAAAAATGTAATAACAAAAAAACCATGTCCACACTTATCCCAACAGGACAACGATACAACACGTCTCTGGTTAGACAAACATGAGATGGCCGATAACTCGGAACAATACGTGGGTGAAGGCGGGGTGCTTTCCAAATTGTTTCCAAAACGAACGCTTGGATTATTATTGCCCTCGTTCCCAGTGCAGTTAAAAAGTTGGGAAAGTTTAAAAATATAAAAGTATTTCCTCTATTCCTATATTATAAAAAGAGAAAGATAATCGTTCACTTTTTGGTAAGATGTTTTTACTTCTACTTTCTTCTATTTAAAAAGCTTAAGCTCATTCATAAGTAGATCAACTTTAACTTAACTAAGCTAAACAAAGCTTTCAAACATCAATGAGACCTTTCCAACCCGTCTGGCCGGCGAGGAGAGTGTAGGCCTAGTCCTCTGGCTGCTCTGGCCAAGTATGGCTCTAGTAGTACAGAGAGCTCCTGTAGTGGAGACTAAAAGACCTGATGATGATGATGATCAGTTTTAAGTCCATTAGTTTTTTCTTTATACAAATGATCGAGTACCTTTGATTGAACCTAAACTCATATTACAAAATATAGACATATGTTAGAAGCTTGTTATTTAAGAAAACGTCGCATTTTCAAAAAAGATTTTTTTTTGCTCTGGGAAACCAGTGGATTTTGGAGATAATGTGTAATTCTTATTCTATTTAACCCAAAAGGAAACAAGTAACCTAAAAGGTTAGCAAATTTGGTTAAGAAGGTATTGGGCGTATCGGGGCTTGGATGATCTTATTACAGCTTTTACTTAGTGGGTAACGATATTACTGAAGTTGGGCTAAGTTCCACCCCCACTTACCCTAATGCTATGGTTTTTGGTGCAGTCGATGACATAAACAAAGTAAGGATACCCTTTTACTGTCACTGAGAGGTCAAAATGGAAGAAGGGTCAACACATAAATTGTATAAGAAAAGTTTAAAAGTGTGTAAGTAAAGCCACAAAATCGATAACTACCCAACGATACATTATTCCTTGTATTAAATAAGTGGTCGTAGATTTAGTATTATCCTAGAGGCCTTATCTACGCTTGCGAGGCGCATACACATTCCAAATATTTTTATTTAGAAAGAAAAAGAATAGTAGAAAAAGAGGGAAGAAATATAGTGACTAGTGCATAAAGAATAAATACCAGTGTTTCTACGTGCTCAAGTCATAAAACATTTTTATTCCAAACAGGCATTTATTATTCAAGCAATAAATCAACAAGTTATAACATATGATAATAAATATCTAACGTAATAAAACATACATCAATGAAATATCTTATCAATATAAACGTAGGTAACGACGCCCGTACAAATGGTCGAATTACGAAGAGGCGTAACTAATAATATAGGAACATCGACCAACTGGATGTTGACACGAATGGAATTAATCATAGACAAATCATGGTCTTTATGCTAATGTAGGAAGGCGCAGATGATTTTTTTTGACTGTACCTCATTTATTTATGTTTAGTCATCATCTTTTAACATTTAACTTACTTTGAGGCTTGTACGATCAATCAAAATTTAAACTGTGGAGAGAGATCAACATTACTCAGCTGGTTTTAAATCAAGTTCAAGATCAACAAATACTTTTCAGTTATGTAATTTTTGCGGGGTTGGCTAATAATTGTAGATAATTAATCATTAAATGTAAGAGTCATTTTACATAAAAGTCATCAATAATGCAAATTATATTCCCTATTAGTTAATCATCTAAGTAGTAACTTTAGTAATAAGCTAAGTCTAATGTTATCTTCATTGTAAGTGGATTTTAAGACATCAAAAAAACTAACAATGTTTTTTTTTATAAATTTTACCATTTCTACATAAGGACATGCTGTTTTATTTATAATATAACGCAAAAATATTCAGTTTCTCTTTTTTACAACTTATTTAAACGAACAAAAATAAAAGTGAAATCGTAACCTTAACATAAAACTGTTATTTACTGTTGGTAATCAATATTGTCGGAATCCTGGCAGCAAGAGGAAGTCCCAAAGGAAGTGTTTCAAGGTCATGTGTTTACTTTCTTTCCGTTTTACAATTAAATATTTAAAATTAAAAATCAATTAAGTCCGAATTTAGCAATTTATATCTCCATAAGTGCACGTTTCTTATCGATGAGCGGAAAAGGAAATAATAACGATTCTACATGAAACGTTGTACACGAGATACAGCTAAATTTACTATGTGAAGTTTATTCTACACTAGGAAATTGTACATTATAAACCTTGATCTTGTAAAGACTTTTTTCAAAAACGACCAATTGGAAGCGGCCTCCACCAAACCTACAATTGGTCAGGTCCAACCAACTAGCAGGTATCCTTCGTTTACAGGCACGTGGCCGTCATCTGAGAACACTAATGCCCCATCGGTCATCATTTCTTCCCCTATGTTTGATTTTTTGTTGATGTTCTTCTTCTTGTCGTGTGTGTTAGAGACTAACACTAGTGTCAGAGTTTTGAAACCGCCTTAAAGGCCTCTGACATGGTTTTAGGTTACGACCAATGTCTAAGACAGTGACCGGGACCGACGGCTTAACGTGCCCGAAGCACGGATCTTATTACTTATTAAACAATCAGGTGATCAGCCTACAATGTCCTAACCAAACTAGGACAACAACACAAAGTCGTGGCCCCCGCCGGGAATCGAACTCGCGACCTCCGGGTATGAGACGGAGGCTCTAACCACTTCACCACAGAGGCAGTTAATGTTAATTACAGAGAATCTGCACTCGAACTATATTTTACTAATTTTATTTAACATACATTCGACTTACCTATTTTGTAAACAAATTATAGTCACTTTTGTCGCATTGGCTTAAATTTTGGCACCACCCCGACATAACGAATGTTCATTGACCCCCAATAATTGATGGATCCAAGTTAAACGTAGGCAACGATAGATTAATGACCACAAGATAGCTAGGTCGAAACTCCAGATAATGTATCTGGTCATTGGGCCATCAATTCAGTGTGGTTACTAAACTTGATCAATTCTAATTTGTGAAATTGTATATATATGAAGTAGATTATTTACATATTTATAAACTTTATAGAGCCAAAAGCTACAATAGGTGGACTTAATGCTCTCCCTGTCAACCTTTAGGAAAAGAAAACCTACAAGAAAGTTCTTATAACTTTTGTGTTCTTTTATAAATTTTTTCTTGCGTATTTATAAAAATATCTTTTTTCAGGGTTCCGTAGTAAACAAGGAACCCTTATAGTTTCGCCATGTCTGTCTGTTTGTCTGTCTGTCTGTCCGCGGTCCGACTCAGAAACTACAAGTACTAGAAAGCTGTTATTTGGCATGGATATGTATATTAATCATGGGGAAAAAGTCGTAAAATAAAATCTGGAAAAATATTTTTTTTTAGGTTAGCTGCCATACAAGTAATGAGGTAGTCAATATTTTTTTTCTCGACAAACACATTGTGTGGGGTGTCGTTGAATAGGTCTTTCAAAAACATTGTGAGCTTGTTAACACCATTTTTGGATTTAGGGATCCGTTTCTGAAATATTTGGTTTTAAAGTGAAAATTTTTGTTGGAGGCAAGTGTCCCCCCCATCTATCTGCTAAACGGTTATATATGGCCACGTGAAAAAATTCACAGCTATAGTATATATAATTTAGTTTAAAGGAAAACTATCAGAGCTAAGTAGGGTATACAAATTAAAAAGTTATAGATAGATAGATAGATAGATAAATTATTTATTGCATCTATAGCACACTACAAAACATAAAAAAAGAAAAACTTAACCTAACATAAACTAAGTATAGGTATGTGTGTGCTACAGTATTACAAAAGGCGGTAGCTCAGTGTGGGAAATTGCCCAGCGAGCAAAACACTGATTTTCAGCTACCGCCAGTCTAGGTGTACTTGCGCCGCCGAAGTTAATTACGTTACTTAAATATATTAACAATTATATTTTTTTTTATATTCCATGTATTCCCTGTATACACTACACAAAAATAAATAGATGTCTATTTATTTATCAATTCGTGCAATGTAAATATTTCAATATATCTTCCCTTAATATGTATTAAAGGAAGATACATCAAAATACCCACTTTATTATGTATTATCAAAGAGATAGGAAAGACAATGAGAAAGCAAGACGGAGTCACAATGTGAATTGAGAAATATGCAAACACAAAAACAAAAAATAAAAACAAAAAACACAAAAAACGTTTTCTATTAGCACTCTACCTAAGCGACAAAAACTGGAGGGGTATAGGAATTTTTTGACAGTCTAATAAATATGATTTATAATTTTGTTTAAATCTAAAAAGCGAACCCGACTGTCTTAAAGGTGGCGGTAAATTATTCCAGCATTTTGTCGCCTGGTAACGGAAGCTTCCCTTGAACGCTACGGTCTTATGTGTTTGGTAGGATAATACAGACCGAACACCTCGGGTATCATATCTACTGTGACGGCGATAGAATTTTAACTTTTCAAATAGATATTCAGGAGCCTTATGTTGCAGGACGTTAAACATTAAACATGCCAGGTGCAATTTCCTACGTGAGTCCATATTTAACATCGAGGCGTTATTTATAAATGGTGACACTCGAGTTCGAGGAGGTATATTAAAGCAATACCTGCAGCAAGCGTTTTGCACTCTCTGAATTAATCTGCGTGTTCTTGCAAGTAGACGAGGTCCATATACTGTATCACCATAATTAAATCTTGATAGAACTAATGCCTCACACAACTTTATACGCACGTTTGTATCAATGAGATGACGAATTTTATATAGAACTTTCAGTTGATGAAAACAGTCACGCACTACACTAAGGATATGGCTTTCAAATTGCAGTTGGTCATCAAAGATTATGCCGAGATTCTTAGCTTCTTCAACCCGTTCAATCACCTCCGATCCGACCTGAACTGTAATATTATGGCATAAGATTTTGCTTATTTGCAATTTTGAGCCTATTATCATGTACTTAGACTTATTCGGATTAATCAATAATGAGTTTCTCTCTGACCAGAGCGCTACCCTGACCCTAAAGAACAATCCTTTTTAGAGCCAGGGATGTTCAAAAAATGCTTGTTAATTTCGTTTGGATTTGAAAATCGATCTGGAAGGATATTGCTTTCACACGGATTGACTAATATTTTAGACTTAAGATTTCTCCAAAAGGTTTTAGAATTATTAATTTGAGAATTAATATGATGGTTGAAATATGCTTTCTTCTCCTGAGCTATACTGAATTCGACAAGCTTCTTCAATTCCTTATAGTATTTTTTACTCCCTTCTGACCCCGAAGATTTAGATTGTTTATGAGCTTCATCGCGTAACTGTATCATATACCTACAGTTATCAGTCACTCATGGCAAAGAATGCTCATTTTTAATTTTCCTTGTTATGACTGGTGCATGATGGTCAAATAGCGAAAGAATGGATCTATTGAATTTGTCCACCATTAAATCTACATCAGGCATCTCTGCTATTGAGCCCCAGTCAATTTCATCTAAGTTTTTGTTAAACATATCGAGGTTAATATTTTCAGAGGCCTAAAAGATATAATTCTAGCTGGCGCTTTAGGTTTTTTCACTGACAACTCGGCAATTATCATAGCATGTCTCTTGGCACCTGTTATCTTAAATACCGTAGTTTGGCGCACACTAGCATTCGTACAAACTATATCAATCAACGAAGCTCCCTTATCCGTGAAATGCGTTGGCTCTTCAACTATTTGTTTTAGTTCCATATATTTCAAAAAATTGTTCAATTGTATCGTATTGCCTTCATTTAACCTGAGCAAATTCACATTGAAATCACCCAACAAAACAGTATAATCATAATTAGAGAAATATGACAACGATTCCGTTAAAGAGTCTAGGAATATACTAAGATTTGCCCGCTTTGGCGGCCTATATGCTGTACCCACAAGAATTTTTAGTCCGTTTATATGAACCGAAATCCACATCTGCTCTATGGGAGCGTCTGGATGTTGTAGGACGCGGTAACGAATCTCGCGTTTTATATAAAAGCCAACCCCTCCACCACGACCTTTGCAAATCGTTTTAGGTCGAGGCAACATGCGTAGTCTGTACCCGGGAGGAGCTGGAGCGCACGCTCCTTGTCCCTCAGATATCCAGGTTTCATTGATGGCAACAATATATGCTTATAGGCGATCAACTTATAAAATGTACTCGGAAAAAGAAATTTCATACAAATTCAATAGATAATTAATTTTTAAACGTTTTTAGTAGCATAAACTCAAAGTTGGCATTCGGAACTACGGAACCCTACACTGCGCGTGGCCCGTCACGCACTTGGCCAATTATTTTTCTTTACGAATGTGATAATAGCGATATTGATATCAGATTTTTAAGGGTTCCGTACCTCAAAAGGAAAAAACGGAACCCTTATAGGATCACTTTGTTGTCCGTCTGTCCGTCCGTCCGTCCGTCTGTCAAGACCCTTTTTCTCAGGAACGCGTGGAGGTATGAAGCTGAAATTTATATCAATTACTCAGGTCTACTGTCCCTTGAAGCTGTGAAAAAATCAAACTTCTAAGCCAACGCAATCAAAAGATACAGCCGTTTATGCCGCAAATTTTCGACACTTGCAAGGGAATCAAAACCTACAGGGTGCTTCCCGTGAACTCAGAATCTTGAAATTTGGTACGAAGCAACGTCTTATAGCATAGATAAAGGAAAAATTACGAAAACCATAAATTTTTAGTTACATCACATAATATATATTTTTTTAATAATTTTAAACTTACTACCCATTTCCTCATAAACGCGTAGAGGTATTAAATTGAAATTCATACCAAATTCTCGTTTGTACGGAACCCTCGGTGCGCGAGTCCGACTCGCACTTGGCCGGTTTTTTTGAACTGCTTAATGGTATTTGACATACATAACATAATGACTGTCATCTGGTTCAAGGCACGGAAGAGCTAAACTGTAAACTGTTATGGGCTGATAAAAAATCAACAAACAAAACGGTCAAAACTGTAATTGAGCTTAAAAAGTACATATTTAAAATATTTGTGCCTCTTACATTACTTCAACTAACTATACTTCGATCGGCATAATTTTAACCCAATAAAGTCCAAACAATTAGGTCGCCATTGATCAAAACGTTGTATAATTTGTGGACTATGTCAAAGTTATTTTAATGGAGTTTGAAACGCTAATTGTCGTGTTTCAGTGTCAATCAGTCTTAGATATAATTGCATTGTTCGTTTATTAATGATTTTAGTTATTAGGCACAATGACAAAAATTATTAAAGTGGCTATCTAAAACTAGTCTTAAAGGACAAAGAAACGATAGGAGTAAATTTGTAGGAAATCGGTGGAAGAAGACATCTACCATACGATCGTTTTGGAAGTCATCAGATGACAATTAAAGAACAGATTTTACAACTAGACGAGATGGTGAAACTTTCGGTGCTCTTGTGTCCTGAAGTTTTACGAATATATCTTATAAAACTCAAAATACCTACATGTAATTCGTGATAGCACGTTTTAAATAACAAATTTACGTTTAACAGAACCGATCTGATGTAATAAACAATGTACCGAAATAGTATTTTAATACCGAACATACCATGTTCAAAATGTAACGACAACAATCCTATCGATAAGCAATTACAAACAGTTTAAAATATGTCTCCAATTACACAATAAAACGTTGTCGACGTGTACAGGGAGCCACATATGACGCGTGACATTGCTGCGTGATTGTGTACTTTGAGTGGTAGACATAAGATTGGTATAGTGTTATGGTTCATGTGTGGTCATTGTACGTACGTAGACCATAGTCACATGCGGAGATAGGAGTATTTACGATCACTGCATATAGGCAGATGCCACACATGCTCTGCCTTAATTCAAATAGATGATGTATAGGGCTGACACTGGCTAAATATTTTTTTTTGTATCGAAATATATCTACGCGGCGTCTTTTTATTGGTATTGAGCCGAAGGCCACTTCATAAGGATCTTTAGTAAGACGTAATTAGCTAGTTAAATAAAAAATATTTACTAAAAGTCGAAAGCAAAATCGTGAGATCAATTAATCGTATCGATCAATAGTACCGCCCCCGGATCGTAAACTAATAAATCGATAGCTAAAGAACGTAAAAATAAACAAAAATGATCTTGGTACCTATAAGGTTACATAACTGCTCTACATTTAATAATACTTGTCATAAATCTACGACAATTTGAGGTCAGATAAAATTCAAATACTATCAAACCATCAATACGGTAATCATAACCTTGCGCAGTGCGAAAGTTGCAATGGCATTGACTTTCGATTGCCTCCAACTAAAAGGCTGACCCCACAATGGGCGTGCGCGTTCCTCAAACGAGTGAAAAAAGCGAATAGAGACACGACATCACGTGACATATTCGGCTATCTCTTTTGCACATAGAGTTTATGACGGACATAGACGACAAGTCGCACGCTGGTAAAACAAGAACGACGGTTACGCTGCGCGCACGCAGAGTTAGCGTCGGCCATACGCTCGAGAAACAAGCACTCTCAATGTGTGGTCAGCCTGCATTATAAAACAAATTATATAATTGACTAATAATAATGACATTTTTATTCTGATCATATAATGACATTGATATTATTGATTACGATTTGTTATAAAAGTATTTACTAATTTATTCCTAACAAATAGGTATGTTGTAAATTATTTTATAAAGATGCCAAGTATTCAAGCTCTCATAGACAACGCAAGTTTTCTGCGTCAGACTCTGTCTACCAGTTAGGGATAAAGATGTCATTGGATGCAAAGTTTTCTGTACCAGTGCATCTTGTTTGCTTTGTACTTTATTGTATTTTAGAAACTTACTTTAATAGAAACAAATAGGGGTTTTAAAATTTGGTAACCCTAACGTTAAAATTAATATTAATGCCTGTTAACAAGTACGGAACGGGTCATTGGCGATATTGATAGAAATTGATTATCATTAGTCGCGACATTCATTAGACCCATATTAAATGTCTTATCTAGATTATACTCATGATTATAAAATCTAGGCATATGTTTCCTTGATCCAGAATCTATATTTTAAGTTTATATATACACATGCATACCTTGAACATGCCACTTTTAGCCAGAAGGTCTAAATAGTGATAGGTTGCCAGCGCCCATTCACTCGATCGGCTCCTACGATCTGCGGGGAATAGAAGCAGCTGAAACAATCTAAGATTTTTCTTTTCTCTCATACAAGCATGGTATGGATCTACAATCATCATCGTCCGAGCATAATCGCAATTACATTCACAGCGGTAACGCTTCAGCATCCGGGGTCCGCTACCTTAACCAAGATGATTTGACAAGGTAACTGGTTTTTACACAGAGCGACTGCCGTCTGATCTTTGCAACCCAAACGGCAGACCAGAAACAATCCTTGAATAAACTGGAGCAAACGCTAGATGGTGTTAAGGATCCACAGTTGATACGTGCTTTTCTAAATAAGGAATCGTCTTTCAAGGAAAGATAGAAGGGAGAAATGAAAAGAAGTATGAAGATTTTCCAACAAATTAAAGTTAGAAGTTAGGTCCTACCAGGACCTTGAAAAGATGGCAGAGAAAAGAAATGGAGTGGAGGCATCTTCACTTAACTTCACCGAAATGAGCTAGCTTTTAAATTATAAGAATAAGATAGACGATAACCCGTCCGCAAAAGAACGTGGTGAATTTTTTGCTTACTAGCCACGGACTTTCACAGAGGTCAAGGTCAGTCAATGTTAACTGACAGTCATCAATTTCATGTAAATAATTTCCTGGCATCCGAACACAAAGCAACATGGCGCCATGATTGATTGTTATATTTTCACAAACGGTTCTCTCATCGTTTTGTTAGCCTTTGTGGCTATTCAAGTTTGCGGAAGGTTGGTTTGGACTTAGATTGAGGTTTTAGACTTTTAGCCTCGGAATTTTGAAGCTATATAAGATCAATTTGCTGAAAAATATTTAAAGTGAACGAACCTATGACCTAATCTATATAATAAAGACTACTAAATGGATTGTAATAGCACTAATGGCTATGACTTTCAATAAAAAAAAAACTTCGCTTTGTTGTACAGGGTTAATAACAGCGTAGAATGTATAAAGTAAATTAATGACTATTACTTAGTTATATTGTATAAAATTCTATCTGACTCATGGCAACGCCATTTGATACAGAGGCAAGGTGTTGTAAAATTTACTAAGGTTTACAATCGTGTTGAGTAAATAAATAAATAATTAAGTAATAACTTTCTCATAATGTATTTACTTATAGGACTTTAGTGCATTGTGTAATTTTGGCTGAAAAGTTATATTTTTTTTTAGATAAATAGATAACAACGGTTATCAAAATTACGCAAGCGAAGCAACAAAACAATAAAGAACAAATCGTTAGCTAAGTGAAAGAGAAATCACAGATGATTATGAAGATTGGCGTAATGAAGCAATAATTACAGCTTCAATAGAGCACTGATAAATCAGTGGGTGACCTCGATTTGTATCAATCAAGCCGAACCGCTCAAACTACAATTTGAGTTGTGTCAAACGATGATTGGTTGCAATTGCAACTCGCAGTGCTATGCGTTATTGGTTCAATGAGTTTTCATTGCGTATGAGGTTATAGCAAAATGTGACAACCCTAGGGACCTATATGTTTTCTCGTGTGTGTGTGTGTTTTTTTTAAATAATATGCTATATTGTATTCCATTTCATGTCACTTGCACCATTTTTCCATTTTCTTAACTAATTTCATTTTAGTGCGTACTTGACTTTGCTTACTTGTGATAACAGTCTTTGAAAAAGTAAGAATTACAAATAAAAATCAAAATATAAAACATTTAAAAAAGCTTTTATTGTGAAGGCAAAATACAAATGAAATATTCCTATCTTGATGGAGTTGTGTCGTTTTATTACTGAGTTATATCGACTACCATCCGTCTCCGTGATCAGACATAAGACATCATTTCTCCCGGCTTCAACATCAGAACCGATCATTGAGTCTATAATATTGTATTTCCATCCGACTTACACAAGTATGCAAAATTTCAGCTCAATCGGTTAAGGATAACTAGTTGAACACTCAGTTCCATAATTTGACCTAAACAAACATACATTCAAGCTAATTATTTTAATGCTTGAAAAATATACGATACATTCATGCCATTCATAAATAAAATTCCTCTTCGTGAACTTAAGTAATTATAACTAAAATACATTTGTCTATATTACGTATAGGTATATAAACCACTATTAATTACCCAAGACAAAAATTAGGCTCGAAACATTAATAAACATACATACTATCACGTCTTCAATCCTGACCGAGGGCAGACAGAGCATTTTGAATCTTGCGGCTCAAAGCAAACAAAATCCAGGGAGACAAGACTCGAAGGCCAGTTTAAGGAAAAGGTGGAAAAAGAAATCAAAATATTGATGGAGCTAGTCGCATCGCCTATCAACATGATTCGCATTTTCGCCCATTCTGTCGATCGGCTTCTATAATCTGCGCGAGAAGATAAGCAGCTGGTATACATTCTAAGATTTTTCTTGTCTCCCTTGACCAGCATGGAGTGAACCTTACTATTTTTTAAACGAAACAAAAACTATATTCACATTGCGTCGAATAACCAGTATGGTTGCAAGTATTGCAACATTTGCAACACTAGCCTTTGTTTCGTATTTCGTAGTCGATCATCTATCACTGTTCTGCGAGCGCCAATTTGTTTGTTCAGGGGTGATCTTTACTGGTCGGCGGAGGCATGTAATGATTGATACGATGCGCCAATGTCCTTTTTAACCGACTTCGAAAAAGGAGGAGGTTATTTTTATTTTTTATGTATGTTCACCGATTATTCGAAGAGACCCAATTTTGAAATTTCTTTTTTTGTTGGAATGGCCAATCCAAGTCCTCCAGTAGATGTCATAGAAGGCGACTTAGAAAATACAAGCTAAACAAAGCTTATAAACATCAGTGAGACAACTCCAACCCGTTGGCCAACGAAGAGAGTATAGGCCAAGTCCTCTGGCTGCTCTGACCAAGTATGGCTCTGGTAGTACAGAGAAGGTCGTCTTCCTGCAGTGTAGACAAAAAGACCTGATGATGATGATGTCATCATAGAATTGTTGTTGAATTGTTCCCTTGTTATTTTTATACAACTTAATAGACAATTATTGAATCATGATGACCTTATATAAATTAGAGTACCTACCTTCTACCTTCTTCATTTACCTGGATCGTGACAATCTTATTATTCCAATCTTGTTTATAAAGAAGTTGAAGTCCCTCATTTACTCATGTACAAATGAAAGGTCTTGATTATTTGAGAAATATATAAATTGGCTCCCCTAGTTGGGTATTCGTTTTTAAACGTATATCTTGTTGTTCTCGTTTAGATTTATGTTTGGAATACATTTATAGTATTAACAATTATTACAAAAATATAAGCAATATTCTGAATGTGTTACATGTAAGTATTGAGTTGAGACGTTATTTTCTCTTTTTTAACTTTTTCGTCATATATTGTACAAGCAATTCCATCTATAAAATATTCAATAAATAGAGACATTAATGTCGCTAGATCAAAGGTCTATTAACATAAATATGATATGTATGTCAACATCAATTATTATCGTATTTATTTTACAACTCAGCATATCAACGGATATGTTGAACAGCGAAAGTTCGCCTCACAAGCTCACGACTTTGTTCTATACCCGTTTGAAGGCACTCCTTTCTCTGATCACACAATTTTATTTCCATGGACGCTATAATCATAAAGTTTTTATTGCTATTCATCCGTAGCAACACTTACGAGTGCGTTTGGAGAAAAACCAAGTGGATCCGTGACTTACTGTCATATGCCCCGTATATTTTACATTGAAATGTCTAATGTTTGCTTATAAATTTAATTCGCTTTCTTCATTTCGTTTATTTCTTTATTGAAAAAATTGGTTATTCGGCAAACTGTAGTGAGCTCTATTAAATTACGTTGTCCAAGTAAAAGTTAAATTGTTTATTAAAAATGAGGGATTGGTGTACTGAAAAGAAGATATTTTGATCCCATTACTCAAAAGTTCAATACAATCGGTTTGATAAAAGTCAAGAAAACAAATATTCTCTAAATTAAATTAAGCTGAACGTAATCTGGGAAACATTATTCCATAAATAGTGTTTCTGAACGGCGCAGGAAACCCATAATCGATGAGGTAAAACAGAAAAAACCTAACAGAAACAAAAAAGAGAGACCTAGAAAGCACTATATCGAAACTGCTTATTTAATAAGAAAAAGTAATATATTGTATACGTAAATAACATACGGCATGCAAATTGATTATTTTATGTACATGTGCGATTATTTACATTTTTACATACCATCAATTCATTATCCTTTTGTGATTCCTCGTAGAATAATGTTACAATAATAAATTACAGGCCTAGCCTAATGACTTAACATCGCAAACCTAACAGGGGTCTAATCGCCTCGAGCGTAACCCTAAAAAGTTGTATTCGTTACGTCTCGAGAGGTTATAGTATGAGATATCCATGTCAGTTTTGATCGTACGCCTCGGCTTGATTTATGGGTCGACATCATGCACCTTAGAATTATATGGAGTTAACACTGTTAGCAACCAAAAAAAGACAAAACAATCACAAAACTAGGCTATTGATGATTTTTTAAAATATAATTTAGGGTTACTTTTGTTGCAAGTTTTGTAGCATTTTTTGCATATAAAAAGACATTTATAAGATTTATTACAGAACGCTGAGTGTAATAATGCACTGTATTGAATAAAGTTATACTACAATCACAATTTTAGGCGTGGCAGTACTAATTAGAAGCCATTTTTATGATCATTCGTTTTTTTTTAATATTAATAAATATATAATAAAATTTTGGTCATCACCTACCTATTAAAAAAAAAAAGGTTAGGACATACTGATCTTTGTCAAATTCTTAGTATTATTTGGAAAAGGAACACGAAATTGAGACTTATTTTGATTGAGATTGTTTAAATTTAAAGTCATCGCGTATTTTCTCCAAATTTTCTTCTAAACAAAATATCCATTTGCATCTAAGGTCTCCGGTCAAGATATAAATTGTAAGGTCATGTTCGGCATTCGTCTTATAGACAGCTTGTAAAACTTGCTATTCGTCATACACTCTCGGTTATCGATACAAATTTTGTACATGATTGTTTGAATAGCCATGACTTCAGTGAACTTGAGTTTGTATATTTTTTGTGGGGTCAGTAACCTAGTATAAAGCTGGTGCTACATAATGTTTTAGTAAAAGTCTTACATTTACTTACCAATTAATTTTTTGGAGCAAGTTCAGTCTATGATACTGAACTAACTATAAAAAAAGTTATAAAAAATCAATAAAAACATCGTTTTTATGGAAAATTCGTTTGGCCGAGCACTGATTCGTATGGGAAGCCGAACACTTTCTTTATTTTTCATTAATTTTTATGGAAAGTGGTTCAGTATCATGGAAAGAATTTGCTCCAAAAATATGGCTGGTGGTTAAAAGGTAACCCTGTATAGCTAACAAATTAAAGAAAAAGCAAAGAGATGTATGTTAAAATGTATTAAATTATGTATCATAATGCTGACGGAGAATTGATGAAACTGACTAACCCAAATAGCGTTAGTGCATTAAGATGATCATGAATTATTGAATGCTCTCCCATTGTATCTCCCATGCTGGTCTGGGAGAAATAAAAAAAAACTTAGAATGTACCAGCTGCTTCTCTTCCCACGCAGATCGTAAAAGCCGATCGAGGGAATGGGCAAAAATGCAAATCATGTTAACAGGCGATGCGGCTAGCAACCCATCACTGTATTGATTGCTTTTCCATCTTCTCGCCCACCATGACGCTAAAAGTGGCTTTTGGGTCTTGCGGCCCTGGGCTCTGCATAGAACCGCAAGACCCAAAATGCTCTGTCTGCCCCATTAGGGATAAAGACGTGATAGTATGAATGTATGTATGTATGAATTATTGAAATTGAGTTTTTAGTATGCATAATAGTGTTTTTTTTTGTAGGAGTAAGTACTTGCGGCTAGGACAGAAAAGTATTCATTTGAATTTAACAAATCAAACTATACAAACATAAAAATAATGAGTTTGACTTGCAACGTTCGTAAGTGTGAGTAAAGTGATAGATCATTTCTACGACCAGCTATGACCATCTGGTATATAGATGATTGCGTGATCGATTTCATTTTGAATAGGTACTTTTGTGGTAACTACGTATCTGTCCGTAGTTATTGCTCTATTGGGCTCTATTGAATTTTTTCTTTGCACTTTCTGTTTGTTTTAATAAATGTTATATTATAAAGCAATTTGTGATTGGTTATAATTTTTTTTATAGTTCTTAGTAACAACATCATTTTCGAAATAATGTTTTTTTAAATAAATTATTAAAAGTTAATCGCTTCTTCTTTATGTAAGTATATGTTCAATAGCGTGCTACAGTACTTAACTATTTTTATTCACAACATAATATTCACAATTACAATTTTAGAAGGTCATAATTAAATTATTTCTTCCAGCGCACCACATTTAGGCAACGTACCCAATATGCTGGCCGCAACTCTTCGCTGAATAGGCAAATTTGTCGCTGAGCAAAAACGCCATCCATGCTCAATTTTTTTTTCTACATTTAATAACTACTTTAAATTGATGAAAAAAATAAAGATTCTTATCATCAGCTCAAGCAGATATTCCAACCACAAGCCAACTGATTAGCATTAAAAAGATATCATCACTTCACATCACAATATTTCAATGCGGCTTAATGAGCTACGTGCACATAATGGCTTGTACTGCAAAGCCTAACTTTGTCGCTACTTCAGTGGGCGATCTAATTACCGACAACCCGAGAACAATAATATGTTCACTGAATATTTATGAGACGGTAAGCAGCCTCCGTGATTTTTGTACTTTGTTGTTGTGGTACGAAATTGACGGTGTGATCTCATTAGTTCTACAAACCATGCACCTAGTTTATTGTCCATAATGTTTCACCGGTTCTGGTCTCTCGATAGGCTTAGGATTTAATCTTTCTAGGTTTTAAGCAAGTTTATCACAGTACAAATCAGTCACAGATACTACATTGTAATGAATATGTAGAACAAGTCTGATTTTATTGATCTCTTCGTCTTCTAAATCTTATGAGTTCAAAAGTGAGAAATGTGTTTGAATGTGAGAACATTTAAAATTTGTAAAGATTGTAGTCAATTTTTTTTATTTATCTCACATTTAGCTACGTTATATGGTAAAGATTAGGTTTATTGAAATAAGAAGGATAAAAAAATTACATATTTATAGCCAAAATTCAGATTTTGTTTGACTTAGATATAGGTTGAAGCCCCTCATGACCACGTGGTTTAACAAATTCAGGTAAAATGTGATCTCTTTTAGATTTCTGAGTATTGATCCTTGTAGTGTACAAATTAAAAAAGACAAGTGAAAAGAACTCTGCCGACAAGAGCTCTTGATGATGATGGGCCTAAGCGAGGAGACGCAAAGGAAAAACATCAAATTGGACTGTGTGCGATGAATAATTTATCGTAAGCAACCGTCTCTGACATTGGCCATATATTAATATAAATCCATCCCGCATATTGTATGCAAAATGCCATTGAATGCCGTGCAAGCCAGCATCATTATTCCAATATACGTATGCGATATTCATCAAGTCGTTGCAGAATTTTAAACAAATCATCTTTAAAGCTGGATGCAGGAGTAATAGTATGTACTGTACCTATTTTAATAATATTGCATTAGTTTGCTCTATTGTTATGGCTTTGTGAACTTAGTTAAAACGTTTCTGTATTGGTTTAACGAATAATTTTTAATCTGATTTAAAATCTAATTTTGGTATGGGCTCCTGTAAAGATTTAAAATTAAGTTTACATTTTTTGGTACAATTGGAATAATTCCAAAAATCTTTTAGTTTTGAGTATTTCGTTTGTGACGTTACGATGATAATCTAGTTTGCCGATTGGCAGCACTTTAATTTTATCCATTCCCTTTTTGTTTGTTTTTTACATTGTTCTTTGTGTTTATATTAATCATGGAACCGATTGTTAAAGGCGAATAATAGGAGGATGTATTTGTGGCAACTTTTGTAACCATGCGACTGACCAGAAACTTTTTTGTTTTAGGCCTATTTTTTCTCTCTATATGGCCACTACATTGTTAGTTGTTTCATTTTGGTTTTACCACACTTACACTTGATGTCTCTTTGAGTCTCGGTCCTTTGTCTGACCCCTTAAACGATAAGGCGTGAATTTGACATTGCCTATATTTTATATCATATTATCATTGTAAACGATGATGTTATCAAGCAAGATGAGGATGTTATCAAGCCTAATCAAATGTTGAAAATACGTCATTCAATCAAACCTTTCTCTATCATTATACGCAACAAACACCAAAATAACCTCAAAAGAATTTAATATCATTACCAAAATCACAACATATAATTATATCCCACTAGTTTCTTAATAAAAAATGTCGGGGCCGAATTAGCAGTCGTTACAATAATGGATGCCCTAGATAGAGCAGTTACAATAAATTTCTTAATTGCCACTCAGCAGAGATTCCTCGGCAGTGATGCAAAAGTGATCTCATTTTGAGAATGTCAACAATATAACTGTTAGAGTAATAAACGTGATTAGTAGGGTAAAAAATGGCTTCCGTTGCTAAATTCGTTTTCTTAAACCTATAAGTTTAAGTTTATGAATTACCTAGTCCAAGTAACTCTTGAAATGGCTATGGTAGTGTTTTAGGCATAAAACATATAAGTAAATTCAGAGTGGTTGTCACAGAGTCGTTCTATATCGCTAATTAATATCAACAGTAGCTGTTTAAGCTAAATCAATTTGTGTTCTTTTTATGCGTGCTTTTTTGTGTTAGCTATTTTCATCTAACTTATCCAAAACCGTAGCTTTATCTTGTGAAAGCAGAGTGCATATGAAATTGAGAGCATGTTTTGAATGAAAATCCAATTCATTCCTTACATTCGCATTCGCAAATCTGTACAAACATTGGAGCGTTTGAAACCAACGAAAAAAGTCGGAAATCAATACTAAATAATAGCAGACCGTTTCGAAAAGTTAGCATTGAAAACTGGGAGTTTGCGAGCTTTGTTTGATTGATTGCAGCTCAAATACGGAGATTTTTTATTCTATCATGGATGTTTGCAACCTGCAGTTGAAGCCAGTGAATGCATTTCGGTATTCTCGAAACACTGATACGTTTGATAAAAACTTGATTGTTAAACTCTATTGCCATTAAATGTTAGTATTTTACTACAAGCGTGTCTTTTCGACCAATTTCACTTGGAGTAAATATATTTATTTATTTATTAAAAAGCTTTAATAAATGGTATAAAAACCGATGGCCGATGGGGCAAAAAGGTTCTTGAATGGCGACCGCGTACTGGCAAGTGAAGCGTAGGGCACTCACCTACAAGGTGGTCAGATGACCTGACCAGGGTCGCTGGAAAGCGCTGGATGCAGGCCGCTCTTGATCGGTCATTTTGGAAATCTTTGGGAGAGGCCTATGCAGGAGGTCCAGCAGTGGACGTTATGCGGCTGAAATGATGATGATAATGATAAAAGCCGATCTTAATACTGATAGCATTCTCTATCGGTTCACCTTTAATAGGCGCATAACTAAGGTACTCACATGTATTCAAGCAGGTATATGACTTGAGTTAATATACTAAAACATAATTATTAGATTTTAGATTTTTAGCGTACAAAATTTCATACGAATCCGTTCACTTACTTTTGTAAAATGTTTCGTATGTGTGCGTAAGTGGACAACATGAATGTCAGATTTTTCAAGCTGCCTAACATTAAGTAATTATGATGACTTCTTTACAAAAGGCAGTCAAAACCTACAAATTTTATGCTATTTGTGGTTCCCCGTCGAAAGCGCGAGCAATGCATTCTCCCACCGAGATATCGAATTTCTCTTATCGTTCAGCTAATTAATTCTCTTCAAATATACACGCAATTCCATTGACTTATAAGTAACAAAGAAAATTGCAAAAAGATTCAATCTAATTTGAATTACCCACCTTCGCAAAACGTTCTGAAATAAAGATGGTGTACGAGTATATTAAACTCATAAATCTTATCGTATCGTGGGTATATAAGGCAGTACTCTTCGTTTAGCTTACCATTTAACTACACCATGCCTTTTGACATGAGAACAATTTGCAATCGAGACTTTTTATGCTTACCGCATAAAAAAACTATGATTTATTGACAGGCTTATTACTGCCACTTACAGCGCGGACACAGGGCTTGTGCGTGCAGCAAACATTGATCACATAATTTTGCTCTATGTTTTATGCATATAATATAAGTATAGATTATTTATTGAAATAGGTTGGTGCGTAGTGAGTAAAAATAAAGCTCCTATATCATTTGAGATATTATATCAAATATTTTCTTCACATATTTAGCCACTGGTTAATAAATACAATATCAAGTTTTTGGAACAAAGTTCCGTATCGCGCGTTGTGAAAGGAGGCTAGGCGGAAAAAATTAAGACCAAAAGTTGTAACGACACTTTTTGGTATATTTGTAAGCCATGCGGCGTGCGCGTGTTTCTCTGTCAGTCTCTTTTTCTCTCCTAATTAATCGAAAGGAACTTCGTTCCATCCGGGTGTCCCTTGACACCTCTCAATTATTATTTTCTGAAATTACATACATGGATAAAACGAGTATTGTACTTGAAATTGTTTGAGGTTTTGTCAAATCTACAAGATGAGATATAAATAGAACTAGTAGTTCGCCACGAACTTAGACCTCGCGATTATTATTTCAGAATGATGTACCTGATTTGGATGAATTATCGGTGCAGGTTTACCGATATGCGGATTCATGGTTGTGACCAAATTTCCAAAATAGTTACTAATCACAGCCCTTTCTTCAAATGACTTTCGATCTAGCTCTGAAATGTCAGGAGCACCTTCCAACCATACAATCCCATGGATATGAGGTCTACCGTGATGCTGAAATTCAGTTCTGTACCAGTAGTCTTTTACCGAAAAATGACCCATCATTTTTCAAATGACAAAGTCAGCTCGTTGTTGGAAAAACCAGAAAATAAATGCTTATTTGTATTGCCATGGCTCTATGCCGCTGCTGATTGGTTTCTTACTCTCTTCGTAAAGCTACTTCGCGGGCTTTGGTTGCTGATGATCTCTTGCTAGTTCGTAGCATAATTACTAATACCACTACAGAAGCACTTTTTTTAAGTCGGTTAAATATGATAAAATTTATAGAACTATTTATGAAAGTCAAATTAATAACCATAATAGTTATTCAGAGAAATTATTTCGTGGACCCCAGGGGAGATATGTATTTTTAAGAAAGTTGTTCAGTAACCCGGACTGAATTCACCCTTAAATAGTTTCAGTATATTTTGTAAGAAGATTTGGATTGTATATCCGTCACGGCTTAGTCAGCTAGACTTGGCGAGTCACCCTAAACCCGTTTAAGTATAACGTATAAAAAAGTTGTTAAGACAAAAAAGTTGTTCAAATAAAAAAATATCGTTTTTATTTTAAATGGCGGATATGTGACAGTTTTAAAATTTTAAACCCCCATATTTCCGCCATTTTGAAAAATTTCTAAAAACTGACTCGACAAAAAAATTCTATTTCATTGCTGAACCTGCTTACAAAATTTCAAGAGAATCGGTTAAGAAATGCGACCTGTAGGCGAGAACAGACAGACATACAGACAGACAGACAGACGGACAAAAGAATTTTTGGCTAGTCTCGAAACTGAGACGCTTCGCTCGCTTCGCTCGCTCGGTCAATAACATAGAGTTACATAGAGATACAAATGGAACCTTAAACGATTAGGTGATGAGTTTACAATAAGGATAAATTACTTGCATGTAAAACAAAATAATGACATCATACTGTTAAGTCGTTACAGCCGTACGTCACAAAATAAAGTTTTGTTTAAGAACTAACATCAAAGTCGAAAAATAAAATGAAAAACAAATCAGCCTTCTAATTCTTCTAATTGTATAACTAATCAAACATAGTTTACTGGATTAAACATACAAACAAACGTCATCACTAAAATACGTTCACATTACTCGTGAATCGTTATTGCAGTGTGTCCAACACTAAAAGCGCACCTAACACACTTGTCTCGTTTAAAGAAATTACATGGAATCCCCAATCAGCCTCGCCACCGGTTAATGACAAATTAAACATGGATCAAACTTATCAAACAAGTTTGTTTATTTGTTCACTATCTTGTTCGTGAATCATCATAGCCGTGTGTCCAAGACTAAAGGCGTACACAATAGAGTCTTGTTTAAGAATTAACATTGAAGCACCCAATCAGCCCCGCCATCGGTTAGCTGATCAAACAACAAAAAGCCCACACTCAATCAAGAGAGAGCAACGAGGTGTTATGGCACTATCAATCATACGGAGACTTCGTTATAACACTGGATGCAAGCCAAATTTGTTAAGACTCGTTAAATTTTTGATGGGACGGTAGCTATTAGGTGATAGTGTGGGTTAATTTTATTACGTTTTGTGATTAAGTTGTTAGTTTAAAATTAGGTAGAAGATAAGTCGATTGACAGCTGTTCCTTTCGGTTGAAATTTTTTTGTACGTAGGTACAAAAAAATTGGTATTTTGTTATTCGTTATTTCAAATATTTCATTTAGTAAGCCCCATTTTGTTTTCTCTCACATCTGGTTTAAAAAACGAACACGGGATTTTTAACAATGTTATATTTACTTATTTTGTTTGAATAAATTGCATGTCCTTTAAAGAATTAAGATTAATGCGGTAAGTGAACTGAGACCTAGGTATGCTTTTCTAACCAATGAGCGGATAAAAGGTTAGTTAAATATTTCGCGGGCTTCGCTCCCCGTGGGAATTTCGAGATAAAGAGTAGCCTATGTCCTTCCCCGAGTCTCAAACTATATCCATACCAAATTTCACCCAAATCGGTTTAGTAGTTTAAGCGTGAAGAGGTAACAAACAAACAAACAAATTTACAAACTCACTTTCGCATTTATAATATCAGTAGGATATAGGATTGCGCATAGACCCAATAAAGCGAATAATCGTCGTCAGCACGCGTTTGATAAAGGTATTTAAAAAGAATAGAAGAAAAGTATGGAAATTCTCTATTACAAAAGAAGGATACGATTTATATAACACAAATGACCTCAATCCCTATTCAAGTCCAAAATCATCTACATTTTCCACGTAGTTGCTAAATTCGGAGCGTACGCAAGCCAAGAAAAACATGTCAAAATAAATTAGCATGCAGCATGAATTGTAAGCAAAATGCAAAGCGCCCTGTAGTCACAGTGCCTCAGGGAGAGTAGGCACGGCGAAAAGGGACTCATCAAAAATGTATGTGTCTGCCATTGATATACATATGCTTTGGATAAGAGATGGGTGCATCGGGGTCAAAGGTACCTACTATCAAAATTGTAAATTTTTAATCAGTAATCAGACCTTTACAGGCACTTTTACACAACTAGAATTTACATTAGCTTACCTGGGCTTCCCATAATAACAGACTACTCTAGTCTGGGAAACCCAAACCAATATAATAAACCATGCTTGCCATAAAACATTACATTTTTATATGTACCTACTGACAGCTACTGAACCCATCATCCCGGAAGCAAACTACCTGCGAAATACAGACTAACATCTAGTTCGTATGTGGTTCAATCTCCATATAACTATAACATTAATTGTAAGTACTTTATTTTATTATGGCTTAATAAAGATTTTACTCCCATGCTGGTCTGGGAGAAATGAAAAAACTCAGAATGTACCAGCTGCTTCTCTTCCCACGCAGATCGTAAAAGCCGATCGAGGGAATGGACAAAAATGCGAATCATATTAACAGGCGATGCGGCTAGCAACCCATCACTGTATTGATTGCTTTTCCATCTTCTCGCCCACCATGACGCTAAAAGTGGCTTTTTGGTATTGCGGCCCTGGGCTGTACATAGAGCCGCAAGACCCAAAACGCTCTGTCTGCCCCATTAGGGATGAAGACGTGATAGTATGTTAATAAAGATTTTTATTTTATTTATTTATTATTTTACATTACGTGTAGTGTATATTAAAAATTAAATTATTTTTTACAGAAAAGCTTCGTAACTGCTGAAAATAAATGCCGAAAGAAACTCATTTTCACAGTATTAGTCGCCTCATAGGCTTATCTGATTGCTTCGATCCCTGGAGACCTGTACCTGCAAAGACCTGTATCTCCAGGTTTCTTCGAATAATTAATGAATAGTACCTGGGTGACCGAGCTTAGCTCGGTTACATCTCAAACATTAACTACAATTTTTTAAACTTGTCTAAAAACAATACAAAATAAAAATTATATATAAACTTGAACATAAAAAAAAACAAAAGTAAGTCACCGAGTGGGATTCGAACCCGTAAAACTCTTTCTAGCGGTCCGCATCCTTAATCGCTAGACAGATGGCGGCCGGCGCGAAGAAATTAGCGACCATATTCTGCGTGAAAAGAAAAACACATGAAAACTCGAAAACACGCGTTTTCCCAAACATAAGACTAATCTAGATCGATTGTTTACCCCCGAAAACCCCCACATACAAATTTTCAGCGAAATCGTTAGAGCCGTTTTCGAGATCACAGAAATTTATAAATATATAAATAAATATACTCGTACAAGAATTGCTCGTTTAAAGGTATAAGATATAATTTTTTAAAAAGATAGCGACGAAATGATAACCTCTTTTTTTGTAAGTCGGTTAATTAGGAGTTAACAACGCGTTAATAAATATAGCAGATTTCCAGACAATACGTACTACGTATTGTTAGTGGCCTATGTACATAGGCCACTAACAATTGGTTCGGAAGTATTACGCCACCAATCGCTTGTCTACATAAGATAAAGGTCAGTGGAGCCTTCCTATCCAGTTATGAGACGACTGTTGACTTAGCTCAGGGCTGTAGGCTCCTATATATTTTTACATGACTTTATCACATCCCTAGGAAAACGTGCGGTGTGTGTAGGATTTTGTTTAGAAATGAGACTCTGTTTATTTAGATACGGAAGCTTCTACAAGAGAGATCAGCTTACTAGCGGATGTTTGAAGTTAGTTTATTGTAAAAAAACGGGTTTGAAATACGATTAAAAGGGTATTGCTTATTATAATTATAACTAGCTCGGTGGCCCGGAGGTAGTGCGCGTTACTAGCGCTTTTGCAAGTAAAGCTACCCCGGGCGTGGTCCGCACTTGGATGGGTGAACACAAGTGCCATAAAAAAATATTTAGCTATTCCGTTCTTTGGACGGCACGTCGTATACCGTTGGTCTCGGCTGTCATCATTGTGTGGTAGTCGCCAAGTTATGTCAGATGCCTTTAGGCACTTTGAAAAATCTAACAGCAGTGTTGGCCATTTACACACACGAAAAAAAACATTATATTATTATTACTGTTGCCCCATCCCATGTAAGAGCGACTGCTCACAAGACTGGTGCAGCTGCGGTGACGGCAGAAGTCAATAAGAAGCGAAAGTATGCGGCTTTGGGAGACCCTATATTTTTGCTCCTTTGCCAAAAAGTCCTTGGGGCCTTGGAGTGCGGAAACTCGTCAGTTTTATATAGAGATTTCGCACGCCTAATCAATGTCTCAGGGGATCTAAGGGCTATTGCGCATTTTAGCCAAAGGCTGAGATTGGCCAATCAACGGCGAAATGCCGCCAGTGTCTTGGGCATCCTACCCTGCGAGCGCAGTGATTTAGGCTCAATATTTGCATAATTTAATGTTTTTATTGTATTTATATCTAGTTTAGTTTTTCATTCATAGTTAAATTTAGTTTTTAGGTATTTAGTTTAAACACATTACTGTAATATTTTTGTGTTATTTAAGTTTTCTTTGTTTCATATATACAAATAAACATTACAAATAAATATAACATTTTTTTTGGTTTGTCTACTTTTAAACATATTTAATAAAAAAAAAATACTTTTTGTCTATGAATGCCTAAGAAATATACTGGTCAATCCTCAACAAATCTATTCACGTGCTCTATAAAGAGCCTCATGCATAGTTCATCTGTAATCTCATGATAGAGGGTTCCTCCAACAATTTTAGCCTACATGGAAAACGTAGGAAATTTCTCTGAAAACCTAAGCTTTACTGGAACAGATTAAGTTTTAATATCATATTCTACCCCTAACTGAAATGACAAGAGCTAAAAAACTGCACTAATTACACGGAATAATGAAATCCTGGGGGCTGAAATAAACAGGACCTGCCTCATCACCTAGTCTGAACCGGTCCGCAAAATAAAGAGAGTACAAAAGAAAAGCTAAGCAAAAATAACGCTGTCGTATGACTAATCTTATATCATTGTATGTTTGCTTACTCTTGTGACTTCATTTGTGTTAAAAGCAAATATTTAACATCAGTTTTTCTTTACGCTATCGAGATATTTAATTTGAAAACATGATTTATGTATATAAACCGTCGAGAATTTGGACAAATTTTTTTTGGAGTGCACTTATTCAAACTATTATTCGAAACGTTAGACCCATTAAAAATGGTTCATGCTAAGTACCGTTTATATAGGTACATTATATCCATTGTTTACAAACTAATTCAAAACTTAAATCTGTGTTACTGTTACAAATTTACCAGAATACTGAGACGGCGGTAAAAGTCACTGTCTACAGTCCACTGTTCTATTATGGAAATAGTTTTTATGGGTTTAAGATTAACTTTGACTTTGTTTCCAATATCTAGCTTAATTCTGTATCATGCTCTTTTACACTTGATGATTATAAAAGTGTTTACTCAGATTGGTATGTGCTTGATCATAATAATTTGTACTATACATTGCCTTGTGTTATTTCTGTAGTTTCCAGCGCCTTTCAGCGACCTTGGTCAGGTTGTCGTCAGACCAAGCAAGCAAGCCGTTCTAGATCGGTCATTTTGAAAATCTTTGGGAGAGTCCTATGTCCGGCAGTAAATGTTGTGCGGCTGAAATTATTTCTGTAGTATCAATATTTTATGCCCATTCCCGCTCCATTGTGCAAGGGACGAGTAATAATGCGGGGAAGCAAATATTAGCACGGATCCAGACAGACAGTGCGGAAGAAAAAAGCTATGGAGTTTAGACTTTTTACTCGTAGGTTCGTAGTTTTGAACGATTTCGGTTTCGATGGAGTGCTTCGATTTTAGTCGTTTGGAATTTGAAATAAACTACTTTACGCTTTTTCTCCGTTTTTATAAAAAAGCATTACAAATACTTAAGTATAAATAAATAAGTATGTATGTATACATATTTCTAATACCCACTAAAGCATTGCATCTAACATACTCTTACGACGTCCACATATTATCATCATCAGGTCTTTTTGTCTCCACTGCAGGAGCATGACCCACTCTGTACTACCAGAGCCATACTTGGCCAGAGCAGTCAGAGGACTTGGCCTACACTCTTCTCTCTGGCCATTCTGGTTGGAGAGGTCTCATTGATGTTTGTAAGGTTTGTTAAGCTTGTATTTCCTGAGTCGACTTCTACGACATCCACAGGAGGACTTGGATCTACTCTGCCGGAAACCACAAGGCAACACATATTATGACGGCCTGGAAATCCTGGAATATTACAAGGCACACTTATCTTATGGCGTTAAAAAATATCTATGACATAACTTGAGCCCTGACATACATTACTAAGTGGACTAATCTAGTATAACATCAAATGTTCTATTTACAGAGTGTCCCTGTATTCTTTAGTATGAATGTACCAAAAATAACATTAATTAAAATTGAGCTTGTATTTTTAATCTAAGAATAAAAATTTTGTTTCAAGTAATTAGACATTGTATCCTCCATTAATTAACATAAACGGTCCTAATTAAACTAAAACATAATTATTAAAATTAGAAAGGTCTCGAAATAAAACATTGCATGGGAAAATGTTGTAATAAGATTTTTTAAATTAAGTAATGTAAAAATGTATGCTGAACAAATTTATATTTTTTTTAATAAAATTATAACAATAGCATTTAAATATTGAAATTTAATGGCTGAAAGAACTTTTCAGCTATGGGATAGTATTGATCTATAAGAAAAAAATATAATCCTATCCTATCCTACTTCCTACTAATATTATAAATGCAAAAGTGAGTTTGTATATTTGTTTGTTTGTTAGCACTTCACGCTTCAACCACTGAATCTATTTAGATGAAATTTGATATGGATATAGTTTTATACACAGGGAAGGACATAGGATAGCTTTTATCCCGAAATTCCCACGAAGAGCGAAGCCCACGGGCACAGCTAGTATCTCTATATAATAAATAGGTAATATCTGTATATACAACGTACTTAATTGTAAACATATTTTAAGAAATGTTAAAAATTTTGTGCGACTTAAATTATCTTTTAGGCGCACAAAATTCATGGCATTAAAGTTTATCGCAGCATCAAAAATCCAGATTTAAGCGAAACAGTGCAGCTCTGGTCTTAATGATCCTGGAAAAACGCTGGCAATGTTTAATCTGATGTCATCTGGATGCAATCCTTGTTTGCATAGCCGCGGCGCAGTGTGCGTTTTACCTTTAATTAATGTGGTTTCAAGAGAGCATTAATACTTTATTTTCAGAATTTAAAAGTAAATGTGTGTTCTCGTTATGATTTACGTGTAAAAAGACTCATTTATTTTAGGTTTCAGTTAATATTGACGTGTAAAAAAATACTGGATTTTAAACAGAGATGGTGATATTATTTCAAAACTAAAAACCGACTTCGCCTACAATAATACAATTGATTTTGATAAAAATTTTACGAGTCCACCTCAGAGATAGACGCTTTCAAACAAAAAAAAAAAACCAAAGTGGTCCAGGCGTCATCGAATAATCGGTGAAAAGATCGTGACGAATTGATAACCTCTCCTTTTTTGAAAGTCGGTTAAAAAGATATTCGATCAAATACTATTCAATAGATGGATTTTCTCTTATTCTTATATACTCGTGTAACCTTGTCTGAGGTGGTCTTCAACAACTTTTAATATATGCAATAGAAAGCATTATCATAAAACATATCATCAGACAAAATTCGTGGATTTTTGAGGCACCCAATTCATACCTATATAGCCAGTTCGTATGAAATAGAAAATATATAATTTTGTTTGTAATGAATTCAGTCTAACACGTCTGTCAATTTAATTTTATCTAATTTTTCCCTATTATCTTTTTATCTCTATATGTGAAGGAAGTGTAATTCACGTGATATGGCCACGCCATGAGGAGGGATGCCGAACATCTGGCTAAGAGGATGGTCTATTTGGAGATGGAGGGCTGCAGAGGGATAGGAAGACCGAGGAAGACGTGGATAGAATGTGTAAGGACAGATAATAAAGAACGAGGGGCTAGTGCAAATATGGTGAATGACAGAAAGAAGTGGAAAGAGTTGACATACAGAGCCGACCCCAAATAGGGAAATGGCGAGGACAATGTGATGAGAACAAGAAATGTGATGGCTTATTTTGTTGTTGATTCACGCACGTAAGCCTACGACAAGTAGGAGTTTTTTAGATCCTCATCGAACTCATACACTTATGAATATGCATTCCCAGTTACATTTTATATTACTCGTTTCAGCCTCTCTGGGTGTTCCAAATACCATTAAGACTATATTTTTCCACGCAAGGAAATAGGATCTCATTAAATAAAGCGTTTTACGTCCCAAGTTGCCCAGTGCTGGTGTCTGCCAAGTCCGTTATGGCTAATTAGATATCGTCTTTATTGAGTAGTTTGCATACATTTTCTATGCTACTATTGCATGGCTCGAGATGTAGTAAAAATTGCATTTAGTTTACTAAGTTTTTATAGACTTCAATGTCCTATGCTCAGATTGCTGTAGTCTTATTAATATATAGTTCTTTATTATTTCAACTATACTTTTCGTGTCTTGTCTAATAAGACTATTTAACTTACGACCGTTGACACGGTTTCTAGAAAGATCGTTTATGTCAATTCTTTAATTGGCTTTTACTATCTACGTCAGAAAGTGAAGCAGTTGGTACATCTTACGTTTCTTTTTAAATCCAAAAAAGCTGGAGGTTATCAATTCTTTGAATAATCGGTGAACAAACATACAAAAATGTTTGTTGATTATTCAAAGACGCCTAGTGGACCGATATGGAAAACTCTTTTTTTTGTTTGAAAGGGTATACTTGTCATTCATTTTACATTCCACATATTTTAAAAAAATCGGTTATGGAGTTTGGGGGTAAAGTAGGTTTTATTTATTTATTTACCAATTTATGCACACGGAAAAAGTATACAGAGAATTCATAAAATAAAATTTGTACAAAGGCACTACTTATCTCAAAAAAGATCTCTTCCAGTAGGCCTGTGAGAGGAGATGTTTATGTAAGAGAGGCATACAGAAATTTTAATTTACAAAAATTATTTATCAGATAACAGACACTAGAATAATTCAAATGTATGCCTAGACATGCCTTTAAAAAACTTTAACTTTTCAAAATTACATAAGGACATAGGTACAATTTCACATGGCAACCATAAAGGCCAGTTCATTCACTATACTACATAATTGGTTGTTTGACCGACTTCGCCCAGTTAGGGTGTTGATAACGACATCGTTATGCTCATTTCGGTGGTTAGCACAGTACTGTTTTTGGTCTTAATTGGGTGTTTCGTACTTTATATTCCAGGTAATTAGTCAGACGTGTTTGTAGCAATTTTTATACTTAGCAATGTCTGTATGTTTGTTTGGAATCGGAGCGTGTGAGAGTCTCAAGGTGAAATATTATGTAGTCTTCAGCAAGTTTTGGTCAGATCTAACTAAATTGCTTTGTAATATGTTTAAGTATAGGTCACAGTGAATAAATATAGTATAGCCAAAAAAAAAGAAGCAGAAAGACCGTCAGTACAAACAAAAACCTCTTTGGGAATAAATTTCTGGAATAAAGTGGTTTTACAACCGGAAAAAGTCGGAACCACACGGCACATGAAATAAATATTTATGTGGGATTTAATTATTAAAATGATAATTAAATAACCGGCCAAGTGCAAGTTGGACTCGCGCACAAAGGGTTCCGTACCATTATCTATAAAATAATTACGTTTGTTGTGTATCCACAAACATATTTATTATATTCTGTTTTTAGTATTTGTTGTTAGGGCTACAGAAAAACGTACAGCCTGGTGTCAGACAGACGGACCGATAGTCTGACAAACAGACAGACAGACGGACAGACAGCAGTGTCTTAGTAAGTCCCGTTTTTACCCTTTGGGTACGGATCCCTAAAAACACAATGCCAAGGCAGAACCTATCTAGTCTGAAAATCTGAATTAAGTTCAAAGCTATTCTTATAACGTGTTAATTAGAGTCTCAATCAGTGAGCATCGTATTCCCATGCACAATATCGAGCGGAATGTAGGTCAAATGTTGATTGCACACTCATATCGAATTCTTTTTTCGCGAGCGATGTCGGCTCGGGAAAAATTTCATATCACCGCGTTTTGCAAGTAAAATCAGATAACTTTTGACACTTCAATTACGTCTGATGGTCTAATTTTTTGGCGCGAAAAAACTGGGAATCGCGCATGTCACCAGCATACAGTTTGCAGTAAACTTTTATAAAGGAAGCGAGGTAATAAGGGGAAATTGAAAAGTTTTTCGCTTTTAATATTAAATTAAGTGGATCTGCGCCTGGATATAAGGCAATTCTGAATATAAATTCACCTCACTCTTTACGCTGTAGAGTAGAAAAGAGCATAGTTCTTAAATATAGATGATAAAGAATTACAAAACTTAAAGAAATACTTTTTTTTGTAGTCGGAAGATCTTGATAAAAAAAATATATGTATGTGCGTAGTGCATATTATCTAGTTACTAACAATGATGATAGATCTTTAGGGATAATGTCGAAACAAGAAAAATCGTTTATCAAACGATCTCTATTTACCTTAAATTTAAATTTATTATAATAGTTAACGTTACCATAAAATCACTTTTATTATTTAGGTAGTTTTAGATCATACGACCACCGTAGTACCTACATACTATTTGCCAGCCGTTAAAATGATACAATATTTGACATCCACTTTTCATTAAATTTTCTTAAAGTGAAACATTTACAACTAAATTTTGATATACAGACTTATACCTATTTTAATAATTAAATAGATATAAGTCTGTATATCAATATTTAGTTCTGAATTAAATTCATCGAAAATAAATTATAATAATAAATTTATCGCAAAATAATAAATGAATCGCAAAATAACAAAATTATCGCAAGATAACAAAATTATCGCAAAATAACAAAATTATCGCAAAATAACAAATTTATCGCAAAATTTATTGCGTAGAAGTTTCTAGAATAGTCCGGCAGGTGCTCTATCACAGATATAGATGTAATAGATAACGCACGTATCAAGATTTGTATGGAAACCAAGCGTGCCAACTTTTTAAATGCCTACTGTGACGTCACAGGCAATTTTAGTGACGGGAAATTCAAACCGATTTAAAGAAAGCGCTCACTACGATTTAAACGATTTATTGAAGACGCACGCCGCCGCCCTGATCGTCTCGCTCATACTCATAGATTTTATATCTGTGGTCTCGCTCGCTCACTCCGCGCTCGCTAACCATACGATCGATTAACTTTCAAGTTAATCGATTTGTGATAAAAATCACAATCGATTTTCTGATTGACGAATGATATGAAATTGGATAAACAAATGATTCTAAACGGAAAATTGTTTGATAATAAAGAATAAATATCTGTACTCAAATTATTTCAATTTAACTGAAATTCAAACTATACCAACTTATTAAAATTTAAATTAAAACTAAAAATTACAAATAATGTAAATATTTCAATTGAACTTTAAAAATAAACTATTATTATTCTTAAATAATCGGCCAAGTGCGAGTCGAATTCGCGAACGAAGGGTTGCGTACTATTATCTATAAAAAAACACGTTTTTACCGATTTCAATGCGTTTTTTTAACGTTGAAGCAACTTCCCTTGCGGTCGTTCTTAGCCATGTCAGGCTTGTCTCACTCCGCGTAGAGGTATCGAAAATATACCGCTTCAATGGGGGAAATTCAGTAGGGACGACTCACTAACGAGCAGTGAGCAGTGACGCACGCGCGGTTTTGTTCACCAACGTGTGACCAGTAGTATATGTTCAAAGAGCGACTATATTACATGTATGTACATGAACTCTGAAAATATTACCCTCGTTTTCTAAAGTGTAAATTAGGAAATGAGCTTGTTTATACATACATACATACATACTATCACGTCTTTATCCCTAATGGGGCAGACAGAGCATTTTGGGTCTTGCGGTTCTATGCAGAGCCCAGGGCCGCAAGACCCAAAAGCCACTTTTAGCGTCATGGTGGGCGAGAAGATGGAAAAGCAATCAATACAGTGATGGGTTGCTAGCCGCATCGCCTGTTAACATGATTTGCATTTTTGCCCATTCCCTCGATCGGCTTTTACGATCTGCGTGGGAAGAGAAGCAGCTGGTACATTCTAAGTTTTTTTTTTATTTCTTCCAGACCAGCATGGGAGCTAAGCTAAGCTAAGCTTGTTTATAATCTATTAAATTGGCTCTTTAATAATAGTTAATATCATTCGTCAGTCCGATATCGATTTAAATCGATTATTGGTATATGTTGTAGAACGAACTACACTAGTCGCTAAATTTTACTGACGAATGAGAAATTGCCGGTACCACGACGTCGTAGCGATGCGCGACAGTATCGCTTGTTTCGATATTCATTGCTTCTTAACACACAACGTCGGATCAAACGCTCAAAGCAAACGCGGCAATGTAATGTGAATATAGTTTTTAAACCTTAATCTATACTTATTTAGGTATAATCTTGGAATCACCGCTTGGAATGCTTAAAAAATTGTTTTAAAATGAATTTACGCATAATTTTTTTTTAAATAATTTAGCTGTGGTAGGAAATATGTCCTTGACTATAAGCGCTTGCAATTTTTGGGCTGTTGCAGTTTATTATCACGCAACGAGGCATTATCTTATTTTTCGCTGCCGTCCGGCTGCAATCACAGACACGCGCGGACTGTCAGTAGCGGCGGCCAACCTCGACGCTTTGTCTGAGAACTTACACGCGAAGTAGGTGCATTTAAGTCGTCTATATATATCTATGTCTGTGTGCTCTATGGAGAGTATCCTGACCGCGGGGTACTTCAAATCGTTTTGTGTGTTTTTGTTTACGCTTGTTAGTTTCCCATTAAGTTTACGCTGTGGGGCCTTTAATTTGTGCGCCTTGGCCTGTCTAGGCTTGATTAATGTTTGGCTTGCTATCTTCATAAAATTAAATCTCAATGCATTCATCTCACCTTAGAAATAGTTCGCGAGCGAAATAGGTTTATAAAAAGTGCTACATAAGTAAGTTAAATGCCACACAGAAGAACATTTCTTTGCAAAACTATAAATACTAAATTTAGACTTAGAGGACGGAGAAGGACAATATATTATAAACTAACTTTTTGTATTATTACCACGAACTAATTTTTTTATTAAGTATATTGTTAAACAAATAATTTTAAACATTGTTACAAGCTTTTATTTAGTTTTACCTGTCCCGTTGTATCTGATCGCATGTTGAAGCCGGAAGGTGGCCATGGCATCTCAATGATAAAGAACGATTTATTATTTTTTATAAAAACTCAAATTATTAGTCTTGTTCATTGTTTTAGATTTTAAAAAAACTTGTTTATAAAAACATATTATTTTTAAATAATTAGATACTTGTTTGCTTTGCATACTGATCATTCTAAAAAACGATAATTTTGCGTCAATTCCAATTTCGCGTTTAAACTTTTGAGAGCAAAAACATAAGCGAAATGAGTTCAAAGCGAGGAATAAATTATTTGATTGGTTTCTTTTTTTAGCGTTGGGATAAAGATACCGTCTTCAGTAAAGCCAACACCACACTAAACCTAACAGACAGACACAAATCTTCATTAACAACTTGACAAAAGTCACCAGCTGCCCATTCATGTAAATTTTACTGGAATTTAGAAATTGGATGAGAATTATTGAAACAAACGTTATAGCCAAATTTGAGGAGTACGATTTATTCAGATTAAGTTTTGGTATTGAATTATTACATTTTCGATTTTTAACTAAGCATTTTAAATTTTATTGCCGATATATTTTTTTATGACCATAAAAAACAAGTTGGTTCCATTAAAAAACAAGTCGGTTCCATCTACTTTACTTCTGCTTAAGATTCCAGTGCTATCAAAATAATTAAGTACCATGAAGAGCAACTCTGGCGTTCAAGTTTAATTAATTATCTCTATTAACGTTTTGCTAAATAGTTTAACGTGTTTATTTGGCTACAAATATAAAGTGGCAAGTATCTGGGGGCACGGCAGTGCCCCCACCAAGTCGAGCAAAAAAGCGTCACGGCCGTACCATCCTTTTCTCGAAGCAATTCAGACCATTTTCGACCCCCTGTAACTTCGTTGTGGATAAAACTAGAAGTATGAAATTTTCAGTAACCATGCAAGCATTGTAAAGACACGGTATATTTCAAATTTCATTCAATTTGAACCAGTATTTTAAGAATTATAACGGGTCAAATTTCTTAATTTTGTCACTCACTGACTCACCGATCATCAAAATTCTAAGGCACTTCTAGCAGACCTAGAAGCTTCAAATTTGGAATATAAGTAGTGTTTGGTGTATGAATCAAGGAAAAACTAAAAAATCTAGAAAAGACCGCAAAGAAAATTAAGCCCATACAGCCAAGTCTTCAGTTAAAATTTTCAATATTAGCTTTATTCGTAACTATGTTTTACGGCAGTTATTATTATTGCGTGCGAAGCCGCGGGTTTAAGCTGGTCCCATATAAATATAGGCGCATGGTAGTGCCCCTGCCAAATCGAGCAAAAAATGGGTATTCCCGTCATGAAAACACGTGTAAATTAAATTATTTAATGCAAAAAACGTACCTACGTGCGTATTCGTACTTATTACGAGTGCGTAAGGTTGTAAATTAATTATTATACCACGCGCTGCGATGCTAGCGAGTGAGCGCGGGCCGTTACTACGCGCTGCGCGGTGCGATATACATATATACAATAAGTAGAAGGTACCGAAAAGGAAAAAAGTAGAACTGTCTACAAAATACAAAAAGAAATGAGATCCCATCAAAAACAATACTTGTCAAAAAAACCAAGTCTCGCAACTCAGTTGTTCTGCGGTAAAAAGTTGTGAGATCCATGTAATACCAAGTCGGTTATTAATTTATTCAGTCTCTACTTAAGCGACTTTCTGTCTTAATACGTCCAGTCTCTAAGACCACGATCGTGGTCCATAACAATTGAAAATCAATTGTGTCTGGATCTCCGTACTCGAAGCATTAAGTTGTTACGTAATAATTAACAGCATCTTATAGTGACGCATATCAATATTAAAATTCTTTAATGTTTTATATAAATATATTGAGACTTGGCCATCGCCTGAAAACACGTGTAAATTCAATCGCCTAAAAACACATGTAAATTCAATTATTTAGTGCGATGGCCAAGTCTTGATATATTTATATAAAACATTAAAGAATTTTAATATTGATATGCGTCACTATAAGATGCTGTTAATTATTACGTAACAACTTAATGCTTCGAGTACGGAGATCCAGACACAATTGATTTTCAATTGTTATGGACCACGATCGTGGTCTTAGAGACTGGACGTATTAAGACAGAAAGTCGCTTAAGTAGAGACTGAATAAATTAATAACCGACTTGGTATTACATGGATCTCACAACTTTTTACCGCAGAACAACTGAGTTGCGAGACTTGGTTTTTTTGACAAGTATTGTTTTTGATGGGATTAAGTATTTAGTTGACAGCTACAAGTGTCGTTCGTCGAAGTAAAATGAGCGCATCGAATTCACGCCAACTCTGGCTGAATGAAGCCGACGTTGGCAAAAAAGAAAACAAATTCACACTTACTAAAAAACTAATACGCTTCGAAATTCAAAAATAACCACGCGGCTGGCACAAAAGAAACTGGGAGAATGTGAAAATAAAAATTAAAAAATGCGATTTATCGTTCCGGCGGCGATTTAAAGTTCATTTTTGAGTGAATGAATTTCGTTCGGGCTCTGACTAAGTTTTAATGAACGTTAATTTATCGAGTCTCGCACACAAATTTGTCGCTTTTATAGCCGTTTTGGACTCGAGCTTCGCTCTCGGTATGTGAGGAATCGCAGGAGACCGCTGTGTTCGGTGTTTTTGGTTTATGTAATCCTGTCTATTAATACAGATCTTTATGTGTGCGTCATCACCGTCAGATCTTTATGTTTCTAGCCTTTTTCTTTTTGTCGGAACCTTTTTCTCACACGTTGTTATCATTCTCTTTTTGACTCATTTGAATCATTTGGTCTGAGAATCAATTAAACTCTTCTTTGCTTTGTAAGAAGAAGTACCAATTTAGCTACAAGCTGCTGTATAAAGCAATTTCTTGCTATCTTGATAGTTACTCAAAGTATTTGTGGGAGTTGAATAGATTAATTTAATACCATATTTTAACACTATATAAAGAAAAAAATATGGAATTTACCTATTTGAAAGTATACTACGTCAAATAACGTACATACAAATTAGTTCGTTGAATATCTTCATTAGAATATAAACTAACTGAACATTTATTTATGTCCACACTTAATCTGCAAAAGTGACATATTAATTTGAAGCTACAAATATATATCACACTATCTCGGATAGGTTGATTCATTAAGGCCATACCCAAATTTTACGGGGTCCAGTGGCGCCGCCATTTGAAATAAATCATTTAAAAGGAAACGGAGATATCATTCAAAATTGTGTCTTGGTCAAGCCCTAGATAACCTTTAAAAATATTTTATAAACTACTGTTTATAATTTAAAGTGCGAACGTGAAGCTTTTCTACGCACATTAGCTAAAAGTGGCCGTTTTTCGCAAGTGTGCGTAGAAAAGCTTCACGTTCTCACTTTAAACTACAAAAAGTAGTTTAAAAAATACTTTGAATAGGTATCTAGAACTTGACCAAGACACAATTTTTAATGATATCTCAGTTTCCTTTTAAATGATTTATTTTAAATGGCGGCGCCACTGGACCCCGGAAAATTTGGGTATGGCCTTAAGGTGATTAATTCTGGTCAGTTGGTATTATATCAACTTTGCCTATTTTACAAAATGAAGTGTTCATGTTACGAAATGCTGTATAAATATTGCCATCTGCCTAATAGAAGTAGGATTATCTCGCGACCGACATCATATTTAAAAGCAAGATGCATGACTTCATCTATAAAATCAGTTTGGATAAAAGAATAAACACATAAAATTTTAAAATAATGCTATAAACTCTTACGATTCAGTCATCTACTTATCTTTTCCTGTTTTATTTATCTCAAATATTTTAGAAAAAAACTTAATAGGAGAAAAGTAATAATAATAAAAAATGTTTTGGCAAAAATATCACTCGATGCCTAAGAAAAAAAAGGAAATCAATTAATTTGAGGTCTTTATATTTGAAACTAACCGCGAAACGAGCATTCTGTGGCAAATTAAATTGTCACTTTGACCTGAAACTTCACGGAATTTAGTGACAGCGTAATAAATGCTGTCATTAGCGGTGTTCTTGACATTTAAATGTACTTTTAAAGTGAACTATTTGCATTAAATCGATATTTAACAAGATAACTTGTTTTTACAAAAACTAACTGATAAATGATCAATTTGCTCAATATTTTATTTTAATTTTAGTTAAAATAAAAATATTTAGCAAATTTTTTATTTTAGAAAATTTCAATACTCTAGCTATTACGGGTCATGAGATACAGCCTGACGACAGACGGACAGGTGGGCATTAGAGTCTAAGTAATAGGGTCCCATTTTCACCCTTTAGGTACGGAGCTATAAAAACTAAAACATTATATTCCATTGTCTAGAGAGTGCAAAGAAAATTGCATCCTTACATCCATGCAGCAGTTACGCTTCATAAAAGTGTAGGATTGCACAGCCAAATACACTGTAGTAGAATTGTTTTATTTCCTAGAATGAAGTCTTGGCTTGTGTCGCTAGTTGTAATATTCATCATTCCTTTGGCTAAGACTGCTTTAAACGGCGCATGTCTTCGTCTTTACTTTTTTAATACAATGTTTGGCAAAGTTAGGCTTGTTCTGGCTTTATATTTGAGTAGCTAAGCTACCAACGAAGTTTAATCATCTAATAGGTATACGAAATAAAGTTTTTCTAATTATTCTGAAAACTATAAATAAAATAAAAAGTAACAGACTTTACATAATTATTTTGCGAATAAAATGAATATTTTAGAATCAACATTTAACAACATAAGTACGCGTAGCACAATCGAAGAAATTAATTCCACAGGAAACAAATACCTACAATATTCACAATCTATAAAAAAGAAAATAAACTTGATACTAGAATCAGAAATGTGAACTCAAGCAGTTTCACATGCATAGAACCAAACAGTTTTAAGTCTCATTTTGTCTAATTCGCAATCTGCTCGATCATTTTCATACAAAAGAAACTTCTTAAAATTCGTATAAACCCGTGATTACAATTATCAGTCTTTGGTCCCAAGACAGTAGATGAGATAATTAGACATAATGTGATTCATAAAAATGTACTGTAATATGTAATAAATGCTATACATAATGTCACAAATGGATGATTGGAAAAATGTACCTTCTAAAAAACTAATATCATATTTTATTTGTTATCAAAAGCAACAACGACATAATCATTATGGTAGTATCGTTTTATATGAAAATAGTCAAGTTTTAAATAGCTTTTACGTTACAGGCACAACATGCACAACTCCTTGAGATTTAAAAAACTAGACATTTTGCTATTCGGACGATTTGCGACTTCATGTTAAACGAATAGTTTCATGTTCGTAGTACTACGTTCTTTACGGTCCTATAAATATTCAACTCTGAATTACTAACAGTTTTTAGACGTTTCTCTTTGATGTCAGGATGAATTTTACATTATACTTTTGAGACGGCGGGGCGCAATATCTTTTACCTGTTCCTCCAAATCGAATATTAAAAGGCAAGGAAATGATTGAATCGAAGTGTTTTTTTAAGAACATTGTTTTTAATATAACCTTGCAATTTAAACCGAAGCTCTCATATTCCTACGCCCTTGAATAAGTATGTGAATTTAGGCTATATAACGAAAAAAAAAACAACAATATACCTAGTGATACTTTTTTCTTTCTGTTATTTTCTTAAAGAATAGTATTTAAATTAGGTTAGTTAGAAGAGAAAACTAAATAAGCTAAAACAAAAAATCTTCTATCCATCGAAACAGATGTTTATAAATAGGATAGGAGTTTATGATAGTGACGATAAGAGCACTTAACTAATTTGAACTTTCAACAATGTTTGCCTTAGAATAGGAAACACACACCCTTAAGAGTCCGGCGACCCTAGACTTCTCCATACAAACGTAGTACACGTTTAATTTTGAAACCACATGTCAGATTCCGGTAAAAATTGGTAATTGTAAAGAAATTGCAATTATCTAGGGTTATATTGGGTTTCCTATAGTAAAATTATGAACTGGAAAGAAAATATAACGATTTAGAAGTTTCCCATACTAATGGTCAAAAATGATATAAAACACTATATTCTATTTCAAGTTCATATTTTTACCGTCGGAAACTAAATATAAACCTAGATAATTGCAATATCTTTGAAATTACACAATTTTGCCCAAATCGGACATGTCGTTTTGAAATAAAACGTAGACTACGTTTGTATGGAAAGTTGTATTTTGGTCTAGGGTCGGGGGACCCTTAATTGTAAGCAGTAAGAAATTCACTGACGTATCTTATTCAAAACATATTAATGCTTGCGTAAAACATTAACAAGGAATGATATAAGGACTCTACTGCAGGACAATGATCTGGAAGACGTTTTCTGTTTGTAAGGTTTTTTCTTTTATTATTATTTGTTCAGTTTAATTTAGTTTATAATTTAGATCTTAATCTAAATTACCTATTCTAAAATGAGAAATAAAGATGTAATATAGTTATTTATCACGGATAAAAAAAAATAAAAATAAAGAATAAATCCTAAAAAAAGTACGAAGTTTCATTACTTGCAAGCATCGACAAGCAAAACTTGATGACAGAGTGATCAATAAGACAATTTTCTTAACAAAACTAATGTTACTACAATAATTTCTAATCCCACTTATGGTACATCAATAAAGGATCACGCCCACTATGGCCATAACATGCATTATTTCCCGACGGGGATCGTAATTCTGTCAAACATATTATACCACTTGTGGTTATTGCTTGTTATGAAATGAAATGTTTTAGTGCAGATCATAACGATAACAGAGCTGATGATTGAATGTACGGCTGGATGACAATGTAAATGTATATTGTTTCAGGCTGTTGGTTCAATTGCTGTCGTCAATTCTAGTGCATGACTTATAAAAGATATAGAAGAGACACTTGCGCTGTCCCGACTTTACGTGAAATAGGAGAACACGTAGTATTTTATTCATAAACATAATTAAAATGTGCCGTGTGGTTCCCTGCAAAGTAGAATAGACCACTCCAAGTCCTCCCGTGGATGTCATAAAAGGCGACTTAGGAAATACAAGCTAAACAAAGCTTGTAAACATCAATGAGACCTCTCCTGGCCGTCCCGACCCGTCCCACCTGGCCAGCGTGGAGAGTGTAGGCCAAATCCTCTGGCTGCTCCGGCCAAGTATGGCTATGGTAGTACAGACGGTCGTTCTCCTGCAATAGAGACTAAAAAGACTTAATGATGATTATCAAAAGTGAATGTATGTGAGTATTTAACAGACATTCGCAACCTTTTCTTCTTTGTTACATTACACAACGAGACATAAAAGTACAGAAATCGTTTACGATTGGTGGTCCATTTTCGCTTTGTGCTCCAGCCTATTTAAATCATGTAAGCAAAGAGTGCCCTCAAAACCGCGATTGCAAGCAACAATCAAAGGCGACCTTGCGAGGACTTTACGAGGTACTCTCAATTGTGTCGTAAATTCTGCCAGCAAGTGTAGGGTGTCTTTGTGTTGAACATGGATTAAACTATTGACCGCCATGATTATTAAATTCAGTAAACGGGTTACTCACGTATAGAGAAAAAAAATAATTGAATGCCATGGATTCCAGACACAATAGTAAAACAATCAAGGTGTATTAAAAATAATACACATGGCGCTGAGCTGAGCGTGTTAAATACACTGATTCTTTCTGCATCTCATACAAATTGCAGTTGTCATGATCTGGCATTTAAGTATGTAAAGACCTTTTTTTTTTATAAATTTTATACTACCTAAACGGTCCTAAATGGTCCTAAATGGTCCATTCGTCCATTCCGCACCGTCTTCTCGAAATTGATTTGTTTTGTAATTATTATTTTTAAGGGGTGTTAAGCAGGTATGCGATATATACCTTTCAAATATTTTTTATAATCAAATGCTAAAAGTAATTCCATAATTAGTCGGCTAAAATATAAAGCGCCTCACAAACCAAAGGGGAATGTTAATATTGGAATCTGCAAATTTCCTGACTGGGAAGATATTCCTTATAGAGTGTGTGCAGCGCCTTCCTGCAATTAAGAGATAGGTTTCCTTATACAGTAATTAACTGCTGTATTAATCAAAGTTATTTGTGAGGGCCTAGATTTCACATTTATAAGGATGCTTTTCTCAGTTAATGTAAATTATGAAATATTTATGCCAAGGCCAAGTGCTATTCGGACTCACGCACTAAAGGTTTAGAGTTCCATTATCTGTAAAAGATCACATTTGTTGTATGGCAGCCCCGCTTAAGTATTAATTTTATTCTATTTTTAGTATTTGTTGTTAAAGCGGCAACAATAATACTTCATCTGTGAAAATTTAAATTATCTGCTATCACGGTTTTTGCGATACAGCCTAGTGACAGACAGACAGACGTACAGACCTGCAGCTGAGTCTTAGTAATAGGGTCTTGCTTTTGCCCTTGTGGTACGGTACCCTGATTGTCTGATAAGTGAGATGATCCATGCTTCGGAGGGCACGTTAAGCCGTCGGTCCCGGTCACTGTCTTTGACATTGGTCGTTACCTAAAACCATGTCAGAGGCCTTTAAGGCGTTTTAAAAACGCTGACACTAGTGTTAGTCACTAACACACACGATAAGAATAAGAAGACGGTACCCTAAAACAACTATTTTTTACCCTATTGAAGAGTAAACACACATTTATAATTATTGTATTATGTCGTACTTAGTATATTTATTTATTGTGTATCTATATGTCTTGTAGTTTATTCTTGTTTTTATAGTCTTAAACACGTTAATTTAACAATCTTAACAACTGATCGCACTTGCACCTATACCTGACGTTTTAGCTGAAATTCAGCGCATATGCTGCAGTTGCACAAAAAGGTCGTAGGCTAAGCGACAATATTGCTCAAAGAGTGAGCAATATTGTCGCTGAGCCTACGACCTTTTTGTGCAACTGCAGCATATACATCACATCTTTAAAAACTTATACTTGATATACTAAAAAATAATTCGTGTATTTCTTTGTATGTGATTGTGCAGTTTTCTTAAATAAACGTTTTATCTATCTATCTATCTAAAAAAATTAAAAAAATTGTAACACCTTTTCTGTCTCCGTTATAGGTTGAGTACCTAGAGTACTTTATTTTTACATAACTCAATCTGCGTAATCTATTTACTAACCTACTCATACTATTCCTTTTTGTCACTGGCATGTTTCAAATTTCCTTTCGCTAATGCACTATTAGTTCCCAAATAGCTAATTTGTTTCATAAAAACTAATTACCAAACATAACCACATGCGTTGACGTTGACATCTGCCTTTTAATGATCCCCAAGGCGATACACTAAACAGCGAACATTCTAAATTTGAATGAGCAAATCGGTGATCCGAACGGAAATAGAAGACACATGATCCCGCGGGAAGCGAAGAAAAAAGGTAAAGTAGAAACATATGACCTCATTTGTCGCGAGTGGGAATTATTTATTGGGTTTGATACTCGGCGCTTTGGAGTTCGGCCCTCTTTGGTCTTTGTCTCATCTTGATTCTAACGCTTTCGAACTTGGATTTATTGTTTTAATTTTAAATGTCGCTGATATTTTTTATTGCTTTCTGAGAATATTTTTCGCTAGGCGTGAGTAAGAGGTATTTAATCTTGTTCACGCCATATCTCTTTTTACATCATATCCTCTTTCGTTCATCTCATTCTCATCTATGGCCTGCTTGTCAAGAAGAAAAGAAAGAAAAAACTTCAAGCATACTTCAAGAATTCAGTCTGATCGCAACATCGGTGCGCACAACACCCGCATCGCTAAAGTGTAAGGCTGCAGCCTGAAAGTTCCAGTGCGTGTTTCTGATCAGGTGAGCAGGCCTACATAATTCATTCATTACTTATTACAGTCCACTACGCATCGCATACGCTGAACCATTTTGGCTCCTATCGGCCGGATTATCCGCTATACTATCCCGCATATCCCACTATTTTATCCCAGTTTCGCATTCGCATTTTCATATTTTCTATTTTCGCATTTTCGCATACCTATTGTAATTTTTATCGATTGATTTGATTGTCATTTTCTCTGTCAGTCATCCAATTGACATTTTAATTTTCCATTTGTTTCATATTTGAAATTTGAAAATTTGAACATATCATATGTTTCAAACCGCTGTCATATATAAGGCCTGTTTTACATGTAAACATTATAAGGCTATTTTCTCACAAATAATAAAACCGCTTTTGTCTTTGTTTTTAAATTTAGTTTCTTTCGCTTTTCTTTGTTCTGCTTTTATTTAACTGCTTCTATTAATTGTAAAAAAAAATGGAAACTAAAGTTAAATTACTAACTGCTAAAAATGAGGCGTATTTTGCTCATATTACGCAGTTACATGACAGATCGAAAACCATATCTGGTATAGAAGGTTTGCGATCATCGGAATCGTTTCTCGCTGATACTGAGACATTGCCTACAATTCGTGCGGATTTCATTTTTAATTTAGATAAAATAAATGAAATTCTTTTAGAAAATAATAATGAATATACGCCCAATTATGGACCGCTTACTTCCTTTGAAGAAATTTATGCTCGTGTTCAGAGATTCAGATCGCTTCTTTTAACTTCTAAGAATAAAGACAGTGGTCATAAGAATACTAAGAGTGAGGTTACACTGGGCCCTAATATTAAACTACCACCAATGGTTTTAAAACAGTTTAATGGGTCTATAGAATCTTGGCCGTCTTTTTATGAATGTTTTAAAGCTAGTATACATGATAATCCAGATTTGACTGATGGGCACAGAATGCATTATTTGATGGGCCAACTTACGGGTTCAGCCCTTAAAATAACGGCTGGAATTGTGCCTTCTGCTGAAAATTACCAAAGCATTTGGAATAGCCTTGTTAGTAAATATCAGGACAAGCGTGCGTTAGGCTCTCACTATTTATCGCTTTTACTTAATATTAAACCCGCTCTTAATAACTCCGCTTCGCTAAACAATTTTATAGAGTCTTATTCTGCAGCAGTTTCAGCGCTTGAACAGTTGCAAATTCCAGATTTAAAAGATTTTATGTTTCTAACGATCGCTTTACGCAAGCTTGATCAAAATATCGCACAGGCTTTTGAGATGCATTTCCGCGATAAAGAAATTCCTTCATATAAAGAATTATCTGAATTTATAAAAGGACAGGTTAAAATTTTAGACCGAACGGCCAATGTGTCATTAGCTTCAAATATAAATAATACTAATAACAGTTCCGTTACCTCACGTAGTACTCATGGTCAGAAGCAGAATTACAAGCCCAACCGTCAAACCGCTATTCAATCTCAAACATTGGTGACTAGCGGACAATCTAATGGGTGCAGCTTATGTAATAATTCAACGCATTCGCAATTGTATTTATGTAATATTTTTAAAAATATGATTGCTAAAGATCGCTTCAATTTTATTAAAAATAAGCATGGATGTGTAAATTGCCTTAGTTTATTACACAGTGCTTCACAATGTAATTCTACATACTCCTGTAAGATATGTGGTAAACGGCATCATTCATTATTACATTTTTCGACTAATCAACAAACAGATGACAAGCATAGTTCTCCTTCCTCGTCTTCTGCTAACAATATTGAATTACCCGCAAAAGAAGCGGTTAACGCTCTGACTTCGTTGTGTGCACGGGATGGAAATAATTGTTCGACTACTATTTTATTGTCTACAGCGCAGGTAAAGGTAGAAGGCGGAAATAAACAAATGCATTTTGTCAGATGTTTGCTTGATAATGCTTCTCAAAATAACATAATATCACGTGCTTGCTCTGAACGTTTGAATTTAAATATAATTCCTTTACAGAACGCTTATATTAACGGTATCGGAAGTGTTTCTCAAAATGTAAGAGGATACATAGAATTACGTATTTATGCTAATAATAATTCAAATTATTACATAAATATAACCGCATTTGTTTTAGATAAGATAACAGATCCTTTACCGAGTAACAAGGTGGACGCTCGCATCGTTCAACATTTAGTTAACGTACCGCTAGCTGATCCTTTATGGCATACACCAGGTGAAGTGGAATTGCTTCTCGGAGCACAATTATTTCCATACATATTGCTTGGTGGTAGAATTATTGCTTCGCCTGCACCACCAGCTATTGAAACTGTTTTTGGTTATGTTTTTATGGGAGAAGTTCCTATTATACAAGATGCGCACCAACCTTCTAGATCCTCACTTTCACATGCGTCTTATACGTTATTCACACAATTGGGTGAGAAAGTTAATGAATCGCTTGAGAAATTTATACCTAAATTCTGGGAACTAGAGGAAATACCTTTTAAAAAATTCTTAAGCCCTGAAGAAAAGGAATGTGAGGAAATATATTCTTCTACCGTATCACGTGATCCTACAGGTAGATACTGTGTAGCATTGCCATTCAGGCGTAGTCCAAATGAGTTAGGAGATTCTAGGGCTATGGCATTCAGGCGTTTATTATCACTTGAAAGAAAAATTTTATTCAATACAAATGCGGTTGTATCTAGGTAATAATTTGAGTTATGATGAGCGTATAAACGTACTTCTACGTATCCTAGAACAATTTGAGACAATATCATAAAACGCGTAAGTTATTTATTATATATTAAAGCGAGCGGAATTAAATTTTTTATTCAAGCGAGAACAACACTGTTGTATCACATCACCCTAAAATCTTTCAGTTTGTCTATGTTACTCTTGAAGGGCAATGCATTGCCCAATGCAACACAGTGACAACCCATGCGTTCACGTGATATTATAGAAGAAGGTTTTTCCTTTAGTTCTTTGTCTTTGTGTCTAGAAACCGTCACCCGCTAATGACAATTTCACATTTGCTACTACTCTTCTAGAGGAAGATTGTACGAAACGAATTATTCTGTCTACTATTGCACGCCTTTGGGATGTATTAGGTTTTGCTGCGCCAGTTATTTTGTTTGCAAAACTTTTATTAAAAGAATTATGGATTCAACATATCAATTGGGATGAAATCCCTCCCAGTGACATTGTAAACGCATTTCATAAACTTAGAACTCAACTTCCCTTACTTTCTACTTTGCAAATTCCACGACATCTTGGGGTTAATACAAATTGTGTCACATCCATAGTCTCATTTTCTGATGCTAGTATGAAGGCTTATGGTGCTGTTGTGTATTTGCATGTAGTAGATCAATTAGGTCATGTAAAGATCACTTTAGTATGTGCACGCTCGAAACTCGCTCCGGTTAAAGTGATTTCACTCGCTAGGCTAGAATTATGTTCTGTATTGCTTATGTCGAAATTAGTAAAACTGGTTTTTGAGACTTTCAATGCTCGTACGCCTATTAAAAACATATATGCCTTTTCAGATTCTACGATTGCTTTATCGTGGATACACGCTTCTCCTCATAGATGGAGCATATTTGTCAGTAATAGAGTTGCAAAATGTCAAGAAAACCTTGACCCTTTACATTTTTACCATGTTAATGGTTCAGAGAATCCAGGTGACTGTCTTTCTAGAGGTCTTCTACCAGAACAGCTTTTATCTCATCAGCTGTGGTGGCAAGGTCCCAAATGGTTAAAGATGCCAATTAGTGAATGGCCTATTACTCCTTTTATAGGATCTGCTAAACCAGAAGAATTACCTGAATACAAGTGTACTGCTATAACATGTTCTGCATCTGTTTCGCTTACTACAGGAATTTTGTTTGAGCTATCTCAAAAGGTTTCTTCTTGGAATAAATTACTATGTATTATAGTTTATATACTTAGATTCGCTAAAATATTACCGAATCTTGAATACATTTTGGCTTCTCAAAGGAGTGTGGCTGAAATTTATTTACTTCGTGAGATTCAGCATATTCATTTCAAACATTTGTTTGTTGAAATAAAGAAAGGAAAAATATCCACGCCACTTAAAAGGTTGGATCTTTTTATAGACGAAAAGGGTTTGATTAGAGTAGGAGGTAGACTAACTAACAGTAATCTCCCTTTTGAAGCAAAACATCCAATATTACTTCCTAAGCAAGTTCACGTGACAAGATTACTTATTGATTATTATCATCGCTTACATTGTCATACTGGAGCCAATTTATTAAGTTCTCTTTTACGTCAAAGATATTGGATCATTTCTGCTCGCAATATAATTAGGCAACGTGTACACGCTTGTTATTTTTGCTATAAGAATGCACCTTTACAAATCAGTCCAAAAATGGCAGATTTGCCTGACTTTCGTGTGAAAGAAACAAAGGCTTATGTTCACACAGGTGTGGATTATGCCGGACCTATAATAATTACACCATATCGCCGTCGTGGGCAGAGAACTATAAAGGCATACATCTGTTTATTTATTTGTTTAGTCACTAAGGCTGTGCATATTGAATTAGCCAGTGACTTATCATCAGACACGTTTCTTGCCGCTTTTAAACGTTTTTTAGCTCGTAGAGGTCCTGTTTCTTGTTTATATTCAGACAACGGAACTAATTTTGTGGGGGCTAAGGCTAAACTTCAAAATTTAATTGCAGAAAACCGAATTGAATGGAAAATGATACCTCCGCGCTCACCACATATGGGGGGAATATGGGAATCAAATATAAAAAATGTAAAATCTCATCTATATCGCATAATTGGCGCACAAATTTTGACTTTTGAAGAAATGATTACTGTATTAACTCAGATAGAAGCTATTTTAAACTCTCGTCCACTTTGCGTGTTAACTGAGGATCCATATCCTGAACCGTTAACTCCAGCTCATTTTATAATGGCTTCTCCGTTGACATATTTGCCATTAGAGTTAAATTATTCCGATGATTGTACTACTTTGCGTCTAAGAAAACAATTACTAGACAAAATGATTGTAGACTTTTGGAAAAGGTGGAGATTAGAATATCTTCATAATTTGCAAATAAGACAAAAGTGGTTAATAAATCAAGATAATATTAAAATTGGTACTATAGTATTGATTCATCAGGATGAGGTACCTCCTCTTCGATGGCCACTGGGTCTGATTCAGCAGGTTTATCCAGGTAAAGATGGAAAGGTGCGTGTGGCCTTAGTCAAAACTGCTTCTGGAGTTTTAAAACGGCCAGTGGTAAAACTTTGTCCACTTCCTTCTCAGTAAATTCATTTATTACTTTCAACTCTTTCATTTTTTTTTTTTTTTAACTTAATCCTCTTTTTTTCGCTTTCCCGCATTTATCTTCATGATTTCTTGACTTCTTGAAACGCTACGCATTGTCAAGGCCGGGGAGGATGTTCACGCCATATCTCTTTTTACATCATATCCTCTTTCGTTCATCTCATTCTCATCTATGGCCTGCTTGTCAAGAAGAAAAGAAAGAAAAAACTTCAAGCATACTTCAAGAATTCAGTCTGATCGCAACATCGGCGCGCACAACACCCGCATCGCTAAAAGTGTAAGGCTGCAGCCTGAAAGTTCCAGTGTGTGTTTCTGATCAGGTGAGCAGGCCTACATATATCATTTCATTACCTATTACAGTCCACTAACGCATCCGCTGAACCAAATCTAGTGTATGTGGCCGAATACGAATATATTGTTATAATTTCTTCGCTGTTTCTCTTATTTCACATTTTATACCGATCTTGCAAATATATTTTGCATTTGTATAAAGTGAAAAAAAAGGGCGATGGCATTTATCAGTATTCACTATAGGGTATATTTTAAATGTGGATTTGTCAAAAGAAAATACATGGAAATACTAAATTGATATGAACCTACCTTATAATATTTTATAATTGTAGCATTAAGCTAAGTTGAATCTATACCTACATATTTTGACGTTAAATGCTATATTGATAGTCCGAATTCCTGCAGTCGGACAGTATAGGCTGAAAATAAATAAAATAGAAAATAGAATTAAAATAAATGTGTTTACTCATAGGCAAAAAAGTAAATTACTTGATATTCTTAGAACATAAACATCAAAGTTCAAGTTTTCGTTACGCTAGATAACAAAGACTAATGTTTTCCATTAATTTATTTTTACGCCTTCAAAGTACGTACTAAGCCCTTCATAACAAGGTTTTAAAAACTGCATTTATCACTCGTAGTTCTACTTCAGCGCGATACATCCTTGTCAAACTAAAGGCAGACGTCAGACATAGCGCCAAACTGTTTGTTTTCATTTTGAAATTTAATCATTTCCAATACCAAAACCACAACCTTCCAAATACACCTGAGAAATGAAACTTATTCAATATTGAACTCTATTTCTAAGAAGTTACAGTTGGAACAAAATTTTACCGATCGTTATTTAAGTTTGCAGCCCCATTTGTACTCGTCTACCAGATGCGCAAGAGCATACAAACCGACGACTAATGATATACTCGTGACGATGTAAACAGTCGTCGAAAGGCTGTCAAAGCCATCAGGGTGACTTCAGAAAAAGAAAGAGTACGTTCCGTTTCACCCTCATTTGAAGTATGAATCAGGAAGGTTATTACTAAGGACGATATTTCTTTAGCATTGATAAATTGGAACACTTTGAAGTTTGAAAATAGATGAACGTTAAATGCTAAAGAGGATCTAAAATTGTTTTGATAATTTAAAATACCGTTATAGGTCTCCTAAAACATCTAATATAGTATTCGTAGCTTTTGAAAAAGTAATAAATAATTTTCAAATAATAATTTGATTTACATCAATATTTCTGGTAAAGTCTTATATTTAAATAGAAAAACAAAAAATAATAAAAAAAATTGGTTGTTTGTAAAGTAGGTTTACGATCGAGATGTTTACGTGATAACGTCTTCTGGCAGCGCTCGAGATGAGACGGGAGATCGGTCCGTCTCTCTCTCGTTATACCTGCGATCGCGCTCGTGAGGTTATGGTGTGACACAAGTTTCTGAACATGTCACCCGACTAAAACGATTTTAAAGACGTTATCACGTCAAAATTCAACAAATCAGTTTCCAGTTTTACAAATAATCAAGATATACCTGTTTGTAGTATGTACTTTTACCTGATAGGCATAGCTATTTTGATTTATTGTAAGTAATGTGAATGAACGCTCCACTTTGATCAAACTCTTTAGAAATAACTGAAAACATAGTAAATCAAAGTAAATAAGGTTAAAAGCTATAGGAAAAATATAAAGGCTGCAACACAATCTCCAGTAAGCAAGGAACAAAGGCACCGTGTAACCCGATACAATACTGTTAAATGTTTACCAACGCTCTATGTTTAGCGAAATCAAACACGAATTGAGTGGCGTTCCACAAAAATACAAGGGGGAGCCAGTAGCGAATTCAATGCAAACAAACGTTGAGTTTTACGAATGAAGCGGACAAAGGACTTGACAATAACTCTTTAAAAAATTGAACTGGGCTGGCAGAAATCATTTGGCCTAATGATTTCTGGGCAAAGGTCACCACTTGTTGGATTCCTACTAATACCAAAAGACCCGGCAGACCATGAACGCGATGGCGCAACGAACTGGATAAATTTAAAGATTGAGGAAGGCCTTTGCCCAGCTGTGCAGTGGCATACATCATAAAAATAATAATTATATCTGCATTATGTATAGATTATCTATAAATTATATATAGATTTTTTAGCTCTTGTGTTAGATTTAAGACAGGTTTTGGCTACTAAATATTATTCGTAAATATTATATGTCATAGACGTGTGATGACAACTGTTTTGTTACTATCTTAACTATCGACTTGTGCTTAGTTAGCTACGATAAGACTATTTTTTATCCACGATTAAATTATTAATCATCTTGGAAATCTCCAATCCTCAGATGATGTTCGTATGATGTCGAAACATGTCGACCAGTAGCTGACTTTACGTAAATAACCCGTTTACTCATTTTAAAAATCTTAGAAACCGTTTACAGGTTATCACAAACTGTAAAGCTACTTCTCCCTATCTAATATAAGCAAAAACTGATCATGACTGATCTACTCGTTACATGCACCTTCATTGTTAAGAATAGCATAAAGTCTGCCAAGATTATTGGGGAATTTGTTTTAAGCCACTTGAGGCAGTTGTAAATATTTGGTAAGCTTTTCTGGCAGCGTTCACCTGCCGTCAATGTTAAGTTTTAATGCTGTTTACTCTTCAGTCGTCAGTCAGGTAATTTCTGCTCCAAAAGGGCTTCTTTTCAGGACCTTCAGGTAATTTGAGGCTAGACAGCTGTTAAGTCTAGGATTTTCTGTACTAGTGCCTCTGTGAGCTGTAGACCTTGCGATTCCCCTTCATCCATTGAAGTTTATTGGATCAAATGTTGTTAAGACAAAAAAGGTGCATCTTAGTAAGGTTAACAAAAAAGTTTTATGAAATTTTTAAAATGGCTGAAATATGTGTTTTTTTAAGTTTTCAACCCCAAAATTTCGAAAAACTGAATCGACAATAAAACTCTATATAATTTTCGAACCTTTTCAGAAAATTTCACAAGAATCGGTTATAAAAGGCGACCTGTAGGCGAGAACAGCCGAACAATTGGACAAAAGCATTTTTAAGCAATTCGAAACTGAGACTCTTCGTTTGCTCGGTCAAAAATATGTGTAGCTTACGTCAGTCTTCTCATTATTGAGTTGTTATTACTAAAACTGGTGTCAGAATCTTAGAGCTGCCTAAAGGCATCTTTTGTATCAATGACTGGTACCTAATAACAATAGTCATTTTTACACACCTAGTGAACTAGTGCGCAGGTTTCCGGTGTTTTCTTAACCGAAGACAAGTAGCGGTATTGATAGAAACTGACCGTATATGCGAGAAACTCAGAGGTACACGTCGCGCCTAATGAGCATCGAAGTCGAGTCTTACAGACGCAAAGCCAGAACCTTTACCACTTGGCCACCATCGCTTTATCCTGCCTTCTTCACCACGTCCACATGGTTACCTAGGATCAAAGAAAAATTATATACCTTCATATTTTTCTGCCAAGCGGTTTTACCGTATTACTTTTTAGTATGGTGTACTAAAAATTGGCATTCGCTATTACGGAACATTGCCTGACACGCACTTTGCCAGTTATTTATTTTATTTTCACTACAATGGATAGTATTTCTTTGGAAAGGTTAAGTTACGTGTAATATAAATAATTTAGCCAGGTCGCAAGTTATTGTATAATCTATACTGTACAAAAAATGTATCAACAGACAATGGCCTCGAAAAAATCTCAACCTTCAAACCTAGTGGATCTACTTTCCTTAATGGTGTGGTGAGACGGTGCGACATTGCAAACAAACAGTGCATAACATCCACATACACGCACAACATTTTATCGAATACAATAACTTTGCCAACAAAATACGACGATTCAAGGTTTTCTTTTATGAGAATGATGAACGTCAAAAGGATGTCTAGAAAACATCACATTTATTATGAGTACATTCTTTTATTTGCACTTGATTTTTTAAGTATAACTTATTTCAGTGGTTATCCAATTTATAGCGAAACGGTTTAAAATTCTATTGAAGAGCTACCTATGCTTTATTGATTTCGAGTATACCAATAGAATACCTATCGGCCACAGATACAGGTATTAGAGGTAGATATTCAATACATTACATACATAATACTATCGAAACAAATACATACTTACTCAATTTAAAAATGTAAACTTCCTACCATATAATTTTTAAAGCAGGTCTAAAAAGTAAAAGCTGAAAATATGTTACTCTCTAAAACTGATTCTTAAAAGGTTTTTTAATTTTTAATGGGCTAAGAGTAAAAGTGAGATGTAACGACCTAACAAGACTTTGTACACACCATTTGTATGATGTACAGTCGCACTAAATTCCCTCGGTAGCTAACATGTGTTGACAATCAACGCGTCGAGGTATCTTCACATCCAAAGGCTAAGAAAGTTTATCGCTAACGTTGTTTAAAATTAAAATTGTATCTTGACTTAAAGAAGTTAGTTACCTATATATTTTTATAATAAATTTATTCGTGAAATCTACTTTAAAATAATTGAGGTTTATTTATTGCTTTTTAGTGCCATACTCAAATTATGTATTTATTTTATAGTAAAAAGATATTTTATGTCTTTTTTTTGTTTTCTTTCAAATTATTCTTTTTTATGCTTTGTAAAACATGATTGTTGCATACTTATTTTGTTTTTATATCATATTTTATGAAAATGACACAAGCAAAAATCCTAACAATATTACAAGTCAATTAAAGATTTTTGCCTTTTTTATGCATTAACTTAGGTCATCTTCATCTAAATTGATAATTTTTTAAATCCTAGGCAGAGGCCAATGTCCATCAGTTGAAGTTTTTCGGCTAAAGTAATGACGTTTATGTTAGTACATACACGTAATTACTTTAGCTTTTGAAAAAAAAATTGTCATGTAGTCATGACGATTTTTTTTTATTTAACCGAAAGGCTTACTTTGTTTATTTGTTTGTTAAATTTATTTTTCATAAAAACAGGACAAAAATACTAGTTAGAAGTACAGTAACAGTACAAAGACAGAAGGCGATTTTCAGCATTCAATTTAGCTTCCCTACTTAGTGTGAGGAGTCCAGAGAAAGTCGGCGTTTTTGAATGCTCCTTTATATGCGTACAGTCATAAAGCTCCGTGGGGCTGATTGAAACCACGTTGAGGCCAACAGCACACGCTTGTTTCTAATTAGAAATGCGATATGAAGGGAAGGAAACAGAATAGACAATGATTCAGATCGCCAGTGATGTGTGAATTCCTTTAGTAGTCGCTTTAGCATCTTTTTTTAAATGAAAATCCTAATGAAGATAAAAGCAGTGTAGAGAAAAACAGATTATTGCAGTAATGTGTGAACTTCTTTAAAATGATAGTCGAAATCACGTTGATAAAAAAAGAACAAACGCTTGTTTTTAAAGTGCGATATAAATGAGCAAATATTATCCTCTTTAAATATTATTAGGATGTCATTACATACTCAGTTTTTCTTTGCCACGGATGAAACAAGACTAATCAAGTAAAATAAATTTTTCGTGTCTTTAAAATGAAACTAATTTTTAAAAGATAGCTTGTTTACTTATTGAAACCTATTTGGTACGGTACAAAAATCAATAACTGCCGAGCTACTTGTATCGATTCAGAAAGTTTACCAATTTAAAATTTTGCAAACTATACAGTGTCTGGCAAAAATAAAATTTAAGGGGTCATTTATTTTTCCACCTGCGTTTTGAGATAAGTGCCGGATCCTTTGAAATGTCAGAACCAGAATTATGCCGTCAGTAATAATTTATCCTCTCCACGGTTGCCGTATGATTACCGTCAAAACATTGATACAAACTTTCCGTGGTTGTCAGACGGCACGTAGTGTATAATCAGTACGAATCAATCGCAGAAGCAGATGTGTAACAGTTACACTTCATCAGTTCGGAAAGACGCAAAAAGGGCTATTGGCAAAATGTTGGACTTTCTTTGTTAATCAGGCTCGTCGTAGAAATTAAACGTCAAAAACTTGGAAAAATCGTTTTATAGCATTCAATTTTCGACAAAGAGGCGAAAAATTTGTAAAACACATTTGTAATGTCCGCTTCTGTAAAATTTCAATTAAAAAAAAATAAAAAATATACTTAATGCAAGTAATCAAAACTTATAATATAATTCTTATACCAAAAAGAGTAAGAGCATTGTTAAATACATATAAAACCGAAAGTCATATACAACCAATAAAAACCTACACAAGTCTATGTGTACAAGAACCAAAACTGAAAATTATGTTATTTATAATAAATACATACCTATAGGTGAGTCACAGATTTGCAAATTGACTTTCGAAATTTTAAATATGCTAATAAACGATTTAGATCTTTTACGAACTGAGCATTCTGCGTCTAAAAAGCAAAAGAAACAAAGAACCACAAATTTTAGGATGTAAATTTCATAAACGGTGTAAGTTGAATGCAGGATGAACACGCAAAGGGTTGCGCTCAACTGGCTATCCCGTCTATTCACGACGTCATCGAGGATCCCTATATTTAGAATGTCACTTTTGCATTGAGTCGACTTGCTACATTTAGTTACGAGTTTACTATTTCTCTAACAAAAAATTGCCAGTTTTGCTTTACACACACATCTACTTACTGTAAGTGGTTGCTATTTTAATTGTTTAGTCGTGTTTAAAAAGTAAGATAAAGAGACCGATCCATTTTGCTACTAGCTCTTTCCTTTACCTTAAGAAGCACACGTAGTAGAAATATACACATTCTCATGAAATTCTCCTAAAATATTGCATAAAAGCGATCCAAAAGCATTTCGTTTACCGCAATCTGTTGCTTAGGATAATGATGAACATGCTGTCGCCGCTGTTTTCTCACCCGGCAACTTCACCGCAACTAACTGCTGTTCAAGGCAACTTTACCACAACACAAAGTATCATGTATGCCCAGTGTCTTAATAGCAGACAATTTTGCCAGCAATACGTGCATTGTGTGGGTGCATTCACAGGAAAATGTTCGACTGCTCGGAAAATTTGTCGGCGCTATTATTCGCACTGGCGCTTCGCACGATTAAGCAATGCACGCGTAAATTAGATATTTTGTATGAACGAGAGGTAATGTGTTAGATAGAATGTAATTTTGTATGATATGCTGGGTAATTTAATGGAAATGCGCTTATTTTGGAAATGGGTAGCCAATTCAAATCTACAATCAAATTGTTGGATTACATATTTCATATATTACTTAGTTATACTATAGTGGTCTAGTATAGCCCATGGTTCGATTTATTACGGATACGTCTCTTCCACGTTGTATAATAACTATAATAACACCTATACAACGCTAAAGCTCTTAATGCAGTACAGGTACCTTAATATTGGGCCCAGAAGAATATATAGATTTGAGTGGACATCGACTCGCAAAGAAGAAGCTCTCATGTTCTCTACATGTTACACTATTACTTCTTCTTTCTTAACACTCATCTTTATTATAGTGCAATTTAGTTGCTGCTTTAGAACCTGAGGTCTGCTTTACACCTTTTTTTAGGAAAACCCGAAACTAGCCTTGATTTTAGGATGACAGGCAGGAAAGCTATCTGTCATCAACTTTCTTTGAGATTGATACGTTCTTAACGTCCGTCCAGGCTACATCGTTTAAAATTAATGATTAATGATTTTAAATAAAACCGATTGACAGATATTATTTTACGTCCATCAAGGGCAGGTCACACAGGTACGTTTTAAAAATGTTTTAAGATCTCTTGCATCCTGTATTCCCCAGAAAACATGATTTGATTCGATTTCAGATTATTTTACAAAATGTATTTGTACAAATAAAACAAAATGTTAATAATAACATCAATGACACGAAAAAGATAAAAAGGACAGGAATAAAAGCGATGTTTTAAAATCTCAAAGCACAAAACACCTTAATCAAGTAATTTGTCATCCCTGATAACACTCGAAACATTATTGCGAATAAAATGTAATCTTCGCTTCTCGATTTGTTGCTCTGGGCAGTTATTTCTTTTGGCTCTATTGTTTTGCCCCAATGTACTTACGTGTAACATTAGTTACATAAAAACACAATGACAATAAAAACACATCGTGTGTGATTTTACGTTTTCACAATCATTATTGGGTAGGTCCATCCTTGTTAGTTTTGTACATGTAAAAGTGATTCACGTCTCACTCACGTGATATTTTTTTTCTATTTTTTATACATGCCTACCGAAGCACGTTGGTCCCGGAATGTCGTCAAGCTACGTCAGATGCTTTATAGCAGCATTCAGCTTTAGGTGACTTGAGAAATCTGACACCAGTGTTGAATTACACACACAAAAAACATATAAACATCCATTTCTTAATTCGAAAATACTTTAGTGCTGCAAGTTGCAAGTATAGAATGTCTTTAAAATTCATAAAAGTGTATTTGCCTATATTTCAATGAAGCTTCTTCTTTACCTCAATTTTTTGTCCGGAGTGTTTCTGAAGGATAATCCTAAAAAAAGGGTCGAGGCTAAGCCATGGGATAACACTATTTTATGATATTTTAATATGTATTCACTAATTATTGATTCAACTTAGTTTTAGGTGTCATTATCATGTAAAACAATACTAATATACATATATCGTAACATCAAACTGAAAATATCGACAATTCGACAATAACTGCGTGATTTTTTAAGACGAAGATAGTCCTTAAAATCTCAGACAAAACGGCTGTGCTAAGAAAGAAAAAAGTAACAAAAACTCGGCAAATAAAGTAATCCTCGATTTGTTCTTTCGGGTAGCATTGTAACTCTATACTTTGGCGCCGCGGAGGCGTTTCGGCAAAGTCTGATATCAAACAGTTGCTTGTCATTATGACAAAGTGTTTATAGACCTTTTACAAACCCCTTTGTTTTTGCTTCGTGTTCTTTTAAGATCTTTTGGTTCAATCTTGGCTGGTAATTTGAATACTCATAGCTGGTAATGGTTCCTACATTTCTTTTTGAAGCGTTACAGTCTATAACTTTTTTTTTGTCTAGGTTATATACCTAGACAGAAATTTAAAAGAAAAATCCCCGTGTATAGGTACAGTACAAAAACACACCTTTTACCAATAGATCCCATCAATGGCGTTCGGCCGTAAACAAACTGATTAGGTCAGTAGCAGATTTCGTAGTAAATAAAGAGATTATGGAGGTCCTTTCTCGTGTACCTTTTTTATCCTACAGACAATGGTGGACTTAACTTGCCGGCGTCGTCATTGCAGTAATATTGACATTGAAGCTTAATTTTGTATAGAATCGACAGTTAGTTGTTGTGTACTAGTATTGCATACTATCGATAGTTGACTTTAAAAATAGTCACAATATCGATAGTATCGATACTAGTGAATTAAGATACTATCCATAGTATCGATACTATAACTACTATTTGTATGAAAAACTATCGATATTACAATAATATCGATATTAGATAATGTTATGGATAGTTCTATCGATATGATTACAGTTTTCTGAGGTCACGATATTATCAATAGACTTCGATAATCTATTGATACTATCGTGACCTCCGATCCTATTTTATACTATTGATTGCAACACTATTGTGTACAAGTAGAATAAAATATCTTGAGCTTCTCTGTGGTATAGAGTGCACCGCCTGGTTGTTTCCATAAGATTGAATTATGGAAACAACAACGAACATTTAGTTTTTACTTGACAGACTATTTATACAGACATATATTTAATCATATTATCAAACAGCAATGGGATGATATAGGGCAATTTTTATCGGAAAGTTACCCGTGGTAATATTTTTTTTCTCCTAACTTTAAAAAAAAAAAAATTTTCATACCTAAGCTAAACTTATTCTTATCAAGTCTTATCTACTTTATGACTAAAGTGCGTTTGCTATGATATCATTGGCATAGCATAAAGTTTATTGGCAGCAACATCTTGACTATGATTACCAATATCTAAATTTTTTAGAGAGTCAGATAATGAAACGGCAAAAAAAAAAGAAGTATTGTGACTAAATTATTTTTTATTAGTTGGCATACAGAGAAACTAAAAAAAATCTATTTAGTATTTTGTTTGTTCTTCGCAATCTACTTATAAATCAATGGCCTAAAAGTATTTACTCCCAAAACGACGCAAAGTACATAAGCCCTTCTGTAGAAAAATTCCCTTTTGAGATTTATCTGTAATCTTATTTCTTGCTTTTATTGTTTTCGCGCACGATAATGAATTAGTTGGACTTCCTTTATATCTGTGAGGCTGTTTGGTTTAGTGCATATCCCATCGAAGGGAGAGGGTACAAGGCTAGATGAGTACTGTGGGCGTTTGCAAGGGGATTTTTAGATTTATTGAGCTTTGTCTTCTTGGGCTTTCATCTTGTTTCCTTTAAGCATAGATGCTAAATATATTATGGTTACTAAATCACTTGAGCTCTAATCAACATTCCAGACTAATGACTTTTCTGTATGTCGACTATCTTTCTAAACAAAATTTATAATCTTTTCATTAAGCATCTTATTGCCATACTTAATAGGGATGTAAACTTAATAAAAAAATTATAATTTTAATTAGTTCGTCAACTATATTATCCAAAATTAAAGGACCCATATTTTTTCGTTAAGCAAAGTAGAAAAAAATATCAAAGATACAGAGCGCTTACAAGTTTCGGAGTGTGGGTGATTTACGCCACCTTTGGTTAAGGCTTGGCTCTACGTTTTTATTTTTCAAAATCTGTCAAAATTGGTTCAAAAGTTGTCCGTTCTTTTCCGCTAGGTTTGTAGTAATGTCTAAACGCAATGCAGATAGAGTTAAAAATATATAGAGGTTACAGTATGAAAGGCATGACGTAATGAAATAAATCTAATATGTTTACATTTTTGTAACGTTCCGTACAAGGACTTAATGCTAATGCTTTGTTTACCAGTCAGCCTTTAGAAAAATAGAAATAGTTTATTTAAATTTTAAAATAAAGACAGTAACTTTTTATTGTTTTTAAAGCTAAGGGCCGCTTTATAAGGGTCGTTAGTAAAACTAATTAGCTAGTCGAAATAAAAATTCAAAAACAAAGTAAAATCGTGAGATCAATTAGTAGTATCACCACACTGAGAAAAAAATACTGTTGAATTAACAATAAAACTTTAATCCCTGAGAGCCGTCCATAGTGAATTGTTACCATATAAAAGTTTTTATTGCCAAATGAAATCGATAATTGGGTTGATTCGGCAACAATAATACATCGCTGAAGAAGCAAGTGTAATCTTGTCATATCAAATACTCGTATTTGTTTCTCTAACAATTGAACTTTGTTCCCATACATATTCCCGTTTGTTCCAATACCTATATCATTTTGTTCCCTTACCCATTCCGGCTTTGCTTCCCCAGCAATCTGACTTTGTTAACGTAACCATTCCCCATTTTGCCTCCCTAAAAATGTAACTTTGTGCCTGTAGCTGTCTTCTTTTTGCTGCCACAGCAATTTAACCAACCCCTTTTATGACCGTTCTTAAATCTGGCCACATTTGTAAATTATCTTTTCTTTCTTTTGAAATCGTTGCCATAAGCAATACAAAAGAAAGTTGTGTTTTTTGCTGTAATCAATATCATGGGTAAGGGTTTTCATTGGTGCCATTAACAATAATATCCTTTAAGCATTTTTAAGGAATGTCAAAGGCACCAATTCACCTTTTATATTAATTGCAGTTTTATTAAACATCATATTTTTGTAGTACTTATTTATGTCAACAAATGTAAAAGAAAGAAAAGATAATTTACAACTAGTGACCAGATTCAAGAACGGACATGAAAACGGTTGGGTAAATCACATTTAAAAATAGCAAAAGAAAAATAGGAAGAGCTTTAAAATAAAATAGGTTAAAATCTCAAAACTTACATTTTGTAGCAAAAAAAGGGTATTATGTTCAAAAAGGATCGCAAAACAATTATATAACTATATAAAATATTTTAACTTGCATTTTGTTTACCTTTATCGCCATCCTTGTAAACCTTACAATTAATTGATTTGGGGCAACTTATTACCAAACAACTTTAGGACAGCTGCTGATTGAAACAAAATTATTTTGACAATCTATTTTTATTTGTACTGCAGTATCAAAGTATTAGGTACAATAATAATTATAAAAAATGTTTATATCTTCCACTACTGACAGGTACTTACACCTCATGCTTTTGTGTCTGATTTTTCATCACAAGTTACGTTTATCCCAATTGTTTACTGTTCACTGCACAGATAGACACATCGAACCAGCCGTACCGATATTGTTCGCCTTAAAGTGTACCACACGCTCGAACATGGTACGACACCGCACACCGTTGGATTCACAAAACGATTTGATTACATTACTGTCCTCCATGATGAAATTTAGATACTTAGAATGTAAAACTCCACAAACAGTTTCACGACTGCAGTAAAAGCAGCCACGCGGTCGAACACTCGCGAACAAACTAAGCGCCTGAGTTTAAACCACGGCAAAACGGCACTAGTATTTTGTCACGATACACTAGTTCACTTGTTAAACGAACACCCTAATATTTTGTTACTTTTGAGTATTGTTGACCCAGCGATGCATCAATTAAACATGACAGCAACTTTAGTTTTGTTAGAAGTTATTTTGTTATACTATAAACACCTATATTAATATTCGAGCAACAGTAGCGGTTGTTACTTTAACAACGTTATTCAACATTGTTACACTGTTAAAATTTCCGAAGCCGCAGGTACAATAAATATCTGACCATAAAAAGATTGCCTTGGGCATAATTTACCCTTTGTTAGTGTATGTCAAGTGTTTAGTTGCAGTAATTATAAATATTTAACAACGCTTTTATTGACGCTTTGCCAGCTTATTTTTTTCTCAGTGCAGGCACCGCCTCCGTCCGGCCAGCCGGAGTTCTTCAAGGTCATGCGGTAGTTTTAATCGAGCGTAACTACGTGGTCTCGATTTTTTTATCTTATGTCATACACAAATTTGAATTAAGTATATGGATAGAGGAATTTATTTACAATAGATTTTTTTCCAGAACCAATGAAAAGTCAGCATGTATGTACTAAATTACTAAGGGGTAAATAAGTAACTATATAAAAAGAGCTACATTATTCAATTATTTTTATTTAAGTAAGTAATATTTTTAAAGTTGCAAAATAGTTGTACATTATGATATAAGTTTTGTGTGTGATGATTTTCCAGCCCGAGCCGAAAGCGAGGACGTAATAGAGCTGAAAGTGTTTTAATTTAACCAATATACGCACGTATATCGTACGACGTTTTTCAATACACTTATATCTAAACTGATTTTTATTTTAAGTCTGCTACCAGCACTAGCGACCTTGAAAATAGAGAAAAAATAATTTATCTTTCTGTAAATGAGATTATCAGAAATCCTCGCACAACTTATAAGCCTAATCCTTAAGTTACATTAGAACCCCGAAAGTCATTGAAACCTTTACAAAAAGTGTGGAAAGTGGCCGTTTTTAGTAATTTTTAATATGGAAACTACAGCGGATTGTATTTCAATGACTTTCGAGGACTAGCGCTGGTAGCAGCCTTAAATAAACTCAACCATAAAACTGTGATGTACTCGTACACTGTACACGGCTGCTTTTCCGCCGTTATACTTATTAAAATCAGCGCGGCACGCGGACTTACTAGCTGGTGCCACCAAGCAGTGGGTTAGTTCGGAATACTTTTTTTGGCGGCTGGCAACCCTAGAGCTTATATGTCAATTTTATAGCTCCGTATTTAATATTGTAAATTTAAATATTTTCTTAGTTTTATAGATTTAATCATATCACTAGATTATCAAACTAGATAGGTGTGAACGTAATTAATAATTTGTTAGTTCAATATTAGTGTAATTTGTGAAATATTGGTGTTCATAGTTGACGTTCAGTGGGTATATTTTGTTACCGGCTTTTTACAACTTTTACAAGGTAAGAACGGTACAATAATTGCTCCTTTTTACACATTCCATTATAACACAGCGTCCTTTGTGCACTATATTTCATATTTCCGTAAATTTACGTACATAAACATATCACTCGTTCACAAAGTAGGTTAGGTTATGTTATTGTTATTTTCTTAGTTAGGTGATCGGTTTTGCTGCCTTGTCCTAGCGTTTATTGTCTTCCTTATACATTAAATAAGCCCCTATCTGTAAAAATGTCCTCCACAACCCGTGCTGTGACTGCCCGGCAACTGGAAAGTCAGCTGAAGAATGCCTTACTCGAGCTCAAGGCAGAAAAGGAAGACAACGAAAAACTATTACTGGAAAGGGAAGACAATGAACGAGAATATCAATTAATGCGTAATAAAAACATTAGACTTGAACAAAAGCTTTCAGACAGTCTCCAGTTATGTGATGAATTGGGTGAGCAATTAAACCGATCGCAATTAGAAGTAGATTCTTTCCGCCAATGTGGTGATACGTATGAGCAAACGCTCAGACGTACCACTGAATTAGAAAAAGAGCTGGGAGAGGCATATAGACTTATAAGTAGTTACGAGCAGGACGCCCAGTTGCGTCAGTCAGCGGAGGTGTCCAGCCTTTACGACCAGCTTATTGATAGTGTCCCTGTGCCTCTTTCAACTAATTCCTCAGTGATTGATCTCACTAGTGAGACTTCATCCTTTAATATTGACTCAGATACATCAAAATGTAAAATTAGTCACAATAAAATTAAAAAACACTTAAGGATTTCAAAAAGAATAAAGAAAACCAACTTAAAACTAAAAACTAATCTTAGAAAATCATGTTTAATCAAATCTAGTTCCTTGAATTGTAAATTGCAATCAGAGTTAGAATTATGTAATAAACAATTGGCGGAAAATCAAGAGTCATATGAGGTCAACAAAATCAGACTTGAATCGCATATAAGTAAGTTACAGGAGGATTATTCCAAATTATTTAGCAAGTATGACCTCCAACGGAAACAAAATACTGAGCACATGCTGACTGTGGAGAAATTGATTACTGACAGCAGGTACAATCAAGATACTCTTGACTCATTAGTCCAACAATGTGCCTGCGGGCAGTTCAACCAGCCTATAGTCAATATTTCCTCACCAGAGCTCTCTCCTTGTGGCAGTAGTTTGTCCGTGTCTGATGTTGTGGACTCCATTGACCCCCCAGCTAATACAATGGTGTTTTCTGACAGTGTAGGTTGCAATATGGGTTCAATGTTTTATGAAAACATTGAACATTCTTGTATTAATTATTGCTTACCTAATACAAGCTTTCCCCAGTTGATAGAGAAAATAAAATTATCAAATTTTAACTGTAATTCCACCATTGTGTTGCTCGTAGGTAACAGTAGTAAATTAAGAAAGAAAGATATAATTCAATGTGTAGAGACTTTAAGCAAACTTAATGTATGTAAAATAATAATATGTGCGTTTCCATATTTGAGTTGCCAGCCTCCATCAATCAATAAAAACATTCACTGCCTTAATACTTTATTACATAACTTGACATGTCGTCATGATGACAAATTAGTGTTTTTTGACACTAACAATTTTATAAGTGAATGTTTTGTGACAAAGGGTAATATATACCTATCTAAATACTATAAATTAAAAATTGCTACATTGGTAGCTTATACTATTAAGTTTTGGACGAGTTTACATTGTAAACAAACTACTAGTTGTAAAATGTCTACCGAGTTACCAGAAAATTGTAATAGTAATTCTGTAGATTTGACGGCAGATTTAAACTGCACATCCAGACAACGGAAAGGTCACAACAACTAAGAATAATTCATCAAAACATACAAGGCCTTTCCAGCAAAGAACTACTAGTTGAACTAGTATTAGAAGAATTAGATGTAGATATCTTGTGTTTGACTGAGCATTGGCTATGTGAGAGTGAGATGATGTTCAGCCTAAACAACTACGACATTGTTAGCTGCTTTAACAGAAAGTCTACTACTCGAGGCGGTTCTATAATAGTTACAAAAAATGGATTCCGTGGCAAGGAGCGGAAGGACATAGTTAGACTTTCTGTTGACCGCTGTTGTGAGGTGGCCTGTGCCGAGCTAGACCATCATTTAATTGTATGCGTATACAGTCCACCAGATAGCGATTTTAGGGGATTTTTGAAAGTAATGGATCAGGTGCTAAAGTTAGCTTCAACTAGTAAAAAAAATTTAATTATTTGTGGTGACTTCAATGTTGATATTCTAGTGCAGAATCCAAGGAGTACACAATTTTTAAACCTCTTTAAATGTTATGACCTAGAAAACGTTTTTTTTGAACCTACTAGAATCTCTGCTACATCGGCCACGTGCCTGGACAATTTCTTTACCAATATAAATTATTTTAAGAAATCTGTAATTAACAAGTTGCCATCTGACCATATGGGTGTATTTGTTTCTTTTGTCAAGGAGTCCACCCGCTGCTTGAAAGAAGATAAAATCATGTGTAGGCCTATTACTTCAAAAAAAATTCATAAGCTCAAAAAGAATTTAGAAAATAAGTTATGTTCAGTCATATACACAGGAAGTAATCCTGATGATCACTACAATAAATTATTTAGTACAGTGTCTAAAGAATATTCAGAAACATTGGAACAGAAAAAAGTGAATGTTAATGGTAGGTTAAAGTTTAATGAATGGGCAACTAAAGGTATTTATATAAGTAGAAGAAAATTATTTGATTTATATGCCCAAAAACAATTTAATTTCAACCCTAACTTTGTTGAGTATGTTAAAAAATATTCTAAATTATTTAAAAAAGTTTGCAAAAATGCTAAAGCTATCTACATTAGTAGAAAAATCAATAATGCACCAAATAAAATTAAAGAGACATGGAATGTTATTAATAAAGAAACCGGTAAAACGAGAGCGAGAGAAAATATTCGTGAAATCAAATGTGCCGGTAAAAATATTACCAACCCTAATGATATAGTAAATGTATTCGATAATTTTTTCACTAATATTCCCTTGGAACTTACTGAAAATACCAATTCAAGTCCTCAACATGCTGAAGCCTTACTTAAAGATAATGTAGCTCAATGTAATCATAAGTTTCAATTTAAACATATTACCCCCAAAGATATAGTTGATGCATTTAAACAGTTAAATTTAAAAAAATCGGAAGACCACTGGGGTATGTCCGTTAGTGTAGTAAGCCACATTATAAATATCATTGCTGCAGACCTAGCTTTTATTTTTAATGAATGCATTGATGAAGGTATTTTTCCAAATTTAATGAAATGCAGTAAATTGATTCCTTTATTTAAAAAGGGGGTAAGAACAGATCCTGGCAATTATAGACCAATATCGATTCTGCCGGTTTTGAGCAAAGTGTTTGAAAAGATAATGCTTAATCAAATGCAACATCACTTTATCACCCATAACCTTTTTCATAGCCAGCAGTTTGGTTTTACTGGAGGGAAATCGACCACTGATGCGGGGGTAGCGCTCGTTACTCAAATTTACAACGCATGGGAAAACAAGAACGATGCAATCGGCTCTTTTTGCGATCTCTCAAAAGCGTTTGACTGCGTAGATCATCCAACACTTTTGCTCAAATTCCGTCAGTACGGTTTTGACGATAAATCAATAAACCTCATTCAATCATATTTAACGGATAGGCTTCAGACTGTTGACATAAATGGCATAAAGTCAAACGGATCTCTCGTTAAAATGGGAGTACCTCAAGGTTCTATCCTGGGACCGTTCCTCTTCTTAGTGTACGTCAATGATTTGCCTTACGCGGTTGAGAAACAAGCTGGCATTGTGTTGTTCGCCGATGACACGTCTCTTATTTTCGAAATAGACCGTCATAGCGAAGATGCTACTTCGGTGAATAACACCTTGACGGCCATTTCTAACTGGTTTTCAGCCAATAACCTTATGTTGAATGCAAACAAGACCCAATGCATTCGATTTAGTCTTCCTAACGTGAGGCAAGCCAATGTTGATGTGCTACTGAACGGTCAAAAATTAGATCTCGTTGAAAATACTACTTTCTTGGGAATCACAATAGATTCAAAACTTCAATGGGGTGCACATATCTCTAAACTCGCTAATAGGCTTAGCTCAGCGGCTTACGCTATTAGGAGAATCAGACAATTGACAGATGTGGCAACTGCTAGACTAGTTTACTTTAGTTACTTTCATAGTCTGATGTCTTATGGGATTCTTCTATGGGGGAGTGCAGCTGATATACAGACTATTTTTATTTTGCAAAAAAGGGCAATTCGTTTTATTTACGGTTTAGGATCAAGAGACTCCCTAAGAGATTTTTTTAAGAAAATTGATATACTTACTGTACCATCCCAGTACATATTTGAAAATATAATGTATGTAAGGAAAAATATTGCCTTGTTTAATAAAGTGGGTGATTTTACGGATAGAAACTTACGTAATATAAATGATTTATTTACTCCGTCCTATAGGCTGAAAACAGTTAGTAAGTCGTTTATGGGAAACTGTATAAAGTTTTATAATAAATTGCCAGAATCGGTTCTTAGTATGCCAGATAGAAAATTTAAAGTTTATGTTAAGAAAGTACTCTGTGATAAAGCTTATTACGGAACCGATGATTACCTTAGAGACAAAAATGTCTGGCTTGAGCTTGGCGCGGGTCCCTCTTAAAGGTTAGTATTTGTACATTCACAAATGTCATAATTTAAGAACATTCTGTACATGTTTTAGTACAAAATTTACAAATTGACATTAATTTTAAACTTGACATCATGCTTAATTTATAATTATGACATAACAATGTATTCTCAGTCCACATATCTAATTTTAATACCAGTATAATTGTAAGTTGACGTTATTGGAGAAAATGCTGCAGTACAGTTTGTTACCGTTTCTTCTGTACTTGCGCTTTGGAAGCGGCAGTAAACTTAGCTATAAGTAAATGATCTGACGTCAACATTTACCTTATAAGAAATCGAAAGGAAAAAAAGTGACAATTATCAAGTGATACAAATATCCAAAGATAAATAAATGAATTTGACTTTGACTTTGACTTTGAATAAAAAATAAAAAAAATTGCGGTTGCATAAAATAACTTTACTATTTGCGTTTATAACGCAAGCGTGTTTTATGAACTACTTTATATAGGTATCTAAAACCGATGAAATTAGAGCCACTTTACGAGTAAGTGTGTTGAAAAAATAATTAATTTAGTATACAGCATGGAAGGGACATACCCGTTATAAATCAAACCTCAGGCTATACTAGATCACTATATTATAATTATAAAATAACAGTAAAAAAAACCGTATTTGAATTTCTCATACAAATTTTCCAGGCGGCTGCACACTTTTGTATGGAAATGCCAATTTTTTTAGTTTTTGGTTATTATTTTTATTTGATTATAGTTAGTGGTCTAGTATAGCCCGTGGTTCGATTTATTACGGGTATATCCCTTCCACGTTGTATGTTGGCACTACTGTGGGCACTACATTTATTTTAAACTGACGTCGAATTTGCGGAGCGTCTATGTAGTGTAAATGCTAGGAGAACAATCATAAGTATTTATTTGTCTACAGTACAGTTGTGCTACTGTAAACGGTGGGCAAAATTTTAAACAAGTGTCAAGAAAGGGTGATTCAGTCCTTTATTTTTACCCAATTTATAAAATAAAGATCTTTTTAGGTTTCCGTACCCAAATGGTAAAATCGTCCGGCCAAGCCCAGTCTATGCCACCAAAAACGTCTAAAAGCTTATTTTCATTTTATGATTTTTTTAAATTCGTAACCCTAATTAGGTTTGATAGTTTTATTTTAACTTTTATTAAATAAAAATATTCTAGAAACGGATTCTTAAATGAAAAATGGTGTTAACAAGCTCAAAATATTTTGAAAGACCTATTTATCGTTACCCTACACGATGGGTTAGTCGAAAAAAAAACTTGTATGGGAGCTACAATATTATATTTTCCCTATATTACTTCACTGTTTTTTTGGCATGATTAATATACCCATTATAGCTTTTTTAGTACTTATAGTCTCTGAGTAAAACGTCGGATGACGAACTATGGAAAAAAAACAATTACCTTCGAGGGCGCACAGTGTTATAAGTGTTATAACAAAACTACCGTCTGACATAAAAATATAAACCCATTTAATACATTTAAGGTTAAACTTGCACATTACGTTATGGAACATTATTAGCTTAAAAGAAATTAATTAAGTAGTAATTTTAGTTACGTACGTAGGTACGTATTGTGGCTGAGATAAAAAATTGTAAACAGTGAGTGTATTACTTGAGTGTAGTGTAGAGTGTATGCGAACGAGGCAAATGTAAAAAAAAAATACTTTTTTGCGTTCTCATGTAAGTGATTTTTGTCTTTTTTTGATAATAAATAACTTTAAACCGATGACAGACAAACAGACAGACAGACCTGATGAAACTATAAGGGTTCCTTGTTTAAAACGGAACCCTAAAAACTGTCGATAGTTTTACTTGTCATCGATATTATTGTAAACTATCAGTAATCAATATTATCAATAATCCTATCGTATTGTTATGGTTTTTTAAGGCCACAAATATAGTATACAGACTATCTTTATTTTATACTTATTCATCGATATTTTATATCAATTTTAACAAATGTACTAGCTGTTTAGGTGTTGCGCAAGCTACAAGCAGCCCGCGGTTGAGGTAGGCTAAGATATGTTTCCAGTTCAGAAAATGGATAAAAGCTCTAGTTACTTACAAAAACAAGAAAAATGTGTGGGCGGCCATTTCGGATCCAAAATCTGAATCCAGTTTCGAGTTCCGCGGGGTGCTTTACCCCCTCATGCAAAAATCAGACTCCTACAAAGTCCCAGTGAGACATTACTAACGAAAAAACGAAAAAAGTTTAATTTTATAAAGCCCAGACGCCATCCTGGATTCCAAAAAAAATGCTTTCGGCGGCCATCTTGGATTGCAAAAAAAAAGAACGACGAAGCACGTGGTGGGAGTGGCTCGGCCTACGGCCTCGTAGGTGACCTCTGCCTTAGGCCTCAAGCTTCACTTAGTTGCTTGTTTAGAGGGATAAGCAGAAAGCCCCCCCCCTCTCTGCTCCCCCACCAAGCAAGTGAGCTTCACTCCTTACGGCTATCTGCACGGCGCAGGTCAAACAACCATATCAATCAGTCAGCCAGTCAGTCAGTGGTACAGTATGTACGTGTATATTTCTCGAAATCTAAAAGTAAATAAATCCGAAGAGTATCTATAGATAAGTTTCTTTGGCTATTATAAAATAAATTTATTGCCACAAAACTGGTAATTAAATAAAACTAAAATATTATAAATAGATATTGTATGTGCGGTACTTGTATGAAAAAAAATCTATGCCGACCATGTCTGTCAGGTAATCAATCTATGCCACGCTATACTTTGACACTTCCTTTGACATTATGACAAGTGACACAGTGTAAGAAAGTTACTCGCACGTTTGTTTACAGACTGTGCGACCCATATATATTTGTGATATTATTTTACACTGTGACAATAATTTTACGAAATTAAATGTCATTTTTTTTGTGAAAAGCGACGCGTCCTTGCTCCGTGAGGCCCATCGGCCATCTGACAATTTGATGTATAACTGTCAAAAATCTGTGCAACAAGAACAGTTTATTTAAATACACTCGCGAAAAAGCGAGACGGCAATTACAATAATTTTCAGGAAGGTAAAAGGGCTTATATGACTGAAATCTAAAGCCACGCAAAACTAATCAATTTTAGAAAAATAGCTCTAAAATTAAAACTAAAGCAACAAAAAAAAATTTGGACCACAATTTTGAAGATTACATAATTACTGATCTGCATAAAAAGTTTCAAAGCTGAAGTCTCTCTCGTTTGTGAGAAATTAGACCATATATGTTTTGGTAGAGGTGTTTTTGACGAGCAAGTTTGTGTTACAAAAATTAACTAATCATGTATCCACAACCACAATTATGCTAGAAAAGCGTTCTAGTATGCTTTTAGCAAGTATCAGTTCTAAATTTCTGATATTCGCTGAGAAATAAGAAATAGATAATGCCCATTTTCACGGTGCGTCCCCTTAAAAATCGTAGCTGATCGTGACGTCACGCGAAATTTTAATGTGCTATATCTTTGTCATTACAAACATGTATAGATATGTAAGATGTAAGTCACTTTGTAACAATCTCTATGCAGTACTAGAACTTAAGACACAACAATAAAGTTTATTTTATTTTTATGCAACCTATTTAATGCAACGTCAACGTATATTGATTTTCATTAGTACCTATTAACAGTTTAATTTCAGCAACACTAATAGATTAGTGGTAAATTAAACTTAACTAATTAATTAATTAGATAACAATCAATTCTAAGTCAAATCATCGTTTTCAATTAGGTTGGAAGGGAACTAAAAGAAATGTACAAACAAAATAAAAACGTTGTCTAGGAACCGATTTATTAGCCACACTGAACATCAAATGAATAAAGAGACAAAGGTATTATTGAATCTGAACTACCGGCATCTAGACAAATTTATACCAACAGCCAGGCACGGAAACCTGGATTGAAAAAATAGTAGAATATTTTATCCAATCAGATTTTTTCTCAATATGTATGTTTTCATAAGTCAGGTAAGTTTGCGCGAGTAACTATTCTGTTTCTTTAATCAACCGATTAAGTCAATTCAGTTTTTTGGGCAGGGTTACGTAACTTTGTATTTATTTATTCATATTGTTATAGGTTACGGCTATTTTTAAGGGCCTCCGTTGCGTAGTGGTCACCGCTAGTCCACCACCCAGAGATTCCGGATTTGATATTCGGTCAAGTCAAGTTGTGAAATGGCCTTTTTTAAATTATCCTAGGTCTTGGATTTTTATTTATATATATATTTGCTGTAAAATAAAACATCGTTGAGTTAGTATCTCATAACAGTCATAACACAAGTCTCGATTTTTACTTTGGGGCTGGCTCAATTTTTTCCTATATTTATTTATTTATATATATTGAAAAAAACATAAAAAACGTTTCACTCCCGTAATATTCTAGTAATTTGGTTACGCAAAAACTCGTCTACGTATTTGTTTCTTATAAAATTCGGAGTAAACCCACTGATCATTATTTAACCCAGGTATCCGATCCTTAGTTAAAGTACTGTTGATAACACAAAGCTATCTCTGCCTTTGTAAAGACTCAATCTCGTTATGAAGACTTTGATGAAATAAAAAGAAAAGTTTAGGAGAAATGTTAACATTCCATACGAACGTTCGGCCATTTTGATCACTAACAAGTTCCCGGAAGCTATAATGGTCGACTTGGAGCATAAGCTTGTTATTTTTCACATAAATTTTAAAACGTTAATTAGGACTTCAGTTTTCAACGTATTATGAAAAATGGTTTTCTAACTTTTAATCAGTGTGTTTGGGTAGCTTTGTTTTTTGTTCTTAATGAGGTATTGTGACAAATAAAGAACTTAATTATAAATTACGTATTTTAGGTTCAATTTAGTTATTTTTTTAGTTAAATAATTTGTCATTTATTAAGTACTTCATTAAGTAAGCACTTTACATGCTATCTACAAAATTAACTGTTTGAAGCGTTGTATCTATGTTGAATAAAACTATTTATAAAAAAAGAAATAAGCTTGGGCAAGCCCAGGCTAAGTAAAACCAAAATATTTTAAAAAAACAGTTAAAAAACCAAAACATGATCGTACTGCAGTATTAAATTAAGTTTTAGGATTATTTTACTAGAAATTTAAATAAAGAGATAAAATTTATCGCGCTGGTCGTTGACTGACGAACGGGGGCCCAGCGGGCTGGCTGTATGGCGTGTATGGTCACATTGAACGGTAATGTTAGTTATTAAAAAAACTTTTTAATTTTAATAACAATCATTACATAGATACTATCAATTATAACCCTATCCGGAAATTACAGTATAATGAAAACTAATTCTCTCGGATGTGCATTCCATATTCATATCCGCTGAAATTCATGCAGTTCATTAGAGGCGGTGTTGAAATAAATTCAGCAAATTACAGCCTAATGGTGCAGTTAGAACCGTGTTATAGTAGCATACGTTATGTGGGCTAAAAATATTTTTGGCTCATTAGGCTTCATATTAAATTATATTGTATACGTATTTATTTTCTCTGATTGGCAAATAATGACAAAGATATAGCGCATTTTTGTGTGAAACTTTACACGACTTCACGAACTGAAGTGCATTGCATTTTTTAAACGCGGAGTCATCTAAACGAATGGTTTTTCCAAGAATCAAGAATCAAGAATCATTTATTTGCATTATACAATAGATATCAGTGATGTTAGTAAATGTTAGTATGTACATTGTATAAACCTGCAGGCAGGTATGCAAACATTGTCAACATAAAATTATTTTAAAATGGAATTAAATTTTTCTTTTTGACATACAGTAGGTTTTAAATTCGTTAATTGAGTAAAAACATTTTTCCATTAACCATTTCGTCAGTGTTGTCTTAAAAACTTTACCTTTTACAGATTTAATATTTTCCGGTAACATATTATACAAATATATACACATATTAAAAACATTCTTTTTGTATATGTCTTTGTGACACACAGGTTGAAATAATCTGTTCATGGTAATAGCTCGTGTTTCTCTTGTGCTTATTTCACTTCTTTTTTGCCAGAATTGTGGGTGAGTGACTACGAATATACAGATGTCCCTAATGTATTGGCTTGGCAAAGGTAAAATGTTTAATTTTTTAAAGAGTGGTATACAGCTATCATCAATCCAGGCATTACAAATGGCACGTATACATTTTTTTTGGACTTTGAATGCTTTTTCAATGTGGACTGAGTTTCCCCATATAATTAATCCGTAGCTGAGCACCGACGAAACATAGCCATGATAAGCGGTAATTGCTGCCTCCTTAGAAACGGTTTGTCTCAGTCTTCTTAAAGCAAACGTGAATTTGTTTAGTTTGTTGCACACCTGTTCCACGTGAGCCTTCCAGTTTAAATGTTCATCAATTGTGATGCCAAGAAATTTGGTGCTTTTGACTTGTTTAACCTTATTATTATCATATTTAACTAAAATTGTCCATACAAAAAACGTTCGTGTAGTGACTCCGCGTTTGAAAAATAGCACCTCAGGTAATTTCTGTGTGAATGATTTTTACTAGAAGGTGACGTAATTCGCCCCAACTCAAAACTTCGATGCGCTGTACCTTTGTAAATTTATATTTCTTTGCTAAATGATAAAAATATTATTGAATAATTTAGTTGACGGACTAAATGAAGTAATAAAACTTGAGAGGCGTCAAGGGACACCCGGATGGAACGAAGTTCCTTTCGATTAATTAGTGAAGGAATTGTAATAAAATTTTATTTATTTAAGTTATAATAATATTTTATTATTTATTATGTACATAAAGCCTGTATACACTCAACAAAAATAACCGTCGTGACACCACACTATTCAATGCGAAATAAAAAGACAAAACGAAAATAACTGGCTTGCTTTCTATGAGAGAGAGAGAGAGAGACAGACAGAGAAACACGCGCACGTCGCACGGCTTACAACTATAGCAAAAAGTGTCGTTACAACTTTTGGTCTTAATTTTTTCCGTTTAGCCCCCTTTGCAACGCGCGATAAGGAACTACGTTTCAATATTTTTTACCCACTTTACATCCCATAAAAGAAGAGACTATGGACACGATCTTGTAGAAACCTACAATGAAATAAATGATGGAAGATTGGCGTAAAACAACTGAAGAATAAATAAATATGTACAAAGGGATGTCACACAGATTGAGCTAGCCACAAAGTAAGTCTTTGAACTTTAAAAGTTAACAAATTGTTATGGAAATGTTTTAATTTTTTATTATGATATATAGAGTTATGTGTCGTAAGATCCAAATGTCACAACAGTTTTTTTTATATAGTTTGCACCGTTTCTAATCGTAAATGTTTAATTAGTGTGTTCCCATGATCAATCTTAATATCTCCATACGTCAAGCTATCAGTAGGAAGGCTGATAAGCGTATGCGGTGTATGATAACATGTGTACTTTACACTAAGCGTGGGTGCTTATAATAAGTCAAGCGACTTTATTAACGAAGATTAAAAGTGTGACCTCATAATAATATGAGCAAGTAAAAAAATTTTCACCAATTATCTTCGATAAAATCTTGGCGGAGGCCTATGTCCAGCATTGGCCTTTCTGTAGCTGATATGTTGATGATCCTCGAGTAAGGTCTTCAACTACCATGACCCCCTTGAACTGAAAAAAACTAAATCAAAATAATCCATATAAATATCTAGCCTGCTTACAAAAATTGGACTAAAATTGGTTTGAAATTGCGACCTGTAGATAAGAACAGCTGGAAAACCGGACAGACACACGAAAAGATTTTGCTCAAGCTGAGCTTGAGCTCAGTTCAATTCAATCAAGACGCTTCGCGGTCATTTGGACGGATATCGTTGAATTGCGCAATTACATCTGAAGAAATTAGCTCGTGTATCACATGACTACAAAAATACAAAGCAGGTTGTATCCACAGCGGAACTGCAATCTTCTTAAAATTAATTCCAGCATTCATGCTGCGCGGACAAAAGACTGAAATCAGCTTTTCTGGACCGCACAAAGTGGAAAACAGCTTTAACTGAATTAATTCGCAAGATCCCTTGTCTGAGATGCGGACATTGTGTTCCTTTATGCTGTGATTACATAGCAGTATTATATCTAGTAGCCCCCTTTTCTAGAGGCCTGGGATAAAGAAGTTTGATGACAAGATATATATGAAGATAATCGATAAATCTAATAGGCGTTTATGTCCGACTAGTGCAAAACCAAAAGAAGGTTTTGATTGTCAGAGAGAGAAGAGCTAATTACGAAATAAAAGTAAATTTAGAAAGATTTGTAGTACTTATGTTATGAGATTTTAGTTTAGTTTAAGTATCAAAAATTACATAAAAATATTTTCCTAAATAAACGTCATTTTATTTTACAAGTTTAAAACACAACAAGTACGGGAGAACTTTGTCATGACTGATGGCTTTTCACTAATTAATTCTTTCCTAACTTCTGTCCGAACTCTGTCACATTCCGAGGAATTCGTTTTGAAGGGAAACTGTGCTCGCCTGTACTTTGTCATTTGCTATAATTAGGAGCATGGAAGAGCGACAACACAGAAGTATTATGGATGTTAGTTGGTAAGAAGATAGGTTATTTGGCAAGAATGAAAATCCAATTTAATGTGGAAGAAGTTGTTGCAGTCCTCATTTTTCTACACTCCATCATAGTTTTTTTTTCGTTTTTTGCAAACCTTCTGTCTCCAGGGTTACTTACGAGAATATACTTATTCTCTAGGAATAATAAAGAAGAAATATTCGTGAGCCATAAGTGTTTTGGCTGTGGTTTCACCACTAGCCGCCTGAATGAGCTCATTCCTGTTTGGGGATGCAGTAGTTGGAGGGATGTTTGACTTAATCAGCTTTTCCGATTTTTGCAGGAAAAGATATTGTGGTTAAATAATAAAACGTACTTTTACCTGGCTAACAAAATCCTCAAATAGTGTAATTAAAATTAGAATTTGTTACTAAGATTTTAAAGTTTTTACATTAAAGCAAGTTTGACGCACCTGCATTTGACACGCGAGCAATTATTTTGTCTATTACCAATGTCGTATTATTATAACAAAATATAATAGCCAATCGATGATAACATACGAAGGAGCGCGCCCTCACCGACATCAGAAATAACCAAGCACATAATTTCAATTTACTGAAGTTGTCTGTTTTATTTTGTTTATTAAACTATTAAAAAACAAAATATTCACGTTTTGTAATTTGTGTCCTCACGTAAGTGATGTTAAGTATATTTTTATGGGAATAAAAGTCTTTGAATCTAAACCTAAGCGATACGGAAATTAATATTTTGTCTCAAAACTTATAGTGTGCCTGTTCTCAATTATTTTTAATTTTTGTTAGGAGTGGCGATTATTTCGCCGTGTCTGTACAATTTTGTCATGTTTAATTTCCCGTCGCCTAGCCTGTCTTTGTGAATTAAGTTAGCTTGGACACTCCGCTTTAGTTACATCGGTCGATAATTCGTTTGACACCTAAGTTGTGGTAATTAATTAATTCCTCTGATATCGCCATCTGATAGAATATTTAATATTATAAGTAATTAGTAGACTACTATAAGATCCTCTTAGATATGCATTATAACGGAGTTGATACACAATCACAAAACAAAAGTCTATTGGTATTTTTATATATAATCCAATTTTAAGTGAATTTTTACACATTTGGAGACACAATGAATTATAGGAAACACAAATGGAAAAACTATATTTGAAAAATAGTTTTAGCTGTGCTTGTCAATTTTAATACAATTGAAATATGGTATAATTTTCATAATATTATATAAGGCGGCATATCCTACATCCTTTATACACAAACTATCAAAATCACAATAGAGGTCGGGTCGTGACGAAAGCATAATTACGTTAAATAATTAAGTTCCAAAGATCGGCTTTATTCAATATCCAAATTTTGTTAGAAGTCGACTGGTGAACAGATTCGACATGGTTAATTTTAATATTGATCGATTCAGTAACATGTGTTCTTTGTTATACTCGATTTTAGACATAAAAGTTTCGTTCCGATTGCATGGAAACACTGGGATTTAATATTATTTATGTTCGTTTATAATAATCATTTTATACATATTGCACTATTAACAAAAAGTTCTAGGGATGTGTTACTTCATTTTAAACTTACTTACGTATAAATGTACGAACATTTTCTTATACGACGAAATGTTTTCTTATAATATTCAGTTCCTTTTCTAGTCTGAGTACCTACTGAAGAGATTTTGAATTCGTTTTTAACTATTTTCAAGCTTATATAACATGAAATAAAGGATTTAAACCTATCCACAATGTCACAAGCACAGCCAGCTTATGGAATATTTACAGTGTATACAGACATTAAAGATAATGTAATTCAAGTATAGAGAAGGCTTTTATAGTTTAAATATATTCTTTAAATAAATATAATCGATCAGTTAGTATCCCAAATCACAAGTATCGAACTTACTTTAAAACTAGCTCTATTAGTGTAATTTATCCGTATTTATTTATTATTAAATAGTACCTACATAATACAAGTAAACTTGCAGTTTTTCAAAAGTTTTGGCAGTTCTTTATTGAAATATAAATAAAGTAAACAACAAGGCAATTCAATAATAAAAATAAAGTAATATTTTTATTTTATATACTGAATACACCCTTAGAATATAACAATATAATATGAACTAAATAAATACAACCTAAAATTAAAACTAACTAAAACGAATTAAAAATAATTTATATTAAATTATATAAAAAATTGAGGCCAAATCGCTGCCGTCACGGGGCAAAGTACCCAAGAGGCTGGCGGCATTTCCGCGTTGGATAGCAATACTTAAACGCTGTCCGAAATGCGCGCCCGCCCTTGGGTCCCCGGAGGCGTATATCCAAAATCTGTGATGGTTCAACACCGCCCGGTGTTGACAGTTCACAGATATTGTGCATAACTGCGCGCTGAAATCCCATACAAAATCTGTTTCGGATCAACACTGCCACTTATTTTAGCCGACTTGCAAGAAAGTTGGTTTTGTTATTCATTCCATTACATATTCTTCCACCTACACGCATTCAGTATACAAAAAACCAAAGGTTTGTAGACTGATATATAAGTAATGTTCTTAATAAGTATTTAAGTAGATGCATCGTTACTCAAAATATTGTCAAGTTGTAGTGGAGTTTATATGTATACATATTAATAGGTACAAAATATTACTATACAAACAACTCCGAAAGATATCAGTTATGTAAGCGTTTGTATTTAATTGTGTCCATTTTAATTTTCGGAAAAGAGTCATTACGTGACATAGTTTTGTTGAATCTTCCAAGCAATCGTAAATGTAAAATATGTGCGCATTCAACGCGATTTAGGTATTACGAGCTGAGCCGCAACATACTTTGTAGGTGAAACTCAAAAAACTAGGAATAAATGACCTGTGCTGAATTTTGCTCGCGTTAGAATGAGATAGACGTATTGCGCAATACTGATGCTTTTTCATCTTTGTGCGGTGTGACAAATTGCTTGCATAGTAAACTGTGACCTTGACGCGTGCTATTGTTTACAAATTAAAACTCGTAATAGTTAATTAATTATCTTATATCTTCTATAGCGGCGAACCACAATACCCCCTTGAGATGACGTTTCTACATTTTACATTAGTACTAGATATCTTTTTCACACCTAATTACCTATACAATATACTTTTTATTAAGTACAAATAATTTATGTTATATTTATTATATTATATTTTTTATTATATTTCAGTCCATCATTTCGAAGTAACTATATCACGTGACTATACTTCGATTTGTATGAGAACCCAGAGAATTTTTGTTATTGCGATATATTGGGAAAAATTGTTCAAAACGATAGACTGAATCACTCCTTAAAATATTTGTACGTAATAAAAAAGGTACATTGTAATAAGCGATAAGGAATAGATACTGGAATTTGGCTGAAGTTAAACCGTAACAGATATTGTACGCTTAAAATAAATAAACGCTCATACAATGAGTCTAGAACATGTTGCGGCTCAACTCGTACTTACTGCGTTGGCTCGTAACAGATTCTGGATATACGCTCCCCGGAGACATCGATCAGGCGTGCGGAAATTATTAATATATATTTGAATAACATATAAAGGTATCTTTGTGTGGTCTTATGGGGATCAATAGGCCAAGAAACGCAAAACTGATTATTTTTCAATCCAATTCTGTTAATACTCGTAGGCTACATTTACCCAAAGGGTCTACCTTTGGGTAAATGTAACCTTAAAGCAATCTTTGTACCTACTTTTTAATTTTACTATCAATTATTCATATACTCTGTTGATAAAGAAGTTTTTTACGGATAAACTGTCAATATTTAAAAGATGTCCGTTTCCATACTAGCTCGTCTACTGCTTGGCGTAGTAATAAAAAGCTCATAGCTTTCCATTACACTGGCTGCGCGAACGTTGCTTAATTTAATAGCACTATTATGCACATCATTAGTTAGCATTAGGCCTATAGGCTAATGCATACTGCAAAATGTAATATGCTGTATAAACTGCCCTAACTATGTTAGGTTGTAAAGCAAATAACGACAAAGTTTCATTAAAATAACCGGCCAAGTGCGAGTCGGACTCGCGCATGAAGGGTTCCGTACCATCACACTAATATTATTAATGTAGTTTGTGAGTGTGTGTGAATGTTTGTTACTTCTTCAAGCGCAAACGGCTGGACCAAATTGATAAAATTTGGTTTGCAGGAAGCTGACATCCTGGATTAACATATAGGCTACTTTGGCCACGTGTAACACCGCGCTGTTAGTTATCTATAAAAAATCACGTTTGTCGTATCGAAGCCCCCTTAAATATTTATTTTATCCTGATTTTAGTATTTGATGTTATAGCGGCAATAAATCTGTGAAAATTTAAACAGTCTAGTTGTCACAGTTCACGAGATAGAGCCTGGTGACAGACAGACAGAAAGGCGGACAGTGAAGTCTTAGTAATAGGGTCCTGTTTTAACCCTTTGTAACGGAAACCTAAAAAGCATTTGATTATGGTACAATATTGATTTTGACGTTTCTTATAAGGCAGAGCATTTCGGGTCTTGTGAGTCTAAGCTGACAGAGCGTAGAGTCACTAAACCACTTGGCCACCAGGCCTACCACTGCTTTAAACTCAATACTCAATATTTTATTCCAAACCATAAAGTACATTAGATGTTAACAATACAATTTAATATCATTCATGGAACCTGCCGAGCACAGCAATTTTCACACACTCTTTTAGCCCAAACTCAGCTATATAATGACGCACACCGCTGAGCTCAGCTGAACTAACTAATATCAAGATAACATCTTCCAAAGAAATACCCCGTAGTAAGCTTTAAAGCCTAACTCAATTTTAATATCCCTACTCCTTACCAGTGCATCAATATTTACGTGGTCGCCTGCACCCGTATCATCGCATTAACCCAGATACTCCCTTTCATCGAAGATAATGTTCGTTAGCATATGCATTATACAGATGACCTCTTTTCTCAGTGCAGCTAATGGTAGCAAATGACGTCACCACGTCTTATTAGAGGACGGTAGATTACCCTAGCCTACTTTGGCAAAAGGTTTTCTGTGTTAGGAAAATAATAGTCTTTTCGTATATTTTTTAAATAGCTGATGCCCGCGACTTCGTTCGCGTGGACTTTATGACTCCGGCATATAAATATGCTCATCAGGCTGAAAAACTTTTGCTAATGCGTCATTAACGTATATTTCTAACAGTTTAGCTGGACCATTATGTTTTGCATCAGGTGTTTCAAATCTTCGATTTTTATACCTCTGTTGCCTGAACAACTTTTGCTAAGACGTCATTTTTATATCTCTCATAATATTATAGTTTAGCTGGACCATTATAGTTCTGCATCATGTGTTCCATTTTCCAAAATCAATTATAGCCTATATATTGATAAAAAAGTTTCATTCGAATCTGTCCAATATTTTCGGAGATTAACGGTACAAACAGCCAAACAGACAGATTTTTTATTTTATTTCTTACTATATTACAGTCTCTATCGCCCCATTTTTTTTTAAATATATTCAATGTACATATACATTTTTTTACTGTTTTATTATATGTAGAGACCATTATGTTTCTGAATCAAGTGTTCCAGACTTCGATTTTCATACCTAAACAAAAAATGCTAATCAGACTAAACAAATTTTGCTAAGGCGTCCTTTTTATATTTCTTATAAATAAGCTGGACCATTATGGTCCTACATCATGTGTTCCAAATCTATGATTTTTATATCTCAACAAAAATGCTCATCAGGCTGAACTACTTTGGCTAAGGTGTCATTTTATATTTCTTTTAGTTTAACTGGACTATTATGGTTCTGCATGAGGTGTTCCAGGTCTTTGATTTTTATAATTCAACAAAAAATGCTCAGCAGGCTAAACAACTTTTGCTAAGGCGTCATTTTTATATTTCTTGTAGTTAAGCTGAACCATTAAGTTTTTGCATCAGGTGTTCCAGATCTTCGATTTTTATATCTCAACAAAAAATGTTTATCAGGCTGAACTACTTTTGCTAAGGCGTCATTTTATATTTCTTATAGTTTAGCTGGACCATTATGGTTCTGCATCAGGTGTTCCAGATCTTCGATTTTTGTAACTCAACAAAAAATGCTCAGCGGGCTAAACAACTTTTGCTAAGGCGTCATTTTTATATTTCTTGTCGTTTAGCTGGACCATTAAGGCTCTGCATCAGGTGTTTCATTTTCCAAAATCAATTATAGCTTATATGTTGCTCAGAATTAACAGCTACATAACAAAAAAAGTTTTATTCGAATCCGTCCAGTATTTCTGGAGATTGGCGTGTACTAACAGACAAACAATCGCCAAAAGAAAAGCCTATATGTTGCTCAGGAATGAGCTTAATCTTGAAGTGAAAACCGCGTAAAAATCTGTTTAGTAGTTTCAAAGTTTAGCGAGTACATACAGACAGACAGACAAAAAAATCTAAAAAATCTTTTTTGTGTTCTGTTACTCTTTTTCTTATCGCCCACATCCATTTTTTGTTATTTTTATCAAATGTACAGACACGCGATTCCTACTGTTTTATTATATGTATTGATTTGGAATTTGACATTTTTAGTAACTTGATTTACAGTCTGAAATGGTGACCGTATTTAGTGTACCTATTTAGCTGGCTAGATATGGCCAAGAGTCAAAAAATCCAATATTAAGAGATGGTGAGACTAAAGATAGAAAATATTAAAAACAGAACAACTTTAAGGCGGATGAAGCTACAGCCATTTTTAAATGTTTACCAATTTTTTAAAATATAAAAATGATGGGGACGTTTATTTTACGAATTGTCGCGTCATTGTGAAATTTTAGAAAGTTACGCATTTTGTCAATGCGTTCTTCTTAAAAAATAATCACGTCACCATTAACTTTCAAATTTTTTTTTACTTTCAAAGTTTTTTTTACTTTCAAAGTTCATTAACTTTCAAAGTTTCAAATCTTCGATTTTTATACCTCTGTTGCCTGAACAACTTTTGCTAAGACGTCATTTTTATATCTCTCATAATATTATAGTTTAGCTGGACCATTATAGTTCTGCATCATGTGTTCCATTTTCCAAAATCAATTATAGCCTATATATTGATAAAAAAGTTTCATTCGAATCTGTCCAATATTTTCGGAGATTAACGGTACAAACAGCCAAACAGACAGATTTTTTATTTTATTTCTTACTATATTACAGTCTCTATCGCCCCATTTTTTTTTAAATATATTCAATGTACATATACATTTTTTTACTGTTTTATTATATGTAGAGACCATTATGTTTCTGAATCAAGTGTTCCAGACTTCGATTTTCATACCTAAACAAAAAATGCTAATCAGACTAAACAAATTTTGCTAAGGCGTCCTTTTTATATTTCTTATAAATAAGCTGGACCATTATGGTCCTACATCATGTGTTCCAAATCTATGATTTTTATATCTCAACAAAAATGCTCATCAGGCTGAACTACTTTGGCTAAGGTGTCATTTTATATTTCTTTTAGTTTAACTGGACTATTATGGTTCTGCATGAGGTGTTCCAGGTCTTTGATTTTTATAATTCAACAAAAAATGCTCAGCAGGCTAAACAACTTTTGCTAAGGCGTCATTTTTATATTTCTTGTAGTTAAGCTGAACCATTAAGTTTTTGCATCAGGTGTTCCAGATCTTCGATTTTTATATCTCAACAAAAAATGTTTATCAGGCTGAACTACTTTTGCTAAGGCGTCATTTTATATTTCTTATAGTTTAGCTGGACCATTATGGTTCTGCATCAGGTGTTCCAGATCTTCGATTTTTGTAACTCAACAAAAAATGCTCAGCGGGCTAAACAACTTTTGCTAAGGCGTCATTTTTATATTTCTTGTCGTTTAGCTGGACCATTAAGGCTCTGCATCAGGTGTTTCATTTTCCAAAATCAATTATAGCTTATATGTTGCTCAGAATTAACAGCTACATAACAAAAAAAGTTTTATTCGAATCCGTCCAGTATTTCTGGAGATTGGCGTGTACTAACAGACAAACAATCGCCAAAAGAAAAGCCTATATGTTGCTCAGGAATGAGCTTAATCTTGAAGTGAAAACCGCGTAAAAATCTGTTTAGTAGTTTCAAAGTTTAGCGAGTACATACAGACAGACAGACAAAAAAATCTAAAAAATCTTTTTTGTGTTCTGTTACTCTTTTTCTTATCGCCCACATCCATTTTTTGTTATTTTTATCAAATGTACAGACACGCGATTCCTACTGTTTTATTATATGTATTGATTTGGAATTTGACATTTTTAGTAACTTGATTTACAGTCTGAAATGGTGACCGTATTTAGTGTACCTATTTAGCTGGCTAGATATGGCCAAGAGTCAAAAAATCCAATATTAAGAGATGGTGAGACTAAAGATAGAAAATATTAAAAACAGAACAACTTTAAGGCGGATGAAGCTACAGCCATTTTTAAATGTTTACCAATTTTTTAAAATATAAAAATGATGGGGACGTTTATTTTACGAATTGTCGCGTCATTGTGAAATTTTAGAAAGTTACGCATTTTGTCAATGCGTTCTTCTTAAAAAATAATCACGTCACCATTAACTTTCAGCAGTATTCCTTTGCACCGATACAAGCCAGTCAACGCTAATTTGGAGGTTCCAAGTGGAATGTTTTTGCAATGGAAAGTCTGTGTTCCGATTCACTTTAAGGCACCACGTTTTGAATACTAAATGATGAATGTCTTGAATAAGAATTAAGGGTGCGAGCTCCAAGCTTCTTTGTGTTGTTTTTCTTGTTTTTGCAGCCGTTATTAGTCAAGTTTTGCAAAAGTATGAAGTTGCTACCGAGTTATTATTTTCCTGTAGTAACTTTAACTCTAGACATCATAGTTTTCTAATTAAATTCTTTCAGTGCAATTATCTGCCTTTGTTTAGCTAAGTATAATAAAGTAGGGGCTTGATTAAGTGGGCAATTAGATATTTAGATATTGAAGTTTAAAAAAAAAAAGTTTATACAGAGACTGTAACCCGTTATGTACAGTTGCGCCGCAAGAAAATGGGTAAACATTAAAATGAAACCCAATTTTAACAATAAAAAAGACAATTGAAAAATATTTTATCTTTTATTTTTATAAACTGACACGCGAAAATATACTAACAAAGCAATGCAGGCCACAATAACAAAACTTGGCCTGGCAATAATAATTTAACTCTTTACTGTCCCACACTTCAAATGTATCACAATAAATACCAACAAAAACAGAGTCAACGTTCGACGCGTCCAAATATATTATTGTTAAACTCTGCAGACTATAACAACCCTTCACACGGACTTCATGAGCCGTAAATTTGCTAGCAAATGGCCCCTGACGCTTTTCACCGAGTCAGTGAAATGAAGGAAAACAGTCCTCCACTCCCCGCCATGGAGATATATGGCACGAACTGGACACCAAAACACGCAGTGTCATGATTACAATAATCTTATGTATATTTTGTTTAGGATCAGTTCCGAACATAACGACGATGCAGTGTAACGTACGACGAACACAGACTTAATATTCGACGGAAAACAACTACAAAAATAATTGAAATGGTTCAATGTTGTCGACTTAATGCAAATAGGTTTACTGAATCTTCCAGGATTTTGCGATGGTCAAAAAACCGGGACGCAAACAATAAAAGACATAAAAATGACAGGTCAAAAAAAATCTAAGAAAATGATAACTTACTTACATTTGTAGAGTATGCTTTGCCACAGTAAATAAGTCAAAAAATTATTTAATAAATAAAAAGATTAACTATTTAACTATTATTTATAACTATATAATAAATAAAAAGACAAAAGATTATTGTGAGTTTGACATTACCATTTAGCTGTAATATTCGGAATCATACCTTAAAGCCACCCCTTTGTCCAAGTTCGAGGTTGTAAATGTATATCAAAATGGATTTTATTCGATTTGTGATATGATTACCGATTCATGAGTGGTTTATATCAATTACTTAATTTCTGTTTCAATGCGCATGATTTCAATTTCGACGGGGAAAAGTATTGTTTCGTTAATTTCGAGGTATAAATGCCTCATAATTTTGTGAAATGTGCACCTGCGTATATGTAATTTTGTACAGACAAATTGCATTATTGTAAACAATAAACCATTTTAATTGTGTACACGGGTTTTAAATTACACCCAGTGTTACAATTAATTTAAATTGACTGCTGAAAATGTTATTGATAGGATTGAAATTATTAATTGACTTTCATCATTCATCGCAAAAATTGAATATGTTACTCGAAAATTTGCTTTTATTGTACATACACGTAAAGAAATGAACAGAAAATCCTTTTTTTTTTGTACGTATTAAGTTTTTGTCTTCAAATGTCTAAAATAGTGTTATAATACGTTTGTCCATATAATATACTAATCATAAAAATGCTTTCTTCTTCTTCTGCCTTACCTTTTCCCATTTTATTTGGGGTCGGCGCAGTAAGTATGTCTTATCCCTTCATATTCCTCTATTCCCTGTCATTCCTTCGTCCACCTCAACTATACTCACTCATATCATGCTTAACGCACTTCATCCATCTTTTCTTTGGTCTTCCTCTTCCTTTATGTCCATTTACCTTCATATTTAGTGTCTTTTGCGTTACGTGTTCTCTTTCTCTTCGCATAACGTGTCCAAATAAAAATGCTTTCCTCTGATGAAATAAAACGTAAAATACAAATAAAAAATAAAATTTAAATTCGAGTCATGAAAACGTTTCAATTTTTATAAATGCCAGTTCCAGCTCAGACTCATTCAATTAGGCCCTTTTACAGTTCCCTGAGCAAAAATTGTCCATAGATATGTGCGCTGAATGAAAAAAAACCTTTATCAAATCGGATTAAGTTTCCAAACCACTGAAACTTTGTAAACACAAGAAAGAAATAGTCTGGGCAAAATATACTTACTGTAAAGTTTATGAAAGTCAATAGGTTTTTTCCGTAACTTCGTCTATTGATGGGCTACAAAATATTTTTGTAAAGATGTCTAAAACATATTGCTATGTTGTGTATTGGACTGTGAGTAGATTACTTAAGTCGCTGTGGAAAACAAACCCTCCTAGTTGTGCAATTTAGTTTTTACGAAATTGTATAAATGAAAATAAAAAAGCGACCAAGTGCGAGGCGGACTCACCAATGAAGGGTTCCGTAGCAGCATATAACATAAAATAAAAGTTCTTGAAGTTCGTTGTAACTTTGATCGATGTTTTAATAAAAGTGTATTTTTATTATAATTTATGACGTATTAAAAAAACGACTTACTAGATCTCGTTCAAACCAATTTTCGGCTAAAGTTTGCATGGTAATGTACATCATATATATTTTGGTTCACAGAATACATCAACTTAACAAGTTTCAACAGTATAGTTCTTATTTATACTTTCGGAAAAAAGTGGCTGTTACATACGGACGGACAGACAGACAGACATGACGAATCTATAAGGGTTCCGTTTTTGCCATTTGGCTACGGAACCCTAAAAATACATACATACATACATACTATCACGTCTTTATCCCTAATGGGGCAGACAGAGCATTTTGGGTCTTGCGGTTCTATGCAGAGCCCAGGGCCGCAAGACCCAAAAGCCACTTTTAGCTTCATGGTGGTGAGCGAGAAGATGGAAAAGCAATCAATACAATGATGGGTTGCTAGCCGCATCGCCTGTTAACATGATTTGCACTTTTGCCCATTCCCTCGATCGGCTTTTACGATCTGCGTGGGAAGAGAAGCAGCTGCTACATTCTTAGTTTTTTTTTATTTCTCCCAGACCAGCAAGATATTTAAGCTAAAATGCAATGAAATTAGAAAGCCGTACCAACAAGCCACTTACCATCATTCCCCCATCGAAACTGTGCATACACCGCAAAATTTTCACCGTCGATTTCATATCGATGCCTAATCACCCACGCGTATTACACAGCTGACTGATTAACCAATTTAACGCACCGACAATCACCGACAGATCACTCTACGCATTTCATTACAATATATTACCGAACAATATGTAATTTAGCACATTTCCGATCGCGATTGTTATCGATGCAGTCAGGGGACAGGTATTAATCACATGTTGAAATTGCGTGAGAAGAACTGACATGTTATGTTATGTGGATTCTATGTCTTTATTAGCTCCGCCCGCAGTGCTACCCGCGCCTAAAGTATGTATGTTTTAATTCAGGGTATCAGCTTCCTGCATACCAAAAGCCATTGCAAAAAATTGGTGCCTTTTTTAGCGCGGCGGTTAACCATTTTTTGTATGCTTGTACATAAAAAACGAGAAGCAATATGCATTATGGAATGATATTTGTAAATTCAGTTGGGACGGAGTTATATCGGCTCGAAGATAAAGCAAAAATATTTTTAATTAATTCAATTATGGACTTACCATTTATTTTCCCGACCTATATAGATGATATAGCGCAGTGAGCGCTTCTGCAAAATGCAGGGAGCCAAATAGATAGCCAGCAAAGTGCTCACCAAATGCAAGTTCTATTACCTCAAAGAATAAAAAACAAATACTAACTCTAAAAACTTAGAAAATATAAAATATGTTTTAAGTTTGAAGTCATATAAGTCGTTTTGGACTGTTAATACACTGTTATAATATAATAATTTTTAATTTTTTGTGTGCAATAACATTTTCTGCTTCATTTTTTACAACGTTTCGAGTGTGCCAAAAAAAATACATACATTACACTCAAACTCGTACACGTAGTCGGTTAAAAACATTGAAATACATCAAAATGATGTTTCTTTTTAGGAGAAAAAATTCTTCTAATTAGTAGGTTTGTGATAACTGTATTGTAAGCTATGAATGTATGCTCGAACATCAAAAAAATTAGAAGTATTGATAATGCGGATCGCCCATACGCAACATCGTATGTCACATGACATAGATTTTTAGTCATGTGTGGGCCGTACTATATACAGGATAATGGTTATGACAGATTATAGCAGCAAATATTTCAGCTGCTCTTTCAAAACTATTCAAGATTTAATCACATCCATTATATTCACAACAATGTCCAACATTATCTTCGACCATACGTCAAAGTCAAAAGTAATGGTGCTTTATCGCAACTTGCTTAAAATTTGCCTTTACGGCCAGTTTTACACTTGTCTAGTAACCTAGTAACAAAAAAAACACATATGACATGATTCGACATGGCCCAGCGGATTAGCTCGTTGAAATAGCAGTTTGGGATACATAGCGCGACGAACCGATAGCTGTTGGGGCAAAAAGGTGCTCGAATGGCGACCACGTACTGGCAAGCCAAGCGTAAGACACCCTTCCACAAGTTGGTCTGATGACGTGATGAAGGTCGCTGGAAGTCGCTGGATGCAAGCCGCTCTAGATCGGTCATTTTAGAAATTCTTAGCTTAAGATTTGTTGTGGGATAGGATGAAGAATGAGACTGAAATACCAGCTGAAATAATCTCTACCTTTACAAAAATAAAAAAAATATTAGGAGGGGCCTATGTCCAGCAATAGACATTATGCGGCTGAAATGATGATGATGATGATGCAACGATTTAATAATAGACTAAGAGGGGGCCGTATGCAACCCTAAATTATCAAGTAGCAAAATGTGACTTATGTAGCGTGTTGCATATTAAAAAGATATGTCTTAATTTGACAAATTGGGCCCAGAGTCAAAGTTCCTGGTATCAGCCAGCTGTGATTTTTATAGTCAATACTTGTAAATATATATGGTTATCATTTGTTAGTACCTATGTCAAGAACCTGTTATATACCCTATTCCACAACTTTTTTAAATAATCACTTTTTTGCTGACTGTACAAAATGCTCCAGGTTAGGTCCAAGCAACCCTGTACATTAAGACACCCACCCAACACCCTACATATGTCCCATTTTGCTACTCGATAAGGTAGAGTTGCAAACGGCCCCCTCTTAGTCTATAAGCAATGGCCTCTGACAATTGTTAACTCTTTCTACCATTGTTAGGTGTAAGTCATTTAAATCTAAACATAAAAATAACTATTTTGGTGACTTTGTGGCCTGCAGGTCAGAGGACTGCAAAAGTGCTTAGCCTTTACCATCGGTCGGTGGACCAGACCGGACTTTTTATGAGTCTGCGGCGGACCTAAGAGATTCCGAAGCGGTTTTTTTCGTCTAAGCAAGTTTTCTTGCAGTGGTTCTTAGCTAAGTTTGATAAAAATCGGTTTAGCCGTTTAAAAGTTATTGGGGGTTAACGCTTGAAAGTCATGGTCCTCCCTAGTAAAAAAAGATGGCGCTACGGACACATAGCGCACTTTTTTTCGTATTACTAGTGCTGCTTTTCATCATTAGAGGGCGTTTATGAAAGTTTTATAATTTTCCTAGCAAATTAACTTATTGACATGTTCTTCTCATGTTACAGAGCAAAGTATTAATAATATACCTAGTAATTCAAGTTTTAAGTTCTGAATTTGAGTTATCATAACAATATCACAGTTTATATATGCACATATTCGTAGTTACTCGACCAATATGACCTGAACACAGCCAATAAATACACGCCTTGTGTATCTGCCACAATACGCGTACGGTGTACTTTGATGTGTCAGATATTGCATTACATAAACACTGTCGATTTCGATAAGCTCAGCTGACCTGTTTGCAATATTTCAAGTTACGTCAACAAATAGATATGCAAATGAAAATCGAATTGGGTTATTTTGATCTTACATGATGAGAAAATCTTGTCAGTATAGAATTGATGCAATACGGATGTGAACTATTTTTTTTAGCTTTATTAGATAGATTATTAATAAGTATGATATATGATTTTCTTTTCTCTGATTAGTAATTAATGGCAAAGATACAGTGCATTTAATTTCGCATAACGTCACGATCAGCTACGATTAACCAAAGGTGACGTAATCACCCTCATTCCGGAACTTTAAAGTGCTGAATGATTTTAATTTTTTACTACTTTGCTAAACGAAAAAATAAGGGTTCTTTATTTTTAGAATAGTTCATGGATCAAATAAAATTGATGAACTAGATAAAATAATAAATTTGAGTTAGTCGCAAATGGTCTTAAATGCAAATAGTCTATATGGAAACTCGTCTAAAACGCAACTCAAAACTCGTCTAAGTTGCAAGTCGCAATTCATACCTATTCGTACTTCAGATTTTTTCATTAAAAACAAACTAATCCATCCATATTCTACTAAAACAATGCCAAAAAAATATTAAATTCTTATTTACCCTGCGGGAATTCCACAACGCAAATATAGCATTATTTTCGTTATATTAAGTCGTAATAAAGTGTAGCAGAGAGCCCATCACGGGTGTTTTGTCTCGAAAACAATACACAATTTTCCTTGACAAAAGTAATAACACGTTGCAGGAAAATATCTCTGTTTTATTACAACCGAATCAATATTCAGTTATGAAGATCTTTCTAACAATATCGTATTTGCCCCTAGAGAGGAAACTACGAAAATTCCAGGAAAAAAATAATTAAAAAGTTAATCAAGAGTTATTAAATTTTAAGGATTATACTCTTTTATTATCGCGCAAGGCTTTTCTTGTACAATTTCGATATAATGATAAAGCTTGCTTCAGTTTAATGGCGCCCATATTAATAATAAACATTTAATTCAAAAACATCGAATAGGTATTAAACAAATCGCAATTATTTAAAAATAATCTATAAATGAAGTGTAAATTTTGCTAGTAATACGCTACATATAATAAAAGGGACTTAGCACGAAACTTTTTTGTTGAATCTAACGTTTAGACCCGGAGTTACAGACAGATCAGGGGGTTACTCCATAAAATAATACGTTAGTCGTGCGACAGTGACGTCCTATTTCTATGTCAAACCAAATTAGACTTTATCATTATACGTTAGTGCTCAATATTGCTTGTCACTGAAACGCGGATACGCAGTAACGTCCATCTTGCTGTTTTGTGATGATAGTTCCTTTTTTATTAGGGTTCCGTACCCAAAGGGTAACGGGACCCTATTACTAAGACTTCGCTGTCTATCCGTCTTTCTATCACCAAACTGTATCTCAAATTATGCATTTCTGTTGCCGCTATAACAACAAAAACTAAAAATAAAATAAAATAAATATTTAAGGAGCGCAACATCCCATACAACAAACGCGATTTTTTATAGATAATGGTACGGAACCCTTAGTGCACGAATCCGATTCGCACTTGGCCGGTTTTTAAACATGTGTTCAAAACGCAATAGTTTTAATACGTCATCAACAGGGTTATCTATTTATTAAATACATTGACTACAAAACTAACATTTATATTACACCACGTTAAACCTTATTTTTCTTTTAATTTCTCTAAATCAACGTATTCCAAGCGGTGGCGCCACTACATTCTGAGGACCTTAAGTACCTATTTTCCCGAGGTACTCGAATCATTAAAGGTTACATAAAAATGTAAAATTTAATACGAATGATGATCAAAGTAGCTGTTTAAATATTCAAGTCCATTAGCAATATATTTTAAAATACTAAGGTACCTTCCGCTGATTAGTAGACGTTGTAAAAATTTATGGAGCAAAAACAGGAAGACCGAAATGGGACGAAAGTAGAATATAATTTAATGAAGACAAATTATTTATATTTTCTTGAATTTTTACTTTGAATTGTTAATATATTAATTATCTTTGAATAAAGATGTGAAAATATTATTTTAATGTGTTTAATATGTTTTAGATGTTGTTTAAAAATACATTTTAAGGGTGCGCAGGTTTATAATTTAATTTAAATTTCTCGTGCGTTTTAGATTCTTATCGAAATAGGTACTATTTATATTTAGTACGTTGTTTCGATGATTCCGACTGGGCTGGGCAGCGTCCGGGAAGCTACGCAATGTCTTCTTGTCCAAAATACCTCTGTGCCTCAAGACTAAGGTCTACAACCAATGTGTGTTACCAGTGATGACTTATGGCTCTGAAACGAGGTCCCTTACTATGGGTCTCATAAGAAAGCTCAAGGTTGCTCAACGCGCTATGGAGAGGGTTATGGTCGATGTTTCCCTACGTGATCGAATCAGAAATGAGGAAATCCGTGGGAGAACAAAAGTCACTGACATAGCCCAGCGGATTAGCTCGTAGAAGTGGCAGTGGGCGGGACACATAGCGCGACGAACCGATGGCCGATGGGGCAAAAAGTATCTACTTATACTAACTAAATACTTAGCTATAGAGAGAAGAACCAAATGATTATGACTTCATGAAGAAACGGTGTTTAAAAGGTAAATAATTTAGTAAACATTTCTCTGATGTCAACGGGTAAAGCATTCCAGAGCCGTGAGGCTTGACATTTCCCACAAAGATTGATTTTATAAATCCCAAAACTTTAGCAACAAAACGATTAACAAGACTACAATTTTTTCGCTCACAACAGTTATACGAAATAGAATGGCAAAAGTTAGTATCCAGCGGCCAGTCCATTGCGAACTCCCGATACGGTTTGACAATGCACATGCAAATTATACGAATGCAAGCGCAGAATGCACAACTTTAATGGCATCCAGCGAGTTCCGCGATGAATCTATTTATTTAGGTCTTTTTTTAGTTTTGAAAAGTGATGTACTGTTGACAATAACTTTTAATAGCTTTTTACGGACCTAGCTATAAACTGATATTATTACTAGTGACAGCATGACAATTTAGCGGCCTAATTAAATTTTTCCTAATAAGTACGTAAAACGGCCTCCGTAGCGTAGTGGTCACCATGCTATACCGCCACCCAGAGGTCGATTCCCGGTCAGGGCAAGTTGGAAAATGGCCTTTTTCAAATTGTCCTGGGTCTTGGATGTTTATCTATATATGTATTTGTTATAAAATATAGTTCGTTGAGTTTAGTATCCCATAACACAAGTCTCGAACTTACTTTGGGGCTAGCTCAATCAGCGTAATTTGTCCCTATATAATATAGGTATACATTTAAGTAACTAGACTAAAATTTTTTCGCTCACAATGAAATAACAAAAATTTGTGTCAATACACATGCAAATAATACGATTGCAAGCGCAGAATGGCATTCAGCGTGTTTCGCGAACCACTAAATATTTAAGTCTTTTTTATATTTAAAAATGTAATCTACTTTTCAGTATTGACACAAGCTAAATGGTTGTAGCTCAATATAAAAACCAGTAACCCCGTCAAATCACTGGTAGTGGACCCCAGGCTCTGAAGCTTTACCTCTGAGGATGCAACCCTAATAGCTTTTAACTGACCTAGCTGTAGACCAGTATTATTATTTAATAAGAAAAAAAATCAAAAATCGATCGATATATCTATGCAAATCCAAAAATTATGCATAACAACCTAAGATATAGTAAACAATTTTAAAAAGCAAATTGTGATCTTTATGTCCCAAAACCAAGTTTGTACTTAATTCAAATACCTGAATTTCTTGAATAAACAGAATGACAATAACTCGGTAGCTTAAGTAAATCTTTCCGAACGAGTAACTAGACTCCAATTTTTCTGCTCACAACAGTAATTTGAAATGGAATGACAAAAGTTAGTATCCAACGGCCAGTCCGTTCCGAACTCCCGATACGGTTTGACAATGCACATGCAAATAATACGAATGCAAGCGCAGAATGCACAAGTTTAATAGCGTCCACCAAGTTCTGCGATCCGGTGGCTATTTTTGTATTCTTATTAGACACTGGACTTTGAATGGACCTCATTTGTAAAATGTTAAATAAATTATTAAAAGAAAATGTAGACAAAAATCTTATTATGGTGATGACCAGATGACCACTGAACCAGATGTGATTACATGTTGTACTTTACATCTCTTATTGTCTGTCTTATGATCAAAGTTTGTTTTATTATGTATTTAGAAGAATATCTGATCTAACTTTTAAAAGTCAAAAATAATTTCTTTATACTTGGATATTTGTGTCACTGATAATTGTCAATTTTTCTTTCTATTTCATATTAGGTTGTTAGTTGTAGTTGTTGACGTCAGATTATTTATTTACAGCTAAGTTTATTGCCGCGCGCCTTAATAAGCGCAAGTACAGAAGAAGTAGTAACATACTGCACTGCAGGATCAAAAGTCATAACAAGTAAGTTCATACCTATCACTGAAATATTTCAATTCAACGTCCTAATAGCGTAAAAAAACGTACCTAGCTAAGCAAACTAAACTTTTATTGCTGCCTTTTTCTCAAAGTAAACTTTTTAAAATATGAACGTAAGTTTTATTTAAACTCTAGTTTAACCTAATATCATCATCACAATATATTTTATGCCAGAACTAATGTTACTACTACAAATGATTTTATTTGAATTTTCTCACCATTAACCGTAAAGTACCTACACAGTCCAAGTCAAAAACTGCATAATAACCGCCTACACGGTCGTCTACACAGCGGGTGAGTAAATTAAAAGTTCTTACAAAAGACGCTATATAGGAACACCGACCACGATTGAAATAGAGGATAAACATTTCTCCCACTACAAGTAATTACCTAAGTAAAAGAGCAAAAGCTTATTTGAGACTATTGTTAAAATTACAACTAGAAATTTCTATCTGTACAAAAAAATTATCATACATATGTTCATGTATACCTACCTCAAAATTACTTATTAAGTAATTGTTATATTTAGAATTATCAAATGTTTTAGCTTCTTAATAATCTATCAGAAAAATTCACCTTGTGTTTGTTTACTCGTATTTTAACAATAACATGATTTCTACTGAAGGAAATACACTGCTGAAACTTTCCTCTTTTTAGAAATTCTGTGAAGCGTATCGTATGACACTCATTAAAGCCTGGTTTACATATTGGCAACTGACAAGTGAGCGTGTGAAGAGGCACTGACAATAGCAAGGATATCAATTGTTACTTGTCACTCGAACTTGTTACTTGATATATAAACCAGGCTTAACTGCATAGCCAGACGACCAGAGCAAGACTGCAGGAAAACATTGGATTCAGATTGCTTCAAATCAGTCATTTTTGAAATTCTTAAACGAACTTATGAAACTACGAGTATACTTAAGTTATAGGAGTCTACTTCTTAAGTCATCTCTGCATAGGAAATTCCTAGCTAGCAAGGTCTTGTCGATAATTGAAATAACAAACTACGGTATGCTGCTGACATAACGATTGACGTTTAATTTTAGTGTTGAACACAACAGTTACTGTTGGACAATGGGTGCTGTTTAGCAGTTTTTTCCTTTTTAGTTTCCGCGCTAGTGTTAGCATAGTTAAGAGGAAGCGGTGTAATTGTTTTGCGGTTGTAAGGTAAATACAACTGTGCTTTAGTTGTAGTATGTTGAGATTGAGAATTTGAGAAAAAGGTAACTATACAATACAATACAAAAAGTTTTATTGCACCAAAAGACATTTACAATTTGTGTTTATACCTATAAAATAAGGAACATTTTTTTACTTTTATTGTCCCTCTGATGGGCTGCCCCATATCCTTCCACTTATACCAATTAAAATAAGATGTATAATATTTATCTATAAGGTGTATAATACTAAAATAGGTTCAAAGAATTTATGCTAAAAGAACAGCCTTGTACTAGAGAAGCGTACATATTTACCTAATAGCGATAACTTTCTACTATCGTTGTATAGCAAATAAGAAGTTCTTTTTGCTTTTTTGTGTGTGCTTTTTAAATAAGGACAAATCACACACATTGAGCTAGCCCCAAATTAAGTTCGAGACTCGTGTTATGGGATACTAACTCAACGATACTTTATTTTATAACAAAGCCATATATATAAACATCCAAGACCCAGGACAATTTGTAAAAGCCATTTGCCAACTTGCCCAGATCGTGGATCGAACCTGGAACCTCTGGGTAAGGGTCAAGCATAGTGAACACTACACCACGGAGGTCGTCAAAGAAGTATACATGATTGGTCAAATGTGCTGATGACTTCAATTTCTCAAGCTGTTAGAAACCGCTCTATGTTTTATACAGACACAAGGAACTGTAACAAATGTACTCTCTCTCCCTTATTTAAACTATGAAACGCACATAAACCACGTTACAATGTATTGAACAGTAAAACAATATTTATTCTAGATTCAATAGTCTAATCAAAATGCCTAAAGATGTAGAGAAAGTAATCTTACATTGATTAATTTAACGTCTTTTCAAAAGCAGTTCGTAATTAAAGGCGAAATCACTTAACTTCATGAAAATGAAGTGTATTAGGGCTATTTTCTTCAATTAAAAACAACACAAAAGTGTTCGGAAACTTTGAAGCGAAGAAAATGTTTTTCCGATACGAGTTTTCAGCTCCTTTTCATTGCTGCTTTAAATGCAAACGGTTTGAACTGAATACTAATTCAGACGTTATATTACGAACAATTTGTTAGTAGAGATTGAGAGATTTACAATATCTTTTTAAATTATATTACAAGGCTTGTAATGACGTATTTACGTTTATATCTTTTTCATATGAGAAGTTTTGTCTTCAGAAAGTTTTCTCAGTTAACTCAGAAATATTCTCTTTATTCACATTCTCTTATTTTTTCTGATTTCACCAACTAACTGATTGAAAAAACGTAAAAAATACAGGAAAATTGATAACCTCCTCTTTTTTTAAGTCGGCCAAAAATACAATCATCATGGCTTGATTTAATAAAATCCTATTTACCACACAAAAAATACCGTTAAACTTTTAATTCAATTAAAAAGCGTCTTAAAGAAAAATATTGTATTAAAAAGATAATTAACGTGCTTATTTTGTTTCAACTTGACTTGAAAAGGATTTTTGTCATTACTGTAAAAGTTGAAATCTAGTACCTACTTAATATTTTTGTCTCTTTTTATTCCGTATTATTTTTGACAATACAGTATAAAAGACAGATCGCAAAGTACATAATCGTCTTTTAAAACTTTATAAATACATACTTACTTTACTATAAAAATAAATACTACAGAATTCAGTCACATGGTTTATTCTATTAAATTTACAGATAGGTAAACATGACTACATTAATAAAGCATTTTAATGAAATGGCGGAAAATTTACAAATCGTGCATTCCCAGGCAAGTTTTATGAACATAACGGCATTATGGGCATTGCGCAATAATTTTAATATGGCGTGATTAATCGTATTTTTTATGAGCAATAAAAATAAGCTGAAGCAAAGTCCAACAGAGCCTTTTAATATTAAAACTTGAGAAAACAATTCGTTTCAATAATGGAGAAATGCCCGGGGCACTGGCGAACAAAATAAAGTATTTAGACTTCGGCCGGGCACAGTTTATTATGAAAGAAATTTATTGTTACTCAAACTTTAAGGATTGATTATTAATTTTGTTTCAATACTAATCCGATCAAATATTTGAAGCTTGATCCTGAATAAACGGGTTACAGTTACTAACAATGTTACAATATAAGTATAGAAAACCGAGGAATTACTGTTTTTAGTCTAACCAAATTACATGTGGTACTGCTAGTTGAAGAAAGATTAGAAAAAGGTTTGTATTTAACTTGCAGCATTGCTTATTAAATAATTCAGATGTTTACCTATTTTCACAAAAACAGATTATACAATCTTCATGGGAGAAAAAGAAGCTGGCTCAAGTGGCACAACCAGTACGTACAGGAATTTCTTTTTCAGTGCGCAGTAAGCATTTAATTCTTTTTTTACTTTTTTTTATAAATTGTTGGAACGAAGTTCCGTTTCAAACGGTCGGACATGTTGGGATGGGGGCTAGTGTAAGATCTTTCCGTTATGAATCAAAACATGATATACCTATAAAATGAAGTCACCTGCCGCGTTATATCTGTCTGTCTTAATAACCGCGTTATATGTTTACGCTTATATCTAAAAAACTACTAGACGGATTTTGATGCAATTTTCACAATGAGATAGATTGTTTGTTCTGGAAAGTGCATGTTAATAATTTGTAGGTTTTTTTAAAATTAACTATGCTATGATTAAGTTTTTGTCAAAAGAGAATATTTCTGTGAGTGTGTCACATTTGTAGTGTGTATTTAGTATCGTTCGACTAAACTAGCTACAAAAATTTCGCAATAGAAAAGATCTTCCTGCATATATCTATTTCAACGTTGATTGATATATGCTAATTACACTGATTAAGCTAGCGCCAAAGGAAGTTTAAACTTGTTTAAACTTTTATGTTTGCAAATAAATACTTCATACTCATCATCAATGCACCATACCCGTGTAAAAGCTACCAAACCGGTTAGAAACCCCGTCAAGTCTAAATTCTGTTCCCATAAGGCTGGCCGCAGAACACGTAGACATTTTATTATGCCCTAACGCGACCTCCCTTTTTCAATATAAGGGTAAACCGTAAAATTTTATTTTATACCGGTTACTTTGTCCATTGAATACACCTCGTGTTATGCTAATGTGGAAGCATCACAAAGGCACGGACTCCGCATTGTAAGCTTACTAAGGAGGTTAAAGAGATATGGAGTTTTATTACATTCTACTAAACTTCATGAATCCTTAAATGATTTGAGTTCACAATTATATTTTGTGTTGGTGTAGGATTCACAAACACTAGCCACCACTCATAATTTTCACTATTTTATAAATTAATCGCAATAAATTTATTAAGCTTTAAAAAAAACAAACTATCATTATATGTTGATATTTTATTCATGCAAGACAACACGAATTCACATCTATTGCGGATTGAACAAATATGCAGTCTGTGACCGTTGACCAAGTTGCTGAATGACCAATTAAGGCCTGGTGTATAAGAAGAATTTATGCTTTAGTAAGGCTTTAACCGTGGAGCAGTTTTCTTTCATCTTTTAGGGACCAACACACTGAAAATTGTTTAGTAACAACTGTCACTTATTTTTCACAGCTCATTCTCAAATCCAAAAATTTTATAAACACTTTTGGTACCTACTTATTTAATTAACTCATTATATTTTGATGGAGCAAACTCCATTTTTTCTAAACTCCTATAAACTCGCCTACAAATTTGAATAAGTATTTACAGTAAACAGGGCAAAACGCATTAACGTTGGCTTAAATTTTAAAAACGTCTCATAGAGTGTAATGTATGGGCTCTTAAAGCGACTCTGGAGATATCATTAGGGTAGCTAGTTCTCTCAGATTAAGACTGTTTCTGAAAGCTGGGTAACTTGGATCAGGTTTAAAAAGAGATGAGCATATATGGGCGGAATAAAACTCTGTTTATTTTTTTTGTGCATATCTTTGGTGATTTTCTTTATTGTTAGTTTGCAGACATGATTTATATTTATTATATAACCGGTCCGTGCGAGTCGTACTTGCGTACGAAGAGTTCCGGGCCACTATCTATAAAAAATCACGTTTGTTGTATGGGAGCCCCAATAAAATATTTATTTTATTCTGTTATAAGTATTTGTAGCGGAAATATAAATTCATCATCTGTGAAAATTTCAACCGTCTAGCTATCACGGTACATGAGATACAGCCTAGTGACAGAAAGACGGACGGACAGCAGAGTCTTAGTAATAGAGTTCTGTTTTTATCCTTTGGGTAAGGATCCCTAAAAAAATAACAATGTACGTACGTACATATAAAAAAAACAAGAATGTCTTGTTAAAGTTTGCACATTGTTATGAAAAAAGTTACAAAAAAATACATTTGAACACCCATTTCTTTGATCTTCTGACCTTTTTTCTTAATTTTTCAATTTCAAATTTATCTGAAGTAGCAATTCGAATAGTTATTATTGTAATAACATTACGGTTTTATAATAATTTTCTTGATATTGATTATGATAACTAAACTTGGCTTTAGATATTTCAATTTAGCCGTCTGAAGATTTTTGTTCTTATTTCAATAGTCAAATTTAAATTAATCCAAACAAATATTTATTCAGTAGAAACTAGGTTTTCACAGACATTTTTACACGTCCAATGAGTTTGGTATACATTACGTGTAATGTTTATAAATTAGAGGAAGGCTAAGAATAATAATATTATTCGTACAAAGGCACGGACTTATTTGAAATAGATAAATGCAGGAAGATCTTTCTAATAATAATTTTATTGTAGGAGGGCTACTAAATACAGGGAGCTAATACAAAGGTTGTAAATGTGTGGTGTACGAATATTTGAAGAGGTGATTCAGCCTGTTATATTTATAACATTTTCAATGAGACCAACCCCGGGATTTTAAACATTGTTGTCGTCAAAATCATCCGAACGTATTCCTTATTGTATCCTCTGCGGTAACGCTTCAGAATCCGGAATACGATACCTAACCTAGGAAATTTGACGAGGTTTCTGGTTTTTACAGAGAGCGATTGCCTTCAGTTCTGACCAACGTAAAAAAGGGATACTTAAGGTTGGTTATTAATAAGGTTAAAAGAAATTATTTTCTCAAAAGAATTTACATAATTCACAAGAGAAAATACATGCTCCCATGCTGGTCTGGGAGAAATAAAAAACTTAGAATGTACCAGCTGCTTCTCTTCCCGCGCAGATCGTAAAAGCCGATCGAGGGAATGGGCAAAAATGCGAATCATGTTAACAGGCGATGCGGCTAGCAACCCATCACTGTATTGATTGCTTTTCCATCTTCTCGCCCCCCATGACGCTAAAAGTGGCTTTTGGGTCTTGCGGCCCTGGGTTCTGCATAGAGCCGCAAGACCCAAAATGCTCTGTCTGCCCCATTAGGGATAAAGACGTGATAGTATGTATGTATGTGTGAAAATACATCGGTCTAAATAAATTTAATTATAACTAATATTACTAACAGACTCTTTACAACGTAAAATTTATTCCTACACCATGTATTGCACGATAGCACCGTATTACATAAGACAACAGCCTTAGTATCTTCTTAATACCAACACATTTCCGCATAAATATTAAGTCCATTGAGGAAATCTCTGAGGCAAGGCCTCGCTTTCGTACTAATCTCAGTAACCGCCTCTACTGTTTATCTTGTCTGCTTCGAATAATCTCCTGCATACAGTAGTACTGGCATTAAACGTATTAAGATGCGCCTGAGTGCAACATAAGTAGGCACAGAAGGCTTGTTTCGAATTAAACTAAAGTCTAGGTTTTATTTTAGATAAAAAGTATACAAAATGTTTGTGCATTGCATTTTGAAAACGAATTGAAGAAGCACGTTAAAAGTTCAGACTACGCAACATTTTGTTTTAATGGAGAATTGTTAACTGATGACCGATAAGGTAAAAAGGTTGTCAAATGACGACTACGTACTGACAGGTGTAGCATTGGTCAACTATCTACAGCCTAAGTCGTTGGAAATCATGGCTTCTTGGGACAGGCCTACGTCCAGTAGTGGAGATTAGCATCTAAAATGATGATGAAGTTGATGAGGTTTTTTTTAAGGGATGTTTGCTTTTCTATAGAGAACGCGTGTCTTTGGTTGTGCAGCCTATTCAGCGCAGTGATACGTGTAGTATTGTAAGATTTAAGTATGTCTATTTTAAACTGCATATTATGAGAAACTCAAAAGAAATCAAACCGTGAATCGGTTTGATTTCTTTTATACAGCGGCCTCCTACATGACATGGTGACCCTGCCAGTAGGCGCTCTGTGTGTCGTGTTATGGTCTATCTTTCTTTATCATAGCGCGTTCCTGGTTGCATCTTCAACTGTGTTGCTTATGAGCCCTGTGTATGCTTTCCTGCTTTTTCTTTAATTATTATATGCATGTCAATAGTCACCTAGGGATTTAGTGTTTTTAGTGGATAAAAAATTGGCGAAGGGATGAAAATTTTAGAAACGCCTAAAACTTTTTTATTTCTAAGAATAACATTCCTATCTATGTTAAATAAATATCAGATTTTTAGTTCCAGACGAATAATAGTAAAAAATCCTATATTGAGCTTTCTGTTCTCATGTATTTTCTACATAATCCAAGACCTAACATGTAGGCGTTTGGAATATGAAGAATGAGCAATTTGTTTCTTTAGAGAGCACTGGACACAGAGAGATGAGGATTTTATTGTAAGAGCATTTGTGGGAGGATGTTCTTAAGTAATAAGTTGCGAGTCAACAAAAGGTGCCACCCAGCCCACGCTTTGTGATATTGTCTGCTACCAAATAATTCAACCTGTTTAAGTATGTCGTGTTTTGCATAGGTTTTTGTTTGTTGTACCCCACTTTATTGAATACATGTTTTAGCTTACTTAGTTTTGCATTTCTTTTTTAACAGTCTATATCAGCTGCCAGACTAAATCAATTTATTATAGGAAGGATTTGCCCATAATCATCACGATGGGGTTAGATCGCAAAAGATAGAATAGAGTGTTACTTATAAGACGCTGCAAACTGTTTTGTTTAATAAATAAAATAGTGAAAAAAAAAAAAGGAATAAATAGAAGACCCAGTGATAAGCATTACGCCGACTTACCTCTAATTTATTGACGAACCATCCATATAGTTTTAGAAAAAATATATATATATTGAGCTAGGTAAATATAATAAAAAATAAGTATGGCAAATATCTTCCACCTATATTGAAGAAAACAAACGAACCACTGAGACTAGTAGCCGACCAGACGAAGTCATTTATCCGCAACTTCTTTAACTGCACCCGTAACCGTTAGCAAAATATATCTGGAGCACAGAAGAGTATCACGAACGTTACTATAGGTGTAGTAACAGAAGTAAGACAATGAAGAGGTGTTTGCATAACATGTCCCTTTTCTCTGGCTAACCAGGAATGTAAGTGAAAATAATATAATATAACCGGCAAAGTGCGGCAAAAAGTACGCGCACGAAGGTTTCCGTACCATCATCTATGAAAAATTTCTTTTGTTGTATGGGAGCCCCCCTAAATATTTATTTTTATTTTTTTAGTATTTGTTTTTATAGAGACAACAGAAATACATCATCTGTGAAAATTTCAACTGTCTAGCTATCACGGTTTATGAGATACAGTCTGGTGACAGACAGACAGACAAACATACCGACAACGGAGTCTTAGTAATAGGGTCTCGTTTTTACCCTTTGGGTACGGAAGACTACAAAGAGAAATGTTAATGATCGAGGTAAAGGTTTTTTATGCGGTCCAATGTTATTAGGTAAGAAAAATAAGAAGAAATAAGCGGCCAAGTGCGAGCCGGACTCGCCCATGAAGGGTTCCGTAGTAGCAAATAACATAATATAAAAGTCTTGTAGTATGTTTTTTTTAATTTTTATATTTGAGTTGATTGAATGAAAGGTAAATTGCCGTTTATGATAATGACGTATTAAAAAAAAACTACTTACTAGATCTCGTTCAAACCAATTTTCGCTAGTAGTTTTCATGGTAATGAACATCATATATTTTTTTTAGTTTTATCATTCTCTTATTTTAGAAGTTACGGGGGGGGGGGACACACTTTTTTCCACTTTGGAAGTGTCTCTCGCGCAAAGTATTCGGTTTAGAAAAAAATGCTATTAGAAACCTCAATATCATTTTCGAAGACCTATCCATAGATACCCCACACGTATGGGTTTGATGAAAAATAAATTTTTGAGTTTTAGTTCTAAGTATGGGGAACCCCCAAAATTTACTGTTTTTTTTCTATTTTTGTGTCAAAACCTTAATGCGGTTCACACAATACATCTACTTACCAATTTTCACTAGTATAGGTCTTATAGTTTCGGAAAAAAGTGGCTGTGGAATCTATAAGGGTTCCGTTTTTGCCATTTGGCTACGGAACCCTAAAAAGAAAAATTTCGTGAGTGCTGCTTTGCTATCTAAAATCACTGCAATGATTTTTCGCAACTACTGAGGATATAGGCTAGGACGCGTAGAGCTCTCCGCATGTAATACCTACCCATCAAGGTACTGTTCTCTCCCAGATATTACCCAAACGTGTTCAAAGTTGCAAGTGTCGCATCCGTAGCTAGGTTTAGTTTGCACCGTTAGCTAGAATTTCTCAAGTTTAGCATTAAAATAATACCTAGCGTAGCGTGTAGGGAAATCGGCCGCGAGATGGTTCGGCCGAAGTTGAAATAGCGTTATTAAGAGTTGGACGCTAACTTTATCCTCTGCTTCGTGATGAGGACGCGTTATAATGCTTTTTACATTTTGATGCAAAGGAACAGTAGGAAAGAGTCGGCCTCGGTAAACATTCTGCGACCAAATTGCAGACTTTCTAAAAAAAAGGAGAGGTAAAAAGTTCCTTCGGTTACGGCTACTTACCTCTTTTTACCTCAAGTATGAAGAGATTGACGAGTTGAGATGAAGCAAAAGAGGTTTGTCAGGATCGTAGCAAGTTGAGGTTCATAGTCTCTGCCTACCCCTGTGGGAAATAGGCGTGATATTATGTATGTATGTATGCAAAGGGATTAGTGCTATAAATTTTATGTGACTGTATATATGTAATTTGACGACCTCCGTGGCGTAGTGGTCACCATGCTAGTCCGCCACCTAGAGGTTCCAGATTCGAACCCCGGTCAGGGCAAGTCTAACTGCAAATTATAGGCGAACGAACACAGAGCATTCAAAGCGCTTGCTGTTGTTTTTAGAATAACCCCCGAGAAAAAGATAGGGGTGTTAAAAGTTTGACGGTAGATGTTTGTGTCATCGTAGCACTCAAACGGATGGACCAATTGCCATGCGTTTTTTTACGTGAAATCAAGTTTTATATATATGTATGTTTGATAAAAGTTGGTTTAGCCATTTATAATTCAGAAAAAATAGTATATTTTTCGTATCAGTAGTTACGCTGCTCATAACTATGGCGTTCTTGACAATCGGGGTTTTTATTTATTTTCCTAGCAAATAAAATTAAATATTGGCTACTTCCAATGTGAATGTAGCCAATATTGGGATCACATTTTCAAGCTGCCTGAAGGCATCTGACATGGATTTATAACTAGCAAACTATGATAACATAGGTACGTACATACACTAACATGTCCTGTATCCCAAATTCCCGACATTACGGGGCAGATACAGCATTTTGGTTCTTGCGACTTTAAGCAAACAGGCTGCAAGACTCTAAGGCCACTTTCAGAGAAGATGGAAAAAAAAAGATAAGACAAGATAAAAATGTATATATTGCTCTCCATACAATCTCACATGTAAATAAGTGCAGATACATATAATGCCAATGCACATAACACATTATTGTGTTACGAGTATGTTACCAACTGGATTGGGGGAGACTGGAGGCTGAAGTAGGCGGTGCCTGTATTACAGTTCTCCAGAGCTCTCCTATCAAAAGGATCCAAAATGGCTTGCCAGCCGCATTGCTAATTAATATGATTCGCATTTTCGCCCAGCCCTCGATCGATCAGCGTGGGAAGAGAAGCAGCTGGTACATTCTAAGTTATTTCTTTTTCCCCGGACCAGCGGTAAAGAATGTAAACAGCCGAGATCAACCACAGTACCTTCCAAACATGGAGGAGAATTTGATTTTCGCCAATACACGAAACATAATTCCATAAATCGTGTTTCTGAATGGCGTAGCAAACCCAGAAAAGGGTAGGAATAACAGATTTTTTGACTCATTAAATAGATTATCAAAAAGTGTACTTTTTAGGGTTCCGTAGCCAAATGGCAAAAACGGAACCCTTATAGATTCGTCATGTCTGTCTGTCTGTCTGTCCGTCCGTATGTCACAGCCCCTTTTTTCCGAAACTATAAGACCTATACTGTTGAAACTTGGTAAGTAGATGTATTATGTGAACCGCATTAAGGTTTTGACACAAAAATAGAAAAAAAACAATAAATTTTGGGGTTCCCCATACTTAGAACTGAAACTCAAAAAAATATTTTTCATCAAACCCATACGTGTGGGGTATGTATGGATAGGTCTTCAGAAATGATATTGAGGTTTCTAATATCATTTTATTCTAAACTGAATACTTTGCGCGAGAGACACTTCCAAAGTGGAGAAAAGTGTGTCCCCCCCCCCCGTAACTTCTAAAATAAGAGAATGATAAAACTAAAAAAAATATATGATGTTCATTACCATAAAAACTACCAGCGAAAATTGGTTTGAACAAGATCTAGTAAGAAGTTTTTTTTTAATATGTCATAAACTGCAATTTACTTTTCATTCAATCAACTCAAATATAAAATTTAAAAAAAAATACACTACGGAACCCTGCATGGGCGAGTCCGACTCGCACTTGGCCGCTTATTATTATCTCTGATTAGCAAATGACGAAGATACAGCGCATTTAAATTTCGCATGACGTCACCATCAGCTATGATTTATAACCAAAAGTGACGACGTAAATCAGCCCCACTCCGAAATTTGGAAGCACTGTATCTTTGTGAATTTTTACTACTTTGTTAAACGAAAAATTATAGGGTCATTATTTTTGGATAATCTAGTTGACGGACTAAATTTTATTAAATTAGTCTATATCACTATTGTGGCCACGGCCGGGGTTGCTTAACTTGTGGAACCGCCAGAATACTTAAATGGCCATAGAGCTCTTTCTATGGTAACAATATCATTATAGTGACACGCAATTGTAGTCATCCTTGAGTATGCCACGGCTGAGGTTGCTTAACTTGCGGAACCGCCAGTACATAGAGACACGCAATTCGCTATTTTCTAAACGTCAAAACAAACAGTTTCTATGGGATTTTGTATGAAATACAGACAGATGACATCATAGTTTTTTAAGTCAAATAGCGCTCTTAATATCAGTTTTTCTGCAAATTAAATTTAAAATCAGTTAAAATGGATATGTTCAAAGACAAGTGACATTATTTTGCGACGTTTTATTTTGTTATCAGTACAAAATAATTTATTTTTGGCTTAGGAAAATTGTGGTCATCCTTGTATATGCTGGTTGCGGAACCGCCAGTACACCCAAATGGGCATCGAGCTCTTTCTATGGTAACAATATCATCATAGAGACACGCAATCCACAGTTCAATCCGCGCAGCTTAGCTGGAATCGAATTGCAAATGGCCGGGGAAAATGTAGCGTTTAACGCGCTGCCAACTGCGAACGACTTCCATCCACGTGCGGCCTCTGTGTGACGAATTTGGACTAAGTTTTGTACAATTATCTAAACAGTTTGAAGCCTTGCTGCTGGTATAAAAGAAAAAAAACGTGGAATGTACCAACTACTTTCTTTTCGCGTAGATCTTAGTAGACGATATCGACGGATATCTGATGGGCTTCCGGATAGGAATTATGTGATTGGATAGATGACTGGGTGAAAAAGAAATTATTTGGTACTTCATAAAGTAAAACGACACAAAATAGTGTCATTTTTAGGGTTCCGTAGTAAACAAGGAACTTTTATAGTTTCGCCATGTCTGTCTGTCTGTCTGTCCGCGGTCCTACTCAGAAACTATAAGTACTAGAAAGCTGTAATTTGGCATGGATATGTATATCAATCATGGCAAAACAGTCGTAAAATAAAATATGGAAAAAAAATTTTTTTAGGGTAGCTGCCATAAAAGTAAAGACGAAGTCAATATTTTTTTTCTCTACAAACATATTGTGTGGGGTATCGTTGAATAGGTTTTTCAAAAATATTGTGAGCTTGGGAACACCATTTTTTGATTTAGGGATCTGTGTCTGAAATATTTAGGTCTCAAGTAAATTTTTTTGTTAAAGTCACGTGTCCCTCACATCTATCTGCTAAACGGTTATTTAAGGACACGTGAAAAAAAACACAGCTATAGTATATATAATGTAGTTTAAAGGAAAACTATCAAAGCTAAGAAGGGTTAACAAATTAAAAAGTCATAGGTGATCAACTTATAAAATGTACTCGAAAAGGAAATTTTCATACAAATTCAATACTTAGCCGTTTTAGACTGCAAGTTGGCATTTACAGCTACGGAACCCTATACTGCGCGTGGCCCGACACGCACTTGGCCAATTATTCATTGATCATATCTATTCTCAACATGACTTAATATTTATGAATCTAGAAAAACTGATATTACAGGCGTTATGTGACTTAAAAAAAAGCATGATGTCACACTTTTGTATTTCATACAAATCTCGTAGAAAATGTTTCTTTAACGTTTAGAAAAAGTGTCTTATTTATCTTGATGTCATCTAGCGGATTAACCTTTGTAAATTTTTAATAACCTTTTTCCACATTCACGCCCGCCACCACCCTAAATCTCCAGTGCAATCCTTATGTGATTGCTTAGTGTTAGGCAACTCTTGCACTAAATTATCACGTCCAAAATTCGTGGCCGCTACGGCCTAACTAACTAAGGAAACTATATGAATGTCACGCACTTGGCCGCAACGGCCACTGGCCGGAGCGGCCAAGTGCCTAGTCGTTGCGACCAACCTACTTATAGTTTGTATACTGGCTACATCCGTGCTTCGGAAGATACGTATAAGCCTTTGGTCCTGGCTGTCATTACTCATCATTACATGCCAGTCGTCAAGCTATGTCAGATGCCTTTAGGCAGTCTGAAAATCTGACACCAGTTTTGTCCACTTATTCACATGAAAAACAAAAGCTAAGTTATAGCCAAGTTTACAGACTTACCCACAACCCAACCGCAGCTTCTGTGACCAAGGTTGCGGCCACGATGACTGTTCGTGGCCGTCTAGTGTGTGAGGTTTTCAATGGACATTCACAAACTGCCACTTAAAAAATGTAAATTATCGATCGCCATATTATTATACTGATCGATTGTACCTACTCCAAAGTTATATTCGTCTTATACAAGTCGCACTTCATCCATGCTTGCAATCAGGCAGACCCATGCGGTTGCGACAGAGAGACTGCCGTTGCAGGGTGGTTTAGAATATCAACAATACTTAACGTGCGGCCCTTCTGCGCCGAGCAATGTAGTGCATTTGCCAGATGAGCTCACGAAATGGGATTCTACGCAAGCCTTTAATATATAGAAAACCAATAGCATTATGTGTTCTTGGATTCTACTGTATTTGAGTGTAGAGTCGGAGTCTTGGGCAAAGGAATTGAAAATTAAATCCGAATTACGCTTTACCTGAGGACGTCTGCTCATAGAAGGGCCTAACTTGCTTAACATTTTATGAACAGTAGATGGGTACAATAGAAGCCAGCTTTTTTCGGTTCTTCAATCGAAGGTATGCTGATTTTTAGTTTTTAAACTTGTAAGCAAAATCAACGCTTCTAAATTTGGTAGCTTTGTTCCGACTAAATAATTAACAGCTTTAATTAGTACAAATTTCTTATGAATACCCATGGCGATAAATTATTTAGGTAAATATTCATATGCATGTAAAGACGCTTTTAGAAAACATGAAAAATATGCCTATTTTGGCAAATAAATATATTTGTTTGGCCTTTCCTTTATAGTTTAAAATTACAAATACGTATTTCTATATAAATACGCTATGCATATGCATAGAAACGTAAATATTATAATATTGTTTTATAATTCAATTACAAATTTCGACCGCTACTTTTCTGATATTCTAATAGAGGGCGTCACTGCGTCTTTTTCGTGTCACAAAAATTGTTATGCACGTTTTATACTTTTAGACTCACTTTAAATTTTTATACCACTATCTATATCGTAACATTAATAAAAAGCTATTCAGCTGTAAAATTAAATATTATATATTTCAAACAAAAAAGAACTTCTAGCTTAAATACCTAAATCGCGCAATCAAAGTTTTTTCGATGGCTAACTATATAAGACAAAATTGACAGCAGCCATGATGGGGAGTCCGTTTCTATACAGGAAGGCAGTGTACGGGGTGAGAGCTGCTCTAAATCATCCCTACTACGACATGAAGCTATTATTGAAGCATGTACTAAATGAAGATTATGACGCTGAAACGCCGAATATGAACGATTATAGAACATACCGATGATTAAAACTCGAGATCTTATCTCACCACCACTGTATAGAAAAATCGACTCTCTTTTTGCAACAGATTTTTAATAAACAGATCGTAACTTGAACTTAAAAAAATAAATTGATTATTTTTTTAAGGAAAATTTAAGTATTACTTATGTATGGTTGCCATGCTTGTACCTTATTTTAGATTAACCAAAAAAAGAGGGATGTTTTTAATTTGATTATCTCTGTCTGTTTTTTTGTGGCTCTCGAATCGATAGACTAATTTCGTTCAGTGTTTTACGTGAACGCAAGATCTCTTGCGGCTGTTCTTAACTATGTTTGATGAAAATCTGCTCAGCCGTTTAAAATTTTTTTATTTTATTTTTATTTATTGACACACACAACAGATTACAACCATTTCGAAAACAATCAGAAGTTTTACAGCCTAGGTTGCATTCCACAAAAGTGTGATTACATAGGAACTAACTTGAGGAGTTACAAACGAGTGATAATTAATTAATTTATATATTACAACTAAGAAAAGAAAACTAATAAGTATATTATACTATACTTACTACACAAACCGAGAGTACTAGTGTTTAGACAGTCGGTTTATGATAAAGGATATCTTAGCGTTTTTATAGAAAAAACCACTTTAGGTACAAAAATATCAAAAGCTGGGTTGTCCAAGGCTATTTTATTGCACTGACGAGCCATCCTGACCAGGTCGGTATTGCAGGTTAACGCTTAAAATTCGTTGTTCAAGGCAATTAGTATATATGTTTACTTTAATTTTCCTTCGCCAATACAAGCATAAACGGTATAACGTAAAATTTAAGAAATTAAACTAAGGGACTGGTTAAAAATATTTTTGTAAAATATTGCATCAAACGTATACTTGTAGAGGTCAAAAATAATTATTTTTTATTACAATTATTTTATTATTAGGTACGGTCATGGTATGGCAGATAGTAAAGAATATTTTGAACTTCCAATAGTGACCTTAAAATCAGTATTTTACATTAACCTTCCATATTATTTCAAACGAAGCTTAATTTATCTTGGCTTTGTGTAAATATTGAACATAAAATTTAATCCTGTTATGAAACGACGAATTTTGTGTTCTATTCTCAAGTCACTCGAAAAAACTTAAGAGATTCACGTCAATGAAATAAAACGGTCTAAATCAAGGGAAAAAATTAACGGACTAGCTGATAACTTTACCAGTAATACCCTTTATATCCAGTTGTATCTCAGATTTGACTGTTCAAACTAACGCCATATATCCTACCCGCGAATGGTCTGCGTTACAAACTTTGAAATAAAACCGGCCAAGTGCGAATTGGGCCACGCGCAGTATAGGGTTCCATAATTGCGAACGCCGACTTTGAGGACACGCCAGTAAAAACTTAAACTAATTTTCAATAGAAGTTGTTTGACAATTTGCTTTTCTGAGTACATTACATAAGTTGATCGCCTGTAACATATTAATTTGTACTTAGCTCTGATAGATTTCCTTTAAACTTCGTTATATATAAGGTATGCTACAGCTGTGATTTTTTTCCCGTGTCCATATAATAGATAGGTAACCGTTTACTACAGAACCATTAAAACTGAGAGACAACCCAAAAGGTGACACTTTTTAGTTTATTACCTTTAAACTTTAATTATATAAAGTAATGCAGAGCCAAACTAATATCTAAGTATTTTTTAAAACATTCGAAATTCCGCATACGACTTCCGAATTTTGATAATATTCGCCTCAGAAACAGCACGTGCGCGTCACGTGACTGGCCGGATTAAGTACTGCCTCGGATAATTAACTGCACAAAATAGTAGCTATCGGGCACGATCGATGGTATGAATACGCCGGCACAAATGAGGGATTCGATTTTGTATACAATATAACGAGTGTACACAGGAATAGCCGTCGTAGACTGTAACGAAGTGTGTACAGTGGGAAAGTATAAAACGAACATCTGTGTTTGGAAGAAGTTAACTTAACTTTTATCATTACGTGAATAATTATTAAAAAGTGGAACCATGAACATCATATCTTCAAACTTCAACTTATTAGAAACTACAAATAACAAGAAAAAATTGAATGACTAAGTTTACTTGGGCCATTTTCAGTCCGTTTTCAGACCGTATAATACGATTTTTTTTGTGATTCAAATACATATATTTACATTTTATGTTCATCATGATGACACTATAATCACTAAAGTTACATCTAAGTAATTATGCTGCTTTTTCGCTCAACGGATTAGCATTGCTATCCAGCGAGGAAACGCAGCTAGCGTTCTTGCAACTATGCAGCATGGGTAAGATGACATCTTTTTATTTTAGCATAATATAATATAACTTTATTTCATACCTTAGTTTTATTTGTTCTTATTTCTTTCTTCTCAATAAATCCCTGTTTGATCTTCAATGTACAAAAGTAATTACTTATGAGAATTTTTATTTATGTAAGATTGCTCGCTTGCAGTTTCCAATGCACAAGTGCAGAATTATGAAGTGCAAGCTCTGTGTTCTCTTTATTTCGAAATCAGGAGCAATGGGAATAATCTTTATTGATTACGTTTACTTTTTTCTGACATACTCGTACCTGAGCGATATTTATGTGAGGGTTAAGATTGATGGGTTTAAAGTCATTATTAATTATATTTGGATTTTTATTTAACAGGATAATTTAAAAGACGATTAAACCTACTGTTGAAGGAGAAAAGACAAATTTTATTTCAATCAAAATTGGAGTTGGGATGACTGTTAAAGTTAACAAACGGAGAGAGGATTTTTTTACCTGTAACTGTTAACTAAAACAATATTTTACCTTTTTTAGAAAAGGTTTTGGTGTATATCAATAAAAAGGATCCAACATACATACATACTATCACGTCTTTATCCCTAATGGGGCAGACAGAGCATTTTGGGTCTTGCGGTTCTATACAGAGCCCAGGGCCGCAAGACCCAAAAGCCACTTTTAGCGTCATGGTGAGCGAGAAGATGGAAAAGCAATCAATAAAGTGATGGGTTGCTAGCCGCATCGACTGTTAACATGATTTGCATTTTTGCCCATGGGAGAAAAAGGATCTAATAAACTAGCAAATAATATCAGGAATATTTCGTTTCGTCCAATAATGTTTTTAAACACCCGCAAAAAACACGGGTGGTACAAGTTTGATGCATGTTTACCTGGTTGTGGTATCATTTGTTTTGATGCATGTTTACCTGCCTGTGATTTCCATGCGATTTTTCATGTGAAAGCAAGTATCCTTGCTATGCTTGATGAAAACCTTTGAAAGTCGGGGCTTTTTCAATTTGCCCTGGAATTAAATTTGCACCATCACATGTGTGCATATACAGTTATATACATATGCAGTTGTCGTGCCCCCAGCGCGAGGCATAGAAAAATCGAAAATAAATACCTACAACTAAAAACGAATATGGATACATTAGTTATGTGACACACGAGCATTTATTTTTGCCGGAAACATCCGACGTTCGCGGTTAAAGGGTTAATTAATGATTTTCGATTTTAGAAAGCTAATTATTTTTAAAATAAGTACGGCACTTGTATACCCTTATAAACATTGTAAGAAGAACACAAACAAAACATATATTAACTCATCATTCTTGGTACTAGCAGTACCAGGGAAACAGAACACAAAAAAGTTGCCAATTCTCGTTGGTAGTTCGGTGCAAACGGTGCGTAAACGTTGTGGATTAAACCCAGCCGACTATGTAACTATGAGTGTGTATGTGAAATGATGTTATATTTTTAAAGATATCTCACCTCATTTATGTATATCTATATCTATCTATACATATAATAAAACAGTAAAAAAAGTGTAGAGTACATTGAAAATATTTCCAAAAATAAATTTAGGCCGATGGAGACATAGTAATAGAGTAAGAATTAAAAAAAAAATCTGTCTGTTTACTTATTCTGTAGTACAGGCTATTCTCCGAAAATGCTGATCGGATTCGAATGAAACTTTTTTTTATTAGCTGATAAGCCTGGGCAACATGTAGGGTATAATTGATTTTTGAAAATGGAAAACGTGATGCAGAACCGTAATGATCCAGCTAAACTATAAGAAATATAAAAATGACGCCATAGAAAAAGACCTCTTTCGCCTCATCTACATACACTATAATCACTCTATTCATGCAGGCCCATCGGTTACGGGTACTTCTAGCCTCTCTTTTTTAGTATTCCGTACCCAAAGGGTAAAAACTAGACTATTACTAAAACTCTGATGTCCGATTGTCTGTCCGTCCGTCTGTCGGTCCGTCCATCTGTCTGTCCGTCTGTCTATCCGTCCATCTGTCTGTCCATCTTTCTGTCACTAGGTTATATCTCATGAACCGTGATAGCTAGATAGCTGAAATTTTAACAGCATGACTGGGTGAAAATTTAAAATACAATCATGATTAGTAAAGAACAAGCCGGAGAGCAAAGCATGTCAGCTGAAGTACAGAATAAATACTAGGCTGAAGGTACACCAGTGAATGCAGTAGATAAAGTGGAATCTACAGATTACTATATCAAAGGCACAGCGCGACTTTGCCACTAATAAAAACAATTTTATTTCCCTCTTCTTCTGATTCGTAGTGTAGTAAATTTTATGCACGCATTGAAATGGGTTTATTACATATGACATAAACGTAAAAGGAAAAACTCCGAAGTAAATCTCAGCTTATATCATTGAGGAAATATTTTACGGTATATGTACGTTTTTCCACCTCGATCGAAACCGTTGAGGTGTACCAAGTAATAAATTGGGTCATTTTTCATAATGCCCGGGTTATTATCACAAGATACTCTGGGCAAAGTAATTAATTTTAATTTGAACTTCCATATTTATTACATTGCCCAAACATTATGATTACTATAATTATGTGGTGTAGTATATTATTTGGTTTTCGGTTCACAATTATACATTCTAACCCAAGGGCCATCCTCGCCGCATCATAACCTAGACTACATGACTGCAATAAACAAATGCAATGATTAATCTGCAGTAAGCGGCTATCATGCCCAAACAGTTTGATTGTTTTGATAGTTTTTACCACACTACGCCTCTCATTTTGGTCATTTTGCAAAATGCGCGGGCATTTATTATAATGTCTTATTAATAACTTAGGCCAAAACACATCTACTATAAGGTATTATATATTCGTATGTTATATAGTGCGTGTATGTGTGTTGCTTGTAAAAATGTAATAATAAATTTTTTTGAATATCTATTGTCATGTTAAAACAATGTGCCTAAAAAGTTTTATTGTTTATTTTATTTAAAATAACATTTTCTAAGATTTAGCCTAAAAATATGTTTTTACTAGATATTTTTTATTCTAGCCTGAGTTAAACGATGAATTTCTTACAGACCAAGGATTACAAATATTTCAATTCTTCTTTTTTATAACAACTTACCGAAAATTGCAACACTTGCTTTGATATCAGGTGTACTGAGGGTATATAAATATCTATTTGTAAATAAATAATGAAAACAAAATAAAATCACTATTAAAGTATTGTTTTTGTCCCTATAGGTACCTATTTACTTATAAATATAGAAAAAAATAAGACTAGTCACAAAGTATAGTCTGCGCCCTATATATTGTGAAATAGTCCTTTACAATGTAAAAAGACATACACGAAGACACATGTCAGGGATAACCTTATCAACATTTGAAAGAAAACTCTTGAACAAGACACCTATGTTTATCCTCCCCTCGACGAAGGGCTGAGAAATTTCGTCAATCAAGGGATTTGCCTTACACTTGACGTTGACAACGTTCTTATGTTACAATCCCAGACTTAGCAATCTGACACTGTTAAGGTCACCATATACGAGGGCCTTATATAGATACAGAGGGTTGATCAGGAAATAAAATGATTTTTATTCACTTAATACATCAAGTAATCGAATCAAAATAAGGAAATTAGTAGGAGAATAAAAATCACTGACATAGCCCAGTGGTCATTCTGTAAATCGGACATTTGATATTCTACTCTTTAATGATGTTGAAGTGGTAGAACACAAAGATGGGGCAAAAAGGTGCAAAAAGGTTCTCGAATGGCGACCGCGTATTGACAAGCCTAGGTAACTGCAAAGCGCTGGAGCACGCCGCTCTAGATCGATCATTTTGGAGATCCTTGCGAGAGACCTTTATACAGCAGCGCACGTGATGCAACTGTAATGATTATTCATAATCATCGTCATCATCATTTCAGTGCTGGACATAGGCCTCTCCCAATCCAAAATGCTCTAAAATGCAAAAAAAAAAAGATCTCCAAAATGCTCGATCTATAGAGCGGCTTGCTCCAGCGCTTTCCAGTGACCATAGTCAGGTCGTCTGATCACCTTGTGGACGGGTTTCCTACGCTTCCCTTGCCAGTACGCCACTATGTATGATTAATTTATATTCAAGATTTAAAAAAACTCGTACGCTGTATTTGCTCTTATTTTTTTATTAAATACTAGTTGTACCCGCGGGCTTCGCTACCCGTAGAAATTTAGGGATAAAGAGTACCCTATGTCCCTACCCGAGTCTCTAACTCTATCTATACCAAATTTCATCAAAATCGGTTCAGCAGTTAAAGCGTGAAGAGGTTACAAACAAACAAACAAATATACAAACTCACTTTTGCATTTATAATATTAGTAGAATAGGATAGGATTAATGTTTTTTAAGGTGACCAACGTCCGTAATTCAGTGAGCGCTTGTCCTAAAATTACACTGAAGCCTGTCAAAGGTTTTTACGAAAGTAACCCTCGCGCGTTTCCCTTCGGAAGGTTAGGATTTTAAAAGCGTGCTTCAATAGATCATTTCTTCATTGCATTAAGTAATTTATACGTCAAAAAGTCAGTAACGAACATATTTGAGTATAAAAGAAATTCTTATATTAATATTATCATCTCATGTATTTAGTATAATGTTATTTTATAACACATATATATAATAAAGTTAAGAATAAGGCTTACATATTCCAATCGACATTGAGTGGAAATAATCTATAATAATTACTCCATAGTTAATTGAATCCTAGCGCCGTCTATTTATTGCATTAATAAAAACCCCCGACTGGCAAGTAGTTGAGGTTAACACTTTAAACTAATTTTTAAATGGCTGAATTGATTTTTATCAAACATAGCTTACACCACCGCAAAGGAACTTGCGAACTGAAACACTCCACTTTGTGTCAGGGGTTAAAAATGAAGGAAAATAAACAAAATTCATGAAAAAAATTTGGCTATGATTTTACAACCTCTATGCTCTTCAACATTAAACAGTATTCCGTTCCTACGTCAAAATCTCTACGAATCTTCCATACTTTTAACATTTTGTAGTAAAGCGATTGGAAAATTTATATAAACAGCTAATGCGTACGTTTAATAATAATAATAATACGTGTTGGATCTGTATCCCCACGCAAGCCTCTCAAAGGACCGGGGTGAAAAGACCCGTGATTCTCAAAGGAGATACATAATAATAATAATAATAATTTATGCGCGTATCGGGTGTTTAGCCCGTGCTAAACTTTCCAAATGAGCATCAAACAAGACCTTATTGTTATTGCAGTGTTTACAACAGTGTCTGTTGCAGTCAAACAGGGAAAACCGTGTTTCTATCAAATTTTGTTACAGTTTATAAAACAAACTAACTGACTTGTTTGTTTTGTCTTTCGTGTATGTAATTATTGATTTATTTAAATCATTAGTACAATGGTACAAAAGGCGGACTTAATGGTAAAGCATTTTGTATCAGTCAGCCTTTAGAAATTACCTATGTGATGGTGTCAAATTTTACACGCTGCATAAAGGCATCTGACAAAGCTTGACGACCTAATTTTCGTTAGATGACATCTAACAAAAATTAGGACCAACGTCTAACGTGCCTTTTAAAGAACGGACAAAGTCAAAATATGTCTTCAATCCGAGTGTTGTATAATTATAAGGTTTTACTTTTGAAATGTGGAAATAGTTGTTTTATTTTTACATATTATTTATATACTTACTACCAAATTTCCCATCACTACTTTTTTCTATGTAGGTTGCCTGGAAGAAATTTCTTAGCGATAACGCCGTCTTTTGCGCATTTTCTAGTTTTTAAGATAATTATGTGCTGTGTTTTATTTTGTGCAATAAAGGGTATTGTATTGTATATTTAACTTTATATACGTAACTGTTATAATAGTACCAGTAAGAGTATGAATATGTAATTCAGGTATAGCAATGTCTTGACATTATTTAGTTATTAATGTTGAATTTTGTTTACCTTACAATACGTCTTACCAAGCAAATGTGAGGTACAAATAAGGGATCTTTTAAGCTGACAGACAGACGGAGTTTATAAGCTTCGAGAATAGAACGAACGACTGTACCTTGTCTAATAGCTGTCTGTTGCAATTCCCACTAGAAAGTTCAGTTCCTTATTATTTATTAGAGAATTGAAGGTTTTGTTTGTATTTTTGGTTAAAAGTTAACATTGTGAAACTTTTTAAACTTATTTAATAGAAAAGTGACCTACACACATTGCATTATTTGCTCATCATTGCATTAAATTTTGAATTAAAATTGCAAATAAAACGTACAAAATGGTTGTATTTCAGGGATTATTTTATCATTATTTTATTTATTATGCTCCTATAGTGGAGACAAAAAGACCTCATGATGATGGTGATGAGTTACACCAACAGGATACACGACAGAAACTTACAATTAACATTTAATTTCATATTCTCTTTTTTATTAGATACTTAAACATTTTAAATCGATCAATTTGTAGAAATCTAAATTAATATCTAAATTACAATCTAAATTAAAAATCTAAATCTTGATCATGTGGCATGGTGCCAAGAACACTGGCTGCATTCCCGAGCTGAATAGCTACTGCAATCCTCTGCGCGAGATATGAGCCAGCCCTCTTGTCACCAGCGGCGTCGACAAGCCAAGGGGTTATTTTTTTAATAAAGTTAACATTTAATTAAGTTTTCTAGCATATGATACACCAATGTGTATATTTTTAGTATCATTTAGTTAAATTTAATAAAATGTTTAAATTAAATGGTAAATTAAATTATAAACATCAATCGGAACTCTCCGAGCCGTCTGGCTAGCGAAGAGAGTGTAGGCCAAAGTCCTCTGACCAAGCATAGCTTTGGTAGTACAGAGAAGGTCGTGCTCGTCTAGTAGAGACAAAATGTCCTGATGATGATGATGATGGAATTAAATGTCAACTGTAAAATTAAGATAGTAGCAATTCTGACTTTTTAGAATCATAGATGTAATTTTGTTTGTAAAAATAGGTATAATCATGATCAAAGTAAATTGACATAGGTGAACAGCACCAGTTTTTCTTATTCATCATCATCATCATCATTTCAGCCGCATAACGTCCATTGCTGGACATAGGCCTCTCCCAAAGATTTCCAAAGTGACCGATCTAGAGCGGCTTGCATCCAACGCCTTCCAGCGACCTTGGTTAGCTCGTCAGACCATTTTTCTTATTATGAAAACTAAAATAAATAGTAGATTTTAATTAAGATGACACGAGACATAAACCGTGTGATTGCTCGGTCGGTGGGCGGTTTTAATGACCATATCTTAGGGAGCGGGCGTTAACAGCAGCGTTCCCATAAAAGTGTTATGAGTTCATTTCCAGACGGCGCCGCGAACCCTTTCATGTATATTACGTGAAAGTTGTTAAATTTGACATTTTAAAAGTCAGATTTTAATTGCTGATTATGTGCCAAAAAGTTGATTAGGTTTGGTGTTTTTTTTTTCTGAAGATATGTGCAATATTTCTTGAAGAGCATGATCTGTTGGTGAATCGAATTTTTTACTTAGGAAAAAAACAAATAGCGAGTACACATACATCCTATCACGTATTAATCCTTAATGAGGTATATAGAGCGTTCTGGATCTTGCGGTTCTAAGCAAACAGAACCTAAGACCAAAAGAGCCAAAGGCCACTTTTCGAGATGGTCTAGAAGAAATGAAAATGCGAAAACACATCCTATTGAACATTAGTCATCATCATCATCATCAGATCTTTTTGTCTCCACTGCAGGAGCACCATAAAATCGGAAAATTAAATTAATATCGGAACAAAACCTAAACTGTTTCTCTTACCATGCACATCTTAAAGTCAATCCGTTTGCGACTATCCAACCATCACCACCACTTTGATTCCTTTTTTCCATCTTTATGCACGCTATCTTGCTGAAAACAGGTCATGTCTATCCGTTGGAAATAAAGACATAAAAGTGTAATAGGAAATATATTCAAAAATGACAATATTATTCAGCATATTTCAATATTATCAGCGTATCTATAATTTCATAAAAATTACATTTAGCCAAGCACATTAAACCTAAATTATCCTAATTGTCGTCTCATAAAAAGAACATTTTATCTTTATAACTTCTGAGCACTCCATTTATTTAAAGAGGGATGTAAACAGTCGCAAACTCCGCCCTTGAAACGTCTTAAAATTTTCGTAATCAGTAAAACGAAGTCAGGAAATCCCTCAGTGCCAAAACTCCAGTTATTGTGCATGTGTCGAGGGGCAGATAAACATACACTTGGCGTCAAAAAAGGACATAATGTTACTTATTTACTTTTTTTACTCTATACAGGGTAGACAGAGCCTAGTTGCAAGACCCGAATGCTTTTGTTGCTTATATAAAATAAGTCCAGAGACCTATTTAACCCTATTATATATGATTATACATAATTTCGAATATATTTACAATTTATGTTTACGATACGACACAGTTTTACGATATTTTACATATATATTTTGAGTATTTTTTGTTTTTAATCTGTAATTTAGTATTTTATTTATTTTTTTAATTGTCATATTGTTGTTAGAAATTTATTATTGGTATTTTTTTAATGAAATTATGAAATAATATAGCGCTGTGATATTTGTAGCGCTGACTGTACATATTATGTGCCTCTAAAAGCGTAAGAAATCCGAAGATTTGTAAAGTTTCCCCCTTTATGACGGGTAAAGCGCCCTGCCGATGTTTTCTGCTTCAACGATATGAAAAACTTTATATGTTTTATTTACAAACAAATTTCTAACCTATTTGCCTAATATTAGAGTTTATTTTCGTATTTTTGCGAGTTTTGAGAAAAAATCATTTAAGATGTTAGTCGTTGGAGTCATTTACAAATTACGAGTATATCTCAGTTTATGAGTACGAGTCTCAAACGACATACGAGACAGTTTTATGGATCTTTAAAGGCATATTGCTAAGTTTTATAAGATTTTGTCTTTTGTTTTATACCATTAAGTCTAGAGTTGGTACATTTTATCAATGGGAATTTATATTTATGTGGATTGCCTACAAATATATTTTCCCCAAAGTCTCTCTTTTACCAATACGTAAAAAATATCTACTTATATGTCTACGCTTTTTATCAAAACATACGATTGTTGTTTTTAAAAAGCAAAATTTTAGTCCAATAAACACTATAACATACATACATACATACTATCACGTCTTTATCCCTAATGGGGCAAACAGAGCATTTTGGGTCTTGCGGTTCTATGCAGAGCCCAGGGCCGCAAGACCCAAAAGCCACTTTTAGCGTCATGGTGGGCGAAAAGATGGAAAAGCAATCAATACAGTGATGGGTTGCTAGCCGCATCGCCTGTTAACATGATTTGCATTTTTGCCCATTCCCTCGATCGGCTTTTACGATCTGCGTGGGAAGAGAAGCAGCTGGTACATTCTAAGTTTTTTTATTTCTCCCAGACCAGCATGGGAGTACAAACACTATAAGAACTGTAAAAATCGATATTTCTTTAGTAAAAACCCAATACAATACCGTACATAATCAAGTCTTGATCCCAAAGGGGTCAGACAAAACTTAGGGCTGTAAGACCAAAAGGTCACGTTAAGATTATATCATCTACGCTAGAAGAGAAGTAACTGGCACATTCTACGTTTTTGTTTTGCCCATACCATTCAGGAAGATTTTTTTCAAATATAAATAAGTGGCCAAGAGCGTGTCGGGCTAAGCACTGTACAGGATTCCTTAGTTTCGAATGGCAACTTTTCGTTCATGCCAATAAAAACGTCTTAAATCTGATTTTCTGTTGAATTTGTATGAAATTCTCCTTTTACGAATTCATTTTATAAGTCGTTCGACCGCCTATAACTTTTAAACTTGTAAACTCTACTTAGCTCTGATACTTTTACTTCAAACTTCGTTATATATACCACAGCTGTGAATTTTTGCACGTGTCCATATACAACCGTTTAGCAGTCAAGGGGAGACATTTGAGTCTAACAAAAATGTTCACTTTGAAAACAAATACTTTAGAAACGGATCCTTAAATCTAAAAATGGCGTTTAAAAGCTCACAATATTTTTAAAAGAACTATACAATAATATCCCACACGATGAAATAATCAAGAAAAAAAAATACTCCCTGTGTACTTGTATGGAAGCTACCCTAAAAAATTTTTACTCAAAATTTTATTTTACTACTTTTTCAGCATAAATAATAAACATACCCATACCAAATTACAGCTTTCTAGAACTTTTAAACTCTGAGTAAAACCGCGGACGGACAGACCGACAGACATGGCAAAACTATAAAAGTTCCTTGTTTACTAAGGAACCATAAAAATGGGCAAGAATCTTACACCATTTATGACCGAGAATGGCCGACTCCGCAGCGGAAGGCCGAGAAAGAGATGACGCGAAGACCTCGACGCTTTCTAAAGTAAGTGATCAGCGAAAGTGACAGATAGAGACAGGTTACATGGAAGGAAATAGGAGAGACCTTTGCTCAGCTGTGTGACGACGTAGATTAGGTAAAAAACAATGTTCACTTAAAACCGTACAAATTGAAAACCTTGTTGACTTACTGAACTTTACACATGTACTCAACAAACAACTCGTCACAAATTACAAGTTTTCCTCAATTGCGAAAACATTTCGGGTCAAACATATTCAGGTATTTACAACGAAGTCCAGTCAAAGAGTTGGCGAGATCAAAGATCGGTAATACTCGGGGCTTCTAACGTAAATATTGGTAAATCTCGGTTTTAGCGCTGTACCGAAATTGTTTTTTGTTTATTTTGTTAAGGTTCGGATACACGCGGGTATTAGGCAGGTTTGTAGAACGGTTTTACGTAGCTTTATTGTATTTTCCTTGAAAATTTGCATATTTACTTATTACGCTTTGACATCTACATGTGTATATTGCTTTAGGTATTTGAATCCTCTGTTGAACTATTCTACTCTAACTTCGAATTGCCATTATGTCGAAAATAAGTCAATTATTTGTCAAGAATGGAAAAACTGCCGTGTGGTTTCCAGCAGAATAGAATAGGACCAGTCCATGTCCTCCCGTGGATATCGTTGAAGGCGACTTTGGAAATACAAGCTAAAACAAAGCTTAATAACATCAATGATACCTCTCCAACCCGTCTGACCAGCGAGGAGAGTATAGGCCAAGTTCTCTGGCTGCTCTGGGCAAGCATACTTGGCCAGAGCAGCCAGAGGACTTGGCCTCAAATTATATCATCATGAGCTCTGGTAGTATAGAAAGGGGTCGTGCACCTGCAGTGGAGTCGATAGATCTGATGATGATGATGATGAGTGCCGCTACTTTTGCATTTGTACAAATAGGTACTTAACTATTTAGGAACATTGTTTGAAAATCAATCAATCACAAAAGTGACTTTTAATAAGAAACTGTGAAATTGAATTTTAAATTAAACCCAGACCTTAATCAGGATGTTTTTCGTTGGAAATCAAAATAATAATGAATTAAATCCGTAACAATATCTCGTAAAGCCAACCCTACGCAGTCGTCGTCAACAATTTATTTTAATGACCGCGTCCCCTGTGTAACATGCGGAAAAATTGTGTCGTCGTTTCAGAGACGGTAATTTTTCATGTGACCGCGATAACGCACGGTCAGGTGTTAGAATGATTTGTGACCGAGCTGCCCCGAGTTTGGCAAACATTGACCGGTACTGTGTTGAGTGGGAAGCTTGTTTTGTTGTTGATAAAATATTTTTTTTATTAGAAACAGTTTTCAATTTTGACCACTGTTTCAGAGACGATAATTTTCATGTGACCGCGATAACGCACGATCAGATGTTAGAATGATTTGCTGCCCCGAGTTTGACAAACTTTGACCGGTACCCACCCTGTTTGTTATATGGGAAGCTTGTTTTTTTGTTGATCAAATATTTTTTTTTATAAGAAAAAGTTTTCAATTTTGTCCTCGTTTCGGAGACGGTAATTTTCATGTGACCGCGATAACGCACGGTCAGGAGTTAGAATTATTTGTCACCGAGCTACCCCGAGTTTGGCAAACATTTACCGGTACTCTTTTGAGTGGGAAGCTTGTTCCTTGATTTGTTGTTGGTAAAAAAAAAAAAATTTTTTATTAAAAACAGTTTTCAATTTTGTCGTCGTTTTAAAGACGGTAATTTTTCATGTGACCGCGATAACGCACGATAAGGTGTTACAATAAGATGGAGCTGCCATAAGTTTGGCAAACATTTACCGGACCAGTTTGATTTTTCGCTTATTGTATTGATGTAAAAATATCTTTTTTATGAAATTTCTAAAATAACTAAACCGTTTTAAAGGTCGTCGTTTTAAAAAATAATATATTTTCTTGTAACCGCTATAACGTACGGTCTGGTGTTTCAATGATTTATGATAAGATACCCAGAGTTTTGCAAACATTGACCAGTTAGGTGGAACGTTTATTTACAGTATTTTTTAAGAATTTGGTGTTGTTTTGGAATTTGTGCAATCTCGAATTAGTAAATGGACTGACCATTAAAAAAATTTTAACTTTGTGTCAAAGTTTTTTTTTTTTCATGTGACCGCAATAACGCACGGTGAGGTGTTAAAATGATTTATGACCGAGCTACCCCAAGTTTGGCAAACATTTACTGGACCAGTTTATTTTTTTTAAGCTTTGATTTAAGCGATATCTTACAAAACAGTTCAAAATTAATCACCGTTAGAGAGTAATTTAAGTCAGGTCAATGTTTAGTATGACAATTTGTAATCGCATAGGTACTGTTGTCTTAAGTTTCTCTTAAGTTGCATAGAGTCTGTTAGATTTTGCATTCATATCATCACACCTGTCTCCAACAGGGGTAGGTATAGACTATGAAGTTTAATTTTCTATGATTCTGTTCGACCTCTCCGTCACTCTCTTCATGCATGCTTGAAGTTATATTTTATTTTAGTAGGTTCATTAATCACCGTTTATAGTTCTTATAACTTTAGAAATACATGTTATAAAACCACTAACAATAAATATAAAATTACTCTCCCATAAACTGATTTTTCTCCTATCACAGTTGTTAAAACTACAGAATTTTACACTCGCAATAAAAACAATTGTAAAGCGAAAACTACAGGCACAGTTCGTAATAAACTCTATACAAAAGTTCTTGCCGTATAAAGCTTTACACAATATAACGTTGGTATAAAAGTGACGTTATTTATAAATACCTACGTCTATAATGGTTACAATTTTTTTTTTCAATCTTTATATTTTCTTGATTTTTCAGCTTATATTTTTAGTCTTTTACTAGACTGGCCTGTCGAATTATAAGAGGATTCGCCCTTAATCACCACACTGCAGGCGGGTTGGGGACCATGTATGATAGTACGAAAACGTTGCATAGAGATAAGTTAAGATAAGATAAAAAATTCATATTGCATCAACTAAGTATGACAATAATCAAAAGTACATGTAAAATATAGCAGGTACAAAGACGGGCTCATCACTAAAGCAATTTTTACCAGCCAACTTTGGGGTAATGAGGACTCTACCAGTCTTCTATAACCTATAACTTTTTAAGCCACCTCTCACACCCGTAGGAGAGGAAGTGGTGGAAACAATATTTTTTTTCCACCACTATCATCTACTATACCGACACTACTCAGTGGCAGCAAATAAATTCTGTTAGATTATCAAATGGGTATACATAGAAAATTTTAAGAAATCATGAACGTTATATCTGTACTTTTTACCTTTGAAGGCTTGAAGCACTTTTAATTGGGGGTGGAAATTGTGATTAATGCCATCAGATAAGCAAAGCCGGCGGCGGCACGAAAAAAGGGGTTTTGGTCAAACCCGCACACATTAACCTAATTTGTTTTAATTGCCCAAACTAATCATTCGTAAGGACTTGTAGTGTTTTAGTGCTATATGATTTATGTGTTTAGGCTACGTGGCCTTGTCGCGTCGGAAAAAGTAAAAGTGTTTATGTGTGTCAACACCTTGAATGTTGGTTTTGGTGAGTTCCACACGTAATTGTTTTAGGCTATTTTCACGCCAAGTAGAAAAAATAAACAAATTTTATGTTACATTTTAATTCAAATGAACAATAATAGGTCGTTGCCTCTGCATATGTTAATTGTGCGTATGGAGCTTACGCGCAAAGACACCAAGATGAGCATAGTTTGAAAATGTCTCACAAAGTAGACTGCCTACTTATGTTCATGAAATTCTTTAGTAAGCCTATTTTTTTTTTAGTTTACCATGAACAATTTTTTTTTTATAACTTGCCAATATTCTCACAGAGAAAATAAAACCGGAAAGTAGATTTTGGTGAGTAGGTAAGTAGACTTCGTTTCTACAGTGCTAGTATAGCACCGGGAAATAAAATGATAAACAAGAGTATATACGATGAACATGATACTCGTGTTTACTATTTAGGCAAAAAAAACTAAGCCTTTTTCAATAAAATAAAAAAGCTTTATTTACTATCAACTCGCAAAAGGTAACTGCTACAGGATTTCTAGTTGCGGGTAGTAATTAAGTTTAATTTGTACAACGATGGTTTCACGATAACTCGCACTGAAAGTATAGTTTTCACGACCTACCATAACAACGTACAATTAAACCATTCCGTTAACTACATTCTTTTTGGAAAGCTACGCAAACACAGTTGAAATAATAAATGAAAATGGCTTCCTAGTAACAATTATTCGCAGTGAAATAAAATATTTTGCAGAAATAACGACAGGTAATACCTCAAACGACATTCCGACGTAACAAAGCGAGGAGTCACGAAACTGAAAAATAAGGCTGCTGGTAAACTACACGATTTAAATTTCACATTTTTTCTATTTAATTTTGTCTAATTAATGAAGTTTGTACTAAATGCTTCATAATAAAAAATTAAAGACAAACTTAAAAAACATTTTTTTAAGGACACTAATTAATAACTCAATTATTTTTACATTTTATAATACTAGAAATAATATCTAGGATCTTTTAAGATATCCCTCCACGGAAATCTTAAAAAATAAAATATTTTCCGTTACAAGTATGCCATAAGTGTTGCCAATGTTCGCAAAAATTAATATTTTTGCCAAATGGTAGGAAATTGTTTCTTTATATAAAGAATATATTTGGCAACACCTATTCATCTTATAATACCGACATAATTTAAGTTTTTTATTGTATATAGGCTGCTTTGTTTTGTAAAGCCCTTCATCGTCATCTTAAGTCCACTCTGTACATTTTGTTTTTTTCTTCCAAATTTAACCGCCGCTTTGGTCGGTGTTATTGTATAAAAAAAAGACTTACACGATCACAAGTTTTGGCAGATATAATTAAGGGGTTTGCTATTGCCTTCTCCACATTATATTACGTCTTTATAAAAAATCTTTACCTGAATGGCAAGTTTTACGTAGGCAATAGGCATACGGTCACCTAGGCTACAAAAAGCAGCGGCGGCCGCGATATGCTAAGTGGCACCGGTGATAGCGAGCACGTTGACACAAATTATAGAATGACAAAGCCGACGCTTCATAACTATGAGCATTCTTTCAAGAATAAAAGGCCTTATAATCCAAATATATCGTGTTGAAAATATCTCTACCGACCAGAAAGTATGACCTTTGAGAATAAAAATCGTATCAAAAATTCACCTCTACCGACCACAGAAAGTATAACTTTTAAAACAGCTTTTTTTGCATTTTAATCCTGTCCAGTAGTCTATTAGTACTATTTTCAAGTAGTTGCCTAATTTAATTTTTGAGTAATGACAGTTACAGACTAGAAAATTCTAAAAAATCTGACAAGAAAAATACAGCATAATGTATATTAGTGTGTCGCGAGCCGGTGTCGTGTAAGTGCTTTTAGTCACATTCGCCCCGATGAAGACCTCCGAATGATATTGAAACATTTTGGCAAGTAGCAGGCTCTATACGAGAGTAACCTGTTAACTCATTCTAAGAAAAATACAAATAAAAGACGCTAGTGCAAAAGAAAGCGCTTTCCCGCAAAAGTGCATTTCGCAACCGTAGTTCAAGTTCATTCTTTGTATTTTAAACTAAATTGGTGGCCTTTATTTATGTCAAATTGTTCAAAGTAACTTAGCCATTTTAGCAATTACAAAAGGGACCATTGAAGTGCATTTGATGTTATTGTTCTGGTAGATGCTCTATTTTGTGATGTCGGCTCACGTGCACTATGCCGATATGCAGTTTGGACATTCTAGATATGCAGTGTGCATGTTGCTTGCAGACGGATTAAAAAGTGGTACACACCCGATTATTTGAAAATAAAAAAATGCCTTAAAAAATAATTAATATATAAACTATAATTGAATAATTAATAACTTAAAAAAATAAACATCTTTTTGATGGCCAAGCTCTGGGCTATATTAAGTCATCAAATCAAGCCAAAATATTTCTATATTCATCATTCATTTCATGAAAGAAACAAATTAATAAAAAGAACAACTTGCATGTCATTTGTTTATACCCGCACATGTCATACTTTCACGATATTCTTTACGTGTTTCTTGGTGTATATGTTCAATAAAAGCAGTTGAAAATGAAGAAATAAAATCAAAACAAAAATAGTGAAATTCCAAGCGATTCATTATCGTAAGCCTTCGTAATGAGAGCCTAATTTGAATATCTTCGCTTTTTATACAAAAGTAAAAACGTTTTGACGTTAATAGTGACGTGCAACACGTTCCTTGAAACGCGATGTGGTGGAACTACGTTTTGTTTGTGACAAACAACGGGCTGACGCATTCTAATAATAAAGTTTTTACAAAAAAAAGACTTCATTATGAAAATGCTATATTACGTTAAGGAGTTTCTCTCCATAGAAACTCAATCTCCAAAGTTGTTTATTATATTTTCAACTAATAATTTATTTTTTATTTTTTTATTCTAGCCTGTTAGCGTGTCCCACTGCTGGGCAAAGACCTCCCCTTCTTTCTTCCACAGGTCCATCCATAGCTGCCTGTTGCTACTCCTTTTTGAAGCTGTTGATGTCATCGCGCCATCTTCTCCGTGGTTGTTCTCTACGCCTGCGCCCTTCTAACAATAAAAACTAATAAATATAAACAACATTTATTGTTCATCTCATATTTACTTTTACTTTTTAGTAAAAGTCTTTGTACTTATGTAAAGACTAAAATAAATAATTTATTTGCGAGACAAACTAAAAAAATCCCCGACTTTTAAATAGTTTCATAGGTAAACGCCATCTAGTGATGGGCGGAGGAACTAAATGGTAGAATAAAACCGTATTGTTAACGTAACGTATACTAAGCACCATCTTTTATTTGACAAGCAAACAACAAAAACCCCGACTTTCAAGCGATAACTAAATAACTTTTAAACGGCCGAACCGTAGATAAATCCGCATCGAAATTGAGGCATCCATTCAAGCGGTGCACTGACACAGACAGGCGGATAGACTTAAAGTAAGACAGAAATTAGCGTAAAACTTTTAACACCCCTCTTTTTGTCGAGGGTTAAAATAAAATGCAGCCGTCGGACAACTGACAAATGTCTAAAAAGGTAAATCTTATTTTTACATGAACAATGTAAATCACGAGAATAGACGCTCTATTTTCATTTCCAGCATAACATAAAATAAACCATTCAATTCAGATTATTTCATCACGACTAAGCATTATATGAATCATTCATGTTAATAAAATAACTAATGTTATATTCAACAGATTTCTTGAATTAAACATACAAGACGTTCTAGATATAACTTGGAGCACGGTGTGAAAATACTAGATTCAGTTTTCTTATACAAATCTTCATAGAACAGCTATATATCTTTAGAAATTTGAATAAAACATTAGATTTTAATACATTTTTGAGAAAACTTGAATATTTTAAAAACCAACTTCACCCCCAGACTACACAACCGATTGTGATAAAATTTCTATGGGACCACTTCGGCAGTATACTATAAAAAAAAAAACGACGGCTTGCACTCTGGGAGTGCCGGCAGAAGTGAAAACTTGAATATTAACGTTGTGCATTTTTGATATTTTGGAATTGTTAGGGAATAATTTTGCACGAATTGCTTTAGTTATCAGTATAAAATATTTCAAATCTTTTCTGAACCACAGTCTGTCACAAATGTCACAAGCATGACCGAATTCATTTTCAACAAAATCATTTTCAAATACACATCAGTATGGCCACTACACAGACGGTCGAGCCATCAGCTGTCACCATCCATGGATGCGCGTAGCACGCTGTAACATAAACACACACGAACATTCGCGCAAGCGCCCTGCGCCGTCTTACGAATTTTCGATCAGGCCACGTGTCCTGACGCGAGTTTAAATTTTTTAACCCATTCCAAAAAAAGTGCACAACGCCGCTAAAGAAGTTTTCACTTCAAAAACGACGGGTTGCACTCTGGGAGTGCCGGCAGAAGTGAAAACTTGAATATTAACGTTGTGCATTTTTGATATTTTAGAATGGTTAGGGAATCATTTTGCACGAATTGCTTTAATTATCAGTATAAAATATTTCAAATCTTTTCTGAACCACAGTCTGTCACAAATGTCACAAGCATGACCAAATTTGTTTTCAACAAAATCATTTCCAAATACACAGCAGTATGGCCACTACACAGACGGTCGAGCCATCAGCTGTCACCATCCATGGATGCGCGTAGCATGCTGTAACATAAACACACACGAACATTCGCGCAAGCGCCCTGCGCCGTCTTACGAATTTTCGATCAGGTCACGTGTCCTGACGGGAGTTTAACATTTTTTACCCATTCCAAAAAAAGTGCACAACGCCGCTAAAGAAGTTTTCACTTCAAAAAGATTATTTTCCAAATCCGGTGCTTTTTGATTAATCAATGAACATACATTAAAAACGCGACGAATTGATGACATGTTCCTTTTTTGTGAAGTAACTGAACTCAGTTAAAAAAGGATAGAAAATGTGCTCAGGTTTTAAGTACTACATAAAACAAATAAGCGGCCAAGTGCGAGTCGGACTCGCCCATTAAGGGTTCCGTAGTAGCAAATTATATAATATAAAAGTCTTGTAGTATGTTTTTTTTAATTTTTATATTTGACTTGATTGAATGAAAGGTAAATTGCCGTTTATGATGATGACGTATTAAAAAAAAACTACTTACTAGATCTCGTTCAAACCAATTTTCGCTGGTAGATTTCACGGTAATGAACATCATATATTTTTTTTAGTTTTATCATTTTCTTACTTTAGAAGTTACGGGGGGGGGGGGGGGGACACACTTTTTTCCACCTTGGAAGTGTCTCTCGCGCAAAGTATTCGGTTTAGAAAAAAATGCTATTAGAAACCTCAATATCATTTTTGAAGACCTATCCATAGATACCCCACACGTATGGGTTTGATGAAAAATAAATTTTTGAGTTTTAGTTCTAAGTATGGGGAGCCCCCAAATTTTACTGTTTTTTTTCTATTTTTGTGTCAAAACCTTAATGCGGTTCACACAATACATTTACTTACCAAGTTTCAACAGTATAGGTCTTATAGTTTCGGAAAAAAGTGGCTGTGACATACGGACGGACAGACAGACAGACATGACGAATCTATAAGGGTTCCGTTTTTGCCATTTGGCTACGGAACCCTAATAAGCAGTGCGAGTCGGACTCGCCCATGAAGGGTTCCGAAGTAGCAAATAACATAATATAAAAGTCTTGTAGTATGTTTTTTTTAATTTTTATATTTTAGTTGATTGAATGAAAGGTACATTGCCGTTTATGATTTATGACGTATATAAAAAAAACTACTTACTAGATATCGTTCAAACCAATTTTCGCTGGTAGTTTTCATGGTAATGAACAACATATATTTTATTTAGTTTTATCATTCTCTTATTTTAGAAGTTACGGGGGGGGGGGGGGGGGGGACACACTTTTTTCCACTTTGGAAGTGTCTCTCGCGCAAAGTATTCGGTTTAGAAAAAAATGCTATTAGAAACCTCAATATCATTTTTAAAGACCTATTCATAGATACCCCACACGTATGGGTTTGATAAAAAATAAATTTTTGAGTTTCAGTTCTAAGTATGGGGAACCCCCAAAATTTTCTATTTTTTTTCTATTTTTGTGTCAAAACCTTAATGCGGTTCACATAATACATCTACTTACCAAGTTTCAACAGTATAGGTCTTATAGTTTCGGAAAAAAGTGGCTGTGACATACGGACGGACAGACAGACATGACGAATCTATAAGGGTTCCGTTTTTGCCATTTGGCTACGGAACCCTAAAAACACGTCTTTAGCTTATGCTTACACAGAACCAATGGCCTTTAGACCCAAATGCCATGCTGTGTGCGTGTGAAGGAGAGTGCAAAAGGGAATTAAAATAGTGACAACCTAGATACTAAGGTCTAGCCGCTTGTCTATTTATCCCATTTTTCAACTTTTTACGATCTGTAGCTTTTACCAAAAACATTATAAGCCTAGGAAGGAACAGAAGTAAAAATTAAACCATCTAAATTTGCATTCGTTTTCATAGTTAATAGATTCAGGTGTTACTTTGCGGAAGTCAAAGTTACATACTATGTGATTTGAATTATTGTGTGTGATTCCGCCACCAGTTAGTTCATGCAAACTATTACAACGATTATAACGAGGATGCCTTGTGAAGAGGCGAAACACGTGTCGCGTATACGGCGTCCGATGTTGCTGCAGCCACAGCGGATGCAGCAGCATGGGAGGGGTCATGCATTGACTGTTGGTGGCGGGTGCACACGGGCTGCTGGTGGCAGGTATGCTGGGACTAACAGTAGTGGGTGGGCGCCGGCCGGCAATAGTTTGCATGAACTAACTGGTGGCGGAATCACACACAATAATTCAAATCACATAGTATTCGTTTTCATTACTATGGTTTAAATAACATACTAAAAGTCCCCGATTTTCCAACGCTTGTTCCGGCGGTAATGACGTCATAATTTTTTTTTATAGGATTTGAACTTTTTTTCAGAAACCTATCCTGTTTGGTATCAAATGAAAAAGCTTCAGGAGCCGATTCTTAAAATATAATACACCATCTCCACACAGCTAGGTAGGCACCTGTTTTTAAAAAATCCAAGAAATGTTTTTAAAATATTCAAAGTTTGGGCTCCCCCAGGAGACAGCACAGATTTTTTTTGTAAAACATACGGCAAATTTCTCTTAAAACTCTGTATTACCATTTACTTATAATTTAACCTCAAAAAAGGCACCAGAGTGTTACTAACAAAACATTCAATAAGACGTCGTGTGGCAATAAGACGACGTTTCTGGCAGAATAGAATAAGGTTCTAAGTCCTCACGTGGATGTCGTAAAAGGCGACTTAGGAAGTACAAGCTAAACAAAGCCTACTCTCTAACCCGTCTGGCCAGCAAGTAGAGCGTAGGCCAAGTCCTCTGGCTGCTCTGGCCAAGTAAGGCTCTGGTAGTATATAGAGAGTTGTACTCCTGCAGTGAAGACTAAAACCTGATGATGATGAAGATGATTCAATAAGAAAGAGTGTACCTTGTACATATGAATAATTCCTACGAGTATTTGATATTTAAAGGAAATTCAAGCATCCTACAAACATCCTCAACAAAAGTAGTTGTAACAAAAGTAAAACAAAATGAAGAGTTTTAAATAACGGTAGTAGTTAACGCGACAAAACAAAGTTAGGTGACTAACAGACACTGCTATCGGGCTCGGAAAGTAGTAAAAAATAAATTTATAGCCTCGAAAATTCTATACAAAGGGTGGAGTAGACGCTACACCCAACAGTTTATTATTATTTGCCTGAAACACGACAACTGTTATACGAACAGATAAGTGAGCACTTCAGACACTTGAGTTTTCAGGGGATAGTCTACTTCCGAATTCGGCGGCTAATAAAATGTAATGACACTGTTGAATTAGGTTGGGTTTGATAAGATTTTTCACTTTAAGTTTCTGTTAAATATTCAGGACTCAAATAGATTGATCGTTATTCGATGATAGTTTAAGTAGGTATTCATTGGATAATTTCATAAGAAGAAATAAACAAAAGCATAATATACTTTTGGAAAAAACGTAGTTAAAAAGGAGATAAAAGTTGACTAGGAGATACCGTTTTCAGCGTTAATTTCCCACCTAAATTTTCCAGGTGCCATTGCTGCCCCTTTAGTATTTTAAAATAAATCATTTGAAAGGAAACAGAGATATTAAAAATTGTGTCTTGACCATATTTACTCGTATAACCCGTCAAACTATTTAATGAAATACTGTTTATAGTTTAAAGTGAGAACGTGAATCTGTTCTTCGCAAATTTTAACAAAAAACTTAAAAATATATATTTAAAGGAAAAAAGTGCACTTCTGTCGTCATAAGTTTTTGACTATAATGTCTCATTGTTTTGTAGACGCCTTCTCTAGTCTTTATAGAGTTTGCTACGTTTTAGTCTGGTATTTTTGAAGTTTTCGTTGAGTTGATTCTAATGCTTTATTAGCTTTAAAAGTCTCTAAACATGTTATGTAATCTTTATTACCCCATTTCCCTTAAAGTCCGCGGTCACGATACAAAACACATTTTCGTAGTTTAATAGTAAGCAAAACTAAACGTGACTACCCGCGTTTTAGATATTTAAATGGGCCATAAACACTGATTTATATGAGTTTGTTTAGATATTTGTCCAAATAGTAACCGTTTTTACGATTTTCTTGTGTATTTTTAAGGTTTGACAATTTTCGGGCAGCTTCAGATTTAAGACTTCTCATAACTGCCGGCTGCCTAGGTTTTACCATGAGCAGATATTTCTCTTGTGACTCAAAAGGAATAATAAATGACTTTGTGTTTTTTCATAAATACGACGAAACGAAAGGAAAAAATGAACCTATTTGTGTAAAAATATTTCTGGGTATTCCGCCGGTAAAGGAGTTTGTATACTTTATATCGTTTTCAGTGCGGTACGAGTATGTTTGCCTTTCGTTTGAGTACTGTGAGTGCAGGTTACCCACGTTGGTGAAATTATGAGTGTACATATCAGAAGAAATATTTTCTCATGCGTAAATTTAGAAAAAATAATATATTAACACTTTGTTAGCCTTGGTTACAAAACTGTAGGATTGAATATTGTCGCGTAGGAAGATGAATGACAATGTCGACGTCACAATTTCGAGCGAAAAAGAATTTATCTAAAGGAAAATTTCATTGTAAACGTGTTGGGCTATGAATCAAGAGACCCCAGGTTCAAATCACAGTCACGTTTAGTGGTTTTTAAAGCTTTAAAAGAAGTTTCTTGATAACTCTAGACTAAATGAAAAAGAAAAAACGGAATAATATTAAATGGATAAGAAAAACAGAAAAGAAAGTAAAAGTGAAGTGAAGTAATGAGTAAAAAAGAACTGTAGTAGTGAAGGAAAGTGAAGTGTAGTAGTGACAAAAACAATAATAACAAACAACCTCTCTAACACGTCTGGCCAGCGAGGAGAATGCAGGCCAAAGCCCTCTGGCTGCTCTGGCCAAGTATGGGTCTGGTAGTACAGAGAGGGTCCTGCAGTGGACACAAAAAAAAACTAAAGATGATGTAGTAGTGAGTAAAAGTAAAGTATTCAGTGCAATAAAAATACGCGCGAGTGACAGTGAAGTGACATTTCCTCGTACGTACCAGTGCTCACTTCCTTTCCCCAACCCACTCTCGTTACAATATCAAGAACACAGTCAAAGCCAAAAATTATTAGATTATCTTTGGATATTTCTTTTACTTGATAATTGTTAATTTTTCTCTCGATTTCATAATAGCTAGTTGACGACTTCAGATCATTTACTTACAGCTTAGTTAACTGCCGCTTCCTAAACGCAAAAAAACCTGCTATTTACATCATACTGATCTAATAATGATGATAATAATATGTAAGTATAATCATAAATAAATATAAATAATAATAAAATAAATGATAATAATCTTCTTCTTCTTATCGTGTGTGGTTAGTAACTAACACTAGTGTCAGAGTTTTTAAACCGCCTTAAATGCCTCTTGACATGATTTTAGGTAAGGACCAATGTCAAAGACAGTGAACGGGACCGACGCGCGACGGCTTAACGTACCCTCCGAAGCACGGATCGGACAATCAGGTGATCAGCCTACAATGTTCTAACCAATCTGGAACAATAACACAAAGTCGTTGTCCCCACCGGGAATCGAACCTGCGACATCAGGATATGAGCCGAACGCTCTAACCACTACACCACGGAGGCATGGTAATAATAATGATGATTATGTAACTCATAACCATCGTACTCATAATCTACACTCCCTAAATAAGTAATATAGAACAAAGCTACTGATTTCAGGAGCACTGATTTCACGTTAAATTCACTAATAGCGTGCACTCTTAAATTTGTAGTTGTTCAGCTCATTATACTAAGGAAGGCAATATTGAATATGACGGCAACTGTTCAAAATAAAAATAAAATTCTAATCACTTCTTCGCTTAAAATTCCCCAGCTCTTATTAGAAAACGAATTATACTTAAGTCTGAACACACACATATCGCGTGCAGAGATAAGGGGTGTCATAAGGACTCGGCGACTCAGTGTCGCCGCCCAGTCACCGGGCTCATTACTTTATTGTTCATCCGACCGTAAGATGGGTATTACAGAATAGTAACAGAAGGCTCGATTCATATCATTGTGTCAAATTTTACAGAGTGACTTTCAAACTTATAAAAATCGATTACAATAAACCGCTTCGATTATGTGGTACTTTGTTTCATTATGCATGTCTACTTCGCACTTTCATTTTTCTTCACAAATCTTTATTAGAGTGAAGGGAGAGACGAAGAGTTACAAGGAAAAAAGCATCACTGGGTATCAGCTGAGACTTATTTTCTATATATGCAATGTCACATCTTTATTCCTAAAGGGGTAGACAGTTCTTATGGATATAGCGACCACGAAGGTACTTATAAAACCCATTGGATCTGGTTTGATCCATTACCGTCTATAGGCCGAGCGTGGCGACGGGATAGTGGATAATTTATTTGATTATTCTTGAGTATTTATACTCAAACATTGTAGTGTTATATTGAATCTACACTTCTAGTTAGTACGTGGTGTGTTAAATTAAACAAAATAAATTATTTGCGTAATAATCAAATACATATTCTAGTTCACATAATATTGTACGACCATAAGTATACTGTCATAGGGAGTAAGTAGTTTTAAGGAGTAAAATCAGTCAGTAGCTGCAAGAGTCTAAGATCATTTTTAGAGTAATCGTATACTTGAAGATAGGAAAATGGAATCAGTATAGTCATTATGCGACTCTATCGAGAACCAAAAAAAAAAAAGGTTCATTCTAAGTTTTTTCGTTTCTCCTAGACCAGCATGGAACTACATAATATTTTAGTGTTCATAAAATAATTGTGTACGAAACGGACCTTCTACGAATAAGTATCTAGTTTATTACATTTTACGCAACTTTACAAACACTAAGGGGAATGTTACGTCCTTTTCATATTTCTAACGTGAAAATTGAGGCGTTGAATGTCTTTTGTTTTTTAATGTTCATAATGAGGCGAGAATTATTCGTAGGGGCGATTTAATTATTCCAGATAAGGCTTAGGTGTTATAGTTGCGTGATATATTAGTGTCACTAATTTGAATTTTCAACATAAAATTGTTATTAAAGTATGATGGAACTTCCTTTAATCGCATTAATGAATCATACATAATTTGATTTAAAAAAGTGTTTGTTCGAACTTTAGTGAAAAAGTCGTCGGTTAAAGAAACACTTCAAAAGATTTTAATTTCGGTATTTATTTTACTATCTCTTGATTTTAAATAGGTAGGTACTAGAAAAAGAGCATTTTTTTATGCTTGAACCCACCAGCCCAGATTTTTTAGGCAGGGGACTATTTATCTTATATGGAGTGGTTGAAAACACTAAATCTATGTATGGAAATTAACTTACACAAAATTTCTATTTTGAAACCATGAATTGGGTCGAATTATGGGTTGCAAATTAACACCGAAAATTTTTGCTCAGTTTGTTAGACTTTCACGGTATCGCTTTTATGTAGGCGCGTAGTTATTTTAAATAAAGGATTTTCACTTTTAATCGACTGGCTGGGTAATAAATTAAAGGAAAACACTTGAATTTATTGCTGGCTTGGTAACATTGCGAGTTCTTGAGTCAAATTAAAGGAGGGCACTTAAGGCATTGTCTGACATCGTGAATGATCGGAACAAATATTTGCTTAATTAATAAGTCTAATCAATCATCTTAGTTTACTCTCTCGATTAACAGAGTCTGATATCTTTTAATGAATTGTGCGACATTTCTATAGTTATCGTTAAATGTTAGTATTCGTAAGTTATTTAGTTTGCTGTAAAACTGCTACTGAAAGATACGCTACGTTCAATCTTTTATTATTATGATGTTAAAGCCATGTTTAACTATATTTTGGCTACTTTTAAAGTGTACTTATCCAAGCAGATATTTTGTAGGTACCCTAGGAATTGATTGACCAGATTGTCGATGTAAAAAAATTTACATTGGCCTATCTCTTGACTCGATGTCTAGCTTATACCTATTAAGATTTATAATGTGTTATAGCCATTGGGTTTTCGTCAGAGTGGATGTCGTAGAGGGCGACTTATGAATAATAATTAGGCTTATAAACATCAATCAGACCTCTTCGACCCGTTTGGCCAGCGTGGAGACTGTAGGCTAAGTCCTCTGGCTGCTCTGGTCAAGTATGGCTTTGGTAGTACAGAGAGGGTCGTGCTCTTGCAGTGGAGATAAAAAGACCTTATGGTAATAGCCATCGGGCAATCATCATCAGGTCTTACTCTAACTCTAACTAATTAAACAGACCATTGATCACCGTCTATGATTCAAAAACTTACATTATTATAAAGAATAATCATAAAAAGAAAAAGAACTTCGTATAACGCAAGAAAAGTTTTAAAACGTTAATTTATACGTAAAATTGTTCCCATTAAAACACGTAATAGTGTCACAGCGACCCAGTTTCGATGGCGTCGAACGGAATGGAAAAATAACAGCAAACTAATTGGCGCACTCCTGGATAAACCCTTTTCATTCGGTTTTCAAGTTATCGGGCCTAATTTAAATGGTTTGCTCCGTTGCTGAATTTCACGTTGTTCGCAATTTTTATTCGAAGTAATTTACTACGAACTCCTTTCATAGTGAGCTTTTAGAGCACTTTTGCTCGTTTGTTGTTTTCAACTGTTAGAAATTTTTTACACGTGCCTGTTGTAAATTGCTCAAAATTGAGATTGGCCGTCAACAGCTTTTATGTAAAACACGTTGGAGAAAAATCTAGAGAACAGAGTTCAGTGTGTTGCTTTTTATTTTATTTTCAACTGAGTTTTATAACGAGTGTTCTATTTATTTTATGTGTTGAAAAACTAATTCATTACCAACGTTTGGTAGAAGAAGATCTTTTTTAAGGTTCCGTACCCCAAAGGTAAAAACGTGACCCTATTACTAAGGGTTGGGCTACATCTAGCAGCACAGAACAGCAAATTTTTATGCTGCAATCTTTTTCTGTCGCTCTGAACTGTTATTAGCTAGAGCGAAATAGAGATAGCCCAAACCTAAGTATCCACTGTCCGTCTCTCTTTCTGTCTGTCTTTCATCAGGTTATATTTCATGAACCGTGATAGTTAGACAGTTGAAATTGTCACAGACGATATAAGGATTCCTGTTGCCGCTATAACAACAAATACTAAAAACAGAATAAATTAAAACTCTAATAAAACTTGATTTTTATACATAATGGTACCAAACCCTTCATGCGCGATTCCGACTTGCACTTAGCTGGTTTTTTTGCAGCTATTTTTGATAGCTAATATACTCGTATTTATTAAAGTTCGATTATATTGCAAATCATTCAAAGGATCACCAAGACGTGGTATTGCAAAGCGGGCATTAGTAATGTTATTTCAATGTAATTTTTAGGCTTGCCATGATTTGAGATAAATACAAACGTACATATGTACCATTAAAGGCTTTTCCTTTACAGGACAGATAGTAATACGCCGGTTTAGTAAAGTCAAATTCATTTTAAGTTCAATTCCCAGAAGAACAAATAAAGAAAGTAAGTAAAATCCCCGATATATAATGGCGTTATCAAAAAGTCGACGTTTCGTATTGCGTGCGGACGGCGGCGGTTTATAAGATTTGGTCGGAAAATAAATTAACTGCGACGGAAAAGTTTTTGGTAAATAGCAGGGGCGGGGTGTACGAAACAATATCAATGAAGTTTGGATGCGGTAATATTGTAGGCGGATAGATTTACGTCGTCTTACTCACTGGGAAGACAGAGCTTCGACGATCAAATGTAGATCCTATTGTTTTTGTTTTATTTTTCGGATGGCCAACACTGATGTAAGATTTTTGGATGCCACCGAATTGTTATCTGGCCATCTTATTGGAGAATACGTGTTGACCACGTGTGGTATAGGAACAAGTCACCGCGCATGCCAGCACGTGGTCATCATTCAAGTAAAAAATTTTAAACCTGTTTTTAGGGTTCTGTATAAAAAATAAAAAAACTGAACTTTTATAGGATCTCTCGTGCGTCTACCTGTCTGTTTAGTTGGTCCGTCTATCACAGCCATGCTCGGAATCTACTGGACCAAATCAGGTGAAATTTGGTAAAATGGTGTAATCCTATGACCCAAAGATAGATGTGCCAAGTAATTTTTTTTTTATAAATTGTAATATATTTTTGAAAACCCTCTTTAGTCTTATCACCAGATTTCCTGGCTCGATGGCTCCCGTTGTCTCAGCACTGGCTCAAGTTTGTACGTCTTAATCGCCGCCAGCTAGCTGATTACAACCGAATACTTTTTGGCCGTCACTTAATGAGTTGCTTTTTGAACTTACGCTATGTTTGAAGAATTTGATGATGTTATTTCGCTCATTTTCCAAAGGCTTATTGTTCTTTTTTAATAAAAACTTTTTGTTTTGGCTTTATTAGGAAATTCAGTCTTGGTTATGCCATTTTTTTTTAATCTTGGAAACTGCTTTCTTTTATTAAATTGGGTATATTCCCAAAATTGTTTTACATTTACTAGGTTCTACTTAGTTTGTAACTATCATGTATCATGAAACCTATTAAAAAAACGTTCATATATTTAAAATAAAGACAGTTTAAGTCCAGAAAAATGCTTGACCTTGACATGTTGAGAGTAATGCTTAGCCTCAACGCTCCGCTTATGAGGCGTGCAATAAATTACGAGTACAACAAAATATTTCTCTCATTTCAGCGTATTTTTAGTTGCATCCTCAGCTGTAATTTTTATTGCAAAATAAACAGGTACAATGTCTTAATTATACCATACAGACTTTTAATTATAAACTTAAAATAAAAAAATGTCAAAAGGATACATAAGGAGATAAAATTGAATGATTGAAAACGCAAATAGGAGAAACTCGTCTAGACGCAACTTTCTCGCACCAGTCTCGCACCTTAAAATAGACTAAAAATATTAACACCATACACCAAAGCGCGTCCTCCTGAATGCTAGCTGTTAGGACATCTATTACCAACACGAACAAATAAGGACATATCGCAGAACCTTGATGTAAGCCCACTCGAACCTCGAACTTTCCAGTTCGTGCTGGACACCTTCTTTCCTTGCCATATGCCGGGGTCGGCCCCCCTAATACTTTTGCGCCATTCTTGGCGGTTTTGTGTCATTTCTGGGCTTATACCCAACATCAGTTCGTGCTGGACACCAGGCTTGTGTTTTCGCTCCAGCATACATGTCCTGAATTAACCGGATGTGCTTTACCGGGATCAGCTGTCTCAAACAAACCCTTCTTACGGTATCCGATCAAAGGCCTCCTCCATATCAATAAAAAGCATAAAAATATGCAGATTCCTGTGCCTAGCTCTATATTTTTCAACAAGTTGAAGAGCGGTGAATATGGCGTCTATAGTTCCTTTGCCTTGCATGACGTCAAACTGATTCACTGTTATTTTTGTTACCGCTCTAATTTTATTTTCCCATAATTTTAATGCATGTATGTGTACAAATGTTCCCCTGTATTTATTACATTCCTAAATGTCCCCTTTACCCTTAAATATTGATATTGAGTGACTGTCCATTCGTACGGTATTATTTTACCTTCATGCATTATCTTATTAAATAGTTTAGTAAGAAATCCTAGCTCCTCGTTTTCTAAAACTTTCTAAACTTTCACTGGAATGCTATCAGGTCGTCCTGCTTTACCATTTCTCATACTACAAAGAGCTTATTTAACCTCCAACGTGTCTGTTTTCTGCATAAATCACACGTTATCTTTCACAGCAGTAGAATATGTACAGCTAATAAAAATTGCAGTGTTATAATATGCAATATGTAATTACATACATTCCTGCACATACGAGTACAACCAAAACAGCGTAAAGCAGTGATATAAACAGTACCACTTGTTTAAAATTCCGGAACAAATCTGTGGTAACGCTAACTGCTGAGTGGTCGTATTCATTCTTAATTCGCCCCTGGCTATCTTCTAACAAACGAGCTTTACATGCTACTTACAAAAGAAATTCGTTGCATATTTAGTGAGAATTTGGAGAAAGAATCTGATAGGTGTATATTCACTATGACCACATTGACTTGACTAGTGCAAAAATATAAATACATAATACAGTGACAGAACACACAGTATAAGCTAGCCCCAAAGTAAGCTTTATCTTGTTTTATGGGATACTAAGTCCACCATTCTTTATGATTAATAAATTGGTTTCAACATGCCCTGGCCCCTGGCCTCAACTGGCTGAAGACTACACCCAGAATCGAAATGGTGGACTGGCATTTGACTATGAAGCGACAGAGGTCATCAAATTAAAAAAATTTACTGATTTCCTTCGACACATACGGAAATCCCCGGAAACCATTATTTTGATTCTCTTTTTAGGGGTATTCCTCGAAACGCAACCAGTTTTCGAGTGTATTTTTGTATTCTTTTATGGGATACTGCAGCCTAAACGGCTTTGTTGATTTAAGGTATCACTAGATTTGTTTTAGTTCTAATGTACTGGAAGCAGACGAGTTTTTTCTTTTCTTTTTAAGCTATTGCATAGCTTCTATCGCGGGCCTTGAGCGCGGGGACCGAATCCAGAAATTCCGTAACGAAAAAACCTCACGCTTCCCACTCCGCCTACCATGTAGGTTGCCGCTTCGTCTCCGTCGTCCGTTTGCGACGTTGCCGTCCTTCCTTGTTTGCAATAGCTTTACCGCGGCAGTCCCTGAGTGCCACACGTCTTTTTTTAATTAGGTACCTACTAGCTACGTTATTAAAAGTATATACAAATATTGCAAATTAAACTAGAGTTTTGATAAACATTGCTTAATGTCAGTAGCGTAAATTTCATACAGACACATAGAATTATTCTAATATGTACTAATTGCTCATAAGGCTGTGCACTTTCGTATAGAAATGCTGTTTTTTTTTAATTTTTGTCTTTTATTTAAATTTCATTATACCATAGTGATTTATTATAGCGCGTGGTTGGATTTATTTCGGGTATTTCTTTTCCACGTTGTATAGTATCAGACACTCGATATACAGCCGTTTTTGAAATTAGGTAAGATCAGTACCTACTTTATCAAAAATATTTGTGCACGTCACTGTTTAATGTACTTACACTTATGTACTCACTAGTATTTAGCCTAAATCCGTTTCTGGCTATCTTTTTGGCACAGCTGTAATCTGCTTGAACGAGCTAGCTAAGTCTGCTGCAGAACAGCAATTTGTTTCTTTTAATTTGCATGTAGTTTGCTACTCATTACTAGGATATTTGTTTGGGAGAAAACGATGTAAGTTTAGGCTAAATGGCTCTTTATAATTCATACTTAACCAACAAGAACAAAATAAAGAAAGAAGCCTTAATAAAATGATGGTAAACAATTATTACAAATTTTGGCAGATTTATATCTAAAAATATTTTTCGTTGCGTCGAATCAACAAAATAATATAAAACATCTAACGCATATAAATTGGTCAACAAATAAATCTTTTATTCAATTGTTGCATTGTTTCAAATGTACACGTATAGCATTAGGTAATTCGGCAGGGGTCATTCAAATTTAAATTCCGCTCTCCTATAAATCCCTAGGGACAGGGGCGTAGGCGCGTAGGAAGGGAAGCTTGCGCTAATAAAGTAAATTAAAGATTAATAATATATTGTCATAATATAGGTTTTTGGGGATACATGTATGCAAATTCGTTTGAACCCTCGTGAAATCTAATACAGCTGCTTAATTGAATTTATGTACGTCACAATCTGACGTTTGATGGGTCGGATCACAGTTTTTAATATTTTTAGATAAAATAGATAAAACTAAATTAAAATCTAGGTTTAATTTGAATAGATAATTTTATGAAAACTAATTTTGTGAGTGGATGCCAAAGTAAATAATATATATTTATTTGCTTTCTAAAATAACTATGGATAATAAAAGCCAAGCACAGTTTAGTACAACAGTAACGGTGTTGAAATATTAAGATTTTATTTCAAAATAAATATCTCATTACTATTTTGGGCAATTTTTGGCATAGATTTTTCCATAGTAAACGCTGAATATTTAAATATTTACGACTAGTAAATATATAGCTATTGACCTACATACTATTCATAATCTTAAAAAGAATTTACCTGAGTTCACCCTTTTCATTATTTTTCTTTTACAAAATAATAATCCAAGCATGCATCCCGTGGGTAATTAATATTTTTTCTCAAACCCGACTGGGTTTAAACCCTCTTTTTAATTTTTCTCAGAATTACCTTCTTCCGACGCCTGGAGGAAGCCGTTTACGTATTTAACACTACGTTTGAATTTACAAAACTAAAAATAAAACGTCTGTGCCGATAAGGGTCAAAGGGACCCTTTGGGGTTGTGAATCCATCATTCTAATTCCCACTTTTCTGACATCTGTCTAGCGACGCATAATATTTTACAACTATTTTATGACTCTCATATTAGAGTTTAAAGTTGTATGTTTTATTGAAGTTACCGGCAAATAAATTGTTAACGTTCAGTTGACACGGTTGACCACCAGCAGACATAGCACCTTTAGAATGCTATCGTACGGAAAGATTCAAAGGCCTCTGCGCTCGACACTTTTTTAACGAAAAAAAACTTGGTTATTTTAATTGACGTCGGGTCCCATTAAACGTCCCTTGAGTGAATTATTTCGGGCTACCGGTATGGGAATTATTTGGACTGTGGTATGCAAATAATTCGAAGAGACGGTCCGAACGACCGAAGAAACGTATAAGGCCATGTTAAAAGAGGTAATCAGACTACTCAACAATTCTGTAGAGATGTCGCTCTACGATAAGGAATAACGAATGATTAAGGGAATCGAAATCGGTATCGAGCCTGTTATTTATCTGTTTACGAATTATATAGATAGATACTTAATTAAGTTTTTAAATATCTGTGTAATAAATCATTAGTGACAAGCTTAATCTGATATGTGGTCTTAACACGTCAGTAGATGTTGATTAATTTATTTATTTTATATAATAATAAAAGCAAGGAATATCTCTTCTGGTTCTAGCCTTTTTCATTCTTTTAAGTAAGTACTTATGTCTTATGTTCAGAATTTATATTTATTAATTTATATATTGACAACACCTTTAAAGTTTTCAAACGGATTTGTATGAAACTTAGAAAGCAAGTTAAACATAATGCAAAGATAAATGCGGATGGAATTGCTTGTAAAAGCTAATATATCAATAAATACCTACAAAACGTATTTATTTTATGAGCTAAAACCAATAAATAACACATGCCGTTTGAGACCCCTAACAGTTCAATTACCCCAATACATCAAATAACTCCATATTAGGAAGACATTACGTTTCCGATATAATAATACAATTTTATCGAGTGGAATTAATAACCGAATGTTACCGTAACAAGTTATAATACAAATAAAAGCAAATCGACGTTTTTATTATTATTCCGATGTAGGTATATGACATAGGTACGGACGAGGAATTAGATTAGGGAATAGAGGAGACTTGTTATGTTCTCTTGGTAACAACACAGAATTAATATAAGTATTACATACAGACAGAACAGAATCTCCTAAGGTCCCGCGCAATATGTGTTACTATTCCCCGTCCCTGCACCTCTTCCCCATTCTCGCCTTGTCGGGGCGGCCAGGAGACGTATTTTTGAAATCACTTGTCACATTACGAAGGGTTTGCGTGAGCGTTTCCAAACGGGCGCATTTTTGAATCGGTTGTTTGCGAAGGATTTGCAACGAGTGGTCTTGACCACTCGTAATTTTGACATTTGTAGTGTAGATATGTCATCGAAACCAATCATGGGAAATCCGTTCCATTTCACGTTGCTTTTTTATTTATGTTCGAACTTTTAGAAAAGCATAGACAAATTATCGATGTTTCCGGCGTAAAACAATATTGTTTTTCGCTGACACGACGGTTTCAAAAATACGACCAATTTGTATTTTACGCGAGCGGTGAGTTGGAAAACTACACGTTTTGTGTTTCGCTGAGTCCGTCAATGAAAAATAGCACTCCAGGCACCCGCATCCGACAATACACCACAAGGCGAAAGTGAGCGAGAGGGACGCTCGGACGGGGCCGCATATTGCGCGGGACCTTAGGAGATTCCGTTCTTTATGTAATACTCATATTAATTCTGTGACACGGTTGAAAATACCTGAATTTACAAGGTAGCAAGCGGAATTTTTGACGCCTTGAAATTTTAGTGGAGATTATGTGTAAAAACCTTAAGTACTGATTGTAAATTAAGAAAATATGCTTATATTATTTAACTTTAAACTAAGTGGAGACAGCACAGACCGATTAGGTTTCAATCGCATTACTTATCACGGCGAATTCAGAGCATTAAACGTGGAGATGCAAAATGTATAGGATATCAGAGGTAAAATTACATTATTACTAAGACTTAATAGTTATTTATATTTAAAATAAAATAAGAAAGGTAGTTCCTCCTTGTAACTGTACTTTATTTTTATGACTATCTTTTCATAACACTAATGATAGTTTTGTAAGAATTAGTAGAAATATCTCCCAATATCTATTGTCTCTACGAGAGGGTAATCTCGTGAGGTATTAAGAAAGTTATACGAATCTTAAGGGCCAACTTACCCCCCTAATATTACGTCCGCAAAAACTTTGTGTAATGATAACTTTCACGTGTTGTTTGATATATTACTTGTGAACATTTAGAGCTCGGTGATTTTTGTGATGAACTACTAAAAAAGTTACCCAATTTGGCCAACACTCTTTGGCAAACAAGAAAAAGTTATTTTGTACATACAAGTACAGTATATGTAGTAATTTCCTTTATGACTAGGTTATTTAAATTGAACATGTTTCTAGTTAACCTACACAATCCCAATGCTGGCCAAAGGTCTCCGGTCTCCTTATTCTCCCATATAAATCATGTTATTTTATTTTATTTCATAGCGAGTGCGTGCATATGAAGTTAAATTCTCTACAAAATTCCACTACCATTCTTATAATAATTATTGTATAAGCCACAGGAAGTCCACTGCTGGACATGGGCCTCCCCTAAGGATTTACGAAATGACCGAACGGAAGCGGCCTGCATCCAGCGCTTTTCTGCAACCTTGTTCAGGTCGTCTGACTACCTAGCAGGTGGGTCTTCTACGCTGCACTTGCCTGTACGTAGCCGTCATTTCTATCGACTATATTAATTAGATTATAGATAACTAAGTTCTTTAAAGAAAGTCATCAAACACAGCTGATCATTTGAAAAAATAAATAAATCCACTAGCAAAAATATTATATAAGGTATAATATTTTTGCTACATACTACTACATACGATGATGACTTCTTCAGCTCCTACGATCTTCGCTCGAAGAAAAGCAGGTGGTCAATTCTAAGTTTTTTCTATTCTCCCAGACCAGCATGGAAGGATGATTCACATACATACATACATACATACTATCACGTCTTTATCCCTAATGGGGCATACAGAGCATTTTGGGTCTTGCGGCTCTATGCAGAGCCTAGAGCCGCAAGACTCAAAAGCCACTTTTAGCGTCATGGTGGGCGAGAAGATGGAAAAGCAATGAATACAGTGACGGGTTGCTAGCCGCATCGCCTGTTAAAATGATTCGCATTTTTGCCCATTCCCTCGATCGGCTTTTACGATCTGCGCGGGCAGAGAAGCCGAATGCGATAATGTGAAGCAGAATGATTCACATTATCCACAATATGTTTCAACTTGACTAAGTGCTACTGCACCCTCCCGCTAACTCTAACCAATACATTATCGGATCCAGAAAACTAATCAAGAAAGAAGTTTCACAGTTTGTATGCACTTGGAACCATAAATACAAGACGATCACAGTCTCCGTTCCACGCACTGCCCCGTTTGTCTGTGGTCGCTGAACCAGAAACTCGAGAGAAACTTTTAATAGTTTTTCTTTATTCAATCAACATATTTTCGCTGTTGGACACTTCTCTCGTTTGCCAACAATTTGTTTCGGGACTTTTTCTTTCACTAACTCAGGAGCGCTCCAACAAATTTGATCTCGAGGGTGTCTTAAAAAGTTTCGCTCGGACTCTGATATTGGTCTAGACTGAATAATTTACGGATAGTAGCTTGTTATGTATTAGTGTTAAACGGTTTAGTATCTCACAGATAATTATATGGTAGAAAAAGTTTGTATCAGTAGGTATCTATTTTTTGTGCTGAATAGTTGCTTAGCTATAATTACTGAAGAGATTTCAAATAAAGATATCAAGTGTTCAAAGTAATAAAAATGTTATTTAACCGTATTTATTATGTAATCGCTGGAAGGCGCTGGATGCGAGCCGCTTTAGATCGGTCATTTTGAAATTCTTTGGAAGAGGCCTATGTCCAGCGGTGGACGTTATGTGAAATGATGATGATGATGATGATGATGATGATTATGTAATAGGTTTTATGTTTTAAATTTTATTAAATGATCTTGTTTCCTATTTGCTTTTATTCCAATGAGGCCTCATTTAAATTAAAATAATGGTTTCGATCTTAATGATTTAAAATTTTAAAAATGTCAAAAATAGCATATTTAATTTCATTTTGGACTATAACTACCGACAGTTTTACTCTTCACAAGATTTAAATTTGAAATAGCGTCACTAATCACTTCTTTTTCTAGCTTGTTTACTTAACGCAGTTCCACATTTTTTCCTACAAAATGCCATTTTTCTCGCCTATTGACGCCTTCACGCTTATTAGCGATCTCAGAATGATGTGACGAGTGGAAGCGGGGCCTTAAATTAGTAGAAATAATCCACGGATCACGTAAAAAAATAATATATATATAACATCCGTTTATTGTGTAGTATGTTGTCGATAGAGTTTTTGCAGGCCGCTTTGGTTCAAACAGAAATATGAAACTTGTGGGATTAGGTATAAGTAATTTTTTTTACAAGCTTTTACTGTGAGGCCAAACTACTTACTAAGACCAATGAAGTAGTCCCAAACTCGATGGAGTTGCGTCTTTTTATCACTGAATTCTATGGACCACCTTCCGTCTCCGTGATCAGACCCTATGCATCGTCTACCATAAAATGCTCGTCAAGAAAAATCAAACAAGTCGTACTTAATAAGGTTATGTCGTTTTATAACTAGGTTCCGTCGAATATAATCCGGCTCATCAAAAGAAGAGCTCATTGACTTTATGATATTGTATTTTCATTCGATCTACACAAGAATACAAAATTTTAGCTAAATCGGTTGAAAATGATGCAAATTTTTACTTAAGAAAATATTCATACATACAAGATAAATTGCAAGTTCAATAAAAGCTTTGAAAAACCATACTAGGCACCTAGATCCCCGAGATATTAAATATAACGTCTCCTGTCTAACTACCTATTCAGAATAATATGAAGACAAATTGCCAGATGAAATAGTGCAATCGGAATTGAAAGAAGTAAAAATCAGCGCCGGATCGGTATTGCGGACTCGTGACTGAAATGCCGATGAGTAATTTTGAGATTCTCTAAATGATCGCGCTGCAAAAGAGCGAATGTCAACCTCTAATAGCATTTTCAGCGTGCCTGTAATTGAACTTGTTTTCTTGTTGAAACACAGGACTGTTGCTAGGAATTGACTAAGGGGGGAGCTATCTATCTAATCTTCAGTTTAAAGTACTGGTAGATACCTACCCAAATGTCAAAATTCTGAAAAATTTTAAAATGAAATCGGTCCATGATACTGAACAACTTTCCCCAAGGAACGCTTATCGAAATGAGAAGAATATTTTTTTACCTCCCATACACATTTACCGATCACCTGACAAAAAATTCTATGGACAGTTTTTTTTTACTTTTATAATAAATATAAATATATATATAGGGACAAATTACACTGATTGAGCTAGCCCCAAAGTAAGTTCGAGACTTGTGTTATGGGATACTAACTCAACGATACTATATTTTATAACAAATACATATATAGATAAACATCCAAGACCCAGGACAATTTGAAAAAGGCCATTTTCCAACTTGCCCTGACCGGTGGCGGACCAGCATGGTGACCACTGCGCCACGGAGGTCGTCAAATTTTATATTTTAATATTTATGTTTTGGAAAAATCTGTGTCAACCCTTAAAATAATTTCAGTATGTATTTGTTAGATGCTATAGTAATATTATCTAATTGCTAAATTGCCAAGACGCAAGAGTACCGTGGTACGTTAGACCTGAAAAGTGCAATGCCGCTTCTGTCTATGCAATTATAAATAATTGAATTAACATTATCGTCAAGAGAAACAAATAAATAAATATTTTTACTATGCGCAATTCTTGCAGTCTTCAATTTCCAACTGATAAAAATTAGGCCTTTTTCAGTTATATTTATAGAACACCCTATAAACTTATTATATACGGACCTGTTCTAGAGTATTTCTTTTTATTTTGTATTGAGACGCCATTCTATTTTAGTTTCGACTTTTGGTGATATTGTATTGTTTAGCCATCTTGTATTGATTTTCTTTATTAGATAGATTTTCGAAGTCATGTTGTTTGTATTTAAGGGCAAAATGTACAAAGTCGCGTTTGTAAAATTAGTTTTAGCTATATTTTTCGTATTGAATACATTTGCTATTGCGAATCAAAAACTTTCTGAAATTGAATTTCCACCAATTTATACTTTACTTGTTCATTTATTATACTAAACTAGCTGATGCCCGCGACTTCGTTCGCGTGGACTTTAGGACTATGGCATATAAATATGGTCATCAGGCTGATAAACTTTTGCTAATGCGTCATTAATGCATATTTCTAACAGTTAAGCTGGACCATTATTTTTTTGCATCAGGTGTTCCAGATCTTCGAGTTTTATACCTCAACAATAAAAGTTCATCACGCTGAATAACTTTTGCTAAGACGTCATTTTTATATTTATTATTATAGTTTAGCTGGACCATTACGGTTCTGTATCATGTGTTCCATTTTCCAAAATCAATTATAGCCTATATGTTGATAAAAAAGTTTCATTCAAATCCGTCCAGTATTTTCGGAGATTAGCGTGTACAAACAGGCAGTTTTTTTTTTTTTTTACAATATTACAGTCTCCATCGCCCCAATTTTTTTTAAATATATTCAATGTACAGATACATTTTTTTACTGTTTTATTATACGTAGAGACCATTATGTTTCTGAGTCAAGTGTTCCAGACTTCGATCTTTATACCTCAACAAAAAATGCTCATCAGGCTGAACTACTTTGACTAAGGCGTCATTTTATATTTCTTACAGTTTAGCTGGACCATTAAGTTTTTGCATCAGGTGTTCCAGATCTTCGATTTTTATATCTCAACAAAAAAATTTAATCAGGCTGAACTTCTTTTGCTAAGGCGTCCTTTTTATATTTCTTATAATTTAGCTGGACCATTATGGTCCTACATCATGTGTTCCAGATCTTCGATTTTTATATCTAAACAATAAATGCTCATCAGGCTGAACTACTTTTGCTAAGGCGTCATTTTATATTTCTTATAGTTTAGCTGGACCATTATGGTTCTGCATCAGGTGTTCCAGATCTTTGATTTTTATAACTCAACAAAAAATGCTAAGCGGGCTAAACAACTTTTGCTAAGGCGTCATTTTAATATTTCTTGTCGTTAAGCTGGACCATTAAGAGTCCGGCGACCCTAGACTTCTCCATACAAACGTAGTCTACGTTTAATTTTGAAACCACATGTCAGATTCCGGTAAAAATTGGTAATTGTAAAGAAATTGCAATTATCTAGGGTTATAACTGGTTTCCTATACTAAAATTATGAACTGGAAAGAAAATATAACGATTTAGAAGTTTCCCATACTAATGGTCAAAAATGATATAAAACACTATATTCTATTTCAAGTTCATATTTTTACTGTAGGAAACTAAATATAAACCTAGATAATTGCAATATCTTTGAAATTACAAAATTTTGCCCAAATCGGACATGTTGTTTTGAAATAAAACGTAGACTACGTTTGTATGGAAAGTTGTATTTTGGTCTAGGGTCGGGGGACCCTTAAGTTTTTGCATCAGGTGTTCTAGATCTTCGATTTTTATATCTCAACAAAAAATATTCATCAGGCTGAACTACTTTTGCTAAGGCGTCATTTATATATTTCTTATAGTTTAACTGGACCATTAAGGCTCTGCATCAATTGTTCCATTTTCAACCGACTTCAAAAAAAGGAGGAGGTTATCAATTCGACGTGTATATATGTTTTATGTATGTTACCTCATTACTCCGTCAAATATGAACCGATTTTAAAAAAATATGTTTCGTTTTATAGAATGCATTGCAAGGTTGGTCCCATATAATTTTTTTTAAGATCGGAGAAAAGGTCTTGGAGCTGGAGACCGAAATACCTCAAAAAAGACAAAGTAGCTCAAATATTTGTGTATGTTACCTAATAACTTCGTCAAATACGAACAGATTTAAAAAATATATGTGTCCTTTTAAAGAATGCTTTGCAAGGTTGGTCCCATGTAATTTTTTTAAGATTGGAGAAAAGGTCTTGGACCTGGAGACCGAAATACCTCAAAAAAGACAACTGTAGCTCAAATATTTGTGTATGTTACCTCATAACTTCGTCAAATACGAACAGATTTAAAAAATATATGTGTCCTTTTAAAGAATGCTTTGCAAGGTTGGTCCCATGTAAATTTTTTTTAAGATCGGTGAAACGGTCTTGGACCTGGAGACCGAAATTCCTTATTAACAGACAACTGCTGCTCAAATATTTGTGTATGTTACCTCATAACTCCGTCAAATATGAACAGATTTAAAAAATATATGTGTCCTTTTAAAGAATGCTTTGCAAGGTTGGTCCCATGTAAATTTTTTTTAAGATCGGAGAAAAGGTCTTGGACCTGGAGACCGAAATTCCTTATTAACAGACAACTGCTGCTCAAATATTTGTGTATGTTACCTCATAACTCCGTCAAATATGAACAGATTTAAAAAATATATGTGTCCTTTTAAAGAATGCATTGCAAGGTTGGTCCTATGTAATTTTTTTTAAGATCGGAGAAAAGATCTTTGAGCTGGAGACCGAAGTTCCTCAACAGACAACTGCAGCTCAAATATTAATAATACCTTCTTTTTTTCAACCGACTTCATGTATGCTCATATCACTTTCCGTCTAATGATTTCATGTTTGTTTGGAAGAATCCCTTATAAGATTAGTTTCTTATAATTTGAATGAAGATCTGATGAAGGGTTTTGGATCTGGAGAATAAAACTCCAGAAAGAAAGACAGCAAGTCTCTTGTAAAAAGTGCAAAGTTTATGATTTGTGTTTTTTTTTAATATATTCCTACTGCAGATATATTTGTAGCATCTTGTGACAAGGTAACATAGCCGTCCACGATGCCAAGAGGAAAATAAGCATACGGCCCACTAGAGCAATATGTTATGTCATAAATCCGTTGGTTCAAGCGCATGGAACAGAGAAATCATCAGATCACAATACGCAGTCACGTAAATTTTTCTGTCTGTGGCTTCATATTTTTATTATTATCGCAGTATCAAATAAATAAATAAATATATAGGTACAAATCACACGGATAGAGCTAGCCACAAAGGAAGTTCGAAACTTGTGTTTTAGGTTACTAACTCAATGATACTATATTTAATTATAGAAATACATCTTATGCCGTTTACCTTCAAGTACATATATTTATATATATATAAAAAGGCTTTAAGGATTTCGCTGAAAATTGGTATATAGGGGTTTTCGGGGGTAAACAATCGATCTAGATTAATCTTATGTTTGGGACAAATCACACGGATAGAGCTAGCCACAAAGGAAGTTCGAAACTTGTGTTTTAGGTTACTAACTCAATGATACTATATTTAATTATAGAAATACATCTTATGCCGTTTACCTTAAACGAGCAATTCTTGTAGGTATATATATTTATATATATATAAATTTCTGTGATCTCGAAAATGGCTTTAACGATTTCGCTGAAAATTGGTATATGGGGGTTTTCGGGGGTAAACAATCGATCTAGATAAATCTTATGTTTGGGAAAACGCGTGTTTTCGAGTTTTCGTGCGTTTTTCTTTCCACGCAGAATATGGTCACTAATTTCGTCGCGCCAGCCGCTATCCGTTTGGCTCAGCGGTTAAGGATGCAGACCGCTAGAAAGAGTGTTACGGGTTCGAATCCCACTCGGTGACTAACATTTGTTTTTTTTTATGTTCAAGTTTATCTATAATTTTTTATTTTGTATTGTTTTTAGACAAGTTTAAATATAATAAGGTTGAAATTTGTCGAGCGATCCGATCGGGCCATTCGGGCTAGTTTGATAACTATTTATTTATTATTTCCAGAAAAAAACATTCAGCATACAATAAATAAATGCAATGAGCTTAGTTCTCTGCCTGCTAAAAGATGTGAAATAATAACTTTAAAAAAAAAAAATAACCGACTTCAAATCGAAATGCACTAAAAAGCAAAAAATAATAATTATTTATATCAGATGACCCTGAAGTTCTGGGTAAAAAATCTCTATAATACTTATTATTTATTTGGAGTCGGTGCCAATCTAAGTACCTATTTAACATTGAAATCATTCTTGAAGTACTTTAGAATACGCCACGGGAATCGAAATAATGTGAAAAACGCATTTTATCTGCAAATAATATTACATTAGTAATTATTAATTTAAAATTGCATAAGCCTCAACAACTCAAAAAAGAGCTCTATAGCAAAGAACACTCTCGATTGAATTACTTTTGTAACAAGAAAAAATCAAATTCGGTTCATCGATTTGGGAGCTACGGAGCTACGACGTGGTATTACTCGTACATGAACTGGACTCTGAGGCAGGAAGATTGGCACCGACTCCAAATAAATAATGAGTATTATAGAGATTTTTTACCCAGAACTTCAGGGTCATCTGATATAAATAATTATTATCCAAAATCAATTATAGCCTATATGTTGCTCAGGCTTTAACAGCTATATAACAAAAAAAAGTTTCATTCGAATCCGTCCAGTATTTTCTGAGATTGGCGTGTACCAACAGACAAACAATCGCCCATAGAAAAAATATCTTTTAACTTTAAATGATGATAACTTTTTTATCTGACAACAGATTTTGATGAAACAAAGCCTATATGTTGCTCAGGGATGAGCTTAATCTTTTAGTGAAAACCGCGTAAAAATCTGTTCGGTAGTTTTCAAGATTAGCGAGTACATACAGACAGACAGACAGACGGACAAAAAATCCAAAAAATCTTTTTTGTGTTCTGTTACTCTTTTCTTATCGCCTACATCCATGTTTTGTAATTTTTATCAAATGTACAGACACGCGGTTCCTACTTCTTTATTATATGTATTGATATTGATGTATTGATATAATGTATTACCATCTTGTTTTCGATAGTATGACCAAAATAAGAATCTTGAGAAGGAATTTAGGAAAGATTATTTGGTAAATTATAATCTGTTGAAATTGTGGTAAGTATTTAAGTACAAATATATATAAATACTCAATAGGACCGATTGTCGTTTGTTTGTTAATTATAAAGGAACTAGCTGCACCTTGCGGTATTATCCGCGGTTAAAGTGGTCTGTGTGTTAATCCACGGTATCAGCTTCCTGCATACCAAATTTTATCGAAATCGGTCTAGCCGTTTACGCGTTAATAAGTAACAAATACACACACACTTACAAACTTTTGCCTTTATAATATTATTAGTGTGATTTAAAAAATCAATTTTTTGAAAACCTACAAATATTGTGCATAACAAAATCTGTATGTCAATTTTGTTTCAACAATAAAGAAATACCGTTACAAATGTGCATTCAAAAATTAATATTCCAAAATGATGGATGCATCACCATCTGTTTAGTGACGCTAAGCAAATAGCGGAACAGATTGTCACGAAAGTAACAAATTTACAACAAAAAATCGAAGGGAAAATGATTTATAATGTTATTTCGGATACAAGAATGTTTATTTGGAAACCGGTAGACGCGCGTCAGTGTTATGTTACCTAGCTACCGACGGCGGGTATTACGGAGGGACGATTTTTTAAAGTTTTGATTAGATTTAGATTTAAAGTAAAAGTTTTTTTAGAATCAATTCTAAGTGTAACTAAGCAACTGCCACAATAGGAAGGATAGTAATCAGGAAAGAGGTCTTATTACTTTTGATAATTTTCCCAACCCCTAAATGGTTGATACAAATAATTTTGTTTTTTAAAAAAATATTTAAAAAATGAATTGATAATATACGTTCACATATATAGATTACAAAATTGAGATAAAAAATAAAGCTATCTTCGTACTTGTATTTTTGTCAACATAAAAAATACAACTCAAGGACATTTTAAAAAGTTAGATATATAGGTACAATAGCTAAACATACCTAATTGTTTTCATAAAAAAAAACAATACCGATAAAATTGTTAGATATACTTTATACAATAGATACTCACGTCAAAAATCTTCGCTCTTCTAGCAATCTTCTTCTTATACAATGCCACATTATCGGAGCGGATCCTATAAAGATTCATTTGTAGTACAAGCTGTGCGGCTTTGGAACTCTCTTCCACTTGGTATTCGGAAAGCTCAAACTCGTTTCACGTTCAAATAGGCGGCAGTGCGTGCACACTATATCTGAAAACTGTTAGTAGTTGTATAAAAAGTATTTATGTAGTTTATGTGTGTATGTGGTTTATAAGGGTATAATTTATATAATTATGTATATTTTTGTGTAGGTTTATTATATTTCATATATATGAATGTATATATTTTGATATAACAATATATTTTCTTTATTGTTTGCTATATTTACCCCCAAAAGATTACTTTGGCGAACCACGACTTTCTGTTACCGACGGAAACCAGTGCGGTATTTTCTCCGAGTTCCTTTGCTCAACTGGTAGCACGGTGGACTGCAGGTCGTGCACAATGAAAACACTTTTCTCTCTTCACTTGTTTATTCCACTAGGCTTACAATGACACTGAAAGAAATGGCCTCAGGCCTTAAGTCCGCCATTTACATGTATTGTAATAAAGTTGAATAAAAAAATACTTACTTTTTTTACATACAGAATACTCCCTCGATGTCAAACGTCAACACGCGTGTCTAAAGTCGTGTGACACGTCTCCGGATTTGTCTAAAGAGTATCAGGTTACAGTTGGGATTGAACTGAGATCAACTATATCGGTTATGTTGAGACAAACAGGTGCTATTAATTTAATTTTGGAGATTGGTCTAAAACATTTACTTCTTGAAGAGTCGAAGTTGGATTGTAAACAGATAAAAAACTGTATTTCTGATTTGATATTTAAATACCTAATATATACAGATACATTTTTACGTCTTTATCCCTAACGGGATAGACAATACCGAAGGGCGTAGGACTCAAAGGCCAAGCTTAGCGTGATAACGGACGTTAAGATGGAAAAATAAATTAAAATAGTGATGGGTTGTTAGCCGCAAGGCCTATTAGAATCTTATCTCGCCCATTTTCTCGATCAGCTTTTACAATCTGCACGGGAAGAGAAGCAACATATTATAAGTTTTTTCTTTTCTTTGGAAGTATATGTACCTAATATCCAACTAAAATATTAAATGAGAAAGTTTGAGCTTTTATGACAAACGTCCTAACAAATTAGAATTGGATAAGAGTGAATTTTATATAATAGCTTTTATATAACTTAATAACCTAACCTAAATAAAAATTAACACATACACTTTAATCTCAAAAAATATAATTTTTTCGTGGGATTGTCAACTACAGGGGTAACGCTGCGAGCAAGGGTTTGTATCTCGTATTACATAGTTTAAATAACATGGACTTATAATACAACTATTTAAGACTATTACATTTCTATTTAGTTTTTACATTTTGTCGCCCCACCCAAATTATTTTTAACTTGGTCCAATAGTTGACTGGCAGAGCCATTTGCACACTTCTTTATATAATAAAGTTTAAATAAATAAAACATTTACTTTGAAAGAGGAACCTAGTTTAATCTAAAATGAAATAATTGATCACTAAACTTTCTAACAAATCATAAACAATTAAAAAGAATAAGTTTTAAACCTATTATACAAACGTAAAATAATACTTATCGTAACTCCACACACGTGCTTAACATTGCGCGACAAGTCTCGGGATTTGTTCAAAGAGTATCAAGTTGCATTTCTGATTAAACTAGGTTCAACTGCATCAGAAATGCGATGAAGTTGGTCTGTTTGGATCTGTTCGCTTCTGTTTATGTTTGGGATGAATCTGCTTTGCCGGATTCAACTTATGTTTTAACGTGATATGCGACAACTGCACTTACTTTATTACAATTACCTTAAATGAGGTAAATACCGAGATAGATAGCCTGAATTGGGAAAATTTGAGAGTAGCCTTTTCTAGTGGAATGTAGAAGCCTGACTGCCAATAAAAACGCAATATTATTATTTTTTTAATATGAAGAGATATAATTTCTCTAGATTTACATTTTAAGTTAATAATACGCATATTCTAATAACAGATAGAGATCATTAGATATACTTTTATCTAAAAAAACCTGTTACTACTATATATTAAAATATTTTTCCTAAAAATCTGTCACATAAATCTAAAAATTTGTACAAAATATTTCAGCGATAACCATTAAGTACGAATCGACTGCGTTCAAAAGTGTCCATCGCTCCATTTTATTTACAACTCCATAAAATAACGTTGTCATTGTATTATTGACTGTTTATTATGGTAATAAGGTTATTTCCACGTTTTATGGACTCGTCTCAGCGTGGTGTCCGGCTACCGAATGATCGAAGTGACGGTTATTGTTCGAGTACTAATAAATATTGTAATATATGACGGAATAAAAACAAAACGTAAGGATCACTTACACTTTTCCCTCACACAAATTGCTTACAGTATTTTTCAATAATACTGTGTAGGGAAAAGTGACTCGACCACAAGTGGAAGATCTTCACGCCAGGCATGGTGTTCATACATTGAGATTTTTACATGAGAATATTTTGTTATAGCAACCTCAAAAGTCACCCTCAAACATAGATAGGTACAATATATTTCGTTTAAGTATATTCTTTTTAACTCTCGATAAATAAGAGGAGTGTTATAAGTTTGACGCTAGTATCTGTCTGTCTGTGGCATCCTAGCGCTCGAATGGATGGACTAATTCAAATGCGTTTTTTGCAAAATGCAAAATGCAAAAAAGAATGCGAAAGAAACTTCTCTTTGCGGTGGCTTTTGACCATGTTTGATGAAAATCGGTTCAGTCGTTTAAAAGTTGTTGAGTAATATCGCTTTAAATTAGGGGTTTTGTAATTTACCTGAGAAATAATAGATCTAAAAAAGACTTGTTAGTCCTTCGCAATAACTAAATTCAGAGTTATTGAGAGCATTGTGGAGACAAGATCTTAGTGACCATTCTGTTTATTATTTATTTTTGTGGTTATATGTTAAACTCTAGTGGGCTGGGCATGTGAGCTGCAAAAAGATAATGTATGTTTTTACCGACCAATCGAAACTGGGTTGGTTGGTCTAACATTATCTAGTTTTTGTTGTAATTAATTTGACAAACCTGATTTGGTATTTGAAATCATTCATTTTGTCCATTCGTTTACAACTTTTACCATTTGAGTCCGTTTGGCTGGTCCACTGCCCATGAGGCGTGAATTAGATGACTAGTTGGTTAATAATTTATTTAGTAAGTTTTATAATAAATCAGGTCGTGCGGTTTTCGGCAGAGTAAAAAAGGACCACTCTTAAGTCTTCCCGTGGATATCGTAGAAGGAAATACAATCTAAACAAAGCTTATAAACATCATAAGACCTCCTTAACCTGTCTGGCTAGGGTAGCGAGTTTTGGCCAAATCCTCTGGCTGCTCTGACCAAATATGGCTCTAGTAGTACAGAGAGGGTTGTGCTCCTGTAGTGGAGACTAAAAAGACCTGATGATGATGATGGTGATGATAATAAATCAGGTGATTTGTCCAGAAAGAGATTTTGAGATTTATCCGAAAATTAATAAATTGATCAAAATGTTCACCGTCCAAAGTAGTCTCAAAACCAAACACGCGACAGTTAAAATTTTAATTGAACCAGCATAGTTCGGAATTTCGAGTCAGTTTCGTTCCGGTGTTTTATTCCGTCATTTCGTTGTTGAAAAGCAAATTTCTACCGAAAGAGCTTCATAGGAAATTCAAATTTTAAATGTAAAAATGAAAGGCTGGCTTTCGACCTAAATTGTCCAGATACCGTCAAACTAACCGTAAACTTTTGGCTTGTAACTTGGAATGGACGAAAAGTACTTTGAGTTTACTGCGCTTATTAAATTGGGTTCAGCTGGGTAAGCGACGCAGTTGAGGTGGGTATTTGGATGGGTGCACTTTAAGCAAATATGATGCCACGTTTGCGGGATTTAGTCTATGCAACCTAAAAATAATACTAATCTGACAAATATTTTTATTATTTTTTATTATTAGTAGATGAAAGATAGCAACTACAAATAAATGAACTACAATCGTATCACTTCCAGTTAGACCTTTAAATGTCATGTTATAGGAGTGTTCGTTCAATCTGTTGCTGTTGTTGATTTTTACTTATCTGCTTATAGTCGTATTTATTTCTGTATTTTAGTTATTTTTTATTTATTGAGATATGTGTTTATGTTTGGCATAAGCATTATTATATTTATATTAGAGGCCTTAAAGCAGTGGACTTTATGCCACTAAAATGATGATGATAAAGAGTTCATCCTCTTTATTATAGAATATGGTACTTATATTTGAAATACCTTTGTCTATCTAAATAGTTAATAGAGAAAATCAGTGTTCATTTAATTACTCATTCAGTTCAAGTCATAATTCAAGCCAACCATTATTCCAAACAGAAACTCTTCTTTATCAATTTATCACGAAGATATTGTACACATTACTAGAACTAGTATTTCCATAATCATTACTTAACGTAGAGTCCTGGCGCTAAGAGTCTGCTCTCTATCGTTAAGGTAATAAAGATCATTTTCGTTCGTTAACCGTGGCGATATTTCGCATTAGTTCGAAGTCGACCGTTTCAGTAAATTGCCTCTCTATATGCAGAAAGCCGAGCCGATTTTCATTAACGATGAGACCCAGTGCGACATTGGACTCAGTGTGTACGGTCAGCGTCTAAAATCTTTTCAACCGACTTCAAAAAAAGGAGGAGGTTATCAATTCGACGTGTATATATGTTTTATGTATGTTACCTCATAACTCCGTCAAATATGAACCGATTTTAAAAAAATATGTTTCGTTTTAAAGAATGCACTGCAAGGTTGGTCCCATATAATTTTTTTTAAGATCGGAGAAAAGGTCTTGGAGCTGGAGACCGAAATACCTCAAAAAAGACAAAGTAGCTCCAATATTTGTGTATGTTACCTCATAACTTCGTCAAATACGAACAGATTTAAAAAATATATGTGTCCTTTTAAAGAATGCTTTGCAAGGTTGGTCCCATGTAATTTTTTTTAAGATTGGAGAAAAGGTCTTGGACCTGGAGACCGAAATACCTCAAAAAAGACAACTGTAGCTCAAATATTTGTGTATGTTACCTCATAACTTCGTCAAATACGAACAGATTTAAAAAATATATGTGTCCTTTTAAAGAATGCTTTGCAAGGTTGGTCCCATGTAAATTTTTTTTAAGATCGGAGAAAAGGTCTTGGACTTGGAGACCGAAATTCCTTATTAACAGACAACTGCTGCTCAAATATTTGTGTATATTACCTTATAACTCCGTCAAATATGAACAGATTTAAAAAATATATGTGTCCTTTTAAAGAATGCTTTGCAAGGCTGGTCCCATGTAAATTTTTTTTAAGATCGGAGAAAAGGTCTTGGACCTGGAGACCGAAATTCCTTATTAACAGACAACTGCTGCTCAAATATTTGTGTATGTTACCTCATAACTCCGTCAAATATGAACAGATTTAAAAAATATATGTGCCTTTTAAAGAATGCATTGCATGGTTGGTCCTATGTAATTTTTTTTAAGATCGGAGAAAAGATCTTTGAGCTGGAGACCGAAGTTCCTCAACAGACAACTGCAGCTCAAATATTAATAATACCTTCTTTTTTTCAACCGACTTCATGTATGCTCATATCACTTTCCGTCTAATGATTTCATGTTTGTTTGGAAGAATCCCTTATAAGATTAGTTTCTTATAATTTGAATGAAGATCTGATGAAGGGTTAGCCACACGCATTTTCCTTGCTATTCATATTAAATTTTAAGTAACGTAGGTTAAGAAGGTACGCATTGAAAGTTTAAACCGAAACAGATACTAGGTACTTAGAGAACAGTAGCATAACGTGTTGCAGTTTCAACGGTGTGCGCACGACAGGCAAACTGCATTCAACATACCGGCTTAAGTGATTTTTGGTAACCTCGCAGACCAAGGTCAATGACCCAGTCCGCTTAAATGAACTCCGCTTAAATGTTAATATAATAAGGTTGAAATTTGTCGAGCGATCCGATCGGGCCATTCGGGCTAGTTTGATAACTATTTATTTATTATTTCCAGAAAAAAACATTCAGCGTACAATAAATAAATGCAATGAGCTTAGTTCTCTGCCTGCTAAAAGATGTGAAATAATAACTTTTTAAAAAAAATAATAACCGACTTCAAATCGAAATGCACTAAAAAGCAAAAAATAATAATTATTTATATCAGATGACCCTGAAGTTCTGGGTAAAAAATCTCTATAATACTCATTATTTATTTGGAGTCGGTGCCAATCTAAGTACCTATTTAACATTGAAATCATTCTTGAAGTACTTTAGAATACGCCACGGGAATCGAAATAATGTGAAAAACGCATTTTATCTGCAAATAATATTACACTAGTAATTATTAATTTAAAATTGCCTAAGCCTCAACAACTCAAAAAAGAGCTCTATAGCAAAGAACACTCTCGATTGAATTACTTTTGTAACAAGAAAAAATCAAATTCGGTTCATCGATTTGGGAGCTACGGAGCTACGACGTGGTATTACTCGTACATGAACTGGACTCTGAGGCAGGAAGATTGGCACCGACTCCAAATAAATAATGAGTATTATAGAGATTTTTTACCCAGAACTTCAGGGTCATCTGATATAAATAATTATTATTTTTTGCTTTTTAGTGCATTTCGATTTGAAGTCGGTTATTATTTTTTTTAAAAAGTTATTATGAATAACAAACATTGTCTATCGCCTTTGGCCCAACGCAGACGACAGACTATCCGTGACGCACTTTTTAGTCTGTGATAGTCTGTGAAAATAGAACCTATGGAATCATACGCAGTAAAGCACACGACGCGCGCCGGACTTTTTGCGCGTTGTGTGCGTTACTGGGTGTGATTCCATTGGTTCTATTTTCACAGACTAAAAAGTGCGGCGCGGTCTAGTCTGTCGTCTGCGTTGGGCCTTAATGTTACAAATGGATTTTGTGACTCAGTTATCTTCTTCGTCTGAGCATATTCCCGGTTGCATTCTAGGCCTGCTTCGGAGCCCGGAATGCTATTTCCCACTTTTTCTTTTCCGAAAATATTGTAAAAGACCTTACGAAGTGAGGAATAAATAGCATGATTTGGCTATAGTTTTAGGATCAGCCAATTGCCTGACGTAAACCCTCCTTGGGAATGCATTTGTGCTAATAGTTTTACAATTGGCCGCTGCCTGACGTTAACCCACCTTGGGAAAGTAGTTGAAGCACGAGATGTTTGTGCTTAGTCTTTTATTCGCATGTAACGACATCCATAGGAAGAGATGGAGTCATCATATTCTAGGCCGCAAGCCACATGACTACTGGAAGCACTCGGTCAGTAACTAAGTTTTTTAATGGTAAAGGGAGGTACAAGTTCACAGCCTCAGAGTAGGTGAAGTGGAAGGAAAATTTGTTCTCGACTCGCACTTGGCCAGTTATTTTTTTTACTTATCTAGAGCATCTCCAGCAGTGGGGTAAGGCTTAAGCCAATTGCAGATTACGGTCAGCAGTATCCAAAATCTTGACTGGGCCATCTTTAAGTCTACTTAGTTCTCGGTAGCTTTCGCTTCCTTTTTGCCACGATACTATATGTTTTTATAGTGCTGCAGAGCACTATAAATACGTATAGTATCGTGAAAACTAAAACTATTAGTAAACTCGCTAATCTATAACCCATTTAGCAGCTCACCCAGCTGGTCACTTCAAACTTCGCCCATTGACACGTCTCGCACTAAAACATTCACAGCTTAATTAAGAAATGGCTGCTGGACGGTCGAGAGCACTTGACCGTCGATTTAACTTGTAAACTGCGTTTAAGCAAATTATCCATACAAAATTTCACTCGGTTAAACGTTTGAGTATAAGTGATAGTTAAGAATTGTTTACATGGCTGAGTTTTTGACACTATTCAAATGCACCGTGGTATTAAGTGATACTTTATCCGCTAGCATGACACCAGTGACGTTTTTCGAGGGCTATCAACAGTAGCTATCTCGCTCTACGCAATAAAAACGAGCGAGACGTAATGGTCCGACGCGCGGTATAATCTTTATCTATGGTTTATCTACGGTGCCTTGCTACGGGGGCTGCATATCAGAGGTACTCAAAAAAATGTGCAGCACTTGTGATTACATTACCATACATAATAATAATAAATTTTCATTAGTTTGATAAGATTTTTGTCGGGGACGTATTTTCCATGTCTCCCTATATTCGGCTAGCTGTTTCAATACATCGCCAATGCATATTTATAGCAGCTTTTTAGTTCTTTTTAAGGGGTTGCAATACAAGCTTGTCTTTTAGCGACATGTGGCAGAATATTGCCACTTTATATAGATTATGCTTATCCTATTTGACATAAATTGAATTTAAAGAGGATTGCTAAAATAGAATCGAGGATTGCTAAGAAGAAAAATGTTTCAAAGTTACGCAATGAACTGAATATTTGTAAGAACATCTAAAAGTAGTATCCGAATGATATGGACTTTAAAATAAAAAAATCAAGAATTAACCTTTCAATTTTGGATCAACTTTGCTTCTTATTGTCGTCCATTGGTGACACTCAGAATACATGCTACAGAATAAAATAGAAATATAAAGTATAAAAAGAAATATATTGGGTGTTTGTTGTGAATACGCCTTAGCTCTAAATATATTAAATCCATTGGAACGTATTGCGAAGTTGCATATTAATATTGAAACGGACTCGCCGTTAGTTCACGGGCATTAGTTTTCTCTTAGTGTTCTTGGACTAGTTCAGAAGTGGATGTTGGGATTTCAGTATAACCAAATGTTGCACACTGTACTAATGTTGTTATTGAAACAACTACTGGAAAACTGTATATTATTTTATTTATCAAATATATGTTTTTATTTGTATTACTAAATATTAGTAAAACTTTCAAAATCTCGTATTTTGCACCTCCTTCTAAAGACTGCATAATCTCGGCATCACCAGTGGGTTGACTGGTAGATAAAGCTATAGGCCGCCTATTACATTTGTAATAAAGTTAAATAAATAAAATAAAAAATAAATAAATACTGGGGAGTATATGCGATGGTTTTAAAAGCGTCGGCAAGTTTTGTATTCGTAAAAGATATGGCATGTTTTAGTGAGAAAAATCATGTTAAGACAGTGAGAAAATCATTTCTTTATAAGCGAGTTTTGTTTACAGCAACTCCAGGTAGCTATGTATAATTTTTTTAACATACAATACTAAATACTTAAAAAAAAAATTATCAGTCCATGAACGTCAAAACTTTAGAAATTCGAAAAACAATTTGGTCTCTCCTATAAATTGACTGAACTAATCGAGTCTCTTTGAGATTAAATATTATTTTCTAGATTTATTATTCCACATGAAAGTGGTTCGGTATCATGCATCAAATAATTTTGCCACCCTGCAGATTATTATTCAAAAGCGCCACTTAAAACTACTCGTGTGACCCACTAACCAAAACTCTGATCTAAAAAGTATTACATAATAATAATAACGCAGGGATGTAACCCAATCCCTAAATATCATACTAATAAAGCGAGATTTAACCCAACATTTTTTTTATCCATTGTTGTACCCGTGCCATAAGGGCACTTTCACGGACAACCCTATAAAAATCATAATGCGAACCGGTTTGTTCGTGCGTTGGCATAAATCTCGAGTACTTATATCGCACCTTGTGATACTAATTTCAGTGTTAACACAGCCCCTAAATCATGAATGAACATGAGTATTAGCTCAAGGGTGGCAGAATGACCCAACAAATGTTGAGGGCTCGTCCCTTTGGACCCACTGTCACATAACTCTTGCTTTTAATCTGTACGGGACACGATTTTTTAATACTTTCAGAACTTTGATTTTGATTTATCTTATCTGAAATCTGAAACAAAACGAATGGTTTTCTTAAAGTTTTGACTTCATAATAAGTAACTTATTGAAAGAGCTCACTGCTAGATATTTTACCTGGGAATATAATAAGGTATTTATAAGGAAGGAAGTGTAGCAAGCACTCGTCCGTATAATAATTTTTAAAACTAAAATCCGATTTCTCCCCGACATTAAGAGCAGACAACATTTGGGAGTGAAAAAACGTTTTTTCATCTGCTATATTTGTACGGACGGAGTCCTTACTTCTCTTTAATACGTACAGTGTAACTAGTATGGTTCTAGCCCCATAGCATAACAGCGTTGATAAACCCAGATCCCCAGAGCCCGCGACAGACTCATGACATCCCGCTCGTTATCATGACGCAGAGCAAGATAGTGATAAATGAAAGCACTAGATAAACGCTATCATCGCTGCCATACTAAAAGGGCTGGTATTACATTGCAGGCATCCATAGGCTACAGTATTTACTAAGCATCGGGTGAGCCATTTGAATGCTTGTCTACTGTTTCCAAAAAGAGATAGCACTGCGTCACTAAGGAACCCTAAAATATACAAAACGATTAGCAGATGCACGAGTGTCACCTCTTCACCGCATGTCGTAGCGCAAAAAACAGACCACCAACGCAACGCCTAAGCACCAGAATCCTTACTTAATCCCTACCGCAGTATATTATGATCGTTGGACTTAACTTGTACTATCACTAATACTGAACATGTGCTAGGGATGTGGAGGATCGAGGCGGTATCCCGTATGTTGATTAGGGATTTGTTGGGATGTGCTATCTTCAACTTCGACTATCAAGTTTGGCGTAAGTACTTGTCATATGGTAAATGTTAATGCAGACAGGAATATGTCTTGCTATAGTTTAGTTCAGGTTTGATAATAAATCAAAGAAATTGTCATTATTTCTGTTTTTTAATTTTCTAAGTATAAATTAAATATCCAATATAATATTTCAGCCCACTGTTTCAAAAATCGTAGCCTTTGGGTTTTGGAATCTGAGACTTAGGATAAAATCTGTATCTTATTTTTAAAATAGATAAGTACATCTAACTTTGCAAACTTTTACATAACAAGTTTTATTATAATAATGTAAAAAAATGTTAAAAATTCAAGTAACTTTGCATATAAGTGATAGTTAAGAATTGTTTACATGGCTGAGTTTTTGACACTATTCAAATGCACCGTGGTATGTGATACTTTATCCGCTAGCATGACACCAGTGACGTTTTTCGAGGGCTATCAACAGTAGCTATCTCGCTCTACGCAATAAAAACGAGCGAGACGTAATGGTCCGACGCGCGGTATAATCTTTATCTATGGTTTATCTACGGTGCCTTGCTACGGGGGCTGCATATCAGAGGTACTCAAAAAAATGTGCAGCACTTGTGATTACATTACCATACATAATAATAATAAATTTTCATTAGTTTGATAAGATTTTTGTCGGGGACGTATTTTCCATGTCTCCCTATATTCGGCTAGCTGTTTCAATACATCGCCAATGCATATTTATAGCAGCTTTTTAGTTCTTTTTAAGGGGTTGCAATACAAGCTTGTCTTTTAACGACATGTGGCAGAATATTGCCACTTTAAATAGATTATGCTTATCCTATTTGACATAAATTGAATTTAAAGAGGATTGCTTAAATAGAATCAGCAGAAAAAAAAATGTTTCAAAGTTACGCAATGAACTGAATATTTGTAAGAACATCTAAAAGTAATATCCGAATGATATGGACAGTTATCTTCTTCGTCTGAGCATATTCCCGGTTGCATTCTAGGCCTGCTTCGGAGCCCGGAATGCTATTTCCCACTTTTTCTTTTCCGAAAATATTGTAAAAGACCTTACGAAGTGAGGAATAAATAGCATGATTTGGCTATAGTTTTAGGATCAGCCAATTGCCTGACGTAAACCCTCCTTGGGAATGCATTTGTGCTAATAGTTTTACAATTGGCCGCTGCCTGACGTTAACCCACCTTGGGAAAGTAGTTGAAGCACGAGATGTTTGTGCTTAGTCTTTTATTCGCATGTAACGACATCCATAGGAAGAGATGGAGTCATCATATTCTAGGCCGCAAGCCACATGACTACTGGAAGCACTCGGTCAGTAACTAAGTTTTTTAATGGTAAAGGGAGGTACAAGTTCACAGCCTCAGAGTAGGTGAAGTGGAAGGAAAATTTGTTCTCGACTCGCACTTGGCCAGTTATTTTTTTTACTTATCTAGAGCATCTCCAGCAGTGGGGTAAGGCTTAAGCCAATTGCAGATTACGGTCAGCAGTATCCAAAATCTTGACTGGGCCATCTTTAAGTCTACTTAGTTCTCGGTAGCTTTCGCTTCCTTTTTGCCACGATACTATATGTTTTTATAGTGCTGCAGAGCACTATAAATACGTATAGTATCGTGAAAACTAAAACTATTAGTAAACTCGCTAATCTATAACCCATTTAGCAGCTCACCCAGCTGGTCACTTCAAACTTCGCCCATTGACACGTCTCGCACTAAAACATTCACAGCTTAATTAAGAAATGGCTGCTGGACGGTCGAGAGCACTTGACCGTCGATTTAACTTGTAAACTGCGTTTAAGCAAATTATCCATACAAAATTTCACTCGGTTAAACGTTTGAGTATAAGTGATAGTTAAGAATTGTTTACATGGCTGAGTTTTTGACACTATTCAAATGCACCGTGGTATTAAGTGATACTTTATCCGCTAGCATGACACCAGTGACGTTTTTCGAGGGCTATCAACAGTAGCTATCTCGCTCTACGCAATAAAAACGAGCGAGACGTAATGGTCCGACGCGCGGTATAATCTTTATCTATGGTTTATCTACGGTGCCTTGCTACGGGGGCTGCATATCAGAGGTACTCAAAAAAATGTGCAGCACTTGTGATTACATTACCATACATAATAATAATAAATTTTCATTAGTTTGATAAGATTTTTGTCGGGGACGTATTTTCCATGTCTCCCTATATTCGGCTAGCTGTTTCAATACATCGCCAATGCATATTTATAGCAGCTTTTTAGTTCTTTTTAAGGGGTTGCAATACAAGCTTGTCTTTTAGCGACATGTGGCAGAATATTGCCACTTTATATAGATTATGCTTATCCTATTTGACATAAATTGAATTTAAAGAGGATTGCTAAAATAGAATCGAGGATTGCTAAGAAGAAAAATGTTTCAAAGTTACGCAATGAACTGAATATTTGTAAGAACATCTAAAAGTAGTATCCGAATGATATGGACTTTAAAATAAAAAAATCAAGAATTAACCTTTCAATTTTGGATCAACTTTGCTTCTTATTGTCGTCCATTGGTGACACTCAGAATACATGCTACAGAATAAAATAGAAATATAAAGTATAAAAAGAAATATATTGGGTGTTTGTTGTGAATACGCCTTAGCTCTAAATATATTAAATCCATTGGAACGTATTGCGAAGTTGCATATTAATATTGAAACGGACTCGCCGTTAGTTCACGGGCATTAGTTTTCTCTTAGTGTTCTTGGACTAGTTCAGAAGTGGATGTTGGGATTTCAGTATAACCAAATGTTGCACACTGTACTAATGTTGTTATTGAAACAACTACTGGAAAACTGTATATTATTTTATTTATCAAATATATGTTTTTATTTGTATTACTAAATATTAGTAAAACTTTCAAAATCTCGTATTTTGCACCTCCTTCTAAAGACTGCATAATCTCGGCATCACCAGTGGGTTGACTGGTAGATAAAGCTATAGGCCGCCTATTACATTTGTAATAAAGTTAAATAAATAAAATAAAAAATAAATAAATACTGGGGAGTATATGCGATGGTTTTAAAAGCGTCGGCAAGTTTTGTATTCGTAAAAGATATGGCATGTTTTAGTGAGAAAAATCATGTTAAGACAGTGAGAAAATCATTTCTTTATAAGCGAGTTTTGTTTACAGCAACTCCAGGTAGCTATGTATAATTTTTTTAACATACAATACTAAATACTTAAAAAAAAAATTATCAGTCCATGAACGTCAAAACTTTAGAAATTCGAAAAACAATTTGGTCTCTCCTATAAATTGACTGAACTAATCGAGTCTCTTTGAGATTAAATATTATTTTCTAGATTTATTATTCCACATGAAAGTGGTTCGGTATCATGCATCAAATAATTTTGCCACCCTGCAGATTATTATTCAAAAGCGCCACTTAAAACTACTCGTGTGACCCACTAACCAAAACTCTGATCTAAAAAGTATTACATAATAATAATAACGCAGGGATGTAACCCAATCCCTAAATATCATACTAATAAAGCGAGATTTAACCCAACATTTTTTTTATCCATTGTTGTACCCGTGCCATAAGGGCACTTTCACGGACAACCCTATAAAAATCATAATGCGAACCGGTTTGTTCGTGCGTTGGCATAAATCTCGAGTACTTATATCGCACCTTGTGATACTAATTTCAGTGTTAACACAGCCCCTAAATCATGAATGAACATGAGTATTAGCTCAAGGGTGGCAGAATGACCCAACAAATGTTGAGGGCTCGTCCCTTTGGACCCACTGTCACATAACTCTTGCTTTTAATCTGTACGGGACACGATTTTTTAATACTTTCAGAACTTTGATTTTGATTTATCTTATCTGAAATCTGAAACAAAACGAATGGTTTTCTTAAAGTTTTGACTTCATAATAAGTAACTTATTGAAAGAGCTCACTGCTAGATATTTTACCTGGGAATATAATAAGGTATTTATAAGGAAGGAAGTGTAGCAAGCACTCGTCCGTATAATAATTTTTAAAACTAAAATCCGATTTCTCCCCGACATTAAGAGCAGACAACATTTGGGAGTGAAAAAACGTTTTTTCATCTGCTATATTTGTACGGACGGAGTCCTTACTTCTCTTTAATACGTACAGTGTAACTAGTATGGTTCTAGCCCCATAGCATAACAGCGTTGATAAACCCAGATCCCCAGAGCCCGCGACAGACTCATGACATCCCGCTCGTTATCATGACGCAGAGCAAGATAGTGATAAATGAAAGCACTAGATAAACGCTATCATCGCTGCCATACTAAAAGGGCTGGTATTACATTGCAGGCATCCATAGGCTACAGTATTTACTAAGCATCGGGTGAGCCATTTGAATGCTTGTCTACTGTTTCCAAAAAGAGATAGCACTGCGTCACTAAGGAACCCTAAAATATACAAAACGATTAGCAGATGCACGAGTGTCACCTCTTCACCGCATGTCGTAGCGCAAAAAACAGACCACCAACGCAACGCCTAAGCACCAGAATCCTTACTTAATCCCTACCGCAGTATATTATGATCGTTGGACTTAACTTGTACTATCACTAATACTGAACATGTGCTAGGGATGTGGAGGATCGAGGCGGTATCCCGTATGTTGATTAGGGATTTGTTGGGATGTGCTATCTTCAACTTCGACTATCAAGTTTGGCGTAAGTACTTGTCATATGGTAAATGTTAATGCAGACAGGAATATGTCTTGCTATAGTTTAGTTCAGGTTTGATAATAAATCAAAGAAATTGTCATTATTTCTGTTTTTTAATTTTCTAAGTATAAATTAAATATCCAATATAATATTTCAGCCCACTGTTTCAAAAATCGTAGCCTTTGGGTTTTGGAATCTGAGACTTAGGATAAAATCTGTATCTTATTTTTAAAATAGATAAGTACATCTAACTTTGCAAACTTTTACATAACAAGTTTTATTATAATAATGTAAAAAAATGTTAAAAATTCAAGTAACTTTGCATATAAGTGATAGTTAAGAATTGTTTACATGGCTGAGTTTTTGACACTATTCAAATGCACCGTGGTATGTGATACTTTATCCGCTAGCATGACACCAGTGACGTTTTTCGAGGGCTATCAACAGTAGCTATCTCGCTCTACGCAATAAAAACGAGCGAGACGTAATGGTCCGACGCGCGGTATAATCTTTATCTATGGTTTATCTACGGTGCCTTGCTACGGGGGCTGCATATCAGAGGTACTCAAAAAAATGTGCAGCACTTGTGATTACATTACCATACATAATAATAATAAATTTTCATTAGTTTGATAAGATTTTTGTCGGGGACGTATTTTCCATGTCTCCCTATATTCGGCTAGCTGTTTCAATACATCGCCAATGCATATTTATAGCAGCTTTTTAGTTCTTTTTAAGGGGTTGCAATACAAGCTTGTCTTTTAACGACATGTGGCAGAATATTGCCACTTTAAATAGATTATGCTTATCCTATTTGACATAAATTGAATTTAAAGAGGATTGCTTAAATAGAATCAGCAGAAAAAAAAATGTTTCAAAGTTACGCAATGAACTGAATATTTGTAAGAACATCTAAAAGTAATATCCGAATGATATGGACTTTAAAATAAAAAAAATCGAGAATTTACCCTTTCGATTTTGGATCAACCTTGCTTGTACTATCACTAATACTGAACATGTGCTAGGGATGTGGAGGATCGAGGCGGTATCCCGTATGTTGATTAGGGATTTGTTGGGATGTGCTATCTTCAACTTCGACTATCAAGTTTGGCGTAAGTACTTGTCATATGGTAAATGTTAATGCAGACAGGAATATGTCTTGCTATAGTTTAGTTCAGGTTTGATAATAAACCAAAGAAATTGTCATTATTTCTGTTTTTTAATTTTCTAAGTATAAATTAAATATCCAATATAATATTTAAGCCCACTGTTTCAAAAATCGTAGCCTTTGGGTTTTGGAATCTGAGACTTAGGATAAAATCTGTATCTTATTTTTAAAATAGATAAGTACATCTAACTTTGCAAACTTTTACATAACAAGTTTTATTATAATAATGTAAAAAAATGTTAAAAATTCAAGTAACTTTGCATATAAGAACTTTAAAAAATTCTTTTTGCTCATTATTAAAAGTTATAATTTGTGAGTCTTCGGTCTCGTAAGAAAAACCTTGAGACAATCACGCAAAAGAACAAAAATTAAGGTGTGTTGCAAAGACTTTAAAAATTTTTCAAAGAACCCTTTCCGACAAACTGAAAACAATAGGTCAGCTTGAACTTAATTTTTTAAAGTACATTAAGACATACTAATTACCAAATCACATTATTAAACTTCTAACTTAAGTTTAAGGAACGGCAGCGGCGGGCACAGCATTTTCTTTGAAACCATATTCATCTTTATTTCTATTTGCACAATGCACATTATAGCTTGAATCAAATAAAAGCTTCGCGACTGCCCACAATTGCCAGCGTCGTCAAGCATCTGAGTTTTTATTTAAGCTGTTCTATGCATAATATGCATAAAATGGCTTAGAAAACTCATACAAATGTACTCGTATATAACATAGAAATAAATAGAGTTACACCAAATTGTAACTCTAACCACACATTATTGCTGCAAACCCAAAGAATTCCATCTGAATGCACGCCCGCTGATATGGAAGGGTAAGTTTGAATCATAACACAAAAGAAAAATACGGTTATTTTACACTATTGCGGTAGATTATATCTTTTATGTTCAAAATCAACAGGAAACTTTCAAATGGGGCATGTAACCTATACTTAGTATGGATGCTGCCGCGCAATTCAATAGGGTGCATAAATTTCGAACTAGAAGGGTTCGTGAGCAAACAATCCGCGGTAAAATTATTTGTTTTTTTAGTAATTGCAATAGACAAAGTTCCGTAGTTTAGTTCAGTTTAATTTAATCTGAACGAAACAAAGTCAACAAGGAGGCATCCGGGTTTCAGTAACTCTGCAAGCAGATTAGTGCAAACGCCGACGCTAAAATATAGATTGCGTTATAATTACGAAGAAAACAAACATGACGAATAGTTTTAGTTCAAGAGAAAAATACAGTGAATAAATATGTAGATATTTAAATATTAAGAAATGACAATGTGAAAAGTAATGTTTTATTTAGATAGTACCTGTATGAAAATCTGTCACTTAATTAATAACTTCCTGAATATTTTACTGAAATACATAACTTCTACTTGGCATGACAAGCGAGTACCTAAGTACCTATATGAATATAAAAAATCTTTATTAGAAAAAAGAAAATTATCATATGTCATGTAACTAAATGGATAGTATAGTAGGATCCATTAAAAATTTGTTATTGTTTTAATTTTTTTTCTGTAAACGGACAATGTTCAGACACAATCTTTTTAACCCTTCATTTTTTTGGTTCTTAGTATGTTTAAAATGTTTCTTTCTGAGGGTGGAACGTCGAATAAAGTTTTCCGAAAACGATAACATTAAATACCAATTGCTTCTATTTAAATAGTTAATCTTAAATAATAATTGATGAATATTATTTCTTTTAGATAAACAAAAATTAAATATTTAGCTGGTTGCTTTTTCGATTAACGGATCAGCATTGCTATCCAGCGAGTAAACGCAGCCAGCGTACTTGCAACCATGCCGCATGGGCAAGATATAATTTTTTTAATTAAGCATAATAAAGTATAGGTTTATTTTATAGCTTAGTTTAGTTTTATTTATTTTATCTATATTCTTGTTCTATTACTTTTTTCTCATTACAATAAATACGGCTTAATAATTTGAACAGTTTTTTTTATACATACATACATACTATCACGTCTTTATCCCTAATGGGGCAGACAGAGCATTTTGGGTCTTGCGGCTCTATGCAGAGCCTAGGGCCGCAAGACTCAAAAGCCACTTTTAGCGTCATGGTGGGCGAGAAGATGGAAAAGCAATCAATACAGTGACGGGTTGCTAGCCGCATCGCCTGTTAAAATGATTTGCATTTTTGCCCATTCCCTCGATCGGCTTTTACGATCTACGCGGGAAGAGAAGCAGCTGGTACATTCTAAGTTTTTTTCGTTTCTCCCAGACCAGCGTGGGATTTAGATTTTTTTTATAGCCCGCTCTAATCGCTTTCGTAGCTCTGCGGTCAATTTTGCACGGTTCCATTGCTCGAATGTTATTGTTTACTCGGGCCCGCGCTGTTTACTTTGTTATTAACTTGGGAATTGTTATTAAAAATACCAGTGAATTTGTGCATGGATAAATACAGCCTAGATACATAGGACACATAATAGAATAGTTAATATACTCACTTAACTTTAAGATTTGGTCTATTACATATCTCATTATGTGTGAATTCATACATACAAATAACCCGTTCTATGCATGAAAATATGAAATGTATGCTGAACCTATTTTCATTATATGTTTTAGCAAATAATATTTAATGAAAACAGCGGTATATGTATAGGCACGAATGAAGTCCGCTTTCAAAACAAAACGGCTGACTAAGCTTATTAGAACCTTAATAACCTGGATATAGAATTGTTTTATCCAGAAATATTTTTTTTAAGGTTTTAGGGTTCCGTACTCAAAGGTTAAGAACAGGACCCTATTATTAAGAATACGCTGTCCGTCCGTCTGTCTTTCGGTCCATCTGTCTGTCCGTCTGTCTGTCATCAGGCTGTATCTCACGAACCGGGAAAGCTAGACATTTTTAATTTTTTACAGACAATTGGCTGCTCTGGCCGAGTATGGCCCTGGTAGTACAGAGAGGGTTGTACTCCTGCAGTGGAGACTAAAAGACCTGATGATGATGATGTATTTCTATTGCCGCTATAACAACAAATATTAATAACAATAAAATAAATATTTTAGTGCAACGTGATTTTTTATAGATAATGGCACTTCATATTTTATTTATTAATATGACGGGACTTTGCATCAAACATCTTAACAATTGTTCCGTGATATTATAATAAAGACGCATTGCTTGTTTTGTCTAAACTTGCAATACTAATCCCCTGCCAGAGCAAGCATTGCATTAGGCGCTGTATGCATGTTAGCAGATTATTACGTGTGAAGTGCTGTTGTGGATTTATGCTCGGAAATGCTCATCGTATGTCTGTTCGACGCTTAGATGGGGCTAAGTAAATATGGAGAAGGCTAAGGAATCAATTTTATTTATTTCTATGAAAATAACTGAAAACAGCTTATACCATAGATTTAAGAAATTCTATATTTATGGCTTATACAGTTTAACTTTTTAAACACCAGTAACGTTTTTCTAGCAAGTTCAGTCTATGATACTTAAGTATTTTCTGTAAAAAAAATGTTGAAAACCGATAAAAAAAAATTTATAATTGTATTTATGGAAAGTAGTTAAGTATCAGGGATTGAACGTGCTCCACAAATGTTACTGGTGTTATAAAAGTAACCGTAAATATCAGATCAAATGACATGAGCTGGCAACCTTACTTACATGTGACTTCTGTGTGTGTAAGCTTTGAATTAAACCTATACAATTAATCCAACAAAATCTAAAAGCAACCAACTATTTTTGAACTATTTTTTTTACAAAAGTCACTAGCCTAAAAGATGCACTAATAATATATAATATTTTTGAAACCTTTGCAAGCAAAAAGGAGAAACCTTTTCAAGAAAAAAGGCGCTCAAGAGAAATAACCATTTATGTGTTGAACTTGGAGCGTAAGCTTGACTTTGATTTTGAGGCATGTATTTTATCTCCCAAAATCTCATTTTGACCAGGCAAAACCCCAAGCAACAGCTAGTATTTAGATAAGGTAACATATTTACACATTCAATTCAAATTCGATAAAAAAGGCGATTCCACATAGCCTTAGCCTAAAACGGAACAGTTAAGTGCGGTATAAGTAATTATTACACAATAACGTTCCCGGAATACCAGTTCCGACTCGCATCCTGTTCCGAGCTGGTGCTCGTTTCGATTCTAAGTGGGTAGCTCTGGGACCTGTTTTTTTCTGATACTAGGTAGCGGACATAAGTATTCTTGGGATTTTGACTTTGCACGTGTTGTTTTTTTTTTGTTTTCTGTATCGATTTGTTTTTTTTTTAATATAAATAAATAAATATATAGGGACAAATTACACTGATTGAGCTAGCCCCAAATTAAGTTCGAGACTTTTGTTATGAGATACTAACTCAACGATACTTTATTTTATTACAAATACATTTGTAGATACACATCCAAGAACCAGGACAATTTGAAAAAGGCCATTTTCCAACTTGCCCTGACCGGGGGTCGAACCCGGAACCTCTGGGTGGCGGACTAGCATGTTGACCATTACGCCACGAAGGTCGTCGTCGAGTTGAGATTTTTGAATAAATTGATCTCGGAAACTATTTATTTATTTTATAAAAGATAATCTTAAAAGATCCTGAAGCCTTTCAATGATCTGATTATAGATTTTTATTTATCTTTATTATTTCTAACACAAGATCACTGTTAAGCCGTTAATGTTTTTAAATAAAAGTTAATTAATCCTATGGAGTACATAATATTCCAATGTAATTTAATCAAAATTGAAACAGCAATTTGTCTAGGGGAATCGGAATAATTATAATCTGAGATTACATAATTATATTGTCTTAAAAGTGTTACTCAGTTTGAATCTGCCATGTTTAACCTCTTTAAACGCAAATATAATAGGTTTAGTAGGTAATTAATAATAAAATTAAGAAATTTAAATAATATATTCATATAACTGATAGGTATCATAAAATTCTTTCATTTAGCTTTCATTTTAAGATGTAAAGAAAATGACACAATATTTTCACATAATAATATTGGTACCTACTTAAAATGAAATAATTTTATACTATGTCTTAGTTCATAGTTTATCTTGACATTAAAGTAGAACATAAAATAATGGAAAAAACAAAACATTTTACTTTCAAAAGAAAATAAAATCTGTTGTCTATTCTAAGAACAAAACTATAAAAATAGGCAATCATAAACACATATTGGAACCACTCGAAAAGTGCAGATATCAACACCCGCCAAAACTATAAAGTAAGACATAAATTCAGCTGTTAAATACATTAGTCGTTGACTTCCATGGTTAGTGTGCTAGACTCGCTCTAATTGTAAATTACAACAATTTTTGACTATACCTATCTGAATCTCCTGTGCTGGTCTGAGAGAAATGAAAAACTCAGAATGTACCAGCTGCTTCTTTTCCCGCGCAGATCGTAAAAGCCGATCGAGGGAATAGGCAAAAATGCGAATCCTGTTAACAGGCGATGCGGCTAGAAACCCATCACTGCATTGATTGTTTTTTCATTTTTTCGCCGACCATGACGCTAAAAGTGGCTTTTAGGTCTTGCGGCCCTGGGCTTTGCATAGAGCCGCCAGACCCAAAATGTTTTTGCCTCGCCTCTCGCCAGACCCTACCTACCTATAATTAAAGAAAGCATACTCACTTTAAATAGACGGCTTCAAGCATAGGTATTTATTTTCTTATAAAAATCATCGATTTAAAAATGAAGAAAAAAAGTAAAAATTAATGCTTTATTAAAAATAAACATTTACTTAATTTTTTTAAAATATTGTTCTAAGCTGTCATAGTCCAGGTACGCTTTTCAAAAGTCAGTTGTATAAGTGCTTTCACAAAAAAACGTGCCAACCAATGCGCGAGATCCTTGAATTTTTTCATACACGTGGTATATCTGCGCACGTGTATACGCCTTCATTCCTTTGGGAGTAAACACAGAAACACAGGATGGCACGTCATAACTTGTACTGATTGATGAATTGCCATTCCATTGCCACAGCAGATGCAGCTTAGAAAAAGTGATTTAATAAATGTCACAGGGCTACAGATACCGTTATTTGATCAGTTTTTGATAATCATCAGGGTTCTATACGACAACTAGTACCTACAGTAACTACTTACGCCTCAAACTATATACCTTTTTTAGTTTTATATAGCTAATTAGTAAATTTATCTATCTAAAGATGGCAAGCGCACCTAGTGAAATACTTATAATTTGATTAGCTGATTGTGTGTTAGTATGAGTTTATTTTATTCGCTATCATTAATAGACGATACTTTTTAGGTACTCAAAAATTTAATCATAGTTAATGCTTTAAATTCACTTCTGTGGAGCTCGACTAGTACACATTACTAGAGCTTTAGCAAGGCAAGAGACATCGGGCATAGTTTAAATTTGTATAAGTGACCACAAGTAGCATAAAAATTTCTTGAGCATCTCCGTGCAGGCACGTAAAGCCGTTGGTCTCTATTGTCATTGTTGTATGGCAGTCGTCAAGCTATGACAAATGCCTTCAGGCAGCTTGAACAGTCTGACATCAGTATTAGCCACTTACACAAAAGAAAGAAAGACGAAAGAAGACTTTCAACCGTGCAAATATTGAAAGTTATCTACTTGTATCCTAGTTCAGGGTGACAGTATGCAAGTTTTCCAACAACGTTACGTAATATCTCATTACAGCTAATCTTATATGACCCCTTGAAAATTGTATTCAAAATGTGATTTCTCAGTAGAGAAAGCATAACAACATTATGCAACGGCGAACAACAAAGCTAGCCACACGGGCCCACAAGCATAAACTATGGAAAGTAACAGAGGTGACATTTATATAGGTGTACTGCAAGTTCTGCGAGTTCCTTCTAAATATCTCTAATGTCCTAATCCTGTGTCTAATGAATAGCTTACATAAAAAAACCTATATAGAGGTACATTTTGTGAAGTGGGTCCAATTTTCATTCTTGATCAATCAATATTTATTTCATGTATTATTTTATTTACGTGCATTATAAGGCTATGTTAAACTATTGTCCCTTTTACAAAGATATCTTTAAATTTTTCTATCTGACACTGTCACATCTGTAATAGTTCAAAAATTGTTAACTAGTAGTTAAAAATAAATAGTTCAAAAACAATAAAATGCAAAATACAATACAATACCCTTTATTGCACAAAATAAATAAATACAGGACATAATTATATTAATAACCGGCCAAGTGCGAGTCGGACTCGCGCACGAAGGGTTCCGTACCATTATCTATAAAAATCAAGTTTTTTTTATGGGTGCCTTCCTTAAATATTTATTTTATTTTGTTTTTAGTATTTGTTGTTATAGCGGCAACAGAAATATATAATTTGTGAAAATTTCAACTGTCTAGCTATTGCGGTTCTTGACGGACAGACGGACAGACGGACAGACGGACAGACGGACAGACGGACAGACGGACAGACGGACAGACGGACAGACGGACAGACGGACAGACGGACAGACGGACAGACGGACAGACGGACAGACGGACAGACAGCGAAGTCTTTGTAATAGGGTCCCGTTTTTACCCTTTGGGTAAGGAACCCTAAGAACTAGAAGATGCGCGAAAGGCAAATATATAGGTAAAAAGTCTATCTTAATAAGGTTTGATTGTATGTTTATTATGGGAAGATATCTATTGAATTTGGATTTAAAAAATATATATATTAAAAAGCTATTATTTGTTTATTGAAACAAAGTATCCTTCTGTTCACATCTCCATTTTTACCACAAGCCCTTATTACAAAGTTACATTAACTGCTTGCTTGTATGCAGAATCCTGAATCCTAATGCTTCGGTAGTTAGTTTGTTTAGCCTCAGGATTAGAATATGATCTTGTTATCCAGCTTGTTATGACTAGGGTGAGGGCAATTATTGTTCTTTGAGGAAATTATTTAAGAAAACCTTATATTAGGTAGGACTACCCAAAATTTTGACAAAATAACATTTGAGACCATTTGTCTTAGACGAGTTGCTATTTGAACGAGTTCCGAGTTGCGTTTTAGATGAGTTTTTACATACTATATCTAACTTCCTATCGTACTATCCTACTAATATTATAAATACGAAAGTAAGTTTGTATATTTGTTTGTTTGTTACCAATTTATGTTTCAACCACTAAACCTATTTAAAAATTTGATATGGATATAGTATGATACCTAGGGAAGGACATAGGATAGTTTTTATCCCGAAATTCCCACGGGGAGCAAAGCCCACGGGCACAGCTAGTCCCTTAAATTCATAAAAATTAACAACCTTGCTTTCTAAACCTATTTTAGTTGAAACGTGTTTTGTCTTTTTTCCTCTTTTCAATGTTTGACAATGAAAGAACGAGACAAAACATAATTCAACTAAAATAGGTTTAGCAAAGGTTTGTTAATATTTATGAATATGAAGGTAAATATTGTGTTTAAGGTCATTCGATACTAACTCATACGAACACAAGCAAGTTATAAGTAGTTCTATGTTGATCAATAGCTGGCGAGGTATTAATTTTTCGTTACTGTTGTCACAGAGTTCGCATATAAGTACCAAGTATTAATTAATATAAAAAGCTGCTGCAAAGACAAGTTAATTTTTTTTTACTTATAAGTATGTGTATGTAACAAAATAATAAATCTAAAGCAAATATTTCGTTTACAGAAACGTAGGTAAGTATTTAGGAAGAAAATTTGTTTACTTAAAAAAATCTTTTATGTCTTGACTTTTAGTTTGGGTTTCGACTGAATGCCATTATTTTTATTCTGAATGTAAGTACTTGTGTCCACACAAAATTCTTTGCCTATTTTTAGGAGTCTATTCTAAGTCAATTTTCATCTAATTTCCAAAATTGCTTGAAATTTTCGAGTATTTACTAGTTCTATGTTGGAGCATGTGAGCAATCATCTATCCCATGCTGGTCTAAGAGAAATAAAAAAAAAGGAGAATGTACCAGCTGCTTCTCTTCCCACGCAGATCGTAAAAGCCGATCGAGGGAATGGGCAAAAATGCAAATCATGTTAACAGGCGATGCGGCTAGCAACCCATCACTGTATTGATTGCTTTTCCATCTTCTCGCCCACCATGACGCTAAAAGTGGCTTTTGGGTCTTACGGCCCTTTGCTCTGCATAGAACCGCAAGACCCAAAATGCTCTGTCTTCCCCATTAGGGATAAAGACGTGATAGTATGTATGTATGTATGTATGTTGGAGCAAGTGCGAACACCAACATTCAAATCGTTTATAACTTTCTGTTTTTGTATTTGTTCTGAGAAAACATTTTTCTTACTTATCGTTTTTGCGAAACAAAATATACTCAATAGCAAAGTTCGACAATCTGGAATTATATTTCCAACGTTTGAAGAACTGATTAACTTTTAATAACGGAAGTCTACTGTTTGATTTTATTAACTTGATTGAATATCTTTGTCATTTCAATGCGGAGTTTCAAATTCCATTACTGTTTTCCGTTTATGTTAAGAAGTCTTTATGAGTTTGAGAATTTTATGAGAACTTGCGAATAGAAACAATGTAATTTAAATCCTTTGAAATCATTCCTTCAGAACATATTCTAGATGTATTCATAATTCTGTATATTACTCGGATGCTCATAATTGTTATTCATCTTGCGAAGTTGAAAAGTGCTATCTTCTTATCGTGTGTGTTAGTGACTAACACTGGTGTCAGAGTTTTTAAACCGCCTTAAAGGCATCTGACATGGTTTAAGGTAACGACCAATTTCAAAGGTAATGACCGGGACCGACGGCTTAACGTGCCCTCCGAAGCACGGATCATCATAATTATCAGACAATCAGGTGATCAGCCTACAACCTAAGCAAACTAGGACAACAACAGTCGTTGCCCCCGCCGGGAATCGAACCCGCGACCTCCGTATATGAGCCTAACGCTCTAACCACTACACCACGGAGGCAGTAACAAAAGACTATATATTATTACTAGCTTCGCCCCGCGGTAAAAGTAGACCAGAGTGTCAGCTTCCTGCATACCAAATTTAATCAAAATTGATCCAGTCGCTTGCGCGTAAATAAGTAACAAAAATACACTCACACTTAGCTTTTATAATATCAATGTGATTTTAAAACTTTATTGTACTTGATAGCAAACATTAATAACACAAAATTTTAAACACAGTGGTACAAATGGTGGGCTTATCCCAGGGATCTCTTCTAGTCGACCAGGGGAATATAGAACAAACCTCTGTAAAATCTGTATAAAAAAAACCTTAACGAAGAATACTTTCACCTATCATTTTATGAGCTTTTGAAAGTAATGTACTTAGTTCTTCCTAGCTGATATAACCAGTGCATATTTCTTACAAATATATCATAAAAAAATATCACAACAATAGTAGTTCTTTTGTTACAAAAAGAAACTAAAACTAACAACGCAACATCCCGATTTGAACAATCACTCAAACACACAAAGAACAGTTGCTAGTTAATCTCCGAAACCGAAATTGTCCGCGACTTGAGTACCTCACGTTAATACTGGCCCGGGGGACTTCGCAAGTATACCCGTGTATCTGCAAATAATGTTGAAGTATTCCATTATATTGGAATCCTTGCCTCAGGCTAAGGCGCGTCCGGTACTAATAAACAAGATACCTCTATAGAAGGACGTACATATAATAGAGACGCTTGTTCGGTCGCCGATGTTAGACCTATTGTTTCCCTTTAGGTTAAGTTGTTGATACAACTATTGATAGTGTAAGATTTGGATTTGGGCATAAACGTTACTTGTTTAGATATATATTTTTTTAAATCATCAGATCGTTTTTCCCCAAGGGCCTGACATGCTTTGATAGAGCGAGACAGTCTTATTGCTATTTCTAAATGAAGAAAAAACAAAAGTGCCATGTTTTGTCCTTATCACCGACCGAACATTTTGTCATCGTCGGATTATATGCACACTTCAAATTGCATAAATTTGAAGTGTACCTACTTATAAACCGAAAATGAAAAAAATATACGAAGTATCATTAATATGTCTCTCTCTTACCCCCGGTCGCTCGGTTGCAAATCTACACTACTTGTATATTCTAAATCTTTAGTTTTTCCCTTTAATAGTTATAAGTGTAAATTTTTTCATTTTTTTTTTCAAAAATAAACTAAACTTTTCCTTTTTTGGCAAATTAATAAAAACTTTATAATAATCTAGATTCTAAGAGAACTAAAGTCACTGACATAGCCCAGCGGATTAGCTCGTTGAAATGGCAGTGAACGGGACACATAGCGCGACGAACCGATGGCCGATGGGGCAAAGAGGTTTACGAATGGCGACCACATATAGGCAAGCAAAGCGTAGGACACCCACCCACAAGGTGGTCTGACGAGCTAACCAAGGTCGCTGGAAGGCGCTGGATGCAAGCCGCTCTAGATCGGTCATTTTGGAAATCTTTGGAAGAGGCCTATGTCCAGCAGTGGACGTTATGCGGCTGAAATGATAATGATGATGAATTATCTAGAAAACGGGAACCGAATAGTCACAAGTTGCTACCCCATCACCAATTTAGAGGTATTTCTAGATGAATATATTTCCTTGGTTATCTTACAATTATAACATGACATAAATATAAAAAAAATCTGCTCTATTTTTTTTTCATTTAAGATTTTGACTACATATCACTGGCATATGACACGAAAAAGAAGAAGAATAACGTGCCCGTGTTCATTTTTGATATCAAAGTGAAAAGTATGTTATTAAAAATCCAATTTAAGCGTCCATTGACGTGGAACTAAAATTGTGTATAGGAAACAAGCTCTACGTGTATAATGCATACCAGTTCACATCGCAGCTTATGCAAAGGGCCGCAATAAAGACGTTTGCCGCAGGCTAAAGGCGGCTTGGTCAGCTGCTGGGTGCGAGCAAAGTCATAGGCGGAAGCGATGTTAATTTCACGAACTAGCGGCGTGCATCCCGTGAAATATTATGTGTGAGTGCACATGATACATCAACGCATTATGCAAAGTATATATGTCATCATCATCATCTCCATCAGTTCTTTTCGTCTCCACTGCATTAGCACGACCCTCTTGTACTACCAAAGCCATGCTTAGCCAGAACAGCCAGAGGACTTTGGCCTAGACTCTCCTCGCTGGCTGGTAAGAGAGCTCTCTTTGTTTAGCTTGTATCCGTAAGTTGCCTTCTACAACATCGACGGGAGGACTTGGAGTGGTCCTTTTCTACTCTATTAGAAACCACACGGCAAAGTATTTATGTATTTCAATGTATTCAAATTTCTTGTTGTTAATTTTCAATTTGAAATAACGTCACAATAAAGGAGTGAAATACGCAAGTTCGTTGAGAGGACAATACTTACTGCACGCTTATTATTTAATATACACCCGTTGTGTTATATGTATGTGGAGAGTGTCTGAGGAAGAGAGAAACCTAGTAGAGATTAAAAGGTGTAGTGACAAATCGTATTATTTCTGTCATCATTGCGCAGCAATGCAATATAAGTGTCAAATAGGTGGTCTGATAACAAAACAGGAAGACACCGCAGTAACTTGTGTTTTATTCCAAAGATACCTACTTGATTAAGTTTTAGGCGATATCATTAATCTTATGGACTCACTTTTATAATGGATCTAACTTCATGAGATCAGTAAAATACACACAAACACTGTGAAGTTTTTATCCTAAATGGGACAAACGGAACATTTTGAGTCTTGCCATATAAGCCAAGAACCAACGAGAAAGTATAAAATGAATCAGTAAAAGCTTGTGAAAAAAACCTGTTTAAACGTCAAAGTAAATCAATCGCTCCTCCCATGATTGTAGCCAAAGCCTTATCAAACCTTAGATTCCACAGTTGTATGAACGTACAGCAACGTTCGTAACGATTGCTCTTATTCTCTCCAATAATATCTTTATTAGAAAGTACAATACACCACATAAGTATCATCATAGTATAAAGAATCAAAGTATAAAGAATATTAAACGTAAAAACATATAAGGAGGTTACGAACTTACCGAAGGAAGGAGAGACGGAAAGCACTCCACTCGTGTTTCCACCGACAAGAGCGTAGCTTTTAAATATAAGAAGAAATCAATCTTGCGTAAATTAAGAAATAAAATTTATATTTTCAACAAATTAATTTAATAAAACTTAAAAAAACAAAACACTTCTTTTGCCGATATTTTAATTTGTGATAAATTCTTGCATTTATTAACATATTTATTAACTGCTAGATGTCCCTACGACTTAGCGCGAAAATTCAAAATGACGTAATTTTTTTTCCGGATATCAGATTTCTATCAAACAAAGCCTATATGATGCTCTGATTATTGTAAATCGCGTAAATATCCGTGAAGTAGTTTCGAAAATTAGCATGAACATACATACAGACTGACAATTTTTCTGTCTTTTTTGTGTTCAGTTACTTTTTTTATCGCCCACTAAATTTTTTTCATAAAATTTACTGACACGCGTTTTCTACTGTTTTATTATACGTGTTAATAAAAGTCTCTGCGTAAACTAAAACTCGAAAAGAACACGATTATTCCCTGCATAATAAACAAAATCGAAAAAATCTTATACAAATAGTGAAAGCCTGTGGTAAATACCCAAAAGCTATCTGTATCAAAATCTCGGCGAATCCTTACCTCATATTGTATTCATTACATTTCATTTGTCAGCGCCCGTTTCTTTGATGAAATATTCACATACGCAATTTGTTTACACTAGTCGACTATTTCTAGTAAAATATGAAGGCAAAAGCTATTAAGTCTTTGTACGTGTTTGTTATTGTTTTTTATTAGCCTGTGCTAGTGTTCCACTGCTGAGCAAAGGCCTCCCAGTGTTCTTTTCACACGTCCCTATTCTGAGCATTGTGATGCCATCCACTCATTAAAGAGTCTGTATCATCCCGCCATCTCTTTCGTGGTCTATCCCTGCATCTGCGTCCTTCTGGCACCCATAAGGTGATTTTTCGGGCTCATCTGTCTGGCTGCATACGGCACACATGCCCAGCCCAGTCCCACTTTAGTTTGGCATTTTAACTCCTACATCTACTATCCTAGTTCCGCACCCTATCTATTCGCCGTACTTCTAAAATGCTGCGTTCCATTGCCGGCTGGCAGACCTTGAGTCTGGACTTTTAAGCCTCAGTCAGTGACCAGGTTTAAGCACCATAGGCAAGGATGGGCAAAATACACATGTCGAGGAGTTTGCGCTTCAGACACAGGGGAAGATTGCCCTTCATTAGCGCCTTTATGAACCAGAAGCTCTTCCGGGCATTCTTGTTTTTATAAAATAGTTTTTTTTAATGATATCGGAAGATAAGAAACATTTACTAATACATAAAAAAAATATAATAGATAATTTTTTAACACTAAGGTAAAACATTTTTTATTACTGAAGAAAACTAAGTGTAAAGTTTTTTTTTTTCAAATCATTATTTCCAATCTTTTATAGAAGAAAGTCGCGATTAAAAAAATAATTCAACTATGAAATATTTCAAACCGTTTTGTTATTATAAGCACGTAAGTTTTTTTTTCATTTTCATTATTTCATAGGAATAAAATAACACTGATTAAATGTATTAATAATATTAACTAGAGCCTAAAAATTAAACATCTACTCTCATTCACGCTCTGAACGTACAACCAAAGTTTACATCCTATTCATACAAAGTTCGTAAAAACTTGTCATCGTTGTTTTGTTTTCGATTCCTGGAGAAACTATTTCCGAATAAACACATCTCAAACAAACTCCGTAAACATGCACATGCAATGATCATAGAAGACACACGTCAGCGTGGCTTCAAACAAATCCCATAAGAATGTACTCGCTTCTCCCGAAGCTCATGTTACATCAAAATACAACGTCCGAAACTACAAACTGAGAGCAAAAGAAAAGCAAAGATACTGCACTGACTAATTTTAGTCGTGGTCATTTCATTACAAACGCAAAAAACCTACGCTCGTAGAACAGCACTATTTGTCTCGTCGTATTTTGTCTAGTTCACGGAACAAATAAAAATAAACATACCTATGCCTGATTTTGTCTACTCATATAGTTCAGCGTTTTTATACATTCGTTTCTATACTTTTCTGGTGATTACTAGAGTATATTTAACTCAAAAATTCATAAAATCATAGTAATTAGATTGGCCAAAGTACACTTTTAGGCCCAACACAGACGACAGACTTTTTGTCCGATCGAGTCTGCGGCGCACAAATAGTCTGCATGGCGCGCAAAAAGTCTTTCGCGGATTGTTCACGGACTCAACACACACGACGCACATTTTGAATCATTCTGTCGGCAGAACTGTAGGGACGGGACACGTACAGTTTTACACGCCATGGAAGTGCAAAGATTGTGATGTATTATTTTATACTTGAAGTACAGAAAAAGAAGAAGAAATAGAAAATTTTGGGTACATCCTATACTTTCGGAGAGATTACTAAAAGGACAATTCCATATGAAACATGCAATTCCAAAACAATATCCGGACAATTTTTTCAAATTTTATAAAATTTCTATTAATACTTTTAATGAGTTGCTATTCATTTTAAGACCAACTTTGACACATTCGGAAACAATAATGAGAAAGTGCATTGGTCCAGAAGAAAGGTTATACTAGGCATGATACTCGGATTTTGAAGTATCATAAATTGCAGGTCTGTTTTGTATTTCATGAATTAACATCGGTACATCTATCTCTAGCGCCATGCTGTAATACCGCGCACGTCACGTCCACCACTAGCCGAGTGAAGGTCACAGACTAAAGTGCGCGTCGTCTGTGTTAGCGCGAATTGAAGCATACGTTGTATTTTTTTCGCACACTTTTTGTGCGGTGTGGCGCGGCGCGGCGCGGCGCGGTCTGCCAAAATTACACGGATTTTTTGTGCGTCGTGTGTGTTACTGCATGTAATTCCATAGGTTCTATTTTCACAGACTAAAAGTGCGGCGCGGTCTAGTCTGTCGTCTGCGTTGGGCCTTAATCAAAAATAAATTGAGGTTGCCGAAATACTCCTTATGTGGTCGTTCAAACAGTACCAACATAGTGTAGTACGGCCAAGCACAGAGTAGGGCACCCACCTACTAGGTGGTTGGACAACCTAAGCAGGTTGCAGGAAAACACTGGGTGCAACACGCTTCTAATCGGTCATTCTGAAAAACCTTGGTAGAGGCTGATCATGATATTAAAACAGAACATCGTAAGTTTGCAGTTTAAATTTGCAATAATTTAACTTACAGTCTATGAAGATAAATTGACTATTCATATTGAGATTGCATATCTACTATATCATTTTCATCTGTAAGCTCAAAGGTCTTTGAACAAAAACATATGATCCGCTGGTATACGTGGAAACTTTTCAATAATCATTTAGGGAATCCTTCAATGGACCTTATTTCATGTCAAGGGGTGTCAATACATAATGAGACTTATTTTCTAGGATTGAGGAAAACTGAACAAATATGTTTTGTGTTCGATATTTGATGAGGCCTTTCTTATACCGCCTGTTGTATGTCATTGTCCTATAAGTATAAGTAACTATGTTAAAAAATCATTTAATTCATTATTAGCTTATCTACATTATCAAATAATTATTTTTACCTCTAAAAACACATTATTGTATATGTAACCACTTATAGTACAAGCTATACCTGTATCAAAAGTAATTAACAAATTTATATTTGCAAAATGTGTAACAAACACGTGTGCCAATTACAATGACAACTAAAAAAAGTACAAACGAAACTTGGCGACTCTCAATGACCGCCTAACTCGATCTCTATAATATTGAATAAGTTTTAATTAAAAAGCCCTTGTCTACTGAGTTTGGACGCAATTAGCAGGATTGGCCGGGTTTAATTTTATACTGCATTGTATTCTTAAAATGACTTATAGTATAATGACCTTCATTATCTTATCTTTTAATGTTATTCAATATCAACTTTTTTTCTTTAATAATTTGTTTGTTTGTTTGTTATATCTTTATTGTACATAAACACAAGACACAAAAATACAAGTTAGAAGTAGAAAATAGTACAAAGGCGGACTTATCCTAATATATATATAAAACTTATCCTAAGAGGACAATTTACAACACAGGGTAGAGAGTGGGTACAATATACTTAATACAACAGAAAAATAATACAGTATATAATTAATTAAGCAGATCTTTTATGCTGTTTTTGGAGGCAAAAGTGTATATATACTCGTACAAACTCTCACACCACAAAGATTGTAAAATGTAAGTAATGGAATATACCCAAATTTTTTAGGGAATTCTTCTATTAAAGCGATATACAAGCAACTTGTAGCGTAACTCTTCTCTTGGTCTGCCCTGAAAGAAAAACCTTAATAGATTATGTAAAAAATCGTAAGTTTTAGTTTTGTGCCAAATAATTTGCCTATCGTCGAGCAAGATAGTTCATGCTAAATATTTTAAGGAAAATAGCAAGTCATTGCGTCAAAAGAGCTTACCCAGGGAGACCAACTAGGAAAAGGTCAGTGAACCTACATAAACGTCAAAACCCTCCAAAAAGATCTTCAGATGGCACAGAACAGGGAACAGTAGCGTCTTCTTGTGTTGAAGGCCAATATTTACTGTGGGTCGCTAACTCAGCGCAGTAAATACTAAGTAGGTCATTTTACGAATACGTCTATTGTCGACTTAACTCGTTATCGCGAACCAGTGGAGCCAGTTTAATCCGCTCATTGTGCTTTACTTAGTCAGTAGTAAATTAGACGAATACTTAGAAGTTGCAGTTACATAATGATTTTTTATGTGTGATATAAACGTGATATTTTTTTTTAATTTCTGATATTTATTATCATTAAATATCTGTTCAGCCACAGGACACGGACCTACCAATTTTTTTAAGGTTGCTTGCTTTTAGTTTCAGATTTTTTTTTCATACAGGTTTTTTTTTTCAAAATAATGTGTAAATAATCCTTTGGTCTCTCATCTCATCTCTCTTATCACATTTCATCTCACAGGCCTACTGGAAGAGTTCTCTTTTGAGATAAGTAGTGCCTTTGTAAAGCTTTTCTTTTATGTATTTTCTGTATGCATTTTTCGTGTACATATATTGGTTAAAAAAAAAGAAATGGTATAACGTTTTCCCGCGATATTTACGTCATGAAAAACGCAGAAGCATAGTTTTAAAAATTCTAAAAGTTAAATTAAAATATGTCATATGAAAATTAACAATCATAAAAATCACATTCATTCCACACTTAAAACGTAATTAACTTTTAATGAAATGTCACCCCATAGCCTAGATTTACTCATAAATGTCGTAACACAACAGGCAGTAATGAAACCTTGCGCGTTACTACTCGTGTAAATATTTAACAGAATTATTATAGCAAGAAGTTGAGCTAGCAGGGTAGTTAATATAATATTAATTAATTAAGCTCATGTAAAGGGAACGGCGTGTGCTCCCGTTACGGGAAATCTGAGATGGTAGTTTACGCGTTCTAAATCTACATAAAGGTTATAATATTTAATTTTGGTTAATTTTATTTAGTTTTTCTTAGAATATACACTAAAGTTTTTTAGGGCAAAAATATACAGACCTAAACAATTTTCACTAATGAGGTGTCAGACGGTTGCAAGAAAATTCTGGAGGCTTAGTTCTTTTGCACGTCCTTGGAGATAAGCCCTGCAGTGCACTGAGGTTAAAATTTATGATTAAAAATTATGATTAACTTCTTAAACATATTTACAACCAGTTCAAGTATTTATTTTATAATAAAATTAATTTACGAATACCATACTACATCTTTACTTCCTTCTTTACTAATCATCACACTGTCCCTCTATTTATTATTAAGGCGAAAGTTTGTGAGTATGTGTGTGAGTGTGAGCGTATGTTTGTTACTTCTTCACGCGCAAACGGCTAAACCAATTTTGATCAAATTTGGTATGCAGGAAGCTGACACACTGGATTAATACATAGGCTTTTTTCAGGGGTAACACCGCAGGGCGAAACTAGTATGTATGTAAATGCGAAAGCAACTCTATCTTTCTGCCTTACCTCTTCACGCCTCAACCACTGAACCGATTTAAGGGTCCGGCGGACCTAGACCAAAATACAACTTTCCATACAAACGTAGTCTACGTTTTATTTCAAAACGACATGTCCGATTTGGGCAAAATTTTGTAATTTCAAAGATATTGCAATTATCTAGGTTTATATTAAGTTTCCGACAGTAAAAATATGAACTTGAAATAGAATATAGTGTTTTATATCATTTTTGACCATTAGTATGGGAAACTTCTAAATCGTTATATTTTCTTTCCAGTTCATAATTTTACTATAGGAAACTTAATATAACCCTAGATAATTGCAATTTCTTTACAATTACCAATTTTTACCGGAATCTGACATGTGGTTTCAAAATTAAACGTGTACTACGTTTGTATGGAGAAGTCTAGGGTCGCCGGACTCTTAAATGAAATTTGGTTTGGATATAGTTTAAGACCCGGAAAGGACATGGGATACTTTTTTCCCGGTACGAGGTTTCCTTGGGATTGACGATAAGGGCCACGCAGGCAACGCGGCGGGCATCAGCTAGTAAATAATACTGATTTCTAATAAAATTTTGAAACATGTTTCATAAAAAAAAGCTTTTTTGTTCAAATATATTTTTATTGCACGCCTCATAAGCGGAGCGAATGAGGATGTGCTGACATGTCCAAAATTTTTTTCTTCCCTAATTAAGATTAAAGTGTAAATTTAAATTAAAGACTAATGCTAAAAAAATAACTTGAACGTAATCAACTACGCTTATAACAGCGACGCGGCCATCCCATTTATTTTCCGGAAAACGGCAAACGACCTTATACGTCTTGCTTCCAGGGATATTAACACTATCATAGGTTACTCTCCGTTTTATGAAGACACATTAGTCCATACCACAATTCCATAGACAAGTATAATTTAATTTTGCCGTATGTGAGATTTATCATCATTGGTTTTGATTTAAGTCTTCTAACGTCAGTTGGAATGGGTTTTAGCAAAACTTGAGAATCTGTCTAAAATCAAAATGTGTAAAAATATCAAAAAAAATATTAGTGAAAAAAACACGTTTAATATGTTTATTCTCAATGAACCTGTTTCGTCCAACTGCTGCGTAAAAGTCACTTCCACAGTGGAAATAGGAAAGAACTTTAATAATATAGGTAATAAAAATGTATTTACTAACAAAAAATTTATAATGTTGTAGCTGCACGGCAGACTGACTGACTGACTGACAGACAGACTTATAACACGAGCAGTTTTTGGTTTTATATTTTTATAGATTGAAAAAATAAATTCTTGAATTTTGTAAAAGTAAAGAAATAATGTCAGATTATATTGTATTGTATGACAATACAATACAATACAATACCCTTTCTTGCACATAATAAAATACAGTATATAATTATCTTAAAAACTAGGAAATGCGCAAAAGGCGGCCTTATCGCTAAGCAATTTCTTCCAGGCAACCTATATAGAAAAAAACAGTGATGGGAAATTAGGTAGTGCGGGGGTCAATACAATAAACTTACTTATATACAATAATTATAATAAACATACATATACATATTACTTAAATACATACAACTTACACGGAAAAAAAATGATATAACAGTAAAAGATGAATAAACTAATTGGAAGCATTATTTACTTATCAGAGAACAACCTGACAAAATTGACCACAGGACAACAGAGCACAGACAGTAATAGCGGGTAAAACTATCATATATGAAAATATCTATGTCTATATATTATGCACTTTGTGACTGTGGTCCATAAACAAATTGTTTGCAATACGGATGTTGCCTGAAAAACACTCACCATGGCAGTAATTTCAATCTACATGGTGCCCAATACGCAGCGGACTTATTTATTAACTGGATATACCCGGTGTAATAGCAAAATGTCCAATAGCTTGCGCACTCTATATCAACAACGACATAGTGTATTGTTGCGCTGTATGTACCTTGTTCCATCGTTAACTTTTATTACTTTTTAATTTTATCTAATTAACTGAATGGCTACATTTGTTTTAAAAGTTGTAAAATTACAACTTTATGTTACGCGCGATAAAAAACACGCTGTTAAAATAAAATATATACACAAATCTTATAGATTTATTAAAATACTGCGTTTTATATATTTTTTGTTTTAATATAAATAGGTATTCATTAATTTGTAACAATACATAATTAGCTACATTTGGCAAAAAATTTACAACTAGAAAACCTAACGTCTTTCAATGGTAATTATAAAATTTGTCTATCTAATGCCTGCCGGTTAGCAAATTATTAATGTAACTATCGATCTAACAATTTATTTATTATTTTAAAAAAAGGGCGCTACTCTTTTTCGTTATTCACCTTAATTGATGACGTCAATTTACTAAAAACATAATGTTTACACAAACTATTTTCTTTTATAAAAAATAAAAACTGTATATGTACAAACAAAATTTTTATTTCATCAAAAATATTTACAATAAATATTAACTACATTAACCTAACTAAAGCTAACTAAAATAAACTAAAACACTAAAAATTAATTAAATAATAAAAATATCCCTTAAATCCTTCCCGTGCGGAAGAGTGCCCAGAAGGCTGGCAGCATTGCCACGTTGTATGGCAGTGCTTATTCTTAGAACGAAACGTAATATTTGTAATCAATTCTAAAAGTCATTTTACTGCTATTGCAATTACTTACAGTTTAATTATTATTAACACCACTACAGTAAATTCAATCTACATAGTTACCAATACACATGGACTTATTTAGTTGAATCGGACGGACGCCGGCCAAATAGCTAAATGTCCAATAACTCGCGCACTCAATAACAGCGACACAGTTTATGTTCGCGCCGTCTGTACTTTATTGCGTTCAGTTCTATGAATTTTGAATTCAAATAACTATAAGTAATTAAATTAATTGAGTTGATTAAACTTATAAACACATAGACACATACACCTTTCCAACCCGTCTGGCCAACGAGAAGAGTGTAGACCAAGTCCTCTAGCTGCTCTGGCCAAGTATCTCTGGTAGCAGCAGCAGCAAGTATCTCAAGCTCTAGTAAGTAGTACAGAGAGGGTCGTGCTGCAGTGGAGACAAAAACACCTTATGATGATTAAAAAATTAGAACATAAATCAATTCATTGTTTGTCTGTGTAATGGTCAAAACTGGTGTCAAATTTTAAAGCTGCCTAAAGGCATACAATGATTTGCCTTCCAAAGCACGGGGAAGCTCGTGTAAATTGTAGTAATTATAAATCAAGTAGCCAAAGCTCGTCACTTCGTTTGCGTGGCCTTTATGACTCCGGAAAATGCTTATCAGTCTAAACAACTTTTGCTAAGGCGTAAATTCTATATTACTTATAGTTTAGCTGGACCATTACGGTTCTGCGTCAGGTATTCCATTTTCCAAAATCAATTATACCCTATATTTTGCCCAGGCTTAACAGCTATATAACAAAAAAAGTTGCATTTAAATTCGTTCAGTATTTTTTACAGTTTATGGAGATTAGCGTATACAAACAGACGGACACTTTTTTTAAATTCTTACTCTATTACTATGTCTCCATCACCACACATATTTTTTTGGAAATATATTTAATGTACACATTTTTTTTTTGTTTATTATATGTATAGATAGACTAGTACTCTGCATAGCAAAAATAGTAAAATCTAAACCCTATCTGAATTCGTAAACATACTGATCATTTACTAGCAAGTTTATCTCTTACTTTACTTTTCCATTTCTAAAATGCAGGCTCGGAGGTAAACAGGAGAGAATTCCCGAATTCCCAAAAACATCGCATATACGTGAAAGCCCAGGATAAACCAGGATAGGCCGGGTCTCTGGCCTGGGCCTTTGATATCTTATTTACAACAATTTACGTGTGCGAAATACGGTGCATCGCGTCTCTTCGATTTTCCAAATGTACGCTGAAAAGATGAATATTCAGAGCTTGCTGTGATTTTACTAAGCTGCTGTTAGGTATATTTTTATTGCCATGATTGTAAAGGCTCATTATTTATTTCTTTTTATGAATTTTTACTAAGGGCGTGTATCACAAAAATTAAAAAAGAAAATAAGGCAGTCTAAACACTAATCCATACAAATTGATGTATTATTATTACAGAAAAAAAAATACATATATTCCTAGTTTTGTAACTTGGAAAAGAAGGATTACTGTAAAGCCCGCGTATGTTTTTTTTTGCCCAAATAAGATAGGTTCATATAACATTTTGCGATCATAAACTTAGTAATAAATTTATTGGGTGTAGTAAGTTAATTTAATTTAATAACTGTTATAGACACATTAAAGTTGTGTTTAAGAAAATTGCGGCAATAATTCCTTGCTAACGGAATACGGCACGTTTCTCATATCGTAAACGTTTATGACTGTTCAACAAGAGTTGATAGGATAAATATATTAGCAATCATTTTTCGAAACCTAAAACCGACTGCGCCCTAAAAGTTCAAAACCGATTTCGGTAAAAAAATTTAGGACCATCTCGCAAGTATACAGTTTAAAAAAATGAATAAGGTAAATATATTAGCAATAAGTACCTGGGCGACCGAGCTTTGCTCGGTTACATCTCAAACATTAACTAATTTTTTTTAAACTTGTCTAAATACAATGCAAAATATAAAATGATATATAAACTTAAACATAAAAAAAAACAAAAGTAAGTCACCGAGTGGGATTCAAACCCGTAACACTCTTTCTAGCGGTCCGTATCCTAAATCGCTGAACCAAACGGATAACGGCCGGCGCGACGAAATTAGCGACCATATTCTGCATAGAAAGGAAAACGCATGAAAACTCTAAAACACGCGTTTTCTCAAATATAAGACTAATCTAGATCGATTGTTTACCCCCGAAAACCCCCATATACCAATTTTCTGCGAAATTGTTAGGGCCGTTTTCGAGATCACAGAAATATATAAATAAATATACAAGAATTGCTCATTTAAAGGTATAAGATTTTTCGAAACTAAAAACTAAAAAAATTCTGTGGGACCACTTCGCTAATATACACTTTTAAACAATTAATAGGAAAAATATATTAGCAATAATTTTTCAAAACTAAAAGCCGACTGCACCCCCAAACTACACAACCGATTTTGATAAAATTTTTGTGGGACCACCTCCTAAGTATACACTTTTAAACAATTAATAAAATAAATATATTAGCAATAAGTACCTGGGCGACCGAGCTTTGCTCGATTACATCTCAAACATTAACTACATTTTTTTAAACTTGCCTAAAAATAATACAAAATAAGAAAACTATATACAAACTTAAACATAAAAAAAACAAAAGTAAGTCACCGAGTGGGATTCGAACCCGTAACAATTTTTCTAGCGGTCCGCATCCTTAACCGCTGAGCCAAACGGATAGCGGCCGGCGCGACGAAATTAGCGACCATATTCTGCGTAGAAAGAAAAACGCATGAAAACTCGAAAACACGCGTTTTTCCAAATATAAGACTAATCTAGATCGATTGTTTACCCCCGAAAACCCCCATATACCAATTTTCAGCGGAATCGTTAGAGCCGTTTTCGAGATCACAGAAATATATAAATAAATATACAAGAATTGCTCGTTTAAAGGTATAAGATTTTTCAACGAACTACACAACCGATTTTGATAAAATTTCTGTGGGACTACTTCGCAAGTATACACTTTTAAACAATGAATAAGATAAATATATTAGCAATAATTTTTCAAAACTAAAAGCCGACTGCACCCCTAAACTACACAACCGATTTTGATAAAATTTCTGTGGGACTACCTCGCAAGTATACACTTTTAAACAATGAATAAGATAAATATATTAGCAATAATTTTTCAAAACTAAAAGCCGACTGCACCCCCAAACTACACAACCGATTTTAATAAAATTTCTGTGGGACTACCTCGCAAGTATACACTTTTAAACAATGAATAAGATAAATATATTAGCAATATTTTTTCAAAACTAAAAGCCGACTGCACCCCCAAACTACACAACCGATTTTGATAAAATATCTGTGGGACCACCTCCCAAGTATACACTTTTAAACAATGAATAAGATAAATATATTAGCAATAAGTACCTGGGCGACCGAGCTTTGCTCGGTTACATCTCAAATATTGACTACATTTTTTTAAACTTGCCTCTAAACAATACAAAATAAAAAACTATATACAAACTTGAACATAAAAAAAACAAAAGTAAGTCACCGAGTGGGATTCGAACTCGTAACACTCTTTCTAGCGGTCCGTATCCTAAACCGCTGAACCAAACGGATAACGGCCGGCGCGACGAAATTAGCGACCATATTCTGCATAGAAAGGAAAACGCATGAAAACTCGAAAACACGCGTTTTCTCAAATATAAGACTAATCTAGATCGATTGTTTACCCCCGAAAACCCCCATATACCAATTTTCTGCGAAATTGTTAGGGACGTTTTCGAGATCACAGAAATATATAAATAAATATACAAGAATTGCTCGTTTAAAGGTATAAGATTTTTCGGAACTAAAAACCGACTGCACCCCCAAACTACACAACCGATTTTGATAAAATTTCTGTGGAACTATCTCGCAAGACAAAGATTATACCCTTTAAGACAAAGATTTTTGCAAATTAATCCAGGTGTCTTTGAATAATCAGTGAAGATTCATAAAAAAATGTCGCGACTTGATAGCCTCCTCCTTTTTTAAAGTTGGTTAAAAAGCGATACACACTACCATAGCATATATATAAGTACTTATTACACATCACTTATGTTTTCAAATGGTGACAAAGGAAGAATATTACATAAGCAGGACAGAATCTTACGAATAAATTGACGGAAATAATTTTATGCCAACTTCAAACTTGAAATACTTTCTCTACATAGTTTTTTCTTTATTCTGACTCTTTATTTACCTGAAAGATTTTTTACACAGATTAAGAGCAACTTAGTTAGAATCGAATGGTCTTAAACGCAAATAGTATATGTAGAAAGTTTTTTAAAATGCTCGTTTTCTTGTTACATAAAAAACAAGCATTTGCATCTCGTACAAAACAATGAAAATTTCATTTTACCGTTTTTATTAAGAACAGACATCACATACATTCAAAAGGGTCGTAAAAATCTCATTTTTGGAGTCAAATATAAATAACAATTTAAACATATATTATCATAGGATCTAACACAATATCCTTAATTTTGATTAGATTCTGCTTATCTTTGGTTTGAAAAGTAATCTAGGCTAATGCCTAGATTACTTGACATACCGAACTTAGTTGAATTTACACCAAAACGCATATCTCAGCAAATCCCTCACCGGGTTTCGTCGGAATTTAGTGCGGTGCTAATAAGAGCTTCAGCACTAATTACTCGCTTTCAGTCTACTTGAATGCTGCCATTCTTAAGCGGTCGTACACTGATTTGAGAAGCAAGCACTTACCATATTTAGTACCAACTAGTTTCCTTGAAAATTTGCAATATTTTCTATGTAATTTAAATATTACTTTAAGAACTTGAAAAGTCAGCGATGCGTTTTACTTTTCTGCCGTAGGATGCTATTGATCAACTTTTACGTAGTATATACATAGTAACTGTTGATCAACTGCCACCTAGGTCAAGATAAGAACCACGTTATTGAATATTACTGAACAAAAAAATATAATTTGTATTACGAATACCGTGCCCAATTAAAAAAAAATGCTTCCTCTAAATTAATTTTGAACTATGGAATTAACTTTTTTAAATTTTATTCCACATTTATCAACATTGATCAAAATCATGATATGAAATTTTCTATGAAACTTGAACTGAGTTAGTCAGAATAGGTTATTAAATTTGTAAACCGAGGAGGATACTAGGAATTTTAAAATATCGCAAAAAGTATGCAACAACATTAAGCAACTAACATTTTGAATTTGCTTTTTGAAATAGTAAATTCCTTATAATTTCGAACGGATGACTGGCTACTAACAAAGTTGTCTAACGAAAAAATCTTACATCATCAGTCACCCGTAACTTCGTGTTAGATTAGGACCATTGTACACTAAGCTATATTATTACCTACAAAAAACACTACAGCGAACTGATTGCAATTGGTTTAATAACATTATTTGTGTTTCTTAGTTGCTTATCCTTATCGCAAAAAAGAAAGGCAACTTTTACTATATATGAAAAAGGACTTAGCTTGCTAAAATTAAGCGTAATTTTACACTTTACCACTATATTTTTTGTAATATAAGTTAAGCACATTTACTTTTCCAATTTAGGATTTAGCTTTCTTGATTTGATTAACCGTAAGTAAACTCGGGTGGTGAAAGTGGCAAAGTGTGCATCGACCCTTATCCCGTGCTCTATTTTGTTTGAACAACCTCATCATTACTTGGCGTCAGAATGCTTCGTAAGTAATATTTTCAAGTAGTACTTCGTAGGATATCAATCTCTTAATCTATTGTTAGGTAGACTCGTAACAAAACCCAAAGACCAGTTTTATCAAGATGGGAAACGAGATTCTGAAATAATGATCATTTTCTAGCTGCCCGTATTTTGAAGGGTTTATTTAATTCTCTCTTGTATCGACTTTCACAAAAAGTAGACTGTTTATGATTTTAGAGTCTCGCGGTCATAATTGCTGCTATTAATTAGTACTAAGGGACTTACCGCGATTAATATCGTATTTTGCCAGATATTTCGACGACCGTTCTCCCGTCATGGTCGCTGGCCGAGTGGTTGAGTCGGCTAGCGAACGGCAGAAGGGTCTTTATACTAATACATGTATAGTCGAAGTACTAATAATAGTAAGTAGACTATCAATTATTATTTTTTCACCAAACTTCCACGGAATAAGTCATGACTTATTGATGCCTTTGGTAGCTTGAAATTTCTAGAACCTAATAAGATACAAAATAAAATGTAATATTTATAATACCACTCCATCATGTCGTATCTTCATGCATCCTTCCTTGCGGCCGGCGCTGCGTAGCTACGGAGCTGTGTGGAAAACCTTAGCTGAGCTTAGTAAGACATTCCACACTAATTACCTTCCTAATATTAATGTCTATTCATGACTCGAGTACCTGAGGTATTGCTCTTGAAATCTTAATTTTGTTTTTATATATGTAGTATGTAGGTATATGTATATTGATGCGAAAAATAACTTAATCCAAAATCTCTAAAGACATCTTTTTGGATTTAAACATGAATGATTAGCTTTTGGATTTAAGGTAGGCAGATAAAAACAAATTGTTACTTTTTTCTAAATTTAAAGTTCAAGTTCATTTTAATTTTATAATCAATTAACGAGCTTGTATGTCAAGTTTATTTAAGAACAAATATTTTTTATTTTGTGCAATAAAGCGCATTACAACACACAATTTGTAACCCCGTGTTTCAATACAACTACTAAGAAAACTATACTTTAATAAGTACATGTTGTGAACATTAACTATCAAGCAAAGTTAAGCACTTCGCTCATTTCCTGTGAGACAAGCGTGACTGTAAATAAATAAATGAAATAAGTAAATTGTCTCATGCACGTCCCGCGAGCAAAGTTCAACAAGAGTACACACTTAATATTTATTGCAGACTGTACCACAAAATAACGATAGTTGCAGATGTGAGCCAGGCTGCGTTTCCACTGAAGCGGAGCAGAGCGGAGAAGAGCTTAGCGCTGCATGAATTGACCTCCGCTGTTTCCATTAGTCTCGAATGGTTACACGCAAATAGGAGTTTAGGTTAATTTTATTTGGGAGTAGGTTTTACTTCATACTACGTAGATTCTTTTACGTCAATTTAATACTTAATTAAGTCTACCTTTTTATGCAAAAAATAATTTCCCATACAAGTTCCACTAACCTTTTCATTCCATGGATATTTTTTGAGATGAAATCCTATGTATTTCCATAGGTCTCAAACCATATCTATACCAAATTTCATCTAAATCAGTTTATTTGTTGAAGCGTGAAGAGATAACAGGCAGACAGATAGACATAATTACTTTCGCATTTATATATTAGTAGAGCAGTAAGGATTTTTATTTGGAGGTCGAGATTTTTTATACTTGATCTCCTATTTTTTCTGATTGACTAAAACCGCTTTTTCAGTTTGTTACAAAAATTGACGTATTAATGTATGATCTATCCTTCTTCTCAAGTAAATATTTTGTGATACCGTCGCAGATTGAGTAATTTGGCGAATTGCTAATTTTGTCTGCACTTAGTAACGTGTTGAGTAGTTAACTACTGACTTTCTGATGAAATCTCTAGTATTATTTCCAAATTTAAAGAAACGAGATGTTTGTGTTTGTTTATTTGTAAAGACATTAACATGAGCAATAATATGTACTGTGTAAGAAATAGTTGATTTTCAAAAATGAAACACCTAATGCAATACCGTAATGGTCCAGATAATCTATACAAAATATAAAAATTACGCCTTAGCAAAAGTTGTTTAGCTAGATGAGCATTTTCCGGAGTCACAACGTCCTAACGGACGAAGTCGCGGGCTTCGGCTAGTTAAATAATAAACTAACAAACGTAACTAGGGATTTAGCTAGTAGGTAAATTGAAAGTGAATACTCACTCTTACTACATTATCCAGTTGTACATGCAATAGTAGTATATGAAAATACCTTATATTTCATCCCGCACGCAATCCCATCTCACAATCCATATCTCGAGACCTCCTTGACCGATTCGGCTTATTATTGAATTGAAAAGATCTATTGCTCATATCTGTGCTATTGAAAACGCTCGAGTTATATACCGACAAACATAAGTACATATTGATAGTCCAAGTAAAATCGGAGAAAAGTGACGTAAATAGAAACTCATTGAACATATATATATTCAATTACTAAAAGAGAAATGATTTTTTTTATTATTAACAAACATAAAATTCTTAAGACAGTAACATTGGCTATATGCAGTAGTAAAAAAAAAATTACACGTATTTATTAGATTTCTAATAGAATTTATCAAATTATACATTTAAATTAATTTTATACAGTTGGTGCAAGCTAAAAAATGCTTAAAAATATCACTGAGACCTCTTCACCCGTCAGCGCGTCACCCGTCTGGCCAGCGTGGAGAGTGTAGGCCAAATTCCTCTGGCCAAATTCCTCTGGCCAAGTATGGCTCTGGTAGTATATACGGGGTCGTGCTCCTGCAGTGGAGACTGAAGGACCTGATGATGATGATGGTCATCATCATTATCAGGTCCTTCTGTACATTATAAGTTTTTCTTTTCTCCCAGACCAATATAAAAGAAATAGTGATAATTATTGCAAAATGAATGAAAACAGAACGCACACGCCGCACCGTGCCACCAAGACACATTCATCAGCAGAGCTAAAGTCGCCAAATATAATCTCTTGTCGCCGATGCATTAACTGCTAATCTGTACACGTCTTGGTGCAATTAATTCAGTTTTCATCTGATAAGCTCTGTCTGTCACTGAATCGCGAGGGTGCTGAAAACATTAGTGTAATCCACACGTTGTCACGTCATTCTGATGTCGTTTAATGAGGGGATCCGCACCTTAGTAGAAAGATGTATCCGTAAAGAAAATTGCTACTTTTGTGAACAACATTATATGTATGATTTCGATTTATACTGTAATAATTTTACTAAGTTTATTGGTTGTATTGGCCTTGATTATGATATAAGCTTTTACATAAAAAAAATATTATGTCAGGACAGTTTGAATTGAAACAAAAAAAAAAGATTTTTAAATTCAAATTCAAATTCAAATATATCTTTAATATCATAGGATATTTATAATATCTCTTAATAATCGTCATTGTTTTGTTTTACAATTGTTGACGTCAAAAGTTTACTTACAGCTATGTTTACTACCGCTTCCAAAGCGCTAGTGCAGAAGAAGCGGTAACAAACTGCACTGCAGCATTTTCTCCAAAGACGTCAACTCACAATTGAATTAATATTTAAAGTTAATGTGGACTGAGAATACATTGTTTTGTTATGTCATTTCATGATTTTTATTGAATTTTTAAATGTCAAAATTTTTAAATAATGTCATGTTGTAGATTTAGTTTGTACAAAATGTACATGTCATTTGCGAGTACCTATATTACAAACTTTAAGAGGGACCCGCGCCAAGCTCAAGCCAGACTTTTTTGTCCTTAAGGTAGTCATCGGTACTATAATAAGCCTTCTCACAAAGTGCTTTCTTTACATATGTTTTGCATTTATTATCCGGCATATCAAGGACCGATTTTGGCAATTTATTATAAAAAAGTATACAGTTCCCCATAAACGTCTTACTAACTGTTTTGAGCCTAGAAAATGGGGCAACTAAGTCATTCTTATTACGTAGGTTTCTATCGGTCAAATCGCTTACTTTACTGTATGAGGAAATATTTTTCCTTACATGCATTATGTTTACAAATATATACTGTGATGATAAGGTAAGTATATCTATTTTCTTGAATAATTCTCTGAGTGAGTCTCTAAGAAATGTAATTCTATAATTCCTAAGAAGGTAGTACTTTCAACAAGACTGAGTTTTTCACCATCTATCATTATGTCAACGCAGGCCTGTCTCACATTAGGAAGAGAAAATCGAATGCATTGGGTCTTTTTCGCATTTAACATGAGGTTATTGGCAGAAAACCAATCAGAAATAGAAGACAAGGTGCTGTTCACCTTGCTAGCGTTTGTGCTATGTCGATCTATTTTAATTTTATACATATCAAATAAAATGTATATAGGTACAAGAGCCACGGAAAAGACAAAAAAAAAATGTTTTCCTAAAGTATATATAGTATTACAACAAATATAATAGAACCTTTAGCAGCCCTAATTACCTGAAAATTTAATTTCGATGGAGTCAGTGTAGTTACTTACTTCGTATCTTCTTGCATGGGAGCCCTACTTATATTTATTTATTTATTAAGCAACATTAACAGAAATTACTATCTGTGAAAATTTCAACTGTCTTTTAAAATTTACGAAATACAGCATAGTGACAGACAGACAGAATAAACAGTGGAGTGTTAGTAATAGGGTCCCTTTTTTACTCTTTAGGTACGGAACCCTAAAAATTTGCCTGCAAAAATATCTAACACCACGTGGTAGAGTTCACGTGCTCTTTTGCGAAAGCGTACTCGCTTACAGTCAGTGTCTTATGCTAAGCACAGATATAACTATATTTAGAACGGATAAATAAGTTAAATGACGGAGAACGTCTTTCTTTAAGTGTTGTGAGTCACAGCTATGATTATTATGTGAAGAAAAAAACATGTCTTTCGGTTTCCTTTCAAGTGATTATGTTGGTAAAACTGTCCCCGATGTCATCGTCAAAAGGTATTTCGTGATTTGACAATCTTAAAGAAATCTCACTTTTTCTGGAATAAACAGTATTATATTATTACTTAACTGAGGTAAAAATGTTTAGCTTCTTGGGTTGAAAGCGAAACAAACATCCTTACATACATTTACTAATTTTACCATATATACAAGTAGTCAGAATTATAAATATAAAGTTTAAAAAATGTTCGGCATATATTCTATTCATTGAGTTTACTTCATTAAAAAAAAAACTACTAAACTTGATAAAAACTAACATAGAATTTATCTTCATAAAACTTGATGAGATGAAGTTTCCACTAGACGTAACGACAGATTTCAACCCTCGCAAAATTAAACGAAACAGTTTGACTCATTGCAACTTCCACGTCTAGACGCAATAGCCGCCTCTATGGTTTTACGACATCTACGTAGTTATAATGAAACGCCTGTAGGAAGGTATCTTATGAATACTGACTACCCTCACTTCCCCTCCCCCCTCCCCCTCCAGACGAGGTCTTAACTTGTCAGCAGTAACAAATGAAGTGATGTGCGGGCGATCATCTTGCTTCAATGTTTAATTATGATGGTGCTATCTTAAGATGGTAATATTAGAGTCTAAAGTGTTTTATTCGTGATGATGATAATGATTATGATAAATCAAATGGTAGAGATGTTTACTTTGTAAAGAACATTTATTAATTAGGCAATATTCTAGACAAAATTGTAAAAAAATATCACTATTATAATTTCAGTTGAAGGGGAGAGGAGGCCTGATATAGGTAGGCATTTACCATAGATCTCAACAATAGGGATGTGTCCTGAGTAAAAACATATTATTTTATTTAGTTCGTAAACTAGATTATCCAAAAAGAAAGGACCCATATTTTTTTTTGTTTGGCAAAGTATTAAAAATGCACATTGATAAAACGCTTTGAATTTCCTGAGTAGGGCGATTCATATCACCTTCTGGTGAGAACCGTACCTGATCTTCGTCATTATTTGCTAGTCAGAGAAAAGAAAAAATAAGTATACTATACTTCTTAACGATCTATCTAAAGTACGTAAAAAAAAATTTTTGTCCACATCAAACAAGCACATAGAATGGAGATCAAAAGTAAGAGTCCAAAGATTATGAAAACGAGAGATACATAAATATCTCTTATTAAATAAATGGGTAAGTAAGTATTATTCTCAGCGACTGAGTTTATTTTCCACTTTTTACTCAAAATAGCCGATTACAGTTAGAAAACTGAATGCTTAGGGCAAGCTATAGTCGAGAGTTTGCTTTAACTTGCAAAGTAAGCGTGCCCTCTTGAGAACAAAACTTGCAGAACAAACTACAGTTTTTATAAGCTCCTGTTATTTTGTTTTAAACTCAAAGATTTTTTATTTGCCCGACCAAATTTAAACTACGTTTGAGATTAAAACTCCTTTAATGGATGAAATGTTTATTATAATAAAGACTTCTATTTTATGATTTATCCCACGTCAGCGATAAAGACGTGAACATGTATCTGTATCTTTTTAATTAGAAAATATTACTTCGAA